>CM034148.1:251722043-253052043 GCA_019776745.2 Taxus chinensis | reverse complement strand
AAACCGGTTCCGAGGTTATTTTCCAGGTATTTTCCACCTCTGATATCCAAGAGGTCTCTTAAAGTGAACCCTACTTAAAACCACAAACAAGACAAAATGGGTAATAGTAAAAAAATAATGTGAACTCAATCATTCATTTAATTCCTCAAATCTTCTTTTCAACATACAAGACAATGCAATCCTTCCATTCCACCATTTTAAGCCTTACAAAAATTTCTTCAAATAGGTGATAAGTTTACCACAAAGCTTCCAATAACTAAAGTTTACAACCTTTATCAAAAGAAAGAAATAGGAAGTTCATTTCAACATGAAAGAATCAAATTTTTCAGTACAACAACATTCCTTTTCAAAGGGAGAATAAAAGATTCAATCTTTCAATCTACAACCATCCAAGCTCCTTATCAGGGAAGGAGAAACCAAACAAATGATACAACTATTTTTTTTTGCAAGATACAAATACATCCCAAGATGGGAGAGTAATAAACAAGATTTACAACATCTTCACAAGAACCAAATAAAATCCAAGTGGAAAATCCTCCCCTAAAAAGGGGAACAACATGTCAAAATCTCCATCTTTTCTTCACCAATATCTAAGCTAAATCTACATGTTTTCCACTCCAAAATGTTCTTCATAGCACAAGAAGAAAGGGCCTGGTTACCTCCCAACCTATTGGCATCATTACATGCCATCTACAACACACGGGGATATGTTATCATCCCTCCAAGCTCATGGGAGAGAGAAGTTTCATGCCGCAAGTTGCACAAGTAAATAGGGAATGGAAATAAACACACAAGCACACTTTGTTAACCCACACAAAAACCATAACAAACAAACACACAAGGAAAACTCCATTTTCCCCAAAAGGGGAAGAGTGACAAGAATCCCATATGAAGCCAAGTGTGAACCAACCATAGGAACACAATAATAATCTCCAAGCACCTTCCTTATCTCTCGGAAATAAATTCTCCCTCCTTTTCTAGATCCATCCTGGGCACCAAGCCTCCTTGGAAGGATTTTCAAACCATAGTGATTTCCTTGTCAAGAATGGGGAAGAAAGTTCAAACCATATGAAAATCCTTCCCCACATCAAACCATATGAGGGGAGGAATCAAAGAAGACCATCATGGCTCGCCCATCAAGCCATTTGGTTGTAAAATGAGGTCTTCCTCCCTCTTCCCCTATACATTCTAAAATCCACCTCAAAGTGATGG
Organism: Taxus chinensis; assembly: GCA_019776745.2. NCBI lineage: Eukaryota > Viridiplantae > Streptophyta > Pinopsida > Cupressales > Taxaceae > Taxus > Taxus chinensis. Next base: position 253,050,831 of record CM034148.1, on the reverse strand, counting down.
TTGATGGAGAAAAATGACAATCACACAAGGTTTCACAATCACACCCACAATCTAACACATGCAATCCTACCAATACCCAAATGACAACCATTATTCTTTCATAATGCACATTTTATTTGCATATAGAAATAATAAGTAGAAAGACATGAAGGCCTACCTTAAAATCAAGTTATCTAAATCCAAGACATCCAGGCACTTTGAACACTCCAAAGCTCCTAAGCGCCACAAACTCTCTTCAAAATCTCCAAAAGTACAAAATCAAGAATGACCAAAATGTCCCATACCCCCTCTCCAAGAGGAGGTTTATGAAGAAGAATCAAAATTTACAAATTATCTCCAAATGAGAGGTTGACATGTGTCACCCTTCTCATCTCTTCAACACAATATTCCCTAAATCTTGTTTACACGAATAAAACAAAAACCCATTTAAGTGGTAAAACTTCCAAATTTCTTAAAATGACATATAAATCCAACTTACCCTACAACTTGTAATAAAGCTCACATATCAAACACAGTTATAAGATGGGGGATGTGTAGTGGGGTCAAATGGGAGGGAAAATCCCATTTGACCTTGAAAAGAGGCCTTCCTACCCATATGTAAGGTCCAAGGGGTCCATATCCAGTGTAAGGGAAGCTCCCCAATGTGAAAATATGTCCTTACAAATTGCCACATTTATCCCAAATTCGAGTTTTGGCTGAAGTTACTCAAAGGTAGAGGTGGTGGGGCCCCACCAAAATGATTATTAGGTGATCCCTTATCTCATTAACAACATAGGTTACATAACAAAATACACCACTAATACATGTAGGGACCATTAGGACCTTAAACAAGCTTAGTACAAGGTTTAACAAACCAAAATAACATAATTCAATTAGGAAATCACCCAAGGATGTCAAAACATGAATACATGTCATAACATACAAGGTTAAACACAAGTTCATGCATGGCTTAATGGACTTTTGGCCCAGAAAAAATGGTTATGAAAACGTTGAGATACAACTATAAAACCCATGTTCTCATGTGTGACCTATAACCTACACACTTAATGCAACACATCAAAAAAACCTGCTCAATATAATAAATGAGAGAAATTAATCCAATATCTTGAATAACTAAATCAATACATGGATAAATCATGATAACTAAGCCAACAATAATTTATCAATACGAAATAACTACAACGCTAATCAACATACATCCATACAGTAAATCAAAATATAATATCCATCTAAGCAACACATTGCGACGATAACGTCAAAATTAGCCATTACAATTTACCAGTAATGATTCAAAGTATACGAAAAAACCATTAACATATATTTATCATATATTAGATAAACCAACTAGCTGCCATCAAGTCTATATTGGTGTGCATAACCATCATACCATGTAAGAAAATTAATATGAAATATCCATTACACTAGATTGGCGTCCACATGAAAAAATCAACACATGTGTCATTAAAATAATCCATCACGAGAACCATATAGTGTCCAAATAATGTTAAAGTCAATTTCCATCGTCATTTTAGCAAATGAAATGAGTCAAAAAATGAATTACTGATACTAGAAAGGGGTGGAAACTACATCCCCCTCTCCTAAGATTAGATTTTTTCCTGGAAGTCACTGGAAAAGATAAAGATATCAAGCCCTTAATGGTGTCGCATCCTCTCAGGTAGTAGTTGTCTCATCATATCTGGTCCAACTATACTCTAACATAATCTAAGTGTCACCCTCCGAAGTGGAAAATCTATTGTGCTCCAGAATACGCATATGGGCTCCAGTCTCAATTGTCCTTCGTCCCCCACCTTTATAATACTGAACAATCCAATACTTGAGAAACATCATGTACATATCTACGTAAAATTTAAATACGAAATACATCGTGGTCTCAAGCTAGGCATGGTGGTAACAAAGCTAAAGTGGTAGGCAACAAGACCTAATGACCTCAAAGATCTTAAATGGCCCCACAAAATCGAGGCAGAAATATTAGAAACTTTTCCATTGTGGATTGGGCTCTTGTGTGACCGTACTCTCAAGAATACTGTTTCATCCATTGGAAAGTGACGATCAGACCTCTTAATTTCTACATATACATTTTGAGCATACTCTATGCCTATGCTCAATACGCTTCCTAATCATAATAACTTGTTGTTCCACAGTCCTAAAAGAAAGATGGCCCCAAGAATAACCCTATCATCCAATTTATCCCAACTCAAAGGTTTCCTACAAGGTCACCCATATAAAGCCTAATAAGAATCCATACTGATTTAACTATGGTAGTTATTGTTGTAGGAAAACTCAATGAGGTACAAGTAGTTTTCCCACTTCTTATGTTCGTCCATCACATATATGCGCAACATATCCTCTAGTCATCTGATTAACTCTCTTTTTCTACCCATCTATCTCTGGGTGAGTAATGCTAAACTAAAATTCATTTTTGTTCCCAAATCGGTATCCTGAAAATAAGTCTAGAAATCTGAAGTGTAGATGGTATCTCTATCATTGATGATAGTCTTCTGGAATCCTATGTAACCTAATAACATCATCAAGAAATACCTTGGAAATGACGAGTGGCATTATAAGAGACCTTGGTTGGGGAAAAGTACGCAATCTTGGTCAACTTTTCTATAGTTAACATGATAGTGCATCATGATGATAAGATGACATAGGAAAATTGACAATGAAATCCATAGAAATGATGTCCCATTTTCACTTGATAATTTAATGGGGATACAATAGTCCTACAGGATGAGGAATGTTTGTCCTTAACCTTCTAACACTCAAGGAAACGAGATACAAAGTCTATGCTATATCATGATCAAATACCAGGCCAATAGTACAACTCTCTAAGATCAATGTGCATCTTGTTCACTCCTTGGGTATGCTGCATATGGGGCTTGAGTGAGCCTCTACAAGAATAAATTTGCGAAGATCAGCTAGCCTTAGGAACATAAATGCACCTCTGAAAATGAAGGAGATTGTTTTCCTCTACAAACAAAGGATATCATTTGCCTCTAAAATACACCTTGTATAACTACCCTATAAAGAACCTTGAGATTCAAACATTTAATTTGCACCCTCATAAAAAAATCATCTCCTAGTAAGATGTTGAAGGATCCTTGCCTCGTAGGTCTTGACTATAAGTGAGACAGTGGTAACCATATGTCATCATTTACTTAAGGACATGAGCAACAACATTCTCTTTTCCTTTAATATATTGGATTTCCATATCAAACTCGCATAATAACTGAAACAAACATCGTTTCCAAGCATTGAGGTCCGGACTATGAGAATGATGTGGTAAAGGTTGTGATGACTGGTCCTCAAGATAAAATGCCTACCCGAAAATAAAATGACACTCTAACAACACTAGGGTTTGAACAACTATTACAAGCTCCAAGTTGTGGGTAGGATAGTTAAGCTCATAATGTTTGAGCTTACACAACTCAAAGGTAATAACTTGATGCTCCTGCATAAGAACTACTCCTAGAACCTCTAATGAAGCATTTGTACAAACCACAAACTCTTATGTCAGATTCAGAACTTCCAGATAGGTGTCATGTTCAATCTCTCCTTAAGTAAATGAAAGGTATGTTCACACTTTTCTGACCAGTCAAATTTCTTTTGTTTTCGTTGAAGACAAGTAATAGGATGCATAATCCTAGAAAAGTCCTGTACAAACTTGCAGTAGTACCATGCTAATCCCATGAAAATCCTCACCTTAATCATTGATGTGGGTGTTAGCCAATTAAGAATGGATCATATCTTAGAGGGATCTATTGATATACCCTATCCTGAAATGATGTAACCCAAGTACTGAATCTTTGTTTGAAAGAAACTACACTTTTCCAAGTTCTGAAACAACTTTTGATCTCTTAAAACCTGTAGTACCTATCTCAAATGCTCCTCATTTTCCTCCTCGGTATGAGAATAAACCAATATATCATCTAGGAACACCAAAACAAAGTGATTCATAAAGGTCCTAAATACCCCATTCATGAGGCTCATGAAAATAGCTAGGGAAAAAATCCTAAGAGAACCATCCTTAAGCTACTTGAAATCAACATAAATCCTAAGAGAACCATCCTTCTTCATCACAAAAATAACTGGCACTCCTCATGGGGACACACTAGGGAGAATAAGGCCCTTCTCCAATAAATCCTCTAGTTGAATCTTGAGCTCATGAAGCTATGGATTCTTCATTTGATAAGGTTCCCTAGAAACTAGTGTTGCTTATGGTACTAGGTATATGGTGAAATCTACCTCTCTACGGGGTGGTAATCTAGGAAGCTCATGTGGAAACAGGTATGCATACTCCCTCAACACTACATGCTCATTAAGAGGTGAATGATCTAGAGTACTCTGTGATTGATCATTTATGGTGATAGAAAATAAATGACAACCTTTGTGCATGCTCTGCTTGAATTCCTCAGCCGAGATCATATGTAAGGAGATAGGCCTATGCATCCTAGAAACAGAAACTGAATTCCCCAGGTCATCCTAACATTCAATGATCTTACTTCTACAATCTACTTTGGACTGATGAGACTCAAACCAATCCATGCCCATAACAACCTCGTAGGATCCTAATGGTAATACTCAAGGGTCTAAGGTAGTAGAGAATACTCCTAAATCGAGTATACAACTCTCCATGTAGGTATCCACTACAATTTTTGCCCCATATTCCAACTCGACCTGCTAGCTATCTAGCTTCCTAGCCACCACTAGCCCATATTGGTCCATTATAGAAGGTGATATAAATGAATATGATGGTCTTGAATGAAAAATAATTGAGACAGAAATACCCATAATATTACATGTCATCTTCACAACCATATGGCCTGATACGCGGCTTGGCGATTATCTACTACTCCGTAGACATGATGGGCGTGTCCTATGTCTGCCATTGTATCTACTTGGATATGGGATCTCTCTATCTATTAGTGGTGGCAGGTTTTATGTGGAAACATACACACATAGTGGTCAAGGGATGCACAAATGAAACATCGTATTGCACCTCTTTGTAGAAGGGGTCCCTCATAGTACTCTAATGTACCGAGCCTATTGGCCTCAACCTTGGGAGACTGCTGAGTATGAGCTGGGTATGTACCTAGTAGGGTACCCTGTCTCCTGTCTCTACCCCCACCAAAACCTCCTCAAACTCTGCCTCTCTACAGACTCTTTGTTTTCTTAATCCTCTTCTATTGATAAGCTCATAGTGTTATGACTACAGCTATGTGTGTGCGGTATAGGTCTTGAGAGTGAACTTTGGAGGCTTGAATCCTCCTCTATGGGGTGGTGTCTGTACCATAGTGACCTCTGATCCTAAAATTATTGCATCTTCTCTTGAATACTTACCCCTATTCCTATCTCTATGTTCTTGGGCCCTGTTCCTGTTCTCCTCAGCTAGGTAGGGCTTCTCTATACGACCTTCTCAAGTGTCGAAGGAGATAACATCCTGACATCCCCGGCTATATATGCATTCATTCCCCGAATTAACCTATTGAATTGAAATTTCTCATGCTACAAATAATCCATATATTGCAACAAATCAAGAAATCGGATCTCATACTGTGAAATCTATGCATGAACCCTATTGTCGTAGGTCATGGAACTCATCAATCCTCTTTTCAACAAAAGTGCTCAGAAATGCAACGAGCCCTAAGGTTCTCCTCAAATAGGTCCCAATTAATCGTATCTCTATTCATAGTGGATCTTTCACTCCTCATTCCTCCACCATACACATGTTGTGTCATGGAGGAGGTGTATAATGAACCTACCCTTTACATTTCTCGCATATGAGTGCAATCCAAAGTAACTGTCAAGGCTTAAGGATCTAAGACTCAGCTCTAAATCCATCTGAGGAGCCACTATAAGTAGGTGAATGCTATAAATGAAGGAGATCCCTATTCACACTACCTATGTCACAATACAGACGCTAATTTCCAACCATCCTCTCAATCCTGGAAAATCTAGTTGTCCATCCTAAAATGGCCCCTCAATGTTGTGAGAGCAGCTTCGATTAAAAGAGGCCCCTCTCTCACAGGTGAAGGGAGGGGCTGTGGGGCCTCTCCCATATCTCTGAGATGTCATGCTGATGTGGCTTGCAAGTGTGTTCCCTCATGTCTGGTGGTGTATCCTCTCCCTGACGATTCATCCTCCTTTGTTTAGTTCATGTTGCACTGAAAGGATACAGTATTGCACAGACACCTATAATCTACTGTTGAATCACCTCTACTATCTAGTGATCCGAAACTTGGGGCACATGCAACTCGAGTGTAGGGGACATATGTCCCAAATTCTTGACTGAACAAAGTCTCGTGCCTCATGTAGGTGGCATCATGTGTACGCAATGAAGGGGGTAGGTTATAAAGTTGTGTAAGATAACGGAAATGGTTTAAATGGTTTTTGTTTATTGATTTTTCTAGCATTAATCAATTTTAAAATTTTCACCTAGAGTGTCCAATGTGTGAACCTATGATCTGATACTAGATGTAATGCCCCAATAATTCGGCACTAAAAACCATCCATAAAACTCCTAAAAATCCAGTCTAAATTTTACCTACTCACCCTGACGTTGTCGGGTTAAGGTATAACCTTAGTCCATAATAAATCTGTTAATGGTTTAATTAAGTCCATACTATTCATAAATCACCCCCTTAAGTAATTTAATTCACCCCATAGGATTAATTCCCCCACACCCATTTATATTATAGCAATATGTTATTTTCTCCATAACTAAATAAGGCACTTTATTTTTAAAGTCTTCCTTAAGGCACCAAATTTAATAAATGATTAATTCCCCCACACCCATTAATATTATTTCAACCCACTCCTTTTATGAAAAATCATTTAAATACCATAACTAAAAAGGGGAAGAGGGTTCAATCACAACCCTTGGATTCATTTAATATCAGCCCTAGATCTTAGGGATTTCTGGCTAACCCTAAACCTCATCTTTTGTATTCTTATTAGTTTTGTTTTTCTTCTTTCCACTCATTTGTGCAGGTTAATGGAGGATGCCATGGAGGCCATAAGGAAGCCATGAATATATATATTTGTGTGTGTGTGTGTGTGTAGGCTTAGATAATGGTTTGAGAATGGATTCGTGAATCTCTTCTTTTTTTCTACCATATCTAGGGCTTCATGAGTATGTATTTTTTATATACAAAAATCCCGAGATTTAAATCTATGTTTTATATGAGATTGTGTGTGTGTGTGTGTGTGTGTGTGTGTGTGTGTGTGTGTGTGTGTGTGTGTGTGTGTGTGTGTGTCGCAGGCCTAAATTCTAATTGACGAATCAAACCCATGAGGGGAAAATTATGCAATGTGGTAGAGTAGGGGAGAGGGTTTTCATGGCACAATGGGGGAGGGAGGCCCGATAGGGCCGTGTGAAAAAGATATTGGGGGCAGGGTGGTGTTATGTAGCCACAACACTCCCGTAGGTCAAAGGAAAGGGGTTTGTGGGGGGGCAGGTCATGGTCAGGCCCTGGCTTGCTCCTCCCACCCAATCTTTTTTTTAACAATTCTATGCCAATACATTTTCAAAATTTTAATTTTTTTTTCTATATATATATATATATATATATATATATATGAGTTCCGTTATGAAAATACTCAAAACCCATAAAGGGTTGTTATTTTACCAAATATGAATTTTTTATATTATTTGTATATATATATATATATATATATATATGAGGTTCTTTTAATAAGTTTACTAATATTTAGTATTAGTTGAAAATGTATATTCCATAAACTCTAAAGGAAAGTTTATGGGTGTACACACACACACACACGCGCGCGCGCGCGCGCGCGTGCACACACCCACACCCACCCACCCACACACACACCCACACACACCCACACCCATTGGTACATGTCCCAACGAGCCTATGAGTTCAAAATGGATTTTCCTTAAATCTAGTTTTCAAAATTTAACAGAAATAATAAGAAAAGGCATTCACTATATAACTTACATTTGATTTAAATCTCCATTATTATATATATTCCTTTAGAAAAAAACCAACTCATAGACTACAATGTGGATGCAATGGTTTCAAGGTAAAAGATAGTTTTCATTTATTCACCCTCTTGGCCTAAATGCAAGAGTTCAAAATTCAAAAGCAGAGATAAACTAATATTTCTAACTTATTTTTCAAACAGATTTCTAAGAAACTTCTTTTCAAAATGCAAATATATTCCTTTCCAACTTCTTTCCATTACCAAGAGAAACAAAACACCCTCCTAACCCCAAAATCTAGATCTAGCACTGCCCCTCTAAACGTGAAGAAAACTTAATTAAAGATTCACATTTGATAACCACAAAGAAACTAATGGATATGCTCTCATTTCTCTTAATACCACAAACAATACAAATAGGGTAATAGTAACAAATTAAGGTGAACTCAATCATTCATTTAATTCCTCATATCTTCTTTTCAACATACAAGACAATGCAATCCTTCCATTCCACCATTTTAAGCCTTACAATCATTCCTTTCAAATAGGTGACAAGTTTACTATAAAGCTTCAAATAACTAAAGTTTACAACCTTTATCAAATGTAAGAAATGGGAATTTCATTTCAACATGAAAGAATCAATGTTTTCAATACAACAACATTCCTTTTCAAAGGGAGAATAAAAGATTCAATATTTCAACTTGTAAGCTAAGAAAAATGCACTGCTAATAAGAAAGTAAAACAATAACAATAATACCTTATCCTTTTTGATTTCGTAGCAAACCTCAGACTGGGCAAGGAAACATGGATGATCCCTAATTGTGTGAAATGTAGGTGCTTTCCTTGAATTGGAGCAAGGCCTTCTTTGTAACAAGATCGAATTACTTTGCACCAATGGACAAATGGATAATGGATTTGGGATGCTTCAAGATAAGACTATTTGGGCATTAGGATGAGGTGGGAAGGATGCTCTTTGCTTAAAGGATGCAAGAGTTTAGACAAGGGATTCAATCTTATTCTCCATGTGTTTTAGAGTGGGGGGGGGGGGAAGGCTATATTTATAGCCTGGGAATTGGATTAACTTATGGTATTTTAAGTAATCGTAGTTTGAAAATGAGGGCATGATTAGGTGAGTGGGGAGAAAAAAGAGTGGGTGAGGATTAAAGTTGTATTTTTAATTCTCAAATGGGGGACATAGGGAATATTTGACATGTGAGGAAGATTGGGTTTAATTTGGGGTTGAAATGGATTAATTAACTAATTAACATCGATTAATTCTATGGGGATTTTTGTGGGAAATTAAGTGGGAAAATTAATTGATTTAGAAAAGATGTGAAATTAAGGTGTCTACATTTGCCCCTCTTTGGAAGGGTACTATGAAAGTAGTATCCTTTCAAAGAAAATAGACGAGATGGATGAATATGTCCCGGGTGGCCAGATTGAAGGTTTTTGAAGAGATTATTCTTAAAGGTGTTCCTTCGATAAGAATTTACTTAGAGGAAGAAAAGAGAAAGCATTCTCTAAGAAAGAAGTAGAACAAACTTTCGCTTGTAAGAATGGGGGAAGAATTCAATCTACTTTTCCTAAGCAAAAATTAGAGTGAATGTTTGTTGGGGAGAGTAGAAGGTGGTAGGTGATGGATGTCATGGTATCCTCAAAGACAAAAATGTCATGAGAAGATGTTATTATAGATAGATGTGATGATGCCCATTGAGAGGGCTGACGAGGATGAAATATATGATAGAGCTCTCGAAAAGAGGCGAGATTAATTATGTAGAGAGGAGGATGAGAATGGGATGTAAGAGAATGGAATGACCACACGACACAAATGGAGAAAGGATTCAATCAACCTTGAATGCTAGGTGTGAGGATGTGTGGAAGGATGCAATGGGAAAGAGAAAAGGGAATGGACATGAGTAGTGGTTGATTATGAGAAGAGCAAGAAAGGTGAAGGAGACAAGGGTATGGAGACAAAGGAGGGGAAAAAATGAATGAAAGAGGTAGAAGAGAATAAGAGAGAGGGATGATAGGGGAAGAATGGAATGATGAAGGAAAAACAAGAAGAAGACAAGAAAATGACAGAGAAGAGGGTGAAATTATGAAATAGAGAGAGATGTGCCATATGAAGGAAACAACAAAGATAATAAAGAGGAATGTGGAAAAATGAAAGAGATGATAGAGCTTAGAAAAGTAAGAAATGGTAAAAGTAGAAGATGAAGAAGACAAGGGTATGGGGAATTGGTAAAGATAAATAAGAAGGAGAAGACGAGGTGGGAGTAGGTGTAAAATTGACAAAAATTTTAAAGAAGACAAAAGAAGAGGTAGAATGGAGAAAAAAAGAAACTACGAGGGACCATGAAAGTGTGAAAAATATTAGAGAGAAGAAGAGAAATGGGTACAAAATAAATGAAAAGGTAGGGGTGGTAGAGAAAGGGAGGGGAGGTCAGAAGGAACGTGAAAATTATGAGGGAGGAAGGGAGGAAAAAGTGAATACAGGGAGAAGATTAAAGGAACCGAGTCCTTATGAGGAAGACCAAGGTAAAGAATATGGAACAAACCGCATGGAGATGCATGTGGAGGGTTGGATGATAAAAAATACGAGACAATGTTGAAGAGCCAGATTATCAATGGGGAAGTAAGAAGGAAACGTGAGGTAAAAAGGGGAGGAATCTGATATATAAGAAGTGAAATAAGACGAGGGGTGAGAGAGAGAAGAGGATAACAGAGAAAATGATGTAGATGGAAGGAAATACAAAATGGGGATAATAAGTGTAGAGTGAGAAGTATAAGGAATGTAAAGAGAAGAAAGAGGGGAGGAATGACATAGATTGGAAAAGATGCGAAGATGCATGAAATGAGGATACAAGGATTACGAGACAATAGAAAAAGGATGTATGATGAAGATAGTAAATATATTGAAGAGGACGAAGGGAATATGAAGAGGTGGGGAAGAAGCGACAAGAAAGGGTGGGAGTGGATGAAAGGGATGGGAGAGAAAAGAGAATGGAGGATAAAAGAGGCAATTCCGATGAGGGGACGTTAGGGAAATTCCATCGATAATGAGCGGTGGGAAAGGATGAGAGAAAAAATGAAGAAAGGGAGAAAGGAAACAAGGAATGGAAAGGGTAATGCCAACGAAGGGATGTTAGGGAAAGTCTGCCCATAATGAGCGGTGGGCCCAGAGGAAGAAAGGAATGAAGAAAAAATGGATAAGGTCAACGAGAATGAACAAGGCCGTGAAGAATGAGGATGCATGAATTTTAGGGAAATTCCACTGATAATTATTAGCGCGGAAACATAAGATGATGATGAAAGAATGTTATGGGAATATCAACATCAATGGTAAGGAAGCATGGGTAGATATGTGGGAGAATTTGAGAAGATGAAGTGGAAAGAGTAAAGAAAAGGTGAGTGATGAGTTGTGATAAGGTGAAGGCGAGGAGAGGATGAGGACGAATGAGGTGAGGATGAAGAAAAAACACATGAAAAGAATGGAAAGAAACGGTATGAAGGATGATGGATCGAGAAGGAGAAATAGGGGGAAAATAACGTGATTATAGGTGGAAGATATTAGACGTATGTTGTGAGATGATAGGTTGAGAAAGGATAATGGTAGGAGGAAAATGTGGTTGGTAGGGGAGACTAGGTGGAAGAAGAGATCAACAAAGTGAAATAAGAATGAGGTGAGGGAGAAGTTTATAATGATGAGTTCCACTTAGGGAGGATCCTGAAGTAAGACTGTCATGCAATGGATGTGGTTAAGCAAGATTACCAAGCGGGGGATGATGGAGATGAAAAGTAGGAAAGTAAGAAGTGATGTTTGTTAGAATGGAAGAGGAAGTGAGATGATGTGATAATGGGGAATGCCGAGAAAAATTGAAGGGTGAGGATGTGTAGTAATGAGGAAAGGCAAGAAGAAAAATCATCCTTAAGAGGGACTCTTTAGTAAGATCATCATGCCGTAGGAGTGGTTAAGTAAGATCGCCAAACTGATAGTGATGATATGCAAGGAGAAAGACAAAATTTTATTGGGTATAGGGGTGGAATGGTTGATTGAAGAAGATGATTGTGATGAGGGGTGGGAGAAATAATATGGGGGAAGGTCATAAGGTAGATCAACCTTAAGAGGGACTCTTAAGTAAGATTTCCATGCGGGAGGGATGGTTAAGTAGGATCACCAATCTGAAGAAGAAGAATAATGATGATAAAGTTGGTGGGAAGAGGGTATGAAAAAATAGACTAAAGGAGAACCCTCAAGTGAATTTTCCATACTATGAGAGTGTGTAAGAAGGATGACCAGGAAGAAGATAGATTTGGAGAAGGATTAGAAAGGGGTGAGTGATGTATGTCAGAGTGGAAGAAGAGGTGAGAGGAGGTGATAACAAGGAAGAAAGGAAACAAAGGAGTGTAACATGAATGGATGGAGGAATATATGCGGTGGAGGGTGGAGAGTGTGAGGGGAATCCTTAATTGGGATGCCTACGTGGTGAGAGTAATGATGCGAGAAAGAGAATCAGAAGAGGTGAAGTGGAAAGATGTGTGTGGTGGTCAGTGTTGTTTGATGAGAGGGGAGATGGTGGAGAATCTTCTATAATGGGAAGATCTTAAGGAGAGGGTATACCTCTACCGAGGGTCCCACATAGAAGGGGTTATTAAGTAAGATTGTTAAGCGGGAAGCAGAAGAGTGAGAGGGAAGAATACAAATGGGTGATAGGGGACAAGAATGGTGAGAAGGGTAATGTGGGGATAAGTGGCAGATGAGTAGAAATGAGGATCAAGGATGAATGGATCAAAGACCTGGTCACTATGGTGGGGGAGGAGGAGCTGTTGAATAGTGAATGCTACTTGAGAAAGATATTCAAGTAGGATTCACAAACTGCAATGGTGATCAAGTAGGATTCCCAAATTGGGGAATGTATTAGTACAGGTGAATGGATGGGGTGCAAATTAATATTTTGATCATGCAGGAAGATACTCACGTGACAAAAATCATCTTAATTTAATATAGCACAGAACAAGACACATCGTGATATAAAAGATCAAGATGACTAGACTGTAATATGCGTGACAACATAGACAGGGGCCATAAAAAAGGTTTGATGCCTCAGTACGATATGTAAGTGGAAGAGATAATGGATAGAGGTCATCAAGAAAGGATGATGCCCCAGTACGATATGCAAGTGGAAGAGAGCATAGAAAAATGCCACCAAGAAAGGATGATGCCCCAATAGGATATGCAATCAAATAACATAAGTATATTAGAGAGAGCACTAGGATACATAAAATCAAGATTCCCCCTTTGATATATCAAGATACAAGAAAACAATTAATAACTTGTAACTAATAATGTAGCATAAGAACCAGTAAACATATTCCTAACATGTTCCATGATGATGATTGATTGAATGTGCCCCCAAGCAGGTGTACAAGGACATAAAAGGGATTAGGTCAGTGTCCTCAAACAAGGGAACAATGAGAGCTGTATTTTCCCCAAGCGAGGATTCACATGAGGAGAAGTGGTTTGGATTTGATAGTCATAAGGTGGTTGGATCAGTCGTTGGGGATAATAGTTTAAAGGATGAATTGTGTTGATTATTAAGTTTTTGGGGTTTTACAATTTTTTAGAATTTTTACAATTCTATGGATGTTTTTGGAATTTTGAAGAGTTTTCAAATGTTTTTATATTTTGGATATGTACTAATGTTTTTGTTTTTGGATTTTAGAGATTTTGTTTTCATGGATATTTTTGAATGTTTTTGGGGATTTTTGGTTTTTTCTAATGTTTTTGGGGATTTTTTAATTTTTTAAATGTTTTTGGGGATTTGTTTTTAAATGTTTTTGGATTTTTGGATTTTTATACTATTTTTGGAGATTTGGTGTTGGCAATTTATGGACCAAAGTGCAAACTTATTTTGAGAGGTGATAAACCAAGATATCATCTATATGTATTGTGTTCCTCGTGGTAAATTATGCTCTGAATAACACAAAAATTCTCATTCCATTGGCAGGATATGTTGGTGATGATATGATGGAAAGAAGTCCAACTCCATTCTTGACTCCACACAACTAGTAAGATGCGAGGGCTCATCATTGAGAATCAAGGACACATGATGTAGATAATGAATATAGAGACAAGTGCTGATAACAATCCCTTTGGGAAATTGTGACTCAATTCTTCTTAACGTCAATGAACTAGTTTCAAAAATGACTTTCACTCTATGGGTCACGTGCTAGACTTAGACAATTACGTGGCCTGTTGATTGGTAAGATATGAGGTGAAGGGATAGTTCTCTCTTCACTTAGGCATCTAAATTACTTCTTTGGGAATTTTATAATTGTGAGCACTTTTAGATTGATAAGATGTTGTATTTATTGTAGTGACTCCATTTGCATTACCTTTTACTACCAATAAGAAGCAAGGGCTCATCACCAAAGACACAACATAGGTGAGTAAATTTTATTGATTTTTTTTAATGTGTTTGCAACATTTTTATGTTTTGTGAATGACCCTCTATGATGTGCCCCATGCCACCAGTAAGAGGAAATATTTTATCACTGAAGACAAGACATAGACGAGTAAGGGCACCTCTCTCCATTCCCAATCTCACACTACCAGTAAGAAGTGTGGGATCATCACCAAAGACTGTGAAGGACGAAAGGTGTCACAATTTATTGAATTGATTGAATTTTACAATAGTGCTTTGTATTTGGGAAGGAATGTTTGCCCCCAATCTCAGCCCCACACGACTAGGAGGAAGTGAGGGTTCAACACCGAAGACTGAGATGGTCAATCAAACGAACTGGGTAAAGAATTTTAGAGATTTCTTATGAAAGAGAGAATTTCTTTGAAGGGAATATATTACCATCAGTAAGCTTCTAGGCATGACCATAGGTGAAAATGATTGAAAATGGGAGATATTATAAGATGTATGATACTCATAAAACTTAATAGGATCTATATTAGCACATGTCTCATGATGATAAATATGAAGATGTGATTTTGATAATGAAAAAATATGCCAATGGAATGAATAATGTTAAATTATTCAGAGATAAGTAAGACATAAGGAACAATGTACAAGTGATTGTCTCCCATAATAGAGAATGCCTCAAGGATAGAATTTCTTTAGATGTACTGCATTCATTGGTTCATCAAGTTCCTGACCATCTTCAGTGGCCATTTTATAGGCTCCAGAGCCAAATTTAGCTATAATTACATAGGGTCCTAACCAATTAGGCTCAAATTTTCCTTGTTTTTCTTGCTCTTTAGTGGTATTCTTTTGATTTTCTTTTAGAATGAGGTCACCAACCTCGAACTCTCTGGCTCTTACCTTTTTATGATAACTACGTTGCAGTCAGTTTTGATAGACTTGAAGATGATTGAGGGCATTAAGTCATTTTTCATCGAGAAGCTCAAGCTCTTGAAGCCATGATTGTCGATATTCATCCTCATTAATTATATCTTTAAGGGAGATTCTCAAGGATGGGAGTTTGATCTTAATAGGTAAACTGGATTCACAAATATTAATGAGGGAAAATGGGGTGGCTTTAGTAGGTGTGTGGTAAGATGTACTGTAAGCCCAAAGAGTGGGGTAAATTTGAGTATGTCAATATAATCCATGTGTATTGACAAATTTTTCCCATGAGGATTTTAAAGTCTTATTGGTCGCTTCTACTTGACCATTACCTTGAGGGTAGTATGGAGTGGACCACTTAAGTTTGATGCAGAAATGTTTGGCAAGGTCCTTTACATCTTGGTTTTAAAATTATTTTCTATTATTTGTGAAAATAGAGGATGGAATTCCAAATCGATAGATGAGATTATTAAAAATGAACTTTGATATTTGGGCTACTGGTAACATAGGTGAGAGGCATAGCTTCCACCCATTTAGTGAAGTAATTGATAGTGGTAATGACGAACTTATGTCCGTCGGATGATGTTGGTTTGATTTTACCAATGAGATCAAGTCCCCATTGAGAGAAGTGCCATGGTGTGGTTATCGATTGCAATGCTTGGGAAGGTGTGTGGATAAGATTTCCATGCTTTTGACAACATTGACATCGTTTGACAAAATGACATGTGTCACTTTCCATGTTGGGCCAATAATATCCAACACACGAGATTTTCTTGGCTAAGGTTATACCATTTGTGTGCGCTCCATAGATACCGGAGTGGACTTCAATTAAAACACCAGATGTTTCCTCCTGATTAAGACATCAAAGTAGGGTGCCATCGTAACCTCGTTTATAAAGATTTTCTACTAAAATGATGTAACGAGAGGCACGTTGTGCTAAAGCATGTTTATGCATTGGTTTCATGTTGGTAGGAAATGTTTTATCGCAGATGAAGGTGTAAATATCATGGTACCAAGGGTTATTTGGACCCACGATTTCACATACCATAGTGTTTTTAGGAAGATCATAGGCAGAAATTAAGAGATGTTCTACAAGAAAATGTGCCTAGGGTTGATTACATGTGATTTCTAACAGGGATCCAATAGTTGCCATAGTGTTGGCGATATTTATTACGAATTCTAAGGATTTGATCAAAGATAATTAATCAAAAATAGCTACGAAGGCTATCCATCATGTGCTTATATGGGGAGAAGTTTTTCATCCTTGACCTAGTATTCGTTAGTAACTTGTTTGATGATAAGTAAAGAATCACCAAATACAACTAGCTCTTTAAGATTTCAAGATATAGCTGGTTTTAATCATGTGATTAGAGCTTCATATTCTGTGATATTATTGGTACATGGGAATGATAATCAAAATTATTTGGGGATGACATGTCTGTTAGGTGTGATAAGCAAAATACCAGCTCCTAATCAATGGAGATTTTAAGATCCATCAAAAAATAGAGTCCAGAGTTGTGCATGATATCTATGTACAGAAGATCTTCATCAGGAAAAGTAAAATGGAGTGGTTCTATTCGAGGAAGAGGCACCTTGGAAATTTGGTTTGCAAGGGCATGTCATTCAATTGTTCTCTACGGAATGAACTCGACATCAAATTCACTAAGTAGTATGACCCAACTAGACATTCTTCTTGTGAGAATAGGTCGAGACAAGAGATACTTGATGGGATCAATCTTAGTGATCAACTTAGTAGTGTGATTGAGAATAGTAATGACGTAACTTATGGAATGCAAAGGTAACTGCCAAGCATACCTTTTTCGATTTGGGAATATCTGTACTTCATGCTCAATAAGTGTTTGACTAAGGTAGTAAACAACTTATTCTTTTGCTTGATCGTTGTGTTGTGCTAACAGAGCTCTTATGGCATGTTCAGTGGCAGATGTATAAAATAACATGGGTTTATCTGCGACTGGTGACATAAGAAAAGGTAGGCTAGAGAGGTATTTTTTCAAATTAGAAAAAGATTCTTGACAATCATGGTTCTAGTGGAATTGTGCATATTTCTTGAGTAATTGGTTGAAGTGATGGCACTTATTGGCCAACTATGATATGAAACGTCGAATAGATTGGATTTTTCCTTGAAGACTATGTAATTGTTTTAGGTTTTTGAGTAGGGAGGCATTTCCATAATGGATTTTGAATTTTGCAGGATCAACTTCTATACCTCTCTATGAGACAATAAACCCTAATCATTTACCAGAGGTCACCTCCGAATACACATTTCTTTGGGTTAAGATGAACCTTATACTCACGTAATCTATCAAAAATGTGGTCTCAACACACTTGGATGTCATATTCATGTTTTTGATTTTGTTAATATATCATCAACATAATTTTCCATTATATTATGTAACATATCATGAAAGATGACTATCATTACTCATTGATAGGTGGCACTGACATTTTTCAAGCCGAAAGGCATGACCTTATAACAGAAGGTGCCCCATGGTGTAGTAAATGTCATTTTATGTTGATCCCCTTCAACAATATGTATTTGATTGTAACCAGAAAATCCATCCATTAAGGAGAGCATTTCATGGCCTGCCGTAGAATAGAACTTCATGTCTATGTTTGGAAAGGGAAAGTCATCCTTGGGACAAGCCTTGTTAATATCTCAAAAGTCTGTGCATATCCTAATGGCGGGGCTTTTCTTGGCTACGGGAACTATGTTGGATATCCATGCCAAATAATCAATAGGTCGGATAAAGTCAGCTTCTAAGAGTTTCTCGAGTTTGGATTTGACAAACAATGCTACTTGGGGATGCATTTTACATAGTTTTTATTTCATGGGATTTGCATCCGGATGCACCAAAAGGTGGTGTACTATAAGAGATGGATCTAGGCCTAACATGTCCTTATAGGTCCATGTAAAAACATCTTGGAATTCAATAAGGTGCATTGTGAATTCTATGCATTCTTGGTTAGACAGATTGATGCCAAGTTGTAAAATTTTTGGCTATTCGACAGTACCAATGATGATATCTTTAGTTTCTTCAACAATAATTTTAGATGTATCCTTTTTATAAAATGATGCTAATGGTTGATGTAAGTTCATCAATGTCAGGTGATTCGAGGGAGTTGGCACAAGATTTTTATTTGTGATGTTGAGACTTTTTATTAACATGTTTTTTTTGATAGGGTGGAGATGAGATTTTGACTATGGGAAATTTTTTGTTTACGCTTCTGATTCAAAGTTTCCAAAGGTAAAGGGTCTAAATATTATATTTCTTCACCAAAATAGGCCAATTCATCTAGATTGATTTAAAATCCTTTTTATGGTCAAAAGTGGGGATTTGATTGCGAATTCCAAGGAATTCTTTAATGGCTTCATAATTTTGGAACATGTCCATGGCCACATGATGTGATTGGTGATGGTCTATTAGAGTCGGATGCATAAGCTCGAAATCAATGATGTTAACAGATAAATGTTCAAAGTAAAGATTTATTTTAGCAAGGTATTCAAAAAGGCTGTGTGTAGACCTAGTGTCACTATCAAATCTAGTGTCATCGTTGACACTTTAAATTAATACAAGAGCTGCATTGAATACCTTGAAACTCAGACCATGTTTACCATGATATTCAATGTAATTGATTGGGTCTAAATGAACTTGTTCATGTGGACCGAGTCCTTTACCCTTCCATCGCATGTTTTTCATTATTCGATGAGCTTTGGTAAATTGAGGGGACTCATAACAGGGAGCAAAATTCATCATTATATAACCAAGATCTATGAAGAACTTGGAATATGTTCATTGTCGAGATAACCAAATTTTTTCTGAATTGACTGTCCCAATTGGTAAGGGGGATGGATTCTCATATGCAGAGCAGTTGGGTTTTCCATAGTTGTGTGGGGATTTGTTGATGTTAAAGGAGTCTACAACCTTTTGTAATTGATATTCACTGCATACTTTGTCAATAATTTTGAATGTGTGGGACAGGGGACCAATAGGTACCTCACGTGGCGGGGAAGTCATTTTGGTAGTTCTAAAAGATGGAGAAAATGAGTTATAAGTAGAGGGGGGTGAGTTAGAGGATGAAGCTTGGTTAATTGAAGGATAAGGTATCCTAATAGAAGAGGTATGATTAGATGAAGAATGTTGACTAGGTGAGGAAGAATATTATGTAGTGGAAGAATGATTTTTGTTAGAAGAAAAATATTGATCAGTGGAAAAAGATGATTGATTAGTGGGAGGAGGACTGGTTGAAGATTTTTGATTAGTGAAAGAGAATGGATTGGAAGATGTTGCTTGATTAGAAGGTGATGGTTGCAGAGCATATTTGGGGAGTGTATCTGATATCGATGTGTGTTTTCATTAGGGATTAGGTGAGGTGGAGCATAATTATTTGTTGATGGACAATAGTGATCATGTCTATACCGCCCTTTGAGGAATTGACAATACTCGAAGGGTTGGGGATCCACATGCAGTGTAAATTCTTTGTCCAAATAAGGAAATTTAATACATTGGTGGAATGTTGATGGGATGGATTTCATGGCATGAATCCATGGTTGGCCAACGAGAATGTTATATGTGACTTCTACATCCACCACATGACATATCGTTTCTAAAGTGATGGGTCCAACTTTGAGAGGTAACGTGATTGTGCCTTCAGACTTTCTTTCACTATTATCATACCCATGAATGGTTATGATGTTGTTTTGTAAATCATTTTCGGTGTAACCTAGGTAGTGTAAGAGTTTCATGGAACAAATATTCAATGTGGATCCATTTTCAACTAATACGTGCTTGATCTTATGATGAGTTATATAACCCTCGACGTATAAATAATGATTGTTAGCGATGTTTGGATTAAGAAGGTCATCAGGAACAAATGATAAAATAAGATTGGGTACTGAAAGATGTGTAATTAAAGCCTGGAATTATTGTGAATTGATGTCCTCTAGGACATGAGTGTTATTCAAGGTTCGAATAAGGATGAGTTGTAGTGCGGGAGAAGAATTAAGTAATTCCATGATGGAAATATGTGTTGTAGTCTTCTCCAATTGTTTGAAAATATTGAATGAAGGAGTAGGTTGTGGAGTGGAAGTAGTTATGGAGTTAGATGGTGGATTAGGATGTGGTGTGGTAGACGAAGTAGCATATTTTTTTGTAGTAAGGACCCACACTTTTTTCTGTTTGGTGGTGATCACATAGTCAATTTTGATCTTTATGGTTGCCACTAAGTCTTGGTCATAGTCTATGGTCGAGATGACTGAGTCATACTCAAAATTGCTTGATGATTGAGCCTTATCCTTCAAATTATCATTGTGGTTAGGGAAAGGGTTTTTGAACATGTTAAATTTTCATTGGCTGTTTTTGTCTTGGAAGTATTTTCAACTTCTATGTCCCCACATTCGATCAAATCTTGGACGTTATGGCAAAGTTGCATGCATCGATTTGTAGAGTGCCCTTTTATGTGATGGTAATCACAATATTCATTTTCCTTATACCAATTCGGTTTGGGTTTTCCTTCTTCAAAGGGTTTGATGATGGGGTATGTGATCATGTTGGCATTTTCTAAGTGACAAAAGATACTAGATAGGATTTCTCCAAGTGGAGTGAACTGTCTTCACCTGTCATGAGAAGGAGCTTCCTTTCTAGGGATTATGATTGGTTTTTTATTGGATTTAATTGTGTTGAGCGGATTGTTTTGAATGTTTTAGACATGGCAAGAATCAGTAATGCCATTGTTGACTATATTTCGGTTCTTGATTAAAGAATTTGGATTTGTCCTGGTTCTGAGGGGCATTTGTATGAGATTGGTCCCTAAAGGGTGTTTCAAGTAAGCCCTTAGAAATTAGGGGTTGTTTTGATCTGTGTTCCCTTTTCAATGAACTTCTTCAAAATTACTTAGACAATGCATTTGGCATGTGGAATGATAATTCGACATTGAGATTTGGAAAAAAAATTCTAATCAATTGTATTTTGGGTATTGAGCAGGGAAATCTTGCTTGCAATTTCTCGTCATCGCTGTAAAAAGGAGGAAAATTTTTCATCGGGAATTTGTCTAGTGTTATAGAGATCGAGCATGGTTATTTCTGAGTCTAAGTTGAAGGAAAAATGTTTGACAAATTTTTCTGATAAGTCTGCAAATGTCGTGATTGACCCTTTGGGAAGATGGAGAAACCAGTCTAAGGCCTGTCCTCCTAAAATTTGAGGGAATAATCATAAAAGATATGTGTCACGATAAGAAACCTCCTAACATTACATGTAAAATTTATTGACATGTTCACGAGGGTCACCTTTCATTTTGTATTTATAAAATTTTGGGGTTTTAAAGGATGACGGAAATGGTAAGCATAATATTTTTGTATCAAATGGGTAAGGATATAGTTCTTCAAAGTTGAATTGTTTCGATTTTTTTTGTATTCCCTAGATGGTTTCTTTCATATGTTTCCATTCTTGTGTGAATGGAGAGGCAGGGGACGGGTTATCAAGAATTTCATGAGTATTGGGGTTTGGATTGTAGTCTTTTAACCTTTTAGCTCTAGCAGTTGCTTCCTTAAGTTTTATAGTTAAGTCTTGGATTTTGGTTAATAAATCCTTGGCCAAATATCTATTTAGGTTGTTTGGTATTTGATTGTGGTGACTTGATTCACCATTGTCGATAAATTTGTTCAAATTTTCAGTCCTGAAGTCAGGGGGTAGTTTTCCCCCCATGGCTAAGATGCGTAGTAGATATTCATTGTTATTTTGCTCTATCACCCTATCTACTTGTTCTTGTTCTTCATTGGTGAGTTCTAGTTGTGTGACTTCTTCATCATCATTTTCATAATTGTGACTACGTGTGACTACCATAATGAGATAGGTGTGTGCCTGATTAAGCTGTAAAAGAGGTTATGAATTTTGAGCAAACGTGATTATGCGTAAGTGAGAACTTAGTTGCTTTGGATTTGGCTTGAATAAGCTTACTATTGCTGATAAGGAGAGTAACTCAAACAAGTTATCTCAATATGATTGTGATATAACTCGAGATGAGATATTAGGGAATTTGTGTCACGTTGTGTAGATTTTGCTTGAACAAGCTCTAGATTGTTGATGGGGAGAGTAACTCAAACAAGTTAATCTCAATATGATTGTGATATAACTCGAAACGAGCTATGAAGGGATTTATGTCGGATGTCATTTGGATAAACTTGATAGTTGAAAAAATAAGGAGTGAACTCAAACAAGTCTCCTAATGTTAGTTTGATATAACTTGAAACAAGCTATGAAGGATGTTTTGGCAATTGATGAGATAAAGAATGAATGCAAGTCATTCAATATCTGTTTGAAACAAGCTATGAGGGATTTGTTTTCACAATTTATGAGATAAGAAGTGAATTCTAGTCACTTTAATATTAGTTTGACATATCTTAAAAACATGCTAGGGAGGAATGGCTGACACAAGCTAATGAAATCAATACGATGTTTTTATCTTCATTGTTGGATTGTTTCAACATTTTTCTTGGTATTGAATTTATTGAGAAATGGTTTTGTGGAACATGACTAGGATTTTAAATTTACAATGAACACATTGATATCAACCAAGTTTTATGATAAGAATAATGCTAAACTATCTTGTTCACAAATAACAAGCAATCATGTGTATCAAATTGTTTTGGCTCAAGAGGTAGATTCTTCGAGAATGACCATTGTTTCACGCAATCATACAAGTATGCTATGGAATTATGGATGCAGGCTCTTATCACTTCAAGAAGATGTGTCCTCTGATATACCCTAGTCCCAATATACCTAATTTTGTACGTGGATAGAATTGGTATGGGGAACCCTTAGAGTATTGGAGGAGACTCACGATTTCTTACTTACCTACTTTAGATTGAATCACTGCGTCCAAGACAAGTTTTGTGAAAAGGTGAAAGGTGATAGGAGAATGAATATGTATGGTGTCCTTATAACTCCCCAAATATTTACAGGGATGATTCCCACGCTTCGTTTTTATAGCTATTTAGGCGCAACTCGCATGTTTCACACGACATCATTACTTGTAAGTGAAGAGCAGAGGCGAGGTAGATACCAAATGTTGTGATGAGACTATGTCTCAAAGTACAATGCAAATGTGAATGTTGTTGGTGCATGGTAGTCAAGTCCATGTCACTAGTGTAGCTTTGGTGGTGATGAAATTCACCTCTACTATGTGCAAAAACAACAATGATGATGTGATTATACGCAAGGTTCTTTCCAACTTGAAATAAATTACTAGCGGAAAATGACAACATACCTGAGCGTGCTAAACATTTTTTTTGGTTTCAACAGTTTTCTTTGAATGGTGGTACTTTTGTGGGAAGGTTAACATTTGTTTGTTTTGTTTTTTGTTTTTTTGACAATA
Source organism: Taxus chinensis (assembly GCA_019776745.2). Taxonomy (NCBI): domain Eukaryota; kingdom Viridiplantae; phylum Streptophyta; class Pinopsida; order Cupressales; family Taxaceae; genus Taxus; species Taxus chinensis. The sequence goes on along the minus strand of CM034148.1, from coordinate 253,027,120 downwards.
TTCTAGCGACGTGGTCCTACAGAAAGAAATTAGTAGTTATCCTGCAGATAAAATGTTAGAAAGAAAAATTATCATTGTTGTTTTTTATTTCCCAGATCACTCGAAAGCGCATGAGATATCCCTTGTGGGGTACCACATAATATTGAATTTTTTTTGCCAAATAAAATATAGGGTTTTGCTGATTTTTACTAGTTAGGGCAGCAAATTTAAGAAAATTAATATCTACCAAAATATCCACTCAAATCACTTGAAAATTTAAAGAGATCTTGCTAATATTATAAAGAACATAGGGAAACTATTTTTGGAATTTTTCTTACAATATAATGCTGCCAGAAAATTACATCATGCCCTAAACAGCTGGAAAACTTTTAAAATTTGTATCTTCTTGAATACAAGAGCAAAAACTATGAAACTTTAGAAATAACATTTAAAAATATAGAAGATGATATTTTAACCCTCAAATCTAAAAATGGCCAACTGGAAACCCTCCAAATAAAGGCTGCAATCTCCAAAACAAGTCACCCTTTTTGGTAGATGGTCAAAACCCCTTTGAAATCCTCTGGAAATGATGCCAAACCCTTTCTTTATTGCTTCTGTAATTCTGATTTGAAAACCCACTGATTATCTTAAAAAATATTCTCAAAACCCCTCAAAACCCTATCTCTAAAACCTCTAAAAATATCTTTGTGAATCAGCCCTAAAAACAACTCTAAAATGACAAGCTAGGGTAGATCTTTTACTACTGAAGAATGCCCTGCTAGCTAGAGATGGATCTCTCACCACCAAAGCTAGGGTTCCTGCGGGATTTCACTCCACAAGCTATAGATTTGCAAACAACAGTTGCACATGAAAGGAGATAATTAGGTATGCAAGAATGATCTTTCCTTTTTCCCCCAACTCCTTATATAACTTCTCCAAGGAAAAAGAGCCCCAATAAACCCTAGTCACTTTTCCCATTTTAATTCACCATGGTCCAAAAGTGACCCCCAACGTAAAATTAGAATATTAAGTGTCATGTGGCCCCTTCATAATGACAAAACATACTGTCTAGTCCCTTCAAAACACTTTATGCTTATGTCAACGAAGAAATATAACAAAATGGACTAGATATTCATACCCAATAGCTCCCCACATCCATAACCCCTTGGGTATGACCAAGGCTTGGACTCGAATTGGCCCTTAGGCCTTAGGTGTAGGAAAGGGGACATTGCAGCACAGGAAAAGAGCATACACAACCAATAATCGATCAAATTATGAAGAAGCAACAAAATTGAAGTGAAAAGTTAGTTAATGATGAAAAATAGAGAGAATTTGAATGATTTCAATTACGTTTTAAAAGGCCTGACTAGTACAAAATGTTGATTTAAAGTTGTCGATTTGATTAGGGGATCATGAAAAGAGTTTGTGAGAATCGAATCAGAAATGAGGCACTACGAAGTAGTTGCACTCCAACGGAATCGTGATAGCTCCAGTGATAGCAAGGAAAAAATGATCAGTAATGGAAGAACTTGCTCAATAGAAACAAATCTTGCATAGAGGAAAGACAGCGGAGTGTCTTGGCATGCTCATAAATGAATAATAAAGGGGTACATATAGGGTGCTGAGTAACCCTAGTGCATGACACATATGAAACCCTAAACCTAACCCTAAACCTATCCCATGTGAGATGACCCTCCAACATGAGAGGATGACACATAGGATAACTCACACTAACACCCCCCTTCATCGAAGCTGGGGTAGTGGTTGTGATGAGTCAGACAGAAGAGGAATACACTCCTAAATAGCTAAGAAAGATGTGCCAATGGGGCCCGGTAACTAAAGGCCTGATAAGGTGCCCATATATAAACACAATCTTCCTAGAAGAAAAAGAAGAAAAGAAGGACTACATAGCTCGAAGAAGATGGGAAGCTGCAGAAGACCTCACCCCAAGAAGAGACTATAAGTGAAGAAACTTCATCTCAGTGAAGGGCTTGGTGAATAAATCTGTAATCTGATCAGCTGTCTAAATGTACTGAATGTCGATGATACCATCATGAATAATCTCCCGTATGAAGTGCATATGAATCTCAACATGTTTCGTCCACTGATGCTGAACTGGATTTCTATAAATAGAAATAGTGCTCGTGTTATCACAATAGATAATGGTAGGCCACTGAAAGTGGATGCAAAACTCTGTCAGAATACCCTGTATCCAAATAGTTTCTGTGGCAGCATTAACTGCTCCTCTGTATTATGCCTTTGTAGATGATATTGCAATTACATTCTACTTCTTGCTAGACCAACTAATAGGACCCGAACCAAGAGAGAAACTATAGCCAGAAGTAGATTTTTGATGATCTAAGTCACTGGCCCAATCAGAATCTGTGAATTCAATCAAGTCAATATCAACCCCTCCATGATAGTGAATGCCATCAGCATAAGTACCACAGACATAATGAAGGATTTGTTTAGCTGCTTTCTAATGCATCTCATGTGGCTCCTGCATGAATCTGGACATGATCCTAATAGCATACGATAAATCCAGTCGAGTGTGAGTTAAGTAAATCAAGCTCCCCACCAACTGTCGATAAAGAGTACCATCAACCAAGGGAATAGAGCAATCTGAAACCAACTTCACCCCGGAAAGAAAAGGAGTAGGAGAAGACTTGCAATCGGACATCTAAAAAGGATCTAACAAATCAAGAGCATACTTAGGTTGCAAAATCAAGATTCCTGAGTTAGATTATGAAATCTGGATCCCAAAGAAGTAATGAAGCAGACCTAAGTCAGTCATGGAAAACTTGTTGGCTAAGGCGATCTTCACAGAATCAATAATAGAGGAAGAGCTACCTGTGATAAAAGTCATCAACATATAGAACAAGAGTGAGTATGGAGACATCTTGCCGTAGAATATAAACATTTGGATCAAAGTGACACCTTGTAAACCCTGATGTAAGTAAGAAGGAGTCCATCTTGGCATACTAAGCCCGAGGGGCTTGTTTAAGGCCATAAAGAGACTTCTTTAACTTACAAATGAGGGAGGAAACTTGGACATAACCTGGAGGTTGTTCCATATAGATCTCTTCCTCTAGGTCACCATGAAGGAAGGCACTCTTAATGTCCATTTGATGGAATTTCCATCTGTCCGCTGCGGTAATGGTTATGGTCAGTTAAATAGAAGTCATCTTCGCAACAGGAGAAAATGTTTCTGTATAATCAACCCCAGCTATCTGGTAGAAACCCTTAGCTACTAATCAAACTTTAAAATTTTCGACGTCTCCATCTACTCCATACTTTGTTCGGAACACCCACTTACACTGAATGATTTTTCTTCCTTTTGGAAGACTGGTGAGATCCCAAGTATCATTCTTCATGAGAGAGGAATACTCCTCATCCATGACAGAATCCCACTCAGGAATACTAGACGCCTCTTGGAAAGATTGTGGATCAGAAGCAGAGGTGAAGAAAGAGTGGGGTCCAAAGAAATCTGAGCGAGTACGTCTCATATCTGAAGTATCTTGTAAATTTTTCCTAGCCTAAAGGGGACCAGGAGGATCAGGCTCAGAGTCGGAAGATTCTTCACTTGAGTGAGAAGGGACAGAGTCCTCATCATCACTACTGTCAGAATAAGAAGACTTAAAGGTCTAATGGTCGGGAGGATCCGGAAGAGGAGCACGCTCAACAGTATCATCATCAGATGAGTCAAAATCTGAATCAACGAGCTGAAGAACCTCAATAGGTGGAGAAGTAGAATTTGAAGAAGACTCATTGAACTTAACACTTCTCTCAATATACAGCTCATGAGAAGTAGGATTCATCAATCGATATCCCTTCACATCATTAGGATACCCTACAAAGATACAAGGTTTAGATTGTGGTTCTAAAGCCTTACGTTTCTTCTTGGGAATCCGAGCCATAGCCTTAGATTCGAAGACTCGAAAGTGCTCAACATCGGGCTTGCATCCAAACCAAGCTTCAAAGGGTGTCATCCCTCTTACTGCCTTGTGTGGAACATGGTTCTGAATGTAATTTTCACAATTCACTACTTCGGCCCAATACTGCGGAGGAAGAGACTTCGAGTGAATCATACAAGTGACCATCTCCTTAAGAGTACGGTTCTTTCTTTCTGCGACTCCATTCTAGGAAGGGCTATAAGCAAATGTATGCTGCAAAGAGATCCCTTCAGAAGTATAGAAATCCATGAACCTATTGTTTACATATTCACCTCCATTGTTGGTTCGAAGAACCTTGATAGACCATTCTGCTTGTTTCTTAACAAGAGCCTAAAGTCTTGAAAATGCTCAAAGACTTCAGACTCAAGCTTAAGAAAATATACCCAAGTATATCGCAAATAGTCATCAATGAAGGTTAGCACATAAAGAGCTCTAGTAAACGAAGGAGAAGGAAATGGACCAGAAACATCACTGTGGACAAGATCCAAAGGACGAGTGGCTCTCCAGGATTTTCCTTTGTCAAAGTTCTTTTCAGGATGCTTTCCAAGGGTACAACCCTCACAAAGACCTTTAAAAAACTTGACGCGAGGCAACTCGTTGACCATTTCATTTTGACTCAATTGTTCAAGGTAGCGATAATTTATGTCCAAAACGCTCATGCCATAACTTACTAACCTCATTTGCATGAGTAAGCAAGGCAGTGGGTGTAGAGTTAGAAGTAAAGTGGGAGAAGGTGTATAACCATGAATGGTGATTTACCTTTCCCTCAGCCACTGTAGTGTCATTGTTAAGCTCACGAATAATCACTAAGTTAGGACTAAATTCCACTCACATTCCTTCACCAAGGTGAGTAATTTGGTAAAACAATAGGAGATTGGTAGAGAGATTAGGAACACTCAACACTTGGTTAAATGTTCCCCCATCCATCTCTACTGATCCACTACCGGAAACTGACACTATCGTGTCATTACCCATCATGATTTGGGACATTCCACAAGGTTCGATGTTGGAAAACTCAACATGCGAAGAACCCATGTGGTGCGAGGCACCGGAATCTATAATCCATGTCGATGAAGGAGAAACTTTGGCTACAAGGGCCTTTCCTTTCTTCTTATCATTTTTAGCACCTTTTGCAGCAGAAGACTCGGCCTTCGAAGCACTTTGTTTTATGGATTCAGGAACACTTATTTTATTCTTCTCAAGTAAATGAGATAAGTGATCAATTTGTTTCTTAAACCAATGTTGCTCGTCGTGACTAGACTTCTTACAATAGGAACACAAATACTTGTTTTTCTGTGCCTTAGGCTTAGAAGTCGAAGTGTTTGTGTCATTTTTAGGTTTGGTCTTGGTTTCTTTCTTAGGTTGATCCTTTGTTTCTTTCTTCTTTTCAGTCTTCTTTCCCTTGCTAGTACTTGCTACAAGGGCATGTGACTTGGACTTGAGAGACCCCATTTGAATGAGTTTGTCCTATTCTCGAATGAGTTGGGACGAAAAAAAGTCAAAGGAGGGCATAGTCCAAGTATCGCCCAAAGTAGCTTTTGTAGCGTAGAAAGTTGACATGAAGACAGAATATTCGGGACCTAGCTTAGAGAGAATCGACAAGATCAGTTGAGAATCTTTCTTTTCTACTTGACATCCTTTTAACAATAATCTAATGTGGACAAATTTTGAGAAGAAAGCTTGTAGGTTTTCAAAGTCACTAGGATTTAACCCTAGTAGTTTGTTTTCCAACTCATGTGCTCTCATGTCATCTAGTTGTCCAAACATCACATCCAACGTTTTCCATGCAGATTTAGGTGTTTCGGATGCCTCAATGTGGAAGATCAAGTCAGGAGAAATAGACATGCAAAGAAGACCTAAAGCTTCATCACTACGGTTTAACCACTTAGATTTTTCAGGTTCGTCATCTGGTTCAGTCTCAGTTCCCATGGTGATGCGGGATAACCGTTTACCCCTTAGTTTCATTATTATTTTCGATCTCCATTCAAAAAAGTTGAACGGCGTAAGAAAAGGAATTGAAAGTGCATCCCTAGTGAGAGAGAGAGAGAAAGAAATGCAGAAAAGAAACACAACCACCTAGGACAATAACAACCCCCCTGCTTTCGACACTTTATAGTTTAGTGCGTTGATTACAATCAGGTCCGTGCGTGCGGTTTGAAACACTTGGTAACTCATCTTGCAATTAGCGTAATAACGCGCAAGCGAGGAGACCACAACAGTGTTTCATGAAGCGAAACAAAAAAAAGGACATCGTAAGAAAGCACAAGCAAAAAATAGAAAGGAGGCGAAAGCCAACCCTGGTTATGAGAAAAAGCGTCTCACGTCGCAAATGGAAACCCCCTTGCTACAGGCTGTGGCAGACGCGCTCACTAGTCGCAAGCAATAATAAGGGTGAAATACAAGTTTTGGGAACTCAAGGAGTTCAGATAGTCTTCAGAACGCTGGAAAGGAGATGGGAAGACAAAGAGGTGCACGAAGAGTCACTGCACACTTGAGCGCACAATTAGAGAAAAAAAAACACCAATAACACCTAAATGTTACCGTTTGAAAACGCCCAATTTTTCTATTTTAAGAGCTATTGGAGTTTTTAATAAAAAAAGATAAAGAGGTTATTTGAGAGACGATTGTTAATATAAATCAAAAAAAGAGATAGTTTATTTTGTAATTAATAAAAAAATAGATTTAAGCAAATTAAATCTAATTAATTACAAAAACTAATTAAGATGTAAATCCTAATTAAAATAAAAAGGGACTTTCCTTCTTTTGGTTTAAAAAACAATTTTTAAATTAAAAGAAAGAAATCTAAAAAAAGCAAACTATTCTAATTTTAAAACTTTTGAGTTTAGATTAGAAAGAAATCAATTTAAAAAACATGAGAAAGAAATCTAAAAAAACTTACTAAAGAAATTAAACTTTCCACGTTTTTAAAAAGCATGAGTTTGATTTTTTTGAAAAACAAACTAAAAAAAATGGAAAGTATTTGAAAACTAAATACTTACACGTATTATAGTTTAGATTTAGAAGAAGAATTTTTAAACTAAAAAACACTTACCAAAAAACTTGCTTGGTCGCGTGAATGTAAAAAAATAGGCCATAAACTTGTGTGAAAATTGGTGCGTGGTTTTTGTTTGAGGGTGTGAAAAGAGTTTACGCAGATGAAAAGAGTGAACAATCCATGCATAAGGGAAAGTACATATGAAAAGAGTGTACAGTCCATGCATAGATGAAAAGAGTGTACAGTCCACGCAGGTTGAACTTTCACAACCCCTTCAAACTGAAAACTTTCACAACAGTCCACGCAGGCTGAAAGTTTGAATAGAGATTGTGTGTGGCTGAACAATGAAGGAAGTTTGAACGGTCCACAACAGTCCACGCAGGCTGAACAATGAAAGAAGTTGAACAATCCACAACAGTTCACAAAGTTTGAACTATAATTTTTGAACAGTCTACGCAGATCATGCACAACAACAGTTAGATTGAAACTGACAGAGGGACAACAGTCCATGCACAACCAAAAACTCCTCCATGAGCAACCACGATAGAAGAACACAAATATCCTGCAACCACTGACAACATGCATAGACAAATATCCTACAAAAAACAGAGATCTTAAAAAAAATTCACTTCCATTTTAATAATTTATTAAAAATGAAATAATCTCTATTTTGGCTGAAAAGCCAGATTTAGCTTTAGATAGCTAAATGTGGCTATACATACCCTGAAACCTCCAGGAATGCCTGCACAAGTAGGCACAAAAATAGACACAACTTTCCAAGAAAGCTTGTTAGAGAGATTAGCGAAAAATTCCAGAAAAATAGTGATCGAAAACTTGCATGCATAGTAAAATAACGAAACCAATAAAGAGTAATCGCAACTAAAAAATAACGAGTGCACGTTTACCCGATCTCAGCTCTGATACCATGAAAAGAGTTTGCGAGAATTGAATCGGAAACGAGGAACCACAAAGTAGTTGCACTCCAACAAAATCGTGATAGCTCCAGCGATAGCAAAGAAAAAATGATTAGTAAGGGAAGAACTTGCTCAACAGAAACAAAGTTTGTATAGAGGAAAGACAGCGGAGTGTCTTGGCATGCTCATAAATGAATAGTAAAGGGGTACATATAGGGTGTTGAGTAACCCTAGTGCATGACACATATGAAACCCTAAACCTAACCCTAAACCTAACCCATGTGAGATGACCCTCCAACATGAGAGGAGGACACATAGGATAACTCACACTAACAGATCATGCAATGTTAGAAAAGGAAACTTAAACAATCGTGACCGTTTTTGATTTTCCACATCACTCGAAGGTGTAGGAAAAGAGCATATGCAGATACAATTGGAACAAACCTTGGTAATAATGTTAATAATTATTGCACTTAATCATGATTATGAAATAGCGATAACGATTATCTTCACAAAAAAGAAAAACGATGGAAGAAGAGTTTTAAAACGTTACCATAAATGTCGTCATGGAAAGTTGGAATGTAAGGAATTTTTTTTTCAGAGTCTGAGGGGTCCTCAAATTTGCAAAAGATGACTAGGAAACCAAATTAGTTTGGCTAGATAGGTACGAAAAGGTCCTGTATTGTCGAAAAGGTCCTACAAGAAAATGATTAGTAGTTGGTACTTGCACAAAAATTATCCAGAAAAAGTAATTCCTAAAATCGATAAATAACTTACAAAAAATAGATCTTCTAAAAAATTAATAATAATTTTTTGTTTGTTTGGAAATCGTGAAATTTCATACAAAAAGTTACTAAATTGATCCTAAAAAGTAAATTGTGAAAAATTGTTAACCATGGCACAAAAATCCACCAGAAACAATGAAAAATTTTAATGACAAAAGACCTAATTAAAAAGGAGGTGGATTAAAAGTCTTGTAAAAACAAACCAATCAATTAAAAATGAGAAGCCCTGAATTTATTAAAAAAATGTGAGTAACGATGTAATCTATATGAAAGTGTAGACTGTTACAGCTAAAATGTGGACTTAGATGGTGAAAATGAATACTTGTAAGGCGGACACAAACAAATTGAATAAAAAATGTGGACGTGGAGACTTGTGAGATATGGACTAAAATAGTGGACATAGGTGGAGGACTTCAAGAATAGGACAAACCGAGAAATAATAAATTTGCACTAAAATATGATGATAATGGCCTAAGTGTTGACACTAAGGAGGTAAAAGCCAAGGAGGAAAGTATAATTGAACATGGTAATTGAATGAAGAAATTGATTGGTAACCAAAGTGTGACATATAATAAAGCTAGTCCTTATAATAACGTGGAGTGTGAATGTAAAATGTGTCAAGTAGAAAAGCAGAATGACTAAACTATATGAAAATGCTGATTATACTTTCTAATACTTAAAAAAAAAACTATACCATCGTAAAAACATGTAAATTATTTCGCAAGGTGGTTCCCTGAAGGGTGGGGTTAGGATAGGTCAGAGAGGATGGGCAGAGCTTGTGATGGAGATTAACAATGGATGTCAGGATATGGGGAGGTTACGGGTGTTGAACTCTATTATGTGGTTGAGTGGGGATGGAGATGAGCATGAGAGTCAGGGAGATGAGTGGCGAGTTGGAAAAAAAGCATGGTGTTCAGAGGAGTGTGGATTAGGACTATGTGAAGAGTTGACGTCGGGATGAGGAGTTGACAGGGGGTATGCGAGTGTAGGGAGAAGGGAGAGCATGGAGGATTGGATGGAGGGCTGTGTTGAGGAGTGGGAAATGGGAGAGAACATGTCCACATGGATGAAACAGGTCCACGTGGAGAGGAATAGGGAGGGGTTTGATGGGGAGATAAGTGATAGAAGGGCTTCGTGGAGAATGGGAGAAGAGTCAACATGGAAGGGAGGATATGAGATGGGTGGATGGGGAGTTAGGAGAAAGGATCAATGTGAAAGTGGGGGAGGAAGTTGGTGTAGAGGGATGAAGCTTGATGAGGGAAGAAGGGAGTCATGGCAGAGAGGAGACGGGATGGGGAAATGGGTGGAGGGGTCTGCAAGGAAGGCGAGGTGTGATAGGTGGGCGGGGAGAGTCGGTCAGAGTTGAGCTAAAGAAGGGAGATGTGAGATGAGTTGGATGCACGTGGTCGAAGGGAGGGACGTAGGTATAGGTAGTTAGGTACGGATGGGTGAGAGGAGAGGGCTGTTAGCTTGGCTGAGTTGGTAGGGTAGAAAGGGGGGAGGGTAGATAGGTTAGGATAGGGTTTACAATTTTTTTAATTTTTTTAATTTTGATGTAATTTATTTAATAATTTTGTGTGTGTTTTGTTTCGTAGGTTAATATAAAGAATAATAGACTAAATTAATATAAACTGAGAAATGAGAAATAATACAAAATCTAGACAACGGTAGGACTATGAGTACGATTAGTATGTACTACGAACTTTGACTATTAAACGAAATTAAATAGAGACAATCTTTAAAACAATTTTTTGGACCGACTTCTCATGACAGTAGAATTCAAAGTGTGATTTTTTTTGGAAATCAAGATCTATATTGGTTAAAAAAATGACGACAAATGTGCTTTTTAAAGCCAAAAATTGGAGACAAAACTTAAAGTAACCTCTTTAAGGCACCATAAGATTGTGAATATTTATTTCGCGACAATCCATAAGTATCCAGATTTGGTGATGATTGTTCTTTTGCTAAATACATGGCACCGGGGAGGTCAAAGATGTGATGAGCATCATAGATTTGTTGTAATTATAACCTGTATATCCACCATAAGACATTGCACAAAAAAAGCACTTCCCATAGCGTGAAGGTTAACCAAATAAGGCCATAATGCACAAAAAGGAAATAATAGCGAACAATAATAAAAAAAGAATGGATATAACCACTAATTGGGAAATCAATGGTAATAGATCAAAGGTAACCGGACGTGCCAGAATGTAAGCTATGAAAAATGAACTGCTATCAAGAAACTAAAACACTAACAATAATACCTTCTCCTTCATGATTTCGTAGCAAACCTCAGAATGGGCAAGGAAACATGGATGAGATGTGAAATATAGGTTCTTTCCTTGAAACGGAGCAAGGTCTTCTTTACAAAAAGATCGACTCACTTTGCACCAATGGACAAAGGGATTATGGATTTGCGATGCTTCAAGATAAGACTATTTGGGCATTAGGAGAAGGTGGGAAGGATGCTCTTTTCTCAAAGGATGCAAGAGTTCAGACATGGAATTCAAGCTTATTCTCCCTATGTTTCAAAGGGGGGGGGGCGAGTAAGGCTGCATTTATAGCATGGGAATTGGATTAACTTAGGGGATTTTAAGTAATCGTAGTTTGAAAATGAGGGAATTATTAGGTGAGTGGGGACAAAAAAGAGTGGGTGAGGATTAAAGTTGTATTTTTAATTCTCAAATGGGGGACACAGGGAATATTTGGCATGTGAGGAAAATTGGGTTTAATTTGGGGTTGAAATGGATTAATTAACCGATTAACATCGATTAATTCAATGGGGATTTTTGTGGGAAATGGAGTGTAAAAATTAATTGATTAAGAAAAGGTGTGAAATTAGGGTGTCTACAAAACTACAACCATCTAAGCTCCTTATCAAGGAAGGATAAATTAAACAAATGATACAACTCTTTTTTTTTGCAAGATACAAATACATCTTAAGATGGGAGACTACTAAAAAATATTTTCAACATCTTCACAAGAACCAAATAAAATCCAAGTGGAAAATCCTCCCCTAAAATGGGGAACAACATATCAAAATATCCATCTTTTCTTCACCAAGATCGAAGTTAAATCTGTATGGTTTCCACTCCAAAATGGTCTTCATAGCACAAGAAGAAAGGGCCCAGTTACCTCCCAACCTACTGGAATCATTACATGCCATCTTCAACACATGGAGGACATGTTAGCCTCCCTCCAAGCCCATGGGAGAGAGAGGTTACATGCCTTGAGTTGCATAAGTAAATCGGGAAGGGAAAGAAACACACAAGCACATTGTTTTAAACCACACAACAACCATAACAAACAAACACATGAGGAAAACTCCATGTTTTCCCCAAAAGGGGAAGAGTGAAAAAAATCCAATATGAAGCCAAGTGTGAACCAACAACATGAACAAAATAATAATCTCCAAGCAACCTCCTTATCTCTCCAACCCAAGCACCAAGCCTCCTCCTTAGAAGTATTTTCAAACCATAATGATTTCCTTGCCAAGGATGGGGAAATAATTTCAAACCATATGAAAATCATTCCCCACATAAAACCATATGATGGAGGAATAAAAGAAGACCATCATGGCTTGCCCATCAAGCCATGTGGTGAGAAGGTTCTTCTTCCCTCTTCCCCAACACTCCAAAATCCATCGTAAAGCATGATGGATGGAGAAAAAAGACAAGAACACAATTTCACAAACACTCCCATAATTCAACACACAACAACAATACAAAATGACACCATTTTATTTCATAATCACATTTTATTTACATAATAAAAATAATAGAAAGACATGGAGACCTACCTCAATCAAGCTATCCAAAAACACTATGAAATCTAACACTCTAAAGCTCCAAGCTCTACAAACACTCTCCAAAATCTCAAACACCCAAAAGCAAGAATGAAAACAAATTTCCAACCCATCTCCATAAGGGAATATAAAAACAATAACCATTTACAATCCTCCCAAAGAGAGGGTGACATGTGTCATCCTTCTCATCTCCCCACAAAAGATTCCCAAAAATATAAAAAGAATAATAAAAATCCCATTTAGGAGGTAATCTCTCGAATGCCCTAAAATGTAAATAAATCCAACACCCTAAAAATTTTAAGAAACACAAAAACCAACCTATCTTACATGAAAGTGATGTGTGAGGGGTCAAATGAGAGGGAATCTCCCATTTGGCCTTGAAAAGAGACCCCCTTACCTATAGGTAGGGTTTAAGGGGTCCTTTTCCATGAAAGAGAAGCTCCCGAAATGAAAAGAGATCCCCAAAATTGCCACATTTAGCCCAAATTCGAGATTGGGCTAAATGGCACAAGGGTTGAGGTGGTGGGGCCCACCCAAGTGACACTTAGGTGGTCCCATACCTCAAACAACACACTTAATTAGCCTAAAGAAAAATTAATGCATGTAGGGACCACTAAGTCCTTAAACTAGCTCATTATAAGACTAAATAAATTACAAATAAAAAAATTACAATTAGGGATTACCCATGGTGCCCAGACACGAACATGCCACAACATACAAGACTACACACAATCAAACATGGCTATGGACTTTTCCCAGTTGGTCGCTTGTGCAAACCCGAGGTGTAGCTCTGAAACCCATATTCTCATGTGCCCCGTAATTTTCACACTCAATGTAAACATTAAACATACCTACCTGATAAAATGTATCAATTAAACAATCTCAATAATTAATCATAGATACATCTCGCTAACTATACTAGAGTAAACATCAATATGAGATGGCTAAACGTTAATCATATACATCCATACTAACTCAAATTATACTAACCATCTAAGTAACACATGACAACATCCTATTAGCCATTACAATTCAAATGATAAACAAGTATATGACAAACCATACGTAAATCCATCACATATGAAATGAAATCAATTGTGCCACAAGCTGCTCATATCCAAAATCATACAATGCAAGAACAAAGATAGTGGTCCATAATGTTAACTTGGCGCTATGCACCCAAATCATCACAAGTATCATCAAATATCCATAATGAAACCATATAATATCTAAAAAATGTTAAAAAATTCATGTCCATCATCAAATAAAAACATTGGTTCAACAAAATAACTATTGCAAGAAGAGGTGGGCACTACATAGACAAAGTGCATAAAACTTAGATCTAGCTTGTTTCATCAATATTACATCCTAGAATCACTCTAGACATTGAGATACAAGCCAAGTCACTCTTATCCTCTCATTTCTTGCACTTGCTTGCCATTGCATGTTAGATTTTTTTTATTTATGATATATCTATTTGATCTTAGTTCTTTGACTTAATATTTAATTCAATTTAAATCATTTAGTGAGCCCCACTCTTGCATATTCTTCATCAAATCTATTCTTCTCCAAACCCAAACTCTAGTCACCTTAGGGTTCATATTTTCATATCATATTCATATTCACACATGATTTCATCTATCATATGTATGATCTTCCAAAATGTTTTCCTAGGGCTTCATGGTTGGTCCTACCCTTTGGGTCACTTTGTAGGGCTCCTAATTTTCAAATCACCCTTTTGTTTCATTTCTTGAACATAACTATTCTATTTTCAAATTCCTTTGAGGTTATTTTTAATTTTTATATATCCAATGAAAACCTCTTTTTGTTTTTCCTAATTGTTTGCACAATTTTTGAAAACTCAAAGATTATATTTTTTTTAGTAATTAAGGCATAATTGGAAAAATTCACACTTTTGAAAAAATCCCTTGGAGGATTTTATTTTAAATAATTAGATTAAAAAATCCGCTTTTTGTTTTGTAAAATTCAAATTCTATTTTGAGATATGGTTGATATTAATGATCCTCATAGCACTATATATGTTACACATCTCTTAACTCTCACATTGATCCTTATGTTTGCACTTACTTTTTCCACTAATGCCAACAAGCCCAATGTTCCACCTATTTTAGTTTCTAAAACTAAACATATTCTTATTGTTTATACACTTTCTACTCATGCAGTTGGGATCTTGGACTCTATAGGGTTCTCACCTCGTTATGTTGACATTGTTCTATGGTAGCTCTTGTGCTACCCTCACTACCTGATGACACACTCTTGTTCTAGGTTCAAACATGACTGTTGAGGGCACAATTACCTACATGAACCTCAATTTTCACACACAAAATGGTGAGAAACCATGTTCCCCTCCCCTAGCCATAGAATTTCATATTTTAAATAATTCAAAAACATTTAAATATTGCCAAAATATAAAAAAATTAGCTTAGATCTTGGTTGCATGTATCCTTGCTTGTTTATATTATTTTATGTTGCATTTTCCCTACCATGGTACTTTGATTCATAGTATGTTCTATCCTTTTACATTACACATACACATTCACATGGTAAATTGAGGTGAATGCAGGCTATCTACATGTTATCACATGATACACAATGCTTGACATTGTTCTTTACCAGTCACACTAAGGTCTTGAGGCATCTAACTTCCCTAATTTTCTATATTAAGGTGTTATCATTGCAATATCTACTACTTTCATTCCTCTTTTTATTTGTATACATTGTGACATACTATTAGTTTTTCTAACATGCTAATGGGTGCTTCATGTGTAACATTTTTCTTGTAGACCTACTCCCAACTATGTTTATGTGATTTGCTTGTATCTTGTATATGTTTTTGCTTGATTGTCATTTTTTGCAGGTTATGCCCTATGATTGATTGATTTTTTCATGTATTACCTTTAAGGCTTTGATTGTATTTTGACATCCTAAATGGTGTCCCATGTATTCCACCAACTCCTAATGATCTTTTATTGTACTAATATGTGTTTTGACTAATTTCTATTACATCATGCCATGTTTTTTTGTCACTAACACTTTTTTTCTAGCTTATTCCCATTTTTATGTATGTGTCATGGTTGTTACCATGCACATTCGGGCCTGCAAGAGTTACATTTCAAGTGTGTACATCAGTTTCAAATTTTCTCATTTGGGTCATGCTCGCATTGGTTCATCTAACACCCCAAACGAGTAGTGGAAATCATCAGGTGATTATTTTACCCTATTAAAATTTTAACAACCAAACACATAATGTTACACATAAAAAAATAGCTAAACATGAGCTAAGAAAATAATTCAGAATCAGACTTGAGGCCAAAAACATGAAGCACACAATTCAGACAAGAATGGTGGGTGCTAGTGTCCCACCTAGGTGGTTCTATCCCAAGGAAAAAATAGGTACAATACAGGTTGAGTAGGTTCTTAGTGATAGGTTTTATTAAATTTTATAAGCGCATACTCATTTATAGCTCACTATCTAGTATAACAGGAATAAAATCAATGGAAAGTTTCATACTTTGAGAAAGGGAACTAATTACTCCTCGTTCTCGGAATATATATTTTTTATCGATATGAAATAAGGAATGGAACCTAGGGCATATGCAGGACATTGATACGTCTGGAACAATATGTCATCCGAGGCTAGTTTTTATTGGGTTTGTCATTATTTGTAGTAGCACTTATCCATGGGGAAGCGTTAACGAGTGGAGGGAAAATCCTACAGCTCTCCCAACACTCTTTCCCTTGGTGGTAAGATGCCTAAATCCTCAGTATGGTGACAAGATTCCTAAATCCAAAGTATATTCAACCAGCTCAAGAATTGATCACTCTCGACTCTTATAACCATCTCCAAGGAAAAAACGCACAGGAACAATTCTATCTCTTCTCTCATGACATTTATATGTATTCTATCCTTGACTCACTTGTCTTTCCGTACATACTTCTATGGTGATTTCTCTAAGTTAAAGTTAAATTTTATATACCATGAGCATTGACTACACTTTTCTTCTTTTGTAAGTTCTTCCTTATCTTGACAAGATGCAACACAATTAGAAAAAAGAAGAATTTGAAGCACAAGACGCTTAGGAAAAGGCAATATCCAAGCTACAAATGCAGGCATCATTTGCACTACAATCACAAGGTCACCCCTAGGGTTCTCATCCCCTCTTAGGTTCCACGATAGACATCCTACAATCTCCATTTGACACACTATCAGTTACAATCCTCATTCGACACACTATCTTTTATAACCTCTTTCGGATCTCCATAAGGTATTCTCTTCCTATCTACTTTATACCACCAAATATTCATTCACCAGCGTAAAGTGAGGGAAAATGTAGACACCAAATATTGCACTAACTATTAGATTGTGCCTCTAGTATGTCATTATATGCATGATTCCTATGTAAAAAGACAAGACATTAACAACACTTGTTTTGCTTTACATTTAGATTGTTTTATCTTTATATACTATTATCCTTTGCTTTCCTCGAAATACACCCTTACTTTTGGACATTGCACAATATGTGACCCAGGTTAGCATTTTTGTTTTATCTTTGGAGCCTCTCAGAAACTAGCGCTCAGTAGCTTGGATAGGAGTGCCCATGTGTTACTGCCCCCTTTGGGTACTTTTGTCCTTTCCCCTTGATTCGTAAACACTAGTAAAAATCCACTACTAGTTTAATTGTTAACCATAATCTCTTAATCTTATATGTTTCTTGACTTTTATTAACTTCAAAATTGATTAAAATGTGTTTTGAAACTGAAATAAAAGTGAAATTAATCATTCACATCAGTTAACCCTTTTAACCATTCAGATTTTCCTTTTACCCGATTTCTTCATTTTCCCATAAATTTCCAACTGATTAAAATTCGATTCACTTTATAAATCTAATTTTTAAAATTTACATTTAGACTGAAATATGAATGCAAAAATCAGAAATACAACACACAAATTATTTACGGGGTTAAAAATTCCAACATCTTTGGGTTCTGTTGGAACCACTCCATTAATGTTCAAATTTGCAAGTACATTTAAAAACTTACAAAATCAAATGATGAATCTAATAAACCTACCAGGAGATCATGAAAACCCGTGAGCTCTGAAATCAGATTTCACTCTCCATGTTTGTTCTCAGCTTCGTAGTTGATTTTCCTTCAGTTCTCCATAAAAATATATATAGAAAAATCTTTGCAAAAATGGCATACAAACTCTAAAATGGACAAACAAATATATGAAAAAAATTGTCTCTAAATTTTGCGCAACTTCCGAGTTGGCTCCAAGACCTGGTTAGACTTCTAATTGCTTCAAAAATTATGATTTCCCGAAACTACCTATTGTGGTATGCACACAGTTATAACTCTTTGCCTTTACAAATACATTCGAGCTCCTTTTATAACTCGCCGAGCTATGGTGGCATGCCAGTAGAGCTCTATTTTGGCAAGTGAGACATTGGGGGTTTGAATTGCCCCAACTCCCACGAACCTTCTTTGCACCATATTGGGATATTAATCCCACATTTACAGGGCAACGTTTGTTGAAAGCCTTTAAAAAGGCTTGAACCGCTCTATCTATCCGTGGCTCACAGGGGATTCATTAGCTAGGCAATATCCTAACATGTTCATTCATATTGAGGTAATTAAAATTGATAAAAGTAAAGTCAATATACTGGTAGACATGAGGGGTGAAAGGGTTTGATTCATTAGTATTTTGAATCAGGTATTGGGGGTAGGTTAGAGAGGTTTGCCAAAGGATATTGAGGTTTATTTCTAGTATAAAACTAAAACATTTGAACTAGGCTAGTTTTTAAAACTAAATACCTTAAAATTGTAAAAGGAGTGTGGTCATATAGTTGAATTATAATTTCTTTTTGAATAAGGAAATCTCAATTAGGATATTCTTAACCAAGAAATAATAAGATGGTAGAAAACTAGGATTGAGTATGTTTTTCAATACAATTGATATTATTTCACCATCTTAATTATTTGAAGACCTATTGATAAATGATTAAAGATTAACATTTATAAGGTAATTAGTATTAGGTATTGAATGGATTCAAAATCTCTTTCTAGAGAAAATGCGTATTAAGAAAATAATAATTGAGTGAGAAACATGATTTATATTTTATTTGATATATTAGGGTAGAAATAAAAAAGTGTAAATAAAATTATAATGGAAAAATGGGTAAGTAAGGTAGATGGAAAAAATAGGGGGTATTTTCATTCTAATAATATAATAGGAGGGGTATTATCAATTGAATAATTATTAGTAAAAACTATCATTAAGAATATTTTTAATACCCTTTGAATGAATGTACTATACCATACTTTTACTAAGTGAACCCCCTGTGGATTATGCGAAGTGGCGTGCCCAAAATCCCAAAATAACACATCCTCCAACAAGGTCATAAATTTTCTTACATTCCCACATGATCCAAAATACAAACCCACACAAAACAAAGTACCAACAATAAATTACTCTTACATGATTATGACATGAAATCCAAAAGATAAAAAATCTTAAATTAAAAATTTAAATGCAACTCATATCAAAAGTAACTTATTCAAATCAACTTGTAAAAATACTTAATACCTTACACAACATTGAATGAAAAAGTGTTTGGAAGGAATTTCAAAGCTTATTATGAGGTCCTTTTGAGTCTCCAAATTTCCAAAAGGTCCAAAAAGGTACACCTAGCCCATGGGTAGGTGTATGAATTTTTTTTGGGACTTTGAGACAACGTTTAGTTATCACACACGCCATTCAAAAGTGGACTTCAAGGGAAAATCACATTTTCCATAAATGAAAAATTTTCAACAACCTAATATAAGAAAAATCAACCAAATTAAGTAAGAAGATTACGTCATCCACACAAATAATTTTAGTTTAAGTAAATAAATCAACTGAATCAAATTAATCAATTAAAGATCCCATAAAGATGGGGAAAACACAACAAGGAAAATATAAATTTAAATCACACATGGTCACCATACATATATCCACAAAACTCATTTACTTTCAATCTTGGGTGACTTTTGTTGGTTGGGAAGCTTCGTGGGAGTTAGTCCCCCTTCATCTTCTTTGGTATGTTTATGCTTATTTCTCTGCGTATGGTTGTAAGCCTTTATTCACCATCTGCATACTCAACACACACATCATACCCACTCGAAATAATAAATTTAGTTCTACATAATGCTAAATTAAGAGATAAGACATATCATTGACACTACATATCCAAATACTCAACAATAATTCAAAAACATGGTAATAATGCATTCATCCATTATCATCATATACAAAGCATTTTTTTTTTATTACTGGCAAATAGTTTTTTGAAAGGGACTATACCCTTGTACACCAAGGCTCAGAAGCCAGAATTGAAAGTTAAAGCACAAGAGATGGATCAAAATCGAAATAGAACAAAAGAACCTAACTGTAGAAAATTGTTAGCGAAAACCGACAAAGCAACAGCAAAAAAATAACAGAAATATAGCAATCGAACAACAATGGCATAACAACACCATTGGAAGCAACTTGCTATCCGGCCAAGAAAAATGAGACCCATGTAGCCCAGCCAGCCAATAGCAGAGATAAGAATCATCAAGGCGAAGTGCTACCCTTCAGAGGGGTAGATTTTTTCTTTTTGCTGACCGTAACCCATCTTGATGGAGCCTTTGCGGTTGGAGAAGAAGACAAAGGAGGAGTATTTTCCTTAGTTGAATTTGTACCTTTTGGGACAGCCACTTTGTTAACAGAAATAGATATTTATCATTTTCCATGCTGCCCTCAACAACTTATGCATTTTTCATGCTGCTCACAATTTGAGATTCGGTTTCTGGGGTTGAAATGGATTCAATATTTATATCTGCATTTGAATCTAGTCCCTTTTTTGCATAAAAAATAAGGTGTTTCGGAAGAGCATCTCTCCACTAGCTACGCTTCTCATGTTGACGTTTTTCCATCCCACGCTCAGTAGAGGTGTTCCCTAAGCAAAAACATCTTCTACAACGAAAAGGAAGACCTTCATAATCAAGAGGTTGTGACCAAGTTCTGTTTTGCACTCTAAGGTCTATGGTTGTAGGAATATTTTTATCGGTGTCAAGTTCCACCAGGATTCGAGCATAAGTAGTATGGGTGTAATTAGTGGTTTGAGAATCAATATAAAGTGTAGTTCCCAAGGCATTGCCAATGGATGTCAAATAGTCATGACTCCAGAACCAGAGAGGTAAATGGGGCATCTTGATCCAAACAGGTTTCCATGAGAAAGATTCTGTGAGTGGGTTGAAGGAAGGAAACCACGGTTTAATGATCAAGAGATTTAGATTGGCTAGGTTCCCAAAGAATTGGAAGCAATTATGTCTTCTTTTATCAGCTTTAAAGAAAGGTTACAATGAAAATATCCTTTAGCACAGGGATAAATATCTATTTTTCCTAGCATCATTGGAGTCCAGTTAGAGGAGATCCATGAATGTGAAGAATGAGGAAGCCTTGGGCCATAGTCCCCCGATTACAATCTGTAGCATGCTCATTTCCTAGTAAATTTTTCTTCAGACTTCAATGACCTCTTCAACACTCCAACAAATTGATTCTCTCTATCCGCAGAATGTTTATGGAAGATTCCTTGTGATAATTTTACAAGACGTTTTTGATTATTTTTACCCAAAATTTTCTCTAGCATTTCTGTGATTTCCAACCTGTACACTAACTGTCCTTCTCAACACATATTTAATCATGTGCTAATTTTTTGGGATTCCAACACCCCTGGTTTGGATCTATGTGGTTATTAAATGTTGCTATGGGTTTACGCATCTTTTCTACAATTAAAGGAATGGAGCTTATGTAGTAGATTAGGCAGAGGTCGATTCAGGTAGGGTAGACCTATTCAACCATATGCAAAAGCTTATTAAAACTAGATGAAGCAATGTAAAAATTTAATGAGCATTTACTATTGTAGAAGCTTCATTGAATATAATACAATATAGAGTCAATGGTGGCCACCATTGATTTGTAAGAAATAAATAAATTAATGGAAGACCCCTGGGCGTGAGCACATTTTTGTGGAAAACAAAAATTTGGTGGAGTTTTATTTGAAAGTTTTAATTTTTTCCTTAATAATTTTCCAAGAGTTTTAAAAATAAAACTGGAACCTAGGAAAAAAATTTGTTTTCACTATTATATTGTATTAGGCATGCAAAATAGTTATCAAACATATTGAAGGGCATTAAAAGTTGTTCAGTGCTGGAAAATAATAGCATTGGAAGCTTTAAAAAGGTGTTGAAAAGTCTGAAAAAAATATATAATTTATATACTATCTGAGAAAACTATCACAACTAAAAATTGTTTTCCATTGCCTGATTTGTTGCAGGATTAAAATCCAATAAATCTAAGTTGGAACAGAGTGTTCCCAAAAATTATATGAAGTATATAAATCTAAATATTGTATAGTGACTTTCCAATTCAAGGACGGGGCGTGATAAAATTAGGTTATGTAGCATTGTTCTTTTTAAGGGAATTTTTCCAAATTTGCTGCTGATTTTTTATTTTCCTACATTTGACAAGATATTATTTTTTATTTCCTCTGAGAAAGCTGAGTTGAGAAAATTTTATTGTTGCACTAGTTCCATATTAGCACAGCATTGGAACTTTAATTAAGTGTTAGAATTTTAAAATGGATGCTACCTAGTAAATAAATTTTCAGATACTTATTCATTACCGTTGTAAATTTCAATTACCTGAAATCTTTTATTGTATGCTCGTACATAAAAGAGATGGTTAAACAATAGTTTGTGAAATTCATTGTTTACCAAAGTGCTTGCGAAAGCTGGTTAGTAGCTCATTGGTCAAGACTTCAAACTTCAAAAGTGCCAAAAATATTTGTCTTTTTTATATAAAAAAGGTGAATGAAATTAATTGTCAAAACGAGTCACAATTAATGTCACCATATCTATTTTTCTTCCATGTGTAAAATTTTCCTTTCTAGAAATGTTTCTAATGAGTACATGTACCATAGGTAATAAGTTGTAAATTTAGTATATTGGAATATCTAAAAATTAGGTCATCTAGCTGAAATAGTATTGGTGAGGGTATATCTAGACTAAAACTAGCAATCGTATATGAATTGTATTCTGTGAATGTCGAAAGGGATTTAGCGAAGAAGTGAAATTAGATAAAGGATGGGAGAGGAAGAGGGGTGTAGTAAGAGGCGTTTGAGGGTCGAGAAGTGCATGGGAAAGCAAAGAGGATTCAAGGAGCCAATGTGAAAATATACACTCTAATAAGTACAAGATATGTTTATCAGTTGTAAGGAGAAAACTCGTGTTGCAGAAGACGTCGATGAAATTATTGAGGGAGATATCTCAAAATTCAAGTAGCAATTGGAAAATGTTGCTGAGGAAAATACTTATTTGAATTTATAGCTCTTGACTAGACTGGGTAGTTAGAAAAAAAATATGAACCTTTTCAAGGGGAATTTGACATGCATATTTCATTGGACACATTAGGCATAGGAAGACATTGAGTGTAACTTAGAAAGCTAAGGTAGTTATATCATGTAAAATTTAGCCATTGGTGTTATTTCTCCAACTTACCCGGATAATGATTAGGGTATTATAGTATTCATGTGTATGCGTGCAATTTACATATAAAGGGGAATAAAAATGAGAAAACCCAAGAACTATGCAACCCTTGTTTGTAGTTGTAAGGACGATTATCTGCATGAAGTAGATGTACAACACATAATTGACACCTTATAATGATTGGTCATATGAGTCAAAGGTAGATCAAGGCTTTAGATTGCATGCCCAACACATTTTCCATGGATCATATTGTTCCATCCGAAATATTAGCTATTACCATTAGCTCTTGCTTAGGCTTAGAGGCATTTCATCATTTCACAAAGAGGATACAATAAAATTTGGGGAAACTTGGAAAGTTTTAGGGTTTGAAACCGATGCTAAATGAATGCATCATGTAGTAATTTGTAGCCTCCCTTTCAAGTTGTAAGCTCAAGTAAGTCTAGGAAAATAGATGGTGTGTAAACAAACATCGCTAATTCGGTCCCAAGAGCAATCAGACATATCATTGAAAGGTGTCTTTTATCTGTTAATCAAAAGCTTTTTCTTTTTCTTTTTTATGCCATCACGGTTTTCAATTGGATGAAATTTAATTGTATAGATAAGATGAAGAGATAAATGGATTTTTGTAAAATAAAAGGTGGGAAATTAAATACCTACATGCCCTACACATATTCCATGAAGCATATTATTCCTTCCCAAATAATATCTACTATATGTGATCCACTTAATCCTCATAATCTCATGCGATTTATTCATGTCAGTGCAATGTGAGTTTATAGGGGCCAAAATATAAATTTATGAAACTTCACAAGGATCCCAGTTCTCGAAACCCAACCACACTGCTTGTTTATTGTAGTACTTTACAAGCATTTTTTGTATTTTTAAGCTCGAGAAATTATAGTGAGTAGGAAATACAGAAACAAATATTTATTATTTGAGCCCTCCTGGGGAATGGATGTACGGGGTACAAGAAGATGTTATCTAATAAGTGAACTATGTTATTTTTTAACTCTATGTATTTTATGGTGTAAATGTTTTTTTTGTCGCACGATATTTAGTATGTCAGTTGTTTGAAAGAAGAAGTACACACAATGTGCAAGAGGTCAAGGAAACATATTTTGGAGATATCTAAAAAAGGAAAGAGTGATCAAGTAGTACTGTCAATGTCAATAGTTGTTTTCAATTTCATCTCTTGCACTTTACAAGTAGTTAGAACACAAATAAATGCAATGGGAATTCACTAATGTGTTTCAAGGGTTAATTTAGAAACAAGGATATGTGATGTGGACCTAAAATCACAAGGTATGGGTTGCATACATAATCATAATAAGGGTTTCTCTATAACTATTACAGTGACAAACATGGTTTGTCTCTAGCTAAGAGGCACATAGTTTTTCTAGGTGTGGAAGATGTAGGTGAAGTACACCTAGAAACGTTAAGGATGATCTGCAATGTGTTTTTGTCCAGGAAGATGTTTACAATTGGTAAAGAGGTTTGCTAAGATTTCAACCTGATAGTTGGCATTACCCCCTTCAGATCAGGTAGAAAGGTGCATAAAAGGAATGTTTAAGGAAGGTAAGGACATGAATTGAAGGTTAGAAATAAAAATGAATTATGAATTTCCTTTTTGTCTCTATCTTGCACACATTATCCACATGAATGCAATTTGCGTTTAAAAAAATGAACATGTAAAAAAATAGGAAAACACAATAAACATCTATTTTTCAATTTCAAGCTTGAGTATTTGTGGGGAAATATGTGATGTTTGAACAATCATTGATAATTGAGCCAATGTAATGGTTGGCCATATGAGAAAAGGTGTATTTGATTTGTCATTCAAAAGAGGTATTTTAAAATAAAAACATGAGAATTAAATATCTGCATGTCCCATGACTATTCCACAACTTTGTAAACATTTGGGAATTAAATCTTTTCATGCCCCACACCTAGTCCTCGATTAAGATCATTCCTACCCAAATAATATATGTTATGTGGTCTACCTTATTCACAAATACAAGAAAAATCTATACATAATTGTGATTAGGGGTTTCTTACTAAATTAGGCTCAGAGTTTCTATATAGCTATAAGGGAAAAGAATAGGGTTTGTCTCTAGTCTTGAGGCACACAATTTTTACACATGTGGACAATGTAGGTGAAGGACACCCTGGGATTAAATACATGCATGGCCCACAACTACCCCATGAATTAGTAAAAACACAGGAATTAAACCCTTGCAAAATATACTTTAACTCGTCAATAGTAAAAGAATCTTTTATCAGGCACCGTAGGTATTTCAACTGAAGCCTCAAAATGAAGTTTAACAATACATAACAACCAATATTAACCGTAAACAATTTGGCATGTTGTATGTTGTCTGTTCTCTTAGCACCTCATTCCTAAACACTACTACTGATTATATTTCTCATTGTGAAAACCAACACTTCTTAAAGATGATAAATAATCCCAAAGGATAGTCACCATGGAAGTCAAACCCTAGCAAGAATATGAAGAAACACAACTTGGTCATCACGGATTTGGCTATGTGGCCAAAGGTGAAATCGGAAGCTATGGAGCATAGGACCATGGGCATAAGGGTTATTCTATAGAATTTCTTACACCCCATTTTTTCACTGAGGTAGTCGAAGAAGAGCTTTCTTAAAAGGGTTCCACATAAGGCCACACCCGTGATTGTGGATGTTATGGAATATGATATCACCCCCGGTTTTCTAGAACATGGATGGTAGTAATAAATACGGCCAAGGAGTTTGATGAATGGTAATGTAGAAGAGGTTGTAGGCATATGTGAAAAATCACATGTAATTGTTGTGAAGTAGTACCATTATGTTTAGGCTATGTCCAAAGCTTTCAACACCTCTGATGATTCCCTCGCCATGATTTCACCCTTCAAATCCTGTAAATAAAACATACACACCACACAAGATCAAAGTCAGGTGGTTGCAGCTTCCAAATTTAGTCAAATTTATTCCTCATTACGATGTAAAAAATGAAATGAAAGAAAATTATCAATGCTGGTTACCAATTGGTACGGTAGACTTTTCGTGACAAAACATGTCTTCCACAATTTTTTTCAAATAGGTTTCATGCTTTGACATTTGGAATACATGTTTAACCATAACCTTGCAACTTAAACATACGGTTGAATTCCCTTCCTCATAATGCTTCGGTATACGTCCATGCTCTGTTTCAAAGCTCCATTTTTGGGATAGGCTTATGCATGCGAGCATAGGTGAACTGATCAGATCTGACACATGTTGGACAAGAAACCACTCTTCTCCAAAATGAGCCCAAATCCCAAATCTACTATGCTTGACCCCATATTTGTCTCCACGGGCTTCGATCACTTGCTTTGTCTCTCACGTCTTTGAGTTGTTATCTTGGATAGAGACGGTGTCGCTCTCTTGCGAGAGGGCCAAGGACACATCCATGCTAAAATCCTTGTTGAAGGAAGGCAACCTGGTTTTTTGCCTTGAGGGAACAACATGTAGAGAGCTTCATGTTGCGATTTCGCAGGGGACTTGGTCATATACATCAAAGGCACAACATGTAGAGAGCTTCATGTTGCAATTCAACACTATATTCACATAGTTGATGAAGTAGATTGTTTTGGTATAACCGTGATCAATACTTCCTTTTATCTGTTTTCCCCCCAACTCCAATTGATGGCTCAACTTTCTCCCTTAGATCTACGACCCTCTTCATTCATCCAAAAGCACAATCTGTGTGCTTGCACGCTATTCACCATAGATTGCTTGTTATCCACGTCTTCCTCATCCCCAACCGCTGAATCTTCAATGCATGTCAGATTCTTCGAAGTAATCACCGTCCAATATCTGACACTTGCTAGATTCTGCCCGTCCACTTTCTCTTAATAACACCTTTCAGCGTAATAAATGGGGCCTCTTACCAACATCATCTTGAATATATCAAAAACATGATAGGTAATCATAACCACGTGAACCTATAAGACCAAATAATAGTAACATGCAATAACACTCACGTGATAAAACAAGGAACTTCAACTCATTTACTTACATGTTAGCTCTAATATAGTTGTCCACATATATTCTATTATAGATAGAAAATCGTTATATTGACCATTTTAGGTCTCACACATACTTATAATATATGAAATACAACCGCATTAGAACCAAACATTTGTATTGGGAAAGCACACATTTTTAGTGAAAAAAGAACATTTCTTAAAGAAGAAAATAAGGGAGACCATAGCAATTTTTGGTCCACTCCTTAAAAAATTCCTATCATCATTGGAAACGTATTTATGAATATTCATTAGCAAATATTGCTTTAACGAAATCGACCATTGGGTTTAATTCGTTTCTTAAAACGCAAACAATGATATAAAATCAAAAGATTTGGCACCAATTAATTTTTATCATTAGTCTTAATGATTTAAGAATGGGCGGCTAAAAAGCTCATGATTTAATTAATGTATTATTTTGTTTCCGAAGGTAGGTAACATGCTCACAACTAATTTGTTTTTTAAAATTTGCGGCATCATCTTTTGTTACACAGTACTTGTTTAATACATGCCAAATAAAAGAAACCAACCGTGCAACTATAGTTAGTTTGTTCTTTGCATTTGGTAGCGGATCAGATTTTATTATTGAGGTT
The DNA here is from genome assembly GCA_019776745.2 of Taxus chinensis. NCBI lineage: Eukaryota > Viridiplantae > Streptophyta > Pinopsida > Cupressales > Taxaceae > Taxus > Taxus chinensis. The sequence goes on along the minus strand of CM034148.1, from coordinate 252,999,445 downwards.
GATGGGGGACATGATTAGATTTGAATAATCAGAATCAGATTCACAGTAGATGGCATCACATCTTTCCCAACCACGTGGGAGACATAAATACAAAAGAGACTTCTTAAAAGTACATTATTTAAATTTAAACCATAATCTAATGGATAACATCATAATTTTTGTATGGGTTAAATTAGTTGTTATGTCTAGCGGTATTTTACAATTGTAGATAACGGTTGTAATGGAGTGCGTTGTTCATTCTTATTTTCAAAAGACCGACACAACATAGCTAAATGATTCTATTTACCACAAATCAGAAAATTAATAAAGACTTTAATGAAGTTATTGATTAAAGAGGTATGTAAAAAATCAAACGTAAAAACTTTGAAATTGATATCTATTGGTGTATTTCATATACATTTATTTATTATAATATACTTATTATATTTATCTTTAATTGTTACTTTTTTGGTATATTTATATTACACTTGCATACTTAGATGGGTGCTTTGTGATTATATCTCTCGGAGTATTTTAGATAGATTTATTTAAAATATATATACTAGTAATTATATTATTTGATTCTTATGTATTTTTTGATTTACGATATTTTTTTTCTATTTTTTCTAAATTTAATTTATTTTTAAATTTTAAATTTATAGTTTTGAGTTTTTGTGGTTATTTTAACAATTTAATTTTTTATTTATCTTATATTTTTGAAAACTCAAAATAACAGAAGACAAACAAAACAACAATCTGTTTACTTATATCTAACTTTGGATGTTTACTTATATCTAATTTTGATGTGTAAAAATTATAATATTGACTCTCTTTCATGTGGGTCCTTTTGACGACGTTGTGAGGTTTGTGGTTTTTTGTAGTTGACTTCTTTTTTCCTCTTATATGTAACATGTATATTAACTAGCAATCGCATGTGTACAATGCAATGTGAAAGCCAAATGATATATGTTATTTGATTTATAGGGATAGTTATTATTTTTGTAGTTGAAGTTGATAAGGGGAGCGATTGATTTTGTAAGTGTAAGAATATAGATGAAGCATTACATTTAAAGGTTCCATCTCTACATTTCAAACTTGTTACAAATTTGTACATATACATTTGTAAATCTTCTGTCATGAGTGGTAGCATTTTGCGGAGTAGTTTCTTTAAACTAAACACGAATACATGAAGACAGGTGGGACGTTCTGTTGGAGTGGATGGGGGATTGCAAGGTGGAAAGATGTTAGAAGGAGAGGAGGAACTAATGTACATGCATGAGGAACCAAAACAAGGTTGATATGTGAGAGTGTTGTAGATTTCACAAAATGGAAAGTAGAGTGTTGCAAAATTTCAGGATTTGCTAGAGAAATTGTCATGAAACATGAAAACATTTCCTTTATTTCAAACATAACCTATATTCTTATGGTGTTTGATAAAATGCCTCGGTGAAACAAAATGCCTCGGTGAATAGTGTTTCATGGACTGTAATAATTCATAGCTTGTTCATGATCATTTTTATGCAATAAGCTGGTGAAAAGAGAGAAGCCTTTCCTAATATGATCCTAGCTGGTGCCAAATTTGAAGCCTTGCTAAAAGAACAAAAAAGGAGTAAAAAACAAGGTGTATTGTTCTATGTATATTTGAGCAGTTTTGAGTGCATATAATTACACTTTTGTTCGAGTACTAACACATTTACAAAATTGGTTACAAATTTCACTTCAATCCCATACACACAATACTTTCCGTCTAATGTAGAAAAAATTATATCGATATGAGCTTACTTGATGTTAATTCAAGATAGTTGGACAAGATGTGAACATAGATTCTATCAAAAGCAGACAATAACACAGTCTTGGGATTTGTAAGAAAAATCTTCCAGTTGGCCTTGCTTTGCACCAAGAAATGACCCTTTGATCGATCCACCATACATGAAGTTGCCAATGCCTGGTCCAAAGCAAGTTCCTAGCATCCAAACAAATCAAATGAGCCCTAGTAATAATTACAGGAGGTATTTGGATGAATATTCATATGGTACAAGCACAAAGATGTTATAGGGATATGCAGATGGTAAGCACAAAGATGTTACATGGAGCACAATCAGCACTTCTGATGGGCATTTGTTTATGTGACTTGGTGAGGCGATTTCACAAAACACTGTTCGATTGGAATGAGACCGGGATGATGTTGTGATTTAATTTTGGCACAATACATGATTGGGATTGAAAAGGATTTTAACTTCTTAAACGTTTGATTTAAATGTCGATTCCTTATTCGTTATGATGCATTTGCACCTGCTCCCTTTCCTTCTTTGTAGAGCCACTATTCCTTCTCTGACATCTATGCAAATGAAAGACACATTAAATAATATCGAAGATGCAAGACACAACCAGATTGTCCCAAGTTCCTTCCTATCCAACAAATCCCATTCCACATCTGTCATGCTCGAGGGTTTGTTCACCTTCTCAGATAGCGGAATATAAAGATCCTTCTGATAAAGGTAATCTTCCATCTACATCTTCCAAAGACTGAAATTCTTCCCGTTGAATTTATCAACCCTAGATCTTCCATCATTTGCCATAGCTCCCACTCAAGATAAAACTTTCCCTGCGATTCAAAACTTCAGCAAACTAAACTAGACTCTAATACCAATTGTTAGAGAATAAGGGATAAAATATGCGGAATAATCCCTCACAGAATCGTAACAGTAGAAACTAATATGCATAAAATATTACAGTTCTATAATAAAAGTGTGTAATAAAATAACACAACACAAAGAGGCAGTATAAAACATGGTTCACCCAATTTGGGCTACGTCCACCAAGAATCACTTGCTCAAATTTTATTACAAGCCACAACTATCTCAATAAAATACCCAGATCTGTTTGGAGCTATGCTAAACAAACTCTACAGAATTCACAGCCAAATTCAAAACACATATGCAATGTTTACATTATGTCTACTATATGCACAAAACCATATAAATAGACAACCGCTTAAGCAGTTTTACAAAACCATGGGTATCAAAACCATGGGCAAAAACCATCCCATAAACCTATGGGTCAAAATCCCGCCCATATGAGAAAATCACGTTTCCTGATATATCGGGCACGTTTTAAGACATGAAAAAGTGTATAGTACTCTTAGTGTACAGTCTTCAATACTTTCACACATGAAAACAGGCTCCACAACCTAACAGTAACCAACCAACAAATTTCCTTACAATATTTACCTACCTACCTGACACCATGCATATCTAACCCAAACTACTAGAATTTGCTTACAATGTTAAAAGGAAGAAACATATATTTGATCTTCAAATCAAATTGCCAGTCCTTCCTGATCTCAAAGGTGTAATTGATTTCAACATGGCATCTCTCATCGTCATCTACAAACATAAACACACAAAAAAACATTGCAGCCATTAAACATTTATATCCCACCAAAAAATACACATCATAAAATAATTATGCCCACAAATGACCAAAATAGGTTAATAGAATTCACAACACAGCTACTAAAGAGCAACGAACAAAAAATGATTCCAAAGTAAAGAATGATGATTATGAAGAATACCAGCGGGCTAAGAAGCATGCGAGAGGAAGAGGAGGAGATTCAATTGATGCAAAGCACAACAACATTGGACCAGGGAATGGCAACACCGCTTCCTCTTTTAATGGTGTTCAACAAGGTACAACTGTAGTGGCATCAAAGGAATCATCAAAGGATTTTCCTATCCCCATAGTTATTTCAGAATTCTCTGCAGACACAAAGGTATCAACAGTTTTTACCACTAATGTAGCTGAAAATAAGGCAGATAATATTGCCAGATCGCATGAGGTTATTTGGAAAACCAACACACATGGGAATGCTTCAACAACTAGAAAAGGTGGAAATTTGTCACTTGATGCTTTAGCCAAGCCAAAGAAGGCATTACAAATATAGAAAGAGCTTTCATAAAAATTGAAGAAACTGCCTCAGTTCAATAAATATGCCGGTACAAGTTCTATTACAACATCATCTTCAACAACTACTCTGATAGTTGGGGCATCGTCTCTGAATTCTCCAGCATCAACATCCATCTCTGTGCCTATAACAATGACAAATTCAATTACAATTCAATCTAAAGCATCTATGTCACCTATTATGCCAGTATCTGCAGGAAATATGAATTTTGCACCTGGAATGACTGAAGTAGGAGGTCATGCAAATATTTCTAATTATGAAGCAGTTAAAAGAACACAAGAACTTGCAACAAGAAAGGGATTCCACCAAAATCCTGAATCGATGTCATTTTTTATTATGTTTCCTAGAAAAACGTCTGATGAATTTGGTACTGCTGGCCAGCGAAAACCTACCAAGGCTCCTGTACTTCATCTTGATGCACAAGGTAGTGAAATATATGAGAATGGGAATGTCATCAACAAACCAATGATCACAAACTTAAGCACCATAGTTTTAATCCCCTGCTCTCAAAAAATCCCTAACAATAAGGGCAACAACATTGTGAGTTCTGCTTTAATTTCCATATTCTGTAATGTATAAATCATATATAGACAAGTTTTACCTCTTCAAACTTAATTTGGGAAGTCTGTTCCATATTGGCTGCCGATTATAACAAGATAGGACTCTAAGAACAGAAAAAACGAGTGTGTGCATGAGAAAAATCTAAATTGAATCGGGTTGCGAAAACGAGTGTGTGCATGTGAAAAATCAAAAGTGGATTGGGTTGCGGAAGATGCATGTTGCATGTGGATTGTTCTAGTTTATTATGGTCACAAGTTATAATGGAATTGTGGTCACTCTGATATAATTTTAATTTTTTATTTTTGGAACGGGTAACTTATTTTTAATCTTTTATTTTTGGGCGCATTTGAATGCAATTACCAAAATATGCACAAAATAGGAAAAGTCAAAAATGTCCAGACAGCCGTCAAATTTGACATAGCCCCGTGAATGTCCGTAAAGCCCTTTCCCATAGGTGGAACGCCTTCGACGTAATAAGGTCTTCCTTTGAATTCAAAAACTCTAAAAAATTCATATGTATTTGTACAATTAAAATATACAATACAATGAATATATTGAAGTAGTATAATAAGAACTTTTTAAAAAAATATCTCCATATCAAAAACACAAATAAAAAATTTAGAATATAACATTAAATATTTATTACTTGTTGAATTCAATAAAAGAATAAAGGTTGAGACAATAAACTTTTAGTTTGATTGAATTATATATACCTTTGTGTTGTTTGTAAGACATATTCCTTAAATACACTCCAATATTATTTATTTTTGCATTAAAATTCAATGTCTCACACTTCGAATTATGAGTAAATTTGTATCCCAAAAAATAATCATCTAATCACTTTTATGACTTATAAAAATGATCATAATTATAGCTATTACAATTTTAATCAATTGTAATCAAAATGTTTAAGTTTTGTTTGATTCGCCGAGGTTAGACTTGTGACTTCACTAGTCTTGTTGATGATTATCTTTGAATTTGTAACTATATATCATTATTCATTATGTACGTGTAGTCTTTACACTATGTGACTTTTGTAACACACTTAAGTCTCCCATCATAGAGTAAAATTGACGAGCAACCATACAACCCTAATTTTGATGAGAATTATTTGCTCAACATTGATTAGACTTATAATGAAACATATATGTCTATGGTATGTACATGTTATCCTTTTGTTTTTCTTAAACAAAATTTTATTTGATTTATATACTTTTCTTGGCTAGGAGATTATTAGCCTATAATTAATCAAATTCAGATTTGTTTTTTTTAAGAAATTAATGTAACTCATTATATATATGTGTATGTGTATGTGTGTATGTAATTTTTATTTCTATTTAAAAATGAAATCATCTATATTTTTTAATTTTTTAATAGAATTAATAATTCAATTTAAAAAAATTCTTTTAATATATTTTAAGACGTTTTTTTATAATGATTATGTGGCGTATAAATGCTCTATTTTATAGATTACAAACAAATAAACAATCCCTTCTAACATACCTTAAATTGTTTATAATATTATATAGTTAACAATTTTTTTTTCCAACAAAAATTTATCAATATGCATTTTGTTTATATTATATGTGAATTTAGTAATCTTAAAGGTAGTTTAATACATAGTGAATATAATAGTGAATCTTATAATATATTATATATATTTTAATTAAAAAGAATAAATTGTCAATAAAAATTAAAAACCATTTTTAAATTTTAATTTCTACTGATTATATTATCTATTGTTATGTAAATTTAAATATATTTGTTGGTGGATTTGAATACTAAATTATTAAATTTCTATTTTAAAATAATGTGATGATATTTTATTGAAACAAAAGACTGACTTGAATTTAGAGTTTACATTTAATTGTGAACTTTTTTTTATTAAATAAATTTTCAATTATAAAATTTATGAATAATAAATATATTTTTTGAATACTAAATTATTAAATTTCTATTTTAAGATATTGTGATGATATTTTATAAAAAAAATTAATTCGAAATTTAAATTTATTTGTGAACTTTTTTTTTATGAAATAAAAATTTAATTACGAAACATATGAATAGTAAATTTTTTTAACAATATTATTCTTAAATGAAGAAGTCGTCGCAAACATTATCCCTCCCTTAATATTAACGGATCACCAATTTTTTCCGTTTCATTAAGAGCATAGACGACCATGGATGATATGGAATGATTAGGGGTATTTTCTTGTCTGCGTCGAGCCCGGTAGGGTCACGTGCCCGTTCGCGCTGATCACGGGGGGTTAACGTCGTCGAAATTTCCGCCAAAATGCAGTTGCATCATGCATGTTACTTACGACACTCCACGTGAGCAAGATTTTGTTTTGGCTAATGAATGTGGGGCCCGCCGGGACACGAAATTTTCTCTTATTCGAAAGATATTTATTGAATGAGCCGACATAGAATTAGGAACACTTACTTGTTTCGGTGTGCAGTACGGCTAATTGATAATGGTTTTGGATGTCGCCCATGTGCAGTCCGCATATAAAAACGAGCCCCTTTTTTTAAATATTCAAACGTCTTTATTTTTCTGGATAGAACTTGACTATTTCCTCGTCATTGTTATCATGGTCAAAAGTGGTTTCAGGGGCGGGTGAGGGTCCATAATTCACTATAATTGTTTCCCCTTTCTTACAACTTCCGCCATTATCATCTGCCAAGGTTTTTCTCAGTCTGGTAAGCGTTTTTCTGAGAGAAATGGGCGTGGATGATGATGACTCAGGGCTTGGTTTACAAATGAGCATTGGAATAGGGGCACATTATCATTCTCCGCCTCTCCAGTTAGATCTGCTTCCGTTTGGTCCTGTAAATTCGTCAGGTGATTTTTTTTCCAGGGCGAATTATTTTGATCTTGGATTTTACGGTATTCTAATAATTCTTGGTGTCTAACTGCAGATCAACGAGCGGGAATTTATAATGGGCGTAATAGTACTAATATGGCGTCGTCAGGTACCAGCACTGTATCATCTTTCCACATGGATTCCAACTTCGTCAACCGTGGAATAAGCATGAAGAGGGAACGAGATGCGGCCATGGAAGATTTTGAAACGGAGAAAGGTGGTTTTAGGATGAGTGATGGGGAAGAAGATGGCGGTGTTGCAAGAAAAAAACTCAGACTTTCTAAAGATCAGTCCGCCCTTTTGGAAGAGAGCTTCAAGGAAAATAGTACTCTCAATCCTGTAAGTGTACAAAATATTTTAAGTTTTTCTTTGGTGATATATACAATGTGTATATACAATTGAATATCCAAACTTCACCTATGGCTTGTATTTCTTACAGCGTCTCACCGGGCTGCAGAAATTTGTGAAAATACGTGGAAATACACTTACATTTTGGAATTTTCTTTGATAATATATACAATTGAAGAGCCAAATTTCACATATGGCTTGTTATATTTCTTACAACGTCTCACCAGGCTGTAGAAATTTGTGGAAATACGTGGAAATACACTTATATTTTGAGTTTTTCTTTGGTGATATATACAGTGTGTATATACAATTGAAGAGTCTCACTGCGCTGAAGAAATTTGTGGAAATTTAGATTACATTGGGCACAGCGATATCTAATATATATTTTTTTTTTTTTTTTGTGTGTGCACAGAAACAAAAGCAAGCCTTGGCGAAGCAGCTGAATCTTCGCCCTCGACAGGTTGAAGTTTGGTTTCAAAATAGGAGGGCGAGGTAACATCAATCCTCCCCTGCAATTCAATTAATATATCGTGAACCAGAATAAGCAAAATAGTTTGGAACTGAATTTATTTGATGATCTTTGCAGGACCAAGCTGAAGCAAACCGAAGTGGACTGCGAATTCTTAAAAGGCTGCTACGAATCGTTGACAGAGGAGAATAAAAGGCTGCAGAGAGAGTTAGCAGAACTCAGATCTTTAAAACTTTCAGCAGCGTCGCCATTGTACATGCAATTTCCAACACCAACTTTAACAATGTGCCCTTCCTGTGAAAAAGTTATAACTTCTGACAAAATTATACCTTTTACTTCTTTGCCAAAACCACAGTTCATATCATACAATCATTCTTCCTTAGCCTGCTGAATAATTTAGATGCTGCAGTCATATGTATGTAAATTATCTAAGAGTTCGATGTTAATGGGATTTTTTATTATGTATATATGTCTTTGATTATGTATATATGTCTTAATAAGAAAAGGTGTTGTACGTCACAGACTGTTGAGATACACACTCTTTTTTATTTTTTTGTCGGTTTATTCTCCGTGTTCAAAAAGTTAATGTTCCGCATGGCCTGACAAATCTGACAGGGTTGATTAATTTCATTATATGTGTACAATGAAGTATTCTGTGTGAAGAAATATAGGTAGGGAAGTTGGAACTTGGAACCAGGCGTGGAATTTCAAATTATACTTCCGTGCCTCTCAAATCAAAATTTCGTTACCGTCTAATTCTTCCATGTGGCTGTAAATTCTAAATATTTTTTAATAGTTATAACTTATTTCTATATAATTTTTTTGCATAAGTATTTTATATATTTATATAGAAACATTTAAAAAATTATATGGTTTTCTAAATTTTGTCTTTACCTAATTTTTTTGTCGGTAATATACAGTTAAAATCACAAAAAAAGGTCCAAGGTCACGATCTTTACTTCAATTGTTTCTCTCTACCTTTTCACTCAACAAGTTTTGATCCTTGGCGGGTTCTATTTGAGTCAAACAACTTTACCAATAAATCAAGCGACCTTTGACAAAATAATATTGAAATTTGGATGGAGAGTATTTTTTTATATAGAAAAATCCTTAGTAGGTATTTGATTTGAAATGAAATGGGTTTTAATATGTTCAGAAGGTCCAATGATTTATGGGACCGCTACTTATATCAATAATTTATCCCGCTTAATTTTTTTAAAGCTTGTGATATCATTTGTAAGATTGTTCAATATTCTATTAATTAGAATTAACGTTCCAAACTCTTTGATTTTTTTTTTTTTGAATAGTTCAATAATGGAGCCTACTCTTATCATTTACATATACTTAATTTGTATATCCACATATTGAAAATATTTAGGAACGTAATGCTCCCCTCTTTTAATAAACGATATATATATATATATATATACCTAAGAATTATTCCTATATTGAAAAATCCAGATTTTTCCTTACCATTTATTCAGTTTTCCATGGATAGGGTTGAACAAGCATAAAGGGAAGCGAGCCCACATGTTTTGGTCGTGTTTGGAATAATGGAACGAGTCATTGCGTGGAAAGTGCGCATGTCTAATCGGCTTTTTAATGGCCGAAAGCACTCCAGGGGAAGTTATATCTTTATTAATCTTTTTAAGGCGTCCGAACTAGAACTAAAAGTAGAAAGCAATGATGGGTAAGCATTATCTTTAAACATTTGAAAAGCTTTTTAAATGGTGCACAAGCACGAGGGGGTCATCTCCTTTTCAGTTAAGGGCCACGGCCCACATAAACCATTGATTAACATGTCATTGTGAGCATTGTTTGGTTTGGGAATTAATAGAGCCAATCAAGATATTTGATTAAAGTTGTCTTTGTAAAAATGTCTAAGTTTTTAAGTGATGGAGTACAATTGTTTTTTTTTAAGTACAAGCAATGTTTCACATATTTACGTAGAAGGTAAAACAAAAAAAGGGGGGCTATAAAGTACTACAACAAACAAGCATTGCAGTTGGTTTTAAACTTGGAACTTACTAGATTTTTCCATTTTTAATTTTGGACACTTTAATCGTAAATTGTACTCGTATGTTTGCGGTTGCGTTTCGAACCTAAAATTTATTGGATTTTCCCATTTTAAGTTTTAGCCATTTAATCGCAAATTGCACTCAAGTGAATAATGCGAACGAGATCCAAATGATAAAATGGAGCATAGATAGCATATATTATTTGGGTGGGAACAATTTGAGCCGTGGAATAGGTGTGGGACATGCAAGTATTTAATTCCACCTTTTTATTTCCAACATTCCATTCGTGTCTTCATCTTATCTAACAAATTAAATGCAACATTGATGATTTTAAAATTTGGAAAATGTAAACCATAGTTAATGGCTACATTATATCATTGTAAAATAGCTATTATTTATCCTTGGGGTGCCTACTCATTACTTGTGCAATGAGCAATTATTCTATAATCGATTAAGATTATATGTCATTCAAACTTTAAAATAATCTTTATAATGTTTAACTTGTCAAATATAAATAAAATTCCAATTAATTGTAGACAATTGTGTAAAACCATCAAGACTTTTCTGTAAGCAGGTATTTAATTGCAAGAAAGGTTTTACATCGACTTGTTTAAATGTTTTAATATTGTCTGTATTTTTTGAAGGCTTATTTGGTAGAGGCTCCAAATAGTCTTGTCATTTAATGGTGTTTACATTTGAATTCTTATGGTGGATCCAACAAATATCTATGTAAGAGCTTGGTATGTGGTTCAAACTTATGATATTCTTGAAGATGAATCACAGGCAATGAACCGAACCGAGTTTATGATAACAAATCTTGACACAATTTTATTTAAAAACCAAATCTCCATTTCATAGACTATGAAAACATAAAATCTTTAAATTAAACGTTCTCCAATTGAAAAAATTGATGTAGTAAAATAAAAAAATAAAAACCATAGGAAAGCCTTGTTGTTCTAGACAATGAAATTGAAGAGGGGGATGTGAATGACATGCTACGAGCTTGCATCATACTATTATAGAATCTGCATTTATGCTAATGTCCTTCTCCACTGCATTTCTTACAAAATTGGGTTTCCTTTCATTTCCATTTACTTTTCATCGTACATATTTGCTTGGAGTGCTATGTAGACACGAAATTAAGCAATTGGTACAACATGCCTCAAGTACATGTCATTATATGCATGATTCCTAAGCAAGTTCTAAAACTAGACATTAATAACACTTGTTTTTCCTTACATTGTTTTATCATTTTATACTTTCGTTCTTTTGCTTTTTTGGAACTACACCTTTACTTTTGGACATTGCACAACATGTGACCCAACTTAGTATTTCCCATTTTATCCTCGGAGCATTTCAAACACTAGCATTAATCATTATCTTTTCTAGAAAACTTCTATTATCACTTTGAGTCGGATTTTAAGGTTGTAAATGATGAATTTAAAGTAAAGGAATCATATATATACATGAGTTACTTACTATTCTAAGGGGCTGGACAATTTGGGCTAATACTTCCTATTTACTACTTGGGAAAAGAGCAACACTTAATTTGGGTTGCATCATTCACTGCATATGAAGGGCAATTTCAAAATTCCATCACACATATTGATCTCGGGGACAAAGTAGTTGTAGCCCACTATCTTGGTGTCATTGGCACAAGGGAAAGCTAGCTTCAATTTATGAACTAAAAGTAGAAATCAATGATGGTTAACAATTATTTTTAAATATTTTTAAATATTTTCAATGGTGTACAAGCATGAGGGGTAATCTCCTTTTTAGTCAAGGGCCACGACCCACCACAACAATCGATTATTATGTCACTGTGATCATTATTTGGTGTGGGAATTACAAATGAAACCAATCAATACATTTGAAAGTAAGTTAAAAGATTGGGATATATCACACGACACTATAGTAATGTTGTCTTTGTAAATATGTCTATAATTTTAAGTGGAGTATTTTTTTTTCAAAGTACAAGCAACGTTTTGTATATTTAGGGGAAATGACCGAGTCATTGTGTATGGACCAATGGTGGGGAAGGTATATGTGCATTAAAGTGCTAATAGTTGTTTTAATTAAAATAAGTACATGTCATTTTTACAACTAAAAATTGAATAAAAAGTACCCAATAAAGTAGGTTACATCAAGTCACATCAAACATTTAACCAATCAAATGATGACACCTAAGTAGACTCCAACTACATGAATTAATCCTCAAGTAATGGTCCACCTTAAACTCCTTTGTATTTAAAATCAACTTATTTAAATACCTTAAAAAAGTACCCTCCACATATTTTAAATATTCGAAAGGAAATCTATAAATTAAAGAAGTTATTATGTATTAAAGGGTATTTTTTAAATCTAATTTTATGAAGTTTAAGTGGATATATATGTCCCTTAATTTAGGGTCCACAGTCATTGGGTCCTTTCCCCTATGTCGAATGCATTTGCTTAATTGGAGCAGAGGTATTTGTGGTTGATACATGTAAGGAAATGGAAGGTGCAAATTAATTTGGTCATTGATGTATTGCAACAACTCAGTTGTCCACTTGGTGGGGATAATGTCTGCGGTTTTTGCAGTGTCTACCAAATTTCTTCTTTCTAAAATATTCATTGTCTTTTCTTGGCCTTCACTTATCTATTTTCTGGCAGCCATGTTTCTGTGTTAGCTCTATTTGGGCCATGTTTGGATCTAATATGTTTGTAGTTTCAAACGTTTTGAATTATATACAATAATGTTTCTTTTCCTCATGGATTATACGGTTTAAAATTGGCAATAAATCAACTACTTCAACCTAGAGTACAAGTATATCAAATATTAAATTAATAAAATAAGGAATCTCTTTCAAACCTAGACATTACACAATATGCTTTGATGATTTTATTTGTAAAATTTTGTTGTAAATTAGAGAGTATTTTGTTTTCCTGCTATTAAGCAATCTTAAATAGAAAAGGGGGCTACAAAGTGCTATAACAAGCAAGCATTACAGTTGGTTTTAAACCTCAAACTTGTTGGAGTTTCCTATTTTTAATTTTAGTCCCTTTAACCATAAACTACACTAATGTGTTTGTGATTGGAGTTCAAACCTAGAACCTATTGAATTTTCCTATTTTACTTTCAACCCCTTTAACCACAAATTACACTCACTTGAATAATGTGAGCGAGATTTAGATGATAAAATAGAGTGAAGATAACAAATTTAATTTGGGTGGGAAAATTTGAGCCATGGAATAGGTGTGAGAGATGCAAGTATTTAATTCCCACATTTTTATTTCGAACATGTCATTCTTGTCTCCATCTTATCTAACAAATTAAACGGTTTAACAAACTAAATGTAACATTGATGATTTTAAAATTTAGAAAATGTAAACCATAATTAGTGGCTACAATATATCATTGTAAAATAACTATAATTTATCCTTGGGGTGCCCGCTCGTTACTTATGCAATGATCAATTATTTTATAATCGACTAAGATTCTATATCATTAAAACTTAAAAATAATCTTTATAATGTTTAACTTGTCAAATATAAATACAATTCTAATTAATTGTAGACAATCGTGTAAAACCATCAAGAATTTTCTGTAAGTAGGTCTTTACTTGCAAGAATGGTTTTACATTGATTCATTTAAAAATATTGTTTATATTTTCTAAAGGCTCATTTAGTAGAGACTCCAAATGGTCTTGTTATTTAATGTTGTTTCCATTTGAGTTCTTATGGTGAATCAAAAAAATATCTATTTAAGAGGTTGTTATGTGGTTCCAACTTATGATTTTATTGATGATGAATAATGGGTAATGATTTAAACCAAGTTTATGATAAAAAAATCTTGACATAGTTTCATCTAAAAACCAGATCTCCATCTCATGTATTGTGAAAACATTTCATCTTTAAATTAAACGTTTTCCAATTGAAAACATTGATGTACTAAAACATAAAATAAAAAACATAGGAAAACCCCAGTGTTCCAAATAATGAAATTGAAGAGGGGGGTGTGAATGGCATGCTACGTGCTTGCATCATAATATTATACAGGTTGCATTTATGCTTGTGTCCTTCGATGTTGTATTTCTTACAAATTTGGTTGCATTTCATTTCCCTTTAATTTTCATCATACATATTTAATTGGAGTGCTTTGACTTTACAAGCAAAATGAGAGAAAACATGCTTTAGATGGAGGAAATGCTATGCATGATGTTAGTGTAGGTTATTATTTATCCTTTTATTTATTTATTAGAATAATTCTCACACTTGTGTTAGCCCTACACTTGTTGGGTTAACTTGCTTAGGTGTACTAGTTGTGTGGAGTTAGCTTACTAGTTGTGTTGAGTTAGCTTCTCAGTTATGTGGAGTTAGCTTACTAGTCTTATGGAGTTAACTTAACTACCAATATCAGTTAGTGGGATTTCTTCACCACTGATTTAGGTAGTAGTTTCACTTCCCTCCTCCTATATGTACATCTTTCTTATTGAGTAATTCAAGTCATTATATTGTAATGTATTGAGCATTATGGATTATGATGGATTTCCATATATGGTATTTTAGCTTTTCTATTTTACAAATCTATTGTGGTGTGATATTATCATTTGAGATCGCGGCTTGGAACAATCTTTTTATCGTCCCTTTCATGGTATCAAAGTGATAGATGACATAGACATCCATTTTCTCTCTTGTGGGGGAGCTATTCTGGTGAAGCCAGTGTTAGTTTGTTAGTGTTCGAGTAGTTGATACTGACAATTCATACAGATCTATGGTGTCACTCTACCCATTCAACAGTATGAGAGGGTGTGGTGTTGATATCGATTCTTTGGGTTTCATGTCCTTTCTTTGTTACCTGTTGATACCGCTTCTTCAGGTTTTGTGTTCATGCCTTGTTACCTTGGATTTTATTAGATCGTGGGACTCCTATTTATTTGGATCTCGTGTCCTTGCCTTGTTGCCTTAGTTATTGTTCTTGGATTGTGACACACCTGTTTGTAGCAGTTGATATTTCTTCTTCATATTTTGTGTCCTTGCCTTGTTACCTTGGATTTTCTTGGATTGTGGAACTCCTATTTATTTGGATCTCGTGTCCTTGCCTTGTTGTCTTGGTTGTTCTTGGATTGTGGCACACCTATTTGTAGCAGTTGATCAAATTATGTTTGTTTTTTTACACTTTTGACATCACTTCATTGACAGTCTTCTTGCATGGAGCTATTCTGGTCAAGCCCAATGTCAGTTATTTTTGAGATCTATGATCGAGCAGTGGATTCAGACCACAGTGCACACCAAACTTATTCAACAATGTATGAGTTTTTGGAGTTGAGCGCCTTAGGATATCTTGCAGTGGGATTTTTCTCTCTCTACTTTGTTATTACTAGTTTTGGGTACCTTACGGTGTCTAGTTTTCCCAATTATTGTAGGTGGGTACCTCATCAGACCTTGTTGTCGAGACCCACATTATTTTCTGCCCACCTAACCTATGCTTATGGGAGGGTGTTAGTATAGGTTATTATTTATCTTTTTATTTATTTATTAGGATAATTCTTACACTTGTTCGGTTAGCCTGCTTAGGTGTACTAATTGTGTGGAGTTAGATTACTAGTTGTGTTGAGTTAGCTTACTAGTATTTTGGAGTTAACTCAACTACCAGTATTAGTTAGTGAGAGTTCTTCACCACTGATTTAGGTAGTAGTTTCACTTCTCTCCTCCTATATGTACATATTTCTTATTGAGTAAATCAAGTCATTGTATTGTAATGTATTAAGCATTATGGATTATGATGGATTTCCATATATGGTATTTTAGCTCTTCTATTTTGCAAAACTAATTTTGTGTGATATTATCATCTGAGATCACGACTTGGAACAATATTCTTATCATTCATTTCAAAGGGGTTATATTTGTTGTTAAGAAGATCCTCCATGTATAAGCTAGTAATCAGAAAATATGACAAAACGTGACTGTTTGCATAAAAGTTTCTAAGACAGTTTAGGAGAAAAATAGGTAGTTATATAATTGAAATGAAAACTTCTAAATCTCGAATTTAGAAGACGAAATGAAACTTTTTCCTCATCAAGAAATGAAATCATGAAAAATACTTTTGGAGTCACAAAAAAATGAAGAGACTGTTGTTTTTGAAAAAGATCTTGAAAAAGAAAAAATGGGAAGAAGTGTGTGTTGCTAAGAAGTGAAGGACTGCATAAGGAGCAGGTGGATGTGAAATGAAGATCATATGAGTTGCAAAAAGAGGGTAACAAGAAAGGGAGTATGATTATGAGTAAGATGACCATGTGATTTCGATTTAGGAGTAGAAGCTGATGAAATTGACAAAGGAAAAGGTGCAAAACTAGGGAAACATAGATGAACAATGATCTAAAAGAGTGATCATAATTTGTTGATGAAGAGTCAAGTAACTCTATGATCAAATTGTAAGATTGTTAGTATATTTTTCCTAAGTGGGTGCTTGGGTGATAGAAGTAGGTGATCCTTGCAAGTTGTAACTTTCTAAACTAGCCTAGTGGGTGTTTGACAACCTTCTAGTGGGTGCTATAAGGATTGTGAAGTAGGTGATTCTCAGGTTGAGTGGGTTCTCAATCAAAATGGAAACCATTATATGTTAAGAATGGGTGTTCTTAATAAAAGGCCTTGATTTCAACTGGTTTTTCTCCCTCTGAAGGGTTTCCCACTATAAATTTGGTGTCCTATATACTTGTCTTCTTACATGCACCTTAATTTGTGTTCATGGTTTGATTGCTAATTCTATTCAAGAAGTTTTAGAAATTTCTAATTTGATGATCACTGATTCAGCCCCCCTCTCGGTGCTTGTGATATCCAACAATTGGTATCAGAGCCTAGTCCTTTGAAGTCAAGCCTAACAACATGGAGGTGATCCTGAAGACACAAGCATGGGTTATTTAGCTGAATCAATCTTGAAGAGGAAATATTTGATTTCTCAATCTCTAATAGAAGGTCTGAAGAGTGAGATTAAGCACATTGAATCTCACCATTGTCAAGAAATTACTGAGATGGCCTCATTTATAAAAAAAATGTGTCAAGAGCCCTAAAAGAAAAAGAGAATGAAATTCTGGAACTTGAAAAGGAAGTAAAGACCCTAAAGACTGAAATGACACAAGTTATAAATCAGTTTAATGACCTACAAATACAATCTTTTGTAATAGAGCATAACTCATGTCATACATCCATCCAAGCAAAAAATGAAGAGTGTGAAAAATTAAGTGCAAATTTGAATACTCTCAAAGAAGAAATGGCACAAGAAAGGAAAAGAGATTTAAAGACTGAATTGAGCCATGAATGTTGTCAGAGGTGTTTAGAGAATAAGGAAGATTAAAAGGTTGGTTCCATCAAGCAAACAAACAAGAAGTAGACCAAAGAGACCAATACAAGAAGATCCAAGTCATTTAGAAAACTAAATGAATTTAGGTATGAGATAAAATTTAATGGATATTGATTTTCATGGTATGGTTTTGGGCATAAAGCTATGGAGTACATGAAAAACTATGATAAAGAGCACCCACAAAGATCGTGTGCTACTAAATATGAAAGGAACATAGTGTGTTTCAATTATTGAAATAAAGGTTATATTGCTTGCTTAGAAGAACCTCTAAGTCAATTTAGAAATGAAATTCATTACTTAGGAAAAAGGATAAATCATGTCATATGTTATACATGTCATAAAATTGGGCATTTCTCAAAGCATTTCTATTACTATGGACAACCTAAGCCTCAAACAACTTATGGAAACAAGGAAATGAAATGGGTTTATAGGATCAAGGAAGAAAAGTTAGAATTTGAGATAACAAAGACTGAAAAGAAGGTAACATGGGCTGATATTGAAGAGGAACAAAAAGCTAATACAGTGTCAGGAGAAACTCCCCCACATAAGATATCAGTAGATGATGACAAAGGAAAGAAACCTGAAAAACATTATAGTGCCAAGGATGAGGAATTTCTTCCTCAAGCAGTGGTAGAACATGTGTATGAATTACAACATGCATGCTTATCAAGCACCCAGACAAAAGATGAGAGATCAGGTAATGAAGTTATCTTACCTAGAAATGTAGCTAAGAAGGTCAACATGGTTCTGAGGATAAGAAAAGGGAAAATGAAGTCATCATGTTATTTTGATGACTTCTTACTGTTTTCAGATGATTCAAGGCTCACAATATGCCTTCTCTAAGATTATAGGAGGAATATTCACTTAAATGAAGCATTGGAGTCAGGATGATTCTTCTCCATGATGCACAAGGTATGTAATCTTATGTTGTGGTTTTCAAAATTCAAGTCTTATAATATTTCAAAGTGTAAAAATCTATGTTTCCACCATCCATGTTTTTTTTGTCATGATGAGATTATCATGTTTCTTTTATTGTTGCTCTTCAAAGCATAAAAATATGTAATGCATAAGTTGTCTGAGATCAGAGTTATGTCTTGATTCATATAAAGAGTCTTGGTGTGGTGTGAAGAGATTCTTTAAGACAAGAAGTGTAATCTAATTACATAGTCAAGTGTAAAGGTCTATCTGTGCCATGTTGTTTCTTAGAAGTTTGACCTATCTTTCTAAGGTTTGAATACTGTCAAGCTCTTGAGAAAGGAATCTTTTCTCATATAGTCATTATGAGACATATACCATTGCTCAAATTCTGAGTTGGTCCTTAAAGGTGTTGATATTTTAGCCTAGAGGATGAAGTCTGACTGTGGATAAGTCTATATTGTCCAATTCATCACAGTTAAAAAGAGTATGTAGAACATTGAGTAGTCCCTTAAGGTCTCTATCAAAGTTGGTATTTAGAGTCTAAGAGGTGTTTATCACAAGTTCTTGTCATCATTTGTCTATAAAGAATGCATTCTTATGAGTTTTTTTTAAGAAGATTTGTGTCTTAAGGGTATGAGAAAAATGTCTTGTCAAAATTCTGAGTTGTTATCCCAAATCTCATGGTGTATCTTAGTTTGTCTAAGAGAATGTGCCAAGTTGAGATAGTTTTTGTTAAATTGTCAGTATGTGTTAATAATGCTTTGATCTCATCAAATTTTTTATGGAAATTTACCAATTACTTGTTCAAAAGAGGTCATATATATGCTCAGTCAAGGTTGTGTGAAGCTTCATGTGAAGGATGATGAAATCAAAAGAATGTCCCAGAAATATATAATTCTCCAAGATTTCAGAGTGCGATGCATGATTCCAAGGTTGATTAACATGTGAAAAGTTGGGTATGTTCCTTTTAAGGTTTGAACAGTCACCTCGAGGCATTACATTAGGGTTTAGAGGTATTTGAGGATACAAAAGGTACGAGTATAAATGAGTGCCTTGAAGCATAAACAAGGTTGAGGAGTGTGGTAAGAGGAATATGAACTCTATCAACATCATTGTGAGCTATCAATGTGTTCATGATGTTGCATGAAGCAATCTAAGTTTGAAGGTGTGTTCTTGAACATTGAAGAATTGAAGAAGATGATGTTTTTATACTTTTACATTATGTTTTTGCACTTGAAACAACGTAAGGGTTCAATAAGGGTTATTGAGGTATGTCAATGCACATTATGTCTCAATGAAGGATTTTGTGTGTCCTCGTTGCTTACATCAAATGGTGTTTAATACAAAATAGTGTTTCTTGTGTACTCCAAATCCTACGATGGACTAATGGCTCTTGAAGGTCATACTGTAGAATGGTTGCAAGTGTAGCTAACTACCTAAGAACTCTGAGTGTGTCAATATGAAACTGTGAAAGTGATCAAGTGCTTGTTGCAAGTGTATCAAGAGGAAAAGTGTCACAAATGATATCCTACAGGTTGGAAAGGCTGTATATGGTGATTCATATGTAAAACATGAAGTTATAGAGGCCATGATGAACTACTGGTGTGAGTACATGTTCTGTGACTAAGAATATAAGTCTGAGCTAAGTAAAAATATGTAAGAAGTCTCATTGTATGCATCCTGATATCTCTATTGTCATTAAGGATGATGGACTCTGTTAGTAGTTATTATATGAGTCTAATTAATGTCTAAATGAAAGCCTCTTGTGTTATGTAAATCATTTCAAGAGTCCAAATGCTATCATAGTATGTGTTCAAGTAATGGTTATATTAAAAAGAAGTAAGTGACATAACATAATATCTTTTCTGAGTCTAAAGATCTGATGTCTCCATGTTTATAGTCAGTATAGTGTCACAAGGAGGCAATCAAGGGTTTTTTTTATAGTAAATACTACTTTAAGAGGTGTTCGTCATGTTTGAAGATGTCTTTGAAAGATGTTTGCACTTGCTTACAAGTGACATAGGAAAAATCAAGCCATTTTTGGTACCTCATTGTCCATGACTGTGTCTACACAGTCCTCTTAAGTGGTAGAGATGGAAACTAAGTTTTGAATGATCAAATGAAGGAGTTTGAAGATAAAATTTTGAAAAAATCATCTAAGCTCATAGGGATAGAGGATGGAAAAGGCTGAGGCTTCAAGTAAGTGTCTCTTTTCTATTATACATAACAAAATTGGAGTTTTTTTCATGATCAATAGTGATGGTGAATTAGGTATGGAAGATGATTTTCCTCATTTTTGACATGTTTCTTGAGGTATCTATACTGATGATGTGTTTTCAAAGTGTTTGGAAGATATTTTGGTGGTGATTTCAAGTGAAAATGTGCTAGTGATATTTTACTGATGCTCCATGAAGGAAGATGAAGACCTACAAGTTTAGAGGAGGCAAAGTACATGTTTTTAGAGGCCCGTAGAAGCATGTTTTTGCATGGTAATAGTGGTGATAAATATTAAATGATGTTATTCACTCTTTGGTTTATGATGAATACATATGGAGAAGTATATTTCATGGGTAAATTGATCAAAGTTTAGATTAATAGTTGGTTCCTTATCCTCAAGCGAAGATTGAGATGTTAGTGTGAGTTATCCTATGTGTCCTCCTCTCATGTTGGAGGGTCATCTCACATGGGTTAGATTTAGGGTTAGGTTTAGGGTTTCATATGTGTCATGCACTAGGGTTACTTAGTACCCTATATGCACCCATTTTCTATTCATTTATGAGCATGCCAAGACACTATGTTATCTTTCCGCTATGCAAGCTTTGTTTCTGTTGAGAAAGTTCTTCCAGTACTGATCAATTTTTTCCTTTCTATCGTTGGAGCTTTCACGATTCCGTTGGAGTGCAACTACTTCGTGGTGCCCTCGTTGCCGATTCGATTCTCACAAACTCTTTTCATGGTATCAAAGCTACACGACTTGTCGTCACAACGTGCACTCGATCTCAAACTGATGGTGGAGAGGGACTCTCACTCGGTGTTAATCAGTTTACTCAGCGTGCAAGTACCCTCCCGATCACGATGGAGCCGGGTATTATCACCCTAATTAGGCCCTAATAAGCATATCTCGGAAAGTTTTTTGTGACATTTTTCTTGTGAATGTTCTCGGGAGGTCACAGGATCCCAAAACTACTTCTGTCGTGGTGGCGTACTTAACTACCTGGTATCAGAGATGCATGTATTTTTGCATCACAGGCGTTTTCTCAATCACTTATGGTGGAGAGGGATCTCATCGTGTTAATCAGTTGCTACGCCAATACCCTCCCGCATGCATTCCTACTTTGGACTGGTACGTTTTCATGGAACTGTTATGGACTGTTGTGGACTGTATAACTCCCTTCAGCCATGCCCAATGCATGCTGCTAAACAACTCATATACTTTTTGCCTGGTACATCTGCCTGTAAACAACTCTTTTTTGCCCACTGCGGTCTACACATTTGGTCTGCACGCAAGCCTGTAAAAACGCTCTAACGTTTTTTCCTCTCCAGCTGCGGCCTGTTCTTCTTGCTTTTGGTGTGAGCAAGGTCAAACGTGGTAAGGTTTGGTGAATCATGATGCCTTTTCCTTTTGGTAAGTTTGTTGGATTTCCTTCCTTTTTTATCTCTAAAAATCCTCTGCTTTTATAGAAAAATTGACCCGTTTCTTTTTTCATGCTAAGTTTTTTTATTTGATAAAAACAAATCTAACCTCTTTTTGGTAAGCGTTTTGAAGTTTCTAACTTTAGAGTGTTCTTTATATATATCATAGTTTGTAAAAACAGCGAATTAGAATCTTTGTTTGTTTAAAAATCCTAATTATCTAACCACACGCGTGCCTTTTTAAAAAAACACTACCTTATAAAACTGGTAAGTTTTAGACATTAGTTCACAATTAGAAGTGTTCTCTTAGTGATATGCTTAATTAAAGATCTTATTTTAAAATTCTCTTAGATTTATCTTACATTAGAGCTTAATTTAGGATTTCACTTTTTTTCGATCTATAATTATTTTTGGCATTGTAATTAATTAGATCTGTTGGCTTGTAATGTAAATCTATTTTTCTGTCGAGTGTCGATTACGACAGGGTGATTGCTCTCGTGATTGGTAGGTAAAAAATCAACCCTCGCAATAAAAAACAAACCTCTCTCTCAAATTCTGTGCCGTAACTCCCACGAGCATACATAAAACACCCTTTGTATGCATTTAGGGCACTTTCCAAATCCATAAGATTGTAGGGGTTATTGTCGATTTTTTTCATCTAATCATACGCTCAAGTGGTTTTTGCTAGTGACAATTTTGACTCGTTGCACGGTTCTTGAGCACTTCTTTAGTCAAGGTTACATGTTTTTTCACACTAATTTAGCGTTGTGAATGCACTAATTTTATAAAGTGCCGCATTCTGAGGGGGTGTCTTTGTTTTGCTTAATTTAGCTCATTGTATTTGACCCTTATTCTATTGCTTTTTTTTCATGGACTAGTGAACGCATCTGCCACAGTCTTACGAGCAAGGGGGTTTCATTTTATGCGACCGTGAGACGTTTTTTCTCACCATTAGGGTTGGATTTCACCTCCTTCCTATTTTTTGCTTGTGCTTGTTTACGGTGTTCCTCTTTTGTTGCGCTCCACAAAACACCGTTGTGGTCTCCTCTCTTGCGCGTTATTACGCTAATTGCAAGACGAGTTACCAAGTATTTCAAACCACACGGATGAACCTGATTGTAATCAACACACTAAACTATAAAGTTCCAAAAGCAGGGGGGTTGTTATTGTCCTTGGGTGGTTGTGTTTCTTTTTTACATTTTTCTCTCTCTCTCTCTCTCTCTCACTATGGATGCTTATTCAATTCCTTTATTACGCTGTTCAAATTTTTCGAGTGGAAATCAAAAATAATAATGAAACTAAGGGGTAAATGGTTATTCCGCATCACCATGGGAACTGAGACTGAACCAGGTGATGAACCTAAAAAATCTAAGTGGTTAAACCATAGTGGTGAAGCTTTAGGTTTTATTTGCATGTCCGTTTCTCCTGACTTTCTCTTCCACATTGAGGTGTCCAAAACACCTAAATTTGATGTGGAAAACGCTGAATGTGATGTTTAGACAACTAGATGACATGGGAGTGCATGATTTGGAAAACAAACTACTAGGGTTAAATCCTAGTGACTCTGAAAACCTACAAGCATTCTTCTTGAAATTTGTCCACATTCGATTATTGTTAAAACGGATGTCAAGTAGAAAAGAAATATTCTCAACTGATCTTGTTGATTCTCTCTAAGCTAAGTCCCGAATATTTTGTCTTTGTGTCAACTTTGTACACTACAAAAGCTACTTTGGGCGATACTTGGACAATGCCCTCCTTTGACTATTTTTCATCCCAACTCATTTAAGAACATGAAAAACTCATTCAAATGGGATCTCTCAAATCCAAGTCACATGCCCTTGTAGCAAGTACTAGTAAGGGAAAGAAGAATGAAAAGAAGAAATAAACAAAGGATCAACCTAAGAAGGAAACCAAGATCAAACCTGAAAAATGACAAAAACACTTCGAATTTTGAGCCTAAGGCACAGAAAAGCAAGTGCTCGTGTTCCTATTACAAGAAGACTTGTCACGATGAGCAACACTGTTTTAAGAAATAGATTAATCAATTATCTCATTCACTTGAGAAGAATAAAATAAGTGTTCCTGAATCCATAAAACAAAATGCTCTGAAGGCCGAGTCTTCTGCTACAAAAGGTGTTAAAAATGATAAGAAGAAAGGAAATTCCCTTGTAGCCAAAGTTGCTCCTTCATCAACATGGATCATAGATTCCGGTGCCTCACACCACATGGGTTCTTCGCATGTTGAGTTTTCCAACATTGAACCTTGTGGAATGTCCCAAATCACAATGGGTAATGACACAATAGTGTCAGTTTCCGGTAGTGGATCGGTAGAGATGGATGGGGGAACATTTAACCAAGTGTTGAGTGTTCCTAATCTCTTTACCAACCTCCTATCAGTTTACCAAATTACTCACCTTGGTGAAGGAATGCGAGTGTAATTTGGTCATAACTCGGTGATTATTCATGAGCTTAACAATGACACTACAGTGGTTGAGGGAAAGGCATAGATCACTGTTCACGGTTATACACCTTCTCCCACTTTGCTTTTGATTCTACGCCCACTGCCTTGCTCACTCATCCAAATGAGGTTAGTAAGCTATGGCATGAGTGTTTTGGACATCTAAATTATTGCTACGTTAAACAATTGAGTCAAAACGAAATGGTCAACGGGTTTCCTCACATCAAGTTTTCTAAGGGTCTTAATGAGGTTTATACCCTTAGAAAGCATCTTGAAAAGAAATTTGACAAAGGAAAAGCTTGGAGAGCCACTCATCCCTTGGATCTTGTTCACAGTGATCTTTCTGGACTATTTCCTTCTCCTTCATTTAATAGAGCTCTTTATGTGCTAACCTTCATTGATGAATATTCGCGATATACATGGGTATATTTTATTAAGCTTAAGACTGAAGCCTTTGAACATTTTTAGGACTTTAAGGCTCTTGCTGAGAAACAGGTGGAACGGTTTCTCAAGGTTCTTCGAACTGAAAATGGAGGTGAATATGTAAATAATAGGTTCATGTATTTATATACTTCTGAAGGGATATCTTTGCATAGCATACAGTTGTTTATAGCCCTTCACAGAATGGAGTTGTAGAAAGAAAGAATCGTACTCTGAAGGAGATGGCCACTTGTATGATTCACTCGAAGTCTCTTCCTCCGCATTATTGGACCAAAGTAGTGAATTGTGAAAATTACATTTAGAACTGTGTTCCAGACAAGGCAGTAACAGGGATGACACCCTTTGAAGCTTGGTTTGGATGTAATCCTGATGTTGAGCACTTTCGATTCTTTGGATTCAAGGTTATGGTTCAGATTCCCAAGAAGAAACGTAAGGCCTTGGAACCAAAATCCAAACCTTATATCTTTATAGGGTATATTGATGGTGTGAAGGGATATCAATTGATGAATATTACTTCTCATGAGTTGTATATTGAGAGAAGTGTTAAGTTTTATGAGTCATCTTCAAATTCTACTTCTCCACCTATTGTGGTTCTTCAACTCACTAATTCGGATTCTGACTCATCAAATCATGATGCTGTTGAGCATGCTCCTCTTCCAGATCCTCCTGACCATTAGATCTTTGAGTCTTTTGATTCTGACAGTAGTGATGACAAGGACTATGTCCCTTCTCACTCAAGTGAAGAATATTCTAACTCTGATCCTGATCCTCCTGGTCCCCTTTGGGCCAGGAAAAAATTATAAAGTGCTGGAGATTTAGTTGGAGATACTTCTGGATATGAGACATACTCGCTAAGATTTTGTTAGACCCCACTCTTTCTTCACCCTCTACTTCTGATCCACAGTGTTTCCCGGAATGCTTATGGTATTCCTAACTGGGATTTTACCATGGATGAGGAGTATTCCTCTCTCATGAAGAACGATACTTGGGATCTCACCACTCTTTTGAAAGGAAGAAAAATAGTTTAGTGTAAGTGGGTGTTCCGAACAAAGTATGGAGTAGATGGAGATGTTGAGAAGTTTAAAGCATGATTAGTAGCTAAAGGTTTCTCCCAGATAGCTGGCGTTGATTATACAAAAACTTTTTCTCCGGTTGCAAAGATGACTTCTATTCGACTGACCCTAGCCATTGCCGTAACAAATAGATGGAAAGTCCATCAAATGGAAATTAAGAGTGCCTTCCTTCATGGTGACCTAGAGGAAGAGATCTATATGGAACAACCTCCGGGTTATGTCCAAGATTCCTCCCTCGTTTGTAAGTTAAAGAAGTCTCTTTATGGCCGATAAACAAGCCTCTCGGGCTTGGTATGCCAAGATGGACTCCTTCTTACTTACATCAGGGTTTACTAGGTGTCACTCTGATCCAAATGTTTATATTCTATGGCAAGATGACTCCATACTCATTCTTGTTCTCTATGTTGATGACTTGTTGATCATAGGTAGCTCTTCCTCTATTATTGATTCTGTGAAGATCGCCTTAGCCAACAAGTTTTCCATGACTGACTTAGGTCTGCTTCATTACTTCCTTGGGATCCATATTTCACAATTTGACTCGAGAATATTTATTTTGCAATCTAAGTATGCTCTTGATTTTATAGCTCAGTTTCAGATGTTTGATTGCAAGTCTTCTCCCACTCCTTTTCTTTCTGGGGTTAAGTTGGTTTCAGATTGCTTTACTTCCTTGGTTGATGGTACTCTTTACCGACAGTTAGTTGGGAGTTTGATCTACTTGACTCACACTCGACCAGATTTATCATATGCTGTTGGGATCATGTCTAGATTCATGCATGAGCCACATGAGTTGCATTGGAAAGCAGCTAAATGGATCCTTCATTATTTTCGTGGCACTTATGCTGATGGCATACAATATCATGGAGGGGTTGCTATTGACTTGATTGGATTCACAGATTTTGATTGGGCCAGTGACTTAGATCATCAGAAATATACTTCTAGCTACAATTTCTCTCTTGGTTTGGGTCCTATTAGTTGGTCTAGTAAGAATCAGAATGCAATTGCAATATCATCTACAGAGGCAGAATACAGAGGAGCAGTTAATGCTACCACATAAGCTATTTGGCTACATGGTATTCTGACAGAGTTTGGCATCCAATTTCAGTGGCCTACCATTATCTACTGTGATAGCACAAGCACTATCTCTATTTTTTAGAAATCCAGTTCAGCATCAGTGGACGAAGCACATTGAGATCCATATGCACTTCATACATGAGCTTATTCATGATGGTATCATTGACATTTAGTACATTCAGACAGCTGATCAGATTGCAGATTTATTCACCAAGCCCTTCACTGAGATGAATTTTCTTCACTTACGGTCTCTTCTTGGGGTGAGGTCTTTTGCAGCTGCCCATCTTCTTAGGGCTATGTAGAACTTATTTTTTTTCTTCTTCTTCTAGGAAGATTGTGTTTGTATATGGGCACCTTATCAGGCCTTTAGTTGCTGAGCCCCATTGACACATCTTTCTTAGTTGTTTAGGATTGTCTTCCTCTTCCGACTGACTCATCACAGCCACTACCCCAGCTTCAATGAAGGGGGGGGTGTTAGTGTGAGTTATCCTATGTGTCCTCCTTTCATGTTGGAGGGTCATCTCACATGGGTTATGTTTAGGGTTAGGTTTTAGGGTTTCATATGTGTCATGCACTAGGGTTACTTAGAACCCTATATGTACCCCTTTTCTATTCATTTATGAGCATGCCAAGACACTCCGCTATCTTTCTTCTATGCAAGCTTTGTTTCTGTTGAGCAAGTTCTTCCATTACTGATCATTTTTTCCTTGCTATCACTGGAGCTTTCATGATTCCATTGGAGTGCAACTACTTCGTGGTGCCTCGTTTCTGATTCGATTCTCACAAACTCTTTTCATGAGACACATCTACAGTGCTCAGAGACAGTGGTATGAATGATAATAAGGTTGTATGTTTATCTTTAAAGATAGAGGGAGATTGATATATCCCACAATGCAAGTGATTGTAGGTGTTTAGGTGCCAGAAGACACTTTATTGCTTTCTAAATGATGATTTTTACATTAACAAGTTATTATCAGTCCTCTAACAGTGCTGACATGTTGCTATTGCAAGAAGAAATGATGTTCATGGTGTTAAAGGACTCTCCAAGATAGGGGAGTGTTTGGTTGAGCTTTTCAGGAGGTTGATATGGTGTTCTTAAGGCCATTCGAGGTAAGAAAGAGATTTTTCTCTCTTTTTTCATGTTGGTGGTAGTGTGAAGCTCCTTATCTCATCTAAACATGATTGTAGAAGATTGAAATGGAGCTTTAGGACCTTGAAAAAGTTGTAGAGTTGAATTCAAGGCATGATAGCTAGACAAGTAACTCCGATTTATTCTCTTAAGCTAGCATTTGAGGTATTTTGTCCACGAGGAGTAATATTTGCATGATTCTAAGCATGGTTAATCTATAGTTGCATGCTGAAATTTGTCAATTTTGCACTAGAAGGTTTGTTTAGGGATTTAACACCAAGGTATAATATGAAGAGTACAAAGATGCTTTGTATTGCATGAATTTAAGCATAGAGATGATGGAAATTATCAAGAAAGCTAAAGCGATCCTTTGAGATACTCAGAACTAACATTGTTCGCTTGTTAATGGTGTTGTTACCATTGTTCCATGACTACTATAGTGATCTCAAGATGCTCAAAATAGGGTTGAGATGAAAAATTGCTTATGTTTTTTTGCAAGCCTAGATGATAAAACATGATGTTTGGCATCCTAAAAAGGTATAGTGCACCTTTGTCAATGATGCCAAAGGGGGAGATATACAGAGTATGTAATTAGAAACCAGGTATGCAATTGTTTTTACCATCAAATTTTATAGGTTTCTGAGTGTGTTTCCATTAATGACAAAGGGGGATATTATTGAACCCTGGTCATTGGTGTTGTCATTGATGTCAAGTGGCATTGATGGTAAAGGAATGAAAGGTGAAGTGATACCTTGTAAGGGACATGAAGGTTGATTGGTAGTGCCTTCTGAAGATGTTTAGGATGGTTTCAGTGCTCTACAGGTTTGGATTGTGAGTTAGAAGCATGGAAATGGTAGGTATGGCTAGGAAAAATGTGTTATAGGTTAGTTATAATGGTGTAAGCATGATAAAAATCTCTTACCATGTGTATCAGGTCAGTTGGTGGAAGTATTAGTTCAAATTGGCCCATTTAGGCCTATTTCTTGAGTCTGATGAGGTTGTTATCCATTTTTTGCACTCCTACAAAATGGACAACTTATTAGGTCTGAATGTTGGTGGTTGATGGGTGCAACACTTTGAAATTTAACAGGGTAACTCACAATGAGATGACGAACTGTGGTTAAAGGTACGAGCTAAAAGGGGGGAAATGGAAGTAAAATTCCACCAGTATAATTTATTGCTATCAACTAGTAGAACTTTTTCGTGCTACTAGCCAGTAGAAAAATCAGCAGGTTACAGATAAGTAAATGACATAAAATCATTGGAAGCATGTATAGATGCTACGGACTAGTAGCAGACAATGGCGGTCCTGGCAAGGATCAAGTAAGGTACTGATTGGTGGCATTTTTAGCACTACTAGTTGGTTACACAAAGGAAGTGATGGAGTAGTCGATCAACAACAAGGTTGTTGGTAGTATTTGTACAGATGCTACTAGTCAACAGTGGAATTTAAACTACCATCTGGTAGCAGGGAAAACATGTTACCGACCAGTTGTATTTATGTAATTGGTTAACACAAGGAAGACAATGCTACCTTCTGGGAGTAAAAAATACGTGCTACTGGTCAAATGTATGAACAAACCATGAATTAATGGGAGCAATACATAGTTGTTTCAAATACCAATTTAATAAGGTATGGCACCCATGACCACCTGTGTAAGCAAAGTACTAAATTTGTATGGCCTCCCATACCTCTTTAATGCATCCTGCTGGTTGGTGACCTAAATTTCCTATATATTGTAAAATTTTCCTCATTTTGAGGGGATTCATGTTTTTTTGCAAAGGAGCTCTATCAAAATAGTTCCAGATCTATTATGAGTTAAAGGCCTCAAATTTGGGATTATTGTAAATAATTTTTTCCATTATGCCTATATTATAATGGATTGTGCATGTTTCTGAGAAATAAAATTGTGTTTTGCGGTTTTTCTTTCCCTAAGTCAAGTTATATTGCATCTTTTTCCTTCCATTTGTTAGGTATATTGTGCATGTTTATATCTCTTTACAGGACCTTTAATTTGTTGTGTTTTATGAATCTAGGGAGTTGAATATTGTTTTAGACTGTGGCACTCCT
This sequence comes from Taxus chinensis, assembly GCA_019776745.2. NCBI lineage: Eukaryota > Viridiplantae > Streptophyta > Pinopsida > Cupressales > Taxaceae > Taxus > Taxus chinensis. Next base: position 252,969,109 of record CM034148.1, on the reverse strand, counting down.
ATCTTCCCTCTCTCACCTTGTTTATTCCCTATTTTTCACTCACTCAGAATGTCTCACTCCTTTTCTTGGTGCATCACCTTCGCTTAGAGTAGGTTTATTTTATGCATTCTTCTATCCCTATCTCCTTGGAAACCATTAGGATGGGATTAGATTACTTTTCCATTCTCTACACTTTGGAGAAGTTGGCACCAGGTTAAGAAAATAAGTCAAATTTCTCTGGAGGACTATTCTACTTGCAACGTCCCACACTACAAGATAATCCCATGTTATGCAGGTTACACTGATTGTCTCACACAAAAATCATAAGCAATCAGGGGTGTTGTAATTTGACACTAACAATTTTGGCATGCCTGGTGGTACCAGAAGTCAATATTTCTAGGTTTCATCAAGATTAGGTGTGCATCTTGTGAATTTTCATCCTTTGGAGGCATTTTAACACATTGGGTGACTCCAAGGGTAAAATCAACTGGTTTCAGCAGTACTAGTGGTTTTAGTATATGAGAAGGATTCAAACTCAATCTAAAGCAAGAGAAGAAGGTATCTTTGAATACTTGCAGTTATCACCAGGTAGAGGAAGAAGAGGAAGATACAAAGGTCTCCATCTCCACCAAATAGAACATTATCCACACCTATACCTGGTAGAACCTTCCTTCAATCAACTCAGGGTTCTCAGGCCAATCATAATGGCACATATACAACAACCACCACCACCACCAAAAAACCCATTTTTCAATTTCACTAGGTGGAAGTCCACTCACCCTCAATGCACATAATCATATTCTGGTGGTAGTCATTGAATAGCATTCCTTACTTCACTAGGGAGAATCATATGACCCTCATTGATCATATTCAAGACATTGTGAATATCTGCACCATTCATGAGATCAATGAGATGGATTTTGCAGTGAGGCTCATTACTTCTTCTCTCAAAGGTAAGGTATTGCAATGGTTTAGGATCCTAACAGTAGGGTCAATTACAAACTTGGATGCAATTGTGTTTAGCCTTGTGTAACCAGTTCAGAAAGAAGGAAGATAATCTATCTTTGTTGGAATAATTAACCACAATGAGGGCCCTGATGAGTTGGATGACTTCAACTTTAGGTTCCAGCAGACGTGGGACCAGATCCCAATTTCCATGAGGCCATAAGTAGAAGGTGCGTTCCTCTACTTTTTAAGGGATCTAAATTTTGACATAGCTATGATGATACAATCGATGGGGGGAACAACACTGCAAGGTGAATATGATATAGCTTATTAGAGCATAGAACTACTTAATTCAAGTAAGAAATTTGGCACCTATGACACCTATGCCTCTATATCTAGAATTGGGGACCCCTCTACAAGTAAAGCACCTGAAATAGCCCTCATTCCAGCACCTAGAAATTAGATCAATAGTGAGGCACCCACTTCTTCTACTACTTCAAGGAACTCTAAGAAGTCATGAAGCAACTACAAAATTTGGGGAATGAGTTGGTGACAATCAAAAGGTAAAAATATTAGAGCTCCAGACCTTACTAGCCCCAAGCTCAAACAAATAGGCCTCCATATCAACCTAGCAGGCCTCCCACTCAGGAAAAAAATCAAACTCCAAACCAAGGGCAGTCTTAAACTGCCAAGCCATTTCAACCTTATAATCCAAATGTAGTTTCAACATCAAGGGCCATGGTTCTGGATCTGGAACAACATTGCACAAGAGTATGAATGGTGTTACCCATGCAATCTACCTCGTAATCAATCAACATGCTTTAACAGTACTTTGAATCAAGACTTGATGGTGCAGACCATTGGGGTGGCCTAAAATCCAAGTGGGGAAGAAAATCAGTAAGTAGCTCAGTAAGAGACTCCTCCAACTGAAACTAGGCATTGGTCAATTGGTAGATGAAGGACTTTTACAGAGTTAATCAATCTCCTTTCTAGGGTGTGGCTACCAATACATGGTCTAAGAAAAGAAACATAGATGAGGGACAATCATCTAGTTTAGTTATTTCTCAGCCCACTCTCACTCAACAAGGAGTTGGCAAGACAAATACAACTCCTAATGCACAAATCCAGCCTAAGGTATTTGCTGTCATAGCCCCTAATGTGAAGAATTAGCCTAGGGTACCAGTTGTGGTAGCTCATGGACTAACCCAGGTTCTGGAAAAGGTCATGCCAAGTAAGGGGAAATAAAAGGAAAACCATCCTCCATTCAATATCATCGATCAAATGAAGAAGAAGAATGTCAACATTTCCATGTGGGAGTCTGGTAATTTCAGGGAAGCGAGATTTGTTGCAAGTATCTATGGAAAATTGGTTCCCTTCTAATGAGCCATCCAAAAATTAGAAAAGGGTTCTTACTAACACTTTGCAACAAGGAGAAGTTCATTCAGGAAAGAATGTGAATCCTCCACCATTCTATCTCATTGATCATTGGAGATGAGTTAGTGAACACTTACATGATCAACTCAGGGGTGAGTAACTCATTAACTGCTGAAGAAAATTATAGATAAATTGGGCTTAAAATATGAACCAATATTGAGGGGAGTAGTACAATTGGATGGGATAGTATTAGGTATAGTTGGAATGATCAAAGAGCTAAGCCTTACACTCCATGATTTCCCAAATGTCACACTTCTACAAGATGTATCGGTGATTGATTTTCCACCACTATTTTCCTTATTCCTTTTGAGAGATTTTGCAGCCAATATTGGTGGGTACCTATCAATTGATTAGTCCTACATGTTATTTAGGACAAGGTATGGGGCTAAGGCTATGATTAGGTCAGATCCGATTTCTAATTTTCACATTGAGCCTTATGTGCCTAGCTCAATCAATGTAAATTGTACCATATTCGATCAAGAAGAATGCTTGTAGGCTTAAGAGGTAAACACAAAGGTTGAAAGCATTCTAGACCTAATGCTTGATGATTGGGCTCATAGGAGACATGCTTTTAATCGATACAAGGAAATGGAAGAAGTTGAGTTGGGGGTTTATTGTCTACATGAGGAGAACCTACCCACCGCCAACTCACCAAGCCAAAAAATGAGGATGTTAATGAAGTGTGGAAACTATTTTTTGATGGTTCAAGAAGTAGGTAGGGTCCTAGAGGAGGTGCAATGCTTTTTTCACCACAAGGTATGAATTACTACTCAGATTTCTATTTTTAGTTTGCTTGTTCAAAAATACAACTAAGTATGAAGATTTGATTCATGGATTGCATTAGGCAAGGAAAAGGGGTGTTAAAAACTTGCAATTTTTTGGAGACAGTGAGTTAATTGTGAATCAAGTTAGAGGAAAAAATGCTGTTAAGAATGATCTTCTTAAATCCTATAAGCATCAAGTATGGGACCTCATGGAATATTTTGATGCATTCAACATTCAGGCCATACCAAGGAAAAGGAATGAGGCTACGGATAGGCTCACAATAATTAGAGAAACATTTGATGTGGTGGACAATATCAAGAGAGATAAAGTGCAACCACATATTCATGTAATTATAAGGTCAACTGTACCAGATAATAACACAAGATGGAAAGTATTTTAGAATGATAAAAAAAATCATTATTTTTTACAGGAGGAGGCTGATTTCTTAGCTAAAAATTAGGAGAAGCTAGAGCAATAGTATAGGGATCAAGTGGTGCAGTTGTAGACAAACAAATTACCTAAGGGGTTGGTGACTCTAGAGTCAATTTTCAACCCAAATGATCAATTCTGAAAGGATAAGGCTAACATTCAAGTCAAGAATGAGGATTCTGAGCCCATTTTTATTAGAGAGGGTAAAATTCTCCAAATTGGCAAGATGAGCAATGAATAGGAAAATTACAACTTTGTGTAGATTTACAGAGAATTCCTAGAAATTTTCACATGGAGCTATGAGGATTTGAAGGGTTTTAACCCAAAATTGGCACAACACACCATTGAGTTGAATCTAGAGGCTAAGCCCATTAGGAAAAAGAAAAGGTTGGTCAACCCTCATATAGAGCCTCTCATGAAGAAAGAGCTGAATAAGCTCATTGAGGCTAGTATCATTTTTCCAATCAAGCACTCAAATTAGGTAGCAAATATAGTGTTGGTTAGGAAAAGGAATGGGGAAATCAGGTTGTGCATGGATTTTTAGGATTTAAACAGGGCCTCCCTCAAGGATCACTATCTACTGCCCTCCATGGAGTAGATTCTACAGGTAGTGGCTGGTTCAGAAAGATTGTCCCTCTTAGATGAATATTCAGGCTATAATCAGATTATGGTGAAAGAGGAGGATCAGTTTAAAATAGTCTTCACCACAAAATGGGGCACCTATGCCTACAGGAAGATGTCATTCATGCTATCAAACGCTGTAGCAATGTTTCAACGAGAAATGGATATGACATTTAAGGGATTGTTAAATAAAATAGTGCTTGTCTATCTTGACGACATCACTGTATTTTCTAAAAATGTAGAAAGTCACCTCTTTCATCTTAGACAGGTCTTCCAAAGGTGCAGGAGGTTTGGAGTGTCCTTGAATCCAAAAAGTGCATATTCATGGCATATGAGGGTAAACTTCTAAGCCATATCATGTCGAAGGAAGGACTAACAATTGATTCAGAGAGGGTAGAAGCCATATGTGCTCTACCATTGCTAAGTCATAAGAAGGCTCTTCAAAGATTCTTGGGGAGGATAAACTTTGTTCATAGGTTTGTACCAGTTTTTACCACTCTTGTGAAGCCTTTAACAATGATGCTGAAGAAGAATTTGTATTTCAAATGGACATCAGAGGGAAAATATATTTTCAAAGCTATCAATTAGGCCATATCTCAAGCTCTAACTCTCATTAATCTGGACTTCTCCAAATACTTCTTTCTTTACGCCTTTGGTGGTTTAGACACCATCTCCGCAATCTTGGTGCAACAGAATAAGGAAGGAATGGAACAACCTATTGCATTCTTCAGCCAAGGCCTTGTGGACTATGAGGTAAGATATTCATTCATTGAGAAACATGTCCTTGCTGTGATTAGAAGTTTGAAGAAGTTTAGACCTTTAGTGTCAAATAATAGGATTCATCTTCTAGTCACACATGTTGGTATAAAGGACTTTCTTTTAAACAAGGACCTCAATGAAAAAAGGGTTGGCTGGGTAACCAAGGTCATGGAATATGACATTGATATTAGGGTGACCAAGCTGGTTAGGGGAAAGGGATTATGTGAATAGTTAGCCTCGGGACAACATGCTGAGTCAGGTGGTAGAGAAGAAGTTGTTTTGGTATTACAAGACAGTCAAGAATTAACAATAGATTACATGCCTACACCATGTTGGACTCAGGATATAGTCCATTTCCTTCAAATAAGTCAAAGTCCTCAAGGGTTGAGCAAGGCCAAAAGGAGGTATTTTAGGCTCCATTGTATCCCCTTTGCATTGGTTGATGGTATCTTATTCAAGAAAGATGTAAATGGTGTCCTCCTAAGGTGCCTTAAGGTAGATCAGATAGAGAAGGTGCTACATGAATTTCATGATGGAGAAACAGGTGGCCATTTTTCCCCAAGGGTGATAGTCTCTTAGAATTATGAAGGAAGGATATTATTGGCCTAACCTTTTTCATGATTTTTATGCATGGATTAGGAAGTGTAAAAAGTGTGCCTTCTTCACAGGAAAAGAGAGGTTAACAACCCTTCCACTCCACCCCATTTCTGTAAATGAACCATTCATGCAATGGGGGCTAGATTTCATTGGGGTAATTAATCCAAATTCTAGCTTAGGCCACAAGTGGATCCTTACAGCCACAGGTTATTTCACCAAGTGGACTGAGGTAATGGGACTTAAGGAAGCAAATGAGTCTAGCATACTAGACTTTTATGAAGGGATAGTGACAAGATTTGAGGTACCGACCACCATTATATCAGACAATGCTTTGGAATTTTTTGGTTCCAAGATCATAGAATGGGTTGTTAGGAATGGAGTATACCCCAACACCTCATCAAATTATTACCCTCATAATGAGTCCACAAAAAAAATATTTTGAAAATCATAAGGAGGACTCTAGAGGAGAACCAGAGAACATGGCACACCAAGTTGAAGTTAGCCCTGTGGGCTGATATAATTACTCCCAATAGGTCAACAAATAAATCTCCTTACAGATTGGTCTATGGTAAGGAAGTAAAGTTACAATATCCCTAGAGCTACCAGCATTGGAGCTTATCAAACATGTGAAGTTTTTTGAGTTGGAAGTGGTATGCCTCATGGAGTTGGAGTAACTGAGGGACAAAGCAGTGTAAATCATGGAGAAGGATCAAGCTTTGATTAAGAGGTGCTTTGATAAGAAGGCCAAAAGGATAGAAACCTTCAAAGAGGGGGACTTGGTCTTGAAATGGGATGCAGACAGGGCCAAACTAGGAAGACACTCCAAGTTTGATGCGATATGGAGTGGCCCTTACATGATTTTAGAATGTAAGAGTAACAACGCTTTCCAACTATCCAAGTTAGATAGATAAGAATTGCATATTCCAGTCAATGGAATCTATCTCAAGCATTGTTACTAAAGTGAAATATTTTCCTTGTACATACTATTTTAAGATTTTTATTCCTCCAAGTACTTGTAGCACATTTTTTTATTTTAGTTTAGGTTTCTTTTGTAATAAGTGCTGGTGTAATCTCTGCATATTCCACTTGGGATGTGTATGATTTTATTGTTTGTATATAGTTGTGCCTTTGTTTGCTCTTGCACTTTCCAGTTTTAGGCAAGGGTCTTGTGATGAGAGTAATCTAGTCTCTAACCCAGGGTTTTGAGAAATGATAGGCCCCAACAGTGTTTCAAAAGTTTGAGAGGTGAATTTTTAGGTGTCAGATTAGTTTCAGAGTTTAGAACGACTCCATGCCCAATGGACACAATAAGGTCACTGGTCTGTCAAATCTAGGAAGCAAATCACCCCGCAAGTCGCCAATTGTTATCCATTTTTTGCACCCCTGCAAATGGAAAACTTATCAGATCTGAACATTATCAATTGATGGATGCAACACTTTGAAATTTAATAGCTAGATCATGCCATGGCAAAGTGTCTGAGCCAAAGAGGGAAAAAAAATGGTGGTAAAATGCCATCGGTAGCATTTTATATGATACTAGCTGGTAGCAGGAATGGATGCTACCGGCTGATATCATGTTTTCATGCTTCCATCCAGTAGCAAAATCGGTGGGTTGTAGACATGTAAATGACGTAAAATAGCCAATAACAGTGGTATGGATATTATCGGCCGGTGGCATTTTTAGCGTTATTGGTCAGTTGCACAAAGGAGATGATGGAGTAGTCGATCAATATCAGGGTCTCTGGTTGTATTTGTATGGATGCTACCAGCCGATAGTGGATTTTAAGTTACCGATCGATAGCAGGGAAAACATTTTACCGACCAATTGCATTTATGTAACTAGTCAACATAAGGATGAAAATGCTACCATTCGGGAGCAGAAAATACATGCAACTGATTGAGCGCATGAATGAACTAGACATTAATGGGAGCGGTACATGGTTATTCAACTACCATCCTAATGAGTTATGACACCCATGACTACATGTGCAAGAAAAGTACCAAATTCGTATGGCCTCCCATAACTGTCTAATGAAAGCTGTTAGTTGGTGAGGCAATTTTGAGGCTATTCATCTATATATTGTAAAATTCACCTCATTTAGAAGGGGATTCATTATGTTTTGCAAAGGAACTCTGTCAAAATTGCTCCGAAGCTATTTTGAGCTAAATGCCTAAAATTTGGGCTTATTGTAAAGGATTTTTCCTTATGCTTATGTTATAATGGATTGTGTATGTTTATGAGCAATAAAATCAGTGTTTTGAGGCTTTTCTTGCCCTAATTCGGCTTGTATTGCATATTTTTCCTTCCATTACGTTTACAGGTATATTGTGAATGTTTATATATCTTTACAAGACCTTAACTCTTTGTGCTTTATGAGTTTAGGGAACTAAATATTGTTTTAGTTGTGGTGCTACTACTCGCCCTCCCTCACTTTGTTTACTCCCTATTGTTCACTCACCTAGAATGTCTCACTCCCTTTCTTGGTGCATCACCTTCACTTAGAATAGATTTACTTTTATGCATCTCTCCTTATCCCTCCCTCCTTGGAAATAATTAGGATATGATTAGATTAGCCTTTCCATTCTCTGCACTTTGGTGAAATTGTCACTAGGTTAGGAGAAGAAGATGGATTTTCTCCAGAAGGATTATCCTACTTGCATAGTCTCACGCTGCAAGATAATCCCCATGTTATTCAGGTTATATTTATTTCATCTCATACACAAATCACAATAAATTAGGAGTGCTGTAATTTTGCACTAATAGAGTTATGAAAGGTTGGTACTATTAGAGTATGTATTTACCTTAGCTCATGTTCACCTAGATACTTTATTTACCTTTATTATATTTATCTTCATCCACTTATTTATGTGGATAATTATTTTATCTTATTTATATATTAGGAATATATTATCTAGTTATTAGGTATAATTCTTTCCTTGATCTATGGTATTGACTAGATATTTGATGGCTAGTTCTTTCCTTGATCTATGATATTGACTAGATCTTTAATGACTAGTTCTTTCCTAAATCTATGGTCTTGACTAGTTCTTTCCTTGATTTATGGTTTGATCTATGGCCTTGACTGGTTCTTAGATTGATCTTCGTTGCCTATATAAGCAAGGCCCATTCTCATTGTACTCACATATATGAGAGTTCCATAATAATATATGATATTACTGATATTTGTTTGTAAATTATTTTATAATTTTATTCTGGTGAATTTATTTCAGTTTATCAAATGTGGCATGCTATGATCATCTAATATCTTCAGTCTTGGAATGATATTCTTCTCATTACTTTCATGGTATCATAGCGATAGATGATGTAGAAATCCATCTACAAGTTTTTCTTTGCAATATAGGCTTTAGTGTTTTCATGTATTTGGAATTTATCAGCACTTTTCTGCAGCATGCATTTTTATGCAAAACGGAGTGCACCATTGGATTTGGAGGGTGCCAAAACCCTATAATCAATTGTAAACTTGACCATATTTTGAGATAGTCAAATATGAACATTTTAAAAGGGTATTTTGGCACATTTCTCAAAAAAATCCATACAACTATGTACAAAATTTTTTTTGACACAAAAATTATATCATCTTTCTAGGTTTTTCAAGAAACTTTTTGAGTTTGTCTCTGTTTTTTGATATAGGTGCTATAAAAAGAGATATTTGCAATCTAAGTTTGTATTAATAGTTGTACTTTTTTGGTGCATTCATTTATCCACTGGATGCAGATTTGTACCCCTTAGGATAATTCTTTTATCCATTGGATAGAAGCATGTATCTTCTAGATGCATTCTTTTACCATCTGGATATTTCTATTTTGGATGCATTCTTTTATCCACTATATATAAATATATACCCTCTATGTCCATTATTTTAGCCATTGGATATAGTCGTGTACCTTCTGGATGCATTCTTTTACCCTCTGGACATTTAGGTTTTGGGTGCAGGATTTTATCCTTTGGTTACTGTTGGTCCGAAAATCTGTCGCCTGGACAGATCTATGGATAGACGAGCCAACAGTGTGCAGGGCATAGCCCCTCTTTGAGTCAGCAAAGCGAAACTGGTTTATTGCTATTCTACCAGCAGGAATCTATGCAACTCTCACAGATTCTACCTTTGGGGGTTGGGATCTCATCCCAGTAGGTTTATTTCAGGCTGCGAAGAGAAAGGAATGAAATAGAGGAGGAAGAAAGAACAGGTCCGAAGGAAGAAAAGAAATGAATTCCAAAGCAGAAAGGTCAGAAGATTTATGTTTTGGGATTGGTAGTAAACAGAGCCAAACTTATTCGCATAAATGAACAAAGCAATACTGATGAGCAAATGACAAAAAGGTAGATATGAATCTAACAGAATAAACACATACATATCTAACATAAGAAAGGTCTGACGCATAACACAGGTATTCATCACAAAGTCTCAATATTTGTATTACTGTTTTCTTCTATTACAAGAAATTTCAAAGTCTTTCTCTCCTCACTTCTATTTTCATCTAAAAAATGTCCACCACCGAATACAACAAGTATTCCAATATATATAGAAGAGGAGAAGGAAAGAAGGCAAAAAGGAGCCAACCACTTACTTACAAAGATATTTACAAAATATCTAAAAGTCATGTTGACTTTTGACAACTTGATGGATGACATCATCCCATGACGCAACATGGATGATGCCATCATTTGTGCCAACATACTTTAGACATTTCAACAAGAAATTCGGAGAAGAGAGAGAAGAAGGAGAAGAAGAAGAAGAAGAAGAAGCTACTCATCATCATCATCTTGCGGCCGAAAGGGGGTAGCTTGCTTTTGATGCTGCTCAGGTGATGAGATATGGAACTGAGCACGGTATTCCAAAAACTTGTTAATCATTGGCCCAAATTGATCCTGGGAAGGATCCTTGTGCCGCTCGCTGATCACCTCACAAGTCTCCCACTCATCTATGAGCTTCTCGGCAAGCTTGGAATAGTCTTTCTCCACCTCAATGAGGAAACCGATGAAGTCCCTATAGGCCAACAGGTTGTTGATAGATTTAGTGTCAAATGTGACCTCTGGCCCTGTTCCTTGAGAAGCGATCTCCTTGAAGATCCGGATGGTTTCATCAGCTGACCTTAAGGTAAAGGAAGGAGTGAGAAACCCTGGAGACATGTTGAGAACAATTCACTCCATTTGATGCATTGTATCTAGGGCCTCTTCCTTTACCTTGTCAATTTTTTCCAGAACAAATTCAAGCTGATCCACCCAGTAGTCCAGAGTGGACATGATTTTGTTGAGGGCCCTTGGATGGCCGAAGACGCCGAACTTGACTAGATCTTCGATTGAACAGTCGAACATTTGTTGAAAGGTCTCGTGTCACAGTCTAGTATGTTCTAGCTCTTCTGATATGGGCCCCGCTAATGCTTGGACCTCCTTGTTTGCCTTTCCGATGTTCAGAAACAAATCGACAAACTCGGTGATCACTTTTTCACTGTCTTTGAGGATTTGGCTCCTCCAAGCGGAAACGGCCATACCCTGCTCACCAATTTTGGCATACTCGTTAATTTTCTCCTGGCTGAGAAGCTCAGAAGTCTCAGCGGCAGTTGTGGGAGGTGCAATACCCATCTTCTGTAAGGCTTGGAGAAGATATTTGTTTTGCTCTTTCAGTAGCCTTTTCTCTTCTTTTGTCTCTTGAAGCTTTTGGCAGAGGGCATAAACTGCGGAAAGAGCTTCCCCCTAGAGACTTTCAGAAGATGTCCCCATTGTGACTTGGGTCACAGTAAACTCTGTCGGAGACAGATCCTTTTTCTCTTTGAGGGGATCGGGGTATGCAATTTCCATGATTCTCTCACCTGCAGCACTTTTAGAGAAGTGTGTAACAGGCTTCTGCTTCTTCGCCCCTTTGGCTAGGATCACTGAAAAGTCCATCGGAGCGATGGGAACTTTCCTCTTTTGCTGGCTTAGCTGCTGAGAGATCCAGACTGGTCCTATGGGAGAAGGACCGGAGACAGAGGAGGAGGCAGCTACAGTAGAAGAGGGGAAAAACGTGGAGACACGCGGCGGCGGAATTGAGAGAATAGCTGAAGAAGTGTCCACGGGAGAAAGGGAAACTGCAGCTGCGGAAGCCATAGGAAGGGAAGGGAACCCGGAGATGAGGGAAGAAATGGAGGAGGAAAGATCAGCGAGGGAGGAGAAGATAGACGAAGAAGTAGGGGAAAGAGTAGAAGAAGGGACAGAGGACACGACCAAAGGGATGGTCGCTTGAGTCACTCGAGGAGGGGAAGGAAGAGAAGAAGAAGGGATAGAAGGGACCTCTATTGTGGTAGCAATGCCGACATCCTGAGTGGATGGGCCTATGGGACTATCCTCTGCTGCTTCTTTCTCTGGTGTGACCAGAGATATTACCTGTTCGGGTGCCGCGGAAGGAGGACTTTCAGGGCTTCTTCCTGAATGGTGCTGGATTCACCTTCTACACCTTTGCCTTTAAGCTGCTTCTTGGATCGTGAAGGTGCATTGCCCAATGGGGAGGTTGTGAAATCTACCCCGAGGTAGATTAGCCCGTTCATCCGGCACCAGTGCTCTGTCCTACGCAGAGTTTCCTTGACCCTCTCCTCAATTGTCTGAGGAGCTTTGTTTTTGTCAATAGCCGGAAAGGGCCAATTGTCCCCATCTGTATCATTATATACCTTGTCTGTTTCATCTTCCGTAGTTTGGAAGCCTTTGGGGACAATGGCTATCCCGTATTGGATGATTTCTGCCAATGCTAGGCGAGAATGATCCTTTCTTCTGAGCTCTACCTCATGGAGGACGTCAATATAAATATCCTCGATCTGAGGAACATGGATTGGATCAAGCTTTGCCCTTGGTAGAAAACTCCTTGGGTCGAACGTAGGCCTGGCTGGGAAATCATGCTTCAAATTGAGTAACTCCAGCTCTGCGAACATTTCTTTCGCCTTGTGGTGGGTAGAGCACGTATATCGGCCCACTATGAGGGGGAAAGGAGTTCCACCCTTCTTTCTTTTAAGGCATCTTTCGTGGTATGTGACCAGCTGCCTTGATAGCTCTAGTAGAATCAGTTTAGGCCCAGCATACCTGGGTAGCCTGGTTGGCTCTCCCAAAAAGTTGGCAGCCCTTAGATAGGTGAATGTAGGAAACTGGGTGAACAGGGCTCCCCATTTCTCCGTGGCTGCCACTATGTTTTTGGTCGTACGACTACGAGTCATATTCGGCCTCAGTAGGTAGATGATGTGATAGAAAAACACATCGTTAACTTTTGTGAACTGGGAGATGCTCTCTAGCCTCAACTCTGGGTAATACTCGTATATTTTGACCTGAGGCCAAACTCCACTCCTTGTTAGGCCTGGATAATCCCTCTCCGATGCTGCAGCGTAGACCACGTAGGAGTTCATATGGAATACTCCCGTTGTGCTGAATTGTTGTAGCTGCTCGGAGATGGTGCTGCTTATAATTTCCCCCCAGCAAAAGCGTTGATCAGGAAAATTCTTGTTCATTGTTTCCAAGTAGCGCAACATCCATTTATGGAAGTAATGGGCGTCAGAAATCCCGAAGACCCTGCTCAGGAAGGTAATGGTATCGCTGAGCTCTTCTGAGAAGTCACTGCGGTGGATGATTTGGGGCCACCGGGTTACCACCTTCTTATTTTTCAGATATACTTCATTCATTAGCTACATACATTGGTCTTCGTTGTCTTCCCAGGCCTTGATGCACTCTGCTTGGCTAACAGCCACAAAGTGCCGGTGGTGAGGGATGCCGAGTATGATCTCAAAATGACGGGCAGTGAGGTTGATGACTACCTCGCCCTTGCTGTTTTCGACACACCTTGTGTCTTTGTTATAACCCTGGGAAACCACCATCATAAACTCATTGTTGACGGAGCTGACGGGGATTCCTCCGGCGAAGTGCAGGGCACTGCCGATCAATTTGTCCATCCATGGACTCCTTGTAACTTTCTGAGTTCTGGCCTAGAATTCCTCCATGTCGATATGCCCCAATTCTGAGTCTCTGACGTGCATGCTGCATTCAGCCTGTGACTCGGGCATTCTGACCCTTTGATATTTATACTTCATCTCTTCCTCTGTAAACTTAGCCTTTCCTTTTGATTTGGTGGGTCTCTTGCTGGATGTAGACATATGTTCTTTCGAACTCAGTTGGTGATCTGCATGAAGAAGAAGCGAGACCCAATCCGAAAAGGTTGAATTAGCCATTTGATCTTCCATTGGAATGTTAGCAGAAGAAAGAGTTAGAGATTTTTAGGCTCAGGGCGCAGGGCGCATGAAAATTACAGCTTACAGGGCTAAATAGGTAAGGCACACAGGAAAGGCGTGTTGCAAAGGTTAAACTGGCGCCAAAGGCGCATGGCGCGTGCATACTGCAGAGTGCATTTTATAAAGGGCGCACGGAATTTCCATGTTGCATTGGGATTTGGTGCGCCCTTTGGCGCATATATGTTTCGTGTAACAAGAACTTTTCGTGCGCCAAAGGGAGCATGGTGCGGCGCACGAAAGGTTTACACAACATGATGTTTTTCTAATCGGGGATGCGCCTGCGCCTTGAAAGATTTTGTACTTAGCGCAGATAAAGTTTGTGTTGCATGGATGCTGGGTGCGCCATTGGCGCGTGGAAAAGTGATGCAGCAAGGAAGATTGGCGCGCCTTTAGGGCGCAAGCTCAACGCTTGTAGCATATGGAAGAGGCGTGCCTTGAGGGCGCAGAAGTTCATGATGCAACAGGAAAAATGGGTGCTCCATTGGCGCGGGTTTTACTCATGTAACAAGGGGGACAGATGCGCCATGGGGGCGCAACTGTTCATAGTGTAACAAAACGCGCTGGTGCGCCCAAGGGAAAAACATAGTTTTCACATGGTTCAACCCCTTTTCCTTTCTTTCATTTCCAAGATTGCTTTGGGAGATATAATGTTTCAAGCCAAAAGGGGTTTTCAGACCAATTTTTCAAAATAACACCCTCTACCAGCAGATCTGGAAAGAGGGGGGGAGGAAAAATAAGGAAAGACAACACATGGGAGGGCTAGCTCGACATTTGTATATCAAAAACCAACCAGCAAGCTAAAACCAGAACGCAAAACATGAGAAAGAGAAAAGAACCTCTCACCTGGAAAAATAGCAAAAATCGTAACGGGTCCACAAGGCGTTGAAAACGACGAGGCAGGGGCTGATAGGCTCAGAAAAATCACATGCTCAACGAATAGTGAAAATGACATTTTGGGCGCGCAAACACATATATATAGGTGAGCTGGTCATAAATGCGCCACCCACTTTTTAAAGGGCGCATGAAAGTTGCTGTCGACAGGGAAAATCGTGCGCCCTTTGGTGCATGAAAACGTTTGGCAGCAAGAAATTAAGCGCACCTTTGGCGCATCAAAAGCTATGCCGACATGAAGTTATGTGTGCCCTTTGGCGCACTAAAACATGGTGCAACAAAAGATGTGCAAACACAAAGGCGCATGCAGGGAAGGCTCGACATTCTTTGGCGCACCAAAAGTTGGTGTTACATAGCAATTTCATGCGCCCAGCCAAAAAAAAGGCTCAAAAGACTAAGTTCGAAAAACCAGATTTTCCGAGAAGGGATTTTACAACGTTTCGAACGCAAGGGATCCCTAACGAGGGATCGGAACAAAATTTTGGTATGGTTATCGGTAAAATTGCCCTTGTCAATTTTACGAGATAACAGTTACATGCATGTATTATGCAGATGTACTCTTTTACCCTTTGTAAATTTGGGTGTCATGTGTACCTTTGAAAAAACTCAGCATTAAAATATTAAATTTTAATAGCAAAACCTTCTCGAGCTCATAACTTTCGATCCGTAGCTCATATTAAGGTGATTTGTTGTTTGAAATTGTGTATTTTTTTGAGATCTACGCATTAGTAAAAATTTTATACACATATTTCAAATTTAAAAGGTACTTTTACTGATTGTAATATTTACATGCACTCAATTATAAAGTGCCAAATTCAGAGGTGCGTTCTAATCACTTGTGGACGTAATTTCGGATGAGCTCGAAGTCCTAAACTTTTGGCTATTTCATTCTTGTATATATCATGGATTATGAGAATGATATGCTTTTCTATGAAGTGTGTGGACTTTAAGAGGATATTGTAAAATTTTTGGAAGAAAATAGATCGCTCAAAAACCGAAATTCTCTTCTTCAAGCACTCATTCATGATAAGGATACACTAATATACTTCCTACAACAAAAAATTACTAGCTTGCAACATCACCATCATATTGTGGACAATCATATCCATGCTCCTAGTCCACTTGCAGATATTTCTTCTGTACACACTGACCTTGAGCTATCAGTTTCTGAGCTGTCTCCTTCTCCTGATGCTCCTAAGCCTATTAGGCTTGTTATTGCATGTTCTTTTGCATCTTTCCCTATTACAGTTACACACTATGAGTATCCCACATCAACTCCTTCTACTCAAATACATGGCTCTTTTGAGAAGCATATAATTACATTCAGTTCTCTCATGCTCCATTCTATGGGTTTCACTGGTGGAGGTATTGGCAGACATTCACAGGGTATTGTTTCCCCTATTCCACATGTTAAGTGGAATTCTCGTCATGGCATTGGTTTTTGAGCAGGTACTTTATTGGTATTACACATTGATAGAGCTCCTATTTTTGTTTTCTCGACTCTTTCTGAGGATCTTGAGCTATACATGAGTTTTTCACCTTCACTCAAGCTTAAGAAACTTGAGTTTTCAGCTATTAGACAAGATCGACCTGACACACATTCTGATGTTCCCTTTCATGAACCCATTGTGCATTCTACACCAAGTCATAGAAAGGCATCTTCTTCATCCATTTGTGTTGATTTGGGGTGGATATCTGATCACTCATGATGGTGACATGGGAATTCATTGAGAGGACTTTACAGGTATGGCTCCTCCACCATTCGGCCTCTTGCTCTACTTTCTACACCTTCTACATTGTAATGCTCCTTGTTTGAAGAATTTTTTCAGCATGTGTAGCATATCTCTCTTATTTTTTGAGAGATTTTGTATCTATATTTTTGACATTTTTGGAATGTTTATAGTCTCACTTGTGGGAGAGCTATTCTGGTGAAGCCCAGTGTTAGTTTTTCAGTGTTTAAGTAGTTGTTTTGACAACTTATATAGATTTGTAGCATCACACTACCAATTCGACAATATGGGAGGGTGTGGTGTTGATCATGCTTCTTCGGGTTTTGTGTCCTTGCCTTGTGACCTTGGATTTTCTTGGATCATGGCACTCATATGTATTGGGATCTTGTATCCTTACCTGTTTGCCTTGGTTATTTTTCTTGGATCGTGGCACACCAATTTACAGCAGTTTGATCGAATTATGTTTGGTGTTTTTTTGCACTTTCGACATCACTCCATTGATAGTCTTCCTGTATGGACCTATTTTGGTAAAACACAATGTCAGTTTTTTTTGAGTTTTATGATCGAGAAGTGGATTTAGATCACAGTACATACCAAACTTCTTCAACATTGTACGATTTTTTGAGCCGAGCTTCTTGGGATACTTTGCATCAGGTTTTTTCTCTCTCTACTTTGTTATTACTAGTTTTGGGTACCTTATGGTGTCCCTTTTTCTCAGTTATTGTATATGAGTACCTCATCAGGCCTAGTTGTCGAGAATCATACTATGGATATGCCACTTGTATCTCTCATGGATTATGAGAATGATATGATTTTCTATGAAGTGTGTGGACTTTAAGAGGATATTGTAAAATTTGTGGAAGAAAATAGATCGCTCAAGAACCAAAATTCTCTTCTTTAAGCACTCATTCACGATAAGGATACACTAATATACTCCCTACAAAAAAAAATTCTATCATGCAACATCACCATCATATTGTGGATAATCATATCCATGCTCCTAGTCCACTTGCAACTATTTCTTCTGTACACACTGAACTTGAGCTGTCAGTTTCTAAGTTTGCTCCTTCTCCTGATGCTTTAAATCCTATTAGGCTTGTTATTGCATGCTCTTTTGCATATGTGCCTATTGTAGTTACACACTCTGAGTATCCCTTATCAGCTCCTTCTACTCACATACATGGATATTTTGAGAAGCATACAATTGCATTCGGTTCTCTCATGCTCCATTCTATGGGTTTCACTGGAAAAGGTATTGGCAGACATTCATAGGGTATTGTTTCCCCTATTCCACATGTTAAGTGGAATTATCGCCATGGCATTGGTTTTCGAGTAGGTACTTTATTGGGATCACACATTGACAGAGCTCCTATTTTTGTTTTCTCGACTCTATCTGAGGATCCTAAGCTATACATGAGTTCTGCACCTTCACTCAAGCTTAAGAATCTTGAATTTTCAGCTGTCAGACACGATCGACCTGACACACATTTTGATGTTCCTTTTCATGAACCTATTTTGCATTTTGCACCAAGTCATAGAAAGGAATCTTCTTCATCCATCCGCATTGATTTGGGGTGGATATCTGATCACTCATGGTGGTGACATAGGAATTCATTAAGAGATCTCTACAGATGCAGATCCTCCACCATTCAACCTCTTGTTCCAATTTGTACACCTTCTACATTGTAATGCTCCTTGTTTGAAGCACATTTTCAGAAGGTGTAGTCTATCTCTCTTTTTTTTAAAGAGATTTTGTATCTATATTTTTGACACTTTTGGCACGTTGATAGTCTCTCTTGTGGGGGAGCTATTCTGGTGAAGCCTAGTGTTATTTTTTCAGTGTTTGAGTAGTTTTTTTGACAACTCATACAAATTTGTAGCATCACTCTACCAATTCAGCAATATGGGAGGGTGTGGTGTTGATCATGCTTCTTCGGGTTTTGTGTCCTTGCTTTGTTACCTTGGATTTTCTTGGATTGTGGCACTCATATGTATGTGGATCTTATACCTTACCTTGTTGCCTTGGCTATTTTTCTTAGATCGTGGCACACCAATTTGCAGCATTTTGATCGAATTATGTTTGCTATTTTTTTACTCTTTCGACATCACTCCGTTGATAGTCTCCCTGTATGGACCTATTCTGGTAAAGCCCAATGTCAATTTTTTTTTATGATCGAGAAGTGGCTTTAGATCACAGTGCATACCAAAGTTCTGTTAGGTTATGGAGCCTGTTTTCATGTGAGAAAGTGTTGAAGACTGTACACTAAGAGTACTATACACTTTCCATAGTTATCTCATTGGGGTTCGGGGTCGGGCCAAACCTCGAGTAGGGATCCTGGGGCACTGCCCTTGAGAAATTTTTTTTGGCCTCGAAAAAAATGTGCCCAATATAATGGGAAACGTTCTTTTATCATATGGGTGGGATTTTGATCCATAGGTTTATGGGATGGTTTAGGCCCATGGTTTTGATACCCACAATTTTGTAAAAATGCTTAAGTAGTTGTCTACTTATATGGTTTTGTGCATATGGTAGGTATTATGTAACATTGCAGATGTGTTTTGAATTTGGGTGTGAATTCTATAGAGTTTGTTGAGCATAGCTCCAAACAGATCTGGGTATTGTATTGAGAGAGCGGTGGCTTGTAATAAAATCTGAGCAAGTGATTCTTGGTGGACATAGCCCAAATTGGGTGAACCACGTTAAATACCGTCTCTTTGTGTTGTGTTATTTTATTCTGCAATTTTATTTGAGATCTGTAATATTTTTCTACATATTAGTTTCTACTGTTGTGATTCTGTGAGGGATTATTCCACATATTTTATCCCTTATTTCCTAAAAATTGGTATCAGAGCCTGGTTTGGTTCGCTAAAGTGTTGAATTGCAGGGAAATTTTTATCTTGAGTGGGAGCAATGACAGATGATGGAAGATCAAGGGTTGATAAATTCAACAGGAAGAATTTCAGTCTTTGGAAGATGCAGATGGAAGATTACCTTTATCAGAAGGATCTTTATATTTTGTTATTCTGAGAAGGTAAACAAACCCTCGAGCATGACAGATGCAGAATGGGATTTGTTGGATAGGAAGGCACTTGGGACAATCTGGTTGTGTCTTGCATCTTCGGTATTATTTAATGTTTCAAAGGAAAAGACTACAAAAGAACTGATGGATGCATTAGGGAAGTTGTATGAAAAAACCTCTTCCTCTAATAAGATATTTTTAATGAAAAATTTGTTTAATATGAAGATATCTGAGAATGGTTCAGTAGCAGATCATTTAAATGATTTTAATATAGTTGTAAATATGCTAGCTTTGGTTACAATAGAATTTGATGAAGAAGTTAGGGCTTTATTAATTCTGTGCTCTTTACTTGAGAGTTGGAATAGCCTGGTAATGACGGTAAGCAACTCGGTTCCAACTAACTCAAAGTTGAAGTTTGAGGATGTTGTAGGGGTGATTCTAAGTGAGGAAATGCAAAGAAAAATCTCTAGGGAATCTTCTACTTCAGGGAATGCTTTGACAGTGGAAACTAGAGGGAGACAGAAGAATAGAGGAAGTCATGGAAAATCAAAGGATCGAGAAAGGTCAAAATCCAAAAGTAAGATAGTATGTTGGCACTGTGGAAAGTCTGGGCATGCAAAGAAGGATTGTTGGGAGCTTCGGACAAGAAGAAACAACATGAAGAAAACAAGGAGGCAAATGTGGCAACGGGCAATGTATGTCAAGATGCTTTGATTCTTTCTTTACATAATATTACTGAATCTTGGGTTTTAGATTCTGGGGCTTCTTTCCATGCTACTCCACATAGGCATTATTTTGTTGATTATGTTCAAGGGGATTTTGGGCATGTTTTTCTTGGTGATGATGAGCCTTGCAGTATAGTTGGAAAAGGTCCTGTTTAGGTTAAGATGTAGATGGGAATACATGGCTATTGAAGGATGTCAGACATGTGCCTACATTAAGGAGAAATTTGATATCGGCAGGGTAAGTTGGGAAGTGATGGTTGTACTGTGATATTTACAACTGACTCTTGGAAGGTTACCAAGGGTGCTCTTGTGGTGGCAAGAGGTAAGAAGGTTGGAACCTTGTATTTAACCACTTATAGCACTAATGTTTGTAATCTTGTGGATTCAGAAGTAGATACAACATTATGGCACTATAGGCTCGGTCATATGAGCCATAAGGGCATGGAGATCATAAAGAAGGATTTGCCTGGATATACAGAAACAGGTTTGGATTTATGTGAGGACTGCATATATGGGAAACAGAAGCGAGTAAGGTTTCTCAAGGTTGGACCTACAAAGAAAGAGAGTAAGTTAGAGCTGGTGCATTCTGATGTGTGGGGGCTGACTCAGGTATCATCTCTTGGGGGTTCAAGTTATTATGTTACTTTTATTGATGATGCAACAAGGAAAGTTTGGGTTTATTGTATTAGAAACAAATCTGATGTATTTGACACTTTTGTTAAATGGAAAGCCTTGGTAGAGAATGAAACAAGTCTTAAGCTAAAATGTCTCAGGTCAGATAATGGAGGGGAGTATTGCAGCAATGAATTTGATGATTACTATTCTAAGAATGGAATCCGCAGGCAAAAGACGGTTCCAGGAACTCTTGCAATAGAATGGGGTGTCAGAAAGGATGAATATAACAATAATGGAACGTGCTAGGAGCATGAGGTTACATGCAGGACTGCCTCTTTCTTTTTGGGTAGAAGCGGTGAGCACAGTTGTGTACTTGATAAACAGAGGACCCTCAAGTGCCTTGGATGGAGGCATACTTGAGGAGGCTTGGTATGGTAAGAAAGTTGATTATTCATTTCTTAGAGTCTTTGGATGTGAGGTGTTTGTTCATATAGACAAGGATGATAGGACCAAGCTAGAGGCTAAATCAGAAAAATGTACTTTTATTGGTTATGGTGGTGATGACTTTGGATTTAAATGTTGGAGTATTAAGGACAAGAAAATCATTCGGTCTAGGGATGTGGTCTTTAATGAGAAAGTCATGTATAAGCAACAGTTGCAGGAAAACAGGGAAGAATCCTAAGAAAGAATATGCAATGGTAGAGGATCTTCCGGATGGGAAAGTGACACATGAATCAGTTCAGGAACCTACTCAACAGGAACCCCAAACTCCTATATTGAGGAGGTCTTCTAGGGTAAGAAGAGAACCTGAACGCTTTTTCTCCTTCTCTTTATTATTTATTACTCACTGATAGTGGAGAGCTAGAGAAATTAGATGAAGCAATGCAGGTAGATGCTAGGAAGAAATGGGAGCAAGCCATGGATGATGATCATAAGTCTCTCATGGAGAACCAGACTTGGGATTTGGTGAAGCTACCCAGAAGGAAAAAGAGCATTGCAGAACAAGTGGGTGTATAGAGTTAAAGACAAAGAAGGAGGAAAGAAAAGATATAAGGCCTAGTTGGTGGTCAAGGGGTTTGCACAGAAACAAGGTATAGATTTTGATGAGATATTTTCTCCTATAGTAAAAATGACTTCTATTAGAACTGTTCTTGGAATAGTGGCAGTAGAAGACTTGCACTTAGAACAGCTTGATGTAAAGACTGCATTTCTCCATGGTGATTTGGAGGAGGAACTATATATGTAGCAACCAGAGGGCTATGAAGGTCAAAGGTAAAGAGGAGATGGTGTGCAAACTGAAGAAGAGCTTGTATGGCTTGAAACAAGCTCCGCGTAAATGGTATAAGAAGTTTGATAGCTTCATGATGGAGCAAGGTTATATTAGATGTCATTCTGACCATTGCCTGTGTACAAAAAGAAATTTGAGGATGGAAGTTATATTATCTTGTGTTTGTATGTTGATGACATGTTGGTTGCAGGTAAAAACATGCAGGAAATAAAATTACTCAAGAAACAGCTAAGTGAATCCTTTGATATGAAGGATTTGGGGGCAGCCAGACAAATCCTTGGTATGAGGATAACTCGAGATAGGAAGGAATGGAAGCTGACTTTATCTCAGGAAGAGTACATTAAGAAAGTATTGGACAGGTTTAACATGCAGGATGTTAAACCAGTTGGGACTCCTTTGGCAGGCCATTTCAAGTTATCAAAGGAGCAGTGTCCCAAGACAGAGCAGGAAAGAAACCAGATGTCCAAGGTACCTTACTCATCAGTGGTTGGCAGTTTGATGTATGCTATGGTGTGCACTAGGCCTGATATTACCCATGCAGTGGGAGCTGTGAGTAGATTTATGAGTGATGCAGGTAAAGAGCATTGACAAGTAGTAAAGTGGATCCTTCGGTATTTGAGAGGGACCATGGGGACAATTTTATGCTATAGTGGATCAGACACCACTTTACGTGGTTATGTATATTTAGACATGGCTGGAGATGTAGACAACAGGAGGATTACGAAAGGTTATATTTACACTGTAGGTGGGACAGCAGTGAGCTGGATTTCATGACTACAGAAACTGGTGGCTTTGTCAACCATGGAGGATGAGTATGTTGCTGCCACAGAGGCAAGCAAAGAGATGATTTGGTTACAACAATTGCTTGAGGAGTTGGGGCATAAGCAGGAGGAATGTAAGCTGCATAGTGATAGTCAGAGTGCTATACACCTAGCTAAGAACTCTACTTTCCACTCCAGGATGAAGCATATACAGTTGAGATATCACTTCATCAGGACAACTTTGGAGGAAGATAAGTTGAAGTTGGAGAAGATTCATACCAGTTAGAATCCTGCAGACATGATGACCAAGGTGGTCACAAGGGATAAACTAAAGCTATGTTTCAGCTTTGGTTGGCCTTCCCGGATGACAGTGAAGGGTTGAGAAGCTTGCTCAGAATGGAAATCAGTCTCCAAGTGGGAGATTGTTATGTTTGTGGAGCCTATTTTCATGTTAGAGTGTGGTACACCTTATATGTGTTACACTCAGGTATTTTTACGGCGGTCCTTCTCACTGGTGAGCGGGTCAGGGGGGGTTTGGGGGCGAAGCCCCCGAAGTAAATTTTCATGGGTGGCCCCCAAATTTTATTAATGGCCATGGGTAATGGGTAAACTGTTATGGGCTATTTTTGGGCCCATGGTTTTTCAGTTTTTGACCCATTGTTTTGATACCCACGGTTTTTTGCCCATGGTTTTGATACCCACGGTTTTGTATCAAACTGCTTAAGCAATTGTCTATTTATATGGTCTTATGCATATGATAGGGATAAGAAAATGCATTGCAGATGTGTTTTGAATTTGGGTGTGAATTCTGTAGAGTTTGTTGAGCATAGCTCCAAACGAATCTGGGTACTGTACTGAGAGAGTGGAGGCTTGTAATAAAATCTGAGCAAGTGATTATTGGTGGACGTAGCCCAAATTGGGTGAACCATGTTAAATACTATCTTTCTGTGTTGTGTTATTTATTTTGCACTTTTATTTGAGATCTGTAATATTTTTTACATATTAGTTTCTACTGTTATGATTCTATAAGGGATTATTTCGCATATTTTATCTCTTATTTCCTAACAACTAGGGCGCCCATGGGCACCCTGGTCCTACCAGGGGCACCCCGATCCTTTTTTAACTTTCCTGCCACTTTTTGGGCACTTTCTAGTCGTTTTAGCTTCTTATCATTTTGGTGGTTGGCCATTTTAGGGTTAATTACGAAATTAGATCAAGAGAACCCTATGAATATAAAGTTATGAGACCATAATGAGGGACCAAACACTATTCACTACTATCATCCACATAGGGTTGCATTCATCCAAGACATTTGGAGATCATTTGCATACATTTACCTCCATCACAAAGGAAAAGGTTGGTTCATCTACATCACACAAGCATATGATGGGATTATATTCTATTCCATCCACCATTATACTAAATTTCTACACATAGTTATTGCTCGCTATTTCACAAAGTGCGATCTTTGCACAAGAGCACCTAGGGCACATGATGGATCCACACACTAGAACTACATTTGGTTATAGAATGTAGTGTAGCACTCAATTAGTAAGTCCACTATTGTGGTAGATGAGGTCATTTTGACCTATTCATTTGCATTTTTTTAGAGTTTTGATACTTCTTATGGTCTTCTATAGGTCTTCTATTCATTTTGGACTATCAGTGACACTCAACGTGGTACAACAAATTTGATGCGACACACAACGAAGGTCTCAAACCACTTATAGGACCTGTGAAACTTAGTTCTAGACCTTTCGCATAGACCAGAGTACCCACACTCCAGACCAGGGCACCCATAGGTGCCCAAGTCCAGAGAATCAGTCCATATCTATCCTTTTTTAGGACCTCAGCACAATCATTCCTGCTTCCAGATTATTTTGTTCATTCGGTGATACAGTTCAAAGAGCGACCTAGGAAGCTTCCTTACTCTTCTTACATTGTCCAAGGTTTCAATTTTTAATGTAGAGTCACTTCCTTACAAACTTCTTAACATTTAGTACAAAAACCTCTTTTTCTATTTTCTTCTTTTGCTTAGGTCATTTTACATAGTTGTTTATTACATTCATTTACTGTATTTACATGTTGTTCTAGATTAGGTTAATTATCATATATCCACAATTTTAGTTAATAAAAAATGCATATGTTGCATTATATATATATGAGAAAAATATTTTTTTAACCTTAAATCAGACTTCAATGCAACATTCACAATCTCTATTATGTGTTTTGGTTAGTAGCATATTGCTAAATTGATAGATTTCTCCCGCATTTAGGAAAAGTTGCATGCATATTATAAATGTTCCAAAAATATATAGACACCGCTTTGCATACCCCCAAATGTTGTACATCCCCAAATGCTCATATATTCATATTTAATTATATATAAATAACAACAATAACAATCATTGGCTAATATCTAGCAATCAACATGTGAAATTCTGGTGAATTAGGTACCCCCAAGCTACTAACGCCCTAGAAGTTTCCATCTAGGAAACTAACTAGTTTTCCCATGATGTAATACAACATTGGTTGTGACACACCTAGACCTCTTAATGTGGTTCCTTCCAACTCTTTCCAAAATAACCCATATTCCATCCTTTTCACTTTTTTCGATCGTTGGATGTCAAAGGATGAAAGCTTCTAAGTTTGGAAGATGTGTTAGTTGTATGTAGGTCATGAATGATGCAAGTTTTTTTTAATAATATATTCATAAAGAATGCAATTGTGTTGAGGCTATGATATAATTTATAACATTAACTTCATTTGATATATTTCATCTAATTTCTTGGAAGTGGAACCATGGCATAACTATAACACTACTGAAATATTAGTTTCAAACAATACATAAATTTTTAAAAATTAAATAAGGTATGGACTCCAACTAAGTAAAATAAAATCTTGAAGGGAATTATGGTTGTTGTACATGGGCCAAAGATGCATACTTTGTAAACCAATGCATAAACCACTTCTAACTAAAACATGGTCTAACTAAACAACTAGTAGTTTATGTATGGTTGATTTTCCATGTAAGCTCTTTTATCCTTTTTACATATGTAATTCAATTTTAAACTTGACCAACTTAGAGATTTATATTGAACTAACAATATTGGTCCCAATCAACCCCTAAATTAGTCTCAATGGGCCCATAAATTCGGTATTAATGGATCCAAAAATAATTATGTAATACAGAAAAGGTACCGTTGACTAGTAAAAAATATGATTATCATTGAGAACTATAACATGCTTCAACAGTTAATTGATTTTTTTAATGGTTGGCTTTCAAAAGATGAAATCTTATAAGTTTGGAAGATGTGTTCGTTGTATGTTGGTCATGAATGTGTAGACACTCAAATTTGGCAATTTACTCTTTGACATTAATGGTTTTGACAAAGCACTCTTAGTAAGACAAATGCACTCTTTCTATCCCCACTTAGTACATCTCGAGCTCTCTTGTCTAACTTGTTTATTCATACACACTAATATGTTGACAGATTCAGAGAATTAAATGCATAAAATCCATAGATAATATCCATTTGACATGATGGAACCTTTAATTTTCATGTTTTTCATCCTTGTCCAGGGTGAAACTTCCACTTTGGCCGGCTTGTGGAATCCGGTCTTAGATGACTTGTACAGTTTTGGACTGATATATCCTCAATTTGATATTCTTTGTTAGATCTTCTTGATGCACATGCATTTAATTGAGATATCTCTTCCAAATCCATTATGAAACATACTCTTACCACGCATTTTATTACTCGACATTCAGATCAATCACTTCATATTGTCTATCTAGTTGTTTCTCACACTCTACCTCTTGTGGCTACATATATTGTACCCATGGTGTTGGGATCATCTCATATTCCACTTCAAAATGTCACCATGACTACGAATTTCAAATCAGTTATTTGGAAAAATTATAGATACACATCTAACGATCTCTACACCTCCTGAGTTTCACAACCACATTGACGCTAAACTTGATACTCGGCCTCCATGTTCCACTTTAGCAATTTACGTATTGTTTCCATTATGAAATTAGGCCTAAATATCTATATTGTAGAGTTACGTTATTTGCACGCATATAAATTTCTTATTATACTTAGACGTAATTTTAAAACCCTAGATTTGTCTTGAGTTTTGTGAGTGTTGAGGTTACTTTGTTAGCATCGTTATAATGCCATTTTGATACTAAAATATTACTTTCTCATAAAGTTTGATTACGTGTCCAAAGAGCATTGTTACACTACTCACACTTGTATTGTACATTTTACAAAGCTTATAATTTGTTGCGTGTTTAGAAATTGGTTTTCAATATATCTTGTTAGAAGATCACGCCAACATTTTCTTATCATTTAGGCCTTGTTTGTTGTAAACTTGACCTAACAGGTGATATTGTGTTTTCACTATTTCATTGCAAACCTATCTAGACAAATCATAGGGAGTAAACTATTTGGTGTGAATAAATTTTGAACGTTATACGTCATTGTATTATTCTAATGAAAACTTGTTAAGAAGTTATCGTACATTACCTCGCTAGGGTAGCTTGTTCGTTATTCTTTAGTTCACACATTTGCTTTGACCAATTAACTTTTGGGCTTGTTATCCTGTAAGATTGACAAGGGAAATTTTACAGGTAACCATACCAAAATTTTGTCTTGGTCCCTCATCAGGGGTCCCTTTGCGTTCGGAATGTTATAAAATCCCTTTCCAGGAAATCTAGTTCTCCAAACTTAGTCGTTTTGGTCCTTTTTTTGCTGGGCGCACCTTTTATCTATGCAACACAGAGTAAATTTGTGCCCCCTTCATTTCCTTTGACGCACCCTTTGATGTGTTGACACAACAATTGTTGTGCCTTCCCATGATGTGCCTTTCTTGCATGCACTAAGGTGCATGCACCTTCATGTTAACAACTAAATTGTTGCGTCGTGTTTTGGTGCAACAGGGCGCTCAAAATGAAATGTTGACAATACTAAATTTGTGCCAAAGGTGCAAATATTTCCATGTTGACATGCGTTTATCCGCACCAAAGGGTGCAAAGTTTTACGTGTCGACACATGTTTTGGTGCACCTCTTTAAAAAGTGGTTGGCGCATTTATTACACCTTTGCCTATATATAGGCGCATCCGCCCTGTCACTTTCACAATCAGAAAACATGTGATAAACTTTATTCCTTTGCACCTGTCAGCACGCCCATCCTCCTCGTATCACGTTCATGGACCCCACTTCGTCTCTCACTTTCTATATATTTCCAGGTAAGTGGTCCTCATCCCTCTTGTGTTTTCTGTTGTTGGTTGTTTGTGAGGTTGAATGCATTGTATATGAGGCTTAAACCCCCCCACCGTTCTTGCAAATCTCTCTTCCCAAGCTATTTCCATCCTCTTTCCAGATCTGCTGGCCAAGAGGGCTCTGCCTCAAAAACAAATCCAAACCTCTTTGCTGTGTTCCTCCCACTGTCAAAATATGTCAAAGAAAACCTGTAAATCACGAACAGAAGTGTCGAGAAACCTAAAAATTGTTTCCGGGCTGTGTTTCCCCCTTGGCGCAATCGCCACTCCTGCTACACAATACACAGTCATGCCAAGGTGCACTGTTTCTGCTTGCAGCACGCATTATTCTTGCGCAATAAAAAACTAAGCGTCTTTGGCGCCGGTGCATTCCCGTTTACAACAACAAAGTGTCATGCAAGCTTTCCCTGTGCCGCGCCAAAGTCCCCCTTTGCGCACACAATTTTGGTGTCACACACATTATTCTTGCACCCTTCGAGGCACCAAAGTCTCATGTTACACGCAAGTTGCATGCACCATTGGCGCACCTTGCCCCTATGCAACACCAAGATTATTTGCGCCAAATATAAAACCACATATAATGGCATAGGCGTACTCCTGTTTTATAACAACAAATATGTCATATGCAAAATCCTTTCGCCCTGTGCCCTTTGGCGTGATTTGTTCCTTGTAACACTCCGATTCAGTGCCATTCTATTAAACTCTGCAGCCTGCAGTGTCCCTGCACCCTGCGCCCTGAGGCCTTAAAATTGCTAACTCCTTGTTCTGTAAAGCTTTAATGGAAGATCTGACAGCTAATATGGCTCTTTGGCATTGGACTTCTCTTCTCCTTCTTGCAGATCAGTAACTGAACTCAGATCCACATATGTCTACATCAAGCAAAAGGCCAACCAAGTCAAAGGGTAAGGCTAAGCTTACAGAGGAAGAGATGAAGTATAAATACCAGAAGGTCAGAATGCCCGAGTCCCAGGCAGAATGTGACTATGGACATAAGAGACTCTGAACTCGGTCACATCGACATGGAAGACTTCTAGGCCAGAACCAGGAGAGTCACAGGAAGTCCTTGGATGGACAAGCTAGTGGGCAGTGGACTGCATTTTGCTAGGGGGATCCCTGTCAATGCAGTAAATAATGAATTTATGATGGTGGTGGCCCGTTGTTACAACAAAGACACAAGGTGTGTCAAAAATGAAAAGGGCGAGGTCATAATCAACCTCACTGCCCGGCACTTAGAGATCATGCTTGGCATTCCTCACCACCAACACTTTGTGGCTATAATCCAAGAGAACTGCACCAAGGCATGGGAGGATAATGAAGACAAGTGCATGCAGCTGATGAACATAGTGTATTTAAAGAACAAGAAGGTGATAACCAGATGGCCATAGGTTATTCACCGCAGTGACTTCTCCGAGGAATTGAGTGACACCATCACATTCCTAAGTAGAGTTTTTGGGATTTCTGATGCCCATTACTTTCACAAATGGATGCTCAGGTACCTTGAAACCATGAACAAGAATGTGCTAGATCAGTGCTTTGAGTGGGTAGAAGATCATAAGCAGCACCATATTTGAGTAGCTCCAACAACTCACCACAACGGGGAGGTTCTACATGAACTCCTACGTAGTCTACACTGCGGCCTTGGAGAGGGATTATCCAGCACTGAGCCGATGCAGGGTTTGGCCTCAGGTAAAAATATATGAATACTACCCGGAGCTGAAGCTGGAGAACAACATCCCGCAGTTTACCAAGATCAACGATGCTTTCTTCTATGGCATCGTCTGCCTTTTGAGGCCAAATATGACTCATGGTCAGACGACCAAGAGCATAGTCACAGCGACTGAGAAGTGGGGAGCACTATTTACCCAATTCCCCACCTTCACCTATCTCAGAGTGGCCAACTTCTTGGGGGAGCCCACCAAATTACCAAGATATGTTGGCCCCAAGTTGATCCTGTTGGAGCTGTCCAGACAGCTCATAACCTACCATGAGAAATGTTTGAAGAGAAAGAAGGGTGGAACTCCTTTCCCCCTTACAGTGGGCAGATACACCTGCGTTTCTCACACACAGGCCCAGGAAATGTTTGCAGAGCTAGAACTTCTCAATCTAAAGCACAACTTCCCGGCAAGGCCCACCTTCGATCCAAGAAATTTCCTTCCCAAGGCAAAACTCGATCCAATCCACATTCCACAGATCGAGGACATCTATATCGACCTGTATCATGAGGTCAAACTTAGAAGGAAGGATCACTCCCGCTTGGCCTTGGCAGAGATTATTCAATACGGCGTGGCCATTGTTCCAAAGGGTTATCAAACTACCGATCAAGAAGTTGATCAGGTGTATCTAGACACAGATGGGGACAACTGGCCATTTGCTGCAATTGACAGGACAAAAGCACCCCAGACCATTGAAGAAAGGGTCAAGGAGACATTGTGGAGGACAGAACACTGGTGCAGAATGAATGGCCTTATCTACCTCGAGGTAGATTTCACTACATCCCCATTGGGCAACGCACCTGTCAGGCCAAAGCATCTGCCAAAGGTCAAAGGCAAGGATAAAGAGGGTGAATCAAGCTCTGCTCAAGAAGGAGCTCCTAAAAGCCCTCCTTCCACTGCACAAGAACAGATTGTAAGTCTGGTATCCCCAGAGAAAGAAGCGGTGGAAGGTGTTCCAACGGGCACATCCACCCAGGGTGTTGCCACTAGCTACAATTACTGAGGTCCCTTCTATCCCTTCTCCCTCTCCTCCTTCCCCTCCTCGTGTGACTCAAGCGACCATTCCTTTGGTCGTATCCTCTCCCCCATCTTCTACTATTCCCCCTTCCTCGTCATCCATCTTCTCTTCTCTTGCGCGGAGCTGTCCCCCACCATTTCTTCTCTCATCTCTCAGCTCCCTTCCATTCCCATGCGTCTACCTCCCCTGCAGTATCCCTTCCTCCCATGAGCACTTTCTCGGCCTCCCTCTCGATGCCACCACCAAGTGTCTCTACCCATTTCCCCTCATCCACTGCAGCTACTCCCTCTTCCACCTCTGGTCCCATTCCCTTAAGTCCAGCATGGATCTCCCAGCATCTGAGCCAGCAGAAGAGGAAAGTCCCTATTGCACTGATGGACTTCTCCGTCATCCCAAAAAAGGGGGGCTAAGAAGCAAAATCCTATAACCCACTTCTCTCAGAGTGCATCGGGAGAAAGAGTAATGGAGATTACATATCCTGATCCTTCAAAGGGTAAAAAGGATCTATCTCCGACAGATTATAAAGTGACCCAAGTCACAATGGGAACGTCTTTTGAAAGTCTTCAAGGAGAGGCCCTATCTGCGGTGGATGCCCTTTGCAAGAAACTTCAAGAAGCAAAGGAAGAGAAGAGGTTATTAAAAGAGTAGAACAAACATCTTCTCCACACCCTGTAGAAAATGGGTAGTGCACCTCCTACAACTGCCACTGAAACTCCTAAGGTCCTGAGCCAGGATAAGATAAACGAGTACGCCAAAATTGGTGAACAAGGTATGGCAGTTTCCTCCTGGAGAGATCAGATCCTCAAAGACAGCGAGGAGGTAATTGTCAAGTTCACCGAATTATATCAGAACATCAGTCAGGCGAACAAATATCTCCAGGTGATCGCAGGACCTATCTCCGAAGAGTTGGACCATGCTAGGTTGCAACACAAGACATTCCAGAAAATGCTCGACTGCTCAGTTGATGATTTGGTGAAATTCAGCATTTTCGATCACCCCAGGGTACCCAGAAAATCCTTGCTATGTTGGATTACCGGGTCGATCAGATGGAGTTCATCCTAGAGAAGATTGACAAGGTCAAGGAGGAAGCCCTGGATGCAATGCACCAAATGGAGAAAATTGTCTTAAGAATGTCTCCAGGCTTACTTACTCCTTCTTTCACCTTGAGGAAGGCAGATGAAACTATCTGGATCTTTAAGGAGATCGTCTCGCAAGGGCTAGGGCCAGAAGCCACTTTCGACACCGAATGCATCAACAACCTTTTGGCTTGCCGTGATTTTGTGGGGTTTTTGATGGAGGCAGGTAATGAATATTTCAAGCTCCCTGAAAAACTCAGAGATGAGCGGGAGGAGACTTGTGAGGTCATCGGCGATCATACAAAGGGTCCTGCCCAGGATCAACTTCAGCCAATGATCAGTAAATTCATGGAATATCGGACTCAGTTCCACATCACCTCTCCTGAACAACAGCAGAAGCAAGATACCCCCTTTCAGCTGCGAGACGATGATGAATAGCCTTCTTCCTCTTGGCTTCCTTTTTGTAAATATCTAAGAGTATGTTGGTACAAATGATGACATCATCCATGTTGCACCATGGGATGTTGTCATCCACCAAGTTGCCCAAAGTCAACATTGACTTTTAGATATTTTGTAATTAGTTGTTGGTTGCTTTTTGTCTTCTCTCTTCTCCTTCTTCTATATATACTTGGATACTTGTTATATTCAAAGGTGTGGATACCTTTTAGATGAAAAATAGAAGTAAGAAGAAAAGACTTTGAGCTTTTGTAACAGAAGAAAATATTAATACAAATATTAAGACTTTGTGCTGAATATGTGTGTTATGAGCATTTTAATCTTTCTTATGTCAGATTTATGCGTTTATTCTATTGAATCTATCTCTACTTTTTTGTCATTTATTCATCAGTATTGCTTTGTTCATCTATGCAAGTAGGTTTGGCTCTGTTTACTACCAGCCCAAAACATAGACCCTCTGACCTTTCTTCTTTGGAATTCATTTCTTTTCTCCCTTCAGATCTATCCTATCTCCTCACCTCATTTCTTTCCCTCCTTTTCATAGTTGGAAATACCCTAACTGGGATGAGATCCCAAACCCCCGAAGGCAGAATATTGTGAGACTTGCACAAGATTCCTGCTGGTAGAATAGCAATAAACTAGTTTCACTTTGCTGACTCAAAGAGGGGCTTTGCCCTGCACACTGTTGGCTCATTCTATCCATAGATCTGTCCACTGCGATAGATTTTCAGACCAACATTTTTTGGATGACTCCACTGGGGATCGAACAGATCTAACAGATCTATGATAGTGGTATGTTAGAAAATCAGTAAAAATCAGAAAAATCACTACCTGTTTGCAAATTTTAACTTTTGTTCAAAATCCAATTTTTTTTGCAAAAGTGATCCAAACTGAAAATTTTCTTCAGGGATCCATAGATCAGGACTAGTTAGAGATCTTTAGTTCGCTGAGTTTTTACAAAAACCTGTATTTTTCCGTAGATCTGAGTTTTTGACTGTTTTGTAAAATTTCAAACCCTTGCCAAAAGTCAACTCTAAAATCCAAAAATCAGCCTACTAAGTTGGCCATTATTTTATCCTCATTAACATTTGTCATTAAACCACAATCGGTTTTCAAAAGAGGGATAAAATTAAATATTTAGAAAAGTACATGCTAATGATTTTTATCAGAAAATCAGAAAATCAGCAAGTACAACCAAAAAGAGTTTTTAAATTTGCTCCAAAATATTACAGATCTAGAGGGTACACTGGCGGGTGAACCATTTACTCGTAGCAGAAGAGCTCATGGAGTAATCAATCCTACTTTTGATCTACTTCAAAGGTACAACTTCAGTGTTACACCGAGCACGCTTCTCATCGCTAAGTTCAGCTGACCGGTCATCCAGAAGTGTCTCACCTCCACAAAGGAAGCATTTCTCACAAGGAGCATCCACATCACTTTGCAGTGCCTTGCTACTTAGTGAAATTGTGCTTCCATCTCATGTACTTTTTCCAGCTGTTCAAATGGCAGTACCATGGGGAAATGCTATGGGCCCTCTCACTTTGCCACATCCTGTTCATGCGCTCCCTCATGGAAACCGAAAGAATTTTCCTAAATTTGATGGTAGCGGAAACCAAAGCACAGATTCACACATATCTGCATTCATCATGTCATGCAGTATCCTAGATGTGACCCATGAAGATGTGTCAGTTCACCTCTTTCTAGAGACCTTGCAAGGACCTGCAGCAGAATGGTTTCAGCATTTGCCGGCCGGATCTATTACTAGTTGGGCCACCTTACGGACTACATTTGAAGAAAGATATAAGCCTTTAGAGGACACGTTCGCGTTACTGTCTAAGATCACTCACCTGAAGAAGGAGGTCAATGAAACCATGTGTGATTTCATCACCCGTTTCAATTCACTAATCAACCGAGTTCCACCTACCATGCTGCCAACGCCAGAAAATCAGAAATGTTTCTTCGTGAACGCCATGAGCTCAAAAGTAAGTTTCTTACTCTTGCAAGAACAGGTCACTACTTTGGTTCTCGCCCAAGCTATTGCCATACGGATTGAAGATAACTTGCTAATATCTAGCGAATTAAAGCGAGAGCCATCCAAGCCGAAAGTTTCAGCTCCTTCTCCCGCCACTTCATCCGATCCGGCATTTCAAAAGATGGTGAATGACTTGCTCGCATTAAAAAAACAGCTAGCTCAGTCTTCTCCTGGCTCTTCGTACCGGGATATCCTGCGGAGGAATTTTACTTCTAATAACATCTCAGAAAGGCCATGCCTACCTACATCTGCTCCACGGTTGGCGCTTGAAGCCCCTCCGGTCAATGCTTTAGCCGAGATCAAAGAAGAGGAGCAAAATTATGAAGAACCTTCATCACCAGGTGAAGATGATCAAGATGTCGGTGAACCGACTAGTGACTCTACTATTGGGTGCATATGAAATTTGATGAAGGAGGAATCTAATGAAGAAGAGGGCATCCAAGGGTATACAAGTAGGGTAAGTCATATGTTTTTTTTCACCCGCTCACAAGGAAAAGAAGCAAAAGTTGCTGCCAAGATGCAGAAAGAGAAGGCAGTGTCAAACATGCTTCCAACCATCGTTTAGAGAGGTAGTCCCCTTCCTGCTCAACCTTGTTATTAAGTATTTTTCGAAGATATCTTTTTCCCCTATCTCCCCTCCGAATTAGCAGTCTCATATTCCTATCAAGACCAGTAATCCTACCCTACCATCACGAAATGAGGGACTCATTCCTTCATCAACGCAACCCTTGGTCGTGTTTGACATAATTGATCATGCTAAAAAGACCAAGATCCAAATGTATGAAGCTGAATATCTTCAGTCAAACCCTGAACAACTTGTAAGATTGATCGAATATATCCGAAGCCAAGCTGTCATAACTTCTCAGACCTCCCTAAAAGGAATTCTTCCCACTCTTGCATCTCACATAAATGTTGCCTCGACATTTGAGTCAGGAAAAATAGAACCTTTCTATCTCTCCCTCCTAATCAATGGCCACAAACTAAGCAACTGCATAATTGATTCTGGGGCTTCCGATAACGTCATGCCGGCCAAGGTCGCCCATGCACTGGGCCTTAACCTTACCAAGCCTTTTGGCAGGTGTTATTCCTTGGAAACCAAGCAGGTTCCGTTGATCGGTCAAATCAAAGATGTGCAGTTCACATTTGCAGCATGTTATCCCATAAAATTGACAAGGGAAATTTTACTGATAACCATACCGAAATTTTGTCCCAATCCCTCATTAGGGATCCCTTGCGTTCGAAACGTTGTAAAATCCCTTCCCGGGAAACCTGGTTTTTCGAACTTAGTCTTTTGAGCCTTTTTTGGCTGGGCGCATGAAATTGCTATGTAACACCAACTTTTGGTGCGCCCCCTTTAAAACCTTTGGCACATGAATTTCAATGTTAACACAACTTTCGGTGCGCCAAAGCTTGTTGAGCCTTCTCTATGTGCGCCAAGACGCATGTGCCATTGTGTTGGCACAACGTTTGTTACGCCACTTTTTGGTGCGCCAAAGGGCGAACATAATCTTATTGTAACACAATGCTTTGGTGCGCCAAAAGGCGCACATAATTTCCTGTTGAGATAGCGTTTGGTGCACCAAAGGCACGCTTTATTTCATGTTGGCAGGCGTTTTGGTGCGCCAAAGGGCGCACGCTTTTTCCTGTCGACAGCAGTTTTCATGCGCTTTTCAAAAAGTGGGTGGCACATTAATGTCCAGCTAACCTATATATATATGGTTTGCGCGCCCAAATGTCATTTTCACTATTCACTGTGCACGTGATTTTTTTGAGCCTGTCAGCCCCTGCCTCGTCACTTTCAACGTGTTGTGGACCCATTATCGAGATTTTGTTATTTATCCGGGTAAGAGTTCTTCTCCCTCTTGTGTGTTTTGCGTTCTTGTTTCTTGGTGTGCTTGTGGTCTGGTTGTGGTTTAGCAGTATTAAAATATCAAATGTTGAGCTAGCCCTCCCCTGTGCCGTCTTTCCTTATTTGTTTCCTCCCATCCCTCTTTCTAGATCTGCTGGTAGAGGGTGTTAGTTTGAAAGCTTGGTCTGAAACCCCTTTGGCTTGAACCATTGAATATCCCAAGGCAGCCTTAGAACTGAAAAGAAAGAAGGGTTGAGCCATATGAAAAAACACTGTTTTTCCCTTCGGCGCACCAGCGCGTCGTGCAACATTATAAAAAGTTGCGCCCCCATGGCACGTCTGTCCCCCCTACAGCATAACTAGAACCCGCGCTAATGGCGCACCCATCATGCTTGTTGCATCAAGTTTTCATACGCCCTCAAGGCGCGCCTCTTCCACATGCTACACAAGCTAAACTTGCGCTCCTTTGGCGCACTATCATTCAGTGCTGCATTGCCTTTCCATGCACCCTTGGCACGCCCTGCGTCCATGCAACACAAGTTATATCTACGCCAAGTGTAGTAAAAGCGCAGGCGCATCGCTCCTTTCAATAACATTTGTGTTGTGCAAACCCTCCGTGCGCCGCGCCATATTTCCTTTGGCACACGAAAAGTCCCTGTTACATGATTTTCCCATGCGCCAAAGGGCGTACCAAATCCCAATGTAACATGCAAGGTCCATGCGCCTTTGGCGCATCCTGTCTCCATGCAACACGATTTTCTCATGCGCCCTTTACTAAAATGCACTCTACAGTATGCATGCGCCATGCGCCTTTGGCGCCAGTTTAATCTTTGCAATAGCCCTTTCCCGTGCGCCCTGCCTATTTAGCCCTGTAAGCTGCATTTTTCCTGCGCCCCAAGCCTAAAAATCTCCAACTCTTTCTTCCGCTAACATTCTAGTGGAAGATCAAATGGCTAATTCAACTTTTTCGGATTGGGTCTCGCTTCTTCTTCATGCAGATCAACAGATAAACTTAGAAGAACATATGTCTACATCCAGCAAGAGACCCACCAAATTGAAAGGAAACGCCAAGCTTACTGAGGAAGAGATGAAGTATAAATATCAAAGGATCAGAATGCCTAAGTCACAGGCCGAATGCAGCATGGATGTCAGAGACTCAGAATTGGGGCATGTCGACATGGAGGAATTCTGGGCCAGAACTCAGAAAGTTACAAGGAGTCCATGGATGGACAAATTGATAGGTAGTGCCCTGCACTTCACCGGAGGAATCCCCATCAGCACAGTCAACAATGAATTTATAATGGTGGTTGCTCAGTCTTACAACAAAGACACCAGATGTGTTGAAAAACAGTAAGGGCGAGGTAGTCATTAACCTCACTGCCCGTCATTTTGAGATGATACTTGGCATCCCTCACCACTGGCACTTTGTGGCTGTTAGCCAAGCAGAGTGCATCAAGGCCTGGGAAGACAATGAAGACCAATCTATGCAACTAATGAATGAAGTCTACTTGAAGAACAAGAAGGTGGTAACCCGATGGCCCCAAATCATCCACCGCAGTGACTTCTCAGAAGAGCTCAGTGATACCATTACCTTCCTGAGCAGGGTCTTCAGGCTTTCTGACACCCATTACTTCCATAAATGGATGCTGCGCTACTTGGAAACAATGAATAAGAATGTGCCTGAGCAACGCTTTTGCTGGGAGGAGATAATAAGCAACACCATCTCTGAGCAGCTACAACAGTTTAGCACAACGGGAGTATTCCATATGAACTCCTACGTGGTCTACGCTGCAACATCAGAGAGGGATTATCCAAGCCTAGCACGAAGTGGAGTGTGGCCTCAGGTCAAAATATATGAGTATTATCTAGAGCTAAAGCTGGAGAATAGCATCGCCCAATTTGCCAAAATCAAAGATGCATTATTTTACCACATCATTTGCCTATTGAGGCCAAATCTAACTCATGGTCGTACAACCAAAAACATTGTGGCAGCCATAGAGAAATGGGGAGCCCTATTCACCCAATTTCCTACATTCACCTATTTAAGGGCTGCCAACTTTTTGGGAGAGCCAACCAGGCTACCAAGGTATGCTAGGGCCTAAGCTAATTCTGCTGGAGCTGTCAAGGCAGCTAATCACATATCACAAAAAGTGCCTAAAAAGAAAGAAGGGTGGAATTCATTTGCCCATTATAGTGGGCCGATATACATGCTCCACCCACCATAAGGTGAAGGAAATGTTTGCAGAGCTGGATTTACTTAACTTGAAGCATTATTTCCTAGCCAGGCCTACCTTCGACCCAAGAGGCTGCCTACCAAGAGCGAAAGCTTGATCCGATCCATGTCCCTCAAATTGAGGATATTTATATTGACATTCTCCATGAGGTAGAACTCAGAAGAAAGGATCATTCTCGCCTAGCATTGGCAGAAATCATCCAATATGGGGTAGCCATTGTCCCCAAAAGCTACCAAACAACAGAAGATGAAGTGGACAAGGTATATACTGATACAGAGGGGGACAATTGGCCATTTCCGGACCATTGATAGAACTAAAGCTCCTGAGAAAATTGAGGAGAGGGTCAAAGAGACTTTGCGGGAGGACAGAACATTGGTGCCAGATGAATGGCCTAATCTACCTCGGGGTAGATTTCACAACCTCCCCATTCGGCAACGCATGCCTTCACGATACAAAAAACAGCTTAAAGGAAAAGGTGTAGAAGGTGAATCCAGCACCATTCAGGAAGAAGACCCTGAAAGTCCTCCTTCCATAGCACTAAAATAGGTAATAACTCTGTATTCGCCAGAGAAAGAAGCAGCAGAGGGATAGTCCAATTGGCCCATCCACTCAGGATGTCGGCATTGCTACCACAACAGAAGTCCCTTCTATCCCTTCTTCTTCTCTTCCTTCCCCTCCTCGAGTAACTCAAGCGATCATCCCTTTAGTCGTTTCCTCTGCCCCTTCTTCTACTCTTTCGCCTACTTCTTCGTCTATTTTATCCTCCCTCGCTGATCTATCCCCTTCCATTTCTTCCCTCATCTCCGGGCTCCCTTCCCTTCCTATGTCTTCTGCGTAGCTGCAGTTTCCCTTCCTCACTGTGGACACTTCTTCGGCTATTCTCTCAATGCCACCGCTGCATGTCTCCACGTTTTTCCCCTCTTCTACTGCATCTTCCCCCTCCTCTATCTCTGGTCCTTCTTCCATAGGAACTAGTCTGGATCTCTCAGCAGCTAAGCCAACAAAAGAGGAAATTTTCCATCGCTCCGATGGACTTTTCAGTGATCCCAACCAAAGGGGTAAAGAAGCTGAAGCGTGTTACACGCTTCTCTAAAAGTGTTGTAGGTGAGAGAATCATGGAAATTGCATACCCCAATCCCCTCAATAGAGAAAAAGGATTTTTCTCTGACAGATTTTACCATGACCCAAGTCACAATGGGGACATCTTCTGAAAGTCTCTAGGGGGAAGCTCTTTTCGCGGTCGACACCCTCTGTCAAAAGCTTCAAGAAACAAAAGAAGAAAAAAGGCTACTAAAAGAGCAAAACAAATATCTGCTCCAAGCCTTACAGAAGATGGGTAATGCGCCGCCCACGACTGCCGCCGAAACTTCTGAGCTTCTCAGCCAGGAGAAAATCAACGAATATTCAAAGATC
Organism: Taxus chinensis; assembly: GCA_019776745.2. Taxonomy (NCBI): domain Eukaryota; kingdom Viridiplantae; phylum Streptophyta; class Pinopsida; order Cupressales; family Taxaceae; genus Taxus; species Taxus chinensis. The sequence continues at coordinate 252,929,207 of CM034148.1, read as the reverse complement.
GGTGAGCAGGGTATGGCCGTTTCTGCTTGGAGGAGCCAGATCCTCAAGGACATGAAAAAGTGATCGCCGAGTTTGTCAATTTGTATCAAAGCATTGGAAAGGCAAACAAAGAGCTCCAAGCATTAGCGGGGCCCATATCAGAAGAGCTAGATCATGATAGACTCCAACACGAGACCTTTCAACAGATGTTCGACTGTTCAGTCGAAGATCTGGTCAAGTTCGGTGTCTTCGGCCATCTAAGGGCCCTCAACAAAACCTTGTCCACTCTGGACTATCAGATAGATCAGCTTGAATTTATTCTAGAAAAAATCGACAAGGTAAAGGAGGCAGCCCTGGATGCAATGCATCAAATGGAGTGAATTGTTCTCAACATGTCTCCAGGGTTTCTCACTCCTTCCTTTACCTTAAGGATAGCGGATGAAACCATCTGAATCTTCAAGGAGATTGCTTCTCAAGGAACGAGGCCAGAGGTTGCATTTGACACTAAATCTATCAACAACCTGCTGGCCTGTAGGGACTTCATCGGGTTCCTCATTGAGGCGGAAAAAGATTATTCCAAACTCCCAGAGAAGCTCATAGATGAGCGGGAGACTTGTGAGGCAATCAGCGAACTACACAAGGATCCTTCTCAGGATCAATTTGGGCCGATGATTAACAAGTTTTTGGAATACCGCGCTCAGTTCCATATCTCATCACCTGAGCAGCATCAAAAGCAGGCTACTCCCTTTCGGCCGCAGGATGATGACGACGAGTAGCTGATTCTTCTTCTTCTTCTTCTTCTTCTTCTCTCTCTTCTCCAAATTTCTTATTGGAAATGTCTAAAGTATGTTGATGCAAACGATGACATCATCCATGTTACACCATGGGATGATGTCATCCATCAAGTTGTCAAAAGTCAACATGACTTTTAGATATTTTGTAAATATCTTTGTAAATAGGTGGTTGGCTCCTTTTTGCCTTCTTTCCTCCTCCTTTTTCTATAAATATTGGAATACTTGTTGTATTCAAGGATGGATGAATATCTTTCAGATGAGAAATAGGAGTAAGGAGAAAAGACTTTGAGATTTTTGTAACAGAACAAATTAGTAATACAATATTTGGACTTTGTGCTGAATACCTATGTTATATACGTTAGATCTTTCTTATGTTAGATCTATGTATTTATTCTGTTGGATCTGCTTCTATTTTATTGTCATTTATTTATCATTAGTATTGCTTTGTTTATTTATGCAGGTAGGTTTGGCTCTGTTTACTACCAACCCAAAAACATAAATCTTCTGACCTTTCTGCTTTGGAATTCATTTCTTTTCTCCCTTCAGACTTGTTTCTTCTTCATCCTCTCTTTCATTTCTTTCTCTTCGCAGCCGGAAATAAACCTACTGGGATGAGATCCCAAACCCCCGAAGGCAGAATCTGTGAGACTTGCATAGATTCCTGCTAGTAGAATAGCAATAAACCAGTTTCGCTTTGCTGACTCAAAGAGGGGCTATGCCCTGCACACTGTTGGCTCGTTTATCCATAGATCTGCCCAAGCGACAGATTTTTGGACCAACAGTTTTTGGCGACTCTACTGGGTATCGAATAAATATGTCAGATCCATGATGGTGGTAAGATTGAAAAATCAGAAAAAATAAGAAAATCGCTGCCTGTTTTTAAATCTGAGCTTTTTGATAAAAATCTAAAAATTTGCAAGAGTGCTCAAATTGAAAAATTTTCTTCTGAGAGTCATAGATCTGGTCCAGTTAAATATCTTTAGTTCGCTGAGTTTTTACAAAAAAGCAGTATTTTGCTGTAGATCTGAGTTTTGCCTGTTTGCAAAAAGTTTGAAACCCTCTGAAAAAAGTTAAAATCAGACCCAAAAATCAGCTTACTATTCTTCCCTGCTAACTTATCCTCGTTGTTATTTGTCATTTAACCGCAATCAGTTTCCTAAAGAGGATAGTTTTAAATATTTAGAAAAGTATTTGCTACTGGTTTTTGTCAGAAAAACTAGAAAATCAGCAAGTACAACCAAAAAGAAAGTTTGAATCTGCGCCATAACATTGCAGATCTGGAAGGAACACTGGCGAGTGAACCTTTTACGCGCAGCAGGCGAGCCCGTGGAGAAGCTGATCCTACTTTCGATCTGCTTCAAAGGCACAATTTCAACGTAACACCAGCGCGTTTCTTAGCACTAAGCTCGGCTAGCAAGTCATCCAGGAGCGTCTCACCTTCACAAAGAAAAAATATTTCGCAGGGGGCATCCACATCCCTTTATAATGCCTTGCTGCTCAGCGGAACCACACTTCCGGCTCGTGTTCTCTTTCTGGATTTTCATATGGCGGTACCATGGGGAAACGCAATGGGTCCTTTGGCTTTACCACATCCAGTTCACGCGCTCCCTCACGGAAATCGAAAGAATTTTCCCAAATTCGACGGGAGCAGAAATCAAAGCATGGATTCCCACATATCTGCATTCATCATGTCATGCAGTATTTTGGATGTGGCACACGAAGATGTGTCGGTTTGCCTTTTTCTAGAAACCCTACAAGGACCTGCAGCTGAATGGTTTCAGCATTTGCCGGCTGGGTCTATTACCAGCTGGGCCACTTTGCGGGAGGCTTTCAAAGATAGATACAAGCCTTCAGAGGATACATTTGCATTATTATCATGAATCAATCACCTGAAGAAGGAGGCGAATGAGACCATGCGCGATTTTGTTACCCGGTTTAATGCACTAATCAACCGTGTCCCTGTTGCCATGCTTCCAACACCGGAGAATCAAAAGTGCTTCTTCATAAATGCTATGAGCTCGAAAGTTAGTTTCTTGCTCCTTGAGGAACGAGTTGCCACCTTGGTTCTCGCCTAAGCTGCTGCCATTCGCATAGAGGATAATCTGATAATATCTAGCGAATTGAAAAAGGAATCAGCCAAGCCTAAATCTTTGGGCCCTTCGCCCACTACTTCGTCTGATCCAGCATTCCAAAAGATGGCGAACAATTTGCTTGCATTAAAGAAAGCAGTTGGCCCAGACTCCCAGTTCCTCATACCAGGATATTCCGCAGAGGAATTTCATTCCTAACAATGTCTCACAAAGGCCGCGTCTACCGGCAACTGCTCCACGGTTGGTGCTTGAAGCTCCTCCGGTCAATGCTCTGGCCGAAATTGAAGAAGAAGAGCAGTACTATGAAGAACCTTCGTCTCAGGGCGAAGATGATCAAGATGTCGGTGAGCCGACTGGCGACTCTACTATTGGATACATGGAATTTGATGAGGAAGAATCTGATGAAGAAGAGGGTACCCAGGGATATACAAGCGGACAGTCATATGCTGTTTTTACTCGCTCGTAAGGAAAAGAAGCAGAAGTGGCTGCCCATGTGCAGAAGGAAAAGGCCGTGTCAAACGTGCCTCCAACCATTGCTAAAAGAGGTAATCCTCTTCCTACTCAACTCCTTGTTAAGTCTTTTACAAAGAAATCTTTTCCCCCCATCTCTCCTCCAAATCAACCCCCTCATATTCCTATCAAGATCAGTAATCTTATTCCACCATCGCGAGGTGAGGGACTCATTCCCTCACCAACGCAACCCTTGGCCGCATTTGATATCATAGATCATGCAAAAAAGACCAAGATCCAAATGTTTGAAGCTGAGTACCTTCAGTCAAACCCCGAACAGCTTGTAATATTGACCAAATATATTCAGAGTCAAGCTGTTACGTCTAAGCAGGTTTCCCCAAAAGGAATCCTTTCCACTCCCCCTGAATCCCACATAAATGTTGCTTCAACATCTGCATCAGGTAAGATAGAGCCTTTCTATCTCTCTCTCCTAATCAATGGCCATAAGTTGAGTAACTGTATAATTGATTCTGGGGCTTCTGATAACGTTATGCCGGCAAAAGTCGCCCATGCTTTGGGTCTCACTCTTACCAAGCCTTTCGGCAGATGTTATTCATTGGAAACCAAGCAAGTTCCGTTGGTTGGCCAAATCAAAGATGCGCAATTTGCGTTTGCGGCCTTCCCAGATAAAAGAGTAAAAATGACAGTCCTCGTTGCTGACATTCCGGCAGCCTATGGAATTTTGCTGGGAAGAAGTTTTTACAGCGAAGTTGGTGGAGAAATTCATATGGACTGGTCTAAAGCTAGAATTCCAGTCAAAGGCGTAATGCAGACTTTGGAGCCGGAATCACAAAAGAAGTACTTGGTTACTAGCTCTGAAGACCCCAAAGCTCAAATCCTTTTTGAATCATCAGGGATGGGGAACTACTTCTTATCTACCGAGACAGATAAAATGGGTGTCCTCGTTCAAGAAGGAGATCTTAATAAAATCTGGACATTGCAATTCGATGGGAGCTGTGCAACTAGTGGATGTGGCGCTGGGGCCGTGCTGATATCTCCTGAGGAAGAAGTCATTCCTCTCTCTTTCAAATTGTAGTTTTTCAACACTAACAATACTGCTGAGTATGAATCTCTGTTACTCGGTATGCAAGCTGCAAAAGAAAGAGGAATTAAAAATCTAAAAGTGCAAGGTGACGCAGAGCTAGTTGTAAATCAGGTCAAGAGGATATATCAAGTAAAAAATGAAAGGCTCAGGCATTACCGTAATGCGGTATGGGACAACATTGAAGAATTCGATGCTTTTTCAATAGAGTCCATCCCAAGGGCTCAGAATGACATGGCTGATTCATTGGCCGTTTCAGCGTCCCTCATGCTCCCACACCCAGGTTTGAAAACAAACAAGTACACCATTGAGGTGGTTTTCCGCCCGAGCGTGCCAGACAATTCTCAGCATTGGCAGGTGTTCAACGATGATAATCAACTCATTAATTTTATGGAAAAGGAGGAAAATTTTAAGGAATTACACTTTGAAGGGTCTATTTCCACTTGCCGTGAGTCAGTCACCGATCAAGGCAATGAATCTGAAGGTAACGATGGCATATGTCATCTCAAGGGAAATAAAATTCCAAAGGGCCTGGTTTCTCTGGAACGCCTGTTCGACAGGGATGACCGTTTTGTAAAAAAGAAGAAGTGGGACGACCCTAGCTCGTCCCCAGAAACTGAATCATTCAATATAGGTTCGATAGAACACCCACAATTCGTGAACATCGACAAATGTTGCACGCTTGAAGAGAAGCGAAAATTTGTCAAGTTGCTAAAAAAATATATGGATGTATTGGCATGGTCCTATGTCGATTTAAAGTCCTTCAAGCCAAAGGACGTTCAGCATGATATTCCGTTGAAAGAAGATGTCAAAGCCTTCCGCCAGAAGTAGAGGCACTATAATCCTAAGATCTCGGGTACCATCTAGGCCGAAATTCAGAAGATGCTGGATGCAAGAATCATCTTCCCTATCCATCACAACACTTGGGTAGCAAATATTGTGCCAGTACGCAAGAAAAACGGCGAGATACGCATATGCGTAGACTTTCGAAATTTGAATCAAGCTTCGCTGAAAGACAACTACCCTCTTCCGATAATGGATCAAGTTCTGCAAGCAGTAACTGGATCAGAGATGCTGTCCATGCTTGACGGTTTTTCAGGTTACAATCAGATTGAAGTTTCACCTGAAGATCAGTTTAAAACAACATTCACTACTCCCTGGGGTACATTTGCCTACAGCAGGATGCCTTTCGGCCTAACTAATGCTGGTGCCACTTTTCAGCGGGCCATGGATTTCACATTCAAAGGTATGATGGGGAAAGTCATTATGGTTTACCTAGATGACTTAACTGTGTTCTCTAAACAGTGAAATGATCATTGTGATCATTTGGAGCAAGTGTTGGCCAGGTGCCGAGAACATGGGATTTCCCTAAACCCAAAAAAGTCTATTTTTGGAGTCACGGAAGGGAAGTTGCTAGGCCATGTGGTTAGCAAAGAAGGAACAAAGATAGATGCCGAAAGAGTTAAGGCTATTCAAAGCCTTACTTTGCCTACAAGCAAGACTGGTGTTCATTCTTTCTTTGGAAAGGTGAACTTTCTCAGGCGTTTTGTTCCTGACTTTGCCGAGAAGACCCGTCACATATTGAACATGATGAAGGGGTCACCAAATTTCAGATGGAGTGAAGAGGGGAAAATGTCATTTGAAGAAATAAAAGCTTCTGTTGCTCATGCACCAGTCCTGGCATGTCTGGATTTCTCCAGGGGCTTCATCATGTATAGTTACGCATCTGAGCATACTGTGTCCACAATCTTGATGCAAAAGAACTCGAAGGATGTTGAATCTCTAATCACGTTCATGAGTTCTCCCCTCAAGCCTCACGAACTAAAAATGACTCAACTGGAAAAGCATGCCTTTGCCGTTGTCAAAGCAGTGAAGAATTTCAGGTATTACATTCTAAACTCGCATACGGTGGTGCTGGTCCCTGATACGGCGGTGAAATCAATTCTAACTCAGCAGGAGTTAGGAAGCTTGCGAGGAAATTGGATCGCAAAGGTCCAGGAGTATGACCTGGATATTAAACCAACCAAGCTAGTGAGAGGCAAGGGCCTGTGTCAGCTAATCGCTGAAAACAAAGATTTAGAAAGCCCTGATGACAGGGGTAACTGCACAGACGAAACACAACATCAGCAGGAAGAGCCTGATTCTCTACCTCTGGTTCTATTTGTTGCAACTAGTGATGAGTGGTACTCCGACATCGCTTTCTTCCTTACCTACGGCGAATGCCCAATGCATCTAACTGCAAAGGAGAAGCGCACTATAAAGCTTAGAGCGGCTAAATATGTCATCTGGGATGACGGTTTATATAAACGTGGGATAGATGGCATCTTTTTACGATGTGTTGACAAACCCCAGCAAGTAAAACTATTGGAAAGTTTTCACAATTCAGCCTGTGGAGGGCATTTCTCTTCCTCCGTAACTGCGCACAAGATCATTCGAGCCAAGTATTATTGGCTGACGCTCTTTCAAGACACAGCCATCTGGGTGGCGAAGTGTGAACCCTGCCAGCAATTCGTCGGCAAGCCCAAGTTGGCTGCCTTTCCCCTAAGGCTGGTCATTATCAATGAACCATTCAGGCAATGGGGAATTGATTTTATTGGCGCACTCAATCCTTAATCGAGTGCTGGACATAGTTATGTCCTTACAGCAACGGATTACTTCACTAAGTGGGTGGAAGCCATACCTGTCAAGCATGCCACTTTTGAGGTGGTTTGCAATTTCATTAAAGAAAATATCATTGTCAGGTTCGGCATTCCAAACAAAATCGTTGCTGATAATGCTTCTAACTTCTCCTCACGAGAAGTTATTAGTTTTTGCTATGAATATGGGATAACTTTGGCTCACGCCTCAGACTATTACCCTCAGGGAAATGGTTAGGCGGAATCCAGTAATAAGAACTTGGTGACCATCATACGGAAGTTAGTAGATGAGAATCAGCGAATGTGGCACAAGTCTTTGTACGACGCTTTGTGGGCTGATCGTATTACTCCGAAGAGATCTCTCGGCATGTCACCTTTTCAAGTGTTATATGGCACTGATGCCGAACTTCCCATTTCTACGGAACTTCCTGCTCTGCGCTTGGCACGAGCTATTGAAGATGAAACTTTCCAAAATTCTCTTGAAAAGAGAATCATGTATCTGGCAGAACTTGAAGAAAAGAGGGTAAGAGTGGTCGACAGGATCACTGAACATAAGAATCAAGTTAAGAGGCTTTTTGATAAGAAGGCCAAGTAGAGAGATTTTCAAGTGGGAAATCTCATCCTTTTGTGGGACAAGCGAAGAGAGCCAAAGGGCATGCACGGAAAGTTTGATTCCCTGTGGAGAGGGCCCTTCAAGATCAACCAACTCAACGGAGATAATAGCTTCTATCTCTCATATCTGGATGGAACCGAGCTCCCGCTTCCTTATAGCGGGCAACATCTGAAGATCTTCAGGAAGTAGAGCTTGCTCTCTTCTTTGTACAGTTTGGTTTAAGTTGTGTGTTTGCTTTTGGTTTGTTGTGTGTTTCTTTTACTCCCCCTCTAGTCGCCCTTGTTTTTTGACTCTGTTACCCAATGGATAGGCACATGAGACATGGGACTCTCTACCCCCGAGTTTGCTCAGGGATAGTCCCCAGAAAGAGCCAGCTGTTATCCTATAAAATTGGCAAGGGAAATTTTACAGATAACCATACCAAAATTTTGTTTAGATCCCTTGTTAGGGACCCCTTGCGTTCGAAACGTTGTAAAATCCTTTCCCGGGAAATCTGGTTTTTTCGAACTTAAGTCTTTTGAGCCTTTTTTGGCTGGGCGCATGAAATTGCTATGTAACACCAACTTTTGGTGCGCCCCCTTTAAAACCTTTGGCGCATGATTTTCAATGTTAACATGACTTTCAGTGCGCCAAAGTGTGTTGAGCCTTCCCTGCGTGCGCCAAGGCGCATGCGCCTGTGTAATAACAACGTTTGTTGCGCCACCTTTTGGTGCGCCAAAGGGCACACATAATCTTATTACAACACAATGCTTTGGTGCGCCAAAAGGCGCACATAATTTCATGTTGGCAGGTGTTTTGGTGCGCTAAAGGGCGCACGCTTTTCCCTGTCGACAACCACTCTCATGCACCTTTCAAAAAGTGGGTGGCGCATTAATGTCCAGCTAACCTATATATATATGGTTTGCGCACCCAAATGTCATTTTCACTTTTCGTTGTGCACGTGATTTTTCTGAGCCTGTCAGCCCCTACCTCGTCGCTTTCAACGTGTTGTGGACCCATTATCGAGCTTTTGTTATTTATCCGGGTAAGAGTTCTTCTCCCTCTTGTGTGTTTTACGTTCTTGTTTCTTGGTGTGCTTGTGGTCTGGTTATGGTTTATTGCAGTATTAAAATATCAAATGTTGAGCTAGCCCTCCCCTGTGCCGTCTTTCCTTATTTTTTTTCTCCCATCCCTCTTTCCAGATCTGCTGGTAGAGGGTGTTAGTTTGAAAGCTTGGTTTGAAACCCTTTGGCTTGAACCATTGAATATCCCAAGGCAGCCTTAGAACTGAAAAGAAAGAAGGGTTGAGCCATATGAAAAAACACTGTTTTTCCCTCTGGCGCACCAACGCGTCGTGCAACATTATAAATAGTTGCGCCCCCATGGCGCGTCTGTCCCCCCTGCAGCATAACTAGAACCCGCGCCAATGGCGCACCCATCATGCTTGTTGCATCAAGTTTTCATACGCCCTTAAGGCGCGCCTCTTCCACATGCTGCACAAGCTAAACTTGCGCCCCTTTGGCGCACCATCATTCAGTGCTACATCGCCTTTCCATGCGCCCATAGCGCGCCCTGCGCCCATGTAACACAAGTTATATCTGCGCCAAGTGTAGTTGTAAAAGCGAAGGCGCATCTCTCCTTATAGTAACATTCGTGTTTTACAAACCCTCTGTGCGCCGCGCCATATTTCCTTTGGCGCACGAAAAGTCCCTGTTACACACTTTTCCCATGCGCCCTTTACTAAAATGCACTCTGCAGTATGCATGCGCCATGCGCCTTTGGCGCCAGTTTAACCTTTGCAACATCCTCTTCCTGTGCGCCTTACCTATTTATCCTTGTAAGCTACAATTTTCATGCGCCCTGCGCCCTGAGCCTTATAATCTCTAACTCTTTCTTCCGCTAACATTCCACTGGAAGATCAAATGGCTAATTCAACCTTTTTGGATTGGGTCTCGCTTCTTCATGCAGATCAACAACTGAGTTTGGAAGAACATATGTCTACATCCAACAAGAGACCCACCAAATCAAAAGGGAAGGCTAAGCTTACTGAGGAAGAGATGAAGTATAAATATCAAAGGGTCAGAATGCCCGAGTCACAGGCCGAATGTAGCATGGACGTCAGAGACTCAGAATTAGGGCATATCGACATGGAAGAATTCTGGGGCAGAACTCTGAAAGTTACAAGGAGTCCATGGATGGACAAATTAATAGGCAGTGCCCTACACTTCACCAGAGGAATCCCCGTCAGCACAGTCAACAATGAATTTATAATGGTGGTTGCTCAGTCTTACAACAAAGACACCAGATGTGTCGAAAACATTAAGGGTGAGGTAGTCATTAACCTCACTGCCCGTCATTTTGAGATGATACTTGGCATCCCTCACCACTGGCACTTCGTGGCCGTCAGCCAAGAAGAGTGTATCAAGGCCTGGGAAGGCCAATGCATGTAACTAATGAACGAAGTCTACTTGAACAAGAAGGTGGTAACTCGGTGGCCTCAAATCATCCACTGCAGTGACTTCTCAGAAGAGCTCAGTGATACCATTACCTTCCTGAGTAGGGTCTTCGGGCTATCTGACGCCCATTACTTCCATAAATGGATGTTGCGCTACCTGGAAACAATGAACAAGAATTTTCCTGATCAGCGCTTTTGCTGGGGGAAATTATAAGCAACACCATTTCTGAGCAGCTACAACAGTTCAGCACAACGGGAGTATTCCATATGAACTCCTACGTGGTCTACGCTGCAGCATCACAGAGGGATTATCCAGGCCTAGCACAAAGTGGAGTTTGGCCTCAGGTCAAAATATATGAGTATTATCTAGAGTTGAAGCTGGAGAATAGCATCGCCCAACTCGCCAAAATCAACGATGCATTCTTTTATCACATCATCTGCCTATTGAGGCCAAATCTGACTCATAGTCGAACAACCAAAAACATAGTGGTAGCCACAGAGAAATGGGGAGCCCTGTTCACCCAATTTCCTACATTCACCTATCTGAGGGCTGCCAAATTTTTGGGAGAGCCAACCAGGCTACCAAGGTATGCTGGACCTAAGCTGATTCTGCTGGAACTGTCGAGACAGCTGGTCACATACCACGAAAAGTGCCAAAAAAGAAAGAATGGTGGAACTCCTTTCCCCCTCACAGTGGGCCGATACACATGTTCTACTCACCACAAGGCAAAGGAAATGTTCGCAGAGCTGGAGTTACTCAATTTGAAGCATGAATTCCCAGCCAGGCCCACCTTCGACCCAAGGGGCTGCCTGCCAAGAGCAAAGCTTGATCCAATCCACGTTCCTCAGATCGAGGATATTCATATTGACGTCCTCCATGAGGTAGAGCTCAGAAGAAAGAATCATTCTCACCTAGCATTGGCAGAAATTATCCAGTATGGGGTAGCCATTGTCCCCAAAGGCTACTGAACAACAGAAGATGAAGTAGACAAGGTATATAATGATACAGATGGGGACGATTGGCCTTTCCCAGCCATTGATAGAACTAAAGCTCCTCAGACAATTGAGGAGAGGGTCAAGGAAACCTTGCGGAGGACAGAACATTGGTGCCGGATGAACGGCCTAATCTACCTCGGGGTTGATTTCACAACATCCCCATTGGGCAACACACATCCACAGTCCAAGAAGCAGCTTCAAGGCAAAGGTGCAGAAGGTGATCAGCACCACTCAGGGAGAAGCCCCCGAGAGTCCTCTTTCCACCGCGCGAGAACAGGTAATAACTTTGGATCCGCCAGAGAAAGAAGCAACGGAGGATAGTCCCATAGGCCCATCCACTTAGGATGTCGGCATTGCTACAACCACTGAGGTCCCTTCTATCCCTTCTTCTTCTCTTCCTTCCCCTCCTCGAGTGACTCAAGCGACCATCCCTTTGGTCGTGTCCTCTGTCCCTTCTTCTATTCTTTCCCCTGCTTCTTCGTCTATCTTCTCTTCCCTCGCTGATCTTTCCTCCTCCATTTCTTCCCTCATCTCCGAGCTCCCTTCCCTTCCTATGTATTCCACAGCTGCAGTTTCCCTTCCTCCTGTGGACACTTCTTCGGCTATTCTCTCAATGCCGCCTCCGCGTGTCTCCATGTTTTTCCCCTCTTCTACTGTAGCTGCCTCCTCCTCTGTTTCTGGTCCTTCTTCCGTAGGACCAGCCTGGATCTCTCAGCAGCTGAGCCAGCAAAAGAGGAAAGTTCCCATCGCTCCGATGGACTTTTTAGTGATCCCAGCCAAAGGGGCAAAGAAGCAGAAACCTATTACACGCTTCTCTAAAAGCGCTGCAGGTGAGAGAATCATGGAAATTGCATACCCCGATCCCCTCAAGGAGAAACATGATCTGTCTCCTATAGATTTTACTGTGACCCAAGTCACAATGGGGAAATCTTCTGAAAGTCTCCAGGGGGAAGCTCTTTCCGCGGTCGACGCCCTCTGTCAAAAGCTTCAAGAAACAAAAGAAGAAAAAAGGCTACTAAAAGAGCAAAACAAATATCTGCTCCAAGCCTTACAGAAGATGGGTAATGCGCCACCCACGACTGCCGCCGAAACTTCTGAGCTTCTCAGCCAGGAGAAAATCAACGAATATTCAAAGATCGGTGAGCAGGGTATGGCCGTTTCTACTTGGAGGAGTCAGATCCTCAAGGACAGTGAAAAAGTGATCGCCGAGTTTGTCAATTTGTATCTGAGCATTGGAAAGGCAAACAAAGAGCTCCAAGCATTAGCGGGGCCCATATCAGAAGAGCTAGATCATGCTAGACTCCAACACAAGACCTTTCAATAGATGTTCGACTGTTCAGTCAAAGATCTGGTCAAGTTCGGTGTCTTCGGCCATCCAAGGGCCCTCAACAAAACCATGTCCACTTTGGACTATCGGATAGATCAGCTTGAATTTATTCTAGAAAAAATCGACAAGGTAAAGGAGGCAGCCCTGGATGCAATGCATCAAATGGAGTGAATTTTTCTCAACATGTCTCCAGGGTTGCTCACTCCTTCCTTCACCTTTAGGTCAGCTGATGAAACCATCCGGATCTTCAAGGAGATCACTTCTCAAGGAAGGGGGCCAGAGGTCACATTTGACACCGAATCTATCAACAACCTGCTGGCCTGTAGGGACTTCATCGGATTCCGCATTGAGGCGGAAAAAGATTATTCCAAACTCCCAGAGAAGCTCATAGATGAGCGGGAGACTTGTGAGGCAATCAGCGAACTACACAAGGATCCTTCTCAGATCAATTTGGCCGATGATTAACAAGTTTTTGGAATACCGCGCTCAGTTCCATATCTCATCACCTGAGCAGGATCAAAAGCAGGCTACTCCCTTTCAGCCGCAGGATGATGACGACGAGTAGCTGCTTCTTCTTCTTCTTCTTCTTCTTCTTCTCTCTCTTCTCCGACTTTCTTGTTGGAATGTCTAAAGTATGTTGGCACAAATGATGACATCATCCATGTTGCATCATGGGATGATGTCATCCATCAAGTTGTAAAAAGTCAACATGACTTTTAGATATTTTGTAAATATCTTTGTAAATAGTTGTTGGCTCCTTTTTTCCTTCTTTTCTCCTCTTCTTCTATAAATACCCCAACACTTGTTGTGTTGAGAGATGGATGAATATCTTTCAGATGAGAAATAGGAGTAAGGAAAAAAGACTTTGAGCTTTTTGTAACAGAACAAATTAGTAATACAATATTTGGACTTTGTGCTGAATACCTGTGTTATATACATTAGATCTTTCTTATGTTAGATCTGTGTATTTATTCTGTTGGATCTGCTTCTATTTTATTGTCATTTATTTATCATCAGTATTGCTTTGTTTATTTATGCAAGTAGGTTTGGATCTATTTACTACCAACCCAAAAACATAAATCTTTTGACTTTTCTGCTTTGGAATTCATTTCTTTTCTCCCTTCGGACCTGTTCCTTCTTCCTCCTCTCTTTCATTCCTTTCTCTTTGCAGCTGGAAATAAACCTACTGGGATGAGATCCCAAACCCCCGAAGGCAGAATCTGTGAGACTTGCATAGATTCCTGCTGGTAGAATAACAATAAACCAGTTTCGCTTTGCTGACTTAAAGAGGGGCTATGCCCTTCACACTGTTGGCTCGTTTATCCATAGATCTGCCCAAGCGACAAATTTTCAGACCAACACAGCGTTCCCAGAAAAAAGAGTAAAGATGACCATCCTTGTTGCCGACATTCCGGCGGCATATGGAATTCTGCTAGGAAGGATTTTTTGCAGTGAAGTTGGTGGAGAGATTCATATGGACTGGTCTAAGGCTAGAATCCCTGTCAAAGGTATAATACAAACGTTGGAGCCGGAATTAGAAAAGAAGTATTTGGTTACTAATTTTGATGACCCCAAAGCCCAAATCCTCTTCGAATCATCAGGAATGGGGAACTATTTCTTGTCTACTGAGTTTGACAAAATGGATGTCCTCATCCAAGTGGAGGATGTTAACAAGATCTAGACATTACAGTTTGATGGCAGTTGTGCGACTAGTGGGTGCGGTGCTGGAGCCATTCTAATATCTCCCGAAGAGGAGATTATTCACCTCTCTTTCAAGTTATATTTTTTTAACATGAATAATACCGTTGAGTATGAATCTTTGCTACCTGGAATGCAAGCCGTGAAGGAAAGAGGAATCAAGAACTTAAAAGTATAGGGTGATGAAAAATTAGTCGTAAATCAAGTTAAAAGGATATACCAAGTGAAGAATAAAAGGCTCAGACATTACCGCAATGCGGTATGGGACAACATCGAGGAGTTTGGTGATTTTTCAATAAAATCCATCCCAAGAGCTCAAAATGACATGACCGACTCATTAGCCGTCTCAGCATCCCTTATGCTCCCTCATCTAGGCTTGAAAACAGACACCTATACCATCGAGGTAGTTTTTCACCCAAGTGTGCCAGACAACTCTTAGCACTGACAAGTATTCAATGACGACAATCAACTTATTGCCTTCCTAGAAAAAGCAGAGAATTTCAGTGAGCTTCATTTTGAAGGGTCCACTTCTGCATGCCGTGAATATGTTATTTATCAAGATGAAGAAATACATGGAAGTGATGGCATATGTCAGCTCAAAGGAAATAAAATTCCAAAATGTTTGGTTTCTCTGGAACGTTTGTTCAACAGACATGATCATTTTGTTAGTAAGAAAATGCAAGATGATCCTAACTCCTCCCCAGAAACTGAACCGGTCAATTTAGGTTTGTATAACATCCGCAGTTTGTGAACGTCGGAAAATGTTGCACACCCGAAGAAAAGTGGAAGTTTGTCAAACTACTGAAGAAATACATGGATGTATTGGCATGGTCCTATGCCGATCTAAAGTCTTTCAAGCCAAAGGACGTCCAGCATGACATCCCGTTAAAAGAGGGTGTCAAACCCTTTCGCCAGAAACAAAGGCACTACAATCCTAAGATCTCAGGTACTATCCAGGCTGAAATTCAGAAAATGCTGGACACAAGGATCATTTTTCCTATCCATCACAGTACCTGGGTTGCGAACATTGTGCCAGTACGCAAGAAGAATGGTGAGATACGCATATGCGTGGATTTTCGTAACTTAAATCAAGCGTCCTTGAAGGACAACTACCCACTTCCCATAATGGACCAGGTTCTATAGGCAGTAACTGGTTTGGAAATGTTGTCCATGCTTGATGGTTTTTCAGGTTACAATCAGATTGAAGTCTCGCCCGAAGACCAATTCAAAACAACATTCACTACCCCTTGGGGTACATTCGCCTATAGCAGGATGCCCTTTGGTCTGACCAACGCCAGCACCACTTTTCAGCGGGCCATGGACTTTGCATTCAAAGGTATGATGAGGAAGGTCATCGTAGTCTACTTGGATGACTTAACTATGTTCTCTAAACAGCTAAATGATCATTGCAATCATTTGGAGCAAGTATTGATTAGATGCTGGGAACATGGGATCTCCCTGAATCCAAAAAAGTCTATTTTCAGGGTCACGGAAGGAAAGTTGTTGGGACATGTTGTTACTAAAGAAGGGATAAAGATAGATGTCGAAAGGGTTAGGGCTATTCAGAGCCTTACTTTACCTATAAGCAAGACCGACGTTCACTCTTTCTTCGGAAAGGTGAACTTTCTCAGGCGCTTTGTTCCCGACTTTGCTGAAAATACTTGCCACATATCAAACATGATGAAAGGGTCGCCAACCTTCCGGTGGAGCGAAGAAGGAAAAGCATCATTTGAGGATATAAAAGCTTCCGTCACTCCCGCACCAGTCTTGGTATGTCTCAATTTCTCCAAGGATTTTATCATGTATAACTATGCATTTGAGCATACCGTATCAACCATCTTGATGCAAAAGAATTTTGAGGATGTTGAATCCCCAATTACGTTCATGAGCTCTCCCCTCAAGCTTCACGAATTAAAAATGTCTCAGTTGGAGAAGCATGCCTTCACTGTTGTCAAAGCAATCAAGAACTTTAGGTATTACATTCTAAACTCTCACACAGTGTTGTTGGTCCCTGACATGGAAATCAAGTCAATCTTAACTCAACAAGAGTTAGGAAGTTTGCGAGGAAATTGGATTGCAAAAGTTCAAGAGTACGATCTAGACATAAAAACCACCAAGCTAGTAAGAGGCAAGGGCTTATGTCAGCTTATGGCTGAAAAATGAGATTTAGAATACCCTGGGGAAAAAGATGATTGCACTAAGGGAGCACAAAGCCAGTTGGAGAAAGCCGATTCTCTACCCATGGTTCTATTTGTCGCCACCAGTGACGAATGGTATTCTGATATCGCTTTCTTTCTCACTTATGGTGGGTGTCCAACTCATCTAACTTCAAAGGAGAAACATGCTATAAAGCTTAGAGCAGCCAGATATGTCATCTGAGATGACTGTTTATACAAACGCGGAATAGATGGCATTTTCTTGCGATGTGTTGAAAAGCCACAACAGGTAAAGTTACTTGAGAGTTTTCATGATTCAGCCTGTGGTGGTCACTTCTCCTCTTCTGTGATAGTACACAAGATCATTCGGGCTAGGTACTATTGGCCGACGTTGTTCCAGGATATAGCCACCTGGGTAGAAAAATGTGAACTCTGCCAAAAATTTGTTGGCAAGCCAAAATTGGCTGCTTTTCCCCTCAGGCCGGTCGTTATCGATGAACCATTCAGGCAGTGAGGAATTGAATTTATCGGATCACTCCACCCCCAGTCGAGTGTCAGACATAGTTATGTCCTGATAGCAACAGATTACTTCACCAAATGGGTGGAGGCCATACCTGTCAAGCATGCCACTTCTGAGGTTGTTTGCAGTTTCGTCAAAGAGAATATCATTGTCAGGTTTGGCATTCCCAGCAAGATTGTTGCCGATAATTCTTCCAACTTCTCCTCACGAGAAGTTGTTGGTTTTTGCTATGAACATGGGATAATCTTGGCCCACGTCTCAGATTATTACCCCTAGGGAAATGGTCAGGTAGAATCCAAAAATAAAAACTTAGTGACTATCATATGGAAGCTAGTTGATGAGAGTCAACGGACGTGGCACAAGTCACTGTACGACGCTTTGTGGGTAAACCGCATTACTCCCAAGAGGTCTCTCGGTATGTCACGTTTTCAAGTGTTATATGGGACCGACACCGAGCTCCCCATTTCTGCAAAACTTCCCTACTCTGTGCTTGGCACGAGCAATTGAAAATGAGACTTTCCAAAATTCCCTTGAAAAGAGGATCATGTATCTATCAGAGCTCGAAGATAAGAGAGTAAGAGTGGTCGAGAGGATCACTAAACATCATAATCAAGTTAAGGGATTGTTTGATAAAAGGGCTAAGTAGAGAGATTTCCAAGTGGAAGATCTCGTCATTTTGTGGGACAAACGAAGAGAGCCAAAGGGCATGCACGGGAAATTTGATTCTCTATGGAGAGGGCCTTTCAAGATCAAGCAGCTGAATGGAGAGAATAGATTCTATCTCTCGTATCTAGACGGAACTGATCTCCCGGTTCCCTATAGCAGGCAGCATCTCAAAATATTTCAGGAAGTAGAGCTTGCTCTCTTCTTTGTACAGTTTGCTTTTGTTGTGTGTTTGCTTTCGTCGTGTGATTTCCTTCGTCTTCACCCTTGTTTTTGACTCTATTGCCCAATGGATAGGCACATGTTGATATGGGGTTCTCTACCCTTGAGCTTCGCTCAAAGATAGTCCCAAGAAAGAGCCAGCTGTTATCCTGTAAAATTTACGAGGGAAATTTTACAAGGTAACAATACAAAATTTTTTTCCTGGTCCCTCGTCAGGGACCCCTAAGCGTTAAGAATGTTATAAAAACCCTTTTTGGGAAATCTAGTTCTCCGAATTTGGTCATTCTTGTCGTTTTTTGGATGGACGCACCTTTTATCTGTGTAAAACAGACTAAATTTATGCCCCCTTCATTTCCTTTCGGCGCACCATTTGAAGTGTTGACACATCAATTGTTACACCTTCCCATGATGCACCTTTCTTGCATGCGCCAAGGTGCATGCGCCTTCCTGTCAACAAAAAAAATGTTTGCTGCCTTGTAATTGGTGCGCCAAGGCGCTCAAAATCAAAGTGTTGACAGTACTAAATTTGCACCAAAGGTGCACATAATTCCGTGTTGACATGCATATATGCCACGCCAAAGGGCGTAAAGTTTTACATGTCGACACATGTTTTTGTGTGCCCCTTTAAAAAGTGGTTGGCACATTTATCACGCCTTTTCCTATATATATAGGCACATCCACCCTGTCACATTCACAATCATAAAACACATGATAAATTTTATTCCTCTGCGCCTTTCAGCATGCCCATCCTCCTTGTATCACGTTTGTGGACCCCGCTTCGTCTCTCACTTTCTATATATTTTCGGGTAAGTATTCCTCTTTCCTCTTGTGTTTTCGTTTTTGCTAATTATTTGTGAGTTTGGTGAAATGGATCTGGAACCATACCCCCCCATCTGCCATTCTTGCACATCTTCTCTCCCAAATCGTCTTTCATCCTTTTTCCAGATATGCTGGCCAAGAGAGTCTCTGCCGTAAAAATGAATCCAAACCCTTCTACTGTGCCCCCTTCTCTATATGAATCGATACGGAGTCAATCCTGAAAGATCACAAATCCATCGTAAAGGAAAGAAAACTTGAAAGTTGTCCTCAGGCTATATTTTCCTCTGGGCGCAATCGCCACCTTTGTTACAAGAAACACAGTCACGCCAAGAAGGCGCTCCACCCTTGATTGCAACATGTAGTATCCCTGTGCCATGTAAAAATCAAGTAAACCCTAAAACTGGCGCAGGTGCATCCCTGTTTATAACAACAAAGTGTCATTCAAGCTTTCCCTATGCCACGCCAAGGTTCCCTTTTGCGTACATATATTTAGTGCTACACGCATGTTAATCATGTGCCCTTCGAGCGCACCAAAGTCCCCGTGTGACATGCAAATTACATGCACCATTGGTGCATCCTGTCCCCATGTAACACCAAAATTATTTGCGCCCAGTAGTAAACCACATATAATGGCACAGGCGCATCCCTGTTTACAAAAACAAATATGTCATATGCAAAATCCTGTGTGCCCTGCGCCCTTTGGCACTGATTTATCCCTTGTAGCACTCTGATTCAGTGCGCCATTCTATTAACTCGTGCAGCCTACAGTGTCCCTGTGCCCTGCGCCCAGAATCCTTAAAATTGCTAACTCCTCGTTTTGTAAAGCTCTAAATGGAAGATCTGACAGAATAATATGGCTCTTTTGCGTTGAATTTCTCTCCTCCTTCTTACAGATCAACAACTGATCTTGGATCCATATATGTCTACATCAAGAAAAAGGCCAACCAAGTCAAATGGTAAGGCTAAAATTACGGAGGAAGAAATGAAATACAAATACCAGAGAGTCAGAATGCCTGAAGTCCCAGGAAGAATGTGACTTGGACATTAGAGACTCCGAACTCGGTCACATTGACATGGAATACTTCTGGGCTAGAACTAGGAGAGTCACATGAAGTCCTTGGATGGAAAAGCTGGTGGGACAGTGGTCTACATTTTGCTAGAGGAATCCCCATCGTCAGTGCGGTAAACAATGAATTTATGATGGTGGTGGCTCACTGTTACAATAAAGACACAAGGTGTGTCAAAAATGAAAATGGCGAGGTCATAATCAACCTCACTGCCCGACACTTCAAAATCATGCTAGGAACTCCTCACCACCAAAATTTTGTGGCTGTGAGCCAAGAAGACTGCACCAAGGCGTGGGAGGATAATGAAGATAAATGCATGCAACTGATGAATGAAGTGTACTTGAAGAACAAGAAGGTAATAACGAGATGGCAACAGGTTATTCACTGCAGTGACTTCTCCGAGGAATTGAGCGACACCATCACGTTCCTAAGTAGAGTTTTTGGGCTTTCTGACACCCATTACTTTCACAAATGGATGCTTAGGTACCTTGAAACTATGAATACGAATGTGCCAGATCAACGCTTTGAGTGGGCAGAGATCATAAGCAACACCATATCCAAGCAGCTCCAACAACTCACCACAACGGGGAGGTTCTACATGAACTCCTACGTAGTCTATGCTGCAGCCTCGGAGATAGATTATCCAGCACTGAGCCGATGCGGGGTTTGGCCCCAGGTAAAGATATATGAATACTACCCGAAGCTGAAGCTAGAGAACAACATCCCGTAGTTTACCAAGATCAATGATGCTTTCTTCTATGGCATCGTCTACCTTTTGAGGCCAAATATGACTCATGGTCAAATGACCACGAGCATATTCACCGCGGCTGAGAAGTGGGGAGCACTATTTACCCAATTCCCCACCTTCACATATCTCAGAGTGGCCAAATTCTTGGGGGAACCCACCAAATTGTTGAGATATGATGGCCCCAAGTTGATCCTGCTAGAGTTATCCAGATAGCTCATAACCTACAATGAGAAGTGTTTAAAGAGGAAGAAGGGTGAAACCCCTTTCCCCCTCACAGTGGGTAGGTATACCTGCACTTCTCACACCAAGGCCTAGGATATGTTTGTAGAGCTAGAACTGCTCAATCTAAAGCAAAACTTCCCAGCAAGGCCCACCTTTGATCTAAGAAATTACCTTCCCAAGGAAAAAATCGATCCAATCCACATTCTACAGATCGAGGACATCTATATGGACTTGTATTATGAGGTCAAACTTAGAAGGAAGGATCACTCCCACCTGGACTTGGCGGAGATTATTCAATACGGCATAGCCATTGTTCTAAAGGGTTATCAAACCACCGATCAAGAATTTGATCAAGTGTATCTAGACACAGATGGGGACAACTGGCCGTTGCTGCAATAGAAAGAACAAAAGCACCCCATACCATCGAAGAGATGGTCAAGGAAACATTGCGGTGAATAGAACACTGGTGCTGAATGAATGGCCTTATCTACCTCAGAGTAGATTTCACTACGTCCCCATTGGGCAATGCACCTATCAGGTTAAAGCATCTGCCAAAGGTCAAACACAAGGATAAAGAAGGTGATTCAAGCTTTGCCCAAGAAGGAACTCCTGAGAGCCCTCCTTCCGCCGCACAAGAACAGGTTGTAACTCTGGCATCCCCAGAGAAAGAAGCGGCAGAGAGTGTTCCGACGGGCACATCCACTCAGGGTGTTGCCACAGCTACAATTACCGAGGTCCCTTCTATTCCTTCTCCCTCTCCTCCTTCCCCTCCTCGTGTGACTCAAATGACCATTCCTTTGGTCATATCGTCTCCCTCATCTTCCACTATTCCCCCTTCCTCATCTTCCATCTTCTCTTCTCTCATAGAGCTATCCCCCACTATTTCTTCTCTCATCTCTCATCTCCCTTCATTTCCCATGTCTACCTCCCGTATAGTATCCCTTCCTCCTGTGAGCACTTTCTCGGGCTCCCTCTCGATGCCTCCACCAAGTGTCTCTACCCATTTCCCCTCATCCACTACAGCTGCTCCCTCTTCCACCTCTGGTCCCGTTCCCTTAAGTCCAGCATAGATCTCCCAGCATCTAAGCCAACAAAAGAGGAAAGTCCCTATCGCACCGATGGACTTCTCTGTCATCCCAACAAAGGGGGCTAAGAAGCAAAATCCTATAACCCGCTTCTCTCAGAGTGCATCGGGAGAAAGAGTAATGGAGATCACATATCCCGATCCTTCAAAAGGTAAAAAGGATCTGTCTCTGACAAATTATACAGTGACCCAAGTCACAATGGGAATGTCTTCTGAAAGTCTTCAAGGGGAGGCCCTATCTGCAGTGGATGCCCTTTGTAAGAAGCTCCAAGAAGCCAAGGAAGAGAAGAGGTTATTAAAAGAACAAAACAAAAACCTTCTCCATGCCCTACAGAAAATGGGCAGTGCACCTCCTACATCTGCCACTGAAACTCCTAAGGTCCTAAGCCAGGATAAGATAAATGAGTACACCAAAATTGGTGAACAAGGTATGGAAGTTTCCACCTAGAAAGATCATATCCTCAAAGACAGCGAGGAGGTAATTGTCAAGTTCAGCGAATTGTATCAGAACATCAGTCAGGCGAACAAAGATCTCCAGGCGATTGTGGGACCTATCTCCGAAGAGTTGGACCATGCTAGGTTACAAAATGAGACGTTCCAGAAAATACTTGACTGATCAGTCAATGATTTAGTAAAATTCAGCATTTTCGATCACCCCAGGGTACCCAGCAAGATCCTTGCTGCGTTGGATTACCGGGTCGATCAGATGGAGTTCGTCCTGGAGAAGATTGACAAGGTCAAGGAGGAAGCCTTGGATGTGATGCACCAAATGGAGCAAATTATCCTAAGAATGTATCCAGGCTTGCTTACTCCTTTCGCCTTGAGGAAGGTAGACGAAACTATTCGGATCTTCAAGGAGATTGTCTCACAAGGGCTAGGGCCAGAAGCCACTTTTGACACCGAATGCATCAATAGCCTTCTGGCTTGCTGTGATTTTGTGGGGTTCCTGATGGAGCCAGGCAATGAATATTTCAAGCTCCTTGAAAAACTCAGAGATGAGCGGGAGACTTGTGAGGTCATCGACGATCATACAAAGGGTCCTGCCCAGGATCAACTTCAGCCAATGATCAGTAAATTCATGGAATATCCAACCCAGTTCCACATCACCTCTCCCAAGGAGTAGCAGAAGCAAGATACCCCCTTTCAGCCGCAAGACGACGATGAATAGATTTCTTCCTCTTGGCTTCCTTTTTGTAAATATCTAAGAGTATGTTGGTACAAATGATGACCTCATCCATGTTGCATCATGGGATGTTTTCATCTACTAGGTTGTCCAAATTCAACATTGACTTTTAGATATTTTGTAGATATTTTGTAATTAGTTGTTAGTTGCTTTTTGCCTTCTCTCTTCTCCTTCTTCTATATATACTTGGATACTTGTTGTATTCAGGTGGTGGATACTTTTTATATGAAAAATATAAGTAAGAAGAAAAAAATTTGAGCTTTTTGTAACAGAAGAAAACATTAATACAAATATTAAGAATTTGTTTTGAATACATGTGTTATGGGCATCTTAATCTTTCTTATGTCAGATTTAGGCGTTTATTCTGTTGAATTTATCTCTACCTTTTATTCATTTATTCATCAATATTGCTTTGTTTGTCCATGCAAGTAGGTTTGGCTCTGTTTACTACCAGCCCAAAACATAGACCCTCTGACCTTTCTGCTTTGGAATTCATTTCTTTCCTCCCTTCAGATCTATCCTATCTCCTCACCTCATTTCTTTCCTTCCTTTTCACAGTTGGAAATACCTCTACTGGGATGAGATCCGAAACCCCCGAAGGCAGAATATTGTGAGACTTGCACAGATTCCTACTGGTAGAATAGCAATAAACCAGTTTCACTTTGCTGACTCAAAGAGGGGCTATGCCCTGCACATTGTTGGATCGTCTATCCATAGATCTGTCCACCCGACAGATTTTCGGACCAACAAGATTAAAGACATAGTGTACGAGCTAGGGTTGAAATTGTGATCTCGATTGGTTGTGGAAGCAGAAAAATCAAAGATCAGATATCTTCATGTGGATTGGTAGGTGTTTGGTCATCTTTAGGGGGTTTCAGCCTCCTTGTGTTTTTGGAGCTTCACTAAATTAGGGGTTGGTGCTACTTGTAGGGTTAGTGCTTTACTAAACTACGGGTTAGTGCTCCTTGTGAAGTTGGTGCTTCACTAAATTAATTTTCTTTGTGTAATATAAGAAGAGTTTCAATGGGTTTTCTTCCCCATGAGGTTTTCCCACTTAATTTTGGTGTTTTGTGTACTCTCTTGCTCTTGATCTTGCTTATTGTTGTTTATATGCTTAAGTAAACACACATGTGGTACATGGTTGAATGAATAGTTGTATGAATGCTAACATATTATGAATGTTAAATGAAAGAAATTTTTTTGTAGGAATTATTCACCCCCGTCTCAGTCCATTGTGATTCTAACAATTTTATCAATTAAAATAGATATATTGCTTCTTCTAATTTTAATTAACAATAATAAAACTGAAAGCTTCAAAGAAATACAAATACACCTACAACCTTGTTATTGTTGTGTCGTGAAAGCTTCCTAAGTGTGATAATTATTTTATTTTCTCCTCATATTCCTTTCTAGAGATGAAATCTAGATGATCCAATATGTGCAAATGCTAGCTGTTTGTAAGAAGAAATCAAGAGAATACTAGAACTAGTTGGTTACAAGCAAACTGTTAATAAATGTAATACTGGGAAGAAACACATAAATGTGTTATGTTGTCTATGTAATTCTTAGTAGTATTTTGGTAGCATAACAGTGTGATACAAATCTCAAATCTCCAACTGATCATCTACGTAAAATTTAGGTTTTTATTGAAATATGGGGAAGAAAAAGTATCAAACAAATGGAAATCAAGAAGTGCCAAATCATCAAAGAAAGGGGGAGTTAAGATTCTAATAATAAAAAACTGAGAAGAGGATTCCAAAATGAATCCAAAAATTGAAAAAAATAGGAGAAACAGTCAAGAAATGGGTGATAAAATCACTCACAAATTTTGAACACATATTTAAAACATGTAGTTTGAAATCTTGGATGAAAATGGATAGAACCACCAGTCTGTGTAGACTGGCGATTATGAAACCACAATAGAGGTTACATAAATTAAGACAAAAATAAATTATAAAAAGGATGTAAAGTGGCTAGTGAGGACAAGAAAAGCTAAAGAACTTAGAAACAAGGAAAAATGAGTCAAAATAAGCATGCTTAGGTGAAGGGAAATGATCTGGATCTCAATGTTATTATGAAAAAGAAATATTTCAGAATTGGAAGAGAGGGAAGGCATATGGAAGAAAGCATAGAAATAGTTAGTTTCCGCATGGAGTCTCCTTCTATGTTACTTATTGTCTTATTAGGATATGGACAATAACACATTCTAATTTCTTGGTGTCAGAGGAGATTGGACGATTACATTAGAGGATGTTTATAGGATCCTAAGAGTTCCTATCACTGGAAGGAAGTTGGCACTAGAAAGAACCAATTCATTAGTTGAGGCCTGAATATGGGTTAATTACCTTGGTGATGTACAAACACCTAATATGAGTGCCATGTAGGGAGTCAGAATTTTTACCATTGAGAGCACTCATATCCCCACTCCGCACAAGGACATCATTGGTATATTTACCTCACATTTGATTGGAGATAAGGGCGGAGACATGTTTTTAATTTTTTGGGCTCCTATTATTAAGAGCATTGAGCTCTATATCAGGGTATATGGATGGGGGATTGACATATTGTGCACTACATACCATGATTTATATCAAATTGTTAGATGTGGGGTGAGGTATCTTAGCTGCCCTACACTAGTGATGTCATGAGTATACGAGAAAATTATCCCCTACTAGAGGAGTGTTGGGATAAAAAATCCCACAAAGATCAGGGCTATTAGGTGGGGTGATGTGGCTCCACTTAGGGGTGCACTGTAGTTAACATGTAATTTAACCACAATAAATATGATCAGACAACCATATCATGGTATGATAGGCAGATGGGTTGAGGAGGGTGTTACATTGACCATTTGTGCTACTATTGTTTAGTTAGTTGATCATAGTAATAGAGTTGAGACTCATCCAGTGCTTTGGGTACCCCAATAGTTTTGGTTACCCTTTTCAAATGTTCTTACAACACTCACTACTATATATAAGGGATACGAGAGGCGAGAGATGACCATAAGGTCCAACTTCAGTGGATAGTTGCAGTGGCTAGGATCCCGATTGGTAAACCACGAGATGTACTAGACCCAGGTGTAGGTGTCGCAATTAGACTGAGGTAGGTTATATAGATTGGTGAGGGTCCAACTAAGAGTGAGGAGGAGGAGGTTGAGACATTTGACAGACTTGGGCTTGAAGGAGGAGTCAGACCCTAAGTGGCAGGGTATAGGTGATGCTTCGGTGGCTGTCAGAGTCGAGGCGAAGGCAATGGATGAGTCAGTTCATCCTGAGTAGATGGAGGAGGAGTTTGTGGATCCATAAGAGATGGAGGAGAAGGAGAAGGATGAGGATGAGGAGGATGCAACACCTCTTACAATAGCACTAGTTGTAGACCCGAGATGGGTCATCAGAGAACCAAGTGAGTATATACACAATTCTCTTACATTCTACTCCTTGGATTTGATGTTAGTAGGATATTTTTTTTGGTTTTTTATTTTCTAACTCACCATTATACATTTTATTTTTGCATCCACTGATGATGGATGGCCGGATCTTATTTGGCGCATGAACCTGGACTTCTTCATGCTCCCCACTGAAATGAATCAAGAGGGATTATTTACAGACCCTGGAACTATCCACCATACCAATATTTTTGCACATGCATGGTATGCATCAACATATATATATCAGTTGATGATTAATATTGTGATTCTACAGGACCAAGAGAGATGGCAAGGATCCTCACACAAAGGAGCTGACACCACTAGATGATCTCATGGAGAGTCTCATCATTCTACACGTAGAGGCTCCCATACTACACCCAGCTGATCTTGTCATAGGAGTCACAGTAGGATCCCTTTCCCTACCCTTTCATAGGGATCTCATAGCGAGGGATAGGCTAGAGGCATTTATTGATTTGGGACTATTTTTTTATGTATATATCATTTTTTTGTTGTTTGTGTACTCTTAGATGGTTTGGAATTTCCAAAGTTTTTTATTTTTTTAAATACATGTTATGGATGATTATGTAATGTGGTAAAAATAACTTATATGACCATTCATATGGTAACAAATTATAATTAGGATACTTTATTTTTCAAGTAATGTTTAAATTTTCTATTACATTGGAAAAATGTAGTGAATATGGTATGATGATAAGATAGCCTCACTCCATTCTTAACTCCAAACAACTAGTAGGATGTAAGGGCTCATCACCAAGAGCTATGAAGAATGCGAGATATGTGATTTGAAGAGTGTGAATAAGAATGATGACCAAGAGACAAGAAATTTGACAAAGATCCATTTAGAAACTTACAACCCAACCCTAATCAAGATTAACTAACTAGTTCAAAATGAGTTATGCTTGTAATTTTTTACTAGACTTAGATCCATAGATGGCTATTGATTGATATGATCTGGTTTGAGGGATGATTTTTTCTCATGGGAATTTCATGATTTCAAGTAATTTTATTTCTTTTTTTATTTAGGATTTTTGATTTTTGATATGACCCCCTATGTCTTGCCCCATGTTACTAGTAAGAAGCATGAGATCATCAACCAAGGGAAAAACATAGGTGAGTAAGGGAAATTTCCTCCTATCCCAACCTCATGCTACTAGTAAGAAGCATGGGATCATCAAAAAAAAGTTGGGAGGGATGGAAAGTGTAGTTATTTACAATAAGAATATTTGTATTTATTGTCTATATAGATTTTTTTTGCTTTAGATTGTTATTTTTAGGAGGGAAATTTTTCCCTAATCTCAACCCCACGCAAATAGTAGGATGCCAGGGCTCATCATCAAAGATTGAGATAGGCGAACAAAGGTTCTAGGTGAAATTTTTAGGATGCTTTTGTTACGGAGAGATATTTTTAGGGGAATATTTATCATTAAGAATCTTACAGAGAAAATTATGAGCAATAAATACTCAAATTGGAAGAAACCATGAAGAAGACTAGGCATGCAAGTCTTTATAACATCAATTTAAAAATTTGTTTCATGAATGGAAATGATAATAAGGATTAAATAATTTGAATATGTGAAAATGATGTAGAAGAGGTATCATGGATAGATTTACCAACATTTGAAAGTTTGAAATTTACTTAAAATATAAGTTTTCATTTTATAATTTCCATAGAATGATAATGCAAGTAACAAGAAAATGTGAATGTAATAAGTATAGTGTGGAGATGAAAATGACTATATGTGGAAATGTTTGAGGTGAAGTGAGTTGATGGATTCACCAAAATCCTGACCCTATATAGTATATAAACAATACACACCATTTTTGAAATCTTCCATTACTTGGTAGGGCCCTATCCATTTTGTCCTAAACTTCCTACCTTCATTGACCTTCTTGTCTATTCAGATTTTAACTCTCAAAACAAGGTCTCCTACCCATATTTCACATTCATAGACCTTTTTATTATAATTCTGACACATTATATCTACATAAAATCAATGATGTTGTTTGGCCTTAAGTCATTTATCATCCAATCTTTCTAGATTATCTAGACACATATTTCAATACTCATCTTCATCAAGAATTCCTTGTAAAGACACACAAAGACTAGGTAATTCTACATCTAGTGGTAAGACCAATTTAGCACTAAAGACTAAAGAGGAGGGGGTTTCCCTCATTTGTGTTTGAAACGAAGTCCTATAAGCCCATAAGGTGGGAAATAACTTCAAGTTCCAATCTCTCTTATTATCCTTAACCATCTTAAGGAGGATGGAATTCAATGTTTTATTGGTTTCCTTAGCCTTCCCATTGGCTTGAGGTTAGTACAAGGAGGCCATGTGATAAAATATCTTAAAATGAGTGCGTAGTTTACATACCTCACCATTTTAAAAAGAAGTGCCATTATTGGAAATAATGACCTATGACATGCCATACCTGCAGATGATCTAGTTCAAGATAAAATTGGCTGTGATAGATCTAGGCACTGTAGTTAGAGGCATGGTCTCTAACCACTTCATAAAGTACTCCATGGCCATGATAATAAAATTGTGGTTGTATGATGACGTGGGAGTGAATTTTTCTATCAAGTCTAAGACCCAAGTTGAAAGGCTAGGCATCACAATAGGGTGTAAATCCTAAGCTAGGATGTATATAGCATGCGAGCATTCTTGGAACTTTTGGCATTTTATGAAATATTCCACAACTTCATGGCTAAGGGTGGGCCAAAATTAACAAGATAATTTTAAATACCCTTTCGGGAAATATATCAAAGGTGTGCAAATCAAGTGATTTGGTTTTACCCTTGGTAAATAGGGTTTCAAAGGAGGAGGTGATCTTACTAGATGTAAAATAAGTTATCTAAAGTAAAAGGTTATTTTCAAAGTGGTTTTTTCCTTATTGGGGTTTTCCACTATAAATATTGTGTCACCTGTGTTATTTATTTCATGTAAGTATTTCTTTATTTACTTATGTTATGATGTAATATTTATTTAATTATTTATTGTAACATTATGTAATATGTAAGTTGATTAAATTTGTATTTATTAGAATCCTCAAATTCTAATAGATGATCAGCCTTGGGTGGCATGAGAGCTAGTGGTAACATGAGGAAATGCTTGACTGACTCAAAAAAATTGTGACATTCCTTTGTCCATGTCTTGTAGTAATATTTCTTCAAGAAGTCATTAATATGATGAATACCATATGTTAAATTCGGAACAAACCTATGGATTTACCCAAGATTTCTTAAGAAAGACCTAATACTCGATTCATCCATTGGTGGGGTCATTTCCAAGCTTTCCCGAATCTTTCTAGGAACCACATCAATCCATTGAGAGGAAATGATATAACCAAATAGCTTACTTCCCATGACTCCGAATATGCACTTCTCCAGATTTTAAGTCATGCCATGCTCAATTAAACATGAAAGAATAATTCAAAGAACCTTGGGATGATCACCCCACTTTTTATATTTCACCAAAAGATCATCAACACATGTTTCCACAATATTATGAATGAGATAATGGGGTATATATGCCATGGCCCATTGATACATGACACCAATATTCTTCAAACCAAAAGGCATAACAACATAATAGAAGGTCCCCCAGGGAGTGGTGAAGGTAGTCTTGGTTTGATCTTACTCATAGATCCTTATTTGGTTATATCTGGAGAACCCATCTATGAGGGATAAAAACTCGTAACCATTTTTTACATCAAAAATAATGTCAATAAAGGGTAAGGGAATTCATCCTTGGGGTAGTCTTTGTTTATGTCTCTAAAATCAATGCACATCCTTATTTTCCCATTATTTTTAAGGATCATGACAATGTTGGACATCATCATGGAGAAGTTCATTATATTTATTAATCCTACATGTATAAGATTCATTACTTCTTATTTGACCATCAAAGCTACTTTGGGCTTCATAGGTCTTAAATTTTGTTTCATGGGTTTTGCATCGAGCGTGGTAACCAAATTATGAACCACTATGTCAAAAGTGTCACCTGTCATAGCTAAATACAAATACTTGGGAATATTCCTTAAGCACCTTAGTCTATTTTTATATTTCCTTGGATGATAATGAAGAAACCAACTTCAGAATTTTGGGATCTTCTTATGTCCCTATGTTGATGTCAATCGTTCCTTCTATTAGGGAGGCTTTCCCTTCTTAAAAATCAGGGGGGATGGCGGTTCCGAATTTTGGGATCTTCTTATGTCCCGATGTTGATGTCAAGTTCTAAATATTCCTCAACTTTATAGATCTCTAATTAATGTGAAGAAGAGGAATTCATCATTTTATTCCAAATTATGAAGAAGGGTGAGGGATAAGGGAAAATCCTTTCTTATAAGGCATGGGTTGAAAATAAGTGTACCCATAAAGGAATCCTAAGATTGCTTCATCATTCTTAGTGTAATATAATTGTATAGGATCATTTTCGGTCTCTACATATGATAAAATTGCATTATTAGGAATATTGTGAATCAAGGGTTCAATTTGGATTGAGACTGTGAATTATTATTCCTTCAAATATTCATTCTGGAAAAAACAAGAAGAAAAAGTCGTCATAGAATCAGAAAGCTGATTTTTATCTGTGGGGATTACTTATATAGAAATTAAATCAAAATATTTACATAGTTTGTGCACAACATATTTGTAGAGATGGAGGTGATTCACGCCAGTCTCATAGACCTCTGAGACCTGGTTTGCGATGACTTGTGAGTCACCTAGGAATCTAACTTTATGAAATCCCATCCTCTTGGCTAAAATGAGACCAAGAAGTAGATATTCGTACTCTGCTCCGTTGTTAGTACACTCGATGTTTAACTTGAAAGAAAAAGGCATGATCCTACCTTATGGAGAAGTTAGAATCACCCCATCCCCTACTCAATAATGAAAATTTTCTCCATCGTAATGGAGGATCCAATATTTTTCATGAAAAATAGATTTCTCATTATTCTTAGAGTCCTCTTCCCGGACCTCGGAAACTTCAACCATAATATATCTTCAAAGCCATCTCCCAAGAGAGAGGCTATCCCAAGGGAATTTCCCATACCTAAATAGTCAAAAGGGAGAAACATTTGTAGGCCATATTCCAAGAGTTTCACTATCTCTGATGTTGTTTTTGAAGACACAATCTCTACCATAGTAGTCTTACTCTCAATATTATCTACCCCTTTGATTATTTTGAAGGACTTTAACTTAGTTATCTGAACTAGTTTCATTTTCGGGACTAATTCCTTATAAGGAAGAGACTTGTTCAATAGGTTAGCTAGGAGTTCAAATTCAAAATAAACCTTAGATTTGATTCTTTAAATGTTCATATTTCCATTGTTGTTGTTTAAATTTATGGTATTCACAACATTTTTCTTTTTAGGTTGATCTATCATGTCATCTGTGGTGACACCATAGTTTCAATTTAGGACCTTGGGTCCTTAGTTGTTGTTTTAGTTTTTTGGATAGTTTGAGTTGTCTGGGTTAGAGGTGACCAACCTCACATTAGTACCATATGTTTTACGTCCATTTTCGGTTTCCACTTGGTCAATGCGGAGCACACCCTTTAAGACTTATTCATAGCTTTGTAGTGGAAACTTATGGAATTCCTCCTTGGTTTCTCAATTGAGTGAATGGAGGAGAATGTCACAGATTTTTGTTTGGTCCATATTTGGAGCACTCATAAAAGAGTAGAGGAATTTCTGCCACCACTGAATGAAGCGGGTAATGAACTTCTTGCTTGATGTGAAAGAATTCTTTGATTCATGTTCTCAACAATTTATTCATGTCAAAATATTTAATTAACTCATACACAACTTGTATAAAATAATGTATGGACACTTCAGGAATATGGTAGTACCGATCTAGAAAATTTCCTTTGAGGGCTTTAGGGAATATATTACTAAAAATTATGTCCCACGAAAGCAACTCTCTAATTGTAATAGCATATGCATTAATACAGGGATTAGGATCTCCTTCTCCTTGGGAGGTCAGGAAATGATCATGGGAGCATTAGACCTCATATCATGAAGTCAATAAGTTATTTTAAATACTCAAAATAAGTCCGTACTACATAGGATTCAACCATTGAGGACCCTTGATGAGGAGGGAGGAAGTGGAGAAGGAGTCAAATAAGGCATGTTAAAAGTATTAGCCGAGGCATAAGAAACCCCTTGATGTTGCGTGTAAGAACCAGGAAATGTGTAAATGTCCATTTGTGGAGATTTAGAATACATATGGACATAGGGTGGAATGTCACTAGAATATAGGCTAGTGGGAGTATAACCAGGGAACGTCACATTGTTCATAGGAATAAAATTTTAGAACACACTTCTCGCCAACCCTTGTGTAGGATAAGAATAAGAAGGATGAGAAGTTGATTAACTAAATTAGGGGAAATGTAATAATAATTTATCTAATCTAGCAGGACATAAATGTTGTAAATAAATGCACTAAAGTAATATAAAGTGACTAAAATGATTAAAATGATTGGACTAGTAGAAATAAAACCATAATGTGCAAGAGGAAGGTAAGGAATGAACTCAGCTGATTGTGGATGATTGTCACAGGGTGTAGCAGGTCTAACATGAAAATACAGAAGTTAGAATGGCTACACAGAGGTCCTGAAAAGAGTGGATCTAGAAGATATGAGAAGACTAGAGCACCCAAGAGGGTACTGGGACACCCCGGGGCACCTTGGAATAGCAGAATAGGCAACCTAGTCTTTGAAAAATCTAGGAACATGGTTCTTTCTGGGTTGAAAGATGCTTTATAACCTTTATAGCCTATCACACTGGATTCGTTGATCTACACCGAATGTAACAAGATGAATTTGAAGACCTATAAGAGACAAGAGAAGTATCAAAACCCTAAAATATAAAAGATTCAAATGAATGGTTTATATTGACCTCAACTGCCACAACAGTGGGCTTACTAAACTAAGTGTTGCACTATATTTTGGACCCAAATGTATTTTTGTTGTGTGTGTGTGCATGTCGTGCCCTAGGTGCTCTTGTGCCATTAACACTTTGTGAAGTAACAAACAATAAATAAAAGTATAAAATGTAATAGTATATGTGTATGGAATAGAATAGAATCCACCCCCCTATGAAG
Organism: Taxus chinensis; assembly: GCA_019776745.2. Classification (NCBI taxonomy): domain Eukaryota; kingdom Viridiplantae; phylum Streptophyta; class Pinopsida; order Cupressales; family Taxaceae; genus Taxus; species Taxus chinensis. The sequence goes on along the minus strand of CM034148.1, from coordinate 252,895,857 downwards.
TGTTTGTTGATGCAGATCTCCTAGCCTTGATGCATGGAACTATGTGGATGTAAGTGATGTAATGGATGAAACTCTAGATGGAGTGATAGTAATAAGTAATTCTAGGACCCTCATTATGGTCTCATAACTTTATATTTATAAGGTTCTCTTGATCTAATTTCATAATTAATGCTGACATGGCCGACTAGGAAAAAGATAAGGATGACAAATGGTTAGAATAGGCCGAAAAGAGGCAAGAAAGTAGAAAATGGATTGGGGCACCATAGTACAGGCCTGGGCATGCCAGTTTAGGCTAAAATGATGGGAAATTTCTGAAACAACTGGGCATGTATGTAAAAATGCGTGGGGACGACAAAATAAAAAGTAAAACAAGATGGCCAAAAGGTGAGATTAATTAGTAATTTCTTCACTTAAGAACCTTCTAAATAGTAGTATGAGACCGAGCTAAATAATGCCTAAAGTGCATGATTTTGTGACTACAGAATCCTTTCCTAGTGTTTCGGATCCTGTAAGGAGATCCCCAGGACTAGGAGCTCCCAAGTAGACCCACGATGGTGGTTATTGCATTAGATGAACATTTTTGGTAGGGGTATAATTCTTGTAATATGGAGTATTACTTTTCCTAGTCATTTGTATAGGTTGTGAAGCCTCAACGACCTTTAATTCCTTAATCCTTCCCATTAATGTTGAAATAACATCATTGGGTGAAGGATGTGAACCTTGTGTAGGTGAGTTTTGCACGTTACTTGTTTGAGGGATTGTATGATACCCACTTATGAATTGATATTTAACTGGATCCCCCTTTTGTGGTGTTTCCTCTACTTTTAGAGGGGGCAAGGTAGCATTGTTTTGTAACAAGACATTGGTGTATGCTTGTATCCTATCCAAAGATCGATCTAAATCATTGAGGTGATCATCGCTCTGGGAAAACCATGCTAATAGTTCATTATGTTGCTGCAAATGAAATTGAAAGGATTCACATTGCATACTAATATGGGGTCTCAATAGAGCCCGTGGATAAAGACCGTGATCTCTTGTATGTTGGAACATAATGGTTAAGTGGGCTGGCCACTCCTTAATTAATATGGGTCCAACATTATACTATAGGTTAAATATTTAATAATATGAAATATTTATATTTTTATTATTAAATATTCAAACCTTGGAATATGTGTCAACCGACTTGGTTGAAATGGCGAGTCAGGAGATATACCCGATCACCTCATATAAAAAAGTACTTTGGGTCCTCATTTGATATATCGGAGGTATATATCAAAGGTGTGAAAATCAACATTAATTGATTTGGTTTTTACCCTTGTGATTAGCGTTAGTAAGGAGGAGGTTTCTACTGGATGTAATTGGGTTCTCTATATAAATGTTACTTTTCATAGTGGTTTTTTTTAACTTCGGGTTTTCTACTATAAATCCAATGTTCTGTGTTATTTACATTCTGTAAGTATTTATTTAATTACCATGCAACATAATTTATTAATGTGATGTTTATTTATTTATTCATTTTAATGTTGTATAATATATTAATGTTTAATATTTAAGTTGATTAAATTCATTGTCATTTGAATCCTCAAATTCCAACATGGTAATAGAGCTTGGGATGATTAAATAAATTAGATCAAATATTTTTGTATTTAATTTATTTAATTTGTAATGGGTTTTTCAACCAACCTAGAATTTAAAAGTATCAGGTCCCCTTCTTTTTCTCCCCCAATTTGTTTTGCCACTACATTTGTGTCATCTAATTTCTTGTGTACTTTGTGAAGAACTATAATTTTCAGGAAAAGAAGAGATTGTGATGGACCCCCTTCTTCGAAACTCTTGGTAATTTTTTTAGGGTTTTTCAATTTTAAATCCCCATTTTTTGTGGGGAGATGTAATATGATATGATTCTTACTTTCATTTACATTTGGAAATTATATGGAATAATTGGACTTTGTTCTAACCTTTGAAAATTTAATGTAAATTCTTTAAAAGGATATTTCTTTTGAATATTTTATTTAATTTTAGGAATAAAATTTAATTAAATTATGTTTCAGAAGTGGTGTGTGCAGGGAATAATCATTCTCAAAAAGTGGAATTTTATGTCATGTTATAGACTTCATAGAAAATATCAAGGAAATTAAATTATTAATTTAATTTCACTACAGTTGTACCAAAGAAAATTAAATTATTTATTTAATTTCACTAAAAGTGGTACTATTTGTTTTGTATTTTTTATATTTACTAATGCCCTTTGGTTTTCTTCTTGTTTCTAAATTTTCTTGCATGGAAAATGAAAAATAAATCTTTGTCTCGGTTTGCACTAGCACGTCTTTGCTAAATTGAGGTGAATTCACATCCATTATTTGACATAATATGAAGTAAAATCACCCAAAAAATCATGCAAAATTCACATTATGGAAATACACAGGAAATTTTCACTGTGTTAAATTTGACTGTCGAATGACCGTCACAATAGACCAAAATAAGGCAAAATGACAGTCATTTAGATGTCAAGTTTAAGATGGCTGGATATTTATCTACATTAACGGATTTCAAAAATTTGAAGTTGTGCATTCTTAGGGGTTTCATCTTCACTTCTATATGGTTGGAATTTTTTTTATGATAGGTTTGGGGTATAATTCCAGAGCCCTTTATAATGCGGGTTATTATTTGATTATGGGAAGTTAATTAGTATGCATGTTAATGAATTTAATGTTTGTTTGGATATTGATGTGTGCACAGGTGAAAGGGGATCCCAATATTACTATATGAAATATTTTCCATATTTCTATAGTTTATAATATGCAGGTTGAAATATTTCGGAGGTAAAATCAAAGAATTAATAAAATGGTAAAAGGGGAGACAAGTTCCACGAGAATAGGAAATTAAATTTTTTCTCCTGACGGAGACAAACGTATTGTCCCCCTGTTGGTAAAACTCCATGTTAATTTATTTTACCTTTGGAATTATAAAACTACTTACTCCCTGGTAAATATTCATGTTACAGTAATTTGAATAAGGGGTTTGTTTTTCATTTGAATCTCTCGTGCATATTGATTAGAATTATACATTTGAGGAAGAAAAATGAATACAAATTATAAAGGATCACTCATTATTATATTTAGTTAGGCCAATAAATACATCTCTCGAGCCTTAAGCCCTAAACTTAACCCCTTATCCTCTACATTTTTAAAATTATTTTAATATAGTGAAAAGTGTATATAAATTAACATTCTATATTCATGTGGAGCTAGAGTATTTGGGTCAAAACCATTTTGACACAGGTAAAATGTAAAGTTATTCTTATCCTTGTTATCTTGAATAAAATATTTTTCTTTTCCCTTTTGCTATTGGTAATTCACGTGTAGCTTACTGGTACTAATCAAAAGGGTGCCACAAGCAAACCGCATCCCTAACGAGATTGAAGACATGAATAAATTATATTGACTAAACTATGTTAAAAGCTATAAGGTTTTCTAAACCCCATGCGATAACCTTATAAAACCTCATAAATATTGTTACAGGAAACATGCATATTATTAGGGGTTCACATTTTATTTCTCTTTCTGTAATCTCCCATGTGGAGCCTCCTGCACCTATCCCTCCACTAGCCTTTACGTGGTCACCAACTAAATTCCAAAGCCCTCTCCACTGACCACCTCCTCCAACCTTGGTCGTGGAAATTTCTTGTTTAATTATTATTTTATCTTGGGACTTTAGTCCAACATTACTTAGTATATGGGCTATAAAAGAGGTTTATAAGCCAATTCAAAACAAGCTCAAGCATGGCTTCGGTCATGGAAATAAAGCATTTACCATATATAGAAATCATTCCCGTCGAGTTGGTTACTTACTGGTTCGTGGGGGGCTAGTTGGTTCCGTCATGTTGTGAAAGATGATTGGTATATGAGGGAAATATTATTATCTAATTAATTAAGTAACTCATCGGGGTACTAAAATAGTTCGACCAAGTCGTCTATAAAACATCTCCAAGTTTTTTTATATAAAATCATGTTTTTTAGTCAATTTTTTTTTTCTCTCTTGATTTAAAAAAAAATTCAAATCAAGTTATTATTTGATTACTTTTAAATTGAGATAATTATTTTTACTTGGATTAATCTTTTATAAATAGTATATTTTTTATAACATGATGACTAAGTCATCATCATCGTCATTTATATGGAAAACTAAAAAAAAATTCACTCGCATTTCAATTAAATATTATCAAAATAATATATTGTATGTATAGATTATCTGTTTGACAGGACCGTTTTTTCGTCGTATTTTGATTGTGAGAGTTGAACGATAGGAGGATGGTATCTAAATTATTTTTACAATGCTTTTCCTTCGTAAAATTGACATATTTGTAAAATAACATGGTTATTTGTTAAGCATATTGTTATGTTAGTTGTTAATTCAACTAATTATTTAACTTTTATAGATGGTTAAAAGTGAAATTAATAATGATTTATATTTAGATGCTTATTATTGTATTAGAATTCCAACCATGTTGATGTTGTGTTAGATATAAAATATACTAGATATGTGTTCAAGTTGCTTGGTGCAGGAACCATTACTTGGAACATGAAAAGTAACCAACAGTCTCCATTTTTTTACTACCGAGTCATAAAAGTCTATTGAAAGCGGTTTTTGGAATACATATACATGGAAGGTAAAGTAAGTATTCCTCTCTCATGTGGTGGTCAGAATGGTATTACTCTTGATAAATAATCTAGTAAAGCATCATAGGATGAAGCACATTATGATACATATACAATTCATTCATGAGAATGTGCTAAGTGGTGAGATAGATCTCAAGTTCGTGTTGAATGAAGAGTAGGTTGCTGACATCTTCACAAAGCCCCTGAGTACTGCAAAGTTTTTTCACTTTTGTAAAAAAATTGGATTGTCGTAGTTTCCATTGAGGGGGAGTGTGCATGACAATGTAACCTCCTAATGGAACTTGGTAATTGTAAAATAAAAAAATTCACTGTAAAAGACCTTCGAGCAAGTGTAAAAATACATTTGGGCATGTGTATACCTCATCGACTTCTTTTTTAGAAATAAGTGTAGAATGACCTTGAAGGAGGTCTTTAGTAAACTCTTTAGTCTTATTGAGTTTATTGGTAAAAATCCAGTGTAAGAATATTGTAAAGGAGGTCCTTGCTTATAAAAGGCTCCTATATGCTTGGTTTCAAGTAATCTTTTATGAAAACTTGTGAGAACATGTAAAACTCACAAATCATACTTAGCCACTAATCATGGGATGATCTTTGGGATCTCAAATCCTTTTATACTAAAAGGTAACTTGAGTATGATGGTGGTGTTATAACTCCTTCAAGCTATATGCTAGCCTAAAACCTTTATGGTTTAAGGATTATAAATCCTGTAGTGTACCACGAGTAGGTAATCTATTGGCATATATTACCCCACTTAACATTAAGGGGGAGTGTTGGAACATAATGGTTAAGTGGGCTGGCCACCCCTTAATTAATATGGATCCACCATTATACTATAAATTAAATATTTAATAATATGAAATATTTATATTTTTTATTATTAAATATTAAAACCTTGGAATATGTGGCAACTGACTTGGTTGAAAGGGTGAGTCAGAAGACATACCCAATCACCTCATATAAAAAAGGACTTTGGGTCCTCATTTGATATATTAGAGGAATATATCAAAGGTGTGAAAATCAATATTAATTGATTTGGTTTTTACCCTTGTGATTAGGGTTAGTAAGGAGGAAGTTTCTACTAGATGTAATTGGGTTCTCTATAATAAAGGTTACTTTTCACAGTGGTTTTTTTACCTTCAGGTTTTCCACTATAAATCCAGTGTTCTGTGTTATTTAATTACTATGCAATATAATTTATTAATGTGATGTTTATTTATTAATTCATTTTAATGTTGTATGATATATTAATGTTTAATATTTAACTTGATTAAACCCTTTGTCATTCAAATCCTTGATTTCCAACACTGTAAAGGTTAGGTTGTTAGATATTTAAAACTCTGGTTGAGAGCTTCGATTTGGTTGGTCTATCTCCTAAATACTTAAAGTTGAACCATTTTTCTAGGGAGATAACAAGCTTTTTGAATAATTATGAACCCGTCTTGATAATGAGGGTGATTGTTGAGGACTCACTTGATTGTAATAGGATTTAAGACCTAAAATAGGCCAGGAATAATCCTGACCCAAAATATTTGAGGGGTGTATAACTACCCACTAAATAATGGGAGAGGAGTAGGGTGGATGAAATAATAGAAGGAAATGGATACGAAAAATAACTAGTCCTTCACGTCTTGTTCACCAATTTTTTATGCTTGAAAATCAACATGTGATTCCAGACACACACGACTGCTCAAGGTCATGCCTAGACAACTAAAATGTGATAGATGTGATGGTAATGTGATGGGTAAATGCAATATAGATGGGATTTGTGGGTAAGGTGGTAATGGAAAGAGTGACGATCAAGGAAATCGTAAATGCTCAACTTACAAATTGGGTATTTCTTGTCAAGAGCAATAAAATCCCACCTAACCTGTGTGGGGGTGATGGTATGATCAAGGATGATCACTTTATGTATATATCAGTCTATATTAGTAAATCTGTGTATTGCTCGACCTAGATGGTAGATGCGAGGGAATTGTCCTTCTTCCTCTAAATAATCCTCTTTATAGAGGGTCATGTAAGTGTGAGATGATATGTGTAAAGGAAATATCAAGGGTTGTGAGGTCTAACCCTATCAACTTGGTTGGCCTAATATTCTTCTACAATATATACTTTATCATTGAGGGCACTAAGTTGTCCAATAATCTCAGGTGGCACATGATTTTCTGTAAAGACTAATTGGTGTAAAACTTAGTCAATGTTAACTTGGATTATATTAATGTTTGGTTGGTTTATGATTGGATCAAAAATTCTTATGCATGGTTGTGGTGGACCCAAAAAGGTCATGTGGGATTTGAATCAACAAGAATGGAAACAAACAAATAAACTAGTATCCAAAGGGACTGAGAGCTAAGTTCTGGTAGCCTAGGCCACTAGGGAAAAAGGGATTGTGTTCTTTCCAATTCTAAATTACTTTAAATTCCTATCTTTAAATAAATAAATAAAATGAATCTAAATTAATGATTGATTTATCCTTTCAATTTAATTGAATTCAATTTGCATGTATTTAATCAAAGAAAAATATCTAATTGTTTTTATATTTTCCAAAATATTTTAAATGAAATAAATAAAAAATATAATTATCTTATAAACTATCTTTTATATTTTTTGGTTGTTGAGAAATAAAATAAAATAAAATCTACAGACACAGAGAAAGAAATTAATCTAAATGTAAATTAAATAAATAAAAAACAGGGAATGCCCAGATGTGGCTATTCGTCTGTTGCAGTTTTGTGGAATTAAATATAATTTAAACAAAGAATGTGCTCTACAGTTATTATTCTACAAATATAGCTTCTTCTAATTTCCTTTGATTCACGGGAAAGAAAGAAAGCTTCTCAAAATCAATTTCTTGTTTTCCCAAAACTTCCCCGACAAAATGAAAATAAAATGTATGGATGTGTTAAACAAAGAAATGAAGAAGTGCAGGCACAACACCTTCCTCAAACTTATTTCCCTTACATATCCAAAGGGATAATAAGGGAAGAAGATATCAATGTAAGATTTGTATATTGAAATAAAGAACTAATAAATTCTACCAATTAAAATAGATGTATTTCTTCTTCTAATTATAATTGACATTAATAAAATTGAAAGCTTTAAATAAATACAAATGCACCCCCAACTTGGTTATTGTTATGGCATGATATCTTCTCAAGTGTGATGATGATTTTATTGTCTCATTGGATTCCATTCTAGACATTAAATCCATATGATCCAATGTGTGTAAATGTTGGTTGATTGTAAGAAGAAATCAAGAAAATGCTAGAGCTAGTTGGTTCCAAGAAACCTGGTCACAAATGCAGTAATGGGAAGGAAAAAAGTAATGTGTTGTGTTTTCTATGTAATTCTTAGTAGGATTTTAGGAGCATAATAGTGCAATATAAATCTCAAATCTCCAACCTATTATCCGGGTAAATGTTTGGTTCTAATATAAATATGGGTAAGAAGAAGTCTGTAACACATGATAATAAAGAAGTTCCAAATCATCAAAGAAAGGGGGAGTTAAGATTCTAATAATAGTAAAATGGAAAAAGGATTTCAATATGAATCAAAAAATCTCAAAATTGGGAGAAAAAATCAAGAAACAGGTGAGAAAATCACTCATGAATTTGGAACACGTGTTTAAAACACGTAGTTTGAACTCTCATATGAAAGCGACCAAAATTGTCATTTTACGCAGACTGGTGGTTACACAACAACCGTGGAGGTTAAGAAATTACAGTGGTGATTACATGACCACTATGGTGGTTACATAATTCAAGGCTAAAAACAAATGTGAATAGTGCATAATGTGGTTAGCAAAGACACGACAAGCTAATCAACTTAGAAACAAGGAATTTTGAGTTAAAACAAACATGCTAAGGTAAAGGGAAAGGATTTGGATCTCACCGTAATTCTGAAAAATAAATATTTCATAATTGGAGACTTACCACATCCATAAACATGGCACCATACAATTTTGGGTGTGTACAATTCAATGAAGGAAATTTGAGAAAAGGTCCTCCAAGTTGCCCTACCACTTTTGGCTACAAAGGGCTAAAACTAGTCTTATGGTTTGAGGTGTGATTTGAAGTTATGCATGGTGTATAAGTGGTTTATGTGCATGGAGAGATTTTAGGATTATAATATGATGTGTTGAAGCCTTTTGTTTGATTTGGCAAGTTGTTTTTATGATGAAGAACTAATGGCCTAAAATTGCCATATTAGGCCTATTACGAAGGTGACTGAAACAAGTATGAAAAGTGATTTTTATCCATATGACATGTAGTTGTGAGTGCTTGATCATGTTTTTAGGGATGATAGTGAAGTTATACAAGTGGTTTTAATGCTTGAAAGTTTCCTTGTAGGTGTTTGAAGTAAGATTCCTCAAGACTGGTTCTCGAGACCTAATTTCCAGTTTCACAGATCGAAGTGTTTGGAAGCTTTGTGTACTATCTTGGTGGATGTAATGAGTTGTTCTAGGTGGATGATGTTGAGGCCTTTCCATTTATATTATTATTATTCCATGATAATTTTATTTTTTATGAGAAGTTACTTAGTTTCTAAGAATGGTTTTTGGGTGCATGAGACCTAGTTGAGATAATTTTCTTCTTGGTGTAAATCATGGTGAATATTGGTGTTGCAAAGTTTATAGAGCTTATATTTTATGATGAGAGGTTATGGTATATGTTTCCTGAGATTTTGGATCTTTGATGAACGTTCTATATGCCCTTGAAGTTCAAATTTTATTCGTTAGAGATGATGGCTTTGTTATAGGCCTATCTAAGAAGCATTGAGCTAATTCATGCTTGTGTGACCTTTTTCGACCTACTTGGTCCTTATAATTTATTTATATGATGTGTTATAACTGTTATTGAGTTTCAATAACTGACCTTATTGGTCTCCGAACTATATGGTTGGGTAAGTAAGTGTCACGTATAAAAGTGTATTGTGTTTGCTCATTATGACCAGTTGAGATCATGAGTGTTTGAGCGAGCTAGAGAAGGTGAAAGAAGAGGTTAGAGGGGTAAATGTCATAGATGAGAAGAGGAATGAAGAGATGATAAAATTATAGGATCACATGTTCAAGGTCATTAGACCTAATCAACATGATATGATGTAATTTTGAGCGAAATAGGAGAAGAGCTTGTTTGAGAGGGTTTTTGACTACATGGAGCTGAACCAGTGCTTACAATTAGTTTTTACGGAAACAAGTAATCAGGTCATCATCCATTTAGGTGGATAGGTGGGTGCTTATTAATCTTAGGGGGTTGTAGCCTCCTTGTAGTAGTGGTGTCCTACTCAACAAGGGATTGATGTAGACACTCAAAATTCACAATCATCATTCTCCTTCATCACTTACATCATCTTCAATATTAAATTAATCAAAATCACTATCTTATTCATATATTCCCTATCCTAAGCCTAAAATACCCCACTGTATTTACCTCACATAAATATTATCCACAACTATAAAATTTATCCTTAACTCCTTTAAATCTACACTTAACCATCCAAAACCACTTGAAAATAAAAAATAAATAAAACAAAACCAGATCAATACAATATTATAACCATTCCATAACCATTGAACTCCTACATCTCGACCTCCAAAATTTTCCTAATTATTTACCCAAACTCCAAAACCAAACAACCTTGGTTAGAAGTGGTTTTAACCACTTTAACATCTATTATCCCAAAAGATTGGATCACTGACGATTATAAATATGATCTTTCAGCTCTCCCTCTAGGATATTTAACTTTGGAATTTTGATCTTCAATTTTTAATATTCAACCCCAGTCTTTTGTCTCAAATTCCATAATCTTGTATCTCTTCATACATTTCAACACATAAGACATCAAAAAACATCTTCAAGCATCTGGAGATCATTTTTTTCATCACAATATAGAAAACCGTATCAAATATTTTCCATTCAAGGTTTGAGGCATATTTTAGCTTCAAAATTTTTTTAAGGTACCTTTGTAATCTTTATCTATCCTCTTTCAATCATAACTAGTATTTAAATCAATCAGAAACATCATTTTGTAGCTTCAATATTTCCTTTTTATTAAGCCATCAAAAATCACACAAATCACCAGTGATTCACCCTAATCACCAAGGATTGGTCTGAATCGCCAGAGATTCCTGTCAAAAATACCATTTTATCAATTTATCATCTTTTAATCATTTTTTTTCAAAACCTTTACATTTAACACTGTTGTTTCCAAGCATGGCTCTTTATTAGATGGTAGTTCCTTATCACTCACATCCAATTACCAACATTTACAACTTTCCTATAGTCCAACACCCCTTTTTATGGGAATAATACAACATTTTACACGAGCTAACACTTTGTGCTATCTGATTCACTTTTGAAGAAGAGGATATTGAGGATTAGTTTGAATTCCTCCACAAAATCCAACAGGAAATTGAAGATTCATGGTACGACTACTTTGAATGCATACATATTGCATCTACCCTTTCTTGGGTCACTTTCAAATCCGCATAAGACTTGCGCATCCATCTAGAGTTCTAGAGATTCTCCTCTTCTATCTACATATTTACGTTAATTGTATATCTTTATCTTCATCCATATTGTTACTGTAAATTAACTTAATTGTTATAAAACGAGATGAAATCCTCCAAGGAATCACCTTTGGAATCTTGGGACCAACCTTTGTTGGGAAGATCATCTATCCATTTATCTAATCCTTTCTATTTAGTTTATTTGAGTGCAGGTTAGTTTGAAAAATAGGAGGATGTACATTCATCTGGAGTTGATCAAATTCAATCGAACATCGGCTTCGATAGCCATCTCCATGGGTATTGGTAAACCCCACGTCTTCTAAGGTTGGTTTTGTTTTTATTATTTCACTTCATTAATTTAAAGTAGAAAGTAAAAACATATCTGATCATTGTGGCACACCCGGTGGGACGGTCTATCCCTTTCTTCATTTTTTAAATTAAAAATTCAATTTTTGGCTTTACTTTGTAATCTCCATCGATCTAGTCAAATCAACATCGATTGTGTGAATCTCTAACGATTCTTTTAATTGCCGACGATCTCTATGAGTGATTTTTATTACTTAGCTAGTCTGCCTCTAATCCCATTTTCTTTGTTGTTTTCTATCCTTTGATAACATATTTGTAGGTTTTTGCTTTTGGAGGCTTTTACTTGCTATATTATTGCTATTTTTTTTAATAAGGTAAAAAGGAAGTGTTTCTGAGGTGAGTCCTTTCCCTTTATTTTTACTTTTCTGCATCACATTTTTTTTGTCCTCATTAAATAAAATCATTCTTTTGGGTTTTAAAACAAATCTTTGCATCCGACCTAATCACATAGATTAATAAGAAGGTTAATTTATTACATTCACATTATCTTCCCTAACACGCATCCAAATCACGTCAAGCAATAACTTTGCATCAAACACTCCTACCGAGGTGATAATTATTGGAATTTCATCACCCCATATGTAAACTGACTTGGTGTTATGATTGAGTATAAATAACTGGTTGTCGGTATATTGGTTAAGCACTTGACTCCCTTATTGTTGTAGGACCGTGAAGTGAGTGGGTAGGCCCTAATACCAGGCCCCGTACCAGTACCAACATAGGTTTTCACCCCACGTACCTTCGGGTATATCGAGGAATTTGACCCTAAAATTTCTTGAAACCATCCATGGAAGGCTATTTCCTAGGACCCTATCAACTTTTTTACACATTCCACTTTTTCCAAATTAATCAAGAAAAAAAGAAAATCATTCTATGTGACTTTCTTGTTTCTTGTAATCAACCCATTTAGATTTCTTTTCATTTTGTTACATGATTATTTTTTTGTCAATACGGTACTTACAAGACAATAATCATGTATACATACTTCAAAAAACATGTCCAGTTCATTCCAGATTCGACACCACAATACCACGAAACCTTACAATAAGCCCAAACCCAACTAGATGAAGCTTAATGACTCATTGATCAATGTTAAGAACTTTTATCAACACCCCATCCTGAAGATCAATAAAAAGTGACAAATGAGCTTCAAAGAATCTGAACATGCCTCATGAATTACTCACATTTATTAGAAAGGTGGCAAGCCTCTTTTTCACCTCATTTAAAAGATCAGGAACAACTGCATTCTCCTATCCTCCAATCTACTTCATCTAATATTCCATAGCCTTTTAGTCCCCATTGCTTTGATAATGGGGATCCTATGTTTTCGAAGATCTTAGATTCAAACCCCGTTGCCCTTAATGCCTACCTTGGAACTAGGGGTGTTCACCTTCAGATTTTGTTACCTGAACCGTGGCCTTACGCGCTTGATCTATCATGTAGTTTTTCCCATCTTATCGATCCCAATCACAAACATGTCATCGAATAGTTTCACTCTTAACCATAGTATTCAACCAGAAACATCCAATGTTGTGTCTTCAATTCCCATTTTTGGCCTTAATTTAATCTCTTCACAAGATATAACCACTAAGTAGCCAACATCTTCTCTAGACATATCCACTGGTTCCACACTCCTCAAAATAACACAAGTCTATCTTCTTCCACACATATCCCTCTAGCCTCCTCTGCTGTTTAAACACCACATGTGAGTTCTATCACTATTTTTTCTAGCATATATCAACCACTATTCTCTCAACAAACCATGATGCCAATTTAGAACATTACCATTTATATCCCCACATCCATGCCCTTAATCAAAACCAATGTTTTCACCTCTATTCCAATTTTGCTGCCACCCCCTTATTCATATCCCCTTATCCACACATCCAATCCATTTCAACATATCCCTCAACAATCACAACATCCCCTAAACACATATATTCATAACCCTTATCAATATATTCAACCATTGTAGTCATTGTTATCACAACCCACTTACAATATCCCAACAAACATACCTAAAAAAATTCCCCTTCCAGCAAAATCCCTCATAACAATATCAAGGTAATATTCATTCAATTAGTCTAGCTCATCCTCATCTAGTGCACAACATCCATCACAAATAGATCTCCTTCAAGCCTTAATGAATAGGATATCTAGTCTCGAGGCCACTTCCATGGGCCCTAAAAATACACTTTCATATGAAAAAAATTGTAACCGATCCCATTCACCTGTCTATGCCTTATGAAGCTTATCCACCACACTGGAAGCTTCAAAGATTTCTCAAATTATATAGTAAAGAATATCCCCAACAACATATCTGAGCTTTCTACCATGCATGTTACCTTATAGATCACGATCAAGATCTTATGCTTAGGAAATTACCTATCTCTTTCTGGTCGTACCCTAGATTGGTACAATAGCATCCCTCAGTACTCTTTGTTCTCATTCCTACAACTTGCTTAACTCTTCCTGGAACACTTTTATATCAACATCACCCACAAAATAAAAATTACAGACATTTATGTGATTAAACATTTCAAGGATGAGTCTATTACAGACTTTGTTTCCCATTGGAGGGGTATAATTAATCAGTTATTATTCTCGCTCCTACAAATGGAATTAATCGAATTATTCTCCCATTCATGTGCTAAACACATTTTGTCTACACTACAAGTTCAATCATTTCAAACATTTGATAAAGATTTTACCATGGCCCGTAAAACTGAATTGTGAGCCCTTGAAGAAGGAAAAGTCAAACTTAGACCAAAGAAACCTAAAATAGAATTCTCATCAAAACCATCTTCCAGTTAAGATAAATATAAGTCATCAAAAAATGTCATAGTTGTCAAATCCACATCTAAGGAATGTTTGACCACTGAATGCTCCTGACCTCAATGTAATTATACACCTGTTCGAGAGACTTATAGCACATTTTTAGACAAACTCCTTGTTGCTAACATGATATCTCTTATACCCATTCGTTAAATCAACACATCTATCTCTAAGGCCTCTTGGTATAGAGATACTGACTATTGCAAATACCACAGAGTTAAGGGTCATGACATTGAAAGGCATTGTTCCTTCCACAACGTCCTCCAGGATATGATTGATAAATGTGAGTTACATTTAGATAATCCTAATCCACCCCAAAAATAGAATCTGGATGTCTTCAAAAAACCATTCCCCAATCATTTCCGATTGATTAGTCAACCAAAATCCAACAACGTACAAGCACACCACACCATAAAAACCATCAATAAAACATTTCCTATCACCGAATCCATGCCCACATCTTCTAGTAGAAACTCAACATCAACATCCTCACAACTTGCTATCGAAAATGGACCTCATGCATCTGTAGCTGCCACCTCTTCACCAAACCCATCTAAGAAATCTTCACAAACACCCAAAAAAACTAGTCATCCAAATTTTGAAAAGTTCCTATGATGAATTTGTATCCCAGTATCACCCCCGTAACCTTCAAAAATATATTCCACCTCCTTCTAATAAGGTTATGGTTATACCTCAAAACCATCCAACTACCCCCATGGAAAAATGATAATATCAACCATATATCTTGGGTCCACAACCTTCGACTAAGTCACCTATTATCAGTACACCTTCAAAAGATATCCATCCATAAAATACTAAGAAATCTACATCCAAAGTAGTGTCTGCTGTAGGTACTAAGCCACGTGAAAAAAAATTCCTTCAACATTTGCACCTAAAGGTCACTATGCAACAACTCTATAAAAATTGCTTCAGCAAATGATCGTAGTGTTTCCTCCTCTCAAACCATCCATCTCTTAAGGTTGGAAACTATCCTGGTATAACTTAGAAGATTTATGTGATTATCATAAAATGCCTAGACACTCTTTAGAAGATTTTAAGGAATTCCACATGATCATTAAGAAACTTGAAAATAAAGGCCTTTTTTTTCCAGAGTCACAATAATCTAGGGGACCTTATACAATATCTATAGCCTCATCCTCATCTACATCCAAGACATTATCTAAAAAAATTCTTCCCAATAAAGTTATCGTTGTCCATATCACCGCACACTCACATGTTGATAATCCTAATCCATCCAAACAAAATGAATCTAAGATGCTTGTCACCATTTCTCCACCTCTGAAAATCTTCTCTTCTTCTGATAAAAATATGGTTTCCACATCTCTCACACCTGAGTCATATAATAAAAAAACCAAATTTTCCATTCTTGCCACTCGACCTTCTTCCTTCATGATATAAAAGGTGGTCATCAAATAATTACACCAAGCTCATTTTAAAATGTCACTTTATGAGCTTGTTTAAACATCACCATCACATAATCAAGCTATAATATACTTCAATCCATATCAGTACCCATAGATGATCCAAATTCCTTTACAAATTATATAGGTGCTCTTAAACCATCCTCTTCCATCTCATTTGAATCCTTTGAAATACCATCACTTTGGCCAGAGGATCATGACTTACCCATCTTCATCACCACTCAAATCAATGATGTTCTTGTCAAAAGGGTCATGATTGATGGGGGCGCTGCCATCAACATCATTTCCTCCATATATTTCAATAAACTTAGGCTATCAAACACTATTGTCTCCCAGACACCAGTCTTACTCTGAGTGTTTAATGACACAATCAAACCCATATTAGGTACCATCATTTTATCCCTTAAAGTATGTGTAAAAACCAATCTATAACTCTTCTACATCATAGAGGGAGAGTTTTGGTACAACATGATGTTAGGATGACCTTGGATATGCACCATATGTTTTGTACCCTGAACACTACATCCTTGCATTAAGTATGAACATGAGGGCTGAAAATTCATACTTCCTACAGATCCTAACCCTTTCGCCGACTGTAATATGATGTACCATCGAAACAATGTTCTCATATAAAAATTAAAATAATCTGACGAAGCATCTACCAGTACATCTATACCATCATCCAAATTATGAGATGATTCCTCCCTTAGAGACATCATGGAACTTCTTTCATTTGGGGAGTATCATCTGCTTATGCTTAACTTGTACTGCCTACACCTACAATGTACGGTAGGACGAAAAAACAACCTATGTATGAACATAATATTGGAAACGTTATTTCTTATGGTCCAACGTATTTGAAAACCAACGTTGTTTATGGAGGAATCGACCGAACTTCATCACAAGCCATTGAACAACATCATATTATGCCTTTTTCACCATATTTCTAATCTTTTTATAATCAAAGCTTTTCCCAAATGTATCTCCATCACTATGCTTGGAAAGGTTTTAGAACTAGACGTTATAAACAAAGAATACATGACTTAATCATTTAGAAATCTCCTAAACCACATGAGAAATATGGCCTAAGATATGAAAATCCAGCCACTGAATCATCAACACATACCGCATCCCTACATATCATAGAACTAGAATCATTATCCAATGAATCTGATGACCCCATAGACACTGATGTTACCATCTCCATCCCACCCAAATTTTTTTAGTCAATACTATCTCCTTGGGTCCATTAACCTATCAACCCAACCACGCCACTAATATAGTTCCTCTCATTTGGCCATAAATGATTGAAGAAGATTCACCCACAATCAATATCCTTCAATGTCACGATGACCAAGAAATCCTCTCCCATATAGGATAAGATGATCATTTCCTACAGGGAGCCTTACCACCTAAAACATCAAACCTTCTTAATGAATCCACCATCTACGTGAACTTAGGGACACCTCATGAGCCACGTATAGTTAAGGTCAGTCAATTGTTAGATCCACAAGAAGTACATGATTTCCCACTTTCTTATCAAAATACAACCAATACTTTTCCTAGTCATATAGTGATATGTCAGGTATCGACCAAAGCATCATCGTACATAATATCATCACCTATCCTAATGCTAACCCATTCAAATAGAAGCTTCGTATAATACATCTATGTGTGGATCTTCTTATCAAAGAAGAGTTACAATGCCTACTTTCTGCTAATTTCATTATACCCATTGACTATCCACAATGTGTCTCTAATATTGTACCCATGACCAAAGTGTCAAAAAAGTTACGTATCTATACTCACTTATGAGATCTCAATCTTGCATGCCCTAAGGATGATTTCCCTCTTCCAAATATCGATCATCTAGTCGATTTAACAACCAACCATGAAATGCTCTCACTTACGGATGGTTTTTCTTGTTGTAATAAAATCCTCATCGCTAATGACAATCAGCATAAAACATCCTTCATCAGCCCTTGGGGAACCTTCCACTACCTCGTCATGCATTTCAGATTTAAAAATGTAGGATCCACCTATGAATGCGCCATGACTTATATTTTCCATGATCTTATCCACAAAACTGTAGACTATGTTGATGACCTTTTAGAAAAATATAAGTTATGAAAAGATCACCTCAACATCCTTAAATCCATCTTCACTTGTCTTATTCACTATTTCCTCCACCTCAATCTTGCTAAGTTTTTTCTCTCCAGTAAACTCCTAGGATTCATCGATCCATTCAAGGTATTGAAGTAGATCCAACCAAAACCAAAGAAATCATTGAAATGCTTCCTCCTTCAAATCTCAAATAGTTACGTCTCCTTTAAGGAAAATTTCAGTGTATATGATGCTTCATATCACAAATTTTTGATCATTGGTAACCATTTCACCATATTTTCTGTAAAGATGTAGATTTCAGGTGGGATCCTAATTTCCAAAAATATTTTAATGATCTCAAACAATACCTCCTATCACCTCCTGTAATTATACCACCTTGTGAGGGGGAGACCCTCTACCTTTACATATCCACCACAAACCATGCCCTAAGATTCATGCTCACCCATCATGATGACCAAGGCTGTGAACAAGCCATCTATTAGATAAGTCACACACTCCACGAATATGAAACCTATTACACTGAAACTGAAAAATTATGCTCTAATTTGTATTTCAAAACTTCTAAACTACATCATTATCTTCTCAATCATAAAAAATATGTGGTCAAAGGCGTTAACCCCTTTCAAAACCATGCATATTAAACCATATCATAGTGAAGGAATAACTTAGTGGCTCATGCTTATGATTGAGTTTGACCTTGTATTCATATCACAAAATTCCACTAAAGGCCAAGCCATCACAAACAAAATTGTGAAAGAAACCCTTCCCGACACTTGTCTCCCTCAAAAACATTTTCTTGACGAATCCATCAACACTATTGACGAACATGAATTCATTCCCATAAAAATGACCCTATTCTTCAATGGATCTAAATGCTAGCAAGGGGGGATCCGATCTCGTTATCATACCTCCCTATGGGATTCCTATTCCACTATTATTTAAACTTAACTTTGAATGCACTAATAATATGGAAGAATATGAAGCTTTAATCATGGGTCTCAAAACCACTATCCTATTAGGTGTTCATATCTTAGAAATATACAACGACTCACAAATCATCATCAATCAAGTTAAAGGAGAATATTAGTATAAAAATGAAATCTTACAAAAGTATAAAGCCAATGTTGATTTCCTCCTCAAAGCCTTTGATTATTACACCATCCAAATAATTCTGTGATCCTCTAATAAATTTTTAGATACCATGGCCTCTTTAGGAGCACACATACCCTTACAAACTAAAGAATCAAGTGAAAACTTTAAAGTATTTGTAATCATTCAAAGATTGGATCACTCCTCACATAAAAACCAACTCCCTCCGATTTAGACTATTGACAACCATCTAATTGATCTATGGTATTATCAAAATTTGACTATCTTTCTGAATTAGAAATCCCTTTCGATTTATCACAAAATGTTAAATGATCACTTCTTTAATGCACCACTCACTTTGTCATCATAGGAAGTATCTTGTATAAACGTGAATTTTATGGCCTTATATTAAGGTGTCTTAAATCTCACGAATCAATCAAAGAAATCCAAGAAGTCTATGATGGTATATGTGGGGGAAATTTTAGCTGAAATTTTGTCGCTAAACGTTTTTATGACATGGCTATTATTGGCCCACTATCAATCAAGATTGTTGTGCATACATTAAAAAGTATGTCAAATGTAACCTACAATCAGACCTCATCCATGTTCCAAGTCAGGATTTACAACCTGCTCACGACCTACGACCTTTCTCCCAATGGGGGTTAGTCACCTCATTAGTACTATTAATCCTAAATCATCCTAACAAAAACATTCTGTCATAAAAATAATTGAATACTTTATGAAATGGGTTGAGGCCATTCCCTTAACTTCAACTAAAGCATAACCAATCGTCAATCTCATTTATAAATACATCATATGCCACTTTGGTTTCCCTCATAAGCTTGTCATAGATAATGGAAAATCCTTCAAGAATAAGGATGTTAAGAAATTTTTTGATACCTTCATCATCAAGCTTAGTTTTTCATCACCATAGTATCCCTAAGAAAATGGACACAAAGAAGCATCTAATAAAATACTTACTAAAATCCTCATGAAAAAAGTAGACAACATAGGTAGGAATTGAACTATGTTTTCTCTCTGGGATTATCGAACTAGCATTGTACTCCCACAGGTGTTGCACCCTTCTCATTAGTCTACGACTCAAAATCACTTTTACCCCTTGAAGTTAAAATACCATCACTCTGTGTATCACTCAAATATTTAATCCCCGAAAAATAATATCGACAAGAGCACTTGGAACAACTAGAAATATTAGATGAAAAACATCTAACATCCCTTGAAAATCATCAATTGTATCAAGAATGCATCAAACGAGCCTACAATAAACTTGTAAAACAACATGGATTCAAAATAGGTGATCTTGTTCTCAAAGAAAATAAAAATTTCACTAATTTAGAATGGAGTAAATGTGGAAAGTGAAAGAGGGATTCGCAAGAACCGATGTCGAAAACAATGCACCACAATGAAGTTGCACTCCGATGGTAACGTCAAGCTCCAACGCAATAAGAAAGATTCAAACAACGGAAAGAATATGTAAATAAGAAAACAGGTCTGCTCATTCTCATAGATCAAAAAAAGGAAGTACAATTAGGGGTGTTGCATAACCCCCATGCCTAAAAAAGGAAAGAATATCAATGATGCCACTGACGCATATGACGCCACTAAAGGAGGAGTTACAATTCCAAATAAGGAATGTAAATCCTATGATGCACTGACGCAAATGATAATGAAAAATTCTATGACATAATCTGACACTTTTCATTTGACTTCCTAAGACCTATGACTCTCGCAAGGTGAGATGACTCACCAAGTTATGTGGATGATGACAAGGCATGTCACATGCACCAAAACCCCCCCTTCATCAAAGTTGAGGAAGAGGTCAAGGTAAGCTAGAACAAAAAAAGAAGACTCCCCTAGACAACTAAGAAAGATGTATCAATGGGGCCCAACAACAAAAGGCCCTAAAAGGTGCCCATATAAAAACAAAATATTTCTGGAAAGAAGAAGAGGATAAGAAGGAGGACTATGTAGGCTGAAGAAGATGGGTGGCTACAGTAGACCTCACACCAAGAAGAGACGGTAAGTGAAGAAATTTCACCTCAGTGAAGGGCTACATAGTCTGCAACCTGATCATCTGTCTGAACATATTGTATGTCGATGATGTTTTCATGTATCATCTCCCATATGAAGTGCATGTGAATTTCAATGTGCTTCATCTGTTGATGCTGAATGGGATTTCTAAAAATTGAGATAGTTCTCATGTTGTCACAGTAGATAATGGTAGGCTGCCTAAAGTGGATGCCAAACTTAGTCAAGATACCTTATAACCAAACAAATTTTGTGGTAGCATTAATTTCTCCTCTATACTCTACTTCTGTTGATGATATGGAAATGGCATTCCGCTTCTTATTGGATTAACTGATAGGACCTGAACCAAGAGTGAAACTGTAGCACGAGGTAGACTTCTGATGATCTAGATCACCGGCCCAATCCGAGTCTGTAAATCCAACCGAGTTAATCTCAGTCTATCCTAAGTAATGAATACCATCTGTGTGAGTGCCATGAACATAGTGAAGGATCTTCTTTGCTACTTTTGAATGTAGCTCATGAGGCTCCTACATAAATCTAGACACGATCTTGAAAACATATAAAATATCTGGCCGAGTGTGAGTAAGGTAGATCAAGCTCCCCACAAACTGCTGATAAAGGGTACCATTAACCAAGGGGAAGAGAAATCAGAAACCAACTTGACCCTGAAAAGAAAAGGAGTAGGTGAGGACATACGACCACACATGTGAAACTGAGCAAACAAATCAAGAGAGTACTTAGGCTTTGAGATCATAATTCCCGAGTCAGATTGTGAAATTTGGATCCTAAGAAAGTAATGAAGCAATCCTATGTCAGACATGAATAACTTGTTGGCTAAGGAGATCTTCACAGAATCAATGATAGAGGAAGAGCTACCCATGATCAACAAGTCATCAACATAGAGAACAATAATAAGCATGGAGTCATCCTGCCGCAGAATATACACATTTGGGTCAGAGTGACACTGAGTGAACCCTGATGCAAGTAAAAATGATTCCATCTTGGCATACCAATCCCGAGGGGCTTGTTTAAGTCTGTAGAGAGACTTGTTTAACTTTCAAATGAGGGATGGATCATGGACATAACCTAGAGGTTGTTCCATATAGATCTCTTCCTCTAGATCCCCATGAAGGAAGGCACTCTTAATTTCCATATGGTGGAATTCCCATATGTTAGCGGCATCGATGGAAAGGGTCAGTCAAATGTAAGTCATATTTGTAATCGGAGCAAAGGTTTTTGAGTAATAAACCCTAGCTACCTGGGAGAAACCCTTAGCTATAATTTACGCTTTATACTTCTTGACTTCTCCATTGGCTCCATACTTTGTTCGATATATCCACTAACACCGAATGAATTTTCTTGCTTTCAGAAGAGGGGTAAGATCCTAAGTGTCATTATTTATGAGTGAGGAATACTCCTCATCCATAGCAGAATCCCACTCAAGAATCCCAGAAGCTTCCTAAAAATATAGTGGATCAGAAGCAGAGGTGAAGGAGTGGGATCTAACAAAACTCGAGTGCATATGTCTCTCATCTAAAGGATCTCCAACTAAATCTCCAGTACTCTGTAAAGTTTTCTTGGCCCAAAGAGGTCCTGAAGGTTCAAGATCAGAGTCAGAAGATTCTTCAATTGAGTGGGAAGGGACATAATCCTCATCATCACTACTATCAGAATCAGAGGACTCAAAAGTTTGAGGATCAGGAGGAGCAGGGAGAGGAGGAAATAACTCAACAACATCATCATCTATCGAGTCAAAATCTGAATAGTGGGAAAAAGAACCTCAGTGGAAGTCAAAGTCAAGGATGACTCATCAAACTTCACACTCCTCTCAATATAGAGCTCATGGGTAGTAGGGTTCAACAATCAATATCCCTTCACACCATCAGGATACCTGAAAAAGATACAAGGTTTGGATTGTGGATCCAATGCCTTGGATTTCTTCTTGGGAATTCGGGCCATATCCTTGGATCTGAACACTCGAAATTTCTCAACATCAGGATTGTGTTCAAACTAGGATTGAAAGGGTGTCATCCCTCTTCCTACCTTGTGTGGAACATGATTCTGAATGTAACAAGTACAATTCACTACTTCAGCCCAATACTGTAGAGGAAGGGACTTCAAGTGAACCATACAAGTGGCCATCTCATTTAGAGTTCGGTTATTTCTTTCTATAACTCCATTTTGGGAAGGGCTGTAAGCAACTGTACACTACAAAGCAATCCCCTCAGAAGTGCAATAATCCTCAAACCTATTACTTACATACTCGCCTCCATTGTCTGTTCTAAGAACCTTGATAGACCATTCTGCTTGTTTCTCAGTAAGAGCCTTAAAGTTTTGAAAATGCTCAAAGACTTCAGACTTAAGCTTAAGAAAATATACCCAAGTATAACGTGAAAAATCATCAATGAAGGTTAGTATATATAGAGCTCTAGTGAAAGAAGGAGATGGAAAGGGGCCAAAAACATCACTATGAACAAGATCCAAGGGATGAGTAGCTCTCCAAGATTTTCCCTTATCAAAATTTTTTTAGGGTCCTTTCGGAGGGTGCAACCCTCACAAAGACCTTTAGAAAACTTAAATCGGGGTCACCTGTTGACCATTTCATTTTGAATCAATTGTTCAAGGTAACGATAATTTAGATGCCCAAAATGCTCATGCCATAGCTTGCTAACCTCATTTTAATGAGTGAGCAAGGCATTGGGTGTCAAATCAAAAGAGAAGTGGGAAAAGGTATACAACCGTGAATGGTGATCCACCTTTCCCTCAGCCACATTGCAGCCAGAGTTAAGCTCACGAATGATCACCAAGTTAGGACCAAATTCCACTTATATTCCTTCACCAAGGTGGGGGATTTGGTAAACCGATAGGAGATTTGTAGAGAGATTGGGAACACTCAAAACTTGGTTAAATGTTCCACCTTCTATCTCTACCGATCCACTACCAGAAACCGAAACATGAGTGTCATCACCTAATGTGATTTGGGACATGCCACATGGTTCAATGCTAGAGAATTCAACCTCTAATAAAGCCATGTGGTGTGAGGCACCAGAATCAATAATCCAAGTTGATGATGGATTTGATCTAGCTACAAGGGCCATACCTTTCTTGTTTTAATTTTTAAACTCCTTTGCTTTAGAAGACTCACCCTTTTGAGCATTTTGTTTAACAGATTCAGGAACACCTATTTTATTCTTCTCAAGCAAATGAGTTAAGTGATCAATTTGTTTCCGAAAACAATAATGCTCATCGTGGCCAAAATTCTTACAATAGGAGCATTTAAACTTTTCCTTCTTTTCTTTAGGCTTAGAAGTCGAAGTGTTAGTGTTGGGCTCAGTTAGGGGTTGGTTGGTCTTGGTTTCTTTCTTAGGTTGGTCTTTTGTTTCTTTCTTCTTTTCATTTTTCTTGCCCTTATTTGCCACAAGGGCATGTGACTTGGATTTTAGAGTCCCCATTTGAATGAGTTTGTCCTATTCTCGAATGAGTTGAGATGAAAAAATGTCAAAGGAGGGCATATTCCAAGTACTACCAAAGGTGGCTTTCGTGGCATGGAAAGTTGAAATGAAGACAAAGTATTCAGGACCTAACTTAGAAAGAATCGACAAGATCAATTGAGAGTCTTTCTTTTCCTTTACATTCCTTTAGAAGCAGTCTAGTGTGGAAAAACTTTGAGAAGAAGGCTTGCAGATTTTCAAAGTCACTAGGATTTAACCCTAGTAGTTCGTTCTCCAACTCATGCGATCTCATGTCATCTTGCTTTCCAAACATATCATCAAATGTTTTCCATGCTGCATCAGGATTCGAGGAAGTTTT
Source organism: Taxus chinensis (assembly GCA_019776745.2). Taxonomy (NCBI): domain Eukaryota; kingdom Viridiplantae; phylum Streptophyta; class Pinopsida; order Cupressales; family Taxaceae; genus Taxus; species Taxus chinensis. The sequence continues at coordinate 252,870,958 of CM034148.1, read as the reverse complement.
GATGTGGAAGAGCAAGTCGGGAGAGATAGACATATAGAGAAGACCTAAGGCTTCATCACAATGGTTCAACCACTTAGAATGCTTCTAAAGGAATGTAAAGTGGAAAAAAAAGACTCTCAATTGATCTTGTCAATTCTTTCTAAGTTAGGTCCTGAATACTCTATCTTTGTTTCAACTTTCCACGCTACAAAATCCACCTTGGGTAGTACTTGGAATAGGGGGTGTTGTGAGAAACAACATCTCATGTCACACGAAAGAATCCCTTTGCCGTAAGACTGTGGCAGATGCGCTCACTAGTCCACAAGCAATAAAAGGGATAGAACAAAGCTCAAGATGAGCTAAATTAAGCAATACAAAGACACCCCCTAGAATGAAACACTTTATAAAATAGTGCATTTACAAAACTGATAATCCCATCAACTAGAGTGCAAAAAAAAATGCAACTTTAACTTAAAAAGTGCTAAAAACCGAGAAACGAGTCAAAAGTTATAGCAGAAAACAATTCCCGCAACTAATGGAAAAATGCTAATAAGCCTGCAAATGGATTAAAAAAATCCATAAATGCATGCAAAGGGTGTCATATGTATGCTCATTGGAAATGTCATCACTCAAAAGAAGGAAATTAAAACAAGCAAAAATACCCCAAAAATGGTTTACAATATCAATTTTAAAAAATTTATCACCTTAGAATATTAAAAGGTGAGATGGATTTACTAATAGTCAAACCTAAAAAAGGAATGATAGAGGCCAGTTGAGTTACACATTGACCGATCTATGGAGAGCCAAAGCATAGAGCTGGAACATCGAAGAAGCCACCAAGGAGTTAGCTGGTAGTGTTGGCTAGTCAGAAGTGAAATGACATGTGCCCAAAGGGTAGAGGTGGAGTCAACTACGTAGTCTTAGTGACAGAGTCAAATCCATGTGCAATGCTGGTAATGTGTTGGCCTGAGTCAGAAATAACGCCACGCTGCAGGGTAAAACCACGTTGTGTGCAGGCTAAAATAATGCCAAGAGTTAGAAATAATGCCAAGTTGCTGGTAATCTTGTGTGTAGAGTAAAAATGTTTTTTAATAGACTATGCAGAGAAACAATCTAAGTGCAGTGTAGAGGCATGTTTGAACACATTCCATATCTCAACGTTTGTTGCAACCGTTGGTTCTGTGGAGATTGCCTCTAGAATGAATACATGAGCACAAAGGACGTATGGGGAGTACAGGATGAGCTTGCAAAGGTCAAGCATGAAGGCACAAATGCAAAGGCAGATGGAGTTACAGGGTACATGAGCTGGAATGAGCGAACGGAACCACAAAACAAGTTCCAAACTCTCGAAAAATCAAGGAAATCCAAACTCAAACACAATATGACCCCACAACTAAAGATCCAATGCAATACCCAAGGAGTGCAGAACAAGCCAATCATGAAGGAGACCAAGTTTCATGGAGCATGCAGAGGAGGATCTAATGCGAGCAATAAAAATCCTATACACAAAACCAATGCAGAGAGCTCAAAAACAACCCCCAAAGAGTGCATACTGAATCAATCGTTGAGCAAGGTGAGTTGAAAACATTCCACATGAGAGCTAGATGATGACTAAGGCAATGAGATTAGGGCCGAGTTGTCCCAAAAAATACACTTTAATAACCTTAGGAAAAGGCATAAAACCAACACGAGCAACAATGATCAAAATATGAACCTACAATCTGAAGCCCACAAAACATGCATGCAACCCTAAAGAATCGATTAATCAAAGACACTAAAATTGAAAACACCAGAAACTACAACTGCTAAAACCTCAATGTGAGGTGAGAAAAATGATTCCAAAGTAATAATCGAAAAAACTTGCATGAGGAAATAAGAAGAAACCAAAAGTAATAAGCATATGATAAATGAAGAGTCCACGTTGCACCGAAACTAGCTCTGATACCATGAAAGAGGGATTCGCAAGAACCGATGTCAAAAACAATGCAATAAAATGAAGTTGCACTCCGATATTAATGTCAAGATCCAATGCAATAAGCAATATTCAAACAATGGAAAGAATATGCAAATAAGAAAACAAGTCTGCTCATTCTCCTAGATCGAAAAAAAGAAGTACAAATAGGGGTGTTTTATAACCCCCATGCCTAAACAAGGAAATAATATCAATGATGCCATTGACGCATATGACATGACTAAATCATATGACACCTCTAAAGGAGGAGTTACAATTCTAAATAAGGAATGTAACTCCTATGACGCACTAACTCAAATGACAATGATAGATTCTATGATAAAATCTGACACTTGTCATTTTGACTTCCTAAGACCTATGACTCTTGTAAGGCAAGATGAATCACCAGGTGATGTGGACGATGAAAAGGCATGTCACATACACCAACATAAATTTTTCCCCTAATTGGATTGGTCCATACGTCATTACTCACAAATATGGGTCGGGAGCATATCACTTAGCCTCCCTTGATGGTGAACTTGAGAAGGAACCTTTGAATTCCTTGCACTTGTGGCCTTTCTATTGTTAAATTTTTATTACCATGACAGTAGTTATATCTAAGACCTTATTCGATCATTAAACAGTCATCTTCTCATCATAATGATTTTGAAGCATGCAATTTTCCATCACTATCCTCATAAACCTTAAACATGAGCACCATGGCTCTGTTTATTGCATCTTTCACTAGACAAGTTCCTCCTTATCAGGAACCCCGTAATCATTACATCCATCTAACCTTATACCAACTGAAAGCATGTCATGGGGCACATATGTGTAGGTCATGAGAACATTTTTCCCCTCCTTGAAGCAATCTAGTAGGGTTTTCCCTCAGCTCAAAGAAAGGAAAAGTAATATATATATATATATATATATATATATATATATATATATATATATATATGGATTATCTTTAGCAAAAATCAAAATCATAATAGACCGATCCCTTGAAGGAGAAATATTCAAAAATATCAAAATGATATTATCAAAAGTAGACTGATCCCTCGAAAGATAGATACTATTTAAAATCATAGACCGGTCCCTTGAAGGAAGGCTATATGTATAAATAAAAAATAAAAATAAAAATAATAGACCACTCCCTAGAAGGATGGATACCTTTGTAAATAGGCTTTGCTCATCGATCAACCTTAAAAAATCAAAGTATTAAAAGCATCCTAGTAAAGCTTCCTGCATTTATTAGCTTTCCCATCTAAGTAAACTTCCCACATCGATCAGTTTGTGTCAAAAATCAAAATATGTATAGCTGGGGCATTCCTCTATGAAACTGTTAAAAAGGAGAACCGTCTTTCCCATAAGACCTATACATGTCAAACCCCTATCATGTCTCAGGAAAGTACATATAATCACTTCATCTCTATAACTTAGGTCCCATGTATCACTACCCACGGATAGTCTTGTGTTAACATAATTAAAGGCTAAAAGTGCAAGTGTTTTCACACTTTTATACCCATCACACATGTATTAAATCCATATCAAAGTAATAATTCCATTTTTTAATCCTACTTCAAAAAATATAGAACACATTTTGATAACATTTCATAACATTGAATTCACAAATATCATCATACATCACTATCCAAACCTTACAAGCATATAAATCATAAACTTTCCGTATCTAAATCCCATAAGTATCAATTAAAATCATTCCAAAACACTTAAAAACATGCATCATAATCAAAATATATAAATCAAATAGGCCAAATCACAACCACATCATCACGCACGCGCACACACACACACAATCAAAGTACCAAGTACATCATCAAAAATTCTTTGTACATCATATACATCAAAGGCTTCATAAAGAGCCATATACATATCAAAATCCAAAATCCAAATACACATAATCACTCTCCAGTAAACTGGACATCTCCTACAAACTCACTGACATGGATAACACTCACATCACCTCCCAGAGCACCCCCACCACCCCACCACCAATAACTCCTCCATTCGGCCCCCAAGGTGGCTGGCCTACACTCCTTGCACTTAAACTGGGCATTTACCCTTGGTACACTAGATGATTTGCATATAACACAACATTGTGCAAGTCACGTATAACCATATCCTCATAATATACTAACTCTAAATGCAGATATTGATAGTGAGTAGTACTAATCATACCCGGTGCTCCCATCTAATTGTTATCCTATGTACGAGTTTTCAACTCTGCACCTGATATAGATGACCTCGTAATACCTAAGACCTTCCTCAAAGTATCTTGTTGTTGATGGTACCAATCTCGATTAACTACATCCTATGCTAACTGTACTCTGAGTCCATCTTTCTAAACTAGTACGCTATCTATCTCACCAATCAATGTATCCCTTACCCCAACCAAATCATCTCTTTCTCTCCTCAGAATATCCATATTAGCCTCCACTATGGATTTATCATTTTTTAATTGTGTCACACCAACTACTAAGTCCACCTCATCCTCCTCCTCATCATCATCACTAACATTCACCACCTCCTGTGCTCCCTCTACTAGAGAACGCACCATCCTCCCTCTCTAAATCAATTGAGTCATCTCGAACTCAGCATACGCCCTCGTTCACCACTGTACATAGTTAGTAGTAACTCAAAAATCATCAAGAGGAACTAGGTCCCCATCCTCATCTGGACCTATAGCTCCCTGCTTGTCTACTATCACAAAAAGATGGCTTACAAATGACTTGAGAGTATTTAAATCTCCCTCCTATCATCTATAAGGTACAGACTCCTTAAGTATATATTTTATCAGACCAAATTATCATCTAACAAAACTATTTCTAACCATCTCATACTCCCCTCCCCACCTAGACTGTACCCAAAAGTCTTGTTGTGTCCCAAAAATCTCGTGCTCATATACCAACCACTTAGGAAACTTTAGATAAGGCCTCCATATCATATCACCTACCTACAATCCTATCAAATCTCTATAGTATATCTCCTTCCTCTTCCTTCGCACCCGAAACATATCCTCTGTCAATCTCAGAAAACCAACATGTCTGTCCATAGAAATCACTCCACCTAGTGGAAAACCATGCAGATGAGCAATGGATATATGCTCGTATGATCAACAATGTAACAAGAATGCCACATAAATACCAAATCTCTTATGGAATTTCCAAGCCCATAACTCTCTATATGTCTATGCTAATAGCGTCGGTGCCCACTCAAAGATAGTATGATACTCCATCATCTCTACCAATACTTCGGTCATCATCCACAAGAACCTACCTCCTCTAGAATCAGGGAGGGAAAAACATGAGATAGACATCATCATCATTGTCATCTATGTACACCCCTCTCTCAATGGAAAATACAAAGACTTACAATAAAAATATCCTAAAAAATAATTCACATCATCTACCTCATCCCCATATAATCTCCTCATAAAATTCTCTCTCAGAACTCATCAATAATGTAAATATCCACTCCACGAACTATCAATCTCATGATCTTGTGAGTATCCTCCACTGTAATAGTATTCTCTTCTGTCGGTAACCAAAAATTACAGGTGGCGGGATTCCACATCTCCATTAGTGCTAACAACAACCCTAAACATCTATGGATCCACCTGTAATCCCTCATCCCCACAAATCCAACTACCTCTACATGGGCCCAATCATCATCCATCATGTTTACACACACCTCCTCTAAAATATATGGTATCCTGTCTCAAAAGGTCAACTTCACATCCACCTTCGACAAAAAACACAAAATAGAATCCATTTCACTATGAAAAACATCCAAAAACATTATCCAAAACATGGGTTGCCAACAAAAAAACCTTGGTCACAGCTAAATCAGACCAATTGCAAGAAATTCAATTGAATCAATAGTGATCACCTTGAATCTCTGGTAATTCTGGAGATTTCAAATCAGGACCTCCGTACGTGGAAAAACAACAAAAAAATCAAAAGATAGAAAAAAATCATCAAAAAGAGTAAAATTAAGGACTCACCTATGTTTGTGCGGGCCTCTTATGTCTTCTCAAATACGTACTCACTCTTAATCATAAATTTTTAGCTCAATTGCTCTCCAAATCACAATAGGAGGTTGTAATGATGAATTGTTCATCACTGACTTACGGCTTATATAGCCCCCAAAAACTTTCAGAACAATCATTAACAATTATTTGAATTGCTATCAATTCATCTCAATCCCCTGCCATTGTCCAAATTGCTAATAATTCACCTTTTTTTTCACCTTCATTTATAATTTGTCAAAACAAAATTAAATTTATCCCATTTTTCAAGATAGTGTCTCAAATAAAGGATCCCAATCCTCAAAATATCACTTATCGAACAAACAAATTATCTCGGGATATGTCATACATATAAGGGATGTAAGCCCTTTTCCCCCCATCACTTGACTTCCCCATCCTTACAGCTTACATATCATATGTCCATAGGAAATGAACCCTTTGGTTCCTCCTATCACTTGGTTCTATGGTAGCATTTCTCATTTCGGTACCTAGCCTAGGGTAAATTTTAATGAAATGCGTGTCAAACTGGTGTTCCTTACACTGTGCTGTAGTCACCCCATTTTGAGGGGGGATAACCCATAAAAATCAATCTATCATTTTTTTGTCTAGCACTTTTCCTACACTAAACTACTCAAGAAAGAGAGGAAAATGTAGACACTCAAAATTTGCACTCATCATTCTCCATCATTTACGTCATCTTCACTATTACATTAATAAAAATCCATATCTCATTCATATATTCCCTATCCTAACCTTAAAATCCCCCACCATATTTACCTCACATAAATATTATCAACAACTATAAAATCTATCCTTAACTCCTTTAAATCTACACTTAACCACTCAAAACCACTTGAAAACCAAAAACAAATAAAACAAAGCCAAATCAAAACAATATTATAACCATTCCATAACCATTTAACTTTTACACTTTGACCTCCAACATTTTCCTAATCATTTACCAAAACTCTAAAACTAAACAACCTCAGTTAGAGATTATGTAAACCACTTTAACACCTATTATCCCAAAAAATATGGATCACTTGTGATTCACTTGAATCACCAATGATTATAAATATGATATTTCATCCCTCCCTCCAGGATCTTCAACTTTTGAATTTCAATCCTCAATTTTCAATCGCCAGCCCCAGTATTTTGTCTCTAATTGTAGCATCCTATATCTCGTCATACATTTCAACACACAAGACATCAACAAACATCATCAAGTCTTCGTCAAACATCATCAAGTCTTCATCAAGAATTTTCAAGCATATAGAGATTAGTTTTTTCATCACAACATACACAACATGCTTAGATCTTTTCCACTCAAGGTTCGAGGCATATTTTAGCATCAAAACAACTTTAAGGTACCTTTGTAATATTTGTCTATCCTCTTTTGATAATAATCGGTCTTTAAATCAATCATAAACATCATTTTGTAGCTTTAATATTTATTTTTTATTAAACTGTCAAAAATCACAGCAATCGCCAACAATTGGCCTAAATCATCGGCAATTCCTATCAAAAATACTATTTTATCAATTTATCATCTTTTAATAAACTTTTTTCAAAACCTTTGCATTTAACATTGTTGTTTCCAAGCACGGTTCTCTATTTGATGGAAGTTATTGGTCACTCACATCTAATTACCAACATTTATGACCTTCCTATAGCCCAACACCCTATTTTTGGGAACAGTAAAACATTTTACACAAGCTAACACTTTGTGTTATCCAATTCTCTTTCGATGAAGAGGATATTGAGGATCAGTTTGAATTCCTCCATGAAATTCAAAAGGAAACTGAAGATTTTTGGTACGACTGATTTGAACACATTCAAATTGCATCTACCCTTGTTTGGGTCATTTTTGAAGCTGCATAGGACTTTCCCATCCATCTGTAATTCTAGAGCTTCTCCTCTTCTATCTACATATTTATGTTGATTTTATATCTTTATATTCATCCATATTGTTATTGTCAATTCACTTAATTTTTATAAAACAAACTGACATCCTCTAAGGAATCCCATTTAGATTCCTGGGACTAGCCTATGTTGGGAAGCTCATCTATCCTTTTGTCTAATCCTTTATTTTTAGTCTCTTTGAGCATAGGTTACTTTCTAGGATAGGAGGACTTACATTCATCCGGAATTGATCAACTTTAATTGAACATTAGCTTCAATATCCATCTCCACGGGTATCAGTAAACCCAACGTCTTCTGAGGTCATTTTGGTTTTTATTGTTTCACTCCATTAATTTAAAATTGAAAGAAAAAAAATCTCTGAACAATTGGTGCTCCTTGTGGGGTTGGTGCCTCACTATTTTTTTGTGATGTGTGATATTCACATAAGTCCTTTGTTTTGAGTAATATAAGCAGAGGTTAAGCTAGTTTTCTTCCCCTTGAGGATTTCCCACTTCATATTTGGCATTCTTGTGTTCTCTCTTGTCTCTTTCACTTGTGGATGGTTGTAACAAAAATAATAAGCTCATAATTGATTTTGTATGTTAAATGGTTTATTTAAATGATGAATTTATGATATGGTAAATGAAATAATTTTTTTTTATGAATAATTCACCCACCTCTCAGTCACTATGCTTCTAACAATATCCATACTCCAAGCATGTAAAAACATGTAAATCATAGATTCAAGAAACTTAATAAAAGGCATCAACATATGGAAGGGGCTAGGATGCTTGTACTTATAATCTTACAGAAATCCATAATCAATAGTAAAATCACACTCTTATCAAAAACATTAATGCATGACCTATAGAATTTACACCTTTACAAAATGGTCAATCTGCACACAAAGAAACCTTTGAAACGATTCATTCCAGACACTCAAATTCAGTAACTCTGCTATTTGCCACTACTAGTCTTGAAAATTATCTCTTGCTCAAACAAGTGCACTTTATCCATTCTCATCTGGTATATCCCTAGGTTTCTTGTCTATCTTTATTGGTCATACACACTCATTTGTCGATAGTTTATGATAATTGAATGCATGAAACCTATTTAGAAACTCCACTTGTTATCCTCAAAACTTCACACATAATATTTCTCCACTTGGGTCAAAAACGTATATTAAATTCAGTTTGTGACATACAATCCTGAACCCATTATGAAATTTTGATTCCAAAATTTCAGTTGCACAATATTCTTTAGGTAATTCAATCCTCAATTATTGTGGGTAACTTAAATTTCCTTCAAAAGAATATATAATCAAGTGAAACTAACTTCATTTATAACCTCACACTCTTATGTACTCCTATTGCAAAAGATATCATAAATGGCACCCAGAGCTCCCTACAATCTGAAAAATACCTATGCACATTCATTAGGAAAGCACCATTTACAAGTCTAAAGCTTCCCACTAGGTCTAGGGGTCTGCTTACCATTTTTGCAAGCACTCAAATTCACTCACTCAAGTAGATTGGAAAGAGAGAAACTTTATTTTAGATTTTTCAAAGAAAACATGTCAAATATTATTACACCACCACTAGATATCACAAGATAGGTAAAGAATGACATGTAGTTTGAGGTGTCTTAGGAGTAGTGCAAACATTAGCAGTACACGAGGTAACCACATACCATCTAATGTTTGTTTTTTAGGAATTGTTATCTATGGTTTGGGTTTGAAAGATTGAGCAGAGAATTTAGAGGTCGTCACTATGTGATTGACAATGAATGATAGAGAGTGATGAAGAGATTCATAAAAAGTGACAACCCTAGAAAGTTGTAGGTCATTGTTCTGAGAAGAGGAAAGATCGTATAAATAGGTCAAGATCATAATTCCATTCCTAATCCTAATGTATGGTCCTAACCAAGAGAATTTTCAGGTTACAGTTCTTGTGATGAATCAATTTAAGGTAAAAATACCCATGTTTCATCATTTAGGTCACCCATATCATTCCATAATAATATATAATTACCTACGTGCACTCAATCCCTTATATTTCTAAACTTGTATTATGGTGTGTACATTTGTTTCATGTATTAATATGTTGTTATGATATTGAATGATTAATTTTTGAAGTTAATTAATCAGAATAACCCCTTATAGCTCTTTTTTCTGTACTTGTTTGATTATAATGTAAAAATCCTAACCAAATTCTAAAAAGGGTGAAAATATTTGGTGAACCTGACTCTTGAAACACCTATTATCCCTCAAACTATAGGCACCTTAGCATTCAAATTTCTATTTTTGTCACCATTTTTCTTGTAGGATTGGTATTTCTATTATTCACTGATCTAATGACTTTATCTTTCCTCCCACCTTTCTCATTATTTGACTACCTCACTACTGATCCTAGCTATCAACAACATTTTACCATTATCTTTAAACATATTCTTAATAATCCTAATACAAAGTTTTATTATGCATAATTAGTTGTAAAAAAATGTCTTTCCTTGCAAGAAGAACCAACATCTTTTTCTTCTAGTGATTTACCTCCTTAATATGTTATTAAAAATATTTTATCTTTGTACATTCAAGTAAACATCAACAAGACATTGGTTAAACTTGTCCTCATTGACAATGGTTCTAGTATTAATATTTGCAACATTTATTTTTTACACCTTTAGGGACTTCATATTGAAGATGTGACCTCTTCCACCATTACTATCCATGGTTTTAACAACATACCATGCTAACCATTAGGCCAAATCATGTTAAATATTACATTTTATTCTCACACTCTTCCTATGGATTGTCATGTTATGTGTAATGATCTTAGTTCCAATTTTTTCCTGGGGCTCCCTTGGATTCATTTCATGCATGCAGTCCATTCTACGCTCCACGATTGTCTCAAATATGTTTATCAAGGGACCACATACACCATTAAGGCCAATCTATCCCCTTTTAAGTATTGTGCTAACACCACCCCATTCGAAACATATTTTCCTTATATATGATTGCATGATCCTCCTTATCAAGATTATGGGATGGGTTATAGCTACTTATTAGAACATGGATTCACTAGCCAAGGGCATGGCTTATGTGGTCAAGGCATCACCACACCCTACACCATCAACTGTTAATAAACCAAGGAAGGTATTGAATACTTTTTACATCCTTTGTGTAATCTTTCTCTAACATCAATCTTCCTTCCAACATTGCAAACCCACTCACACAAGGTATTCAATACATGTTCCACTCTAGTTTTGTAACTTTTTCAAATGAATCTCATTGATAGAAGTACACCATCTGAAATCTTATTGCTTGAAAAATTTACTAATGAATAATATCTCCTTGAGTACTTGGGCACATATGAGGATCTCCTTTCCTTCTTTCATAATAATATGTTTTCTCACACGTTACAGGCCCATGCATACTTTGGGGATGTGGTGCCTTCATATGCATTACCTAAATTTCCTAACACCATTCTGATGATACCTTATATTAAGGATCAATATAATTTACTTAATGAAGAGATTGCATCTTTTAACTTTGGCACTAGTACGGATCCTCTCTTAATCCTTCTTGCTACTTCCCTTAGTGATAATGAACATGTTACAATAACAAAATTGTTACAATATTTCCCTGATTTTTTTAATTGGAATCACAATTATATGCCTAGGATTGATCCCTCCATTGCTAGGCATAATATTGTGCTACACGATAATGTCAAGATAATACATCAAAACAATTTCAAGATGCATCCTAAGGTGGGTCTATTAGTAAAAAGGAAATTCAAAAATTTCTTTATGTTTGTTTTATATAAGTTATTAACTATCCCTAATGGGTATCTAATATAGTCCTTGTGCCCAAACTAAATGCTGAAATATTCTGTTATACTAACTTTAAAGATTTAAATAAGGATTTTCCAAAGGATAGTTTCCCTCTCCCACACATAGAATTGATTTTTGACTAAATTACAGGATATGACATGATCTCCTTCATGGATGGATTTTTTGGATACAATTAAATCAAAATTAACCCCATTGTTCAAGAAAACAAATTTTTTACCACCACCATGGGTGCCTTTTATCACACATTTATGCCCTTTGGATTAATAAATATTGGTGCTACTTATTAGCGAGATATGATGCACATATTTCATGATTACATACATAATATTATTTATATGATTTATTATCAAAATCCACCTAATGCCATAATCACACTAATATCATTTGGCTTATATTTGAACATTTATATCATTACAATGTTTGATTAAACCCACATAAGTGTGTCTTTGAGGTGAATTTTGATAAAATATTGGGCTACATCACCTCCCATTTTGGTACTGAGGTCAACCCTAAACAATCCAAGCTAGTTTTGACATGCCCCCACTACAAAATCTTTAATAATTATGATCGCTTCAAGGAAAAATACAAATTACCTATTATTTTGTATCAAAATTGGCCAACAAAAATCAACCTTTCACATGTTTATTAAAGAAAGATACTAAATTTATATGGTATGTGTATTGTTAATAAGCATTTGATGACATAAAAAATATTTACTTAATCCACTGGTCCTGGTACAACCTATATAGACATGTCTATATTTCTATACATTTCCACAATGTTACATGCTCTCAGTGATTTGATTACACAATATGACAATTAACATCATGAACATGCCATTTTACTATATTATTTGAACTTTTTCCCCGTATGAACACAATAACATTCCAATCATGAAACTTTACCTCACTCTAGTCTTCGCTATAGATAAATTATGACATTACATACTAAACAATGATATACATGTCATTACCAAGGTAGATACCTTGTGTTATCTATTATCTTGTACACATCTCTTTGTATGTATTTCTTGATGGGTCATGTCATTAATTGAATCCAATCTCCAATTTGTATCACAAAAATTGATGAAAGGGAAAGTCATAGCCAATCAACTTGCTGAAGCACCACTTTTTGATCCTGTACCAATTAGTACTAAAATTTTAGATGAATTTTCTACCTATAATATTGACTCGAAAGTATGGACTATGTACTCTAATGGATCACAATGTGTCATAAGAGTGGGAGATGGAATTTATTTTATAACATCCCAAAGAGAAACCATGCCCTTTACTTACCAGTTAGTATTTTTGTGCACTAATAACATTGTTGAATATGAGGCATTAATTTTATGCCTTTATAGTATACGCAAATTGAAAATTCAACACATTCAAACTTTAGTGACTTGCGGTTCATCATTCATTAGGTCCAAGATGTATATAAAACAAAATAAGAAAATCTAATCCCATATAATACTTTGGTTAAACAAATCCTATTTACATTTACTTCCTACTACATTGTTAATATTCCACATAAAGATAATCGACATGATGATGCGATGGCTAGTTCTACCTCACTAATACCCTTAGATATCACTGATGATTGCACAACTTTCACTATTAAGAAATTTTGTAAAGAATCTATTGATACCAATTCATTAGTGATGCTCTTCACATCTCAGCTACTACTCACAGTGTTGAAAACCCTGAGTACTTATGATAGAAACATCACCTAGAAACTTGATATCATACTTATACCCACAGTCATGTCTTGCTTAAGAGATCAAATTATACATTTAAAAGGTTAATATCCTTCTTAAATATTTTGTACATTCAATCCAAAGTAAAATATCCTTACTGTGTCATTTGAGAATTGCACAAAATTTGATATTGTGGGTTTCTTCAAAGAGTTAGGTCCTTAGGACCTTTGGTTGATGTTTCTAACTAATTTCAATACCTATAGCCTCTTTCTCCCTTTATTAAAAATATGAGTACCATATGATTCTTCATAGCAATGCTATAACATATCTTGACTTATCTCTCTTAAAAAATTATTGTCCTCTACTTCATCTTGACTATATTAAGGTAGTATTACTGATTGTCTTAAAAAAAAAGCCTACAAACATTTCTGTTCATACAAAATTCTATTAATCATTAAGCTTTATGTCAAGATGAATCTCTATATACCAACACATGCATTTGTATTGAAATATATACCCAATAATTTTCACACCATATATGATTATTGACTATTAAATACTATGTGGTTGACTGTGTTTTTACTAATATCAAGAAGATTCTCCTTACTTGCACACAAGTGTATTTGTATTCAAACTAATGTTCAAAACCATACATTGATAGAGGTATAATTACAAATTATTTAATATTATTCCTACAAATATACTCCTATCAGAGGTGATATTCCATTTTTAACCCAACATCAGTTATGTAGTTACCTTCAAAATTGTTTATAGACTGTTAGGACTTCCTTTTTCCCCTTCCTTGTTCTTGGACTATACCTGCAACATGTTTCATTAAAAATACCATGGAATCCTTGATCTATTGCATTATATGATTTAACTAATAACTCCATCACTTTTTATAATGGTCTTTACACAATCTTTGATCCATAGATTCATATAATTTGTCCTAATTTCTAAACGTTTACAATCTTTTAATTAAGAAATATCTGTTAATAAGCCTTAAAATATCATACCATTTACAAATTTCTTATTCTATCCTTATTTCTAGGACTGTTATAATACTTTAAGACTTTAAATATCTGGCAACAATTAATTCTACCTCTCTAAGATATAATGCCCAAGATTATTCTATATGGTGCTACTCTTATAATGCTTTAAAAATGAGTACTCAACTTATTTTTGTAGGATAAGTATATGGATTATTGAGATTCAACAATATTCAATGTTCCCATTTACTTGTTTACAACCTATTTCCATTCATCTTCCTAGAAGAAGTCATTGTTGTCACTTTGAAATGCACCCTTTAGAGAATGATGTGATAGCTATCCTATTAATTGAAAAAATGGAAACAATCCTAGGATATGGGTGACCTATATGTTGGAGTGAATCTCCATAGAGGGTTGGTTCCCCTAGTGCAACACCTAAACTAATTATATTTCGTAAGGCTAACTCTACTCTGAAAACTGACTAGGAAAAGGGAGAAGAAAGGGAAAGAGAAAAAATAAAAAAAGGGTGGTGATACACCCAAATGTTTTGAGAACTTAGACTTATTTAGATCACATAGATGAAGCGAGGAAGAAACACACACCATACACAAACCACAAGTAATTGATTCAAATTGAAAGCGATTCACAAAGGGTTCTAGAATTAATTGTCACTAGATAAGAAGGGAAAATAGATGGCACCGCAAAAAATTCTTGCAAACCACCTGTCAAACACAATTTATGACTTGCAGAATTGACACAAGACTACATAAAAGTGTAAGATATTTAACTGATAAGACAAGGATAGACAAATATCAAAAAATAAAATCATTTTAAAATAAGGTATGCACAAAATAAGATTGTAGAAGGTAAAACACAACTCCTTTATTTCTATAAGAGGTGGAATAAGAAATGATAGTCACTCATGACCCTTGATTTCTCACTCAGAAACATAGAATTTCTCCAAAAATATGAATGAAGAAGCAGAGATAATTTTACAATATGTTATAAAGTTTTTCTAGAAATATGGGAGAGAAGAAGGATAATAAAAGCCTAGACATGTAAGTTTGACTTAAAAATAGAATAAAAGCAATGCAACTCATTTTCTTTCTCTGATAGTAACTCCTTCTGTGTAAAAATCATTTTTTCTATTTTATTTTATCCTTTTTGCTCAAAAATAAACTCTGCATGTTTTTAAACAAATTTTACTTTTTTTGCATGCTTTGTTCTACTTTATTTAACTTCTAGATGACAAAACAAGTTACTCTTGCATGATTTTATCTACTTTAAATATTTTTTATGTGGCCTTTCCTTCCTTACATGGATTTTCCTCATAATTTATTCAATCTATGAAATAAATGATGCAAATCTTTAGAGATCAATTTTATAAGATTCAGAGCTATAGAACACAAGTTATGGCCTTTTGAAGTTCTGCCTATCATGATGCACACAAATATGAAATGTCTCATCTATTAATTGGCTTGAGAATAGCTCCTTGCTTATGTGTCTATGGATTTGACCTTTTGTAATGTGAGCCAATTAAAAGATGCCACATATACTTTGGATTTCACAGTGTCGTCATATATGAAGCTTTTATTATGGTGTATGAACCGATCAACACACTCCACAAGATTTTGTAGTGTTAGTACTTTGATTTAATTTGACTGAGATTTGTGAAACTTGAACCAACAGAAAATCTACACGTATCTTTTCCTTTTTCTCGACTGACCACTGTGAAAAAAGAACTAATAGGAAAACTCCATGCTCCCTACGGTGTTGGCCTGCCCTTAGCCCTAATGAAAATTGTGAAACGCGAACCAACAAAAAATCTCCACACATTTACAACATCATTCTTTTATTTCTCTCTAATGACAACCACAAAACTTAAACCTATAGAATAAGTCAACGCTTTCATCAATTAGACCTTTGATTGGTTTTTGTGAAATCCAAACCAATAGAAATGCTCCACAAACTTTCACAAATTACTCGATTGACCACTGCGACACTTAGACCAATAGAATAAGTCCGCACCCTTTGCAACTGAGTTTTTTGAAGCATGAGCCAATAAAAATATCCCACAAATCCATGTGGTGTTAGACTTTATTTAAAAGACCATGTCATATTTTGAAACATGGGCCAATAAAAAATCTCCACACATCTCTACCTTTCTCTTCAAAGTTGTCACTTTTGGCTCCATAGGATGTTTCCATGTATCCCTTGACCTTGTTGACCACATCTTGAAACTGAAAGTTTAAAAATTACAGCTCATTCTGGGGATTTGACGTCCATCAGGGTCCATCTGCTATAAAATAACTAGAATGGAAACATGTGTCCACCACCTGACTATTGATTATGTGTCACGTGTAGACTTTCTTGTCCTCCATGTGTTCTTTTGACTTGTCTTGACCACATCCCAGAATCCCACCATGTAGCCTCTGCGCAGATGTTTTCTTTTTAAATTTGACAAGAATTTCAACATCTGTCATCTTTTAATGGATCCCGCCAATGATTTAAAATTAGTCTCCCATGGATTTTTTGAATGCCAATGGCAAGTGATTTTGGAAGGAGGAAATTGATGGCCGTTTAACCGTATTTTACTCTTTAAAAATGGCTAAGTCCATTTTCAAAGATCGATCCGTGCTTTATCAAGAAATGTCTCAAATGAATATGTTTTCTAATAGGACCTTTATAATTATAGTCTTTAGCTTTTGAAACTCATCCAGTTCTATCAGTCTAAGAAAAAAAGTTTTGAGTTTCCTTCTTTCACATGTGCAAGAAATTTCAACAGTAATTTCATATGCATTATGCCAAGAGTATTCTTTATAGTGTAATACCTTATTTGTGTATGTCTTCTAGGCTTGTTCTAAGACATTTTTGAGTATAAATTTAAATAAATTCATCCTTTTAAAGTAATTTAAATCTTTTTAGATAGCATTTTTCACATATTTGTAGCTTTGAAAGTGTTAGATCATGATTCTTTAAGGAATTTATAGAGTTCACATTTAATGATTACCAATTAGGTCTCTAGAAAATTATGTATGCCTTTTTCAAAAATATCAGAAATATATAGCGTATGTAAGCATCAAACAAGATAAAACTCATTGCAATATAAAATAGGTTCTATGTAGATTATTTGTTCGCAATTCTAGACTTTGAAACTCTGAAATGATCAAGATACAACACTTTTAGTTTGAAACCCTAGTTAAAGGTTTATAACAACCCAATAGGAAATAAATAGACATGTATTTATTTTTGAAGCTCTTCATGACCCAAATCCTATTGGATAAGTTTTTTGGGAACTTCATACAATTTTTTCTTGTTGTAAGTTTGGCATGGAGTTGCTTCTATATACCTGTACAATAAGCGTTTAACTAAAAATACAACACAATTTATGGAAACATGACAGACCTCAAGAATATGTATAAGATATTACATGCTACCTTGAAAAATTTAACCTCTGATCTTTTGTCACATATTTTCCAATATTAGTGAAACATAAGAAAATAATAAATTCCTATTGAAATAATGATCTATGTATAATACCATAGTCTTTTATATACAAGGAGCCTTTTATAGCCATATTTCTTGAAAACAGTTCTCTTTTACTTATCAAAACCTTCTAAAAAACTCTCTTAACCTCCAATAATTATAATTCTAGTCCTCTCATCTAATTCCTTCATGGTGGAATAATTTTCCCAAAGTTAGAAGTTGTCGAAATAACTTCCTAGACCTCCTCAACCACTTAGACGTAATTTTATCTTAGTTTACAGTTTGTTGAGGCATATTTGCTAATTAAAAAGTATTTAAATAATATCCAAGTGATATTTGTAAACTTATAGGAAATTTGACCATATCCCTCATATTCAAGTTTTCTAACTTGTCCTATTTGGAGGGAAAATCTAGTATAGCCTACTTAAGAACAAATAAAGCTTCAATGACTTCTTATTGACGCTAAAAACCTTCCTAATACACCCTTACAACATGAATTCATATATAATATGATATTTACATCATGTACATAATATATACCATGATTCTCTTGCATGAGAATCCTCTGGTGGAAAAAATTTAAGTTCCTTCTCAAATGAAGTGTTTTGTGTTTCTTATCTCTTCTCTTCCAGTTCTTGAATATCTTCTTCTTATTCTTCATTTCTTCAAAATGTATTAACCCACATGAATAAATATTCATTTCATCATCTTTAGTGAATTCAACTATGTAGGAATATATCTTCTCTTCTTCCATACTAGAACATTCAAAGCTAAACAACATAGATTTAAATAATTGAATAAATTTTTCCTCTCCATCAACATCTTCTTCACTCAAGAGATTCAATAACTCCATCCCAGGTATTTTTATGTCTTTTTCATCTCCTATGAGACGTAATTCTTCTGAATCCTACTTGATTTGTAGCCAAATCACCTCTTTCTCTATACTTTCTTGATTCAAAAGGGACTTGTCTTCAACTTGTGTCATTTCAGACACCTCTTCTTGTTGTATTTTAGGTTCCAAAATCACTTTAATAGGTGCTTCTTATTTACATTCACGTCTCATGAACTTATCAAATAACTCAATTTTTTATTTATAGAGGACATCATCTTGAAAATTTACATTATCACTATCAAACACAATATTACAAGAAATTTTTTGATGACATTGAGCCTCTTCAAATTCCTCTTCATCTTCATCTAGCATGTTTCCTTGTTCGGGATAATGTATCTCCACTTATTCTTTTACTCTAATGGCATGTGCACTTGAATTTCTATTTAAGAGTGTTGTTCCTACTTCTCTTTTACTACAATTGTTTTGTTTTCTTTAGCATGTTTAGACATTAAGATTTCAAAGTAGGTTTCTCCTTCATCTGTCCTTTCACCTCCATACACACATACAAATAAATCATCAAGTTTAAACATTTGAGGATTTTTTTCCTCTCTCTTAATCTCTTCAGTGTTATTTGATAAAATTCTCGTTTTTATTCTTAACCGGATGATCTCCTTATACCTTTTTCTCTTCTTGATAATCTCTTTGAGAGGCCATTGCATTACTTTATTGATTCTCACAAGGAATGTTTGTCTTGTTTTCTCAAAAAATTCTTCTATACCTGCCAAAATAAAATTTATCTTAGCTATCTATCTCTTTGCATCTATATTTTTTTAAGCCATTCATCCTTTCTATCTCTTTTCTTTCACCTTTCTCTTTTCCTTTAGGCATCACTAGACCTATATTCTTCTAAAAATATCTCCTTTTTGATTTTTCAAGTACCCCACCTATGTATTTTACACCCTAGTCTTTTGGTACCCTTCTAGTCATTTGTCTTGGAATTCTTTTCTTCTTTAATATCTATTTGAGCTTACCCCTTTGAGATTCTACTGGATATATCTTCTCAAATTAAATAGGATTTATCACTTTTTTCTCAACTCAACCTTTCTTCCTCTCTGTATCCCTACAACCAACAACCTTACCGACAATAAATATTAGCACAAAGTATCAATTTTCAAGAGCACCAGGCTCTGATACAAAAAATTGATAGCAACCTCACCTAGAAACTTGATATCATACATATACCTGTAGTCCTATCTTGCTTAATAGATAAAATTAGACATTCAAATGGTTAAGATCCCTTTTAAACAACTTTTACATTCAATAAAAACTAAAATATCCTTATCATGTCATTTGAGGATAGGAAAAAAATTAATATTATGAGTTTCTTCAAAGAGTTAGGTCGTTAGGACCTTTGGTTGATGTTTTCAACTAATTCCAATACATATAGCCTCTTTCTCCCTTTATTCACAATATGAGTACCATTTGATTCTTCATAGTAATTTTCTAACATCTATTGACTTCTCTTTCTTAAAAGTTATTCTCCTCTAGTTCCTCTTGACTGTATTAAGGGAGAGGAGCCAGTGGTTGTGCATCCTAAATTGAGGGATGTATACAGCCATATAAGTACCATAAATTTTGAAAAAAGTACCCTTGAATATATTTTGTTATTTTTAATGTAAATATTTTATTTTGAGCATTTATATTGTATGAAAAGTTGTTTTTTAAGGTATTTAAATCAATTAATTTTATATGAAAATAAATTTAGGGTGGACCATTTGTAGGGAATTATGTCATGCGTATTTTTCCAGTTATGTGGTATCATTTGATTAAGTGATGGTTTGGTGTGACTCATTTTATTGAAAAATTTTCATTCAAATTTTAAGTTAGAAATTAAATGTACTAGTCCTTGAATTTACATCTATCCTCGCCATTATTGGTCCATACTCCACGATTGGATCCTCTCCCTTAAGGAAGTATTACTGTCTGTGTAAAAAAAACTATTTATACAAATTTTCATTCATACAAAAATCTATTTATCAATAATCTTTATGTCAAGATGGCTCTCTAAACACCAACACATGAATTTTTATTGAAAGTTATACCCAATTTTTTTTCACACAATCTATGGTTCTTGACTATTAAATATTAAGTGGTTGAATGTGTTCCTCCTAATATCAAGAAGATTATCTTTACTTCCACACAAGTGTATTTTTATTTAAACCAATATTCACAACCTTGCAATGATAGAGGTTTAATTAAAAATTATTTAATCTTATTCCTACAAATCCACTCTTATCAGAGGTGATATTACAATGTGAACCCAACATCATCTGTGTAGTTACCTTCAAAACTTTTTATAGACTATTAGGAATTCCTTTTTTCCCTTCCTTGTTCTTGGACTGTACCTACAACATGTTTCATTAACAATACCATGGTATTATTCATCTATTGAACTATATCCTTTAACTGATAACTCCATCACCTTCTACAACTGTCTTTACCCAATATTTGATCCATAAATTCCTATACTTTGTCATGATTTCCAAACATTTACATTATTTTAAATATGAAATATCCATTTATAATCCTTAAGATATCATAAGCTCTTCAAATGCCTTATTCTATCCTTATTACTAGGAATATCAAGGTACTATGAGACATCAAATATTCAACAACAATCATGTCTACCTCTCCAAGATATAATGCCCAAGATTATTCTATATATGGTGTTATTGTTACAGTGCTTTAAAAATGAGTACTCAAGTTCCTTTTTAGGCTAAATAGATGAAGTATTTAGATTCAATAGTATTAAATGTTCCCAATTACCTTTTTACAACCTTTATTCCATGTATCTTCCTAGAAGAAGTCATTTTATATGCAATTTTCCAAGATTATTCCTTATAGTCTAATACCTTGTTTTTGTCTGTCTCTTAGGTCTGTTCTATGACATTTTTGAATGTAAATTTCACTAAAACCATCCTTTTAAAATATATGTTAATATTATTAGATACAATTTTTCACATATTTTAAGCTCCGAAAGTGTTAGATCTTGCTTCTTTAAGGAATTTACACAGTTCACATTTAATGATTACCAATTAGGTCTCTAGTGAATTTTGTATACCTTTCCCAAAACTGTTACGAATATCTAGCATGTGTAATAATAAAACAAGATGAAATTAATTGCAACATAAAATAAGATCTCTTTAGATGATTTTCCCCCCAATTCTAGACTGTGAAACTATGAAATGATCAAGATACAACAATCTTAGTTTGAAACCGTCTGATAGGAAATAAATGGACTTATCTTTAGTTTTGAAGCTCTTCATGACCCAAATCCTATTTGATAATCTCTATGGAAAATTCATACAAGTTTTCCTGTTTGTAATTTTGGCATGGAGTTGCTTCTATATTCATGTACAATAAGATTTTAACTGAAAATACAACACAATTTATAGAAACATGGAAAATCTCAGGAATATGTACAAGATATTACATGCCACTATGACAAATTTAAGCTATGATCTTCTATCACACATTTTCCAACCTTAATACAATATACGAAAATAATAAATTACCTTAATTTCTTAACTTTTCTTATCGAAACAATGATCTATGTACAATAACACAGTCTTTTATATATAAGGAGCCTACTAGAGGCCTATTTTCATGGTGGAATAGTTTTCCCAAATTTAGGAGTTGTTAAAACCACTTCCTAAACCTTTTCAACCACTTATACTTGGTCAACATGCTTACTTAACTCTTCTCAGTGTGGATTAATCATAGTTTGCATTTTTTTGAGGAGTATTTGGTAATAAAAAATGATTGAAATAATATCCAATTCATATTTTCAAAATTTTAGAACCTTTAACCATATCCCTAATATTCAAATTTTCAAACTTTCCCTATTTGGAGGGAAAATATAGTATAACCTACTTAAGAACAAATGAAGCTTCAATGGCTTCTTATCAACTCTAAAAACCTTCCTAAGACACCCTTACACCATGAATGCATAAAGATTATGATATTTAAATCAAGTACATCATCTAGATCCAGATGATCCTACATCAGGTTCACTAACATTTACAACTATATGTACCGACAACAAATAACCTAAAAAATGTTCCACCATATGAAATCCTTCTATTGTAGTATGAGGCCCTTCGCTATGCCCTCATATGTATATTTATGTTTAAGAGTGCATTTAATGGTTGTTTATTATGTTTTTTGGTGAAATAATTTGTCATGTGGGTCAATTGTTGGTTTCCACAAATGTTCATGAAACTAAGCCCCTCCTTCTTGTGTATGGGGAGGCTCCCTTTTTTAAATGTAAACTAACCTAAATTTTTGGGTGGACGTTAAGATTGGGATAACTTAGGAATACTCCACTAAACCTATGGAAATTTCTTTTATAAGGTAAAAGGAAGGAATTTGAAGTGAAGAGAGGTAAAGGGGAGTTGGGGAAATAAGGAGGGAGAGGGTTATTATTGTGAGTAGGCTTACAGAGTTCACATACAATAACCAGAGTAGGTCCACATTTAATTAGAATAACACAAAAATGAAAAAAATGACAAGAATACAAATCATAAACACAAACTTCCATTGACTCGTTTATAAAAGGCATATACACCTTTCTTTGTTTTTCAAAATTATCATGTATGAAAATTTGGAAAGAGATATTAGAGGAACATAAGACAAGAAAAAGAATACTTACAACTTTTATTGCTTGATGTAGAAGTAGTAATCTCAACAACATACATTCAATCAACAATTGCCAACCCTTTGGAATGGGGAATCCATTCCAATTTAAATAATTACAAACATGTCTCTTTATCCACCCCCACATGACCTTTCATATATCTTCATCACTTGTGACCTTTCACATTCCTAGGAGGTGATTATTTTTCTCATTATTGAAAAAGGACTCTTACAATATTTCATTAAGTGCAACTTAAGTGAATATGATGAAATAGAAACAAATACATTATTAATTGAAAATTTAAATAAGGAGAAAGAAAAAGGGGGTAGAGAGAAGGGGTTGATTGATCTAATGAAGATGGATACATTACTGGTGAAGAAATATCCATTCATGATCCCTAAGGGAGAGTTCCCGGGATGAGATCTTGTCCTTTGAATCCTCTACTTAACTGAGTTTCCATAGATGTCACCTTATCCGCTTCTAGAATGTAAATGTAGCTAAAAAATTTGATCTATGTCTTGGAAACATCAATGATAGCATTGTACTAATAAGAACATTCTTTTTAATCTCTTGTAATGTTATAAATAAAACCTATATGTTAGCAAGGGACTCTAAGGTATCCTTGTTCAAGGAAAGAGGATACCATGTGTCCTTCTTGACCAACTCCCGGAAGGAAAAAATGAGTTCTTCTGATGATGAATTCTTGATGAGTGGAGGGAAAAAAAGTTTTTGTACATAGTTACATACCTCATTTAAAATATCGAAGGCATTTTTTATACCAGAGTAAATTTTGGAGATGACATATTTTATCATACCAAATCTAGCATCCATTGTGTGGATCCAAACTGGGGATAAATTCTCAGAAACTGATGCAAACACATTATTGCTCACAAGGGTGTGAGATTCTAAGTAAATCATCCAATTATATCTTATCAATTTCAAACTCCTCTCATATTTGTTTACTTCCACAATAGTTGCAAGAACAAACCTGAGCAGAGTGAGGACCTCTGGGAACAATGTCTTTACTCTCTTGATGATATTCTCAATCCATATCTTGTTAGATTTCCCTTGCATCATATACCATTGTGACTTCTTGATCATCTCATGGTCGAAGCTATTGATCAAAGAAACATATTCCATAGAAGGATGAAGCACCGAATTAGTCTCTAATAAGGGTTGAGCATAAATATTGAGAGTTCTCACATGTTCCTCCAATTGATCAAATATTTATTTATACTATTGATTTTAAGCGAGCGTGCGAGACGAAAATTCCTTGAATAGCTAAACATCACATTTATGTGTAGTTTGAATCAAAGATTTACAGGTCACCATAAGTTCTATATTCACACTTTTACGCTTAGAAATTTCTACATATTGGTCACCATAAGTTCCACTAAAGAGACGAGAAGCTATGTGCACCTTCTTGCTCTACTTAGATCTCAAGATTTTTTATATCTCCGAGTTCTGGTATTGTATCTCGATATGTTTTTTTTAGGTCACTTGTGAGAAAAATTTGAATCCATGGAAATGGATCTTCTGAAGTAGACATGATGTTATTCATAGGAGCATTTTCAGAAGGCTGGTGAGGGATCAAAATTTTCTCATTATGGGAAAGTTCCACCACTAACATAGAAATTATTGAATACCAATAAAGGATGTTGATGACTATTAATCTTAATGGGGATCATGGTGTTCTTGGTTTCATATAATACAACTTGATGTGCTCTTATATGATCCTTGACATGAGTGTGATTAGAATGATGTTATAGGATCCTTTAAAATATTGTGGAGGATTAATTTTATTTTTTGAATGTTGAAATATCTTCTCTACCTCATTGTGATGGGAAAAATAAAAAATATGAGTGAAAAAAGAACCACCTACAACTTTCTACACTAGAATAAGTAACTTTTTATTTTTAGCAAATAGAGTCAAAAGTTGTTATTTTGGGAAATTTTGACCCTTTTGCACAATCCTTGTTTTTTGAAGCTCCTAATACACTGATAATACTTCCTTTGATGATGATTTTATATTTTTAGAAAGTTTCCATTTGGGGATATCTGATTAACTAAAATTAACTAAACTATGCAGTATGGGGATAGTTAATCTAAGCTATGAACAATTGTAAATAAAGTAAATAAATGCAATAAAGAAGTATGTAAAAGATCTCAATAGCTGTGTAAAAGGAAATGCTAACCCTAATGTGATAAAGAGAAGAAACGACGGAACTCATGCAAAAGCTCTGAAAAGGATGGATCTAGATTGGTTCCCTGGACTGGAGCACCTAGAAAGTGTAGTACCCACTCTTCTTCGACACTATTTCATTATGATGTTATTACTGTTGGATTGATACTTAGTCATTTTGATTATTATATTTTGATCAATAGATGATGGACTATGTGGATATTTGGACTATTGACATCTTGTGATTTACATTTTGATTATGATGCACTAGATGACACAAATAGACAGTTATATATGTTGATTTGTAGTATTCTGATTTTATACTAACATGTCATATTCTTGATGTATTACCTATGTTAGATGTTTTGAGTAAGAATTATGATTTTATGGATGTTAAATTTGAATTAATAGATAAGATGATAAATGATAGAAATGCTAATTTTGGATGATGATTATTGATTTTTATATGTATGTTATTCTCGATGTTGTTGATACGGCCGTAAGGCCAGAGAGGTATTTTATTTGTGTTGCAGGGAAATTATATCATATACATTGAAAGGGGATAGGGGACCAACCACGAAAGGATGTCAGGTGTTGTGCAACATGGCCAAAATTTGACAACTTGTGTATAATGTTATGTTGTGTTGTTGCATGCTTTGTTAGGAGGTTCCCATAGGGGGTAACCTCATTTATGTGGCCATGGGTGTAATGTGTTTCATTTCTTTTAATTTTTAATTGTTTGAATTTGTTATGCATGTGTTTAAATATTTGGGAAATATTGTTACTTTATTAACACTTGCTAATGCATCTTAATTATCTAGTTTAGCTTAAACTTAAATTAAAAGGGAAGATAGGACACGTGGGAAATAAAGTGGGTGGATAGTTCTTGTTTGTTGCATGATGTGAATTGAATTAAATGCATTTAGGTGGTGTGTACACCACCATTCTTCCCAAATTCGAATTTTTCCTTGTTGGCCACTTTTAGAGACTTGAGGGATAAGTTAACCTTGTCCCTCACATCTCAAACTTTCCTACCAGCCCTACTTATGAAGTATGGGACATATTTTGACCATTTTAATATAGTTTTGAGTGTAAAAAGGGTAAATAATTGCACTTATTACTTACCACATTTAAGTTTGTCCTTGATAAGCATGGTGTGCAAGTTGGAGTGTCATGTGGGCATGTCATAAATCTTACATATGTATTTATTTTCTTGGGGTTTGGTGTTTGACTTGTGTGTTGAAATGGAGGGATGATGAAGTGACATCCTACATGGAGCAACTTCATCATCCTCACATCCATTTTCTATTTATTGGATGATTTTGATGGATTTTGGGTTAATTGCCGTATTTGTTTCTCTTGCATTTTTGAAAATTGGTCTTGGTTTTCATACTTGGAGCTTTCTTGGAGTTACATCTTGGATTGAGCTGGGTGTGAAGTATTAAAATCTTGTAGAGTCAAGAAATTGCAATATTGATCGAGAGGAAGGCTCTCCTCTCAATATGTTTTTTGTATTAATGTATTTTGATGTAGAAATTGTGTTTGTTTGAATATTGTATGAGTGTTGTGGATATGTTTGATTGTGGAAGGGTAGCTTGCCTTAACTTGGGTGTGGGAGATGGATTTATGGGACCATTGGGGAGGGAAAAGGGATATGTGAGGCATGCATTTTGGAGGGAGTGTGAGTTTGAGTTCCACATATGGGGAGTGAAAAGGATAACATGGATATATTTTGCATACTTGCAAGTGTAGATATAAGGATTTGATTATTATTTGAGTTGTACACATGGAGGATTTTAGGTGAAACTCCTACATTACTTGGGAGATAAAAGGAGGTGGTGCCCATATTCCATTTCTCCTTTGTTGGCTTGTTGTTGTTCAAGCCTTTGTACTAGTTGGGAAAGTTGTTATTTTGTATATTGTTTGATTGCATTATTTGTTTGTGTTATTTGAATGTGTTATGTTGTGGAATTCTCGTTGTGGAATCATTTTTGAAAGTTTTCAAATGTTGCATAATACCCCTTATTTTTCTTTGGTTGGGGCTCAAGGGTAAATAAAGGGATGGTTTCTCCTCTTATTGGATTATAGGTTGGGCGGAGAGTGTCACCTATACACCTTTATTTGTATTGGTGATTCAAGATTTGAAGAGTCGAAGGATGCAAGTTTGAAAGCTATGAAGTTGGGAGATGACCTTGAAAGAAGATTTGTGTTTTGAGCTTGTTGGAAGAATCCTCTATGTCGAAAGCTACTTATTATTCCCACTTAGAATGGAAGATTGCAATTCTTGTATATTCATTCATTCCAAGCTTGTAGTGAAGTTATTTGAATGGAGAAAGTACTTATAGGTGGATGCCTGTTTAAAAGGACTATTTTAATGTAAGAAATGGATTGGAATTTTTTGTAATACAAAATATCTTCTTGCAACTTGTCATTATTCATATTTGTAAGATAGATGTAGTTAAAAAGAAAAGAAAGTCTCAAAGT
The DNA here is from genome assembly GCA_019776745.2 of Taxus chinensis. Lineage (NCBI taxonomy): Eukaryota > Viridiplantae > Streptophyta > Pinopsida > Cupressales > Taxaceae > Taxus > Taxus chinensis. Next base: position 252,842,861 of record CM034148.1, on the reverse strand, counting down.
GTATTTATAAGAAAGAGATTTGAGTTTTTACCTTGTTGTAGGTTGCAATGATTGTAATGAGGAAAGTTAGAAATGTTGAAATTTTTATATGAAGTTGTAAAAAAAAAATTGACATTTTATTGTAATGGAAAAACATTGTATTTAATTGTGTATAACTTGCTTAAATTTCCTCTTATTCTATTTAGAAAAAAAATAAATTATTAGTTCAAACTACTCTCACTTAATTGAATGGATTATAGAAATTTTCACAACTTCATACACCTATATAGTAGCCATTTCAATATTTTGAATTATTAGTTAGTTGCAATAGTTCAATTAATAAAAGAAGAGGGCTATTAGTTTTAATTATTTCCTTGGGCTAAATGAATGGATATAAATTGATAATCCCTCTCACCTATATGAATAGTTAGAGATTTTCAACTACTTGGCTTAAATTTTATACAAATAATTATCCCTTTTAATATACACTTATATTATAAAGTAAAGTTGAAGTTATTGGGCTTAGTTTTACAAGACAAAACAAAAATATACATCTATAATAATAAAAAGTTATATATATTTATTATACAAAATTATATATTTTATTTATGATAAATAAAAATAAATAAATTATAAACAATTTTGAATGGCAAAGAAATAGTATGAAAAGTTTTTAGTTTAATAAAAAAAATCGGTGTGGGGCATGGGGGAAGGAGGGGTCATCCCACCCCTGCCCTTTGTTTTTACACTGTGGATATTATACAGTGCCCATACCTCCCCCACCGCACCCCCACTCCAATATACAAAAACCTACCATTGGTCAACACAGGCCGAACACCCCCTGATCGTGGCCATTTAAACTCAGGCTCATATAATATTTTTCTTTGTCGCCACTATATTCAACTCGGCCACCAATGCACACACATAGCCGCATAAAATCAATTTTATTTTTAATATATATATTTATTATACATATATGTGTGTGTGTATGTGTATGTATAAATATACATGTAGGGTTTTATAAAATATACTCTTTACCCCAAATGAGTTTATATACAATGTGTATACAACCAACTTGTAAGAAAATACCAAATAAACACAAATAAGGAAGGCTAAATAATAGCCTCAAAAGAAATGGGTATATCTATGTTTTAGCAAAAAACTTCAACAAAAATGGAGCTTCCAACCCTCTCTAATGGCCTCCATGGCTTCACCTCCTTCTCCTCCTCTAAACCTGCAAAATAAGAATGATCAAATGGATGAGAAACTAGGGTAAATGAAATAAAAAGAAAGTTATAAGGATATTTAGGGAAACCCAAATCTAAGGGCTATGATAAATTTAATCTAATGGCGCAGATTTAATCCTTCATCACTTAAGTGGGAGGTATTTTTGTGGGAATGTAAACTAAATTAAAATGCATGGGTAATGGGGTGAATGGGCCCACTTAGTGGCTAGACAAAATAGTTAAACTTTTTTTATAGGAAAAAAAGTATATTTTGAGCATGATAATTAAGTAAACTAATGGAACTTGGTAAATGTTTTAAACCGTAAATATTTTAGTTAGGAAGTAAATTAATAATATTTAATTATTAAATTAATTCCAACTTCCACAAGCTTGTGTAGAAAGACTTTAACCAAGAAATTTATTAATTTTTGGATAATGTTTAACCTTGACAACCCTTTTTAAACAAAAAAAAATTACCATAATTTTACCTATTATATTATTAGGTTTATTTTGATTTGAGAGTGGAAAATTGTGGGTGTTACACTTGGTATCAGAGCCATGGGTTCAACACTTGGACCATGGCACACTTAGAAACACGAAATAGAACAAGTAAACCTAGCGCAACTCTAAACCTAGAACACACAACATTGCATAGTATTTTTTAAAATGTAAAAAACTTAGGAAACTAAATAAAAACCTAGATGATTATAAACTAACTCTCGCCTTTGTCTATGCAGGAGGTGTGGATCAAACGAGGGTTTCTTACACTTGGACATAGACCTACCACCCCAAGATTAGGATGTAACAACTATACTGCCACAGATACTGCAAACACTACAGGATGTTAATGTTGCTATACGTGGAGGATCCTTAGGAGGGAGACATAGAAAACATGAAAAAGATCCATTAGTGGAGGCTCATGCACCTTCATATGATAGTGCTAAGGATAGGGAAAATAAATCCCACATGGAGTCAGTTATAAATGAGTCACCACCTAGAGAGCATGTACATAGAGCTATGAGACACAAAAAGAGGTCGAAGAGCCCTAGGCTAAGGGATGATCACACAGAGAGACCTAGGGGCCGACATTTGATGAAAGCAGATCAAATTAGAGAGATATTGAAGTTACACCTAGCTCAGTTTGCTGGAGACACAAGAGGATTTTAGGCAGAGCCATGGTTGGGTAGCTTTAGCAGATGCTTCAAGCTATGTCCTTGTACTAGCAACATGAAAGCTCATGATGCTATGCACCTTCTTAGAGATGGAGCCGGAGTTTAGTGGAGGACTGAGGACCATAAAATCCATGTGGATTCAAATAAAATTACTTGGGAAATCTTTGAGGAGCGTTTTAGGAGTAGATACATCTCTAGGAGATTCATCCAACATCAGATTGATGAGTTCCATGATCTACGACAACTATGCATAATAGTAGTATAGTATGAGGGTTAGTTTGTAGATCTACTAGATGATCGGATACATTAAGATGAACAGGTTAGCTTCAAGGTTCATCAGCAGCTTGGACTTAGGACTGGGAGTGCAATGTGCATGAATTATCCACCAAAACCTATCAGAGGTGGGGTAGTGGAGAAGGCAACATTGCAGAGGAAACCAAGGGGAAGAATCAACAAGATAGAGATAGAGTGTGGAACCATATATAGTAGATGCAGGATAGTAGGTCAAGGGGATATAATCCTCCTCATGGTGGACACACTTCAAAACAATATTCCTTCAGGCCTCCTCCTCAATAGCAGTAGCAAACTTGACCACCCTTTCAACCTCCACATTTCCATGATGCTCAGAGAGGGTGTATTATGGGACCTCCAGCTAGGGGGGACAATAGGACACATGTTCCTCCTCGATAATAGTCAATAGGAGTACGTCCGTCGTAACACCTAAAAATATCTATGACAGGATCGTCAAGTTCTCTACAACAAGACTAAAAGGGTCATGTGGTGGAGTATTTCTAAGAGAGAGGACCAGGAAGTTGCTATGTGTGTGGTGTACATGGAAATGACTAGAGAGAGTGCCCTCATAATCATGCTAATCAGGGTAAAGCACCTATTTTTTAGCCTATGGTTAGTGACATGGCTAAGAGCCACAAGATTGATGCAGCGGTCGAGAACCACCAAGAAGAGCACCATGACATAGTGATTGAGACACATGTAGCATTGGTGGTATTTCTATCCCTATCTTATTTTATTCAAACTCTTCAGATTGTTTCATTTCTCCATCATTAGTAGAGCGATGAAAGCTAGTGGTAGTTAGGTTGGGACTTAGTTTGGATGTTGAGATGGATTCTATAGCTAAACTCTTAGTGGACTCCTTAGTTAAGGAGTTGAGTGGACATATGACCCTTCACCGTGACTTTGGATCTTCGTATCCTTCCCTTGGGTTCATATGGAGTTATTGTATGGACCCAAAATTACATGTGCTACATTTTCAAAAAATGGTTACAAAAGTCCCCAATGATGATTTATGTCCTTTATGAAGGTGTTTGAGTTCCCAAATGCATTTGCAATGTATATTTGTAACCTAGACATCCTTACTTAAATTTCCCATGTTTTCTTCCAACTTCCCATTCATTTCTGTGCATGTTTTGGCCTTTAATGTCAAGACTACCACCTAGGTAGGGTGGCAGCCCCATGACCGATGCCCTACGTAGGGCGGAGGTCCTACACACTTTTTCTAGAACTCTTCATGCATGGTTTTAACATGCATGATTTCACTTAACTTGACTTCTAAGGTGTGTTTGTGAACTGAATTGCCTAAAAATAGTCTTGATTGCATGGTATTCCTTCCCTCTTCTATTTTTCAAATAGATTTAATTAGTTTGAACTACCTATTCACCAAATGATTTGGCACTCCAAGGATGCCTTGTGCATGAAGGCACATCCCATCTAATTCCTATGTATTCAATCCTTGTATTCAAGAAAAAGGGCTTGAGAATTTTTGTGTATCTTGCATAGTATTGCTGCCATAATCCTGCTAGAAATTGCATATCCAAGCTTTGTTCACTTATACTATCTCTCTTCTACTTGCATTGTAACAAGACTACCTTCAAGCTGCCATTGCTCAAGCACCTTCTCTTGTTACTACCTTTGCATTCTCAATTCCTTGGACTCATATGGACACACAGAGAAAGAAAGGATAAACTAAGGGGATAAGTCATCACACAACTAGATTTACCTATGTTATGTGAATTCTAGGTTGGAGATATTGTTTTATTTCTTTCATTGCTGCAATTTATCATTGTTACATAATATCAAATAGAGTAGAAACCAATTTTATTTCATTTGCAAGTAATTAGTTAATTTCCAAGAGGGTTTTAAATCATTAATACCATCTCCCAGTGACGGATACTCATCTTCCCATCCCTTTGGATTAGAAGGAAAGAATATCTGTAGGAGGTTGTCTACATATCATAGATCATTTGGAAAATTTCTTGTTTTAAGTTAGTTTAGTTTCAATACACTCAACACATGTGAATAACCACATCGGGTTATTTTTCTTGTTTAGTTTTAGTGTAGAGAAGATTTGATTATTTAGAATCAAAGAATTTTTTTTTTTGTGATTGTAATATTACAAGTTTTATGATTTTTTTAGGTTAGTTTCCTTTCAACAGTAGCATAGATTGTTAGTTTCATCTTAGTTAATTTGGACACTTCAAACTAGTTTAACATTGAGATTCAGTTTGACAACCCATAAGGAATTCATGATACCCGTTCATAGCCTCTAAATCTCCCCTTTGCCAACTCAGATATGAGGGGATCACACTACCAGATCTTAGTCATTGATCCTCCTACAATTAGCCACACACATTTCCACATCGGCTGCCCCAGAATGACCTCGGGGGGATGAGTGTGATTGAAGGTTGCATGTCAATTTTCATCTGTACAAATTGGTGAACTCAACGTGAAGGATTAATTCCTTCTTTTTTCCTTTTCTTTCATTGTTAGTACCTCATCCTTCTATTTCTTCCCCTATTTTTGTAGGTATTTTATACTTTCTAATTTTTTTTGGAAGAGAGTTTGGTGGGCCATTGGGCTTTGATAGATATTAAACCAACGTATAACCACAACAACCCCCTTCTCTTTCGAGGTGGGTGTAGACACTTAAAATTGGTTACCCAATTTAGTGTCCCTCACATTTGTTTACCTCCTTAGGTAACCTGGGGCACGGTTATGTCGCCACTATCCCCTTGGGATATTATCCGATTTATGATTGAAACACCTATCCTAAGTTTAATTCACCCCATTGTATCTTACCTGTGAGTAATTAAATATTAAATATTTAATTACACCTCTTCCCATGTATCTTAACCACTTATCTACCCCAAATTTATTCTATCTATGTATCACCCCTATTTTTCCTCTTCCCCAAGCGGGATATTTCCCGTATTTGAGGTAATTCTCATCTTTCTAGAAATCAATCATTTTGGCCATCTCGGGAGTCTATTCCGCGATCGGTGCCGACCTATATGGTCGGCGCCGATTTTCTAGGAGCGGCGCCGATTATAAAAGCAAGTCCAGAACTCAGTTCTAAGGACCGAAAAGGATCGAAAAAGACCGATAAAACAGACGAACGCATGCACGAACAGAGAGAGACAGATCGCAAAAGAGACACAGGTTGTAAGAAAGATCTCTTAGCATCAAGTATATCAAATGAGGGCAGATCCTGTCCGAATCAATCCCTGAGAGGAGCACCGTTACTCTGCTTCTATCACGTCAACATCGTATGCATCCATCGATCCTCTGGTGACTCTGTTCCAGTATCTTACCGATTTCGGCACATCCAGCAGACGTCGACTATCTGTCCATCACTTTCCAACTTCTGAATCTTCTTGCACTGTCCCTGATCAACTGATCACATCAGTCGACGCCGATTCTTCATAGTCGACGCCGATCAAATCAGTCGACGCCGATCCTCCTAAGTCGACGCCGATCAACCTGCAGACAGGTAAAAGGTCACAGGTAAACACAAATCCAGCTTTATGTTCATAGTTTCCTGTTTTTTGTAGCTGTCTATCTGCTGTTTAGGTTCTGTTTCATTACCATAATCAGAAAATCAAGTCTTTGAGTACATCTTTTATCATGTATGCTTCTTTACTTAATTGAAAACATGGACTGACATCCACCAAGGAAGCTTATCGCTTCCCGGACCTGTTTCTCGGGTAGTCCACCCAAATATCTTTTAACGCCATCTTTTTCTATCAAGCATCGGTGTTTTGCAGGTTACTTGGATCTATTGTGCGAATTGCTCGTGTGCGCCCATCCTATCTACATCAACCTCCTTATCCGTCTACATCTTCATCAGGTATCAATTTCATTGGAGTTTTTCAGGGTTTTTTGTGTTTAGTTTGGTGCATTAACTTGGACAGGTAACAAGCGCAAAATTCTTGATCTACATTCTGGCACGCCCGGTGGGACCTAACCAAAGTCCCTTATTGGTAAGTTCATTTCTTTTTCTAGTTTTGAGCTTGGTTCTTTTTCCTTCACTGATTTCTATCAGTTCTGCTTGAGCATTTCTTTTCATCATTCCAATCTTGCTTTTTACGCGGAATCGTTATCTTGAAATTTTTCTATTTCCTTAGAATAGAAATTTTTCGTTTCACCATTATCCGGATATATCTTTCTGGGTCTTGTTTGTTGTTTGCTTAACCTTTTCTTGTGGAGCACTTTGCTTGTTCGTGGGATTTTTCGAGGGGAAGAGCTCAACAACGCGCTTTTTGAAGTCCACACACCTTGGAGAGCTAAATCTACAGGTATTTCTCTTTTACGGTGTTTTCTCCTTTTTAGGATTTCTTTGTTGGTTGTCTATCACATCCAAACATTTCAATTTTTGGTGCTTAAAAGGAATTTAATCGCATTTGGGAAAGAATCTGTTTGACTTGTCTTCATCGAAATCAAACACTTCATTTTTTAAGTGCTTAAAAAGAACCCTTTTCTTTGTCATTGCTGCATGTTTCTCACCTAGTTTTAATTAGGCTGGAAAATTGATCAAAATCGGTAGTGACACTATTTGATTTTTATTTTTCACCCTTGCACACAAAGCCAAAATCACTAGGTATAAAGCATTTAAACAAAACTCCTTCCCTGGCCTCACCTACTTGGAAGTGATATCCAAGAGGAAGAGCCTACGCGGTACTCAGGCCGCGCTATAAATTCACGGAAGATTCTGGTATATATTGGCAAAGCACCCGACTCCCTTATCGCAGCGGTGTGTGAAGTGCGGGGGTAGGCCCCTATATCAAGCCACGTACCGGTCTTTTACTGAAGTGCCTTCGAGACTCCTCACCAAACATTCCCCAAACCATCCTTAGTTTGGCTATCTGAGTAGTTCCTGTTCTAAAAAGCCTTCCAAAATATTTTCTTTCTTAAAAGCATCAAAACTTAAAGGAGATAATCACTTGTGCTGCTTGAATTGTCTGTGCATTAGTTAGGTCAATTTTCTTTTCTGCGTGTTTATGACGGCCACCACTCGGTTACAATCTAGAAGAATGGCTCAACTGGCCCCTTCCTCTTCTGAGATTACCACTAGCGTGGATGTTTCAGCACCCCCCCAAATCTTCCACGGGACCGCTGTTAGTTGGTTCCCCATCCTGGTCATATAATCCTTTCCATCAAAACCAAGGCAACCCCCATCACGTCCAGCTTCTCCGAGTCCTTCAGAAATATCATTTGACTCGGAGTATGTTCCTCGCAGGGGATCCTGAATTTCAGGCTTTCCTCGATCGCAATCCAATAGCCATCATGGACTACCTAGTACACAAGTCTATTCAAATATCTGATCAAGGACCACCAATCCAGCAAGTGTACGATTATCCTCGTAGACCATCCCAGGCCTTTATAGAACAGTTTGCATCATCTCTCTCGCCTCGAGCCACGGAGAAGGGCGAGGCCCATGTGCCTCCCTTTTTCTCTTCCACCAACCGTATTGACTAGTTCTCAAATAGTCTTACCTATTCCTAACACTGATAGTTACCTCGAATATTCCACAACCTACTTCTGAGAGGTCTTCTGCCCTGGCTATAATGAATGTGTCTGCGCACCCGCATATTGCTGTTAATTCATCTATGCCCTCCATTGTGTCCCAAGGTCAGTACCCCTTTATGAGCCAACCCCCTCCGAATAGTCAGTTGGTTCCTGCTTCTCGTCCTCAGTGGGTCTTTCTTCCAATATTCCAGCAACAGTGACCTTCGCCCATCCTCTAGTATCGGCACCCTTAATGCCTAATCCGGCAGTAGAAGGCCCCTTTCAGGTCTTGTTCCCCAATATGTCCAATCAAATTGGCACTCATGTTCCTCAATCTGTCCCGATTCAATCAACAAGCATAGGAGTCCACCAATCACAGGCTCCATCCGTCATCCAACCTTCATTTTCTCAACCACTTATTATCCCACAGCCTGCCTATACACAAGCTACTTCACAGCAAATACCCCACCAGGTGTCACCCAGAACCCCTGGTTACTCCTCTTATCATTCCTATCAATCAACAGATGAATCCCCCGTTGACACCTCAACAACATCCACCATTTGCTTCTTATGTAGGACATACCAATGTGCCTCCTCCTCAATCTGACGTGGTTCAAATTCTCTTCAAGAAAATCGCAGACTTGGAAGCCTCCACAAAAGGGGCTCGTCCTTCATACTCCTTTGAAGAAGTGTGTAATGAACCCATTCACCCCTCAGTGGCTTTCAAGCCTTATCTTCCCCAATGGGAGCTTCCTAAATTTTCAAAATTTCATAGTCGAGAAGACCCTCAACAACATTTGCGAGCATTCAAACATGCTTGCTACCTCATAGTCCAAGATCAGGAGCTTATGCTCCGTACCTTTCCTATGTCTCTAGCAGGTCCTGCTTTAGACTGGTACAATAACATTCCTCAACACTCCTTGTTTTCTTTCTCTCAATTGGCCCAGATGTTTGTTGAAAACTTTTCAATAAATATCGCGCATAAGATCTCGATTACAGATCTTTATAACATTCGTCAATTCGATGATGAGTCTATTGCAGACTTTGTCGCTCGTTGGAGAGGGATAATCAACCAATTGTCTTTCTCCCTTCCTCAATCCCAAAAAATCGAGTTGTTTACTCGATCTTGTGCTAATCACATTTCTTCCACTTTAAGGATCCAAACTTTTCATACCTTTGAAGAAGCCTTTACGATGGCACGCAAACTTGAATCTCGCGCCATCGAACAAGGGAAGCTAAAACTTCGCTCTAAATCTAAACCCGATTTTTCTCGGTTTACCAAACCAAATTCTTCTCCTTCTAAAGACAAGAATCAGGGATCCACCAACGCTATCGTATTAAAAACATCACGAGCCGACAATACTTCTAATCAAACACCACGAAGAGACTCCTCATCTTCTCGAAAAGGGACTTCATCATCTCGATCCTTCGCTCCATTGGGGGAATCATATGCCTCTATCTTAGAGAAAATGTTGGAAGTTCGCATGATCGAACTTCCCCCCATTAGGAATATTGATGAAAGCCAAGAACGTCCATTCTGGTATAGAGAAAATGATTTCTGTCACTATCATAGAACCAAAGGTCATGACATCGAACGATGTCAGACTTTCAAAAATCTTGTCTAGAAATTCATTGATAAAGGCGAGCTCATTCTGGATAACCCAAATGCTCCCCCAAATCAGGCACTGGATGTTTTTAAACAACCTTTCCCCAATCATTCCCCGAACCATAATGCTTCAGAGTCTCAAAAACCAAACACTCATACTATCAACTTCATCTCTACTGAAGAATCTTCTTCTGAAACCAGGCCATCTGCAAACACATTAACCGAATCAGAACCTCCTTCCACTTCGCCAATCACTGAAATTCCACCATCTTCAGATAGCCCGTCTTTGAATATTCCTACATTGCTAGATACGGGTTCATCTCTCTCCGCTCCTTTGTCCGACCTTCCATCCATACCCGAGACAGTGTCATCCTCATCTGTCTCATCGTCAAACATTCTTTCAATGCTCGAGGCAATTACATCCCTTCGAGTTTCCACTCTGCAGATACATCTACTTCTATTGCTCCCATTCTCGCTGCAACTATGCCCCTGGTGAACGTACCTATAATTGTGCCAACTCCGACGGAAGCGTCTTCGATTTTGACTCTTCCTGTCTCTTTTCCTACAGTATTTCCACCCATAATTACTGCACCAGAAGTAGTCCCTTCGCAAGAAACTACTTCTTCATCACTCACTTCTTCCACTACTAATGCTACTTCGCCCATCAAAGGAAAATCAAAAGAAGTAGCACCAACACCTATACGCTCGATTCCTGAACTTAAACCAAGACAACCAAAATCTAACGTTGCACCTTCGGTACCTCCCCACTTGCTTCCTCCGAAAAGGTTACAATCACCTTATGCCGTTGAAGTTGTCACCATCCCTGAAAAAGGAAAGCCCATATTTCGAACCATCAAGACCCTTGGTGCTTTCCCACAAAAATCTCTCTCTACGCCCCATAAAAGACTGGATTTATCCGCTGAAAAGGCGTCTTCTTTCTACACACTTATCAAAACCATCATCTCCTTCTACAACGCATCCTTCACCAACACCCCGAAAAGCCGACTTACCTACTAACAAGATGCCACCTCTTCTATCAGGATCATCATCTTCATTACCAAAAGCCAGGGCACCCTATGTCCCTCCGATTACACCTACTTTGGGAGCTTCTTCCTCATCTAAATCGATATTATCCAAATCATCAGTAAATCCGACCAAACAACCTCCTTTATCTTTGAAGACCACAACACTTGTCACATCTCCATCATCTTCAAAATCTATTTTAGGGGCTACCCCTCCACCAAAATCAATCATGTCTCACTTACTTCCATCTCAAGTGCCCAAACCTGCTTCTCCAGCTGTCCAAAAAAATAAGATGATCCCTAAAAAGACTGTCAAACCTAACATGCAGGTTCTTTTACCTCGACAGTCTGTTAAAGTAAAACAATCACCTTCATCACCTCTATCCTCATCTTCATCTACCGGGTTCTACACTGAAATCCTTCGCCAACTTATCCAATCTTCATCCATATCCCTTCCTCCGATTAAACCTTATAACCCTAAAGGAGTTAAACCTACCTGGTTTAACTCTGATCTGATTTGTGCTTACCACCGTACCCCGGGTCATGATACTGAGGGATGTAAAGCTCTTCAAGCTGTTGTCAACAACCTTTTGGAAGAAAGTGATCTTTTGCTGGAGGAGGAGGAACAAGTATCTCCTGTCATCTTAGCCCCATCTGAGCCCCAAAGATCCACTCAGACCTCTAGTGATTCCACTCCAATTAATCTTCCACCTTCTCAAATTGACACAATCCATATTGCCACTAGAACCCAACACTATGATAATCCATCTTCATCTATAGCATCTCGACCACCGGGTTGTCATTTCTGCAGCCCCTGAAGGAGTTCCTCCTTCCTCATTGGCCCCATGACCTCGAGTCTCTATTCATGCTGCACCTCGGGCTCAAATTCCCGTGTCAGTTGAGGAGAGTGTTATGAAACAACTCACCCAGGCTCCAGTCAAAATGTCTCTTTTTGACCTCATCCAATCCTCTCCACAACATCGCCAGGCTCTGATTGATAATCTGCGTCGCATCGCAGTAAATTCAGATGAGCCCCAGCCCTACGAGTTGGTTTTTGGATTGAATAGACCATCAACCGCCATTTCTTTTGAAGATTCAGAAATTCCTCCTCTTTCTTCAGAGGATTTGGAGGCTCCCCTCTTTATCACAGTCCAAATCGACAACACCACGTTAAAACACGTTATGATCGACAGTGGAGCTGCACTCAACGTCATCTCCTCGCACACATTCAAACAACTCAAGTTACCAAAGAACGTAGTGTCACCCCCGCCTTTCGCCCTTCGATCATTTAATGATCAGCTAGCAGTTACTTTAGGAACTGTGGTCTTACCCATTCGAGTAGGTAAGAAGCTGCTTCATGAACTCTTCTACATTGTCGAAGGACAATTCCACTATAATATGATCCTCGGACGCTCCTGGATTCGCGCAATGCATTGTGTCCCATCCACCCTCCATCGATGCTTAAAATATCAATATGAGGGCAAAATATATACTCATCCAGGAGATCCTTTTCCTTCTGCACAATGCGACATGACCACAAGGTCTGCCCCTCTAAAGGAAAATACTTCTTCTCCTGATGGGGCCTCATCTTCTTCCATACCTGCAACCAAACTACCGGATTTACAAAATCTAGAAGAGACATTGCAGCGTTTCTCACTGGGAGAGCTTCCTCTCTTTTCTTTCGACGCCCATCTCAATCCTAGTGAGTATGGTAGACCGGACAAACAACCTGAATATCAACCAGGTCTCGGTCGCATCGTCACCATTGGTCTGCCCAATCAACAGACTAATTTCATCTACGGTGGTCTTGATACACCTCACTATCGCCCAGATTCTCCTCCTAGGACCAAACCTTACTTAACAGGGTTTGATTATCTACAGAATCCCACGTTTGCAAAAACTTATCTATATCAATGCGCGTGGAAAGGCTTTGGCCTGGGAAAATATGAACAAGGTATACATGACCTCACATCCATTCCCACTCTCATGCCACATCAAAAATTTGGTTTAGGATTTAAACCCCTTTCAAAAGCCACCGTCACTATTCTCGATGAGCCTCTTCCTATTGAGGAACCATCTTCTCCCGCTAAGTCAGAAGCATCACTTGATGTGGACGATGACATTTCCATCCCACCTAACTTTTTTTTTTGATCAATACCATTTCCTTAGGGCCGTTAGCCTATGAGACTAACAACCGGTCCGCTTCTATACCATTAATCTTCCCTGAAATAGTTGGAGACGACTCTCCTACTATCAACACTATCCACTGTGCGGATGACGATTCCGTCCTCACCTATCTGGGGGTAGAAGATTCATATCTCCCCAAGACTATTCCTTCTGACACATCTACGCTTCTCAACGAAGCCACTATCGACCTTAATATAGGGACTTCTGAAGACCCTCGCATCATTAAGGTCGGCCAATCCCTTAATCCACAGGAATTAGGAGACTTTACCACTTTTCTTTCCAAACATCGTCAAGCCTTTGCTTGGTCATATGAGGATATGCCAGGACTCGATCCCGATATTGTGGTCCACAATATCGTTACTCTTCCCAACATCAAACCAGTTAAACAAAAATTACGTAAAATGCACCCTAGAGTAGCCCTTCTTGTTAAAGAAGAGTTACAGCGCTTGCTCTCGGCTAACTTCATCCAACCCATCGATTATCCACAATGGGTTTCCAATGTAGTACCAGTAACTAAGGCTACTGGGAAAATTCAAATTTGTACCGACTTCCGGGATCTTAATCTTGCTTGTCCAAAAGATGATTTTCCTCTACCTAATATCGACCAACTCGTGGATTTAACTGCGGGTCATGAGATGCTTTCTCTTATGGATGGTTTCTCTGGATATAATCAAATTCTCATCGCACCAGAAGACCAACATAAGACTTCTTTCATAACTCCTTGGGGGACCTTTTGTTATCGTGTCATGCCTTTCGGTCTTAAGAACGCAGGAGCAACCTATCAACGAGCAATGACCTACATCTTCCATGATCTCTTACACAAAACTATGGAAGATTACGTTGACGATCTCCTCGGCAAGTCCAAGCGTCGTCAGGATCATCTTTTCATCCTTGCACCTCTCTTTGAGAGGCTTATCCGCTTCTGTCTTCGTCTAAATCCAGCTAAGTGTGTGTTTGGCGTTCTCACTGGTAAAATTTTAGGTTTTATCATTTCCATCAGGGGTATTGAAGTGGACCCCGCAAAAATAAAAGCTATCCTTGAGATGCCTCCCCCTTCTAACTTAAAGCAACTCCGCAGTCTCCAAGGACGTCTTCAATCAGTGCGTCATTTTATCTCCCAATTGTCGGACCGTTGTCAACCTTTTCACCATCTCCTCCGTAAGAATGTTCATTTTGAATGGGATGAACATTGCCAAAAGGCCTTTGATGATCTCAAAGCTTATCTTCTTTCTCCACCTGTGCTTACACCTCCACGCGAGGGGGAGCCTTTCTATCTTTATATCTCTGTGACTGACCATGCTCTGGGAGCCATGATTTCGCATCGGGACACTTGTGGTAAAGAACAAGTTGTCTATTATATCAGTCGCACCCTCCATGAGTATGAAACACGTTATTCCGAAGCTGAAAAGCTGTGTTGTGCTCTCTTCTTCGCGACTTCTAAGCTTCGTCATTATCTCCTTAATCACAAAACTTACATTGTCACAAGTTTCAATCCACTCAAGACAATTCATGCAAAGCCTTATCACAATGATCGTATCACTCGTTGGCTCATGCTTATGACAGAATTTGACCTCGAGTTTATCCCGCAAAAGTCTATCAAGGGTCAGGTTATTACAGATCAATTAGTTGATGCTCCTCTTCCAGACACTCAAGACCCCCTTGCTCAATTCCCCGATGAATATATCCAACAAATTGATTTTGGTCTGTCTCCATTTAAAGTAAAGCTCTTCTTTGATGGATCCAAATGCCAGCAAGGGGGAGGTGCGGGTTTTGTGATGATCCCTCCTTGGGGTACGCCTATCCCAGTCGCACACAAATTGAACTTTGAGTGCACCAATAATATGGCCGAATACGAAGCTCTTGTCTTAGGTCTTCAAAATTCCATTAATCTCGGCGCTCGTCATATTGACATCTTCGGTGATTCTAAACTCATCGTTAATCAAGTCACTGGTGTCTATCAATGCAAGAATGATATCCTTCAAAAATATCATGATATCGTTCTTGCTCAACTCCACTCTTTCGATAAATTCACAATCCAAGCTATTCCTCGCACTGCAAATCGATTCGCAGATACAATGGCTTCGTTAGCCTCACTTATCCCACCTTTTACCGAGGACTCGTAACTTTATGTGGCTGTACAACGATTAGATCAACCATCTCATCTTAGGAAACTAAATTCAATCCATGCTGTCACAACCCATACTCAGGATGAGTGGTATCAACAGATTGTTGATTATCTATCTCATTCAGTGCTTCCTCCAGATCTGACTTCCAATGGTAGAAGATCTTTTATCCAACGCGCTAATCGCTATACTATTCTAGGTGGGATTCTTTACAAACGTAGCTTTGATGGTATTTTGCTTCGGTGCCTCAAAACCCATGAATCATATAAAGCTATCCAGGAGGTCCATGACGGTATCTGTGGTGGACATTTTAGTGGCTTAGTTGTAGCTAAACGCATCTTACGTTTGGGATATTATTGGCCTTCTCTTAATCGAGATTGTTGTGAATACACTAAGAAATGCGTCAAGTGTCAACAACATTCCAATCTCACACACATCCCTAGAAAAGCTTTACAGCCTGCAGCGGATTTGTGGCCTTTTTCGCAATGGGGTCTTGATCTTATTGGTCTCATCAATCCCTGTTCTTCACAGCGTCATCATTCTATCATTACTGCCACTGAGTACTTTACTAAGTGGGTGGAGGCTATCCCTCTTTCTTCAACAAAGGCTAAACCCATAGTTGATTTCGTCTATCAACACATCATTTGTCGCTTTGGCGTTCCACACAAACTCATCACAGATAATGGTAAGTCTTTCAAGAACGTTGATTTGCAGAACCTTTGCAACGCTTTCAATATCAAACTCAGTTTTTCTTCTCCATACTATCCTCAAGCTAATGGTCAGGCCGAAGCTTCCAATAAAACTTTGCGTAATATCCTCGCAAAGGTAACTAGTCGAGCTGGTAGGGATTGGCATTTACATATCCCTTTTGCTCTCTGGGCTTATCGGACTAGCATTCATACTCCTACTGGTGCTACTCCCTTCTCTCTCGTCTATGGGTCTGAAAGTCCAAATCCCATCTCTTCGTGTTTCTCTTAGAGAATTTGTCTCCGATGAGGACTATCGTCAAAATCATCTAGCACAACTTGAATTATTAGATGAGCGATGTCTCAACGCTCTTGAACATCATCAAGTCTATCTTGAGCGTGTCAAACGTGCTTATAATAAGCACTTGTAGCACTGTGACTTCAAAATCGGTGATCTTGTTCTTAAAGAAAATCAAAATGTTACTACACTCGAAAGAAGTCAACGTGGTAAGTTTGCTCCCAACTGGATGGGCCCATACATTATCACCCATAAATATGGGTCTGGGGCTTATCGTTTATCTTCCATGGATGGTATACCTGAAGTGGAACCTCTTAATGCCTTGCATCTACGGCCCTTCTATTGTTAAAATCTATCTTACACAAATCTAGTCGCAAGACAGATCTTTCATCCGTCTACACAACCAGTCATATACTTTCATGGTGATTCGAAATTATGTGGTTCTCCGCCTATTGCCTCTCTTACCTTAAAATATGAGTATCGTGGCTCTACTCATTGCATGTTTCTTTTGGATATGTTCCTCCTCATGGTAGGGATACCTTAATCACCACTTCATCTGTCCCAAGTACTTATCTTAATCGGATCTACTCGGGGCATGAATGCATGTTATTTTATGTTCTCTTCCCCTCCATCTGATCTATCTAGGTCTAAACTCAGCTTCTTCCAAAAAGATTTTCAAAAAAAAAAAAAAAGATGTTATCCAAAAAGATAGACTGATCCCTTGAAGGACAGCTATCCATACATTATCAAATGAATCAAAAAGAAAATATATAGACCATACCTTCGAAGGATGGCTATCATTAAAATTCAAAATACAGATCGCTCCCTTGAAGGACGGCTGTTTCTTAAAGAAATATTCAAGGCTTCTTGCAATTGATCAGCCTTTCAGTCAGTTTATACACTTTTTAGCATCACTGAAAGACTTCCCGTATTGATCAGTCTTTCCATATCAAGCAAACTTCCCGCATTGATTAGTTTGCTTATCTGCCAAAATCATGAAGCTGAGATTTAGGACCTTTTCTCGATCATATGGAGAATCCTATTTTCCCACTATGGACATGTATTCTGTCCCTTGTAAATTCCGACAAAGATACTTTCTTACTACTCCTTTCGTTTCCCTCTTAAATCTGTTTTGCGGCTAGTTAGTGTCAGGTTTATTTTAACCTCATATAGGGCCTTACATGCATGATATTGTGATTTCCTATCTAGATTCTATCTATGGTCGATTGGGAGTCCAACTTATCATTTTCTTTCTTATCCGGGTATATTTTCTTTATTCCTAGTCAAGGTCGTTTTCATTACATCCTTGGCTCTCGCAAAGAGTATTCCCCATTATTCTTTGTTTTTCATCCAGTCAAATTGACATTTTACATGTTAATTTAGTCAAAATTTATCTTCTATCTAATTTCATCTCATCTACCAAAGCATCTATTATCAACACATGTGGATCTGGCTATCTATTTTCATCAAAATTAAATTAACATCTCAAACATATCTAAAAACTGGTGCCAAGTACATCAATCACATCTATCTATCTATCCATCAAAATATCTAAAAACTTGTACATCCAAGTTACATTACATCTATCTATCTCTATTTTTCATCAAAATTATATCCATACATCAATCACATCTATCGTCTATCTATCCATCAAAATCATCTAAAAACACATCTTGACTACATCTATCTATATCTATTTTTCAGTCAAAATTAAATCCATACATCAATCACATCTATCTCTATCCATCATCTAAAAACTTGAACATCCAAGTTATTCTATCATCTATCATCTAAAATTAAATCTATACACCAATCACATCTATCCATCTATCCATCAAAACATCTAAAAACTTGTCCATCCAAGTATACATGTCATCTATCTATATCTATTTTTCTCATCCAAATTAAATCCACATATCAATCACATCAAATCACATCTATTTATATCCTCCTACATCTATGTCTATCCCATCACATCTATTCATCATCTATCATCTATCGATTTATACTCATTTTTTCCCATGGATTGCGGTATCGCTTCTCCATGTCGTTTACTTCCATCTGCTAATCTCTTTGCCATAGTGTTGATGCTTGGCTTGTTTATCTATCTAATCATTATTGTGTGCTGAATGTTGCCTTTTGGCACATATTTTTGATATCATCGTCCATTTCGAGTTTGTTCCCTTTGCATGGAGCACTCGTACTTTTTGGCAACTTAGAGTTAAACGGGTCTGTAGGCACTAACGTCGTCTGCTTTGCAGACCATCTAGTTGTCCCTACCAATGTGTCTCTCTTTAGATGCTGACTATTTTGTAGCCCTCCTTACACTCATGGGTCTGTAGGTACTAACGTCGTCTCATGAGGAGACCGTCTAGTTTTCCCTACCAATGTGAGTTCCTTAGGTTGCTGCCTTTTTATTTATTTTTATGCGTCATCAATGATCAGATCTACTCCAGACATCCGACTGGGGCATCCTGCATTTTTCATCTACCTTTTTCAAACTTGGGATCGTCTGTTCTATCATCCATCCCATCCCAAGTTTGAGGGGGATCACATCATCACAAATTCTTCCCTTCTTCCATCCCTTTGTTTTTGTCTCATAACCTTGCTTATCGCAAGTTACTTGACAAAAAGGGGTAAAATGTAGACACTTAAAATTGGTTACTCAATTTAGTGTCCCTCTCATCCATTTAATTGCTTAGGTAACCTGGGGCACGTTTACGTCACCAACTATCCCCTTGGGATATTATCCAATTTGTGATTTAATCACTTACTCTAAATTTAATTCACCCCATCATATCTTACCCATGAGTGATTAAATATTAAATATTTAATTACGCTTCTTCCCATGCATCTTAATCACTTATCTACCCCAAATTTATTCTATCTATGTATCACATCTATTTTTCCTCTTCCCTAAGTAGGATGTTTCCCGTATTCGGGGTAATTCTCATCTTTCTTGAAATCGCTCATTTTGGCCATCTCGGGAGTCTATTCCGCGATCGGCGCCGACCCATATGGTCGGCGCCAATTTTCTAGGAGCGGCGCCGATTATAAAAGAAAGTCCAGAACTCAGTTCTAGGGACCGAAGAAAAAGAGACTACGAACGAGTGAAAAAGTGACACAGACGAAAGAAAGGAAGCACTTACGCATCAAGAACAGAGGGAAAATCCTGTCTGAGATCAGATACAGGTTGTGAGAAAGAGAGCATCTTCTTAGCATCAATTGTATCAAATTAGGGCAGATCCTGTCCGAATCAATCCCTGAGAGGAGCACCATTACTCTGTCCCTGTCACATCAGCATCGCACACCACCATCTATCATCTGGTGACTCTGTTCCAGTGTCTCGCCAACTTCGGCACATCCAGCAGACCACGTTCACCTTCTTTCCAATCGCACAGTCCCTGAATCTTATCGCCGATCAATCCCATCCCTGATTGATCGATCTGCCTCTAGTTGATGCCGATCTTACCCAGTCGACGCCGATCCATCTCAATCGACGCCGATTCTACCCAGTCGACGCTGATTTCCTTGCAGATAGGTAAAAGGATACAGGCAACACAAATCTGGCATTATTTCATAGTTCCCTGTTTTCTGTACTTTCTTTCTGCTTTTTAGATTCTGTCTTATTACTGCAATCAGAAAATCTAGCTTTTTGCTTACATCTTTTATCATGTATGCTTCTTTTCTTAATTGAAAACGTGGACTGACATTTGCCGAGGAAGCTTATCGTTTCCCGGACCCGCTTCTCAGGTAGTCCACCTAAATATCCTTTAACGTGGTCTTTTTCTGTCAAGCATCGGTGTTTTGTAGGTTACTCGGATCTATTGTTCGAATTGCTCGTGTGCGCCCGTCTTATCTACATCGGCTTCCTCATCCGTCTACATCTTCATCAGGTATCAATTTCATTGGGGTTTTTCAGGGTTTTTGTGTTTAGTTTGGTGCATTAACTTGGACAGGTAACAAGCGCAAAATTCTTGATCTACAGTGGGGTGAAGATTACACAAGCAGTGTCCAAACCTCCCCTAGTTACATTTCAAACCCAATTAGCTACATAAGGATGGAGGTGGTTGATCAAACGTTAAACATGTAATACCATCAACCCAATGGAAACCACATTGTTATCACAAATGGAACAGGTTCTTACCATAGACTCTTGTTAAGACCTCACATTGCCATGTAATCAACAAAAGATGATGTATTTGCATGAATACCTAATCCTCTTCTTCAGATAGATGAGTCTTTGGATAGAATGAATGCTATAACCTCTGAGATTTTGAATGCCTATCCTAAGATTCTTACTTGTGAGGAAGATAAGAAATATAACACTGAATAAGTCATGATATGGTATCATGAGCCTTCTCAATCAAACCCTATGCCATAGGCACCCCAACAAGGGACTCAATCCTCTCCTAATGATCTTATTTCCACTTTAGTAGGGAGGATTAGAGAACTATAAAGTTCCTAGAATTCACAACCAACACATGTAGTAGGGAAAAACATGGGGTATCCAGTTGATAATAAAGGATACATCCCTTCCAATGAGAAACCAATGAAATATCCTATACAACAAGGTTATCCGGTTCATTCAAATCTAGGTGATCTTCACATAGGGTTAGACACACTAGGGATGAGTCCTCATCCTTCTCAAGCTTATCCTATACAAGGGCTGGCCGGAAGTGCGCTCTCGAATGCCACCACAATGGGAAATGTGATGTTCCTTAGTTTTATGCCCACTATTCCATATCCTAGTACTAACCCACCTTACATGCACATGTATTAAAAAACTCCCCACATGGACCCGTATGTCATTCCTACTCCCTACATGCCATATCAAAGGACCCCATATGTTCCCGTCAATGTTTATAATGCATCTTATCTAACTCCTCCTCCTCCACCTCCTCATCAAGGATCTTTAATGGTGGAATCTTATGCAATGGGTACACATGTTGAGTACTTAAAAGGAACTTCTTGAATTCACCATACGTGGTGTCATGTTTCCAAGCCCATTTCCAAATCTTCCAAAATTTAAGGGAGAAGGAGACCCGAATGCTCATCTCAAGGCCTACGCTATTGCTATTAGGTAATTTATTCCTTGGGATGTTGTAGTGGCTAAGGTATTTCCAAAGACTCTCAAAGCAATCACATTGGATTGGTATTACCTTATTCTAGAAGCTTCTATACATTCCTTTAAACAACTTTTTTCCAAGTTCATCAAAGCATTTGACATGAAAAAGTTGTTGCATAAAGGGATTAGGGAGTTATTGAATATTAAATAGGAGCAAAATGAATCTACTGCCCTTTTCATCTAGATATGGCACCAAGTTCTCTATTCCTCTGCAAGTGCACTAAACATGGACCACATGGAACTTTGTGATATTTTCCTTCAGTCACTCAATCGAGAGACTAGGGAAGAAGTCTAGAAGTTTCCTTTTTGCAGTTACAAGGAAGTATTGGAAGGTGCACTTTGGATTGACGAGGCCACTATAGATAGTGGGCATAAGATCTATGGTCCCAATGGGAAATTGGTATCCCCAAATAAAAATAATGCAAATTATGAAAACAATGGTGCCAACAAATAATGACCTAAGGGTGTCAATCACAATCATGGTGCTACCACAAATAATGCTACTAATCAAGCCAAGAACATTGGTTTTCCAAATAATGGTAACACTAACAATAATAACAACACGGGAAATTAAAAAGCCCCTAACACTATCTCCTTAGTAAACACAATTGACGTAAATTGTCCCTCTTAAAAACAAAATCAAACCCAAGGCCCAAACCAGTATCAAAATTGTGACCAAAGGGCAGTGAATCATGGTTATAACAACCAATTTAAAAACTACAACTTAGGTTATAATCAACAACAACAAGATGCTTATCAAATGCTAAGAGATTATGACCCTAACCTATATTGTGGTTTCCATAATGTTCAAGGTCATGACGATAGGACTTGTCTCGATTGCAACAAGTTTCTGCAAAGACTTCCCAAAAACCAAAGGTGGCTCTTTGTAGATATGTTCCTATAATATCCTGAAACAAACCCGCAACCTAGTCATAGCAGACCTATCGCACCTCAAAATGAAAACCCTAAACATCTTGGGGATTCCCAAGTGAATCCTCAAAATATAAGCAAGGGTATTCCTATAGGAAACAATAACCATGAAGCCTCAAATTCTAATAACTCTTTGGTTTCTCCTAACCTTGGTTTAAACAATAATACATAAATCTTTGTGTTAGTCGAGATAGAGGTCGAGCCAAAAATTAATGCAACAACTCAGATGAAGGAGTATTATTCACAACCTCTACCCATTATTTCCTTTCCATAGGATGACGTTCCTACAATCTCAAAACTAGTATGATCCTATGATTTAATATCAGATTTTAACAAGAACTTTTCTCACATTTCAATTCTAAATTTGCTGAAGAATTCACCTACGCATTGTTCTACGTTATGCAATGCACTATGTCTTGGTCATCTAATCCATGTTACACCACCTCCTAGTGCTAAAATAAATCATATTGACTTTGATATACATCCTCCTGGACATAATGATAGGGATATTGGGTTTGTTTTCGATACAGACAAGATGCCATTTGATGCTGAAATTGCCCGAAGAGGTGATCGTGCCTTGTTTTTACAAGTATGGGTTTATAAAAATTGCATTAAGAGAGCCATGATTGATGATGGGGCTGATGTAAATGTGGTTCCCTTATATTTCTTGAAAAATTTGGGATATGGAGAGACAAAATGTTCCTCTACAAGAAACACGTTACAGGGTTATGACAGTCTTAAAGTGACCTCAATTGGAACCATAGTTCTTCCAGTCACGCTTGGTCAAAAAACCATTTTAACTAAGTTTTACATTATTGAAAGGGAAAAAAATTATAACATGATCCTTGGGAGACCCTATATTCATCGAATGAAGGCTATTCCCTTTACCCTTGTCCCAGGAGATTAGATTCCTCCATTTCGGGAAGGTATTAATTCCTCAAGGGGATCCTAAACCCTTCAATATAGTCTTAGAAAACCTCAATAAGAATAAAGGAGTCCATACAGAATATGAACTTCTACAAATCAATTGAACAAACCACCTCCATCAAAAGAGTTAGTCTTGATCACCCCGGTCATGTTGAAGTCTGAAGTCGTTGACCCAAAAACATTTGAAGTGACAAAAATATATAAAGTTAAATCAATATTTGTGGAAACAATGTCCACTAAAACCACAGTGGAAATTATTAAACTCTTAGACAGTGATAATCTGATCTTCCTCCCGTTTGAACCACAGGGGATGGGTATTCTTCTCAGTTTAGCATCTCTTCCCTCCAACGATCTAGGTCTAGGTGTAAAAAATGATAGAATTAAAAAACGAAGAAGGGAAATTTGAGATTGAAATGATGCCCATCAAAACCATCTCTGAGGGTTGCTCTATTATAAACCCTAGTTTTAACCCATGTGCATCTGAAACTAAGCTTGACATATCTGTGGGGCAAGACCTCATCATTCAGCAGGGGTCACAAGTAAACACAATACTCTACAGAGGAAACAAAGTTGAGAAGCATAGTCATGCTCACACACACACAATGTCTTAAGAACGTGAAAAAGAGGTGCACGAATGCCTCTTTTAGATAATTGATTTTAATGATTGGACATATACACTTCTGGGAAAGGGTTGTAAATTTAAACCCAGAATGGTAGGTCCTTGTCAGGAGAATGGAAATTTTGAGGATGATGGTTCTCCCCTGTATACTTTTAGGGGTTAAGAATTTGAAATTCGTCAACTTTCTTCACCTTAGACATCATGAAATTTATTTTCACTTGCATTTTCACATGTACATTGCTGCATCCGCATTGCATTTTCATCTCCCAGTTCATTTCGTAAATTTATGATCAAGGAACTTATTATTATAATAATTCCTAAAAACTTCTACAAACATTGGCGAAACATTCAAATCATATCTCATCAAATTCTCATGGTATCATCAATTGTTTTTGAATCATTTCATCAATTCAAATAAGATAATACAAGCTTTGATAGTAACCATACTAAGGTCTGCATACTTGGTTTTACTAATAGTTTCTTCTAGATTAGGTGTCCTTGCCTTTAGAATGTTCTCAAAGTTTCATGGTGTTACATCTATCCCATAAGCATCTCTTTGGAAATAAGAACATCCTAGACATTTCCCTAGATAAATAAGTCAAATGCAAATCCATAGAAAATTTTTATTTTACACATTTATTTTCCCTACCAACCTTCGGTGTTGAGCCCGCGTCTCTTACTAGTGACGCAGGGTTAGGAAAGGTTAGAAGTTCCCTTATTCACCTATGCCTTGTCCATGGTGATGAGCCCAGACTTCCTACTAGTAGAATGGGGCAAGGTGTAGGGGGTTTCTTTGAAAAATTTGAAAGTTAGAAACAGTTCATTCAAATGCTATGAAATTATAAATTAGAACAAGCTGAGTTACATCTCCAGAATTCCAAAAGAGTTTAAAAACTCAAAACCAGATTTTTTCAACCAAGTGGCCATCTACGGATCTAAGTCTAGATAAAATGAAAATCAATTCACATTTTAAACTATTAAGAAAACTTGAGTAGAATGAGGTTATGGGGTCTCAATTTTTTCTTTCCAAATCCTTGTCTTTCTCTTAGCATTACCATTCAACAAATTTCTATAATGTGTGTTCCTTCTGGCTCTTGGTGTTGAGCCCTCACATCTTACCAGTTACATAGAGTTGGGAGTGGGGAAACTTCATTCAATAATCATATCACTCTTTCATCACGTCTTGCCAAAATAATACGAAGTACCAAAAAATTCTTAGAGAAACTAAAGTTCAACATTACAATATGATTACATTATCATATATCAACATTATAAAACACAAAAAATGAAATCATTCTGATAGCATTCATATCCATTGCATACATTATGAAAAAAATATAAAAACAAAAGTTCTAAACATCTAGAGTACAAATTTGAAGTGAGCCAAGAAGAAGACAATTCAGATACAATGAATTATCAAATAAAAAAGAAGAGTCTGTATATATATAATAATAAATCAAGTTTGTATACAATGCCATCATGTGCTAAGTGTGGTCAAAACACTTGAAATGAGCCCAAAATATATAAAAACAAATCATATAATGCCTGAAAAAATGGAAACTAAACAATAAAAGGCCCTATGGCCTATCAATCATTGTGGGATCCCTAAGATGGTGCATGGTTGCATCTAGGACTCCTTCTGCGGCTACGATGAAGAAAATAAACTGAATAGTCGGAGTGCTCGTGGTGACAGCCACTGGATGTGGTCTCACTACGACAGTGACTCCACCTCATCAATCGCTCAGCTATCTCATACGTGGTCACCTAAGTATGGAGAGAAGTCATGACCTCTGTTACCTTCAAGATGGGTGCAAACATATCAGTGTGTGTGAAAACATATCGGTGTGTCTTCCAGATGTAATTGGTTGTGCTATGTCCTCATTCAACTCAACTCGGGTTTTGCTTGAGAGGATCAACAAGGTGTCCACGTAAACCCATCAAATAAGATCTCGTCACTCCTGTGCATTCATTGCAAGAAAAAAAAGAGAGGAGAAATGACAAGTTAGAAAGTTAAAAGAACAAAACAAAAAGAAATACCAACTAAGATTTCCGACTGACAAGGTCAAGAGAAGAGGATCAACATACTCAGATATCTAGGCATCCTTTAGGGTCGTTGGCTTCTCCTACTACTGTTGATGGCTGTGGGGCCTCCCCAAAACTATAAGAAAGATGATGTCCCATCATGGACTCGTCATCCCCCTCTCCATCGTGAGGAAGTGTTAGGAATTAGCTTGTTATTGTGAACATTAGATATTTATATATTTGTGTGTGTGTAAATATATATTATATATTGTGTGAGTAAATAATGTAAGTGAGTTGTAACTCACGTAGATAAGAGTTCTTGAGATAAGTTGAATGATTAGTGGATCATGATATATTCTAGGGAATTGGTTGAGATTGAAGTTGACTCCTTGTATTAAGGAGATCAATCTTCTATATATTGTAATCTCCCTTGTCTAATAAAATATCCCGAATGAATTGAAATCATTGTGCTCATGTTTATTGTTCTGTCTATCTCATGGTTATAATCTGAACAAAATTATATCATTGGTATCAGAGAAGGTAGCATTGAGTTATGGTTCTCGTATTATTTTCATGTTTGTTATGATTTATGAAATCAGATGTGGAAAACATAAATGCAGTTAAAAATTGGCCAAGATATATTTTTCTGCTGAACTACACTAAGCAAAGGTGTATTTAGATCTTGGATCTAAGTGTATCGATTTATTGGAGCCATGCATGTATATGTGCAGAGAATAAGGTGTCCAAGCTATATACCACTCAGTCAAAGCAGAGAGGTGAGTTTCTATTGTATTGATCCATAAAGGATCTAAAAGCAGCGAACTGTGTTTATTCTTGCTGCTCTACCCACACCATCCAAAGACGTAAAGGCTATTTTTCAAGCATCCAGGTAATCCGTGTGGATGGTAGGCCTCAGGAGGAGGCTTGACTGTAAAGGTGTTATCATTGAAAATACTTTTTTGATTCGTGGTCTCTGTTGTTGATGCAACCAACTCCACATCGCCATTCTCTTGTTTAGTGCATGTCATGTCCATTGCATGTGTAAGTTTTGCCAATGCAAATATCCATGTAAGGGTTGAAATTTTTTTATTTATTTAGAAATTGTGGTAAATTTTTTATGTGGAGTTGATCTGTCTATTTCTGTGAGTCATGCAAGATTTATTTTGTATTAGATCCGATCTCCTTCTAATGTGAGTCACATTTTTAGTTGTATAATGCTTTCTGTAACATGTTTGGTTGTAAGGTGATGTTAGAGTCAAAATTCTTCCTTTTGTGTCATCTCATCAAAGTTTGTTTTGTGTCATATTATTCTTCGAGTCATAGAGTCAAAATATTTGGTGTGATCCAAAGCGTCGAATAGATATTCTAAAAGTTTTAGAGTCAATTGTGTATTGTAAGTTGAATTTAAAAAAGTAATTCGGTGTATTACTTTTTAAAATCGTTTCTTACTTATATAGTGGTGGTGTTATATGTTTTTATTCATTGTGGGTCAATAGTCAATTTCGTAAAATAGTCAAGTTGTCAAAATTGTATAAATAAAAAAAATTGCCTTATGAACGCATTTTCGGTGGAATCCATCGATTGCATAAGGTAAATATAATTGAGCTGCAAAGATCAATTTGCTAAGTAAATAAGCAATAGACAGATGGAGAATATAGGAAATGGAGGAAGGAGGTTGATCAATGACCTCTCATCAGGAACCATCGACGAGGCCGCGAAATTGAACTGGTGGCCAAGTTTTTAAGTTGAGTGTTTACTTTCAGTGTGTAATTGTGAAAATAAGAACAAATTATTGTTAAATTGTATGTATAAACATTCCTGAATGTAACTCTTGATGTAATGAAATAGGTGAGAAAAAGAACGAGTGTAAGATAGTTCATGGATCTTGAAAAGGTTTGTGGGAGATCCAAAAAACCACATGAGGTAGACAGGCGATGAATCTGTTAGACGTCAAGGTTTGTGGTAAACCTGTAAAACCATAGAAGATTGAGGATTGCTCCCTTCATTAGTATCAAGATCATGAGTCACATATTTTGACATGCTCCACAGAGGTGAGTATACTATAGATGAGAGTGTGTATGTTTCTCCCATGTTCACACTAAGGGGTTGAATGTTAGGAATTAGCTTGTTATTGTGAACATTAGATTTTTATATATTTGTGTGTGTGCAAATATATATTATATATTGTGTGAGTAAATAATGTAAGTGAGTTGTAACTCACGTAGATAAGAGTTGTTGAGATATGTTGAGTGATTAGTGGATCATGAGATATTCTAGGGAATTCTTTGAGATTGAAGTTGACTCCTTGTATTAAGGAGATCAATCTTCTATATATTGTAATCTCCCTTGTCTAATAAAATATCCCGAATGACTTGAAATAATTGTGTTCATGTTTATTGTTTTTTCTATTTCATGGTTATAATCTGAACAAAATTATATCAAGAACTATTCCCTTAGAGACAAGTGTCTCCTCCTTTGCAGCCATATCCTCTCATTCTGCTCTTAGAACATTCCGAGTATCATGCCACTTAGGATCACTCGCCTCCTCCATGTGAGCTTCCCCACCATCCTCACCCCAACCCCTCATCACCATTCTCCTGTATATATTTCTCCTCTCCGTTAGTCTCTTCTCTAACCATCTCCTCTCCATCCTTATCCCCTGTATACTCCTCAGATTTGGAGTCCACATCTATGGGATTGTTCAAATCTCTAATGAGAGTAGGTGTGGCCTCAATTCGGATTAAGGGTGCATGAGCGGAACTAGCCACCCATCAAGCATGATTAACTCACCTAACTTCAATAGGAACTCTTGGAATCACCATTGTCTAACCAAAATCTCCGCAAGGGCCCTTTGAGGCATCCTTCACGGTCCTTTACACATGTGCCACTAGGGGAAGCATATCAATATAAGGAAGGATGAACTGCTGAGGAAATCAGCCAAATGGGTGAGTCTCAAGCTTCTCCGTTCTGTCCACTAACTGGACAGTAGTGATACAAGCCACCACTGTGGTCCCATCCTATCCCCATAATCATGCCATGTCATGGTAAGGAGTGACCACCATGTCTACTATGGTCAAAGAAGCCACTGGCTGGTGTGGTGCTCTGATAACTATCATCGCCATCCATCTCGTGGCCTTGATGGCCCCTGGGTCATGTACTAGCACTCCCCTCCCATAGGGGATGATCCACTCATACACCCAACTCATAACTAATATGATATGGCTCAAGGACTACCCATATAATCTAACAATATGATACAGGTCATGATAGGCACTTCTAAGGATATCTGGCCCCCATGCATAGATACGAACATATCCCTCAATCTATGTGATGATAGGAGCCCAGAAGTAAAATAGTGTATCATGTCCCTTGTCCCTGATGAACCACAAGGCCAAGATACCCATGATAGCCTTGCGGATAAAAGGGATGGGAGCCCTTCATCCCCTTCTTCGAACCAAAGGAAACTACGACATCCCCCATATAAGTGGCTCATAGAGCCATCGTGGCTCTAGATCCTTTTGTCTCCAAGGTCAACCGTCTGCCCAGTATCGGAACTGTCATCACCAATCTGGCACTATGATAATTCTTCACCGGGAACTCCTCGTGCTATGATTATTTACTAATGCATAGCCTTTAGTTTGGTGGATGTAATCTGGAAACAAAACAACAACCAAACACAAGAATACCATCAACTATGATAAGATGGAATGATGACAAATCTGAAATATCAAAGTAAATTATAATATTAACATGAAATTGTTACAATCTCACCCATGAGGTACTTCAACAAGACTATGGGAGAAACTTTACAATTACACCTCTTGATGGCTTCTTCAACACACCTTTAACTGATGGCTTCCTTTGCACACTTCCTACAATATTTCTCACTACTTCTTTTTATGCTAAATGAGGGGGGTGGCCTCTCTATTTATAGAACTTCCAGGCTTATCCATCCTATCTCTAAGATAGGATAAGAAATCCACTCTGACGAATCATATTCCATACCTTAACTCTTATCTGTACATGTAAGCTTATCTCTTAAGATAAGATAAACCTTATCATTTTACATGGGTTCCACATTTTTAGACTTTTTACAAATAAAATACACAAAATATTTATGACCTCACTCCCTGTCCTTATTACCAATATAATATTTCTAATTCCTAATCATGTAGACCTTACTTCTCTAATTACCCAAACTTTGACATTTTAACATTACCGGACCACTTATGACAAATATTTACTTTTTACAACATTCCTATTGTACTTTGACTGTTACCGTAATCCACATTATTGGTGACACAGTACTGACGGCGCCGTTATCTTCTATTAGATGCTACTACTAATTATACTTAACAACATCCTATTCCTAATACATACATTAATGAAATAGAAATTATGGAGGAAAATTTTAGTGTCGACATCTTCCCCCTTCCTAGCTTCTACTCCGTCCTCGGAGTAGACTATTCTGGTGCTTGGAAAATCTTCAACTTGTCGTGGTTGACCCATTTCGTAATGGGAGTGCCATCCAATTCCTCCAGTCGGTACGTACCATTTTCATGCACAACTGCTATTTTGTAGGGCCCCATCGATTTTGGAAGAAATTTTCTCTGTCTTCTTTATTTGTATCTGGAATCATATACTAGGACCAAGTCATTCACATGAAATGGAGACCACCGGATCTTTTGATCAAAGTATTCCTTCTGCTTCATTTTCTTCTTATGGCTTGTATCCTTTGCTATTTCCCTCATTTCCTCTAGCAAATGAAGATGTACCAACCTTTCTTTTACTGAATCACTTTCATCCATCCTTTCATTTTTCATAACTCTTACAGTGGGAATATCAAACTCAATAGGAAAAACTGGATCAATGCCATAGGCCAACTGAAATGGGGAGTATCTTGTTGTTGACTTTGATGTTTCCCTATATGCCCACAATGCTGCATGAATCCTTTTATCCCATTTATGTACTTGCAAGGCTGCATCTTTTGCTAGAATTTGACACAGCACAAAATTTGTTCGTTCCACCTGTCCATTTGTTCTTGGCTTGTATGTTGTTGCCTTCCTGTGCTTAATAGAAAACTTATTGACTAGGGCTTCTACCACCTCATTAATGAAGTGGCTTCCTTGATCTGTTACAATATCTAATGGACAACCAAATCTGGTGACAATGCGTTCATATATGAACCTTGCCACTTCATCCATGGAAGTTGTTTTCAATGGCCTAGCTTCAACCCACTTGGTTAAATAATCTGTGGCAACTACAATATACTTATTTTGGCATGATGTAGTTGGAAGTGGACCTACAATGTCTATTCCCCACTTTTTAAAGGGACCAAGTGGAAGAATAGGACATAATGGAGCTGATGAAGTCTTACGGTTACCATGTGTTTGACAAATATCACATGTTTTACAATAATTATAACAATCTTTAAAAAGAGTGGGCCAGTGATAACCTGCATCCAAAATCCTTCTTGTTATAAGTTGTCCAGAGAAGTGCCCTCCACATGTACCATTGTGGAATTCTTCTAGCAGCTCCTTTCCTTGATCACGTCCAACTACCCTCTTGTACTATCCATCAGGTCCTATTCGAAATAATGCTCCATGCAGAATAGAATATGGACGACTGGCTTGAGTAATCTTTCTCTTAGTCTTTGCATTGGGACCATCAGGAAACTTGAATTCATTCAGATAATTCCAAATATCTATGTATTCACTAGGGATTGTGTCAAGGGAGAACAATGCTGCATCGGGAAAATCATCATCATCACAAGATGATCCTAAACCATCATAGGCTCGAGAGAGTGCATCTGTATTGACATGCTTCTTTCCTGGCCTATCTATAATATCAAATTCAAATTCTTGTAGAAAAATTATACATCTTGCTATCCTCCCTGATGGGTTAGGCTTATTGACAATATATTTCAAAGCCTAATGATCTGTTACAACTATAAATTTCTGCCCTAGCAAGTAATTTATAAACTTCTTTACAACAAAAATGATAGCCAGAGCCTCTTTTTAGTTACAGTATAGTTTACCTCAACACTGCTCATTTGTCTACTCCCAAAGTAAATTGGATGTTCATTCCCATTTTCATCCTTTTGGCTCAAAGTACTTCCTAGTGCTGCATCTGAGGCATCAGTGTACACAATGAATGGCTTGTTCCAATCTATATTCTTCAAAACAGGTGAAGACACCAGGGCTTCCTTCAGTTGTCCAAAAGCTTCATGCACCTTATTTCCTGGTTCATAAGTAACATCCTTCTTCAAGAACTGGGTTAGTGGCTGTGTAATCTTTGAGAAATTCTTGATGAACCTTCTATAGTAATCCACATGGCCTAAAAATGATCTCAACTTACTTCTATTAATTGGAAATGGTAAATCTTTGATTTTTGAATCTTTATCAGGATCAGTACCAATACCATCTCTGGATACAACATGCCCTAACAAAACGCCTTTAGAACATCCAAAGACACACTTTGTAGGGTTTAGTGAAGCTTGTGCTTCATCTAACCTTTGAAATGTTGTCTCCATTTGGTGCAGGTGGTCCAACTTGCTCCCATAGATGCAAAAATCATCCAGAAATACTCTGATGAAGGTCCCAATGTAAGGTTCGAACACCCTATTCATCAAACGTTGGAATGTTGCTGGAGCATTACACAACCCAAAAGGCATAACTCTATAAGCAAATGTTCCCCAAGGAGTGGTGAACGTGGTCTTCAGCTGATCTTTCTCTGCTATATGAACTTGGTTGTAGCCGCTATATCCATCAGCAAAACTATAGCACTCCTGGCCAACTACTTCGTGCAAGATCTGATCTGAAAATGGAAGAGGGTAATGATCCTTCTGATCTGCCCATTATCGAAACTGTCATCACCAATCTGGCACTATGATAATTCTTCACCGGGAACTCCTCGTGCTATGATTATTTACTAATGCACAGCCTTTAGTTTGGTGGATGTAATCTGGAAACAAAACAACAACCGAACACAAGAATACCATCGACTATGATAAGACAGAATGATGAAAAATCTGAAATATCAAAGTAAATTATAATATTAAAATGAAATTGTTACAATCTCACCCATGAGGTACTTCAACAAGACTATGGGAGAAAATTTACAATTACACCTCTTGATGGCTTCTTCAACACACCTTTAACTGATGGCTTCCTTTGCACACTTCCTACAATATTTCTCACTACTTCTTTCTATGCTAAATGAGGGGGGTGGCCTCTCTATTTATAGAACTTCCAGGCTTATCCATCCTATCTCTAAGATAGGATAAGAAATCCACTCTGACGAATCATATTCCATACCTTAACTCTTATCTGTACATGTAAGGTTATCTCTTAAGATAAGATAAACCTTATCATTTTACATGGGTTCCACATTTTTAGACTTTTTACAAATAAAATACACAAAATATTTATGACCTCACTCCTTGTCCTTATTACCAATATAATATTTCTAATTCCTAATCATGTAGACCCTACTTCTCTAATTACCCAAACTTTGACATTTTAACATTACCGGACCACTTACGACAAATATTTACTTTTTACAACATTCCTATTGTACTTTGATTGTTACCGTACTCCACATTATTGGCGACACCGTATTGACGGCGCCGTTATCTTCTATCCGACGCTACTACTAATTATACTTAACAACATCCTATTCCTAATACATACATTAATGAAATAGAAATTATAGAGGAAAATTTTAGTGTCGACAGAACCCCAAGAATACGATACACATACTCTAGGGTGATTTTCCACTCACCCCTATCACCTGATAATTAGAAGGTATTCTGGTAAGCATCCCAATAAGAAAACAAGTTGCATAGTATGTGACTGGTAGGAGTGACACGGGGCACCTTTGTAATCCTCCATATGCCTTCTCTCTAAAGAGTATTGGTCTCATCCTGAGTCAACTGATCTAAAATCTTTGGGAGTCAGTCACACTCCCTCTCGCGACTATAATGGATATACTCTTCCTTCTTATGCATCCACAAAAACATATAAAAAGAGAATTTAGTGACATATTACAAGAAAAAAGCTCATAAAAACATAACAAAATATTTAAAATCCAAAAAAAATTAAGTTAGCATGAGTTTTGGTCACTCTGTTCAAAACCACCTCCTAGTGTAGGGCGGTCATCCTAAACCGATTTGTCATATGGCTTTGTTACCCTAAAAATGCTCAAAATGAAAAAATAGACCATTTTAACAAAATAAAAGAGTACCATGTAGGCTCCCCCCCTAAACAGTCATTTAAAACAAGAAATTCCAAAAAAAATCCCCCCCTAGGAAAAGATTTTGACATTTCTACATTTTAGGTTTAAAAACACAAAGGTGAGGAAAACTAACCTTAGACCACCTTGGTTGATCTACAGCTCACAGAGGCATGATCACAATCTCTCAATTGATGTTTTGACTATTCTTTTGACAAAAATGGTAACCGTGGGCCCAGAGCTAAAAAATCACCAAGTCAATATGCACAAATGAATTTTAAAATGAGTTTTAATATATATATATATATATATATATATATATGTTGTTATACCTTTGTTTTGAGTACATATGTTCATAGGGTTGGAGCACTAGTGGAGGTAAGTTCTTATCCTCGTACAAATGGTAAGTCCTCTTCTCATTTTAATTTAGTGTTTATTTGTCAATATTTCATCTATATGCACTTGAGTCTTCTTTTTCATTTTGTAGGTAGTGGGAGTTTAGATGGTGACATTTCAACACACGGGTGCATCAGGTATAGATTCTAACTTCCCATTTCAGGAACGTCATATTTTAAATTTATGTTTTATGCCCTTTTCATGGCTAAGATGCTTCTTTGAGGGGCAATATGTACATAACCAAAATTACATGTGCTATATTGTTGGAAAATGGTTACAAAATTCCAAAATGATTATTCATGTCCTTTCATAAGGTGTTCGAGTTCCTAAACCCATTCACATTGTATATTTGTAGCCTAGACATCCTTACATTTTACACACTTTCTTCCAACTTCCCATTCATTTATGTGCATGTTTTGGCCTTTACTTTCAGGACCGCCGCCCTTCCTGTGGGGGCAGTTCTGAAACATCTGCCAAGGTAAGGCAACGATCCTGTGACCACTGCCCTATGCAAGGTGGTATTCCTACGCACGTTTTCCAGAACTCTTCATGTGTCATTTTAACAGGAATTATTTCACTTAACTTGAAATCCAAGGTGCGTTTGTGAACCAAATTTCCTAAAAATAGTCTTGACTGCATAGTATTCCTTCCCTCTTCTATTTTTTAAATAGATTTAATTAGTTTGAACTGCCTCTTCACCCAATGATTTAGCACTCCAAGGATGCCTTGTGCATGAAGGCACATCGCAAACCAATTCCTATATATTCAATGCTTGTATTCAAGCAAATGGGCCTGATAATTTTGTGTATCTTACATAGTATTGCTACCACAATCCTGCTAGAAATTACATAGCCAAGCTCTGTTCAATTGTGTCTCTCTCTTCCACTTGCATATCAACCAGACTACCTTCAAGCTGCCATTGCTCAAGCGTTTTCTCATGTTTTTGCCTTTGCATTACCAATTCCTTAGAATTATATGGACACACAGAGAAAGAAAGGAGAAACTAAGGGGACAAGTCGTCACACAGATGGATTTATCTCTATACTGTAAATTCTAGGTTGGGGTTGTTGTTTGATTTTTCTTCATTGCTGCAATTTATTACTATTACATCATATCAAGTAGAGTAGAAACATGTACTTCCTTTCATTTGCAAGTAATTAGTTAATTTACAAAAGGGTTTTAAATCATTAATAGACAGCTCTTGAGTGAGGGATCTTCTTCTTCCTATTCCTGTGGATTTGAAGAAGAAAATATCTATAGGAAGTTGTCTCTGCATATCATCTATTATTTGGAAAATTTATTGTTTTAAGCATTATTTAGTATACACTCAGCATAGGTGAATAACCACACCAGGTTATTTTTCTTTTTTAGTTTTAGTGTAGAAGTAGATTTGATTTTTTAGCATAAAAGCAAATTGTTGTGTATGATTATGATGTTTCAATTTTGTTGTTTTATTTAGGTTAGTTTCCTTTCAGCACTAGCATAGATTGTTAGTTTCATCTTAGTTAATTTGGACACTTCAAACTAGTTGTAGCATTGATCAATGCCTTTAGACAAACCATGTGAAGATGAATTTAGGGTGTGGAGCTCATTGATAGCCCAGAAAATCTCCCGTTTTCCAACTCAGGTACGCGGAGATCACACTACATGGGAATCACAGTAAATGATCCTCCTGGATTTAGCCACATCTACATCTCCACAGTAGGCTTCACCTGCATGACAGATGAGATGGTGTCAAGTAGTGGATGAAGGTGTGGTGTCAGGTTGTGCATCCTTACATGATGACCTTAGGCGGTGGATTGAGTTGTCTGCACTTAGCAGTAGCTAGAAGGAGATAAGGGAACTGAAAGGTAGTAGCACACTTGTGTGGGTGATTTGAGATAAATATGACTATTCATGAGAACTAGATTCGAAAACAACGACACCCTTATCCTCAAATTGTTGTATCATTTTCGCAATGAAGGGCATAACAATCACTGTGCACGACGTGGTTGTCAGTTGTATGCGATCATAGTAATTGACCGATTAGAGGACGATTATTGGCAATGTAAGATCACTGTGGATGACCATCCCATTATTAGAAGGAAAGTTTCATATAATATTCTTGGGGAGTTTTCAAGGTCACGCAGCACGTCATGAGGCTTGACATTTCATATGCGGGAAATGTAATGGATCCCGGAGTAGGAGCCTATCTCATGAAGCACCATATAGGCAGAGAATACCGCTAGTGGCTATGAGATGGACAATGCTTATAGTGGTGGAGGGCCTTCTTGAGAACATGCTTAATCCATCCTGGAGTGATATGGATACCTTTGAGGTGCACCAATGATTAATAGATGGAAGAGGTGAAGAAGTAGAAGATGATTTGCAACTATAGCAGGATGGATCTACAGACATGTCTGAATAAAGTAAGGGTAAGTGCATGAAGTCGGGGGGACAAAAAGTGGACAAATAGATGACCCAAAATAACAGATGAAAGGCGCCACCATGTTTTGCTAAATTGCGCTTGCATTTTAATTTTTTTGGCTCGAAAATCATCAGACCTGTAACACGTACGTGTTTCAAAGAAGTCAAAACGCATATGCATTTTGAGTAGTATGGACCATGTATATGGATTTTGGTGTTTTATACTTACAAAAATAAATGTTAAGTACAAGATTTCTTTTATTATTTCTTATACTTTATAATTATTTTAGTAAATAGAAGAAATTAGGGACACTCTACACCTTATGGAAGTGGTCTCGTAGCTCCAACAGTTATAATCTAGAAGATATCATTGAGAGAAGCAACTATACAGGAACCTAGAGAAGTGTTCCTTCTTCCAATCAAAGGTTTACTATTTAGGTTATATTATTTCTAGGGAAGGCATCACAATTAATTATTCTAATATTAGAGCTATTATGGATTGTTCAACACTAACCAATGTGAGTGATGTACATAGTTTCATGGGATTTATAGGTTATTACATGAGATTTACCTAGGACTTATCTCGTGTTGTGCATCTTATCACTTCCCTTCAGCAAAAAGGGAAGAAGTTTGTTTGGTCAGATAAATGTGAGAAGGCCTTTAGTACACTTAAGGAATTCTTTACGACAACACCTATTCTTGTAGTGTCAGATCCCTAGAGGGATTTCATCGTGTGTACATATTCTTTTTTAGAGGGATTAGGAGGTGTTTTGATGCAAGATGGTCGTGTATTATCCTTTGAGTCTCACAAACTCAAGGATTGTGAGATCAATTATCAGACTTATGACCTTGATCTTGCAGTAGTTTTGTATGCTTTGGTTAGATGGAGGAATTTTCTGTTAGGTAGGAGGTTCATTCTCAAGATAGACCATTTGAGCTTATAACACCTCTTCACATAGCCGAATATCAATGCTCGTCAATGACATTGGATGGAGTTGCTATGTGAGTACGATATGGAGATAGAGCATGCAAAGGGGAAGGAAAATGTGGCTACAGACAATTTGAGTCAATGGAGACATTTGGTTATGGCTACTTCAATGGGTACAAAATTGTGGAGAAGGATTTTGTGATAGTTTCCACCTAATAGTTTATACCTTTAAGCTAGAGCAGAGATTGAGTCTCAGAGATCCCTTGAGGGGAAGTTTGTTGGATTCACACTAGAGCCAAATGGACTTCTCAGGCATAGAGGTCATATCTAAGTATATAAGGATGGAGGTTTAAGACTGAATATGTTGGCAGAGGCTCATTGTACACCTTATTCATCCCATCCAGGGG
This sequence comes from Taxus chinensis, assembly GCA_019776745.2. NCBI lineage: Eukaryota > Viridiplantae > Streptophyta > Pinopsida > Cupressales > Taxaceae > Taxus > Taxus chinensis. The sequence continues at coordinate 252,804,768 of CM034148.1, read as the reverse complement.
TGAAGAAGATGCACGCCACATTGAGATAGTTGTACTATTGGAGAGGACTTCAGAGAGATGTAGCTCATTTTGTGTCTCATGTTTTGGAGTGTCAGAGGGTGAAGGAAGATTATCAACATCTAGCTGGCCTTCTTTACCCACATGCCATACCAGAGTGGAAATGGGACACCATTTTCATGGAATTCATAGTAAGCATACATACATCCAGATACCACCATGGCGCCATTATGGTCATGGTGGATAGATTGTCGAAAGTGGCTCATTTTTATCTGGTGAAGACCACCTATACAGCTAGTGCAGTTGCATGAGTGTACTTAAATGAGATTTTCAAACTGCACGGGATTTTGTAAAAGATTATTTATGACCCTGATCCCTTGTACACCTCACTTTTTTGACTACCATGCAACATGCCCTTAACAAGCATTAATTTTAGTATATCCTATCACAGTGAGACAGATGGCTAGAATGAGCAGGTGAATAAGATTTTAGAGGACATGCTTTGGATGTACATCATGGATAATTAGTTGAGATGGGAGGGGTATTTATACTTAGTATATTTTTCTTATAACAATAACTTTGAGAGTTCTATTGGTATAGCTCCATTTCAGGATTTGTACGATAGGGAGTGCAAGACTCCACTGAGTTGGGATAGGATTGAGGATAGATTATCTCTTGGGCCAAAATTTTTACATGACATGGAGCAGAAATTTGTTTTGATCAGACTCAAACTACATGAGGCACATGATAGAAAAAAGAGATATACAGATAAGAGAAGAGTCAACCGAAGTTATAAGGTGGGAACAAAGGTATTTCTTCGTTTCTGACATCATAAGAGCCCTATCCTTTATGGAAAAGTCTCTAAGCTAGCTTCTAGATTCATGGATACATTCAAGATCTTGGAGTGGATTGGTCCCTTGGCTTATCATCTCGCCTTGCCACCCAGCTTGTCTCGCATTCACGATATATTTCATGTGTATGTTCTTAGGAGATATATTTCATATCCCTCTCATGTATTGGATTGGACTACATTGTAGGTGGAATAACACTAAATAAGTGAAGAAAAATACCACCAACACCAACACCCTCCTTCATCATAAGACCTTAGGACTTTGAGGTGGCGAGGTAAGACCAATGAGAAATGGGTCCCAGTGGGAAAAGCCTGATGAGGTACTGCAGTGATACAAGGGGACTGCTAAAAAAGTTACTAGCAAAAGGAGAAACACACATTTTAGTGGGAAAAACTTGTTAGTTCTGGATCCTGATAGCGATGGGGGTTGCAAGGGGGGAGGGCTTTGCCTCCCTTGGACGAGATTCGGGGGCTGATGGCCCCCCCAATGGGGGGCTCAAGGGAAGTGCCCCCGTAAGCCACATTTAATATGTATTTATGCATTGTGAAATCTGGATCATTCCTTATTAGGTCATAGATATAATGGGTGGTTTTTATATGTTTCCCCGAAATGATAAAAAACCCTAATATCTAAAAAGGGTCGTTATGTATGAGGCTCATTGTATTAGTTGCAACACTGTGTTAGAGATAGTTTTAGCTAGACTGAAATAAGAGGATTGGTTATTTCTGGTGGACGTAGCCCATTTTTGGGTGAACCACGATAAATCTTTGTCTCTATTTTATTGAATTCTATTTCTATTTTACGTTTTCCACATTATTCATTGCATACTTGTTTATTTGTACAACTGGGATAATTCTAAAAATTTGTATCAGAGCATGCTTGAGATTTATTTATTGGCAGTGTACTCACATATGGATTTCTTTTTGAGTGGGAGAAGCAGTAATGATAGAGGAAGAATAAGTTCAGAGTTGATAAGTTTGACGACCAAAATTACCAGCTATGGAAAATGCAGGTGGAAGATTACCCGTATCAAAAGGATCTATACCTACCATTGGGAGGTGAAGGAGTGAAGCCCCCATTCATGTCTGATAATGAGTAGAAGGTTCTTGGACAGGGAGGCTCTTGGTGTAATTTGATTGAGTTTGACATCATCTGTAGCTTTAAATATCTCATAGGAAAAGAGTATGGTAGAGTTGATGAAAACCTTAGCTAATTTATATGAAACACCTAGTGCATCCAATAAAAGTTTATTTGTTGAAAAGATTGTTTAATCTATAAATGTAAGAAGGTGGATTTTTATATAACCATCTTAATGATTTCAACACTATTATAAATTAGTTAGATTCAGTTAATATCCCATTTGATGAGGAGGTTAGAGCATTATTATTCCTATGTTCTTTTCCAAAAAGTTGGGGCAGCTCAGTAATGGCAGTTAGTAATACATCATCTACTTCTCTTAAATTTGAAGATGTAGTAAGTGTCATTTTAAATGAGTAAATGTGCCAGGAAAAGTACAGGGGAAAATTCTTCTTCTGCAAATGTGTTGAATATGGAGAGTAGAGGGAGGAGCAAGGCGAAATCAAAGAGTAAGGCTTGTGGGAGATCTAAATCGAATATGGGAAAATCCAAATCTAGGAGTAGAGGAATTACTTATTGGAACTGTGAAAATAGAGGACATGCTAAAATGGATTGTTGGTTCAAATAAAACAAAGAAAAACAGCCTAAAGGTATTAAAGAGGAAAATCTGGCAGGTAATATTGTTCAAGATGCTCTTATACTTTCTCTTGATACTAGAGTAGAATCTTGGGTAGTAGATTTAGGTGCCTCTTTCCATGCAATCCCCTGATAAGGGATATTTTAAAGAGTATGTCCAAGGAAATTTTAGATAGCTTTATTTAGGCAATGGTGAGTCATGTAACATTGTCAGGAAGGGCAATGTACACTCTGAAATTACATAATGCAACTACATGGATATTGAGAGACGTGAGGCATGTACCTAGTCTTAGGAGAAATCTCATCTCTGCAGGACATTTGGGTGGTGAAGGTTGCACAGTCACATTCACTTCATATGCTTGGAATGTTTCCAAGGGTGTCCTAGTAGTGGCATGGGATAAGAAAGTAGGAACTCTTTATTTTTCTACTTGTATATCTGATTCTTCTACCATATTGTCTACTTCAGATGAGGATGTCAGCATGTAACACAGTAGATTAGGACATATGAGTGAGAAGGGCATGAAAATTCTATAGGGAAAAGGTAAGCTTTCAATTTTGAAGCAATTGGACTTAGATTTTTGTGAGAATTACATTTTTGGGAAACATAAAAAGAGTCAGATTTCTCAAGGCAGAGAATACCAAGAAAGAGCAAATGTTGGAGCTAGTCCATAGAGATGTGTGGGGGCTAGCCCATGTTGCATCTCATGGTGGTTCTTTGTACTATGTCACATTCATAGATGATGCCACAAGGAAGGTATGGGTATATTGCATTAATCGTAAGTTTGATGTCTTTGATACATTTAAGAAATGGAAAAACGCTTGTTGAGAATGAATGTGGTTCTAAATTGAAATGTTTAAGATCTGATAATAGTGCAGTGAGTATTACAGTAAGTAAATTTGATGATTATTGTTCCTTGAATGGAATTTGTAGAGAGAAAACAATCCCCAGGACTCTGCAACAAAATGGTGTTAGTGAGCAGGATGCATAGAACAATAATGGAGTGCGCACTGTCAATGAGATTGCACGTGCAGGGCTGCCTCTTCAGTTTTGGGCAGAGGTCATAGATGTATTGCTATGTACTTAATCAACCATGGGCCTTCAAGTGCATTAGATGGAGGAATTCACCAAATAATCCTAGACCAGGAAAGAGGTATACCTTTCATTTTTAAGAGTATTTGATTTAGAGGCATTTGTGCATGTTAATAAAGAAAACAGAAAAAAAATTGGATTCAAAATCCAAATGTTGTACATTCATAGGTTATGGCTCTAATGGTGATTATGGATTTCGGTTTTGGGATCTAGATGAATATAATATAATTAGGAGTCCTAATGTTGTTTGGCGTGAAAATAGAATATACAGGGACCAGATACAGGATGAAAAAAATCCCAAGGAATAATTGGTTGAGAATATAGCTCCTAAAAATGAAATATCAGGTGGAAAATATCCACCTACAGGTACCGAGGTTGACAGATCTTGTAGGCCAAGCATGATAGCCAGTGTCAGCATCGGTACCTCTATCATAAATTCAAGAAAATAAGCAGCAATCAAATAATGATACTGTGACATCCCCATCTTTGGTAAGAAGGTCACAACGTATTGGTAGACCTCTAGAAAGATTTTCCCTTTCATTGTATTACTTGTTACTAACATATTTTGGAGAGCTAGAGAGATTTGATGAGGCAATGCAGGTATAGTCCACTAAAGAGTGGGAACATGGGATGAATGAGGAGATAGACTCCCTGGAGAAGAATCACAACATGGGATTTAGTCAAATTACTCGGCTAGGAAAGAAAGTAATACAAAACATAATGGGTCTACTATGTGAAAGAAGAATAAGGTGGACTAGAAAATACAGGTACACTAAAAGAATAGGTTTGTAGTGAAGGGCTATGAACAAAATAAAGGTATTGATCAATTTTGATGAAAATTTCTCCCCTTTTGTAAAGATGTCTTCCATTCATAATGTATGTTAAGTTTAGTTGATGTTGAAGATTTACACTTAGAGCAACTTGATGTCAAGATGATCATTTCTCCATGGTGACTTGGAGGAGGATATTTATATGTAGCAACCACTTGGATATGAGGTGAAGGGTAAGGAGAAATTGGTTTACAGGTTGAAGAAGAGCCTATATGGGCTTAAGCAAGCTCCTCGGCAATGGTATCTAAAGTTTGATAGTTTTATACATAAGCAAGGATTTACTAGATGTCAATCAGATCATTGTGTATACTTTAAACGGTTGGATAGTGGGAGATACATTATTCTTCTGCTATATGTAGATGATATGCTTATAGCAGGGTCTAATATGTAAGGAAATTGCAAAGCTTAAGGAAAAGCTTGCATGAATATTTGTAATGAAGGATTTGGGTGCAGCAAATAAAATCCTTGGTATGCAAATCAAGAGGGATAGGAAAACTAAGAAATTGGTGTTGTCTCAGGAGGACTATGTAGAAAAGGTGTTAGATAGGTTTCAAATGCAGAATGCGAAACCATTTAGTACACCATTGGTTGGGAATTTTATATTAAGTAAAGAGCAATGCCCAACAACACAAGGGGAAAAAGATTATATGGCACGGGTTCTTTATTCTTTAGCAGTTGGGAGCCTCATATATGCCATGGTTTGTACCAGTCTAGAAATTTCCCAAGCAATGGGAGTTGTTAGCAGGTATATGGCAAATATTTGAGCTATTGACATGTTGCTAGACATTTTGATTATTATATCTTGATTAGTAGATTATAGACTATGCATATATTTAAACTATTGACATGTTGTGATTTAAATTTTGATTATGATGCACTAGATGACACTAATGGACAGTTATATATGTTGATTTTTAGTATTATGATTTTATACTAATACGTCATATTCTGGATACATTGATTATGTTGGATGTTTTGAGTAGAATTGTCATTTTATGGATGTTAGAATCAAATTAATTGATATGGTGATAAATGATATAATTGCTAATTCAGGATGACGATTATTGATTTCTATATGTATATTATTCTCGATGTTGTTGATGTGGTTGTAAGGCCACAAACATATTTTGTTTGTGTTCCAGGGATATTATATCTTATACATCAAAAGGGGATAGAGGACCAACCGTGAAAGGATGTCGGGTGTTATGCAACATGGCCAAATTTGGAAACTTGTGTATAATGTTATGTTTTGTTGTTGCTTGCTTTATTAGGAGGTTCCCATAGGGGTGGTAGCCTCATTTATGTGGCCAAGGGTGTAATGTGTTTCCTTCCTTTTTATTTTTCTTTTTTTAATTTGTTGTGCATGTGTTTAATTATTGAGTAAATATGTTTACTTTATTAACACTTGCTAATGTATCTTAATTAACTAATTTAGCTTAAATTTAAAATAAAAGAGAAGATATGACATATGGGCAATAAATCATGTAGATAGTCCTTATTCTTATGTATGATGTAAATTTAATTAAATGCACTTAGGTGGTGTGTACTCCACAATCCTTCCCAAATTCGAATTTGGCCTTTTGGCCACTTTTAGAGACTTGAGGGACAAGTTAACCTTGTCCCTCACATCTTAAAATTTTCTACCAACCCTAATTATTATGTATGGGACATATTTTGACCATTTAAATGATTTATTGAGTGTGAGAAGGGTAAATAATTGCACTTGTTTACTTACCACATTTAAGTTTGTCCTTGATAATCATGGTGTGCAAGTTGGAGTGTCATGTGGGCATGTCATATGTCTTACATGTATATTCAATTGCTTTGAGTTTGGTGTTGGAATGGATGGATGATGAAGTGGCATCCTATATGGAGCCACCTAATCATCCTCACATCTCTTTTCTGATGGATTTTGGGTTACTTACCTTGTTTTCTTCTCTTACATTTTTGAAAATGGGTCTTGGTTTTCATACTTGGAGTTTTCTTTTGGAGTTGCGTCTTGGATTGAGATTGGTGTGAAGGATTCAAATCTTGTTGAGTAAAGAAATTTGAAGCTTTATGGAGAGGTAGGCTCTCCTATTGTTTTCATTTTTGTATTAATGTATTTTGATGTAGAAATTGTGCTTGTTGAATATTGTATGAGTGTTGTGGATATGTTTGATTGTGGACGGGTAGTTTTCCTTAAGTTAGGTGTGGGAGATGGATTTATAGGACCATTGGGGAGGGAAAATGGATATGTGAGGCATGCATTTTAGAGGGAGTGTGAGTTTGAGTTCCACCTATAGGGAGTGAAAAGGATAGCATGGACATATTTTGCATACTTGTAAGTGTAGAAATAAGGATTTGATTTTTTTTGAGTTGTGCACATGGATGATTTTTGGTGGAACTCCTACATCACTTGGGAGATAACAAGAGGTGGTGCACATATTCCATTTCTCCTTATTTTCTTGTTGTTTTGAAGACTTTGTGTTTTTTGGGAAAGTTGTAATATTTTTTCAGTGTATTGTTTGTTTGTGTTATTTGAATGTGTTATGTTGTGGAATCCTTTTGTGAAAGTTGTCAAATGTTGCTTAATACCCCTTATTGTTCTTCAGTTGGAGCTCAGGTGCCAATAAGGGGATGGATTCTCCTCTTATTGGATTATAGGTTGGGCGGAGAGCATCGCATATGCCCCTTTCTGTGTTGATGATTAAAGTTTTGAAGAGTTGAGGAAATGAAAGTTATAAAGTTGGGAGGTGAATTTGAAAGAAGACTTGTGTTTTGAGCTTGTTAGAAGAACCTCCATGTTGTAAAATTGATTATTGTTCCCACTTAGAGTGAAAGATTGTAACTCTTCTATATTTGAAAGAAATCTTGTACATTCATTTACTCAAATTTGAAGTATTATAGTGAAAGATGCAAAGTTTGAGTTGTATATTGGTTGAAATGAAACTCTCCTACACTTGTATGTTATTCAAAGTTGTAAGATAGATGTATTTTTGAAAATAAAGTTGTTATTGAAAGAAAGTGTTGTTGAGTTCTTTATTGTTTTGTTTCTATAATGTATATGAGGAAAATAAATGAACTTATAGTCGATGTCATACTTAAATTGTTCATTTTATTGCAAAGGGAAAAATAAAGAAAGGAGTTACTTAATTTGTTATACTTCTTACTCTCTCTGAAATAAGTTGTGAAATGAAACTATTTGTGCTGAATTTATAGCCAAATTTTCCATAGTTATAAGGAGAAAATTTTATATTTTGGATCTTTAAATCAAGAAGTAATTTTTACTTATTTACATTGGGCTGAATAAATAAGACATTAAATTTAACCATCTCACCTTTATGAATAGCTAGCAATTTTCAACTACTTGGCTTACAATTCATTATACAAATAAATGTGATTGATTGAATAAAATAAAGTAAATGAATATACCATTGCAATTAGTTACACTTATACAATGTTGATATATATATATATATATATATATATATATATATATATATATATATTATAGATTTTAATAATAAGATATTTTAATATATAAAAAAATATACATCTTTAAACCTAGCCAAATGGCTACAAATGTTGAGTTTTTAGTTTAATAAAAAATATATATTGGGTCTGGGCCGCAGCCCAACCCCCTACCTTTTGTTTTTCTTTTGTGGAGTATGGGGGGGTGTGGGGGGTGCAACCCACCCCCACTCACTTTATATTATACAGTGGTGGAGGTGGGGTGTGACACTTCCCCAATAAACACAAACCCTAATTTTTTATATAGCCACGACTATATTCAAACTCGGCCCAAATGCTTATATGCGGCTGCATACATTCTTTTCTGAAGCTGATTTATTATTAATATATTTTTAAAATGGAATAAATAAACACACACACACAAATACACACACACACACACACACACACACACACACACACACACACACACACACACACACACACACATTTGGGGTTTTATATTTCTCACCCCCAAATAGGTATATACACAATGTATATACACTTAACCTAGAAGAGAAATTTTAAAATAAACAAAAATTAAAAAGAAAAAAAATAATACTCACAAAGGAAAATGGGTAGACTATGATTTTAGCACAAAACTACAACCAAAATGGAGCTTGTAACCCCCCTTAAGTGGCCTCCATGTCTTCTCCTTCTCCTCTTCCTCCAAACCTGTAGAACAAGAATGAACAAATGAGAATGAAATTAGGGAAAATAGAAATAAAAACTAACTCATAAGGAAAGTTAGGACAACCTAGATCTAATGGCCATGATAGATTTAAATCTAATGGCTCATATTAGACCCTACATTACTAAAGTGGGATGTATTTTTATGGGAATGCAAAATCAATTAAAAATGCATGGGTAATGGGGTGAATGGGGACACTTAGTAGCTAGACAAGTTGTGACCCTTAGGTGATAGGAGATAAAATTTAACTTGTGCATGGTGATTATGTAATGGACAAAAGGGATTTTTAATAAATGTTGGCAAGGATATAGTTTTAAACCTAATGGGACATAATAATTAAATATTTGGGAAATTTTCTAATTAAGTAAATAAACTTAGCGGGGGACTTTAAACCATAAATTAGTTTGGGGAAATAAATTAAGAATATTTAATTATTAATTTAATGTTGACTTCAAAAAGCTTGTGTAGAAAGACTTAATTAAGAAATTTACTAAATTGTGAATAATGTTTATCCTTGCAAACCCTTTTAAAACAAAAAAAATACCATAATTTTGCTTATTAAATTATTAGGTTTTATTTTGGATTGAGCGTAGAAAATTATGGGCGTTATAGGAAGGGACAAGGGCTCCTGCGAGCACTCTGGTTTGCAAATTGGGCACCCTAGTCTATGTAAACACTTTGAAAATTATTTTCACATGGCTGAGAGGTGGTCTAAAACCCTCGATGTGTGTTGCATCAGATTTTATGCATTGTACTAGATGTCACTGATATTCCGAGATGATGATAAGACCTGTAAAAGACCCAAAGAAGTATCAAAACTGTAGAAAAGAAAGATGCAAATGAATCGGTCGGATTGACCTCAACTGCCATAATAGTGGGCTTAATAACTAAGTGTTGCACTACGTTTCAGACCCAAATGTAGTTCTGGTGGGTGGGTGCATAATGTGACCTAGGTGCTCTAATGTCACTCTCACTTTGTGAAGTAACAGGCAATAACTAAATGTAAAAAATGTAATAGTATGTGTGCATGGAATAGAATAAAATCCCCCCTATGAAGTATGATGTAGATGTCCTAGCCTTGTGCCTTGATGATGGAGCTATGTAGATGTAAGTGATCTTCAATGCAATAGATGGATGCAACTCTAGATGAGTGATAGTAGTAAGTGATGCTAGGTCCTTTATTATGTTCTCATAAATTTATATTTATAGGGTTTTGTTGGTGTAATTTCATAATTAACCTTGAAAAGGCCAACCAAAATAAAGTTAAAGACCTCAAATAGCTAGAAAGAGCCAAAAAAGTGGTGGGAAAGTGTAAAACGTACCATGACACTCGTGGTGGGACCAGGGCACTGATAGGCGCCCTAGTACTAATATGGGCTCCCTAGTCGAGGTTAAAATGACACAGGATGACAAAAGTTAACTAGGAATATGGTTACAAGAGGTCGATAATGACAAAATAAAACAAAACAAGATGGCCAAAGGATGGGGGTTAGTTAGTAATTTCTTCACTAAAGAACCCTCTAAATAGTAGTTTGAGACCGGGATAAATAATGTCTAAACTTCATGATTTTCTGACTATATTTTTCCCCCACTTTATGTTGGCAAGCAAAAAGCTCAGTAACATAAAGTAGATAGAGATGCGTACCTAATGTCCATGAAGATTTTAGTAGAAATGTTTTGAAGGACTAGACAAAGCATGGAATGACAAAAAGATGGAGAAGTGTGGAAACTAAAGATGAAAAATACATAAAGAAAAAGTGATGAGAGTGAACCTAACACGGGATGAGTGTGTAGTTATTGTGGTGTGTGATTTACCTACATGGTTAGTAAAGTGTGTGTTGTCGTGAAGTGTTGTTTTTAATGTTGTTGTTGTTATTGCCCCCATTTGACATCTTATTTCACATACGACTGGACCTATAAGGAGAAAATGATCAAGTATTCAAATATGTATGTATGTGTAAAAATGCAATGTAAAAGACACATGTATATGAAAGTATGTAAATGTAAACTACAAAATTTTTAATAAAACATGTGCACTTGATCTATGTCGAGAAAGAGGGTGTAGATGGATATCTTGTGCTACAAGTTTTGCGGGCAATCTCACACCATAGGCCGAAGAAGTGTAGGGAGGAAATGCTCTGTGTCCTCCAAGATCTTACTACTTCCCTGAATGTGTGTGAAGAGATCTCTGTATCATCCTAGTTTTTTGGGTGATCCAATGCCACTGGCCGAAGTAGTGTAGAGAGGCACACCCATTGTAACCTCTAAGCCTGTAAATGCTTCCCAAAATGCTAAGGACACCATGTCCTATAAAATTTCTTGTGTATGGGGTTCATAGACTAGTCTGAACCCACTTGTTGTATATGAATAAATCGTATTGGTGTAGAATCTTCATGTTAGTATGTAAAAACCCACAAATGATGCACCCCCTCTTTGGGGGCACATGTGTCATCACTGATAGGAGAAATGTGGCCCTAAAAGAGGACCAACCACATGTATGCTATAACCCTAAAAATTTCTTGGTAAAAAACAAGGAACACACAAACAAGAAGGCTAGCCAAAGACAAATGTGAAAAAACATGCATATATATGAAAAACATGTGTAATCTACATAGACGATGTAAGATACCAAGAAAAGTAGTAATGTAAACAAACAAGAATACAAACTAAGGCACAAAAAGTGGGATACAAACATGGGAAATCACTCATGATGTCACAAGACATGCAAGTCCATCATGGCCACAAACAAACAAGTTTTCACACCAAATAAAGGGAAAGGCCCGCATATAATAACAAATAATAGCAAATAATGTAACAAACAAGTATGGAAATAAATATCCTTGCATAAATTTTTGTGCACATGACGCACCCGTTAGCATGTTAGAAAGATAACTAGTGTGGAAAAAGCGTGTAGATCCAAGTAATGTAAACTTTTAAGTACAAAATGAAACAATAACACCAGTGAGAGACGAATGTAGATGCCCCTAACGACTAGTGTAGGAAGGGTAGAAGGAGAGCATCCATGTTGCAGGTAAGAGACATGTATCTATGATAACAACTAGACAAAGGTGTGAACGGGCATGTGTGTATGATGTAGATAAATTACATACAAGTAAGTTAACTAGCATGTGTAGTAAAGAGAGCATGACTAAGAAAAGGTAAGAAATAGTATAAGCAACCATAATATGCAGTCTGCTATGGATGGATAGAATGGAATGCAATATGGAGTAATAGGATCTGCATGCCCATTTAGTGGATGGAAATGTATGCAATAAGGTTCATTTTATTTTCCCCCTCAGTAGTCAAGAATGAATTGTAAATGAGAGTGTGTCATTGGGAAATGGTCGAATAGTGTGTTGTGTCTAACGCGCTGTGAGGAATGTCTAGGTGTAGTGATGAGATGTAGCCTAGCAACGATGTGTGCGTGAACCCTTATAGCCAAAGCATATATCACAACCAAATTAGTGTATAAGTGATGATTTAGACTAAGTTTATATCACTTTAAGATGAATGGATGAGTGATGATCTATCCCAGCGTATATCACTTTAAGATGAAAAGAGGGAGTGGTGATGTAACCTAAGGTGTATATCATTACAAAAGAATAGAATAGGTGATGATTTAGCCTAAATCGTGTGTCACTAGCTGAGGATTGTCGCATGATGAAAGGTTGAATAGTAAATGTATGATGAGTGTAAGGTCCATTTGATTTGTAAACCCTCGGCAGTTGAGTATGGACTGAGGAACTAAAGTGTGTCATCAGGTAGTGAGTACAACGCGTAGAAGAAAATGTAGTATATGTAATGCTGAAAGATGACCATGTGATGAGGAGAATGTGGAATGAGGTGTCATATACGGTGCAGACTAAAAGTAATATGTATGATGAGTAATATGGAAGGCTAGATGTAAGTATGTATAATGAAGACTAGTATGATGTAAGATGTGTAAATGTGTAAATGTTATAAATGACATATAGAATGTGTGGTATATGTCACATAAATTTGTGATAAAATGAAATGTGTAATGCCTATAGTGTTGTGTGTGGGGTTCATGTGTAGTAATCCCTCAATAGTCAAGTGTGAACCGAAGCATAAGAGTGTTTCATCGGGTAATGATAAAAGTGTGTGTAATCTATGTGTAGTATTTCTTAAGATGCATTATGTTGAGTGGCGTTTTGAGTAGTTTACCTAAAAGTGTGGTGAGGTGATATACCCCACCACCAAGATTATCAGTGATAACGTATGGGACAATCCAATTGGGTTTGAATTTACCTTTTTGCGGTGCCTCAACATTTACATTCTTTTGATTTTATTTCAAGACAAGGTCACCAATGTTGAATTATCGATGGTGAGTTTTGCGATTGTATGAGTGATGGGAGATTGATATGTGTGAAGATGTTCTAGCGCTTGAGCACAACGTGAATATAATATTTATCATTCATGTAGGTGGTTGTCATGATATTCATTATCTTTAAGGATTCCTTTGAGAGAAACCTGCAAGGAAGGTATTTCAAGCTCAAGTGGAATAATGACCTCAACATTGTAAACTAATGAAAAAGGTGTGGCATTAGTAGGTGTATGAATGCTAGTACGATAAGCCCATAGATCATAGAATAGTTTGTTATGCCAATCGGTACCACTAGAGTTAATAGTATTCTATAATATTTTGACAATGGTATTGTTGGTGGCCTCAGCTTGACCATTTTCTTATGAATAATAAGGTGTGGAGAATGATTTTTTTATTTTGAATCTAGCACAAAATGTTTTGACGTACTTATTTTTTAAGAAAGGTCTATTATCAATTATTATAACAGAAGGAACACAAAAATGTGTGATAATTGATGGGTGTCGTTATTTCCTTCATTTAATCAACTCTATGTTCATGTCATATTCAAACCAGGGGTGTGTCTAAAGCTATATGCAACAAGAAGAATCTTAGTGATCTAGTAATTGATTGTAGGTATTTTGTTTTTCTGGGGGATCTTTTCAATGTCTTAAGGACTTTTTGGTTAAAATCCTTATTGGAATCAAACTATGAAAACCTTCTGGAAGTAAACACAGTTTACAGAAATGAATTGCTGGAAATAAACACACTTTGCAGAAAGGAATTGCTGGAAATAAACACACTTTTCCTTGGAAGTAAACACACTTTGCAGAAAGGAATTGCTAGAAATAAACACACTATTGAAAGTGTTGGAAAATGATAGAAAGAAAATAAGAATCTAATCTAGACACCTATAGGAATGAGTATACAACAAATTTTAACTTGAAGAATTAAAAGCGATACAAAATTAACAGATCTAAACTATTTTCTCTAAAAATATAAATACCAATAACAAAGATCCTGGTTCTTGGGGGAGTGGAACCTTTCTCCTCCTTGAATTAGGATTTGATAATTTAAAATTCTCTCAAAACACAAATGGCTATTTTATTGATAAAATGGTATGCCTTACAAAAATGTGTTGGATATGTGTATATCAATCTATATATATCTCTTGTTCTATATCTATATTCCTCCGTATATATATACTTCTTCTAGGGGTGCATTTATGGCCATAACTATTCCACTGATATGATGGAATTGAATCATGCCCAGAATAGATGCTAAATTGGAACATGGTTGGACATATAGCTGTGTGATAATTATCATGGATTTATGAGTATGGAGAGTTGGAAGTCTTCTAATCTGATCCTTATTTATAGGATCATTGATTTGAAAAATCACTGGCCATTTGGAATATATTCTTATTGGTTACAGAACTTTAGAAGAGTTTTGGAACTAAAGGAAATCATTCAAGGTCTAACCGAGAGAGTTCCGGAACTAATTCCGATAATTCCAAAACTAAGTACTAGAGTTACGGAACTAAGTACAAAATTTTTAGAACTAAGTGACAGATTTCGTAACTGCGTGGTGGAGTTCCAGGACTAAGTCTGGCAGTTCTGGAACTAAACCGTATTGATCCCAATGCTTCCAAAAATATGTCGTCCGCTTCATATTTATTCTTCTTCCTGATTGTGACCTATTTTATTATAAAATTGAGTTTCCAAAGCACTTAGTTAGGAATTTAAAAGTTTATAAATGTTAGAACTACAATCAACAAAAGATGGAAATTACATCCTAACTTATATTAGATCAAACCAAAGTCACAAAATGTAGTCAAACTCAATAAAAAGGAGAGTAAGATGAGATCATTTATTGTACATTGAACGACATATTTTGGCCTCATCATTTCCCCCATACTTACTTTTTTGTAAGTCCCCTTACAAACTTTACTCTTCAGATCTTGGGTCATGGATTCTACATTCCAACTGATTGCTCAGGTCAAATGGTTGTTACTGAATATTCCAGTGTTTTAATTCAGAGGTGCTATATCCTGATCCTAATGCTACCTTTTTCAGCCATGCCCTCAAATTCAGTGGGATCTTGTGGTTCTTTGTTCTACCATGGTGACATGGGGGTGAGAAGGAGTCAAGGTATTGTTCTCATTCCCATCCATATGCCTCTGTGCTTTTCATTGATATGAGGAATTAGCGTATATAAGGCTTTTGCTCTATGCAAACTCTAGATTAAGATTGTGGGAGATATTACTTCCCTTCTTCTCAATGCCACAATGAGAAATTCCCATCTTTTCAAACATGCCTCATAAATATCTTCAAAATTTTCCTCTTCATAAGAGGTGAAGGCATTAACACTTCTCTACAAATTGGTAAGATAAGGTTCCTTGAACCTTTTATCAAATGCATGGGATCTAAAATGTGTAGCAAAGGCGGATTGTTTACCATAGTGAATTCTCATACAGAGACCAAATGAACTAGCATTTAACATATGCTCTGACTCTCTCTCCTTCAAAGCAATCTGATTTTGAAGAACAAACACAAATGCATTAAGATGGATCTCCCCTACATACAAATTGATCATAAAACTTGAGTTATTTTCCAACATGAAATTACAGAGATAGAATCCACAGAGAATATTTTTCTGCTCTACATTGGGTAAGGAATAGGTTGCCATAAAATCAACTTCATATTTTATTTCATGTGGAAGGCCACATGCTTTCCTTGACAACTGCCAGCGAATGAATTATTCCTCCAAAAACACACTATATGCAGGAGAAGGTCTCATGCATGCAAGAAATTTCTCACTCATCATGCTAACCATTTGTATTTTCACAATATATTTAAATTTGTATGTTTTTTCTTTGTAAAAATTTTCTTCCCATTATTTTCTTGATTTATTCTCTTCTTCTATCTTGCTTTTCAAGTCCTCATTGGATGTCTTGGTTTCACCAAGTTCTCTCCAAGTATCATCCCATAGTTATTTAAGTGGCCGATAAGTTAATTCAGTTTGTGTAGAGATTGTTGACAAAGTAATTTTTTTTCTAGAATTTTGACATTCTTGCTCTTTCTCCATTATTTGTTGTTTAACTCTTGTCAATTCCTCAGTACTTTCAGTGAGCTAAGTTGTTAATTACCCAATGACCATTTCTCGCTGTTCCAATTTAAGTTTGAGAAAATTCAACTCCTCATTCTTTTCTCTAATAATGAGTTCTACTCTGGACAAAAACAGAGGATGTTTAACTTGTTGTTTCTCTTATTTCTCTGAAAGTTCCTTGGGGGTTAAGCATTCTTCTTCTACTAGAGGGAATTTCCCTTTTTGTTTCCAAGATGCCAATTCATCTTCTTTATGTGATGGTGCTGCTGATTCACCCATCTCTTAGATAAATTGTTCCTTAAATCTCTCATCTTATTTTTCTATCTCTGTTTGGCTTGGTCTAGGAGGAGTCATGGCCATGCTGCCCAAAATATCAGTAGCTTCCTTTTCTAGCCCATCTTGATCTTCCATCTCCCACGGAATATATATAGATATTTTATGAATTCTCCTTCTTTGAGGAGCCTTAAAATGTATAGAAATGGGTCTCCTCCTAGATATTCTTATGATTTTCACCTCTTACTCTTGCCTAGGTGAACTATCACTATCAGAGACAGATATTAGCTCTCCTGTAGCTAATGTAGAGGAAGGAATTTATTTAGAAGGCATAATAGGTTCTGTAGTTTTAGTCCTTCTAGATCTTCTTCTTTTTTGGTATTTCCTCTCCACCTAGTTCTTTATTTTCTTCTACAATGGCATTAATTTCCAAATTACTTGCAGGAGCAAAAGGAGTTGCTATTATTCTCTTGAGAATATCAGGGTTCTTCTTAAACTTTTTAAGAAATGTCTCCCACTTTTCTTTTCCATTTTCTGGCACACTAAATGCACTAACCCATGATGTATGATTTTTCCCACACCCCAGGAATACATCTGGGCCATTGTATGGATGGATTCAAAAAGAAAACCTGGAAGGTTTACCATATATTCTAGTTTTTTAGCTCCATATCTAAGGTATATGAGTATCTTCATAACTTCTCTTCCTACCGAC
The DNA here is from genome assembly GCA_019776745.2 of Taxus chinensis. Taxonomy (NCBI): domain Eukaryota; kingdom Viridiplantae; phylum Streptophyta; class Pinopsida; order Cupressales; family Taxaceae; genus Taxus; species Taxus chinensis. Next base: position 252,787,690 of record CM034148.1, on the reverse strand, counting down.
CCAAATTGACCATCATAGGTTAAATACTTGACTATCCAAAATGCCACTCTATCAAAGGGTTTGGGAAAGATGTCCCTTTTGACCCCTTTTATGATTTTCTTCGTGTTGTAAATATATTGGGGTTTAGCTTCCCCCCTTTTTAGCTGGGTTTCAACTAGGTCTTTTAATGTCCCTCTGATAGGGTTTAGGACATGCACAATTAGCACTCTAGATATATTACTTATTGTATTAATAGAAAAAGGAATGAAAAAATTTCTAACCTTTTCCTGGATTGCTCTAAATTTATAATGAATTCTCTTACCAATTCATCATTATACTTGGGGAAATTTCTCAAAAATTCCAGCCATCCTACTTGTTGAAAGATAGTTGTCACTTCTTCATCTGCAATGAGCTAGGTATCATTGTCTGGTTCTGAATTTTTTTAATCCCCATGATATAGAGGTGATTCAAATTCATTCTCCTTTAATATTGTGTGGGTTGGCTGAAGAACTCTTCACTTAGCTATGAAACTACTGTACTTAGCTGTGGAAATTTTGATTTGTAGTTGCAGAATGCAACCCTAATTCATTGCTTCTTCCTTGAAGTTTATCTACAACTAGTTTTCACTTTTTTGATTCCACACTAATGATAACTCATTATAACTATGCCACCAATTTATTCCATCAATATCTTTCTCATGATTACTCACTTTTAATCATGATGTACAATAGATGACTCATCATACCAATCCTTTAAATCAAATCTAATCACACATGGGAACTTCTAATCTAACCTTTAATAAGTTAAAGACATAATTACTATCCTTGATGATGTAATCCCTCCGTCATGATCACTCATCATCCCTAAAAAGTGAAAAAAAGGAAAATGGTTAAAAAAAAGAAAAGTTAGAATTCCAAAGAAGTTTCTTTATTTTGAATTAGCCATTTGAGGAGATCAACCGCCATTGCTAGTTTTTAATTGATCTTTGGGAGAAATGTTTTTTTTTTAAGAGAATGCCATTTACTGGTTTTCACTCTCTTCCCTTGTTTTTTTTGGGAAGAATACATTATTTACTGGTTTTCATTCTCTTCCCTTTATCTTGGATCCATCCATCTGATTATTTGATCATTTTGGAAGAACTGGGTTCTTCCATATGATAAAATTCTTTGTTTGCTTCAATCTACCTCAAGAATTCATCCTTAGTAGGAGGCTTCCTATAAATTTTTAGCCTATGTCCATTGACAAAGAGTGTTCTTCTGCTGCCATCAATGGGAAGTAACTGAATAAAACCATTATCAAATATTTTCTCAATCTAATAGGGTCTCAACCATCTGGTTCTCAATTTTCCTTTGAATTGTTGGTACTTAGAATCAAAAAGCAATGCCTAGTCTCCAACTTTGAATTGCATTTTCTTGATATGTGTATTATACCATTTCTTCCTTTGATATTGGATTATCTCCATATGTTGAAGTGCTTTTATCCTTAATTCATCCAACTCATTGAGTTGAAGGATTCTCTCCTTTTGAGTTGTATCCAACTCAATACCCACCTTAACTGTTGTCCTCAATGTCTATAGTTCAAATTCAATAAGCAACAAGGGATTTTTCCAATAGACTAACTCATATGGTGAAAGCCCTATTATAGTTTTCCAAGTTGTATTGTAAGCCCAGACAGCTTCATGTAGTCTCTTTACCCAATCTCTTCTTCCTGCTTCAACTATTTTGGTAAGGATGTTTTCCAATTCTCTATTTGTTACTTTTGCTTGTCCATTTGATTATGCATGATAGGGAGATGACTTCCTATGATTGATCTGATAGTACATTGTGAAAGATTGCATCATATTAGACATAAATTGTGGTCCCTGGTATGAAACTATGCTCCTTGGTGATCCAAACTTTACTATAATTCTTTTCCAAAGGAAATCAACAACTACTTCTTTAGTGTAATTTGTTAAACCTTGCACTTCTATGCACTTTGTCACATTATCAGTACACACAAGAATATGTTCCTTCCCTTGTGAAGGACTAAAGGGACCAACAAAATCCAACTCCCATCTCTCAAATGGTTCAATCACTACTTGAGGTTGTAAAGACATTTCATTGGTAAAGGTTGGCTATCCCATCGTTTGACAAGGATCACACCGCTTGATATATCTTTTCACATCTTTATACAAATATGGCCAATAATAACCAACGCCAAGTATCTTATGAGCTATTATTTTCATTAAATAGTGTCCTCCACTTAGTTTATCATGACATGCCCGGAGGATGTAAAATATTTCATCTTCTCTTACACACCTACGTAAAACCAAATCAGGACCACATTTAAATAGCATTCCATTTAACCATTTGAATTGTGCACTGGTTTTGATTAACTCCTTTATTTCTTTCTTAGTGAAAGAAGGAGGAAACTTCCCTATTGCAAGATAATTTTCCATATCAGCAAACCATGGTGTATCAGCTGAAATGACAAATAATTGTTCTTCTGGAAAGTTGTCCTTGACTAGATCTTATTCCCGTATAGTGGTTAGTCTTAACAAGAAATCAGATACCACATTAGATTTACCTAGATTGTCCACAATGGTAATATCAAATTCTTATAAAAGTAATAACCATCTAATTATTCTACCTCCAACCACTGGTTTGTTCATTAAATATTTAATTGTTGAGTGATCTATATGTACAAATATTTTGTACCCTGTAATGTAATGTCTAAATTTATTAATTGCATAGATCATAGCCATAAATTATTTTTTAGTGGTAGTGTAATTTCTTTTAGTGGGAGTATGATTTTTACTAAGATAGTAGATAGTATACATTTTTTCTTCTTCATCTTTCTATCCCAAAACTTCACCAAGTGATTTATTTGAGGCATCGTTTTGGATGTGAAAAGGTTTCTCCCAATTAGGACCTCTCAATATTGGGGCAATTATTAATTTCTCTTTAATTTATTCAAAAGCATGTTGACACTTTTCATCCCAAAGAAATTCACAGTCCTTGGTAAGTAAATTAAACACGGGGGCAGCAATTTTACTAAAATCCTTGATAAAGCACCTGTAGTATCTAGCATGCCCGAAAAATGAATTAATATCTATGGGGGTTTGAGGAACAGGTAAGTCTGAAATAATCTTGATTTTGTTTTGGTCAATTTGAATTCCTCTTTTTGAAATATGATGTCCTAATACAATCCCTTCATCAACCATCATCAAACATTTTTCATGGCTAAGAGATAAGTGGTGTTGCTCACATCTTGTTAATACTCTGTCCAAATTTTTCAAGGCATCATCAAATTTATCTCCATGCATAGTAAAGTCATCCATATATACCTCTACACAGTCATTTGTTACATCTGCAAAAATCACTAATACAACTCTTTAAAAGGTTGTTGGAGCATTACATATTCCGAATGGAAATATCCTGTAAGCAAAGGTACCCCATGGAAAAGTAAATGTAGTTTTATCTTGATCCTCAGTAGCAACTTTGATTTTATTGTATCCACTAAAGCCATCCAAGAAGGAAAATTATTGTTTACTTGAAAGGTTGTCTAAGACTTGATCTATGAATGGTAAGGGAAAATAATCTCTCAGTGTAGCTTTTTCTAGTTCCCTATAGTCAACACAAATTCTCCATTTTTCATTATTTTTAGGGATAATTACAAGAGGAGACACCCACTGGCTATCTGGGATAGTGTAGATAAAACATACTTGTAATATTTTTCAATTTCTTGTTTGACTATATCCCTTAAGGGTGGATTAATTCTTCTCTGAGGTTGCCTAACTGGTCTAATGTTTCAATATAGATGTGATGGGTGGAGATACTTGGATGAATTCCTTTCATGTCTTTATAGTCCCAAGAAAAAACTTTAGTATGATATTTCATAACATCAAACAATTTAGCTTCTTCACCATTCTTCAACCAACTATTAATATTCAAAATTTTATGCAGTTGAATCTCAACATGTTTGGTTCCATTGTATGATGAATAGATTTTTAAAAGGGTTCCATTAAGGTGTTTAGTGGAAATGCATGTGGTAACAACATATGATATGTAGAATTTTCTTCCAAATTTCCTTGAGACATAATGTTGGACAAAGGATAGTAGGAAGAGTTATGATACTTATCTTGTTGTAGGTCGAACTCCTCGTTACTGCTGCTTTCTAGAAATTCTTCATCATCTCCTGATATATGTGAAGTTGTAGCTACAAATTCCTTCTCTCCCCAAAATAAATCTCATTCTTCCGGAGTGAAATTATCTTCATTTGCAGGGAATTATTGTTGGTGTGGTTCTAGAAGTATTTGTGATGATTTCAGAATTAATTGTGATGTTTCCGAAATAGATTATGTAGGTTTTAGAACTAATTTCATAGGTTCTAGAACTAATTTTGTAGGTTTTGAAACTAATTTTGTAGGTTCTAGAACTAATTTCATACGTTCTTGAACTATTCCTTACTACTCCAATGACAATCAGTGTACATTCAATGGTGGGTTAATCATATCTTCTATTTCCTGTACATGATCCTGTAATGTTATCATAGCCAAAGAAGAAAAATTTTATTCATTAATATCAACCCATAATTGCTCTTGATTATAAATAAAATTTCATGCAGAGGGATATAATCAAATTTTCTTAGAATTCTTACCATTTGAAATAGTCATATCACCTAACCTACAATCAATTAAGGTAGAAATTGTAGCTAACCATGGTGTGCCCAAAATAATGGGATGACCAAGTGTTTTACCTTTTGGATGCAATATAAGGAAGTCTATTGGATATTCCCATGACTCCACCATAACTACCACATCTTTAATAACTCCTTCTGGTTTTGATACAGACTGGTCTTCCATCTACAATATGGTGTTAGTAGATTGTATACCTTTTAATGGCAATGTTTTCAAAGTTTCCAATGTCATTACATTTACAGCCACTCCCAAATCAACCAAAACATTATGTATATATTTTTTCCTTATAGAGACAGAAATAACAGGGCTTCCAAGATCTCCATATTTAGGAAGTAAGGAGCTTTCCTACTAATAAATCAGCAAGTTTCCCATCTACCTTAATAGTCCTGGGGTACTGCTTATTTCTTCCAGGTCTTTTTAAATATAACAGTTTGATTAACTTGTTCAACTTTGAAATATCCTTGATTTCTTGCAACAATGGTATTTCAATATTCAATCTCCTTAGTTCCTGCACCAATTCATATTCCTTGATTTCTATAGCTTCTTTAAATATCTCTGGAAATGGAGTCTCAATAGAGTTACTATTTGGATCCTTATCTCTCTTTTACATCCTTCTTAGGAACAATCGTACTAGGGGTTTCAGTTTCTTTTGTCATTTAAGTGATTATAACAGGTGGACTGCTAACTATTTTTCCAGATCTAGTTTGAATATCCTTACAATACATGGCATTTAGATCAACTAATTTTTCTGGTTCTATTCTGTAGACATGATTTTTTTGTTTGTTTCTTGGGTTTTCTACTGGCTGTGATGGCATTTGCATTTGGACTACATTTTCAGCCTATGAATTTTGTGCTAGAGATCCCATTATGGCTTGTTGATTCTGATTAGGATATGTTTTCCCATGAGCATAGTTATTAGGGCTCCATCTAGGTTGTGACTAAGTGTACTAGTTATTTTGACCAATCCATGGTTTTTGATGCCCTTGAGCATACCAAGATTCACCTGCTCAATCCTAGGGATTTCATGTTGGTTGAGGGGCACAAGGTGGTTATCCCTAAATTTTTGGTACTGTTTGAGCTACCCATGGCATCATCCAAGGATTAGGAACTGATCTTGGCATAAACTACCCTTGGCTAGGTTGTCTCTGAACAAAATTCAATTCTTTTGTTGTGGATGATGTACTGGTTTGTTTGAGTTGATTCTTTATGAGTGCAAGAAGAGAAAAAGCATGAATATCATGTTCTTTAGATTCACAGATAAGACTGCTTTTATTTTATCCAAAGGACATTCCCTTATTGCATGATCTTCTTGCATCTAGGACAATACATGCCTAATGGTTCATTTTTGGCATTTTCTTTAGCTTGTAATCCATCCATAGTAGAGGTTAATTGAACTAATATGTCTATTTTAAAATTTTCCAATTCATCCATTAGTTTGTCCATATCTAGACTCAAAATTTTCACTGATTTTCCCTTTCTAGGTCCACCCCTTGTTTTGGAATAGCTTCTACAAATGTCTTTAATTTCATTCATCCTTAATTGATCAATGTTTCCACCTCCTATCAAGTTAAGAGCTTCCTTATATTCATCATCCAAACCTTTAAGAAAAATTGTTTTACTTAACTCTTCTTGAAGTACAAATCCACACCTTTTACTTATAAAGAGGAATCTGTCCTAATAATCTTCTATATTCTCATCCTCCTTGATTTTAAAAAACTCTTCCTTCCTATTTCTACCTCTACAATAATCTTGATATTTGTTTAGGAAGGTAGTTTCCATTTGCACCCAAGTGGTAATAGAGTTGGATGCTAATTCAATGAACAACCTCATTGCTGCATCCTTCAAAGTGGGTGGAAACAACTTGAGTTTCTGATTATCTATTTTGTAGTCATAGGTCTTACATAATACCTTAAACTCAAATAGAAATTGGTTAGGGTCTTCAGATGACATCCCTCTAAATGTCAGTAAATGTGCAGGTGAAATATTTTTCATTGGTGTATCATCATCATCCAATTGAATTAGATAAGTAAAGGTCCTATCATGTTCCCTTTCAGCTTCTTATGTCATTTATGAAGTATTTTCTAAACTTCTTTCTCAATCAATGTGGTATGTGGTATGCCTTGGGGAAGGTGAAAAATCAGGAGTAGGAGGTTGACTAATCAATTGAGAATAAAAACTTACCCTAAATGGATCTTGAGAAATAATCCTTCTCCTAAAAGTTCTACTTCCTTCTGGTGACTGATCCAAGAATTCAAAAGGTGGAAATTATGTTTATTGTCTTAGAGGGGATAATGGTGCCTCGAATTCTTGGTTAACTTCCTTATTTAAACTAGAGAATGATAGTAATTCTTTTTCAGATATTTTTGGGAGAAATCTACCCTTGGAGTCTCTTAGTCTACTCATAAATTTTGTGATAGCTTAGGGAATATTTCTTTAATTACTAAATGTATGATTGTTGCTCTTGTTGACACCTAATTAGAAAATTCTAACTAGTGGGTCCCCAGAAATGGCGCCAAAAATGATGGGTGTTGTTATTCCCTTCATTTAATCAACTCTTTGTTGATGTCATATTCAAACCAGCAGTGTGTCTAAAGCTATATGCAACAAGAAGAATCTTAGCGATCTAATAATTGATGGTAGGTATTTTATATTTTCTGGGGGATATTTTCAATGTCTTAAGGACTTCTTAGTTAAAAACCTTATTGGAATCAAACTATGAAAACCTCCTGGAGGTAAACATACTTTACAGAAATGAATTGCTGGAAATAAACACACTTTTCCTTGGAAGTAAACACACTTTTCATAAAGGAATTGCTAGAAATAAACAAACTATTGAAAGTGCTGGAAAATGATGGAAAGAAAATAAGAATCTAATCTAGACACCTGCAAGAACGAGTATACAAAATATTTTAACTTGAAGAATTAAAAGCGATACAAATTAACAGATCTAAAATATTTGCTCTAAAAATATAAATATCAATAACAAAGATCATTAGTTCTTGGGGGAGTGGGCCCTTGCTCCTCCTTGAACCAAGATTTTACAATTTAAAATTCTCTCAAAACATAAATGGATATTTTATTGATAAATGCATATCAATCTATATCTATCTCTTTTTTATATCTATATTCCTCATATACATTTGTAGGTATATAGACACACACACACACACACACACACACACACACACACACACACACACACACACACACACACACACACTTCTTCTAGGGGTGCATTTATGGTCATAACTATTCCACTGATACGATGGAATTGAATCATACCCAGAATAGTTGAATTGGAACATGGTTGGATGTATATCTATGTGATATATATCCTGGATCTATGAGTATGGAGAGTCGGAAGTCTTCTAATCTTCTCTTGATTGATAGGATCATTGATTTGACAATTCACCAGCCATTTGGAATAGATTCTTATTGGTTCTGAAACTTTAGAAGAGTTCTGGAACTAAAGGAAATTGTTCCAGGTCTAACTGAGAGAGTTCTGGAGCTATCTACAGGAGATCCAAAGCTATCTATAGGAGTTCTGGAACTAATTCCAATAATTCTGAAACTAAGTACTAGATTTTCAAAACAATGTATGAAAGTTCCAGAACAAAATGATAGAACTCGTAACTGCATGGTGGAGTTCTAGAACTAAGTCTGGAAGTTCTGGAACTAAACCGTATTGATCCCAATGCTTCCAAAAACATGTTATTCACTTCATATTTGTTCTTCTGCCTGATTGTGACTTGTTTTATTACAAAACTAAGTTTCCAAATCACTTAGTTAGGAATTTAAGAGTTTTTAAACATTATAAATATAATAAACAAAAGATGGACAATTACATCCTAACTTATATCAGATCAAACAAAAGTCACAAAATGCAGTCAAATTTAATAAAAAGGAGAGTAAGATGAGATCATTTATTGTACATTTAACGAACATATTCTAGCCTCATCAATAATATGGGTGGTGAGAAAGTTACAAATATATGTACCAGTGACTATTCATACAGGATCCAATTTAACCCACTTAGTAAAGTACTTAGTAGTGGTGATAATGAATTTATGTATGTCAATAGATTTAAGATTGATCATACTAATGAGGTCAAATCCCTAAAGGGAGAAAGGTGAAGTAGGAAGAATGGACTAGAGGTCTTATCTAGGTGCATGATGGAGATTGCCATGTTTTTGAGATTTTTCAAAATGAGTAGCATATTCAAGGAAATCTTGTTCTATTGTAGGCCAATAACATCCTTGGCATAAAATTTTGTGCGGTATAGCTTTACCTGAGAAATGACCACCACATGTGCTATCATAAATTTTTGAGATGGCTATGGGGATATTTGCAAGTGAAAGGCAACGAAGAAGATGATCATCAATAGCACATTTGAATAATTTGGTCCCAATGATAACATAACGAGTAGTATTACGAAGAAATTGACAAGCATTGTGAGGTTGTAAGGTATCTGTGATAGTTTTCTTATATAAGTAATTATAAATAGCCATAAACCATTCAATGTTTTCTTGACTGTACATGATGGTGCAAGCTACGAGAGGTAATTCAAAGATAGAGGGATGTAGTAAATTCATAATTATAAAATGTTCTTGTTTGTCAGTTATGTCTTGAGGGATGAGTGATGTGACACTAGCCATAGTGTCTGCATGACCATTATCTTTGCAAGGAATAGTAGTAATGGAGTAAGACTCAGAAGTAACTATAAGATATTGTACAAGGGTGTTTTATGGAATGAGATGTTCCTCCTTTGTGTTGTATTTATCATTAAACTTCTTAAAAACTAATTAAGAATCATCGTTTATGCATAAGTTTTGAATGATGAGCTTTTGAGTGGTAAGCAAGCCTAAGATGAAAGCTTCGTACTCAACTATGTTATTGGTACAAAAAAACCTAAGTGATATGCAAAGGGGAGAGAGTCACCGTGTGGGGTAATGAAAACTATCCCAGCCCCTATGCTTGATCGAAAATGAGATCTGTCAAAGTACATTGTCCATGTATGCAGTTCGATGGTATAAGTAGTGAAACCATCTCAAAAGGAGTTAGAAATGGGTGATGCATTAGAGAGGGGAGCTATGACTAGCTAATCGACAATAACTTGTCATTTTATTTCTTTTTGTGGTAGGAACTTAAAATCAAATTATCCAAGGAGCATGACCCACTATGCCAAACGTCCTGATAGATGTGTGCAGGAGAGAATGTAATACAATGGGTCAATTTTGGTTATGATATGTACCTCATTGTTGAGAATATAGTGTCGTAATTAGTCTACATCAAAGACTAAATCAAAGAAAAAAATTCAATGTAGCTATAGTTACATTTGTAAGAGAGTAGAGTATGAATTATATAATAAATGGATCTTTCATGTTGATAATCTTCATGTTGTGCCAATAAATATCCTAAATATTGAAATGTAGCGGAAATATACAACAAAAAAGGTGTATTGGCTAAGCATGGAACCAAAAGAGGAGGATTTATCAAGTAATATTTAATTTCAGCAAAGGCTTGTTGACATTGGTCATCTCAAAAAACCTCAGTATATTTTTTCATGAGTCGCATGAATATTTGAGTCTTATGAGCAAGTTGTGCAATGAATCATCGAATTGCTTGAATTTTATCCTATAATGATCATAACTGGTGTAGATTTTTAGGTGGAGACATATCGATAATGGCTTTGATTTTATTAGGATCAATCTCAATGCCATGTTGGGAGATAATATATCCAATAAGTTTACCTGTTATAACCCCAAAATTACATTTTTTAGGATTCAAGGGGACACGATATTACCGTAATTTTTCAAATAATATTTGAAGATCCTTCACATGGGAGGACCATTACCAAGATTTTGCTAAGATGTTGTCTACATAATATTTGATAATCTTGTGAATGTAGTCGCGGAATATATGTGTCATTTCTCATTAGTAAGTAGCTCCAATGTTTTTAGGCTGAATCACATGACTGTGTAACAAAATGTTCCCCATTGTGTGGTGAAGGATGTTTTTTCTTGGTCATTCGGATTGATCTTGATTTGATTATAACCCGCAAAGCCATCCATGAAAGAAAGGATATCATATCTGGCTATGGAATCAACAATAGCATCGATATATGGCAAAGGAAAACTATCCTTAGGGAAAAAATTATTTATATCATGAAAGTTAGTGCAACAAAAAATCTAACCATCAAGTTTCATCATTGGTACAATATTAGATACACATTCGGGATAGTCGATAACGCGAATAAAACTGACATCTAGAAGCTTTTAAATTTCTTCTTTAACTAAGAGGGCTACCTTAGGGTGCATTTTAATTTTTTTTTATTGGACAGGTTTGGCACCTGGGTTAAGGAAAATATTATGCATTGCTATGGATGTATCAATACTGGGCATATCACTGTAATCCCATGTGAAAATATATGAGAAATCATGAAGGACTTGTTTGATATTCTTTTGTTCAGCAAGAGTAAGAGAGGCAACTAGCAAAACTACGCATGGATTTTCAGATGTGCCTAAGTTGTATTATATTTTTTATTCATTTAGAAGGGATGAACAATCCTTGATATACAGATTAGTAGGAAGATTTTCAAACGGATTAGTGTTATCAGTGGTGATATCACATTCCCTGAGGTAAACTATGTTAGTGAGGGAAAAAGAATGATGTCACTTATGTTAGAAAGAGGGAAGATGGTCATAAGCACCCATGTAATCAAATAGTGTGCTATCAGTAGCAAAAGTATTAAGGGTATCCCAAAGAGTAGATGTATATCATCACTAATGAGTTTTGGGTGCAACAAGGGAAGCGAAGGAATATGAAATGATGTGTAAGCATCGAGGGCAGGTGGAGAAAGAGGGTGATACCCTAACCCAAACTTATTTGACTGTGTAGGGAGGTCCCAAAGCTCTATTATTTTATGCTCTTGTTGATCTATCTGGGTATTAGAAAATCCAAAGCGGAAGATATATTCATATCCTAATCCATACTTAGAAAATTCATGAGTAATATAAGAGGAAGTAGGGTATTAGTAGCTTGTTCAACATAATTGTAATACTCAAAAGGTGATGGATCAGCCGACACATCGTAAATAGTTCCTTAATACTAAAACTTAATTCATGCATGTAGTGTAGAGGGGACTGCATGGATAACATGGATCCAAGCTCTCCCAAGGAGAATATTATAATTAAGGTCCTTAGGCATGACATGACATGGAATATCAATTGTAAATGGACCAATAGTGACCAGTAAATTAATAGTTCCTAAAACACGCTTGGGGATGTTATCAAAGCCACGAATAGTGATGAACGAAGGGGATAAAGATGTTTCCAACATGCCTATATGTTAAAGGAAAGTGAGGTTATAAATGTTAATGCCAGATCCATTTTCGACTAAGGCACGCTTGACTCCAACCAAGATGATAAAAACTTGGATATATAAGGGAGGGTCATGTTGTAATATCTCTTGAGGACGTAAATCATATGTTATGAAAGATATTTGAAATTAATAAAGGGATAGAGCCGAAGTGAAATTATTGTATACATAGTCTAGTGAATTATGAGAGGGGGTGTAAGTGTTAAACAAGTACTTCTTAAGCTTATTGATATAATCAGGGTGATTTTGAAAATAAGTGTGAATAGAGATGTTCATGTTGAGCCAAAGCTAGGATAATGGATGAAAGAAAGATGAAATAAATAAATCGATGAAGGCCCTAGAAGCATGGATGTCAGTTTCACCAAAATTATTAACCAAAATTAACTAAACTGTGTAGTATAAGGACAATTAATCTAAGCTATGAATAGCTGTAAATAAAGTAAATAAATGTAGTAAATAAGTATGTAAATGAGCTAAATAGCTATGAAAAAGGAAATGTTAACCCTAATGTGCAAAATAGAAGAGGAAAGAACTCAGAGGAATAATAGATGCTTGCGGGACTATGTCATGGAGGTGACTCAAAAATATGGAAGTAGCAATGACTGTGTAGAAGCTCTAAAAAGGATGGATTTGGATTGGGACTAGGGCGCATACGGGCACTCTGGTCTGTAAACTAGGCACCTGGGTCTGTGTAAACGCTCTGAAATTAATTTTCACAAGGTTGGGAGGTGGTTCAAAACCCTCATTGTATGTCACATCATATTTGTTTCCCCGTACTAGATGTCATTGATATTCCAAGATGATGAGAAGGCCTATAAAAGACTAAAAGAAGTATTAAAACCCTAAAAAGGAAAGATGTAAATGAATGGTTCGTATTGACCTCAGTTGCCACAATAGTGAGCTTACTAACTGAGCATAACACTACATTTTGGACCCAATCTAGTTTTGGTGAGTATATGCATAATGTGCCCTAGGTGCTCTTTTGACAATCACACTTAGTGAAGTAGCGAGCAATAAGTAAATGTAGAAAATGTAATAGTATGTGTGCACATAGTAGAATAAAATCCATCCCCTATGAATGTGATGTAGATGTCTTATCCTTATACCTTGATGATGGAGCTATGTGGATGTAAGTGATCTTCAATGCAATATATGGATGAAACTCTAGATGAGTGATAGTAGTAAGTGATGCTAGGTCCTTTATGATGGTCTCATAACTTTATATTTATATAGTTCACTTGGTTTAATTTCGTAATTAACCGTGAAAAGTCCAACTAAAAGAATGGTAAAGATCTCAAATGGCTATAAGATCCCAAAAAGTGGCGGGAAAGTGAAAATAAGGACTCGGATGCCCCTCGTGGGACTAGGGCACCCCAATACTAATTTGGGCACCCTCGTTAAGGCTAAAATGATGCGGGATAATAGAAGATGACTGGGCATATGGGTTCAAGAGGTCGGTAATGACAAAATAAAATAAAACAAGATGGCTAAAGGATGGGGGTTAATTATTACTTTCTTCAATCAACAAACTTTTAAATAGTAGTATGAGACCAGGATAAATAATGTCTAAAGTGCATGATTTTATGACTACAACATTTACTTTTTTCAAACCTATTATTTTTAGAAAGCTATCAGATTTACCCTATTTAATGTTTCTTGTTGTTTCTATATGATCTTAATGTTAATAATTTGAAATTTTAGGAAACTTAATATTTTAATCGCCTCATTGTTTAGAGCATATGCTATTTTTATTGAGTGAACTTACCATTAATATTGTAATGAAACCGCTGTCATTGTGTTCAAGCTCACACTAAGATCTCATGCTCCAATTTTCATTGTTTTTAAATCATTTGAAATATTGGAAATTGAAATATAGAATGTTTAGGTGTAGGGTTTCAAATTCTTGTTGTGAAAAATATAGTGCATCTTGTAGTATGTAGTTGCAATCATCTCAAAAGTTCCTTGGAGTAGAGAAATCTGGAAAAAATTTATGGTAGTTCGATTTTTTGTTAGTGAGATATGAATAAATCTTAGTTTCAAGGATATGGATGTCATGAAAGAATTTTTACAGGATATATGGTAAAAATGTATTTTTTTGAGGATTTTTAGTAGTAGAAAGGGTGGATGGGTGAACCGTGTAGAATGAATGACTTAAAAACAAGTTATTTTTCACTTTTATTCTAACTTTTAATTATGGGTTAACCTCGAGTTCAAAACACGAGTTTTTGTGGAGTTAAAACCTGGTCTATCAATATGAAAAGGAGGAAAAGGGATAAAAAGGAAAGAAAATGGAACTATGGAGCAAGATGATAACAAGTGACAACATCAGAGCAAGTGTGAGGGAGATGGAGGAGCCAAACAACAACCCTGCGGAGTTGCAAGAGGTCACATGAATGATCATGAGTTTGTGCTTGGGATTGGGTGCATTATATATTCCACTATATCCCCTTAGGGAAAAGGGACACGATTTGTATAAAAATTTTCCTTACCCCATTTGGAAAACCAGTTTGAGAATGAGGGACTGAGTGGTTGAGCATGGGGGTTGAAGAATGATCATGTAGAGCTTAACAGAGGATCATGTGAGTGCACATGGCTAAGAGTGATCATGAGGCACATTTTCTTTTCCCCTTTGTCACATTGGGGATATAGGGACACAAAGGACACAAAAGTGTTTCCAGGAGCAATATGGTGACATGTGGCACAATGAAAAAATGGCTAAGTGTGGGAAACAATCACCTAACCCATATTTGATTCGATCCAGGTTGTCTTGACTACACATTATTGGTTACAAGGATGTCATGGGATGCATTTAATTGTACCCTCTATCCCCTTTAGGACAAAGATGCACAAGGGAGACAAAATTGCACCTTACCCCATTTGGAAATCCAATTTTTACACTGACTTAATTGAAATAACTTGTAAGGATGAAATCTTCACCCCGGGGGCTCATGATGGAATTTTGAGATGAAATTTTATATGAGTATGACTATAAATAACATTTAAAGACTAATGGAACAAGTTTAATATCTTAGTTATGCTTGAAAATCTAAATTACTCATTTTTTATCAGAACAATGAGGTAAACCTCGAAGGTTTGAACTGCCTCAAGAAAACAACAAACCTTGGGTCAAATTTGATGTTTCCAACATTGTTGGTGAGAAAATTTGTTGGGTGGAAAAACTTGTGTATTTCTTGCCAACGCTCTCGGGATCTAAGTCCCTCTACTTAACCGGTGCAACTTTCGTATATGCATACGTATGAAAATGTGGATTTATGTGGTGGCCTTTAAATTGGGGATCCAACAAGGACACTCCACTGACCCTGCAACAAGGCTTACAGATACCTGCAAGAGAGGAATTTGTCTGTAGAGAGGGAAAGGGGAGTGAGAGATTAGATAGGATAACTAATGTTGCAGGTAGAAAATCAAATTCCTGTATACATCAATTATTATTTTTATCACATGCATTAAAATTAGGAGGCAATAACTCTACGCATAGCAACAAGACCAAATGGAATTTATGATCACAAATTCTCAATAAACCCCTTAGTCAAAAAAGGCTTGAAACTCCTTTTTCTTGTATTGACTACTTAAACCAAGTTGTACATAGTATGAGAACGGAGGAAAAATAGAGAGTAGCGGGAAGGAAGAATTTGGCTATCTCCTTTATTCTCTCATGGTAGAATGCTCTCTTGAGATTACAAAATTAATGACCAACCCCTTTGAAATGGGAATGGCGTTACAATTTATAGAATGAGAGGTGACTTATTGTATACCCCCCAATGGCTTTTCATATGTCCTTGTGTAACTTAAATGTTTTCGACTTCCTAGGAGAATATTAAGTCCCTTTTTATTAACATAAAGGTAACTTATTACATTAGGAACATTAGGGCATATGAAAAAGTGCAACCCCAACATGATATTAGAATATTGGAAAGTGAGAGAAAATTGGGGGGAAGAGGAGAGAGAGAGAGAGAGAGAGAGAGAGAGAGAGAGAGAGAGAGAGAGAGAGAGATAGAGAGAGAGAGAGAGAGAGAGAGAGAGGAGATGTCATTCCCGATGAAGTTTGTTGGTCCTTGTTGATGGAAAGCTGCAAATGCAGTGAAACCCTGAATTTTTGAAATCCTTGCACACTGTGAAACTCCTTCAAATTAGCTCACGAATGTTAGCCAAGTTGATTGAATTGTTCCATTGATGAATGTAACTCCTAGCCTACGTATGATATACATGTGACCTGGAATATTTAGTGAGTGTTGAAAAACATTGTCCATTTCCTTGAGATGATCACCCCTCTATGTCTCATTGTGTCAAACTTGCCCTTTGAGAACAACCTTCTATTAAGAGTAACTGTCTAGATGGAAGGTTTACTATTTTTAGTGAGAGGTGATTTTTGCCTCTTCTAGACCATTGTGATTTTTGCAACTGTATAAGGGACTTACTATTCTTATTAAGTGATCATTTTCACTATTTTCTGCTCCAGATAATCATTCTGGCTTCTTGGAGGTCTTCATTGTATACTACCTTTTTCCATAGCCGTTTTGACGAAGACTTACCAAAAATAGCAAGCACATGTAGGAAAGCTTACTATTTTTAGAAAGTGGGTTTTTGGTGCTCGGTTTGTGATGCAGTATATTTTTCTAGATTCAGCTCATCATCGCAGTCACGTATTTTGAATTTCACATAATTTTTCCCACTAAAATACCGGGAAATAAAATTAAAAACTTTCACCTGACAATGGCTTCGAGAACGGAGCTTCCATGGCGGCCATTAATGGAACTCAAAATTTTGAGGTCTATTTTTTGTCTCCATTTGCAACAAAAAAAAAACTCCATTGCGATAGGTTTTTCATTTGGAGTTTGTGTGTAAATTTGTAGCTTGTTTCCATTGCCGGAATGAAGGGAAATTTGACGAATGTGAGCCATTACACGAAGTGAGGATTTTGTTGGAAAAAATAATTCAAAGCACCATTTTACCTCCCATTTTTTGTATCATAATCCTCTTGAAAAATTTGGGAGTCTACAAAAGACGACACCTTAATCCAAATTGTATCTTGTGAGATATGAAGATTTCTTGATCAGGTGACTTCACAGTTATCTGGAAAAAAACCTTCATTTTCTTCCCATTCTTCATTTCTTCAACACTTTTTTCTATGATATTGTTGTGTTTTCATGGTGTGGAGAGTTTTGTGACAATGATGGAGCTGGTTTAGTTTAGTAACAATGGACCAGATGTCTACACAAGAAAAAACAAGGTCATGGCATGGTGAGAAGTTGTGAAGGAGAAATGAGGGGGAAGAAACAACTAAGTGCCGGATTTGAATATTCCAAAAAACATATGCTCATGAAAGGATGGGGTAAATTTTTTCATGCTTGATGCCCCTGACCTCACGGACCTGAGGGACATAAATTTCCATGGTGAGAAAGAGGATGACATGTGTCCTTGATCCGATGGAAGGGGATTTGAGCTCTAAAATGCACATGGGGGTTGAAAGTAGGTCACGTGGGTGACCATAAGATTCCCCATTGGGGATCGACACAATTTTCAAGGTATGATGTACCTAACCTAATGGATGTGAGGGACATCAATTTCCATGGTGGTCCTGGAGCTGACACGTGGCGCTTGATCTGATGATTGGGGATTTGAGCTCTAAAAATACACTTGGGGGCTAAAATTCGGTCACATGGGTGACCAAAAGACTCCCCATAGGGGCTGGATGAATTTTTTCAAGGTTTGATGTACCGTACCTTAGGGATGTTGGGGACATAAAATCCCATCAGGCTCCTGGTACTGACACGTGTCCTCCTAAAAATTGACTAACTCTCGAACGATCTCTAAGAGGGTAACTTGGAATGATGATAACTTGAGCCCCCGGTGGAATGTTTTGGAAAACATGTATATGATCCTAACTGGAAATCAACTTTTGAATCAAAAGGTGTGGGTATCATTTCTTGATTCATCCATTTGATTCCTGAAAAATTGGAATTGTGATTTAGTACTCTACTTGTGCCTGAGAAAAACTGCTTGTAGACCTGATGTGCCAAAGTGTTGTGATAAATATGATTTCACCATCATGTGGGTATTGCAATCCTCTTTCCTTATATGTTTGTTTTTACTTTTAACTCAATTCAGAGCTCCCAGAATCTTCTTCTGAATCCCAACAACTATTTTAGGCATGTGCACTACCTAGGCTCATGAACCCTAATTCTAGCGAAATTGCCCCAACTTCTCTGAACCCTTCTAAAACCTTCTTGAATCATCTCCATGGTGTCCCAAGACCTTTGATTCACCTCCACATCCATTTATGCTCTTTTTTCTGCTCCATGAGGTTTCTCCAGCTCCAGGAAGGCCATTGATAACCCTTCCCACAACTGCATGTAGCTTGCAAATGAAGTCCTAAAATAACCTAGGGGATGAGATAACATTAATTGGGAGGTCACATGGAATTACTAGATAGACTTTGGGTGCCTGGGAATGATAGGACTAGAAAACATTGGTACATGGGCATTATTGTCGTGCTTGGAATTTGTTTATTTCCTTGTTGCACATTTGCATGAAAAAAAAACATGTAGATGATTATCTAAGATTTAAATTTCCTAATTATTTTCCTCATAAATCCCTACAAATCTCCTAAAATCATCTAAATAATTTCAGCTTCACAATTTGATTGTTCATTCCTTAGACATGAAAACCTGCTTTTGCACAGACTTCCCCTGAATAACCAAATACTTCCTAAATATTTCCTAAACTAAGTCAAAAACCTTTAAGGATCTCTAATACCACCTTTGTATGTTTATTAACTCTTTAGAATCCTCCCGAAGTATACACACATGCCCCAAAATGACCAAAATTGGCCTTTTTAGGCCTGACAGAGAACTAGTCTTCTACTGCACTTTACAGAATGGAACAATGCACCTCACCACACCATTTGAAAAAATTAAACATTTTTTTTCAAGTCTTTAGGAGAAATTTAAATTTCAAGATGATCATAGCATAGAAGACATACTCACTAGGAGAGGGATTTGGGAATATTTTAAAGAAATTTTACAATTGTGACTAGGTTGTCATGTTTTAATTTTTACATTTTTGGGTCAAATAGTTTACATGAAAATAATTGGATATAACTTGGGGACATTAGAATGTAAGGGGAAATATATAAAATCAACTTTCTCATATGTTAATAGACCACTTCCTTGTTAAATTGCACAATAGAGTCAACTTTTCACTTGTAGCACAAGTGACAAACACACACAAGGGAAAAGCCAAATGAACACACCGAACAGAAAGGGAAACACACTAAAATGAAAGAAATCACACAATGGAAAGGGAAATTATCATAAATGGGGTCAATTTATTGAGGTGTGAGAGGAATGTACACATACTTGGCAATGGGTTGAGAGAAGTACGTACCATCGTGGAGCAGTGGGCTAAATTCAAACTTCCAAAGCTCAAAGATAATCATTCGATCATGTCATGATCTCGTGATAGATCTGTATGGTTTGAGAAGATGGAAAGAGACCAAAATTTTCTCTATATACTAATATTATGCAAAAAAACCTATTCATTCAATGACCATTTGTAATAGGTTTGAATTTTTTTCCCTTAGTAGTCCCAACTTGAGGCCTTGTGACCACGAGAAGCCACGCTCACATGTTTTCAAAAATGGAGTATTTGATTTTGTCATGAAAGAATTCATCATTCTTGAGTGAATTTTGTAGTATGGGATAATTTAAAAGATCATTGGGGCGTTTGGAGGTAGTGAGAACAATTTGAATTTAAATCCATTCACAAGACTCCTACTCTCTCTAATTCTTTGTTCTAAATGATTTCTCTATGAGCCTATCAACTTATCACTAACCTTAATGGAAATCACTATTGTGGAGGCACTATCTTCATGACTGAATACTTCCACATGAAATTCAATAGTTTCCTTTCCCTTCGGTTCAACATTGATGCAATATTTTTCACAAAGTGGGAAAGGGGAAGGCTTACCTTAAGTTCATGTTCATCCACCAAAGAGTATAAAATGACATTGATCTTATCTATTCGTTCCATCTCATTTTTGAATGTTTTTTTATCAGAGGAAGGATCACAACTAAAATCATACTTATCTTACAAATTCATGGCATATGTCATCATCTCAAGACATATTTGAGGGTCTTTAATTTATTTTTCAGTCTTCAAGATGTCGTGCATAAATTCCTCCTTCAAAGTTGCCACATACTCATTTTCACATTCATCCGAAACATCTCTGCATTGGACCTCAAGGAGATGGTTGGAAATTTGATATTTACATGGACAAGAATCATTTGAAAAATCCTCCTCCTAATCCACATTTATTTTCTTCCAGGGGTTAATTTTTTGCAAATTCAAGCATGCTTGGTCTTTATCATTTTCAAACAGAGAGAAGAGATCCATGTTACAAGGGAAGGGCACGCCTTTCAATTTAAGATCCATCAAATCATCTTCATACCATGAGAAATAACACAATTTTGGGGTTGTAACATGAGGATAATCTTCTTCTCCACCTAGAAAATATCCTATAGATACTTCATTGAAAACTCCATACTTTCTATGGTGATCATAATTACACTCCTTTAGTGATGAGAGGGAAATAAAAATCCTCAAATAGTTCATGGTCAATTTGGTCATCTATAATTGTCTCAAGAAGGCAATTGGATTCTTCAATTTTCTTTGTTTCATCAATGGGAATTTTGCATCAATTGAAGAGTCAAAATTAGAAATAAAACCATCAATGATTACCTCAAAGTCATCTTCTTGGATAACTTGAGTTCGGGATGGAGGATTGATTTCTTGAACATATTCATGGTATGTGGAGTCCTCGGAAAGAACTGTATCACTCATCATGGAACAAGAATTATCATATCTCTCACACATTACTTCTTCAAAGGAATGTGTCTCAAGCCAAAATGATGTTATGAAAGTGAAGGAACGATAACCGGATCGTGTCAAGCCAAGAACACAGATGCCAATCAAACATCATGATTAATAAGATGAAAGCAATTCGCTAGAATAACTTTACATAAAACCTTTGCAAACAAATGAGTAACAATATCATATATTATTATGGAACTCAATGTAATACATTGAGAATGGGCCTTGCCTAAATAGGCAAGGAATAAAAATCTAAGAACCAGTCAAGGTCGTAGATCAAGCCAATCAAGGAAATAACTAGTCATCAAAGAACTAGTCAAGACCATAGATTTAGGAGAGAACTAAACATCAAGGAAAGAACTAGTCAATACCATAGATCAAGGAAAGAAATATACCTAACAACTAAATAATATCTCCTAATATCTAAATAAGATAAAATAAATGTCCACACACATAAGTGGGTGAGGATAAATACAATAAAGGTAAATAAAGTACCTAGGTGAACATGACCTACGGTAAATGACTACTCTAACACCCCCCCTTAAGTGAAGTTAGGGGCCAAAATAGAAGTGGCATGTCCACAGTATGAGTCCCGATAACTAGGCCTGATGAGGTACTCATGTACAATAACTAGGAAAAAAGGGACACCGTAAGGTACCCAAAACCAATAACAACAAAGTAAAGAGAGTAAAAACCCACTCCAAGGCATCCCAAGAAGATCGGCTCAAAATACTCATAAAATGCTGAAGATGTTTGATGTGCACTGTGGTTTGAATCCACTACTCGATCATAAAACTCAATAATAACTCACACTGGGTTTCACCAGAATATCTCCATTCAAGGAGACTATCAACAGAGTGATGTAAAAAGTGCAAAAAAAACACCAAACATAATTCGATCAACTGCTGAAAATAGGTGTGCCATGATCCAAGAAAAATAACGAAAGCAACAAGGAAAGGACACAAATTTCAGAGTGTCACGATCCAAGAAAAGCCAAGGTAACAAGGCAAGGACATGAAACCTGAAGAAGCAGGATCAACACCACACCCACCCATACTACTGAATGGGTGGAGTGACGCTACAAATCTGTATGAGTTGCCCAAAATGAACTACTCGAGCAATGACAAATTAACACTGGACTTCACCAGAATAGATCCCCCATAAGAGATACTATCAACATGGAAAAATTATAAAAAATGGAGTGTTGTAATCAATTGTGGATGCAATTTCAGCTGAGCCCGACGTCCTAAAATGGAGGAGTGTTGTAATCTAAGAACCAGTCAATGTCGTAGATCAAGCCATAAATCATGGAAAGAACTAGTCGTCAAAGAACTAGTCAAGTCCATAGATTTATGAGAGAACTAGACATCAAGGATCCAGTCAATACCATAGATCAAGGAAAGAACTATACCTAACAACTAGATAATGTCTCCTAATATCTAAATAAATAAAAAGAAATATCCACACACATAAGTGGGTGAGGATAAATACAATAATGTACCTAGGTGAACATGAGCTAAGGTAAATACCTACTCTAACACCCCCCTCAAGTGAATCTAGGGGCCAAAATAGAAGTGATGTGTCCACAGTATGAGTCTCAGCAACTAGGCCTGATGAGGTACTCATGTAAAATAACTAGGAAAAAAAGGATACCATAAGGTACCCAAAACTAGTAATAACAAATTAAAGAGAGTAAAGACCCACTCTAAGGCATCCCAAGAAGCTCGGCTCAAAAAACTCATACAATGTTGAATATTTTTGGTGTGCACTGTGGTTTGAATCCACTGCTCGATCACAAAACTCAAAAACAACTGACACTGGGATTCACCAGAATAGCTCCATACAAGGAGACTGTCAATTGAGTGATGTCAAAAGTGCAAAAAAAACACCAAACATAGTTCGATCAACTACTATAAATAGGTGAGCCATGAACCAAGAACAATAACCAAATCAATAAGGCAAGGACACAAACTCCAGAGTGTCACAATCCAAGAAAATCCAAGGACACAAAATCCATAGTATCACGATCCAAGAAAAGCCAAGGTCACAAGGTAAGGACACAAAACTCGAAGAAGCAGGATCAACACCACACCCTCCCATACTGCCAAATGGGTGGAGTGACACTAAAAATCTATATGAGTTGTCAAAATAACTACTCAAACACTGACAAACTAACATTGAAATGCACCAAAATAGATCCCCCATAAGAGATACTCTCAACATGTCAAAAGTGTTGAAAATACAGATACAAAATCTCTCAACAAACAAAAGAGATACACTACACCTGCTAAAGAAAAATGCTCAAAACAAGAAGCATCACAATGCATAAGGTATAGAAAGTGGAGCAAGATTCCTAATGGTGGAGGAGCCATGCCTGTAGAGTCCTCTCAATGAATGCCTATGTCGCCACCACGAGTGATCAGATATCCACCCCAAATCAACACGAATGGATGAAGAAGATTCTTGTATATGACTTGGTGCAAAATGCACAATGGGTGCATGCAAAAGAACATCAAAATGTGTGTCAAGTTGATCATGTCTGATAGTTAAAATCTTAGGTTTCTCAAGCTTGAGTGAAGGTGCAGAACTCATGTGTTGCTCATGATCCTTATAAAGAGTCAAGCAAACAAAAAAGGAGCTCTGTCAATGTGTGATCCCAATGAAGTATCTGCTCGAAAACCAATGTCATGATGAGAATTACACCATGTAGAATAGAGGAAACAATACCCTATGAATGTCTGTCAATGACTCCGCTAGTGAGACCCATAGAACGGATCATGTGAAAACTAAATGTAGTGGTATGCTTCTTAAAAAATACATGCAGTTGAGCAGAAGTAGGATACACAACATGTGGTACCATAAAAGGCACAGATGTGGAAGAGCATGCAGTAACAAGCCTCACAGGTTTAGAAGCATCAAAAGAAGGTTCAGGCTTAAAGACTGGTAGATCAATGTCAGTGGGTACAAGAGAAACAAATGCAAGTGGACTAGGAGCATGGATATGGTTGTCCACAATATGATGGTGATGTTGTAGGCTAGCAAGTTTGTTCTGCAGGGAGTGTATTATTGTATCCTTATTGTGAATGAGTGATTGTAGAAGAGAATTTCACTTCTTGAGCAATCTATTTTCTTCCACAAATTTTACAATATCCTCTTAAAGTCCACATACTTCAGAGAAAAGCATATCATTCTCAGAATCCATGATAGATATAAAATATAACTCCCAAAATTTTAAGACGTCGGGCTCAGCCGAAATTGCATCCACAATTGATTACAACACTCCTCCATATTTGGTGCTTTATATTTATAGTGAAAATCTCAAATTAAATATTTCCAATGGAAATAGCAAGAAAAATAAGCACTTTTTACAAAAAATGGCACTCAAAACTGAGTTACCGATCAGAAGTTACAAACTTTTTAATATTTTGCTCTGTTATTTATTTTACACAAAAACCAACTGCCTCCAGAAATGGCTGAGTTTACAGTAGATCTTAGGTTTTTCACACCTTCTAGAGCCAATGGAAGCCTCTGTTTTGCATAAAAATGCACATAACAATAAAATATGACCAGCTCCCAAATATATGAATGTACAAAGATTTTATTTGCAAGATAAAACTTACAGACGGGTGTGAATAGCAATTTGTAGCTCTGATACCATGAAAGGAACGATAACCAGATCATGCCAAGCCAAGAACACAGATGCTAATCAAACATCATGATCAATAAGATGAAAGTAATTCGCTAGAATAACTTTACATAAAACCTTTGCAAACAAATGAGCAACAATATCATATATTATTATGGAACTCAATGTAATACATTGAGAATGGGCCTTTCTTAAATAGGAAAGGAATAACAATCTAAGAACTAGTCAAGGTCGTAGATCAAGCCATAAATCAAGGAAATAATTAGTCATCAAAGAACTAGTCAAGACCATAGATTTGTGATAGAACTAGAAATCAAGGAAACAACTAGTCAATACTATAGATCAAGGAAGGAACTAGTCAAGACCATAGATCAAGGAAAGAATTATACCTAACAATTAGATAATATCTCCTAATATCTAAATAAGATAAAAGAAATATCCACACACATAAGTGGGTGAGGATAAATATAATAAAGGTAAATAAAGTACCTAGGTGAACATGAGCTAAGGTAAATACCTACTCTAATAGAAAGGAGGTTCAACTCTCATGCTTTTTTCATTATCCTCTAAGGTGTTGAGTTGACATTCATCGGAAGGCTCAAGAAGAGCAGGGAAAATTTTAGTGGTGATTCTTCACTAATTAGTGAATATTTAGGATTTTGAAATTTGGATTTGGTGATTTTTAGGAGTCATCTGGAGCAGCATTTCACCTAAGATTTCTAGGAATAAGTTAGTTTGGGGGGTCAGCTCACCTAGTGTTTATAATAAATTTCATATAAATACATATATTTGCCACAATACACTAGCTACATATGCATATAGTATACATATTGAGCAAAGAGATATGTTATTTTGACAACATTATAGGCTAGAATCATGACCCAGTCACACAACATCATATTCCGTCTAGATTCCAGACGCCTAGATGCGTATGTAGATGCACGATTAGGCATATAGGTGGATGGATGCATGTGTACTCGGGCGGCTGCATATGTAGGTGGGTGACTACATATGCATATGCATGACTACACATACAACCACCTGCCTATATGCCCAATTGTGCATCTGTACGTTTTTTTCTACTTTTCCCTATTTTTGTTGTAAATTTGTTTTCTTTGATTTTCGCCATTTTTTGAAAGCCCGTTTTGCAGATTCGCCACCAGTTCTATAATAATTTTTTTGGGGGGGGCTTAAAGTGAAACTTGAAGAAGAATTTATTCATGAGAAGCACATATGAATATTTTAGGGATAAATACCTCATAATATGGATAATCATTAGAATATACTTCCGAAAGATGAATATTTTCCTCCTCATCATTATAGAGTGCTTCAAGATGCTCATACCTTTTTTTATATCCTTAGCATAATTAAAAATATCCAAATTGGTTTGGGGATGAGAATCTGCAACATTCAAAATTATTTGCACAAACTCTCTTTTCAAGGCTATCATTTCTTCATCTCCATATGCAATTAAATCATCCAGAGGAAGAGAGACAAAAGAAAAAGATTCTAATTTCTCGTTCAGTTGTGTCAAGTTAAAAACATAACCTTGCATGGATTCTTCATTGTCAGGATTTTCATACAACATTTCATCTCTTATACATATTTCTCATCAAGTTCTTGGATTCTCTATCATCAATCGGTGTACTTCCCATTTTCTTTCCTCTAGCAGTAGTCTTCTTGAATTGAAACCACCAGAATTCGATGGTAGGACCTTTAGATGAATTAATTTTCTATTTTCTATACATTCTTTACATAACTACTACAAAAATGTTACGAACCTTCTTTCCTTTTTTCAATTGTGAATTTTTTTTGAAGAAATATACCTCTTCGTTGTGTCAGAATCCTTATCTTTTTAAGATTTGGTCTAGAATGATGGCTTATCGAGAATGTGTAGATTGTGGTGGTCATCTTCTTCTTAGTTTTTGTTGTCAGTTATTGGTGTTAAAGACCAATCTCAAAACTTCATCATTGTTATGCGGGAAACGAACATGACATGGATTCATTTTTTAATAGAGTCACCTTCAAATTTTGATTTTACCTTTGATATTTGATCTATTTTTTGGAATCTACAATTTTTTGTATTTTCTAGAGATATTTAAAGGTGTATGAGGGTAGATCTCTCCCCAGCTGAGTGGCCAAAAAATGTTGGCAAAATAACTTTTCATGTCATACAATTGTTGGTTTCCACGAATGGTCATTGGGATAAGCCCCTCCTTCTTGTGTATGGGGAGGCTCCCATTATTTAATGTAATATAATTTAAATTCTTGGAGGTCGTTAAGTGAGGGATCACACAAGAATAGTCCACTAAACCTATGGAAAATGTTTGTACAAGGTACAAGGGAATAATTTATAGTGAAGAGAGGTAAAGGGGAGTTGGGGAAATAAGGAGGGAGAGGGTTACTGTTGTGAGTAAGCTTACATAGTTCACATATAATAACCAGAGTAGGTCCACATTCAATTTGAAGAACATAAAAATGAAAACAATGATAATACCAACAAATCATAGACACATAATTCCATTGACTCATTTATCAAAGGCGTAGACACCTTTCTTGGTTTTACAAGATTATCATGTATGTAAAGTTGGAAAGAGAGAGTAGAGGAACACAAGACAATAAATATAAGAATTACAACTATTATTTCTTGATGTAGAAGTGGTAATCTCAACAACATACATTCAATCAACAATTTCCAACCCTCTGGAATGGAGAAGCCATTCCAATTTATATAATTACAAACATGTCTCTTCATCTTCCCCCCATATGACCTTTCATCTATATTCATTACTTGTGACTTTTAACATTCATATTAGGTGCGTCTTTTCCTTATTATTGAAAAATGAATCTTAAAGTGTTTAATTGAGGGTCACTTAAGTGAATAGGATAAAATAGTAAAAATTACATTCTTAATTGAAAATTAGAATAAGGAGAGAGATGAACGGAGAAGAAATAAGGGGTTGACTGATCTGATGAAGATGAAGCCA
Source organism: Taxus chinensis (assembly GCA_019776745.2). Taxonomy (NCBI): domain Eukaryota; kingdom Viridiplantae; phylum Streptophyta; class Pinopsida; order Cupressales; family Taxaceae; genus Taxus; species Taxus chinensis. The sequence goes on along the minus strand of CM034148.1, from coordinate 252,760,134 downwards.
TTACTGATGCCTGGGGGAAAAATCTCATATTGATATCTTTTCCTTTGAATTATCTATTAAAATGAGATGACACAGGTGCCACCTTATTTGTTTATGGAATGCAAACATAGCTCAAAATTTGATCCATGTCCTAAAACATCATTGATAGAATTGCACTAATTAGATTATTCTTTGTAATCTATTGCAATGTTAGAAGTAGAACCTATGATGTTAGCAAGGGAATCTAAGGTATCCTTGTTAAAGGAAAGAGGATCACTTACCTCCTTGAAAAAATCCCAGAAGGAAACAATGAGTTCTTCTGATGATGAATTCTTGGTGAGTGTATAGAAACCAAGTTTATGTACACACTTTCAAACCTCGTTAAAAATCGTGAAGGAATTTTGTACAGAAAAGTCAAGTTCAAATATGGCATCTTTTATCATACCATATCTAGGATCCATGGTGTGGATCCAAACTGGGGATAAATTCTTAGCAATCGATGTGAGCACATTCTTTCTCATGAGGGTGTGAGAGTCAAGGTAACTCATATTAGACACAAGTGGGAACACCTCATCAAATTTAATCTTCTTTATTTCAATCTTCTCTCTTATTTTATTTACTTTCACAATAGTGGAAAGAACAAACCTGGGCAGAGAAAGAACCTCTTGGAGCAATATCTTTCCTTTCTCAATGATCCTCTCAATACATCTCTTGTTAGGTTTTCCTTGAATCATATACCCTTGTTCCTTCTTGATAATCTGCGGGTAAAATATATTGATTGGAGAAACATCTTCCATAGAAAGATGAAGCCCTAATTTTTTATCCAAGAAGGGTTGAACATAGGCTCTAAGATTTTTCACATGCTTATCCAATCACTTAGTTATTCATTTGTACTCTTGATTTTGAGAAAGTGTGCGGGAAAAAAATCATTTAATATATGAAAATTAGCTTCATATGTAGATTGAACCAAAGATGTGGGTCAGCTCTTAATCCTCTTGAGTCATCTCCTTTATGGGTTTTACACTTTGAGGCCTGATAATTTCTACATACTAGTCACCAGAAGTTCTAAGAAAGAGACAAGAAGCTACTTGCGCCTTCTTTCTCCACTTGGATATTGATATATTTTTATAGCTTTAAGTTTAAGCATTAAAACTCATTGTGTTGTTTTTTGGTTCACTCGTGAGAAAATCTTGAATTCATGGAAATGGCTCTTCCACAGTAGACATGATGTTATTCATAGGATAATTTTTAGGAGGTTGGTGAGGGATCACAATTTTCTCATTATGGGAAAGTTATACCACTGAGGAAGACATGCCTAAATTTAAATGAGGGATGAGGATGAATTTGAAATTTTATGGGGATATTGACTCTTTTCAAACTCTTTTCCGACCTCACAATGTTCCTTATTTCACCTGCTATAACTTGGTGTTCTCTAATATGTTTCTTGACACGAGTTTGATTAGAATTATGCTTTGGGGTCCCTTGAAAGCTTACGGAGGATTATATTTATTATTTTAATCATGAAACATCTTTTTGACCTCGTGGTGATGGAAAAAATCATCAATATGATTGAAAACAGAACACATGTAACTTTCAGCACTAGAAACCAAAACTTTCTATTTATGTCAGGTGGAGTCAGGAGTTGTTATTTTGGGAATTTTTGACCCTTTTGCACAATAATTGTTCTCTAAAGCTCCTAATACACTTAGAATACTTCCATTGATAATGATTTTCTATTTTTTATAGACGTTAAATCACACACTTGGGTAGATTTCTAGCTCCTAATCACATGCTTGAATTCATATGATTCCTAAGAGAGAAAATTACTCATTGATATCTATCTTTAGCCTCTTTATTATTTTTCTTGCTTTTTTTGTGGTCTTGCACACCTCACTTCCCAGTCCGACCTTTTTCACTTTAGCTTCTTTGAGTCTAGACACCAGCGCCCAACTAGGACAACATCACATAGGAACCCTCGTCCCCTCTAGGTGCACCCAACCTCTTTTCACCTTTCTTGCATCTTTTAGGTCTTTTCTAGCCGTTGAGAATCTTGTTTTCTTGGTGGTCATCCTTTTAGAGGTTAATTATGAAATTCAAACAAGGGAATCATATAAATATAAAGCTATGTGACCATAATAAAGGACCAAGCTCTAAACATATATTACTATCACCTAAGGTTGCATCCAAAGGCTATTCTAGAACATCAAAGCATCCATCTAGCTTCATTAAAGGGATAAGGGATTAGTTATTCTACATACACTTCATACTAGGGGAACTTCATTTTTCCATACTCACATATACTTACATTTCTACATCTAGCTATTGCTTACTATTCAAGCGCATCTTGAAAAAAGATCCATCTAGGGCACGATTCTACACACACACACACACACGTGGAACTACACAGACTATAAAATCACTCGGTTGTAAGATAACTCAGTTGGGTGACAGCCGAGGTCAGGTCCAATCCTCATTTGCATATTTTTTATTTTTTAAGATTTGATATGTTTTGGGGTTTCACAGGTGCTCTTTCTCTTTAGAGGTTTAAGTGAACTTGGTGATCGAAAAATGATATACATGAAAATATAAAAAACATTTAGTGAACATCTTGTGACACTGTAAAATTCAATTTATGAGGTTCTTCATAGTCACAGGCACCCAAGAGAGGTCTACAACACCCAGGCACCCTTGAACCAGTCTAGGTGCCCTAGTCTAGGAAGATCCGATACTTGTAAAATTTTTTGGGTTCAGTTGTGACAATTTCCTCCTCCTACCTACAAGTTTTCTAGTTTAGCACAGTCCAGGATCAATTAAAAAATTGGCTAAGTACTTTATCCTTTCTTTTGCACTTACGGTTTTTAATTTAATTGCTTATTGCTTAGGTCAAATCTGTAGTTTATTACATTATTATTTTGTTGTGACTTTGCAACTAGGGTTTATACAAAAATCTTATTTTGTTAAATCATTTTTAGAAATTGTCCATTTTGGGACATCTAATTTTTTCAAACCTGTTATTTTTAGAAAGGTACACAATTTTTCCTGTTTGATGTTTCTCACTTTCTCTGGATGCTCTGAATGTTGAGGGTTTGCAATTTCAAGAAATTTACTACTTTTAGCACCTCATTGTTTAGATCATATGCTATTTGTAGTAAGCTATCTTAGTGGTTTCGGAGTGTGATGAAACCACTGTCACTGTGTTTAGCCTCACACTGGGATCATGTGCTTCGATTTTCACTATTTTTTAATTTCTTAAACTATTGGAAATTGAAAAACTAACTTTTGGGGGGTAGTGTTTCAGATTGATGATGTGAAAAAGATAGGGAATCATCTAGTATGAAAATTCAATCATCTCAAAGGCACCTAGGAGTAGAGAAATGTGGTAAAATTTCATGGAAGTTGGGTTTCTAGTTAGTGAGTTATGAAGAAATCTTGGTTTTCAAGGCTATGGCTATTCTGGAAGAATTTTAACAGCATATTTGGTAAAAATGGATGTTTTTCAACAAAATTAATGGTGGATGGGTGAACTATGCAGTATGAGTTAAAAAAAAGTTAAATTTCACTTATATGTTAACTTTTGACTATAGTTTGACCCCAAGTTCAAAACGTGAGTTTGTGTGGAGTTAAAACCTGGTTTATCATGGTGAAAAGGGACAAAATATGGTTCCTTAGAGCAATATGATGATAATTCCAGTAACATAAAAGAAAGTGTGAGGGAGATGTAGGAGCCAAGCAAGAACCCTGCGGAGTTGGGAGAGGTTACATGAGTGATGAGGAGTTGTTGCTTAGGTTTGGGTGAATTTTCTTATCCCCTTGGGGAAAAAGGGACAATATTTGTAGAAAAATGTGCCTTACCTCATTTGGGATACTCTTGGATCCTTTTTTTCTTATTTTATGGTTTCTAAAACATCCTCAAGTCCCCTTGTATCAATTACTTCAAATGCATCCATCTTTCCAAGAGGTTCTCTGAAAGGTTATACGCACTATTTCCCTACCTCTTGATACACCACCTTCATAAATCAATTATTTATTTGATCATCTATCTGATGGCTCACTTGGTCCTAATTATAATCAATCTATTTTTGAGTCAATTCAAACTTTGCATTCTTTATTTCAAGACAAAATTCAAGTTATGGAATCAATGATTAGATCTCTTAAATATGAAATTCAACATCTTAAGGACGTTTCTCATGCTCATGTTAGTTCTTCTTCTACTCCTCATCCTCATTTTATGTCTTCTACATGTACTCATATGTTACCTATCCAAGTTAATGTACCAGACTAAACACAAAAGCCTTGAAAAACTCAAATAAAATCGATACCTGATGGACAAGATCCGAAGATGTAGATGGATAAGGAAGCCGATGTAGATAAGACGGGCGCACACGAGCGATCCTGCACAGTAGATCCAAGAAACCTGCGAGACACCGATGCTTGACAGAAAAAGACCACGTTAAAAGATATTTAGGTGGACTGCCCGAGAAGCGGGTCCAGGAAGCGATAAGCTCCCTCGGTGGATGTCAGTCCACGTTTTCAATTAAGTAAAGAAGCATACATGATAAAATATGTACGTAAAGGACTAGATTTTCTGATCAAAGTAATAAACAAAATCTAAACAGCAGACAGAAAGCAACAGAAAATAGGAAACTGTGAAAACAATGCTGGATTTGTGTTACCTGAGTTCTTTTACCTGTCTGCAGGATGATCGGTGTCGATTATGTAAAATCGGCGTCGACTGGTTCAGATCGGCGTCGACTGATATAGATCGGCGTCGACTTGTTTAGATCGGCGTCGATCCAAGACACACTGCAAGAAAACTTGGGAAATGGAAAATGAAGGCAAGATCGTCAACGTCCGCTGGATCTGCAGAAGTCGTAGAGATACTGGAAAGGCTCCACCTGTGCTGGATGCAGGAACAGAGTCACCAGAAAATCAATGGAGACTCACGATATCGATGTGGTAAGGGCAGAGTAACGGTGCTCCTCTCAGGGATTGATTTGGACAGGATTTTCTCTCACTTGATAGATGATGCTCAGACTAGATGCTCGAAACTCTCTCGCTCTCTCTATCCAACTCACAATCTATGTCCAACCAGAACTGAGTTCTGGGCTTCTATTTGTAATCGGCGCCGACCGAGATTAAATCGGCGCCGTTCCAAAAAATCGGCATCGACCGAGTACCGGTCGGCGCCGATCATGGAACAGACTCCCGAAATGGCCAAAAGGAGTGATTTCTGGAAAGATGAGAGTGATCCCTCCACCTCAAATATGGGAAATATCCCGCTGCTTGGTTTGGGAGGAGGAGAAATAGGGGGGATATATGGATAGAATAGATATGGGGTAGATAAGTGGTTAGGATACATGTAAAAAGGTGTAATTAAATAGTTAATATTTAATTACTCATGGGTAAAACATCATGGGGTGAATTAAACTTAGGATAGGTGTTTAAATCACCAATTGAATAATACCCCAAGGGGGCAGTGGTAATGCAAACATGCCCCAGGTTACCCAAGAGGGTAAATGAATGTTAGGGACACGAAATTGGGTAACCAATTTTAGGTGTCTACATTTTGCCCCTTTTTGTTGAGTAACTTGCGATAAGCAAAGTTGCAAGACAAAAACAAGGAGGTGGAAGAAAGGAAGAAAAAGTGATGATGCGATCCCCCTCAAACTAGGGATGGGATGGGTGATAGAACAAACGATCCCAAGTTTGAAAAAGGTAGATGAAAACACAGGATGCCCCAGCTAGATGTCTGGAGTAGATATGATCATTAATGATGCACAAAAATAAATAAAGAGGCAGTAACCTAAGGAACTCACATTGGTAGGGCAGTCTAGACGGTCTCCTCATGAGACGACGTTAGTACCTACAGACCCATGAGTGTAAGGAGGGCTGCAAAATAGTCAGCACCTAAAGAGAGACACATTGGTAGGGACAACCAGACGGTCTGCAAAGCAGACGACATTAGTGCCTACAGACCCGTTAACTCTAAGCTACCAAAAAAAATGTGAGTGCCCCATGCAAAGGGAACAAACTCGAAATGGATGATAATATCGAAAAAAAGTATGTGCCAAAAGACAACACTCAGCGCACAATAATGACTAGATAAATAAGCCAAGCATCAACACTATGGAAAAAAGATTTTAGGAGATGGCCAAAGAAACTACAGTGCAACCGATTGGCAACAATAGCTACAAATTGGCGGCGATTCAGACTAATCAGCGCCAACCATAAAAATCAGCGTCGACCAAACAAATCGGCGCCGACCATACCAAGCGCATATAAATATGCGAACGGAAAACGTGAACGATTTATTTAGACCGTGACGATTGATTCAGAGAGAGTCAAAAATTGGATTTGAGCACCATGGAAGCCTCTGGAAGCGGTCAGAAGCAGAGGAGGACACGACCTGGGGTAAGTGGTTCCTCCTGAACTCGTCATTTATTTATTCATCATTTTTTTTTTTTTTTTATTTTTGGTTTTTTGGTGGGAGGCCAGAGTGTTTTTGACATGCGGCCTGCTAATCGGCGTCGGTTGAGTGAATCGACGCCAATTTCATGAAAGCAGCGCCAATTGAATGCAAATCGATGTCGACTATGTATGATCGACGCCGATTAGACAGAATATGTGGATAAAAATGATAAAATGTGTTTTGGATGTTCGGATTGGGATAAATATGAAACTAACATTGCTCTTGATGTCGTGGATGCAGGCACGAGAGGTATTACACATGAGGGATGCGATTCCCGAGCTACTGGAGACCATTCTCCCTGATGTCACTGACGTAGATTGGTGCCACTTAGAGTTTACTAGGCTCGGGGGCTTTCGGTATTACCGACTAGTACCGTGAGACGTAGAGCTGATGCAAGCACTAGTACGGCGATGGGATAGCTAGATGTGCATGTTTTGGTTCAGGACGGGTGAGATGACTATCACCCACGAGGATATATATAGGATCCTGAGGCTGCCGATTACCGGGGACCCTATTGAGATCACTCCACGAGAGCAGCAGCAGAGGGCCCTAGGACGGTTATATGGGGACAGGGTGGATGAGTCAGAGATAGTGTCCAGGGCAGTGAGGATAGCCTCACAGTACAGACAGGATGATGCCAGGAGCAGACGTATAGTATTGATTCAGATGGCGATCTCCTACTTTGCTTTACCAGATTCAGGAGGTGGGAGATTCCCATTATTATTGCTAGATTGTGTTTGTGACATCTTGCAGTTTAGACAGGTGTTTGCATTTGCTGACGCCCTGATAGCTCAGATATAGTATGAGCATGGATGTATACCACTGGTAGGAGGACAGGGATTGATGTCAGTTTTGTGCTCCATTGCTGGGCATATGAGCACATAGCAGTGATCAGGCCATCCGGGCTTCCTTGGATGCCAGCAGTAGTGGGGGCTATTGATTACGGATTCTGGCGATGGTGGGCCGATATGGCCCTAGGAGATACAGGGAGATCCGTAGATTGGTATGCCGAGCATTTCAGGATGCTGACACCAGAGCAGGTCATCTGGAGACCGTATCAGGTATTTCCATCATGGGCCGGTCAGGATGCTCATCTGGTGGGATTGAGACAGAGCAGGGTGGTTAGGGGCCGCAGGCCTGATATGTGGGAGCGTGTCCCGTTTATACGGGTATTGAGACAGTTCGGCCTAGTGCAGACAGTGCCGACTACCTACCGGCCTTACAGGTGAGACAGCAGAGAGACTGATCTACCGATTTTGATCCCGACAGATCCATTGAGGGAGGCCCCACCCTCCACAGATAGTGATGATGATGCCAGAGTGGATGATGGCTACGTGGCATGGTATTCAACAGAGCTACCACGACACCTGCCAACATCTATAGATTCTGATGAGGAGGATATGGCTACAGCGTTGGAGAGGCTGGAGGGAGAGCATTATACACTGACGCAGACACATCAGGTTGCCCTAGAGGAGATCAGAGCTCTGACAGAGGAGAGGGATGCCCTGATATTGGAGAGGGATATAGCTTGCCAGGAGCGAGATACAGCGATCCAGTAGAGGGATCGCTATCATCGACATAGGGAGGCCCTCAGGGCCAAATATGGTGATACACGTACCACATCAGAGTCTGGGACACAGGGTACGACCATAGGAGGGCCACCACCAGCAGCACCAGCAGCACCAGCAGCGACACTACGAGCACCTGGTACAGTGAGCCTGAGTACATATCAGTCTCTCCTCGCTGAGGTGAGATACTATGAGGACGCTCTAGCACAACATGCCCCTGAGGTGCCTCGTTACGGTGCGAGGAGGAGATCTGCGACAACCACAGCTAGTGGTGCGTCAGAGGGAGGGAGCACCGGGAGAGGGTGAGGTGGAGGCAGGCCCCCAGCAGCAGGCACTTCGAGTTCGATAGGCGGCGGCCAGGAGAGACAGCCTGGTCCAGAGGAGGGTGGAGGAGATAGTGTCTTCCACCTGTCGGACTTTACGATTTAGAGATTGAGATATATTTTTGTATCGATGTATTGATGTAGCCTTGATTCGAAGGCATTTTTGATGTATGATATAGATGGCTTGATTGAAAGCCACCCATTCTTTGTACAGATACTCATGTATATATATAGATTCATCATTTCCTTTGTCATATGATTGTTCTCATGCTTTTAAGTTTGATATACATGGATAGATGTAGCATCATTATGATGGATATAGACATAGACCGATAGATGATGAATAGATGTAATTGGATAGACATAGATGTAGAGGATATAAATAGATGTGATTTGATGTGATTGATATGTGGATTAAATTTGGATGAGAAATAGATATAGATAGATGTAATGTAACTTGGATGAACATGATTTTAGATGATAGATGGATAGATGTGATTGATAGATTTTGATATATTTAAGATGTTTTAATTGAATTTTGATGAAAAATAGATAGATAGACTCACATGTGTTGATAATACATGCTATGATATATTTTCTTTTGGGAAAAAAGAAAAGTAGATAAGATGAAATTAGACAGATGTTATATTTTGACTAAATTCACATGTTAAATGTCAATTTAACTGGATGAATAAGAAATGATAAATGGAAATAAAGAAAACACACCTAGAAAAGAAAAAGAATGATAAGCAAAGCCCCTAACCGACCATAAATAGAGACTTTTGATAGGAAACTAAAAGACCATGCATACAAGGCCATATATGAGGTTAAAATAAACCTGACACTAGCTAGTCGCAAACCAGATCTAGAAGGTAAATGGAAGGGGAAGTAAGTATGTATTTTGTCAAAATGTACAAGGGACAAAATACATGCTCATACTGGGAAAATAGGATTCTCCATATGATCGACAAAAAGGTCTTATATCTCAGCTTCATTATTTTTGGCAGAAAAGCAAACTGATCAATGCGGGAAGTTTGCTAGATATGGAAAGACTGATCAATACGGGAAGTCTTTCAGTGATGCTAAAAAGTGTATAAACTGACTGAAAGGCTGATCAATGCGAGAAGCCTTGGGAATTCCTTTGAGAAACAGCCATCCTTCAAGGGAGCGGTCTGTATTTTGAATTTTAATGATAGCCATCCTTCGAGGGCATGGTCTATATCTTTTGATTCATTTGATAATGCATGGATAGCTGTCCTTCAAGGGATCAGTCTATCTTTTAGGAATTTTGGATAGCATCTCTTCTTCTTTTCTCTTTTCTCTTTTTTTTTTTTGAGCTTTTTGAAAGAAGCTGAGTTTAGACCTAGATAGATCAGATAGAGGGGAAGAAAACGTATAAAGAGCACGTACTCATGCCCCGAGTAGATCCGATTAAGATAAACACTTGGGACAGATGAAGCAGTGATTAAGGTATTCCTACCATGAGGAGGAACATATCCATAAGAAAAATCTATGAGTAGAGCCGCGATACTCATATTTAAGGTAAAAAAAGACAATACGCGGAGAACCACATAGTTTCGAATCACCACGAAAGTATATGACTGGTTGTTAGATGGATGAAAGATCTTGTCTTGCGACTAAATTTGTGTAAGATAGATTTTAACAGTAGAAGGGCCTTAGATGCAAGGCATTAAGAGGTTCCATTTCAGGTACACCATCCATGGAAGATAGACGATAAGCCCCAGACCCATATTTATGAGTGACGACGTACGGTCCCATCCAGTTGGGAGCAAACTTACCACGCTGACTCCTTTCTAGTGTAGTGACATTTTGGTTTTCTTTAAGAACAAGATCACCAACTTTGAAGTCACGGTGCTGCAAGTGCTTGTTATAAGCACGTTTGACACGCTCAAGATAGACTTGATGATGCTCAAGAGCATTGAGATGCCACTCATCTAATAATTCAAGTTGTGCTAGACGATTTTGACGATAGTCCTCATCAGAGACAAATTCTCTGAGAGAAACACGGAGAGATGGGATTTGGACTTCCAAAGGAAGAAAAACCTCAGACCCATAGACGAGAGAGAAGGGAGTAGCACCAGTAGGAGTACAAATGCTAGTCCGATAAGCCCAGAGAGCAAAAGGGATATGTAAATGCCAATCCCTACCAGCTCGACTAGTTACCTTTGCGAGGATATTACGCAAAGTTTTATTGGAAGCCTCGGCCTGGCCATTAGCTTGGGGATAGTATGGAGAAGAAAAGCTGAGTTTGATATTGAAAGCGTCGCATAGGTTCTACAAATCAACGTTCTTGAAAGACTTACCGTTGTCTGTGATGAGTTTGTGTGGAACACCAAAGCGACAAATGATGTGTTGATAGACAAAGTCAACAATCAGTTTAGCTTTGGTTGAAGAAAGAGGAATAGCTTCCACCCACTTAGTAAAGTATTCAGTGGCAGTAATGATAGAATGATGACACTGTGAAGAACGGGGATTGATAAGACCAATGAGATCAAGACCCCATTGTGAAAAAGGCCACAAATCCGCTGTAGGTTGCAAAGCTTGACTAGGGATATGCGTAAGATTGGAATGTTGTTGGCATTTGACACATTTCTTAGTGTATTCGCAACAATCTTGATTAAGAGAAGGCCAATAATAGCCTAAGCGTAAGATGCATTTAGCTACAGCCAAACCACTAAAATGTCCACCATAGATACCGTCATGGACCTCCTGGATAGCTTTAGATGATTCAGGGGTTTTGAGGCATCGAAGCAAAATACCATCAAAGTTGCGTTTGTAGAGGATCCCGCCTAGAATAGTATAGCGATTAGCGCGTAGGATAAAAGATCTTCTACCATTGGAAGTCAAATCTGGAGGAAGCACTGAATGAGATAGATAATCAACGATCTATTGATACCACTCATCCTGAGTATTGGTTGTGACGGCATTGATTAAAGTTAGTTGCCTAAGATGAGATGGTTGATCTAATCATTGCACAACCACATAAAGTCGCGAGTCCTCGGTAAAAGGTGGAATAAGCGAGGCTAATGAAGCCATTGTATCTGCGAATTGATTCGCAGTATGAGGAATAGCTTGGATAGTGAATTTATCGAAAGATTGGAGTTGACAGAGAACGATATCATGATATTTTTGAAGGATGTCATTCTTGCATTGATAGACACCTGTGACTTGATTAACGATGAGTTCAGAGTCACCAAAGATGTCGATATGGCGAGCGCTGAGATTAATGGCATTTTGAAGACCCAAAACAAGAGCTTCATATTCAGCCATATTATTGGTGCACTCAAAGTTTAATTTGTGTGCGACTGGGATGGGCGCACCCTAAGGAGGAATCATCACGAAACCCGCACCTCCCCCTTGCTGGCATTTGGATCCATCAAAGAAGAGTTTTACTTTAAATGGAGACAGACCAAAATCAATTTGTTGGATATATTCATCAGGGAATTGAGCAAGGGGGACTTGAGTGTCTGGAAGAGGAGCATCAGCTAATTGATCTGCAATGACCTGACCCTTGATAGATTTTTGCGAGATAAATTCGAGATCAAATTCTGTCATAAGCATGAGCCAACGAGTGATACGATCATTGTGATAAGGCTTCGCATGCATTGTCTTGAGTGGATTGACACTTGTGACAATGTAAGTTTTATGATTGAGGAGGTAGTGACGAAGCTTAGAAGTTGCAAAGAAGAGAGCACAACACAGCTTTTCAGCTTCAGAATAGCATGTTTCATACTCATGGAGAGTACGACTAATGTAATAGACAACTTGTTCTTTACCACAAGCATCCCGATGCGAGATCATGGCTCCCAGAGCATGGTCAGTCACAGAGATATAAAGATAGAAAGGCTCCCCCTCACGTGGAGGTGTAAGCACAGGTGGAGAAAGAAGATAAACTTTGAGATCATCAAAGGCTTTTTGGCAACGCTCATCCCATTCAAAATGAACATTCTTACAAAGGAGATGATGAAAAGGCTGACAACGGTCCGACAGTTACGAGATAAAATGACGCACTGATTGAAGACGTCCTTGAAGACTGCGGAGTTGCTTTAAGCTAGAAGGGGGAGGCATCTCAAGGATAGCTTTTATTTTTGCAGGGTCTACTTCAATACCCCTAATAGAAATGATAAAGCCTAAGAGTTTACCAGTGAGAACGCCAAACATGCACTTAGATGGATTTAGACGAAGACAAAAGTGAATAAGCCTCTCAAAGAGAGGTGCAAGAATGAAAAGATGATCCTGATGGCATTTGGATTTACCGAGGAGATCGTCGACGTAATCTTCCACAGTTTTGTGTAAGAGATCGTGGAAGATGTAGGTCATTGCTCGCTGATAGGTTGCTCCTGCGTTCTTAAGACCGAAAGGCATGACACGATAACAAAAGGTCCCCCAAGGAGTTATGAAGGAAGTCTTATGTTGGTCCTCTGGTGCGATGAGAATTTGATTATACCCAGAGAAACCATCCATAAGAGAAAGCATCTCATGACCCGCAGTTAAATCCACGAGTTGGTTGATATTAGGTAGAGGAAAATCATCTTTTGGACAAGCAAGATTAAGATCCCGGAAGTCGGTACAAATTTGAATTTTCCCAGTAGCTTTAGTTACTGGTACTACATTGGAAACCCATTGTGGATAATCGATGGGTTGGATGAAGTTAGCCGAGAGCAAGCGCTGCAACTCTTCTTTAACAAGAAGGGCTACTCTAGGGTGCATTTTACGTAATTTTTGTTTAACCGGTTTGATGTCGGGAAGAGTAACGATATTGTGGACCACGATATCGGGATCGAGTCCTGGCATATCCTCATATGACCAAGCAAAGGCTTGATGATGGTTGGAAAGAAAAGTGGTGAAGTCTCCCAACTCCTGTGGATTAAGAGATTGGCTGACCTTAATGATGCGAGGGTCTTTAGAAGTCCCTATATTAAGGTCGACAGTGGCTTCGTTGAGAAGCGTAGACATGTCAGAAGGAATGGTTTTAGGAAGATAGGAATCCTTTGCCCCCAGATAGGTGAGGACAGAATCATCATCCGCACAGTGGATAGTGTTGATAGTAGGAGAGTCGTCTCCAACTATTTCAGGAAAAATTAACGGTATGGAAGCGGACTTGTCATTAGTCTTATAGGTTAGTGGCCCTAAGGAAATGGTATTGAATAAAAAAAAAAGTTAGACGGGATGGAAATGGCGTCATCCACATCAAGTGATGCTTCTGACCTAGCGGGAGAAGATGGTTCCTCAATAGGAAGAGGCTCATCGAGAATAGTGATGGTGGCTTTTGAAAGAGGTTTAAATCCTAAACCAAATTTTTGATGTGGCTTGAGAGTTGGAATGGATGTGAGGTCATGCACACCTTGTTCATATTTTCCCAAGCCAAAGGCCCTTCCACGCGCATCGATATAAATAAGTTTTTGCAAACGTGGGATTCTGTAGACAATCGAATCCTGCTGAATAGGGCTTGGCCCTAGGAGGAGAATCCGGGTGATAGTGAGGTGTATCAAGACCACCGTAGATGAAATTAGTTTGTTGATTGGGTAGACCAATGGTGATGATGCTACCAAGACCTGGCTGATATTCAGGTTGTTTGTCTGGTCTACCATACTCATTAGGTTTGAGATGGGCGTCAAAAGAAAGGAGAGGAAGCTCTCCTAGTGAGAAACGCTGCAATGTCTCTTCTAGATTTTGTAAGTCCGGTAGTTTAGTTGCAGGTATGGAAGAGGATGAGGCCTTGTCAAGAGAACAAGCATTCTCCTTTAGAGGGGCAGACCCTGTGGTCATGTCACATTGTGTGGAAGGAAAAGGATCTCTTGGATGAGTATAGATTTTGCCCTCATATTGATATTTTAAGCATCGATGGAGGGTGGATGGGACACAATGCATTTCACGAATCCAGGAGCGTCCGAGGATCATATTGTAGTGGAATTTCCCTTCAACAATGTAAAAGAGTTCATGAAGCAGCTTCTTACCTACTCGAATGGGCAGGACCACAGTTCCTAAAGTAACTACTAGCTGGTCGTTAAATGATCAAAGAGCGAAAGGCGGGGGTGACACTACGTTCTTCAGTAACTTAAGTTGCTCGAATGTGTGTGAGGAGATGACGTTGAGTGCAGCACCACTGTCAATCATAGTGCGTTTTAGCGTAGTGTTGTTGATTTGGACCGTGATAAAGAGGGGAGCCTCCAAATCCTCGGAAGAAAGGGAAGGAATTTCCAAATCTTCAAAAGAAATGGTGGTTGATGGTCTATTCAATCCAACAACCATCTCAAAAGGCTGGGGTTCATCTAAATTCACAGCGATGCAACACAAATTATCAATTAGAGCCTGGCGATGTTGCGGAGAAGATTGAATGAGGTCAAAAAGAGACATTTTGACCGGAGCATGGGTGAGTTGTTTCATAACACTCTCCTCAATTGACACGGGAATTTGAGCCTGAGGTGCAGACACGAATAGAAACCCGAGGTCTCGAGGCTGATGAAGAAGGAAGAGCTCCTTCAGGGGCTGCAGAAATGACAACCCATGGTCGAGATGTTGTGGATGATGATGGATTATCATACTGTTTGGTTCTAGTGGTGATATGAATTGTGTCGATTTGAGAAGGTGGAAGATCATCTAGAGTGGAATCACAAGAATTGGAGGTCTGAGTAGATCTGTTGGGGCCCAGATGGAGCCAGGACAACAGCAGATACTTGTTCCTCCTCCTCTTCCAGCAAGAAGATCACTTTCTTCTAAGAGTTTGTTAATGATGAGATTGGAGAGCTTTACATCCCTCGGTGTCATGACCCGGAGTATGTTGGTAAGCACGAATCAAATCAAAGTTAAACCAGGAAGGTTTTACTCCTTTAGGGTTATAGGGTTTAATCAGAGGAAGAGATATGGATGAAAATTGGATAAGTTGGTGGAGGATTTCAGTATAGGAATCTGGTAGACAAAGATGAGGGCAGAGATGATGAAGGTGCCTCTTTTACTTTAACAAACTACCGCGTTAAAAAAAATATGCATGTTAGGTTTGACACTCTCTTTAGGGATTGTCTTATTTTTTTGGACATATGGAGGAGTAGCTTTGGGCATTTGAAATGGAAGTAAGTGAGACATGTTTGATTTCGATGGAGGAGGAGCCCTTAAAATAGATGTTGAAGATGATGAGGATGTGACAAGTGTTGTGGTCTTCAAAGAGAAGGGAGGCTGCTTGGTCAAAACTAATGATGATTTAGATAATGTTGATTTAGATGAGGGAGGATCTCTCAAAGTAGGTTTGGTTGGAGGAACAGAGGGTTCCCTGGTTTTCAGTAACGAAGATGATGATTATGATAAAAAAAGGTGACTGTCTTTCTAGTAGGTAAGTCCACTTTTCGAAGTGCTGGTGAAGAATGTGTTGTAGAAGAAGATGATGGTTTTGATAAGTTTGCAGAAGAAGATGCCTTCTCAGTGGACAAATCCAATCTTTTATGAGGTGCAGAGCGAGATTTTTGTGGGAAAGCACCAAGAGTTTTGATGGTTTGAAATATGGACTTTCCTTTTTCAGGAATGGTGACAATTTAAACCACATAAGGTGATTGTAACCTTTTCGGGGGAAGAAAAATGGGGAGGTACTAATGACGCAAACGTTAAATTTTAGTTGTCTCGGTCTAAGTTCAGGATCCGAGCGTATAGGTGTCGGTGCTACTTCTTTAGATTTTCCCTTAATAGGAAAAGTAGCATCGGTGATGGAAGAAGTGAGTGATGAAGAAGCAGCTCCTTGCGAGGGAACTACTTTTGGTACAGTAATTGTGGGTGAGGCTACTGTAGGAAAGGAAACGGGAAGAGTCAAAATCGAAGACGCTTCCATCGAAGTTGGTACAACTATAGGTATGTTCACCAATGGCATAGTCACAACAAAAATGGGAGAAACAGAAGTAGATGTATCCATGGTAGAAACTCGAAGGGATGTAATTTCCTTGAGCATTGAAAGAATGTATGACGATGAGATAGAAGAGGATGATACTATCTCGGGTATAGACGGAAGATCAGACAAAGAAGAAGAGAGAGGTGAATCCATATCTAGCAATGTTGGAATATTCAAAGATGGGCTATCCAAATATGGGCTATCCAAAGATGGTGGAATCCCAACGATTAATGAAGCGGAAGGAGGTTCTAATTCAGTTGATGTGTTCGCAGATGGCTTAGGTTTAGAAGAAGATTCTTCAGTAGAGATGAAGCTGATAGTATGAGTGTTTGGTTTTTGAGACTCTGAAGCATCATGGTTTGGGGAATGATTGGGAAAAGGTTGTTTAAAAACATCCAGCGCTTGATTTGGGGTAGCGTTTGGGTTATCCAGAATGAGCTTGCCTTTATCAATGAATTTATGGACAAGATTTTTGAAGGTCTGGCATCTTTCAATGTCATGACCTTTGGTTATATGATAATGACAGAAGTCATTTTCCCTATACCAGAATGGACGTTCTTGGCTTTCATCAACATTCCTAATGGGGGGAAGTTCGATCATGTGAACTTCCAACATTTTTTCCAAGATAGAAGCATATGATTCCCCCAACGAAGTGAAAGATCGAGATGACGAGGATCCTTTTTGAGAAGATGAGGAGTCTCTCCATGGTGTTTGATTAGAGGTGTTATCAACTTGTGATGTTTTTAATACAATAGCGTTGGTGGATCCCTGATTCTTGTCTTTAGAAGTGGAAGGGTTTGATTTGGTAAACCGAGAAAAATCTGGTTTAGATTTAGAGCGAAGTTTTAACTTCCCTTGTCCAATGGCGTGAGACTCAAGTTTGCGTGCCATCATAAAGGCTTCTTCAAATGTATGAAATGTCTAGATCCTTAAAGTGGAAGAAATATGATTAGCACAAGATCGATTAAACAACTCGATCTGTTGGGATTGAGGAAGGGAGAAAGACAATTGGTTTATTATCCCTCTCCAATGAGTGACAAAGTCTGCAATAGACTCATCATCGAATTGACGAATGTTATAAAGATCTGTAATCGAGATCTTATGCGTGATATTTATTGAAAAGTTTTCAACAAACATCTGGGCCAATTGAGAGAAATAAAACAAGGAATGTTGGGGAATGTTATTATACCAGTCTAAAGCAGGTCCTGTGAGAGACATAGGGAAAGTACGGAGCATAAGATTTTGATCCTGGACTATAAGATAGCAAGCATGTTTGAATGCTCACAGATGCTGTTGAGGGTCCTCTCGACTATGAAATTTTGAAAATTTAGGAAGTTCCCATTGGGGAGGATAAGGCTTAAAAGCCACTGATGGGTGAATGGGTTCATTACACACTTCTTCAAAAGAGTATGAAGAATGAGCCCATTTGGTGGAGGCTTCTAATTCTGCAATTTTATTGAAAATAATTTGGACCACGTCAGATTGAGGAGGAGGCATGTTGGCATGTCCTACATAAGAAGCAAATGGTGGATGTTGTTGAGGTGTCAACGGGGGATTCATCTGTTGATTGATAGCATGATAAGAGGAGTAACCAGGTGTTTTCAGTGACGCCTGGTGCGGTATTTGTTGTGAAGGAGCCTGTGTATAGACAGGTTGTGAGATGACAAGTGGTTGAGAAAAAGAAGGTTGGATGACAGACGGAGCCTGTGATTGGTGGATTCCTATGCTTGTTGACTGAATCAGAATGGATTGAGGACCATGGGTGTCGATTTTATTGGACATGGTGGGGAATAAGGTCTGAAAGAGGATTTTTATTGCCGGATTAGTTATTAAGGGTGCTGACGCTAGAGGATGGGAAAAGGTCACTGTTGTTGGAACATTGGAAGAAAAACCAACTGGAGGACGAGAAACAGGAACCAATTGACTCATTGAAGGAGGTTGACTCATAAAGAAGTACTAACCCTGGGACGTAATGGATGGCATAGACGAATTAACAGCAATCTGTGGGTGCGCAGACACACCCATTATAGCCAGAGAAGAGGAATTCTCAGAAGTAGGTTGTGGAATAGTCGAGGTAATTGCGGCATTGGGAATGGGCAAGACTATTTGAGAACTAGTCGACATGGTCAGTGGAAGAGAAAAAGGAGGCACAGGTGCACCACCCTCCTCTGTGGTTCGAGGTGAAAAAAATGATGCTTACTATTCTACAAAAGCCTAGGATGGTTAACAAGGATAATTGTAAACTTGTTGGATTGGTGGTCCCTGATCAGATATTCGAATAGACTTGTGTACTAGGTAGTCCATAAGGGCTACCGGATTGCGATCAAGGAGCACTTGAAATTCAGGATCTCCACGAGGAACATACTCCATATCAGAAGCGGATGATATTTCTGAAGGACTAGGGGTAGCTGGACGTGATGGGGTTGTTTTGGCCTGATAAAAAGGATTATATGACCAGGATGGGGAACCAACTAACAGTGGTCCCAAGGAAGACCCGGGGGGTGCCGAAACATCCACACTAGTGGTGATCTCGGAGGAAGAAGGGGCTAGTTGAGCCATTCTTCTAGATTGCAATCGAGTGATGACCGTCATAAACAAACAGAAAGATAGAAAAAGAAGATTGACCTAACTAATGCACAAACAATTCAAGAAGCGTAGGTGATTATCTCTTTTAAATTTTTATGCTTTTAAGAAATAAAATGTTAGGGAAGGATTTTTAGAACAAGAACTACTCAAATAGCCAAACTAAGGATGGTTTGGGGAATGTTTGGTGAGGAGTCCTGAAGGCACTTCAGTAAAATAATGGTGCGTGGCTTGATATAGGGGCCTATCCCCGCACTTCACACACTGCTGTGATAAGGGAGTCAGGTGCTTTGCCAATATATACCAGAACTTTCGTGAATTTATAGCATGGCCCGAGTATCGCGTAGGCTCTTCCCCTTGGATATCACTTCCAAGTAGGTGAGGCCAGGGGATGAATTCTTGTTTAAATTCTTTATACCTAGTGATTTTGGCTTTGTGTGTAAGGGTGAAAAATAAAAATTAAATAGTGTCACTACTGATTTTGATCAATTTTCCAACCTAATTAAAACTAGATGAAAAACATACATCAGAAATGACAAAGAAAGAGTTCTTTTTAAGCACTTAAAAATGAAGTGTTTGATTTCGATGAAGACAAGTCAAATAGATTCTTTCCCAAATGCGATTAAATTCTTTTTAAGCACAAAAATTGAAATGTTTGAATGTGATAGAAAACAAACAAACAAAGTCTCTTTTTTTTCAGTTCCTAACAAAAAAGGAAAACACCGTAAAAGAGAAATACCTGTATATTTAGCTCTCCAAGGTGTGTGGACTTCAAAAATCACGTTGTTGAGCTCTTCCCCTCAAACAATCCCATGAACAAGCAAAGTGCTCCGCAAGAAAAGGTTAAGCAAACACACAAACCAACCCAGAAAGATATATCCGGATAATAGCAAAATGAAAAATTTCTATACAAGGGACTAGAAAAATTTCAAAGAAATAACAATTTTGCATAAAGAGATGGATCAAACATGCAATCTTTAAATCCAAATGAAATATTTACTAATTTTATAAATAGAAATTGGAATTGAGATTTGCAAAAAAAAGAAAGGTCCTAACTTTGCAAATTCAGAAATAAAAGAAGCAAGACTGAAACGATGAAAGGAAATGCTTAAGCAGAACTGATAAAAATCAATGAAGAAAAAGAACAAAGTTCAAAAATAGAAAAGAGATGAACTTACCAATAAGGGACTTTGGTTGGGTCCCACCGGGCATGCCAGAATGTAGATCAAGAATTTCGTGCTTGTTACCTGTCTAAGTTAATGTACCAAACTAAACACAAAATCCTTGAAAAACTCAAATAAAATCGATACCTGATGGACAAGATCCGAAGATGTAGACGGATAAGGAAGCCGATGTAGATAAGACGGGTGCACACGAGTGATCCTGCATAGTAGATCCAAGAAACCTATGGGACACCAATGCTTAACAGAAAAAAAACCACGTTAAAATATATTTAGGTGGACTTCCTGAGAAGCGGGTTCGAGAACCGATAAGCTCCCTCAGCGGATGTCAGTCCACGTTTTCAATTAAGTAAAGAAGCATACATGATAAAAGATGTACGTAAAGGACTAGATTTTTTAATCAAATTAATAAATAGAATCTAAACAGTAGATAGAAAGTAACAGAAAACGGGAAACTATGAAAACAATGCTGGATTTGTGTTACCTGAGTTCTTTTACCTATCTGCAGGATGATCGGCGTCGATTATGTAAAATCGGCGTCGACTGGTTCAGATCGGCGTCTACTGATATAGATCAGTGTCGACTTGTTTAGATCGGTGTCGATCTGAGACACACTGTAAGAAAAATTGGGAAACGGAAAATGAAAGGCAAGATCATCAACGTCCGCTGGATCTGCAGAAGTTGTAGAGATATTGGAAAGGCTCCACATGTGCTGGATGCAGGAACAGAGTCACCAGAAAATCAATGGAGACTCGTAATATCAATGTGGTAGGGGAAGAGTAACGGTGCTCCTCTCAAGGATTTATTTGGACAAGATTTGATCTCACTTGATAGATGATGTTTAGACTAGATGCTCAAAACTCTCTCGCTCTCTCTATCTAACTCACAATCTGTGTCTAACCAGAACTGAGTTCTGGGCTTCTATTTGTAATCGGCGCCGTTCTGAAAAATTGGCATCGACCGAGTACCGGTCGGAGCCGATCATGGAACAGACTCCTGAAATGGCCAAAAGGAGTGATTTCTAGAAAGATGAGAGTGATCCCTCCACCTCAAATACGAGAAATATCCTGCTGCTTGGTTTGGGAGGAGGAGAAATAGGGGGATATATGGATAGAATAGATATGGGGTAGATAACTGGTTAGGATACATGTAAAAAGGTGTAATTAAATAGTTAATATTTAATTACTCATGGGTAAAACATAATGGGGTGAATTAAACTTAGGATAGGTGTTTAAATCACCAATTGAATAATACCCCAAGGGGGTAGTGGTAATGCAAACGTGCCCCAGGTTACCCAAGAGGGTAAATGAATGTTAGGGACACGAAATTGGGTAACCAATTTTAGGTGTCTACAGTCTTACTGATCCCCGCACCTAGCAATTTTTATCTCAATTCTAAGCAACAAGATATTATTCTGTAGCTCCTCACTCATCAATTAATAAGATTGCCATCTACTCATTGTTATCCTCATGATTGGCTGGTCAAATATCAAGGTCTCCCATTTTGTACTTATCATCAAATCAATGTACATAATCACAATGATTGCTATGTTTTACAATGAAGAATCAAACATCTTGATTGTCAAGGTTTTATCTTACTCATTGCATAACATTTTGTTATATGGTCCCCTCCAATCGTTACATCTCAATCGGTTCCTAAATATGATTAGTCTATGTATAATGAGTATCATGCCATCACTTCTAATGTTTCTTTTTCCATCACTCAAGCACCACCTATGTAATCTACTCAAGTACAAAAACCACCTCTCAAAATCAGTCTCACTTTTCTTCATCTCAAATCATCGACAACACTATCAAGTCAACCTTTGAAACCTCCACTAAAAATTAGTTCAAAACCTCCTTCTATTTATTCTTCTACAACGTTACATAATAATCCACCACTTCAGCAGCAAATCATTTTCATAAAATAAACTATTCCTTATTTTGATCCTCAAGGCCCATTTAAAACTCTTCCACCATGCAATGGCTCTATTGTTGCTTTTTTCTACCATTTTTTTGGCCCTCTCTCTTATCATGAAACAGATGACGCTCTCCCATAATGACATGAAATCTCTCACATCAACCACATAGATATCCATCATTGACACACTTGGGGGTGTCACCCTTATTCTCCCCATCTTAGCATTATCAAGTGTCTCTCATTTCCATTATTATGCTTTGTACTTCATACGTCATAGTTATGGGAATATTTACGTAATGTGATATGCCTCTTGTATCATCATTACCTGATGAAATAATCTCGTGCTACAATTCAAACTTGATTGTTGATGGATCACTACATTCATGAACCTCATGTCCTACATACTACACATTTCTACACTCAGTGCATTCACGACACATTTATCTGGAATCACATACTCATATGACACAGTTCCCTATGACACACTCTAGTTCAATGGTTTATACTCAACTATTGAGTGTCTAAATCTAAAATGAGACTCATCACATTCACACTCTTTACGCTCTATGCTTCATTGATCATATCTTTCTAGCGCATATCTCAAACCATTTCCCGATGACGCAGTCTTGTTTTGTGCTTCATTCTTGGCTGATAAGGGGGCATTTATAAATGAACCTCAACACATGCATACTCATTGACATTTTCTTGGGGGGCACACTGCTCCTATCACATTCACATTGCATTCCATTTCATTCACACTCACAACATACTGCATATCTTGGTTTCACATTGTTCTTTCGTACTTATAATTGCATGTATACTTTTCTTACTATGTTAGACAGAGACACCATATGTCATTTTATTTTTATGTACACATGCACATTCACTTTCCTTCTAGTTGTGAATGTAGACTTTACATAGATATATTACACATAGAATGGATGCTTGACATTATACCTCTTACTAGTCCCATAGTGGCTCTTAAGGGAATCTACTTTTGTACACACATTATAGGTGCTATTGTTTCATTTTATACTATTTCCTAAAATATTGCTAGCACACTTCTGTATCAAATCATACAATCTATGATTTTTTTATCTTTCTAACATGCTAACGAGTGGTTCATGTGCAGTGTTTGTCTTTCAGGAACTATATGTTACCATGATTATCTGACACTTTGTTTGCTAATGTTTTCCATTGTTTGCAATCTATGCCCTTTTTCTTTTGTGCACACTATATGCTTTTGGCCACTTCGGCCTTGATTGTCTTATGAAATTGTGAGTGATGTCCCATGTTTGAAACCTACTTTTCGTGGTCTACATTGTCTTCTTTCTTTCTAGCTTACACATTGTTTTCTATATGTGTATTTGTCTTGTTTGCACTAACATATGTTTCCAACCACTTTTTTTGCATGTTCCTTCATTTCTACCAAGCACATTCCCTCCCCTGTAAGGAATCATTTTTATATCAACATCCAATACTCTCCTTTGGGCCACATCCTCCTAGTGACATCGCATGTACCCCAAATGAGGGGGCATACATTGGTTGAATAAGTAACCCCATTCAACAGCTCACAGTTACAATACAACACAGTTCAACACATGAACAACACACTCTTCAGTCACATCAATGACCTAGAATTTGTCTTAGGTCCTCAGTATAGTATAGACACCAACACCCAAATACAGACATGAGTTCCAGGGCACTCCTGACTCTTCCTAGGTGTGTATGCCCAGGGGAAGTTACATAGTTTTTTTGAGATAAGTACAGTTTACAACAGTCTACAGAGCAGTTTTTAAAGAATAGGAACAGTCCTCCACCAATCAGCATGCAAGTTATCTCATTTTTATATTCACGTTGGATCAAACTTGAATGAACTAGAACAAAGTAGGTTCACACCATCTACATTGGTGTATAAATCGTTGGGAAGTAGTCAAATGTTTGAGAATAACACTAGACATTTCTCCCTACACTTCTTCTATCATAGCGTGATATCACCCAAATAACTCACACTTGGTGTGAGATCACCTAAAAATCTCTCTTTGTGTGAGATTTCCCAAAAAATTGTTCATCTACAACATTTTCAGGGTCCTTTATATCCTTTCCACTCATCATGGATTAGGTGCACATGTTCCTTTTACTAATTTTTCACATTTTTACACACTTTAACATATTTGGATCAAAGTTTTACATATACATGACTTTGAATACTCTTTTTATCTTCTATTTTTAGGTTCGTCCTTATGGGAAACAATATTCACATCATCAAGAATCAAGCAACATAGACAATAGGTACAATGTGACATATATACATACACTTTTTCACCCTTAAGGTCACTTCCCCTTATCCAGGTTTCATGCTTCATTTTTATCACTCTAGGCTTTTTATCGTCTCCTTGGCATGATTTTTGCTATCAATCTACATGGTTATTAGGTATGAATATCTTATCTACTTTATATTATCGATCATTCACTACACAACATAAAGTGGGGGTAAATTTAGATGCTAAATCTCACACTTGGGTACATTTCTAGGTCCTAATCACATACTTGCATTCATATAATTCGGAAGCAAGAAAAGTACTAATTAAAATCTATCTTTGGCCTCTTTTTTTCTTTCTTACTTTTTATGTGGCTTGCACACCTCATTTCCCAGTAAGAACTTTGTATCTTCAACTTCTCTAAGTCTGGACACTAGCACCCAACTAAGACACCAACGCCCAGGCGAATTTGTCCCCTTTGGGTTCCCTCAGCCTCTTTGCATTTTGCTCACATCTTTTGGGTCATTTCTAGCCATTGGGCATTTTGTTTTCTTGGTGGTCAGACTTTTAGAGCTTAATTACAAAATTCAAACAAGGGAATCATATAAATACAAATCTATGTGACCATAATAAAGGACCAAGCACTAATAATCTACTATTATCACCCAAGGTTGCATCCAAAGGCATTATAAGAGCATTCAAACATCCATCTAGCTTCATACAAGGGACAAGGGATTGGTTATTCTACATACACTTCATAGGAGGGTAATTTCAATCTTCCATATGTACATATATTTACATTGCTACATCTAGTTATTTCTCGCTATTAAAGTGCATCTTGCACAAAGAGCCACCTAGGAAACGATTCTACACACACACACACAGTAGAACTACATGGAGTCTAAAATGTAGTGCAGCGATCGATTGCAAGCTCACTCAATCAGGTGACCATTGAGGTAAGTTCGAATCCCCATTTGCATATTTTTTATTTTTAGGATTTGATGTGTTTTGGGGTTTTGTAGCTGTTATTTTTGTTTGCATGCTTCAAGAGAACTTGACGATCAACCAACGATATACAGGAGACTATTAACAACATTTAGAGAACATCTTGCAACACTGTAAAATTTAGTTTATGAGATTTTTTGCAGTCATAGGAAGCTAGAGGAGGTCTACAGTGCCGAGGCACCCCAGATCCAGTCCAGGCGCCCCAGTTAAGGAAGATTTGACACTCGCACAATTTTTTGGTTTTATTTACAACAATTTCCTCCTCTTAACGACCAGTTTTCCAATTTGGCACAGTCAAGGATCAATTACAAAATCATCCAAGTACTTTATCCATTCTCTTACACTTAGGGTTTTTAGTTTAATTTCTTATTGCTTAGGTCAGATCTGTACTTTTTTTTGTGACTTTACAATTATGGTTTATACAAAAATATTCTTTTTGCTAAATAATTTATAGAAAGTTTCCATTTTGGGACATCTACTTTTTCCAAACCTATTTTTTTAAAATTGATGTGATTTTTACTATTTCTGGATGATCTAAATGTTGAGGGTTTGAAATTTCAAGAAATTTACTATTTTTAACACCTCGTTGTTTAGATCATATGCTATTTTTAGTAAGTGAGCTTACAGGTGTTGGAGTGTGTGATCTGTAAACTCTTCAACTTTGGAATTATCCACAGAAACACAAATAAAACGTTGTTATTCTACTATCTATTAGAAAATGATAGAGATAACTAGTGAATGAATTATGCTTATGCTTAGAATCCACAATTGCAAGAAAGGAAAGAATTTATGCTCATAAACACCAAAAATTTTTATCCTGGAAACCACTAGAGGAGGAAAAACCAGTTGGGAAGGGCAATTGCTCTTTCTTCCCCACTTTTATTGGCCAATAAAAAAATAACAGCTACAGAAATTACAATAAGTATGAAAGAGAAGTAGATAATATCTCACACTTCCTCCCAAATACTTTCTTGCTCTATCTCAACACTCCTTTCTTCTACAAAACATAATTCCAATACTAAGAACTTCTTGCTCACTTGATTTTATACTTCGATGATCCTATTCTCTTCTACAAATATGTATTTATAGCCTCTCCCATGTCCTCCTATGCACTGGAGGATGGGAAAGGTCATGGAGGAGAAGAGACATGAACAACCATCCAAATTCTTGGTTGTTCATTTCATATTTTTTTTTTCTATTTGAAAGATCTAGGACCACCACCCAATGTAGATTGGCGGTCCTAGGACCACCGCCCTAGTTGGGTGGTGATTCTGTAACCGCCACTCTGCATAGAGTAGCGGTCTTATTACTAAAAAGATAGAACTTCTATTTTTTCATGTTTCCTTCTTCGTGCTAAATGTTTTGATGAATTAGATTCATTTTGGATCCCTATGGATCACACCTCCCCTACTTAGGAGGATTTTGGTCTCACAAAAGCTTAGTGGGGGAGTAGATGAGGAAATAATTTCCTCACTTGCTCCTTTGAGTACCACCGGGCCCGCCTTGGTGTATTTCCTTTTAGTAAAATCTGCCAAGACTTCTGTGGACCTCTCCTAGTCACTCTGACCTTCTGCTGTAGTAGTACATCCTCCTCTAATTCAGCTCATGAGTCCAAGACGCAATCCTCAATGGAAGGTAGCAACTGTAGTCCTTCATCTTCATCTAGCATGGATGGCTTATATAGGTGCAAGTTCTCACAATTTACTACAGAGTACATCCTCATAAATGGTGGCAAGTCAAGTCAAAAACCATTTTCTCCAACCTGCTCCAATATGGTGAAGGGCCCATATGTAGTGGCTTTAGTTTTCATGCTTGACCTTGTAATTTCTTGTTGGCTAGATTTTCTACATAACACAAAACCTAGGAACTCATGAGATAAATATCCCTCATTTACGGGTGAGGCTCCCGTGTCAGATTTTTCAATTAAAGTATGTTAGTATTTATATGGGGTTTTACTTTAAATATTCAGCTCATGAACCATAGCTGTACAGTTCTTCAGCAAGTAAGCATCTGTTTAAGAAAGGAAATATTTATAGAAGAAGGGAATTGTATAAACATAGAGAAGAAATGGGGAAGATGTGCATCCCAATAAATAGATAGCAGAGTTGATTGCATGCACATAGAATTATAAGCAAAGGTAGCTCTAGATCTAGATTTGAAATAACACAAAGTCTATTAAAAGATCTAATATAAAAAGCAAGAAACACAATACACCGTGACACAAATTTCTCCGGAAATCTACTCATGTATATTCATTTGCTTCAAGTGTCTCTCAAGGGTTTCAACACAAAGTTTGGAACACAAGGATGCTGCTTACAAATTCTGATCATTAACCCAGAGGTACTTCTTATACTTATAGAATGTAGAAGGGAAAGTATAAATGGGAAACTCAACTGAACTGAAACATAAACAACAAGTAAAGATGACATTCGGAAATCATCCTCCACTAACTTCTCCTTAAGTGACACATGTATCACTTAACTATAGAATTGTTCCACATGACTTTAAGTAATGGTTTCAAAATCAATAACTTTAAATTTTTACAATTTCATCCGGAAACGTTGAAAATAGAAGAATAAAGAATAGGAGAAGAAGTCATGCCAGTTGTAACACCTATGTATTCTTTTTGTTTTGATACTAGATATACTTGTCAAACATGTAATTCAGCATCTGCCCATTTGTTTTAGCCACTACTTCCTTTTCTTTTCTGAACTACAGCAATCCTTTGTTCAACACCTTGATACACTCTTCCACATCCTCCAAGCTTGGCCCGAACCTCGCAATATCCACCTGCAGTTCCACCATTCTGTTAATGAAATTCATCGTTAAAGGTTTAGTATCTCCATAAATTCTCTTTTATACCATCAGAAGAGACCCTTCTAGGGAATTAGGTACTCTGCTAGGAAAGATTCGCACGTATGAAGTAATATTTTTGACCACTTCCTCTTCAGTGAAAGAAATGATACTGTCTAGTAAGGACAATGTCCTACTCTCAAGTGCCTGCATGCTCTTCAACAAAAATCTGTAGATCTTCAAATGGAAAGATACTGCAAACTCCAGTTGCTTCCCCTTCTCAACTAATCCATCTAGTACAATCTACTCTGCAACAAATACTTCTCTCGACAGCTTGTTGATCTTGGCCAAAGTACTCAGGTTACTCTCAACAACTGTGTTCATATCTACTATGCTCATCACCAGTTGCTTCAATTGATTTGCTGCATCATTCATAACCTTTAGGTGGGCTGACACATCTCTAAGTTGTACAAAAGCTTGATGAATAATCATATTCTTCCATTCATCAATAGCTTTCACCTAATTACTTACATCCTCCATCTCCTGCATAAGATGATCACTCACCTGCTCTGAAATGGGTTGAGTGGAAGGTTTAGAAACCTTGGCTATGATCTTACATAACTAAGATACCTACTTCTGAAGCTCATCTTTCTCTTCCTTTTCTCTATCAAGCCTTAAGGAATAGAGCATCTATCAATTTCTATGTATCCTGCTTCAATCCTTCTATGGTGGCTTGACCGATGGGTACTTTGGTTATTATTACATCTTTTGTCCCTGAGCTCATCTTCCTTCTTTCCTTCCACTGGGGACTTACATCTCAGCGAACTTCTACCCTGACTCCTCGATGATCAACCTTGAAGTTACATTAGCAACTTTAGGTCTTTTTTCTTTTCCGCCTAGGCTCAGGAGTAGCTACAAGTCGTGTTCTTTCAATTTCATCTCCACTCTAGCTTCTGGAACCAACTGCGAAGCCAACCATTCAGAGAAGTTACTTCTCAGAGAATGAGAAGTTGATGAATGCACTACTATCTCTCACTCTGTTTCCTCTCCATCGGAAAGTGCTACAGTGTTATGGTTTCCATCTTCTGAATCATCCAAGGACAAAGCTCTTTCGAACTCTACCATTTGCAGCTTTAACGTCTCTTCTGGAATAGGTGTTGAACAGAGTGGCTGAGGAGAGAAGATGAATGCCACCGGATTCAATGGAGGCATGGAAGTGTCTTGCTGAGGTGAAATAGTCAGCGAAGTACTAGATGTCGGAACTAAATTCATGGCCGTGGAAGTGATCTTCTCTTTTGATTGAGATCTTCTGTGCACTTTCATTTTCTCAGACCTTTTGCTACTTTCTCCTCCATGCTTCCTCTTGAGGGAATCCCCTGTGCCGAAGCTGCCCGTGATTTGATTCATCAGTGCTTCATCAAGGCAGTATCCCTTTGTCAGCAACTAGTTTGAAGTATTCACCAGAACAACTCTGGACCTTTCTTCAATCATATGGCAGCCCCCTACGTTATACTGAAGTATGGCTCTATCTCCTTCCATTTTATGGTAAGCGTCGAGTAACACATTCCCATCATCTTTAAGATCCGCATAACTCTTCAGATTCAAACAATATATTCAATATATTGGACATTGATTAAAGCTCCTTTTATTTTGTAAATTACCTATAATGAATTCTTGCAGTTAATTTAGACAAAGATGTCAACCAGAACATGAACAGTGGATTTTAATAATAAAAATTTGCATTATTCAAGCCTGCTGCCCCAAAAATTCATGTTTTATTTGCATGCAAAGCGAGCATGAATTTTTCCAAATTCACCTGAGCACCTGTATCACTTATGCAAATAATTATCCAGACAAAAATCAACTTCCTTCAACTTGTGCGCCAAAATTGGAAGCTTTTAGCCTTGATTTCACCTTCTTTTGAGCAAAAATCCTCTTCAAATGGGGCGTACTTTTCCTCTAGGCTGCACTTCTTTACCTGTGATATAATTAATCCATCCTTATGGCAGCCCCTGCTTTTATAAACCTTGTGACTCTATAATTAATTAATGCCTTTGCTATTACTAGCAATTAATTAATTAATTAATTAACAAGTTTCATTCTTCAAATGGGGCGCCTATTTTGTGCATGTCTATGGCTGCCATTAAATAAAATAAATTTATCTAATTTTAGACTTCTGCTTCCACTAAACTCAAGTCTCATAGTATGCTTTGACCTTAGCCACTGAAAAAATGAATTAATTTAATCATTTAATACTTTAAAAAGTATTATCTCTCTCCCGAAAGAGGCACACTTTTTGACATGAAGGAGCTGCCATTAAATAAATTAATTTATTTAATTTTAGAACAATCTATTTTAAACCACCTTTTATCTTTTGCCTTTGTTGACTTTTCCACAAGCTTGGGCGCCTATTTTGGGTGAATAATTAATTAAATTAATCAGTTTAAAGGTTGGCTTTACTTCTCCAAAGGGGGCGCACTTTTTGACATAAAGAATTCTATTTTTAAGAAACACATGACAATGGGATTTTTTACCCTGCAAGGCAGCCTTGAAAATCCCATGATTCACGTAAGTCACTTGATTTTCATAATGGGATTATTTACCCTGCAAGGTAGGCAATAAAATCCCAAGATTCACTTAAGTGATATTTCTTTTATTCCACAATGGGAATTTTTACCCTACAAGGCAGGTAAAAAATTCCCGCCTACTTGTTGCCTCTAATTTTCCCATTGTCACTTAAGTGGCATTACTTTCATGGGAAAAAGTACCCTGCTATACAAGTGCAAAATTTCCACCTGTCTGTTGCTACTAATTTTCCCACGATTTACTTCAATTCTTCTTTTTCCAAAAATGTGGCTAGCCTAGAAGAGGCTTTTTGGTGCACGACTTCATCTTTTCCAAGTGAACTAGACCTTCGATGGCGACCTCCTTTTGGCATAATGTGTGTATATGATCTCTAGCTACCACAGGCGAAGAATCAGGCCAAACTGGCAAAGTAATTAATCTAGAGAAATTTCACATAAAATAAAATGGGCAAACACAAAAACACAAAAAAATTGCCAAAAGTCACAAATAAAGTGCAGAACTCATTCCTAGTTAAAAACCTTATGGTATATAGGAATAATGATATGTTCGATCAAAACAAGGTTAAATCAGAGTGCAAATTGCCTCAAACAGGGCTCAAAGTAATTAAATACAAATTTCCCATAGACAAATCCTGATGACAGAATATAAAAATTTTGGGCATCTGGGTATTTGGCAAAAATGGCTAACATGGCTCTTTGGGAATATCTTGACACAATACAACAACATTCTGGCAATAAAAACACAAAACGGCCCATTATTTTAAAAGTACGAATTTATTTTGGATAGGGTAGTCACATATTTCAGGATGAAATCTGGGTACACCAATTGGCTCCATTTGTGGACATTTTTTTCTCTGTCAGAATGACAAGGGAAAAGATGAGATCCCGACATCTCTAGTTTTGTATCTTGTCTTTTGGGCATGGGGTCAGGCAAATAAACACAACACAAAAACAAAAACAAAAACAAAACAAAGAAAAACAAACAAAGTTTTATTTATGTACATATAAGTTTTACCTTGCTTCTCATGTCCAGAAAAGCTTCAAGTGTTGCCCATTGAAAGGCAATGGCAATTCAACTCCATCTTTATGAGAAAAAATGAAGCTATCTGCTCTGGTGATCTTCTTAATCACAAAAGGCCCTTTCCATAGTGAATCAAATTTTCCATGCATGCCTTTTACTTCTCTTCTTTTGTCCCATAAAAGGACCCAATCATTGACTTCAAACTTTCTTTCCCTGGCTTTTTTGTCGAAGATGACCTTCACCTTCCTTTGATGCTCTGTCAACCTATCTGCAACTTGAGTTTGTACTTCCCTCAATTCACTCAGGTACATAATTCTTTTATTAATAGCATCCATGAATGTAGAATCCTCCAGGGCTTTAGAAATTCGTAGGGCAGACAATTCCAAGGTAAGAGGTAGCTTTGTGTCTCTACCATATAACAGCTGAAATGGGAACATGCCTATCACCCTCTTTGGTGTAATTCTATCGGCCCATAATGCATCAAACAAATTTTTATGCCAATTCCTTTGATTTTCTGTTAACATCTTACGCACGATAGTCACCAAGTTCTTGTTACTTGATTCAACTTGGCCATTCCCTTGGGGATAATAGTTTGAGGAATGTACTAGTTGAATCCCATGAGTGTAGCAGAAATCAACCAGCTCCTCAGAAGATAGATTCAGAGCATTGTCTGCTACTATTTTACTGGGCACGCCAAACCTGAAAATAATATTTTCTTTTATAAAATTACACACCTCGGCGGAAGTGGCATTCTTCACAGGAATGGCTTATACCCACTTACTGAAATAATCAGTAGCTGTTAGAATGTAATGATGGCTAGCATTGGAAGTTGGGTTAAGCATACTAATAAAATCCATTCCCCACTATCGGAAAGGTTCTTCAATTGCAATGGGTTTTAGAGGTAATGCAGGCAATTTCACACACCCAACAAAATGTTGGCATGCTTGGCACTTAGCTACCCACTCTGTAATATCTTGAAAAAGTGTGGGCCTATAATACCTTTCTCTAAGGATCTTGTGTGCAGTGACTCGGGCTGAAAAATGACCACCGCAAGCCATGTCATGAAACTGTTGTAACAGCTGATCCTGTTGAGCTTTATCCACGCATATGAGAAATACGCCATTAATCCCTCTTTTGTACAAACCATTATCCCAAAGAATAGAATATTTGGATTTAAGTTTAATAGTTCATTTCTCTTTTTTGGAAAGTTGATCTAGGCATTCTCCATACGTCAGAAAGTAGGCAATGTTACTGTACCACTCCTCCACCAGATCTATAAAAAGTACTATAGGCAGATCTTCATCTATCTCTTCTTGATATGCTTCTGGCACTACTGCTTTCATCTCTGTCATTAGTTCACACAGACCTCTTCCTTGAACTAGCTTTGTAGTTTTAATATCTAGGTCATATTCTTGAACCTTTTTCACCCATGTGCCTCTCAACAATCCTAACTCTTGTTGAGTGAGGATAGGTTTCACTGCAGTATCTGGAACCAAGACCACAATGTGTGAGGAAATAATATAATACCTGAATGCTTTACACACCTTCACCACTGCATATGCGTGCTTTTCCATGGGAATATATTTCAACTCATAAGTTTTAAGGGGTGTGCTCATAAAAGCAATTGGGACTTCTGCATCTTCTTGATTTTTCTGCATCAATATTGCTGACATGGTGTGTTCAGAGGAATAACATTAAAGATTAAATTCTTTACTAAAGTCAGGTGAAACCAAGACCGGAATTTTTGTCAGGGCCTCCTTAATCTTCTCAAAAGCTTCCTTCCCTTCGCTGCTTCATTTAAAATCTTGTGTCTTCTTCATCATATTCGAGATATGACGGGTTAGCTTAGTGAAGTCAGGAATGAATCTCCTGAGAAAATTATTTTTTCCAAAGAAAGAGTGAAGTCCTTTTTTGCATGTGGGCAATAGCAATGTCTGAATGGATCTGACATTCTCTAAATCTATCTTGGTTCCTTCTTTTGAAATAATGTGTCCTAGTAGTTTCCCTTCTATTACGGTAAAGATGGATTTCTTAGGGTTCAAAGAAATACCATGTTTGCGGCATTGTATGAAAACCTCTTCCAAGTTTGAAATGTGTGCGCTTCTATCTTTGGAAAAGACTGTTAGATCATCAAGGTACACCACTATGATTATATCATTGAGATGGGCAAAAGCTAAATCCATAGCTCTTTGAAATGTAGCTCCAACATTGATAAAATGAAATAGCATTTTCTAGTAAGTGAAGGTTCCCCAAGGTGTAATGAATGCCGTTTTGTATCGATCTTCTTTAGCATACTTGACTTGATTGTAGCATGAGAATCCATCAAGCATGGAAAGCATCTCAGATCTAGTGACCACTTGTAGAGTGTGATCCATGATGGGGATCGGGAAGTTTTCTTTTAATAAAACATGATTAAGGTTGAGGAAATCCACGCACAACCTAATCTCGCCATTCTTCTTTCTTACAGGGACTATGTTGGCTAACCATTCGTAATGATGTATGGGGTAAATAATCTTTGCATCTTGCAACTTCTGGATTTCTGCAAAGATAGTTTCAGAGATGGTAGGGTTATGTTGCCGCAGCTTCTGCTTGAAAGGCTTTTGTTATGGTTTTAATGGGATGTAGTGTTGAACTTCTGCAAACTGATATGTCTTTAGATCCTAGTAAGACCAGGCAAAAACATCCATATATTTCTCAAGAATCTCTGTAAAATCTTATCTTTCCAGATTTACTAATTTAGGATCATTGTTGGCTCCCAAATTTAGTAACTGTGTATCGGAGGAAGAACCCTCCCCACTTTCTTCATTTTTCTTAAGCATTTGATCATGCTTGTCAAACATTTCCTCAAGAGATACCAAGCCTTTGTGAATTTTATTTCCCTTTAGCTGGATAACCTCCTGACTTTGTGAGACGTCTGCGTCCATTTCTCCCATAGTAGTTTGCCTCGGAGGTGAATTGCTTCCCTCATAGTAGACCTCTTCAAAGTTGTCCTTTTGTTGGAGAAATGCAACAATCTGCTTATCATCGTTAAATACTTTCCATTGTTAGACATTGTCATGAACTTTTGGGTGGAAAACCATCTCAACTTTGTAATCCCCCTATCTGAAAAATGTGGGAGGTTGATATGGATTTAACAAAGCTGCAGTAACTACAAGTGATTCAGCTCTTGAATTTTGTTCTCTCGAAATGTAAGATACCGAGAAAGCTGAAAAATCCAGGATAACAGAGTAGACTCGATCTCTATAGTGTCGAAGTATTGTCCTTTTTACTTGATAGAGACCTCTTATCTACTTGACGATCAACTTAGCATCGCCCTTTACATGCAAGAGCTTGATTCCCATTGTTCTTGCATGCTCCATGCCTAACAACAATGCTTCATACTCTGTTGTGTTGTTAGTATTTTCGAACATCAATTTGAAGGAGTGTGCATGCACCTTCCCTTCAGGAGAGATAAGAACAACGCCTGCACTGGATCCAAATGAATAGTAGATACAATCAAACTCTAGAGACCAAACCTTGTTGTCAAGTTGATGCGGTTCTTGAATCACAGGCTGAATTTCCTCTTTATCTATTTCTAGATAATAGACTCCGTGATCAGATTTCTGAAACAAGATCTGAGATCTAGGATCCTCAGAATTTGATACTGTGTACTTGGATTTCTTCTTAGGTTCTAACTTCTGATTAACTCCTTTGATTGGTATGTGTGCATAAGACCAATCCATCTTGACTTCTACAGCCAACTCTTTATAGAAATTTCTACTTAAGAACATGTCATAAGAGACTAGAATGTCTACTAAAAGGATAGTCATTTTTAATATTTTTTCTGGAAAATAAGCGAGTACTACCTACGCATCTTTGGTTTGTCCAACAAGAGGAACTTTCCTTTCCATTGAATAACATCTTCTGATGGTTTTTGTCAATGTGAGACCCAATGCATCAACAACTTTGGGAGGCATGACATTTTCAGAACCTCTAGAATCTAAAATGTAATTACTCAATTTATGTCCATTGATAAACAACGATACATAAAATGGCTCAATCCTTTCTACTGTAGCAGGAGAAGAAATAGAAGGAGAAGAACTTATAGCCACATTATTTGAAGGAGGATTAATCTTTGGGCTTGATAAGATACCCCATGAAGAATTATTTTTTGAAGGGTTAGGACCATTACTTTGCACATACTTGACCAATCTATTTAGTTGATTAGGAAATGCTCTCAAATACTCAGCTTTTGACATTTGGACCTTGGTCTTCTTAATGTGGTCAAGGATGTCAAAAGCTTGACTTGCTTCAATCAGATGTGCGTTGGCTCTCTGCTATGAAATTGAAATAATTTTTTAATTTATCTTTGGGCACTAATGAAGAAGGAAGAGGGCTACCTCTTTTCAAGATAGTAACATCCAGGCCAGGATCTTCTATTTCTCTTCTTTGGTCGCTTGTGGATGCTTTGGCATTTTGGCATGTCTGGGACCTTATGAATACCACAAATGTGTGACCATCAGAATCTTCAAAAGATTCATAATAGCCATCGTTAGATTCATAGTATAGGTAACCAATATTGGAGTCACTAGCAGATCTACAAAGTCTTCATCATCGAATGATTTGTCAATGCCAAGATCTTCTTCATTAGTTTCCAAGTTATTCCTTGGAGCAGCTTCAATTGCCAACCACTGTGGTGTAACAATTTTTTTTTTTTAGTTTTGATTTTGATTTTGACCATTAAAGGTCTGAGGAGGAGCTAATCTTGAAGGGGTCACATTCCCTGCTTGAGAGATTTACTTCTTGATTTGCAGCATGTCATTAGCCAACCTCTACAACAAAGGATCTGAACTACTCGAAGAAGTACCATCACCTTTGTTTGATGGTTGTCTGAGTTTTCCAGCCATAAAGTCCCACATGTTCGCATTAGGTTCTTTCTTCAACTGCGTCAGTTAAGTGATCAGTGTGCTAGCGTCCTCTGTAAGCTTGAATCTTTTCAGAATTGCTCACGCATAGTAGCCCAGTTGGTTATGGTGCAAGGAGCTAGCCGGTAGAACCATTCTCCAGCCAAGTCATGCAAAGTCTCTATGAAGATCCAGACAGATACATCTTCATGTTCGACTGCAATCACTCCATAGGATATGAAAAATGCAGCCAAGTGGTCATCTGGATTCTGCTTTCCATCTTCAAAAAAATTTAGAAAAAATTTTCTCATCCCTTTAGGTAGATCATGCATAGAAGGAGTTAGATTCAAAGCCCTGGAAGGTTGTACCCCATGGAACAGGTACAATCTAGTTCTGATTCGCCATGATGAATGGGGCATGTCTTCTCTTTGTGTAGACTTGATGAATAATTCCAGCCGCTAGACTGTGCTGAAGACGATCTAGATCTGGATGAGCGTGCACTCTTCTTCTTGGTGAGAGACTAGATCTGCGACTTCTAACTTGAGGAGGATGATTGAAATTGAATTGCTCCTGTAGTTTGAATAAATGACCAGTCCTTCCATGTGCCTTCATAGATTGGGTGAATGGACATTCAACCAGGTTGAGATTTGTATGGAAAACACTCTGATTTTAAAAAGATAAGCTTTGATTTTCAAAGATAGTTTGTTCCCCAGCAGAGTCGCCAAAAATTGTTGGCTAGATTTTATGCATAGCATAAAACCTAGGAACTCATGAGATAAATCTCCCTCATTTACCGGTGAGGCTCTCGTGTCAGATTTTGCAATTAAAGTATGCTAGTATTTATATGGGGTTTTACTTTAACTGTTCAGCTCATGAACCATAGTTGTACAATTCTGCAGCAAGTAAGCAGTTGTTTAAGAATGGAAATATTTATAGAAGAAGGGAATTGTATAAACATAGAGAAAAAATGGGAAAGATGTGCATCCCAATAAATAGATAGCAGAGTTGATTGCATGCACATAGAAGAAATAGATAGATATAAACATAGAATTATAAGAAAAGGTATCTCTATATCTAGATCTGAAATAACAAAAAGTCTATTAAAAGATCTAAGATAAAAAGAAAGAAATTCAATACACCGTGACACAAAGTTCTCCAGAAATATGCTCCTGTATATTCCTTTGCTTCAAGTGGCTCTTGAGGGTTTCAACACAAATTCTGGAACACAAGTATGCTGCTCAGAAATTCTGATCATTAACTCGGAGGTTCTTCTTCTACTTATAGAATGTAGAAGGGAAAGTACAAATGAGAAACTCAACTGAACTGAAACATAACAACAAGTAAAGATGACATTTGGTAATCATCCTCCACTAACTTCTCCTTAAGTGACACATGTATCACTTAAATAATAGAATTGTTCCACATGACTTTAAGTTATGGTTTCAAAACCAATAACTTTACAGTTTTACAATTTCATCTGGAAATGTGGAAAATAGAAGAAGAAAGAATAGGAGAAGTCATGCCAGGTGTAAAAACTATGTCTTCTTTTTGTTCTGATACTAGATATACTTGTCGAACATGTAATTCAACATCTACCCATCTGTTTTAGCCACTACTTCATTTTCCATCCTGAACTGCAGCAATCCTTCATTCAACACCTTGATACACTCTTCCACATCCTCCAAGCTTGGCCCGAATCTCGCAATATCCACCTGTGGTGCCACCATTCTTTTAATGGTATTCATCATGAAAGGTTTAGTAGCTCCATCAATTCTCTTTTGCACCATCAGAAGAGACCCTTCCAGGGAATTATGCACTTTGCTGGGAATGATCCGTACGTATGAAGTAATATTTGTGACCACTTCCTCTTCAGTGAAAGAAATGATACTGTCTAGTAAGAATGATGTCCTACTCTCAAGTGCTTGCATCCTCTTCAGCAAAACTTTGCAGATCTCCAAACGGAAAGATACTGCAAACTCTAACTACTTCCCCTTCTCAACTAATCCATTCGGTACAATCTGCTCTGCAACCAATACTTCTCTCGGAAGCTTGTTGATCTAGTCCAAAGTACTCAGGTTACTCTTAGAAAATGTGTTCATATCTACTATGCTCGTCACCAGTTGCTTCAATTGATTTGCTGCATTATTCATAACCTTCAGGCAAGTTGGCACCTCTCCAAGTTGCATAGAAGCTTGACGAATAATTAGATTCTTCCATTCGTCAATAGCTTTCACCTGATTGCTTGCATCCTCCATCTCCTACATAAGATGATCACTCACCTACTCTGAAATGGGATGACTGGAAGGTTTAGCAACCTTGGCTATAATCTCACACAACTAATATACCTACTTCTGAAGCTTGTCTTTCTCTTCCTTTTCTCTGTTAAGCCTAAGGAATAAAGCATCTATCAATGTCTATGTATCCTGCTTCAATCCTTCTGTGGTGGCTTGACCGATGGGTACTCTGGTTACTGTTACATCTTTTGTCGTGAGCTCATATTCCTTCTTTCCTTCCACCGGGACTGACATCTCAGCAAATTTCTGCCTTGAATCCTCGATGATCAACCTTGAAGTTACATTAGCAACTTTAGGTCTGTTGTCTTTTCCACCTAGGCTCGGGAGTAGCTGCAAGTCGTGTTCTTTCAAGTTCATCTCCACTCTAGCTTCTGGAACCAATTGCAAAGCCAACCATTCTGAGAAGTTATTGAATGCACTACTATCTCTCATTTTGTTTCCTCTCCATTAGATAGTGCTACAGTGTT
This sequence comes from Taxus chinensis, assembly GCA_019776745.2. NCBI lineage: Eukaryota > Viridiplantae > Streptophyta > Pinopsida > Cupressales > Taxaceae > Taxus > Taxus chinensis. The sequence goes on along the minus strand of CM034148.1, from coordinate 252,720,908 downwards.
ATGGTTTTCATCTTTTGAATCATCCAAGGACAAAGCTCTTTCAAACTCTGCCATCTGTAGGTTCAACGTCTCTTCTGGAACAGGTGTTAAACGGAGTCGTTGAGGAGAGAAGATGAATGTCACCGGATTCAATGGAGGCATGCAAGTGTCCTGTTGAGGTGAAATAGTCGGTGAAGTACTAGATGCCAGAACTAAATTCATGGCTGTGGAAGTGATCTTCCCCTTTGATTGAGATCTTCTGTGCACTTTCATCTTCTCGGACCTTCTGCTGATGTCTCCTCCATGCTTCCTCTTGAGGGAATCTCCTGTGCCGAAGTTGACCGTGATTTGATTCAACAACACTTTATCAAGGCAGTATCCCTTCATCAATAACCAGTTTGAAGTATTCACCAGAATAACTCCAGACCTTTCTTTAATCATATGGCAGCCCCCTACGTTATCCTGAAGTACGACTCTATCTCCTCCCATTTGATGGTAAGCGTCGAGTAACATATTCCCATCATCTTTAGGATCCACAAGTATATGTGCTAGTCCAAAGTCAAACACTTTCCGTGCTGATAGCTTGCTGAAATCCTTCTTTCTAATCTCGTACTCACTTTTTCACTTCATCCAGAAATCCTCTAATGAAGGCACATGTGCGTACTCCTGGGAGATCATCTTCTTGGCTACTCCAAATGGATCGAAGTTCAGTCGTGCCGGAAATAAATCTTGTTCATACTTCGATAATATTTTTTCTTCTAATCCTCAGGCCTTATGAATGCTCTGGCAGCTTTAATGTCCCATAGTGGTAGGGAAGAAGTCCGTAGACTTGTGCCGTTTCAACTAAAGGTCGTGTATCTCCACAAGTTGTCTGCTTAGTTCCATGGTGATCAATCTATCATTCGGATATCTGGGAAACTTAACTGGTTCTCCAGAAAAGCCAGTAACCCTGCGGTATGTGAAATCTACAAACTGAATGAATAGACTGCCGATTTTGGATACAACTTCTCATGCTTCCTTGCTCACCATGTTGGCCTTTAAGTCCTTGTCTAGCTTGCAAATGAATTCGTAGAAGAATCCATCTTTGACCACTTTAAAATATTTCTTGCATGCAGGTACTGTAAGCTATGGGTAGCACTCAAAAATGGGGTCCTTAGAAAGAATGCCACATCTATCCAGCTTGGAGAAGACGCCTTGTAAAGCTGCAGCGTACACCTAGTAGGAAGTCATTTTGAAGCTGAAAGTACGCTTCACGTTCTGGAGTTGCTTCCCAATGTTGTTGCTAATGATTTCTGACCAATTGATTATGGAATCAACCTTGTTGAATTCAATGGTCCTGATGAAAGCATACATCCATGTATGGAAAGTGTGAGCATTCGCCTCGCCATTAATCTTACATAACAATTTGGAAAAATCATCTACCTCCTGCACAAAATTAGACCATGGAAGAGTTCTTGGGAACTTAGAAGGAGATCTGGGCTTCTTCATGTATCTGTTGTTCATTATGTTCACGCAGTCAACTCTATGCTTCTCCCACCTGCTGACGGCATCTTGAATGCTAATGGAAGTCACCACCTTTTGAGCCAAAATCTTCAATCAATAATTGATGAACTCTACATCCAATCGAATTATTGTTTTACCCGTAGCATCTTGCACTGATCGGGATGAAGGATGGTAAGACCTAGCACACTCCATAATGAACTCTGGAAACTGGGCTATGTATGGAAAGGCTGTAGCTCGAATAATTCCACTGCTTGTAACTGCATGCATGAGAGAAGTATTTCCTGCTCTGGATCTATCAACCAATTGGGAAAGAGGTTCTGGACCTAGATCTATGTCTCCTATGTTTGTAAATTTTGAAGTGATGCATGACTAAGTCGTTCTTTCTTCTTCGTCCCTCTTTACCATGGCTTTGTCTATCTTTGTCTGAACAATTCTTTTTCTTCTTATTTGTCTAGAATTCTTCAAAATTTGTGCAGATCTGGATATTTCTTGAGATTCGGAGGATATATTCAATGTATTGGACTTTAATTAAAGATCCTTTTCTTTTGTAAAGCACCTGTAATGAATTCCTACAATTAATTCAGATAAAGATGGAAACCGGAACATAAACAGTGGATTTTAATAATAAAAATTTGCATTATTCAAGCCTGCTGCCCCAAAAATTGATGTTTTATTTGCATGCAAAGCGAGCATGAATTTTTCTAACTTCACCTGAGCACCTGTATCACTTATGCAAACAATTATCCAGACACAAATCAACTTCTTTCAACCTGTGCGCCAAAATTGGAAGCTTTTAACCTTGATTTCACCTTCTTTTGAGCAAAAATCCTCTTCAAATGGGGCGTACTTTTCCTCTAGGCTGCACTTCTTTACCTGTGATATAATTAATTCATCCTTATGGCAGCCCCTGCTTTTATAAACCTTGTGACTCTATAATTAATTAATGCCTTTTCTATTACTAGCAATTAATTAGTTAATTAATTAACGAGTTTCATTCTTCAAATGGGGCGCCTATTTTGTGCATGTCTGTGGCTGCCATTAAATAAAATAAATTTATCTAATTTTAGACTTCTGCTTCCACTAAACTCAAGTCTCATAGTATGCTTTGACCTTAGCCACTGAAAAAATGAATTAATTTAATCATTTAATACTTTAAAAAGTATTATCTCTCTCCCAAAAGAGGCACACTTTTTGACATGAAGGAGCTGCCATTAAATAAATAAATTTATTTAATTTTAGAACAATCTATTTTAAACCACCTTTTTTCCTTTGCCTTTGTTGACTTTTCTACAAGCCTGGGCACCTATTTTGAGTGAATAATTAATTAAATTAATCAATTTAAAGGCGGACTTTACTTCTCCAAAGGTGGCGCACTTTTTGACATAAAGAATTCTATTTTTAAGAAACACATGACAATGAAATTTTTTACCCTGCAAGGCAGCCTTGAAAATCCCATGCTTCACTTAAGTCACTTGACTTTCATAATGGGATTATTTACCCTGTAAGGCAGGCAATAAAATCCCATGATTCACTTAAGTGATATTTCTTTTATTCCACAATGGGAATTTTTACCCTACAAGGTAGGTAAAAAATTCTGGCCTACCTGTTGCCTCTAATTTTCCCATTGTCACATAAGTGGCATTGCTTTCATGGGAAAAATTACCCTATTTTGCAGGCACAAAATTCCCACCTGCTTGTTGCTACTAATTTTCCCGTGATTCACTTCAATTCTTCTTTTTCCAAAAATGCAACTAGCCTAAAAGAGGCTTTTTGGTGCACGACTTCATCTTTTCCAAGTGAACCAGACCCCTGATGGTGACTTCCTTCTGGCATAACGTGTGTATATGATCTCTAGCTAACCCAGGTGAAGAATTAGGCCAAACTGGCAAAGGAATTGATCTAGAGAAATTTCATAGAAAATGAAACGGGAAAACACAAAAACACAAATTTTTTTGCTAAAAGTCACAAATAAAGTGCAGAACTCATTCCTAGTTAAAACCCTTACGGTATATAGGAATAATGATATGTTCAATCACAACAGGGTTAAATCAGAGTGCAAATTGCCTCAAACGAGGCTCAAAATAATTAAATACAAATTTCCCATAGACAAATCCTGATGATAGAATATAACAATTTTGGGCATCTGGGTATTTGGCGAAAATGGCTAATATGGATCTTTGGGAATATCTTGACACAATACAAGAACTTTCTATCAATAAAAACACAAAACGACCCATTATTTTAAAAATACAAAAATTTTTTGCATAGGATAATCACAGATTTCAGGATGAAATCTTGGTACACCAGTTGGCTCCGTCTGTGGACATTTTTTTCTCTATCAGAATGAAAAGGGAAATGATGAGATCCCGGCATCTCTAGTTTCGTATCTTGTCTTTTGGGCACGGGGTCAGGCAAATAAACATAACACAAAAACAAAAACAAAAACAAAACAAAGAAAAATAAACAAAGTTTTATTTATGTACATATAAGTTTTACCCTGCTTCTCATGTCCGGAACTGCTTCAAGTGTTTCCCATTGAAAGGCAATGGAAATTCAACTCCATCTTTATGAGAAAGAATGAAGCTATCTGCTCCAGTGATCTTCTTAATCACAAAAGGCCCTTTCCATAGTGAATCGAATTTTCCATGCACGCCTTTTACTTCTCTTCTTTTGTCCCTTAAAAGGACCCAGTCATTGACTTCAAACTTTCTTTCCCTGGATTTTTTGTCGAAGATGACGTTCACCTTCCTTTGATGCTCTGCCAACCTATCTCCAACTTGAGTTTGTACTTCCTTCAATTTAGTCAGGTACATAATTTTTTTTATCAATAGCATCCGTGAATGTAGAATCCTCCAGGGCTTTAGAAATTCGTAGGGCAGGTAGTTCCAAGGTAAGAGGTAGCTCTATGTCTCTACCATATAACATCTAAAATGGGGACATGCCTATCGCCCTCTTTGGTATAATTCTATCAGCCCATAATGCATCAAACAACTTTTTATGCCAATTCCTTTGATTTTTTGTTACCAACTTACACACGATAGTCACCAAGTTCTTGTTACTTGATTCAGCTTGGCCATTCCCTTGGGGATAATAGTTTGAGGAATGTACCAGCTGAATCCCATGAGTGTAGCATAAATCAACCAGCTCCTCAGAAAATAGATTCAGAGCGTTGTCTGTTACTATTTTATTGGGCACGCCAAACCTGACAATAATATTTTCTTTTATAAAACTCTACACCTCAGCGGAGGTGGCGTTCTTCACAAGAATGGCTTCTACCCACTTACTGAAATAATCAGTAGCTGTTAGAATGTAATGATGGCTGGCACTGGAAGTTGGGTTAAGCATACCAATAAAATCCATTCCCCACTATTGGAAAGGTTCTTCAATTACAATGGGTTTTAGAGTTAATGCAGGTAATTTCACATGCCCAACAAAATGTTGGCATGCTTCGCGTTTAGCTACCCACTCTGCAGTATCTTGAAAAAGTTTGGGCCAGTAATACTTTGCTCTAATGATCTTTTGTGTAGTGACTCGGGCTAAAAAATGACCACTGCAAGCCATGTCATGAAACTATTGTAACAGCTGATCCTGTTGAGCTTTATCCATGCATCTGAGAAATACGCCATCAATCTGTCTTTTGTACAAACCATTAACCCAAAGATCAAAATCTTTGGATTTCAGTTTAATAGTTTGTTTCTCTTTTCTAGAAAGTTGATCTAGGCATTCTCCATACGTCAGAAAGTAGACAATGTTACCGTACCACTCCTCCATCAGACCTATAAAAAGCACCATAGGCATATCTTCATCTATCTCTTCTTGATCTACTTTTGGCACTGCTACTTTCATCTCTATCATTAGTTCACATAGACCTCTTCCTCGAACTAGCTTTGTAGGTTTAGTATCAAGGTCATATTCTTGAACCTTTGTCACCCATGTGCCTCTCAACAATCCTAACTCTTGTTGAGTGAGGATAGATTTAATTGCAGTATCTGGAACCAAGACCACAGTGTGTGAGGAAAGAATATAATACCTGAATGCTTTACACACCTTCACCACTGCATATGCGTGCTTTCCATGGGAATATATTTCAACTCATAAGCTTTAAGGGGCGTGGTTATGAAAGCAATCAGGGCTTCTGTGTCTTCTTGATTTTTATGCATCAATATTGCTGACTTGGTGTGTTCGGAGGAATAACAGTAAAGAATAAATTCTTTACTGAAGTCAGGTGAAACTAATACCGGAGCTTTTGATAGGGCCTCCTTAATCTTCTCAAAAGCTTCCTTCCCTTCGCTGCTCCATTTAAAATCTTGTGTCTTCTTCATCATATTCGAGATATGACAGGTTAGCTCAGTGAAGTCAGGAATGAATCTCCTGAGAAAATTATTTTTTCCAAAGAAAGAGTGAACTCCTTTTTTGCATGTGGGAAATGGCAATGTCTGAATGGATCTGACACGCTCTAAATCTATCTTGGTTCCTTCTTTTGAAACAATGTGCCCTAGTAGTTTCCCTTCTGTTACGATAAAGATGGATTTCTTAGGGTTCAAAGAAATACCATGTTTGCGGCATTGTATGAAAACCTCTTCCAAGTTTGAAATGTGTGCACTTCTATCTTTGGAAAAGACTGTCAGATCATCAAGGTACACCACTATGATTATATCCTTGAGATGGGAAAAATCTAAATACATAGCTCTTTTAAATGTAGCTCCAGCATTGATAAAATGAAACGACATTTTCTGGTAAGTGAAGGTTCCCCAAGGTGTAATGAATGCCGTTTTGTATCGATCTTCTTTAGCATACTTGACTTGATTGTAGCTTGAGAAGCCATCAAGCATGGAAAGCATCTCAGATCCAGTGACCACTTGCAGAGTGTGATCCATGATGGGGATGGGGTAGTTGTCTTTTAATGAAACTTGATTAAGGTTGTGGAAATCCACGCACAACCTAATCTCACCACTCTTCTTTCTTACAGGGACTATGTTGGCTAACCATTCATAATGATGTATGGGGTAAATAATATTTTCACCTAGCAAATTCTGGATTTCTACAAAGATAGTTTCAGAGATGGTAGGGTTATGCTTCCGCAGCTTCTGCTTGAAAGGCTTTTGTTCTGGTTTTAATGGGATGTAGTGTTGAACTTCTGCAGGTTGATATGTCTTTAGATCTTGGTAAGACCAGGAAAAAACATCCATATATTTCTTAAGAAGCTTTGTAAAAGCTTCTCTTTCTGCTTTCAAACAACACTTTCCCAGATTTACTAATTTAGGATCATTGCTGGCTCCCAAATTTAGTAACTTTGTATCGGAGGAAGAACCCTCCCCACTTTCTTCATTTTTCTTAAGCATCTGATCATGCTTGTCAAACATTTCCTCAAGAGATACCAAGCCTTTGGGAATTTTATTTCCCTTTAGCTGGATAATCTCCTGACTTCCTGAGATGTCTGCGTTCATTTCTCCCACAGTAGTTTGCCTCAAAGGTGAATTGCTTCCCTTATAGTAGACCTCTTCAAAGTTGTCCTTTTGTTGGAAAATGCAGCAATCTGCTTATCATCATTAAATACTTGCCATTGTTGGACGTTATTAGGAAATTTCAGGCAGAAAACCATCTCAACTTTGTAATCCCCTTGTCTGAAAAACATGGGAGGCTAATCTAGATTTAACAAAGCTGCAGTCACTACAAGTGAATCAGCTCTTGAATTTTGTTCTCTCGAAATGTAAGATACTGAGAAAGCTGAAAAATCTAGGATAGCAGAGTAGACTCGATCTCTATAGTGCCGAAGTATTGTCCTTTTTACTTGATAGAAACCTCTTATCTACTTAACGATCAACTCAGCATCTCCCTTTGTGTGCAAGAGCTTGATTCCCATTGTTCTTGCCTGCTCCATGCCTAACAACAACGCTTCATAATTTGTTCTGTTGTTAGTATTTTTGAACATCAATTTGAAGGAGTGTGCATGCACCTTCCCTTCAGGAGAGATAAGAACAACGCCTGCACCAGATCCAAATAAAAAGCAGCTGCCATCAAACTATAGAGACTAAACCTTGTTGTCAAGTTGATGTGGTTCTTGAATCATAGGATGAATTTCCTCTTTATCCATTTCTAGATAATAGATTATGTGATCAGATTCTTGAAACAAGATCTGAGATCTAGAATCCTCAAACTTTGATACTGTGTACTTGGATTTCTTCTCAGTTTCTAACTTCCGATTAACTCCTTTGATTGGTATGTGCGCACAAGACCAATCCATCTTGACTTCTCCACCCAACTCTTTATAGAAATTTCTACTTAACAGCATGCCATAAGAGACTGGGATATCTGCTACAAGGATATTCATTTTTAATCTTTTTTCTAGAAAAGAAGCAAGTAATGCCTGCGCATCTTTGATTTTTCCAACAAGAAGAACTTGCCTTTCCATTGAATAACATCTTCCGATGGTTTTCGTCAATGTGAGACCCAAGGCATCAACAACTTCGGGAGGCATGACATTGTCAGAAGCTCTAGAATCCAAAATGCAATTGCTCAATTTATGTCCATTGATAAGCAACGATACATTAAATGGCTCAATCCTTTCTGCTGTAGCAGGAGAAGAAGTAGAAGGAGAAGAACTTGTAGCCGCATTATTTGAAGGAGTAATCTTTGGGCTTGACAAGATACCCCGTAAAGAATTATTTGTTGAAGGGTTGGGACCATTACTTTGCACATACTTGACCAATCTATTTAGCTGATCAGAAAATGCTCTCAAATACTCTGCTTCTGACATTTGGACCTTGGTCTTCTTGATGTGGTCAATGATGTCAAAAGCTTGACTTGCTTCAGTGAGATGTGCATTGGATCTCTACTGCGAATTGAAAGAATTTGAATATTTATCTTTGGGAACTAATGAAGAAGGAAGAGGGCTACCTCTTTTCAGGATAGTAACATCCAGGCCAGGATCTTCTCTTTCTCTTCTTTGGTCACTTGTGGATGCTTCAGCATTTTGGCATGTCTAGAACCTTGTGAACACTATAAATGTGTGACCATCAGAATATTCAAAAGATTCATAATAGCCATCATCAGATTCGTAGTCTAGGTAACCAATATTGGAGTCGACAGCGAGATCTACAAAGTCTTCATCATCGAATGATTTTTCAATGCCGAGATCTTCTTCATTAGTTTCCAAGTTATTCCTTAGATCATCTTCAATTGCCAACCGCTGTGGTGCAGTAGCAAGTCTATTTCAGTTTTTATTTTGATTTTGACCATTAAAGGTCCGAGCAAGAGCTAATCTTGAAGGGGTCGCATTCCCTGTTGGAGAGATTTGCTTCTTGATTTGTAGCATGTCATTAGCCAACCTCTGTAACAAAGGATCTGAAGTACTTGAAGAATCACCATCACCTTTGTTAGATGGTTTTCTGAGTTTTCCAGCCATGATTAAGTCATCTTCAACTTCCATGTTAGCATTTTGTGCTTCAAGTAAATTCACAGGTCTTGCCCTTCTTATCTGATATCCAACTTCGGGAAATAGAGCATTTATAAAAAACGTGTTTTGATTTTCGTCGCTCAATGCGACAGAAGTGGGGATTTTATATAAAATCCTTTGGAACCTTGCAATAAAGTCCCACATGTTCTCACTTGGTTCTTTCTTCAACTACGTCAGTTGAGTGATCAGCGTGCTAGCATCCTCTATAGGCTTAAATCTTTTCAGAAATTATTCACGCATAGTAGATCAGTTGGTTATGGTGCCAGGAGCTAACCGGTAGAACCATTCTCTAGCCAAGTCATGCAGAGTCTCTATGAAGAGCCGGACAGATACATCTTCATGTTAGACTGCAATCACTCCACAGTATATGAAAAATGAAGCCAAGTGGTCATCTAGATTCTGCTTTCCATCTCCAAAGAATTTCAAAAAATTCTTTCTCATCCCTTTAGGTAGATCATGCATAGGAGGAGTTATATTCAAAGGCCCAAAGGATGCTCCCCATAGAACAGGTACAATCTGGTTCTGATTTGGCATGATGAATGGGGCACGTCTTCTCCTTATGTAGACTTGATGAATAATTCCAACCGCTGGACTATGCTGAAGATGATCCGGATCTGGATGAATGTGCACTCTTCTTCCTAGTGAGAGACTAAATCTGTGGCTTCTAACTTAAGGAGGATGGTCGAAATTGAATTACTCTTGTAGTATGAAGAAATGATCAGTCCTTCCTTGAGCCTTCACAGATCAGGTGAATGGACGTTCAACCAGGTTGAAATTTATATGGAAAACAATATGATTTTCAAAAGATAAGCTTTGATTTGCAAAGATAGCTTTTCCCCAACAGAATTGCCAAAAACTATTGGCTAAATTTTCTGCATAGCAAAAAACCTAGGCAAACAATGAGATAAATCTCCCTCATTTACCGGTGAGGCTCCCATGTCAGATTTTTCAATTAAAGTATGCTAGTATTTATATGGGGTTTTACTTTAACTGTTCAGCTCATAAACCATAGTTGTGCAGTTCTACAGCAAGTAAGTAGCTATTTAAGAATGAAAATATTTATAGAAGAAGGGAATTGTATAAACACAGAGAAAAAATGGGGAAGATGTGCATCCCAAGAAATAGATAGCAGAGTTGATTGCATGCACATAGAAGAAACTAATAAATATAAACACAAAATTATAAGAAAAGGTAGCTCTAGATCTAGATCTAAAATAACACAAAGTCTATTAAAATATCTAAGATAAAAAGTAAGAAACAAAATAAACCGTGACACAAAGTTCTCCGGAAATATACTCTTGTATATTCCTTTACTTCAAGTGGCTCTCGAGGGTTTCAGCACAAAGTCTGGAACACAAGGATGCTGCTTACAAATTCTGATCATTAACCTAGAGGTTCTTCTTCTACTTATAGAATGTAGAAGGGAAAGTACAAATGGGAAACTCAACTGAACTGAAACATAAACAACAAGTAAAGATGACATTTAGCAATCATCCTCCACTACCTTCTCCTTAAGTGACACATGTATCAATTAACTAATAGAATTGTTCCACATGACTTTAAGTAATGGTTTCAAAACCAATAACTTTAAATTTTTACAATTTCATCCAAGAAAGTGGAAAATAGAAGAAGAAAGAATAGGAGAAGAAGTCACGCTAGCTGTAATAACTATGTCTTCTTTTTGTTCTGATACTAGATATACTTGTCGAACATGTAGTTTAGCATCTGCCCATCTATTTTAGCCACTACTTCCTTTTCTTTCCTGAACTGCAGCAATCCTTCGTTCAACACCTTGATACACTCTTACAAATCCTCCAAGCTTGGCCCAAACCTCGCAATATCTGCCTATGGTGCCACCATTCTGTTAATGGAATTCATCGTGAAAGGTTTAGTTGCTCCATCAATTCTCTTTTGTACCATCAGAAGAGACCCTTCCAGGGAATTATGCACTCTGCTAGGAATGATCCGTACGTATGAAGTAATATTTTTGACCACTTCCTCTTCAGTGAAAGAAATGATACTGTCTAGTAAGGACGATGTCCTACTCTCAAGTGCTTACATCCTTTTCAGCAAAACTCTGCAGATCTCCAAATGGAAAGATACTGCAAACTCCAGCTACTTCCCCTTCTCAACTGATCCATCTGGTACAATCTGATCCATAACCAATACTTCTCTTGGCAGCTTGTTGATCTCGGGAAAAGTACTCAGGTTACTCTTAACAACTGTGTTCATATCTACTATGCTCGTCACCAGTTGCTTCAGCTGATTTGCTGCATTATTCATAACCTTCAGGCGAGTTGACACCTCTCTAAGTTGCACAGAAGCTTGAAAAATAATCAGATTCTTCCATTCATCAATAGCTTTCACCTGATTGCTTTCATCCTCCATCTCCTGCATAAGATGATCACTCACCTGCTCTGAAATGGCCTGAGTGGAAGGTTTAGTAACCTTGGCTATGATCTCACACAACTGAGATACTTGCTTCCTAAGCTTATCTTTCTCTTCCTTTTCTCTATCAAGCCTTAGGAATAGAGCATCTATCAATGTCTGTGTATCTTGCTTCAATCCTTTTATGGTGGCTTGACCGATGGGTACTCTGGTTGCTATTACATCTTCTGTCGTGAGCTCATCTTCCTTCTTTCCTTCCATTGGGACTGACATCTCAGCGAACTTCTACCCTGACTCCTCAATGATCAACCTTGAAGTTACATTAGCAACTTTAGGTCTTTTTTCTTTTCTGCCTAGGCTCGGGAGTAGCTGCAAGTCGTGTTCTTTCAAGTTCATCTCCACTCTAGCTTTTGGAACCAACTGTGAAGCCAACCATTCTGAGAAGTTACTTCTTAGAGAATGAGAAGTTGCTGAATGCACTACTATCTCTCGCTCTATTTCCTCTCCATCAGAAAGTGCTACAGTGTTATGGTTGCCATCTTCTGAATCATCCAAGGATAAAGCTCTTTCAAACTCTTCCATTTGCAGCTTCAACGTCTCTTCTGGAACAGGTGTTGAACGGAGTGGCTGAGAAGAGAAGATGAATGTCACTGAATTCAGAGGAGGCATGGAAGTGTCCTACTGAGGTGAAATAGTCGGTGAAGTACTGATGCCAGAACTAAAGTCATGGCTGTGGAAGTGATCTTCTCCTTTGATTGAGATCTTCTGTGCACTTTCATCTTCTCTGACCTTCTGCTGCTTTCTCGTCCATGCTTCCTTTTAAGGGAATCTCCTGTGCCGAAGCTACTCGTGATTTGATTCATCAACGCTTTATCAAGACAGTATCCCTTCATCAGCAACCAGTTTGAAGTATTCACTAGAATAACGTTGGACCTTTCTTTAATCATGTGGCAGCCCCCTACGTTATCCTGAAGTACGACTCTATCTCCTCCCATTTGATGGTAAGCGTCGAGTAACACATTCCCATCACCTTTAGGATCCACAGGTATCCGTGCTAGTCCAAAGTCGAACACTTACCGTGTTGATAGCCTACTAAAATCCTTATTTCTAACCTCGTACTCACTTTTACACTTCATCCAGAAATCCTCTAGTGAAGGAACATGTGCGACTCTTGGGAGATCATCTTCCTGGCTACTCCAAATGGATCAAAGTTCAGTCGTGCCAAAAATAACTCTTGTTCATACTCCGATAATATTTTTTCTTCTAATCCTCGGGCCTTATGAATGCTCTAGCAGCTATAATGTCCCATAGTGGTAGGGAAGAAGCCCGTAGACTTGTACCGTTTCAACTGAACGTCGTGTATCTCCACAAGTTGTCTGCTCAGCTCCATGGTGATCAATCTATCATTCAAATATCTGGGCAACTTAACTAGTTCTCTAGAAAAGCCAGTAACCCTGAGGTATGTGAAATCTACAAAATGAATGACTAGACTGCTGATTTTGGATACAAATTCCCACGCTTCCTTGCTCACCATGTTGGCCTTTAAGTCCTTGTCTAGCCTGTAAATGAATTCCAAGAAGAATCCATCTTTGACCACTTTAAAATATTTCTTGCATACAGGTACTGTAAGCTATGGGTAGCACTCGAAAATGGGGTCCTTAGAAAGAATTCCACATCTATCCAGCTTGGAGAAGATGCCTTGTGAAGCGTACACATAGTAGGAAGTCATTTTGAAGCTGAAAGTACGCTTCACGTTCTGGAGTTGCTTCCCAATGTTGTCGCTAATGATTTCTGACCAATTGATTATAGAATCAACCTTTTTGACTTCAATGGTCCTGATAAAAGCATACATCCATGTATGGAAAGTGTGAGCATTCGCCTCGCCATTAATCTTACATAACAATTTGGCAAAATCATCTACCTCCTGCACAAAATTAGACCGTGGAAGAGTTCTTGGGAACTTAGAAGGAGATCTGGGCTTCTTCATGTATCTATTGTTCATTATGTTCACGCAGTCAACTCTATGCTTCTCCCACCTGCTGACGGCATCCTAAATGCTAATGGAAGTCACCACCTTTTGAGCCAAAATCTTCAATCAATAATTGATGAACTCTGCATCCAATCGAATTATTGTTTTCCCCGTAGCATCTTGCACTGATCTGGATGAAGGATGGTAAGACCTAGCACACTCCATAACAAACTCTGGCAACTAGGCTATGTATGGAAAGGCTGTAGCTCAAATAATTCCACTGCTTGTAACTTCATGCATGAGAGAAGTATTTCCTGCTCTGGATCTATCAACCAATTGGGAAAGAGGTTCTGGACCTAGATCTATGTCTCCTATGTCTGTAAATTTTGAAGTGATGCATGACTAATTCGTTCTTTCTTCTTCATCCCTCTTTACCATGGCTTTGTCTATCTTTGTCTGAACAATTCTTTTTCTTCTTATTTGTCTAGAATTCTTCAAAATTTGTGCAGATCTGGATATTTCTTGAGATTCGGAGGATATATTCAATGTATTGGACTTTAATTAAAGCTCCTTTTCTTTTGTAAAGCACATGTAATGAATTCCTACAATTAATTCAGATAAAGATGGCAATCGGAACATAAACAGTGGATTTTAATAATAAAAATTTGCATTATTCAAGCCTGCTGCCCCCAAAAATTGATGTTTTATTTGCATGCAAAGCGAACATGAATTTTTCTAACTTCACCTGAGCACCTGTATCACTTATGCAAACAATTATCCAGAAAAAAATCAACTTCCTTCAACCTGTGCGCCAAAATTGGAAGCTTTTAACCTTGATTTCACCTTCTTTTGAGCAAAAATCCTCTTCAAATGGGGCATACTTTTCCTCTAGGCTGCACTTCTTTACCTGTGATACAATTAATTCATCCTTATGGCAGCCCCTACTTTTATAACCCTTGTGATTCTATAATTAATTAATGCCTTTGCTATTACTGGGAATTAATTAATTAATTAATTAACTAATTAACGAGCTTCATTCTTCAAATGGGGCGCCTATTTTGTGCATGTCGGTGGCTACCATTAAATAAAATAAATTTATCTAATTTTAGACTTCTGCTTCCACTAAACTCAAGTCTCATAGTATGCTTTGACCTTAGCCACTGAAAAAATGAATGAATTTAATCATTTAATACTTTAAAAGTATTATCTCTCTCCCGAAAGAGGCACACTTTTTGACATGAAGGGGCTGCCATTAAATAAATTAATTTATTTAATTTTAGAACAATTTATTTTCAACCACCTTTTGTCCTTCGCCTTTGTTGACTTTTCCACAAGCCTGGGCACCTATTTTGGGTGAATAATTAATTAAATTAATCAATTTAAAGGCGGACTTTACTTCTCCAAAGGTGGCACACTTTTTGACATAAAGAATTCTATTTTTAAGAAACACATGATAATGGGATTTTTTACCTTGCAAGGCAGCCTTGAAAATCCCATGATTCCCTTAAGTCACTTGACTTTCATAATGGAATTATTTACCTTGCAAGGCAGGCAATAAAATCCCATGATTCACTTAAGTGATATTTCTTTTATTCCACAATGGGAATTTTTACCCTGTAAGGCAGGTAAAAAATTCTCGCCTGCCTACTGCCTCTAATTTTCCCATTGTCACTTAAGTGGCGTTGCTTTCATTGGAAAAAGTTCCCTGCTAGGTAGGTAAAAAATTTCCACCTGCCTACTACTACTAATTTTCCCATGATTCACTTCAATTCTTCTTTTTCCAAAAATGCGGCTAGCCTAGAAGATGCTTTTTGGTGCACGAATTCATCTTTTCCCAGTGAACCAAACCTCTGATGGCATCTTCCTTCTGGCATAATTTACGTATATGATCTCTAGCTACCCTAGGCCAAGAATCAGGCCAAACCGGAAAAGGAATTAATCTAGAGAAATTTCACAAAAAAACAAAACAGGAAAACACAAAAACACAAAAAATTGCCAAAAGTCACAAATAAAGTGCATAACTCATTCCTAGTTAAAACCCTTCTAGTATATAGGAATAATGATATGTTCGATCAAAACGGGATTAAATCGGAGCGCAAATTGCCTCAAATGGGACTCAAAATAATTAAATACAAATTTACCACAGACAAATCCTGACGATAGAATATAACAATTTTGGGCATTTGGGTATTTGGCGAAAATGGCTAATATGGCTCTTTGGGAATATCTTGACACAATATAAGAACTTTCTGGCAATAAAAACACAAAACGACCCATTATTTTAAAAGTACGAAATTTTTTCGGATAGGGTAGTCACAGATTTCAGGATGAAATTTGGGTACACCATCTCTCCTTGCTCAAGTAAAGCCAAACTCTGTCTTCCACATGTAGCTTATGTTCTCTCCTATGTTGATCATGCCTAGCTTTGTACTTGGCTTGAGATTTCTCTAGTTGTTCTTTGAATTTGAGATGGATTTACTGGATCCTCTCAATGAATTTATTTACTCTAGCCACCTCTGTGTCTCATGTCTCCTCCTCATCCTATTTCCCAACTGCTATATCTGGTGGATTTATAGGTAGATATCCCAAGCATGCTTCAAATGGTGACTTCATAGTGGATGTGTGTAATGCCTTGTTATAGGAATTTTGAATGTAGGCTAAGGACTCATCCCAATTCCTTGGATATTTGTTATTATACCATCTGATCAGTTGTACAAAATTCCTGTTTACCACCTCTGTCTATCAATTTGTCTTTGGATGGAAAGTTGTGCTCCTCTGTAACCTGGTATCCATCTTATCCCACAAAGTAGTTCAAAACTTCCCCAAGAACCTGGAATCCCTGTCAAAAATAATTGACTTTGGAAAACCAAAATGCACCCATACATTAGAAAAGAAAATATTTGTTGCCTCATGTGCTTTTACTATCTTTTTACATGCCATAAGAATAAACATATTACTGAATCTATCAACAAAAACATATAGATATTCATGTCCATGTTTAGACATAGGTAATCCTTCTAGAAAATCCATAGAAATGTCCTCCCACGGATGAGTAGGTACTGGCAAAGGCATACACAAACCCTCCTTCCTAGTCTTAGGTTTGCTAGTATAACACAGTTTACATCCACGTATAAATTTTGATACTTCTTACATATTGGGCCAATACACATACCTTTGCAAGTGGGCTAGGGTCTTACCAACACCAAAATGTCCTGCTACTTTTGAGGTATGTGCTTCCCTCATCAATAGAATTCTTTCTTATTTTGGCACACAAAGTTCCCCCATCGGTAGAGCATCCCATCTTTGAGATAACAATATTGAATCCCTTTCCTTTCAGCCCCCCTAGGACTACAATTGTTGAAATGTCACCCCCAAAGTCTTTGTCCTAGGCATATGCCTCTCCGTAAGCTTCCTTCGTGAAGGGCTCGATCTGAGAGATAGTGGCCAAACAGGAAAACTTTTCCTGTGTGGGTGGCCTAGACAACATGTCTGCCACCAATTTTGTACTACCCTTCTTGTATTTGATCACCAAATGGAACTACTGAAGGAATCCCATCCATTTGTAGTGCCTTGCTTGCTGCAATTTAGACTGTGCTTGCAAATACTAGAGAGGTTTGTGGTCAGTGTGTACAATAGTTTCTTTACCCAACAAATAATGCTTCCATTTTTTAATTGCCTGAACTAGTGCATACATTTCCTTATCATATACTGAATATCCTTTAACTGCTGAAGTGAAAGTTTCATAATGATAACATATGGGTTTGCCTCCTTGAAGCAACACTACGCCAATGGTGTAATCACTAGCATCTGTCTCTACTTCAAAAGGTTGTTGTAAATTAGGAAGAGCAAGTATTGGAGCATGACTAATCTTGTATTTTAAGAACTCAAAGTATTTGTCTTGTTCCTTACCTCAATCAAAACCCTTACTCTTTATGGCCACTATGTGTAGAGGTGCTGCAATCATGAAGAAGCTCAAAATGAACTTCCACATGTACTGTACAGCTCCCACAAAAATCCTAGTCTCTATGGCCCCTAGTGAAGTTGGCCAATTAGTGATGGCTTCCACTTTCTTTGGATCCACTCGTAGCTCTCCTCCTCCAACCACGTGCCCAGGATAGACAAGTGATTGTTTGGAAAACTCACATTTCTTCATATTACAAATCAGTTGTTTCTCCCCGAGAACTTGCAAGACTTGTTGTAAATGGGTTATATGTTCTTCCCATGTGGCACTAAAAATTAGAATATCATCTAGATATAAAATGACACATGAATCTATGAAATCTAGAAATACATCATTCATCAATCTCATAAACGTAGCGGGTGCATTACATAACCCAAAATGAAGTACTAACCATTCATAAAAACCTTGTTTTGTTTTGAAGGTAGTCTTCCATATATCCTTCTCCTTCATTCTAACTTGGTGATATCCGGACTTGAGATCCAACTTCGTGAAGAATTTGGCATGCTAAAGCTGGTCCAAGAGATCATCTATGCGTGGAAGTGGATATTTGTTCTTTATGGTGATCTTGTTCAAAGCACGGTAGTCAATGCACATTATCCAATAACCATCCTTCTTTGGCACCATCACAATAGGTGAACCACATGATTAGGTGATCAGACATATCACCCCTTGGTCTAGTAGTTCCTGGAGTTGTTTCTTTACTTAAGTACTCTCAAGCAAGGATTTCCTATACAACCTGATGTTTAGTAGAGGGGACTATGGCAATAGTTGAATCTCATGCTCTACTTCCCATTTTAGTGGTAACCCACTAGGAGCCTGAAAAAATTCCTAAAAGGACTGAATAATACTATCCAAATCATGCTTTCCCTGGTTAAAAATCTCTGAATCTTTTACCCCATCTTGTTTATCCTTTAACAAAAGTAAACAAAACTGATTATGATTTGCCTGAATAAGTCATTTTTCTTGGTTAGCACTCACCATAGTAACCCATGTCTTATGCTAGTGTGCCCAGATGTTGTAGCTGATCCCTTCCTTGACCCATCTGTACCAGTTTTCCCTTCTCATTAATATAGCATCCCTGATAAACAAGTAAGGACTCCCGAATACAACATCAAAAGCAACAAGTGGAATAACGTCAACTTCCAAAACATCAATATACTGGGAATTTATCCCAAACTTGACCTTACATCTTCTTGTTACCTGAATTTCAACACCTTTCTTCACTCAACCCAAAGGATAAGGGTGTGGATGCTCATAAGTCGCAAGACCAAGCTTCTTTACAATTGCTTAAGAAATCAAGTTAGATTGAGAATCGGTATCAACCAAAGCATTTACCTTAGTTCTCTTGATATGGATTTTGATCGGGAATAGTCTACTCATCTCCTCTTCTTGGTTGTCCATGTTGGTGGCCATGCATCCAAGCCTTTCATCTACATCAGAGTAATCTTCAATTTCCACCTCCCCTTCTGTTCTTACAGTTGTCATGGACTTCTTCGAGTCCTTGGTTTGGTTCTTCAGATGCAACTCCGGACGTAACTTCCAACATGTAGTGTCAGTATGACCATTAATATCATAGTTCTTGCAAAAATTCTTGGGATTTTTACAAGTATTTAAAGTAGTGGCAGCTTGTTTACCTTTCCATTTCCACTTACCCTTGTTACTTGTTTTCCCATACTCTTTTTTATGCTGATTTGTTGACTTCTTTGCCCTTGGTTCTGCTTCCCCTTACTTCTTTTCATCATCTATGTAGTATGCTTGCACACACGCATCGTTGAGATCTTTGGGCTTGATGGAGATGACTTTTCTTCAAAGGTGAGTGTGAAGTCCTCCCAAGTAATTAGTCAGAATATCCTCATCCTCCAAGTCCATGTTTAGCAACATGGTCTACCTCTGAAACTCTGTAGTAAAGTCCTGTGCACTTTGACCATTGCCTTGTCTGAAATACTGCCATTTAATCATTTGGTTAGTCTTATGGCCAATAGGATATAAGTTAGCTCTAAGTAATTCTTTAAACTCTTGCCAAGATTTCATAATAGGATGCTTCTTATTTTCACAAGTGGTTAGATGGGTTTCCCACCAAACCAGAGCGTGTCCCTCCATTTTGAGACATGCAAAGGTGATCTGTGACATTATGGATGCTAAAGTATACTTTTAACTGTTGTAACCATTTATCAAGCAACTATGTATCTAATTGTCCTTTAAATCTTTTAATATCAACTTTTGTCTCAACTTTATAAGGATTATGATCAGATTTTACCATTTCTCTTGTGTTTGAAGTCTCTTCTTCATGATCTTCCCCATAAATTTCCTCATGGTGGCTCCTTCCTATTCCAAACTTTTCAACTAAGCCCTGAACCACTGAGTCTATGGAGTCTTGTTTGACAGAAGCTATCTTCTGTAAATCAACAAGCTCTTCTTGCCTTCTAAATATCCTATCCATCATGGTCTCCAGCATCTCGATTCTACAGACCAAGTTCTCTTCCTCCATTTGTCCCCAAATTTTCTGTTTCCACTTCTTTGTAGAAATTTCTAGATCACAAGGTAAAGCCTCTTCACCTTTAGATCTCGGCATTGTCATAAAAATCCAAGAACAAATACCACAGTCCTGGATAATTGTTAGCTCTGATACCAAAATGATCTATAAACTCTTCAACTTTGGAATTATCCATAGAAACACAAATAAAATATTGTTGTTCTACTTTTTATTAGAAAATGACAGAGATAGCTAGTGAATGAATTATATTTATGCTTAGAATCCACAATTGCAGGAAAGGAAAGAATTTAAGCTCATAAACACCAACAAATTTTATCATGGAAACCTCTAGAGGAGGAAACACCAGTCAAGAAGGGAAATTTCTCTTTCTTCCCACTTTTATTGGCCAGTTCAAAAATAACAAGTACAGAAATTACAATAAGTATGAAAGAGAAGTAGATAATATCTCACACTTCCTCTCAAATACTTGCTTGCTCTGTCTCAACACTCCTTTCTTCTACAAAACACAATTCCAGCACTAAGAACTTTTTTCTCACTTTCTTTCATGCTTCGATGATCCTATTCTCTTCTACAAACATGTATTTATAGCCTGTCCTATGTCCTCCCATGCACTAGAGGATGGGAAAGGTCATGGAGGAGAAGAGACACGAAAAACCATCTAAATTCTAGGCTATTCGTTTCATATTTTTGTTTTCATCTGAAAGAGCCAGGACCACCACCCAATACATACCGGCGGTCCCAGGACTGCCACCCTGGTTGGGTGGCGGTTTTGTAACCGCTGCTCTGCACAGAGCAGCAATCATGTTACTAAAAAGACAGAACCTTCGTGTTTTCATTTTTCCTTCTTCATGCTGAATGTTTTGATGAATTAGATTCATTTTGGATCCTTATGGATCAGTGTAAAAAAATCACTGTCACTTTGTTCAACCTCACACCGAGATCACATGCTCTGATTTTCACTATTTTTCAATCGTTGGAACTCTTGCAAATTAAAAAAGAAACTTTTTGGGGGTAGGGTTTCAAATTTTTTGTATGAAATATATAGGGAATCATCTAGTATGTATATACAATCATCTCAAAGGCACTTGAGAGTAGAAAAATCTTGTAAAATTTCATGGTAGTTGGGTTTCTGGTTAGTGAGATATGAAGAAATCTTGGTTTTCAAGGCTATGGCTATTTTGGAAGAATTTTACTAGCATATCTAGTAAAAATGGATGTTTTTCAACAACATTAATGGTGGATGGGTGAATTATGCAGTAGGAATGACATAAAAACAAGATATATTTCAGTTTTATGTTAACTTTTGAGTATGGTTTGACCCCAGCTTCAAAACATGAGTTTGTGTGGAGTTAAAACCTAGTTTACCACGGTCAAAAGGGAAAACATGGACAAAAAATGGTGTCATATATTAATATGATGAAAAGTGGTAGCATTAGAGCAAGTGTGAGGGAGATGGAGGAGCCAAACAACCCTGCGGAGTCGAGAGAGGTCACGTGAGTGATTAGGAACTAGTGCTTGGTTTTAGTGAATTTTCTTATCCCCTCTATCGTCTTGGGAAAAAAGGACAAGATTTTCAAAAAATTCTCCTTACCACATTTGGAAAGCTAGTTTGAGCATGAGGGGTTGAGTGGTTGAGCACAGGGGCTGAAAAACAACCCTATAGAGCCTAACAGAGGGTCATGTGAGTGCATAGGGGATTAAATTCGGAATGAGGTACATTTTCTTATCCTCTTGGTCCTCTTTTGGAAAGAGGGATAAAAAAGTGTGCCTAGGAGAAAGATGGTGACATGTGGCACAATGAAAAATATGGCTAAGTATGGGAAACACTCACCTAACTCATCTTTGACTCAACCTGGGTTGTCTTGAATCCACATGAGTGGTTACAAGGATGTAATAGGGAGAATCTTATCATCCCCTTTGTCCCTTTGTGGAAAAAAGGACACAATGGACATAAAATTGTACCTTACCTTTTTTGGAAAGCTAGTTTTTACAATGACTTACCCAAAATAGCCTGAAAATATGAAATCTTCATCATGGGGGATTAGGATGGAATTTTTAGATGTAATTTTATATGAATATAACTCAAAAGACCATTATAAGACTAATGAAGTAGGTTTCAGATCTTAATTTTGCTCTTAAAATCTAAAAAATGACCAATTTTTTTATTAGGATAGTGAGGCACACCTGCAAAGTTTGAATTGCCTCAAGAAAATAATAGACCTTGGATCAAATTTGATTTTTCCACAATGTAGATGATTATCCAAGATTTCCATTTCATAATTTTTTCCTCCTAACTCCTTACAAAGCTCTCTGAATCATTGAGAGAAGTTCAGGTTCACAATTTGACTATTCGTTTGTTACACCTGAAAACATGTGTTTGCACAGACTTCGCCTGAATCACCGAATATTTCCTAAATATTACTGAAATACTTCTAAAACCTCCAAATATAGCCAATAACACCTACATATTTTTATGAACTCTTCATAATCCTCCCGGAGGATGCACACATGCCCTGAAAAGACCAAAATTGACCTTTTTAGGCCTACCGACGAACTAGTCTTCTGCCATACTTTTTTGAATGGAATAATGAAACTCAACACACCATTTGGAAAACTTATAAATATTTATTCAATTCATTAGGAGAACCCACAAGGTTAATATTATCATAACACAAAAGACAAAATTACGAGGATTCAGGAAGATTTTGAAGCAAGTTTACACTTATGGCTAAGTTGTCATGTTTTAAATTTTGCATTTTTGGGCTAGATATTTTACATGAAAAAAATGTTGTTTAGGATATGACAATATACAAATAGCCTTATCATAATTGCATGATAATGAGTGGGGTGGTCAATTTAGTGGAAAATCCATATCTTAAAATACGTTACGACAAGGATATTATTGGAAAACCACATATCAAGATTGTCACAAAATCACTAAATGATGTGATCAATGTCAAACACATAACAACATTAATCACTCCCCATATCATACATTACAACTCATCATTTCCTCATGGCATTTGTATATATGGGCCTTTGAATTAATTGACAAGGTTAACCCTAAATCCATAAATGGAAATAAATCTATCATCACGGCTATAGTATATTTCACTATGTGGATTGAAACAGTACCTTTATAAACTACCATTGGAGATGAAATTATTCATTTCTTACTTACACATATTATCACTTATTTTAGGGTTCCCTTGGCCATTCATATCGACAATGGACCATCTTTTAGGAATCGTATTTTCAAAATACTTTGTTCCAAGTTTTGAATTAAACACACCTTTTCCAAACCTTACCATCGATAAGCCAATGACCAGGATGAAGATGCCAATGAAAATATTGTTAAAATCTTATGCAAAACCATTGATAAATATGGTAATGACTGGAAAAATAATATTTTTTACTCCCTTTGGGCCTATCTTACAAGTTCCATACACCTACCAATCATACTCCTTTCTCTTTGGTTTACAAGATCGAGGATATCTTTCCCTTAGAATAAGAAATCTCGTGACTGTGTGTTTTCTCAAAAGATTTCATTAAAGATAACGACCATCATGAAAAGTGATTGAATGAGATAGAATTAATTGATTCTACTTGTGGGTTCAAGCCTTACAAAAAATGTGTATGTATCAATATTCAATTAAATGCATCTATAACAAGAGATTCCATGCACATGAATCATAGGTTCGTGATTTAAGTATTAAATAAAATCAAAAGAGCACTAACAACGTGAGTGAATTGAAAGGTAAATTTAAGACCAATTGGTTGGGCCCTTACATGGTCACTAAACGAATGGGCCTTGGAGTATATCCTTTAGCCATGCTTGATAGTTGGTTTATGAAGAAATCTATGACTATCTTGTACATGTGGATGTATTACACTTCATATACCTACATCATTTTTCTTGTACATCACTATGATCTAGAAAATACAAAAAATCGATATAATCACAAAATTATAAACGTTCAAATATTTTCAAATATGTAAAACTCAAGACCTATTTATTTAGCATACATTGTTAACACTTGACACTATACATGTTGTTTGTCCTTATGGTTTGATAGATAGCATATTTATTCGTTACTCACACGTGTTCAAAGGGTATATTAAGCATGATGCATGACATACAAATTGATATATGATTATGGGAGCTATCTTTGTTCCTTACATATTTTTTAGGGGGGCATCCCTCCTCATAATCTAGGTGTTATTATTTCATTATAGTATTTTTTTCACTTCCTCATTATGCTTGATTACATACATAGTGTATTTTTTATCTTTTGAACTAATAAGACTAACACATGTGTCTTGTGTAATGTTGGCAATTTTTGGTTTAATATGATCTTCTATATCAGTTGCTATGTCATTTCATCACATCATGATACTCTAATATTCTATACATGATTACTATTTATGTGTGTAGTTACTTGTTTTTTACTTTGATTGTGGCCTCAGGGTCTTGTTTGTTTTGTGAAAATTTGGGTGTCCCATGTTTTTGGCATCATGCCTTTCTTGTGTGACATTGCATTTCTTGTTTGCAAGAAAAGGGCCTTGATTAACTTCAAACTCCAGGGGTATCCCATGTTTGTAGGCGTTAATCCTTTTGCATGACCTATTTGCATTATTATCTTTTAACTTACATATGCATTACTATTGCCGGTTATTACTAGTTCTCTTGTTTAAATTGTTTCTACTATTATTATTTTTTACTATTGTTGATATTGTTGTGTGTCATGGTCTTCATCATGTGCATCCTCTTTGTAGGTACATGTTCTTCTTGGTGGCCACCACATCAGCCATTCACATGTTTTCTATGTAGATTATAAGACTTATTAAACATGGTTACACATATATATTATTTTGAGACAAATGATCAAATCTCTTTATCACATGCACTCAGAAATAGGGGGAATTCATATGAGTATAGTCTACACCTACAATAAACACATAAATAATTATGGGGTCACACACATGCATGAACAGGTAAAAAATACTTAGAAACAACATCTATCACAAAAAATCAACAAAGCAAACATTAGGTCAAATTGTAAAGTACAATTAAGACTATAAAAATGATCCTAACCCATTTCTACATTTTTCCCTGGGGCTAGTTACAACAATTTTCTAATCCATTTCATATTTTCACCTCTGTGTGTGTGTGTGTGTGGGCATAGTTTCAGACTCAGATGAATTAGTTCATATTAGTTTTAGGGGGAATGAAATGTTTCATTCCTTTTTCTCCACAACAATAAGTTTTAGTTTAAGGGATATAAGGGTCATGGGTCAACTTTCTCTAGCTACATTTAAGATATATTTAGTTCTACTCAGTTGTGTGACACATGGGTAGAGTATGGGGCAATTCATTCTTATACTATGTGTCCTAATTTACAAAATTGGGCCTAGATCCATCTACAAAGGTGTGGTATGTGAGTTCATGGAAGGTATCAGAGTGGCTAAGTGCTTTATAGGATGTCCTTCCTCTCCTCTTACACTACATGGTCTTCTTCCTTCACTGGGTTCTTTTGCTCCTCTTTCTTCCTCTCTCTTTTTCACATTTGTGTGTTGGGTTCCATACACCTAATACTGTTACATATCTTGACATAGTGGGGTACTGATCACCCCTAATCCTTCAAAAAATTTCAGCAATCAAAGTCTCCAAACACAAGCAAGGAACGAGAAAATCTTCCCTTTGTAAAATTAACAAGTGTATTCCTTCCACATTTTCCATATCTTTATTTCAATATTTACAGCTTCAAATTTCATTTACATTACATCTTTACATTTGAGTTAAAGTTCACTTATTTATCATGGAAATTGACTACACTTTGTGTTGCAAGTTTCATCATGGACTATGCCAACACTAATACAACGTGATCTTGCAAAACAAACATCGAGTGAAGATAAAGTGTGTCTACACACTCAGGTATCTTTTCCTTTGAGAACATTTCATTTCATACTTGAAGGGGGGAAAATGTAGACACTCAAATTTTGTAATTATACTCTCTAACACTGGTAGTATTGATATTGCTCTCTTACTCAAACAAGTACACTTTATCCATTCTTATCTCACATATCCCTAGGCATGTTGTCTAGCTTTTTTTTTCATACACACTCATATGTCGACAATTTATGAGAATTGAATGCAAGAAAACCAAAGAAACTCCACTTATTAGATTAAAAAATTCACACATCAGGTTTCTCTTATTGATTCAAAAATGTACAGTAGGGTCATTTTATGCCATACATTTCTGAACCCATTGTATGGTTTTGACCTTGTTTTTTTTTATCCTAAACTTTCAGTTGAAAATTATTCTTTTGCTCATTTACTCCTTCTCAATTGGCCTTGAAAACTTAAATCACATTTGGAATAATATCTAATCAAGTGAAAATCACTTCATTTAGAACCTATCACTCTTATGGAAAGCTATCGCATAATTTAGTGTAAAAAGCACCCAAATATCCCTACTCTTTGAAAATACATCTACACATTGATTAGGGTAGCACCATCTACAAATATGAAGCTTCCCACTAGGTCTAGGGGACTGCTTCCCATTTTTGTAAGCACTCAAGTAGATTGGAAGAGAGAAACTCAATTCAATCTTTATTAAAGAAAGGATGTCAAATATGATTGCTCTACCACTAGATACCACATGCTAGGTGGAGAATGATGTGTGGTTTGAGTCCTCTTTGGAGTAGTTCTAACGTCAGCAGTGCATAGGGGTGACCACAACCTAACTTATGTTTCTTTTGTAAGAAATTTTATCCATGGTTTGGGTTTGAACAATTGAGAAGAGCATTCAAAGGCCCTCTCATGGTGACCAAAAGTGTTCGACAAAGAGTGATGAAGAGATTCAAACAAGAGAAAAATCCAAAAAGTTTCAAGTCACTATTTTGAATAGGGTCAAGACCATACAAATAGGTAAATGCCATAAAATTGTTCTTACCCCTAATGTATGGTCCTACCTAGGATCATTTTTAGGTTACAGTTCTAGTGCTAAAGCACTTTCAAGTCTAGAAACCCTTGCTTCATCATTCAAATCACCCTGATAAGTCTGGAATCATATGTAATCAGCCAAGTGCACTCAATCCCTTGAGTTTGTGAACTTTTATTATATCATGTACATTTTTTGCAAGTATTAATACGTTGTTACGATATTGAATGATTAATGTTGGAAGTTAATTAATGAGAATAATCCCGTGTAATGCTTATTTCATTCCTTGTTTGATTATAGTGTGAAAACCCTAATCAAATTCTAAAAAGAGTGAAAATAATCAATTTCCCCAGATCTTCTTCTATTTAAAGATTTTAAAAAAAAGATTAAATTAAAAATAAAATAAATTGATGTATACTTATTGGAAAAATTATTTAACGAAAACCACATGTAAAATTTCCACTATGTGTTACTTGACTATCTTCAAGACCCTTCAAGATTTCACTACCTTCACCTTTAAATTCCTACCACAAATAATTACAAGGAAATTCTCCACTAATTAATGATGAAAACTACAAAACTGTAATGTAGTTTTATTCATCGTGCATATGTAAATTTTCTAACTTTTTTCTCAATTTTCTCTTGATGTTAGTAGTAGATAGAAACACTCTAAATGTTAACAAACGCGCGCACAATATTTTCTCTTATTAAACTATGTCTTTGTGAAGAATTGTGTCAAACATTTCATGCACGTTCTATATGCTTCCACATTCAACATACATGTTTGTTAGAATTTCAGAACTTCAACCTTGAACAAAATTCCCGTTTTCTAGTAGCTCTTCTTTTTAATCAAAATTTGCTTAAATTGTTATAAACCACACTAAATTGCCATATAAATAGACCATTATTCCAACAATATTTAAAATGAAATCCATGAAGGAGACTTTTTTTGGGTAATATTAGCATAAGAGAATACAAATTTCAAATCATCATTGGGTTCTTTTCGGCTAAAACATAATGTAGACCATGGAAAATAGATGATATTAAAATCTCATGCCCTTTCCAAGAAAGAACTATGGCATGCGATTCAACTGGATTAAACAATTTTTACGAGTCTAGGCCACTTTCTACTACCTTTTTGAAGCAGCATGATTGTAACAGAGGAGGAAAAGTGAAGTCACATTATTTTCACAACTCTTTACAGCTGATGCAAGTAATCTTTTGCTCACTGGAAAATCATAGAAAAGAATGTTCTCAACTGCATCCAAAATCACTTTATCACGGAAACTTAGACACAAAATTCTCCTTTCCAATTATCTTGATTTGGCATGGGTACTAGACAATGTGGAATGATCTAGTTAAACCCTGTTCATTACATCTGGCGAAATGATTTTGATTTTATTGCACTTTGCAGATTCATGGATGTCACGTAAGCCTTAAGAAATGAAGATTGCATTTCTAGAATTTAAGAAAACATAGAAAATGCATCATTTTTGGATATTATTGTAATGATACTTGAGCTAAACCCTTCATTCAATGCAATGCACAAATAATATTTACTCATTTTATACAGGATTCTTTGATTTTCTTGAAAAAATAAGATTTGAAGCTCCAATAAAATTGAAAGCATTACTTTACGGGAAAATCTCTACTAAATCAAAAAGTTTGGGATGATGTCTGAATCCCCACTGTTGTCTTTCCACCCAATAAGGCAATACCGAACAAAAAAAATGTGAATGCCATCTATTATCAGTTTAATTGAAAATCAAACAAAATACAAGGAAAACAAATATATATATATATAATTAATGTCAAGATTCTCGTGAAATAATATGCTGCAGCTCTAAATATAGTGGGTTTTAAATTTTGAACATCTCTATCTACAAACAAAAATACATCCGAACAAATATTGAGATTACCAATCACAAGAATATAGATCTATATGAATTAAACCACATCCAAACAAATATGAATTTAAAGTACACCTTACTCGGCTGCGAAGAGGAACATAGTTACCCTTGTCCTCTTACTCGGTTGGGAAGAAGAACACAGTTACCCTTGTCCTCCTAAAGATAAACTAAACCATAGAAAATGAAAAGAATCGTTTGAGTTCCAATACTTGGATATAAAAAAACTCCTTATGACTAAAATCAATAAAGGAAAAATATACAAAAAAAAAACCATTACATTTTTATACAAATAGTACCCCAATATTTACATTAGATCAAATTCCAATTTCATTCTGTATTATGTTTCTATCATTTTTCATTGATGTTAGCTACCCAATTTTTTTGAAGTCCTAATTTTCCAATATCTACTTAAATTTATCCTAAATACTAAATTAAACAACATTACCATCCTCTATATTTTTCTTCATGTTCTATTTACTTGTTGAGGGCTTCAAAATTTTAAGTTTTTTAGGTTATCAATAAACCGATATCAATATATTTCATACAATCATTTTGTCAAGCATATGTCATTTATCTTGTATGAGACATGTCATGCACATCAAAGATAACCCTACCTTCATAGACATCCCCATAGCAACGCATATGTCTACAAACGCTCAATTTCCCCATTTTCCCTCAACACTTGATAATGTTTCTGGAAAACCTTCACGGGATGATGAAGCATAAGATTTGTAACTCTTATAGTGCTCGTTCATCTGCATATAGCATACGATGACCATATTGACTCCCAAAATGGTTATTAGGGCATTTCATTCAAGATACAAGTGAATGAAATTATTGCAGACCATGTGACAATATTTCGTTTAAGCATTTTGTCAAATAATGCACATGATTTTGCATTCTTCCACATTTTACATAAATATATACAAGGACACTTGCAAATGAAACATTTTACGAATGTCTGTTCTCATTTTTTGTAGATCCCTTCTTTATCTTGGTAGGCTTGACCCCCTTCATGCATGAAAGGCACATTACATATAGGTTGAAATAAAAAAGAGGAAGCATCTTCTATTGCCATAAACCGAAATAAAATTGTTGGTGCTCAAAAACAAGAGGGGAAAAACCCCCGCTTGTAAACTTTGAAACCCTAATGTGTAGTGGATTGGCTTGATCAATGGTTCCTGTGCATCCGATGGTGATCAATCAACAAAGAGAAATGCGGGTAATCTACGACCCTTGTGCATTCTAAGGTCTTGAACATGTCGGAGAGAATGAAAGTCGTGGATCTGTACCTTACAAGCTTAAGGATCACTGTAAATATGCCTATCGACGTAATTATCATATATTTGTATTCTACAAATTCTGGTGCAATTAAATTGCAAACAAGAGCTTGATATAAGTATATCTGAAAATTTTAACATTTCTTTTCCAATATAAATGCAATACTTCATTATAATGTGGAACACTTATATAAGTAAACCACCATTCTCATGCTCGGGAAGAATGTGTGTATTATATGTTAATTACATATTAAATTTTACAGATTCTATATATAATATAGAAATGGATGATATTAGAAGAAAATGGCATAGGAAGCGGGAAGTTTTATATCGTAGCAAAAGATAGTGTGGAATGGAAAAAGATTGGGCTTGCTTCAAGGATTCTTCTGCTCGTTTGCTACCTAAGATTGGCGATGGGGGTGTCTCTGTTGGGGATGGCTCTGCCTTCTCAATAAAGCCTGTTACTCCTCTGTGCAGCATGGAGTCTCATGCTATGGCTTCGAATTCCTCTTTCCGGGAGGTGTTGCAGGGGAAGCATGACAAACCCCTCAAAGCTGCTGCTAGCTCTCCTTAAGTGACCTTCGGTGCGCAGGTGATTGAAGCTGAGAATATTTTTTTCAGAAAGGGGTTGATTTGCATATTTAATGGACTGTGGCCGGGTCTACCGCAAGTATAGTCCTGGATTTCTTCTCAATGGCTGCCAATCATGGAAGGTAGAGTCGATATTTATCCCTGCGCCAGAGGTTTTTTCTTTGTAGTTTTCAAACTGATTGAAGATAGAGATAGAATTTTATCCACGCTTTGGGAACTTCAGAGTCATGTGCTGCTCATGAAGCCGTGGTTTCCTTCTTTCAACCCCTACTACTGAAACGTTTCATTAAACCTGTTTGTGTCAGATTGCCTCATCTACCATTACAATTTCGGGGGGAGGTGATTCTATATTTGATTGGTAATGCCTCGGGGAAATGTTCTGACATTGATACCAAAACTGAACTTTATACCCATATTACCTATACCCGTATTTTGGTCGATCTTGATACATCGGTGGGTTTGTCGGCTTCGATTGATCTTAAGGTTTTAGATCGAACTTGGTTTCAGTCATTGGACTATGAAGGATTACACTTCAGGTGTCGGAAACGATTTGGCTTGGGTCACTTGGCTTGAGAATGTAAGAGTGTGAAACACAAGGTGAATGGCCAAGTTTCTTGGTGGTAGGATGCATGACCTAGTGTGCTGGTTGTGGGTGGTGATCCTGTTTTCTCTTCGGAGGACTCTGACATTGAAGAGTTGCCGGTTGGGAGTCCAGAGTCACGTGCTAAGGGGGATTTAGGACCAGATATACCTACTTTGGATAAGCAGTCACCTACGGGGTTGGCCTCTAGTCACTTTAAAAATGGATTATTGAAGGACTCAAATGTTGGGGGAAATTCGCCTCCTCTTGAATGCAAGGAGAATCTTGAAATTGTCATTCTGATTCACTCCAAGGAAAATGTAAATCCGAATATGGATGATGGATGGATTACAGTGGGGAATAGGAAGAAAATGAACAATGCTCAAAATCCCCATAAAATGCAGTTAAGATCTCATGGGAATGAGTCCCAAGGATAATCACTTTGTACCATGTTATGCTTAGTTGCCTATCTTTCGGTTTGTACAGGGATTTTGTTTCTTTCTTTGTTCTAATTTAGCCGCTGGTAGAGGCCTCTTCATTTGAGCGTCATCGTCATATCCTTTCTCCCTTTGTATTCGGAGTTTTTTGATCCCCTTAAAACCAAACCATTTTTACCCTATCCAAAAAAACAAAAAATAGAAGATGGTTATAAGAAAAAGGTGGTTGTAAAGTTGTAACTTAATAGTACACTATAAAAACACACAACAAAACAATATCATAACCGACAAGTCCCAAAAGGTAAGGTTGGAGAAACACATGGCACTAA
Source organism: Taxus chinensis (assembly GCA_019776745.2). Taxonomy (NCBI): domain Eukaryota; kingdom Viridiplantae; phylum Streptophyta; class Pinopsida; order Cupressales; family Taxaceae; genus Taxus; species Taxus chinensis. Next base: position 252,689,087 of record CM034148.1, on the reverse strand, counting down.
GAGAACACCGAAATTCATAACCCAAAATAAACCAGATTACATAATACAAAACATGAGAGTATCTAGGAGCGGTGGTGGATCATTTTCGAAAGGAAGATCCCCCAAGTAGAAAACTCCTCCACTAAAATTCTACACTAATTTACCTATCTAAATTTTGTGAGTTATCTTGAATGGTAAGAAGCACCATGATACTCCAGCTTGCAAGAGGAAAGCCAACCATAATAACTCCACCTTAAACCAAAGGTGTCCAACGTGACGAACATGAGAAGCCAGGCTTACTTTTTAGAACAATCATTCTAAAAAGTTTTATATCATAACTTTTTAAAGTTTTTAATAAATGTTTATATGCTCTAATAACGAAAAAATACAATGTGTTTGTATATGGACTGTAAAATTTACATTTACTAAAAAATCAGGTGGTCAAATTGTACGGCCTATCAGTTTTTTAAATTGTGAAATACGCACCAAATCATCACAAACAGATCACAGACCATTAAATTCCAGGCGTGTCCCTCACCACGGTTACGAAGAAGTAAATGAGAAGCTTGTGTTCGTCCATGATTTTTTAAAAATGCTTCATATCCCTCCATGTGAAGAGCGATACTGCCACACTGTCTGTTAATTATTTAAAATCATTGAAGATATAACCTGTTTTAACTTTGTTATTATGTATGTTCTTTCGGCCCAAAATAAAGATTAAAAAGAAAGTAGCTTGGAAATTGGAGTACATGCACACATTCAATGCAATGAATTGAAAACATTTAAGTCAAGTCGGTGCACTTTACACACACAACTTTCAAATACAACCAAAATATGTGGGCTCAATGTCCATTATAATAATTATGTGTTTTCATGTCTCCACCAACAATTAAAGATTTTTTCCTTTTTTAAATAATGTAGGAAGATGGCTCAACTTCCAACTTTACTACAATAATCAATTATACAGTACATGAAACTTTTTAAGACAATCAAAATATGTGGGTTTAATGTAGCTCACAATCAAGACAATCGAAATATGTGGGCTTAATGTAGTTGACAATCAAGACAATCAAAATATGTGGGCTTAATGTAGCTCACAATAATTATGTGTTGTCATGCCTTAAACAATTATTAAAGAAGATGGTTCAACTTCATACTTCATCGTAATAGTCATCTATTATACCAAAATAGTAAAGTTGTTTACGTAGGATACAAGTGTTTTTGAAATACAACCAAAACATGTAGACTTATTGTTGCAATTTAAAATAATTGTGTTGTTGTGTCCCCACCAACAACTAAAGATATAAATTTTTCCCAATTTCTCTTCGAGAAGGAAGATGGTTCAAACTTCAAACTTTGTTGTAATAATCATTTAACAAACTACATTCTCAATAGTAAATATTGACATTCTAAATACTTTATAAAAGTCACTTATTGGACAACATTAAGGCTAAATATATGTAACCAACTATTTTTATACCTAGAGAAAACCAAAAATAAAAAGGATATAAAAGTAGACATGTTAAAAGTATTTACATTTCCTACAAAGTTTATTGCATTTGAACTTCATTTAGAAATCCCATAAACATCTAATTGTGATTTAGGATACATTCATTTGAGTATAACACATGTTCAATAAATCTCGAGACACTCAACATAGAATCAAAAAATAAGGGTCGTAATGTGATAAGTTTATGTCTTGTAAAAATACAAAATAGTTGGTTGAATAAAATTAGAAGTATAAAAAAGAGAATTCCAAATTTGCTAGAGAAAAATTGCAATTATAGAAAAGAGAATTCCAAATACTTAAATACAGTATTAAAGAGACAATTACTTAAAAAAATTTGCTTTTAATGCTAGTATATATGTGTCAGTTTTTCAATTTATAGTTTAACAATTTACCAAAAAACTATATTATAATAAAGACTAAAAATAATATAATCACTAAGGGAAAGGACCTAGTGACTGTGGACCCTAAATTAAGGGGTGTATATATCCACTTAAATTTCATAAAATTACAAAAAATACCCTTTAATAAATAGCGACTTCTTTAATATACGATTTTCCTTTCAAATATTTAAAACATGTAGATGATACTTTTTAAAGGTATTTAAATAAGCTAATTTTAAATAGGATCTTAAGGTGGACCATTAGTTGAGGATTATGTCATGTAGTTAAGTCTACATAGCTAGCATCATTTGATTGGTTTGATTTTTGATGTGACCTACTCTATTGGATACTTTTTATTCAATTTTTAGTTGTAAACATGACATGTACTTATATTAATTGAAACAACTATTAGTACTTTAATGCACATATTATTATACCTTCCCCACCATTGATCCATGCACAATGAATACTTCCTTTCCCCTAGAGAGATTAATATTAAAAACCAAAAAACTCAAAAATTTGAATTTGTTTTTTTAGAAAATTGTTTATATCTAAATATTAGAAATATAAATTTTGTTATTAAAATAATTTTTTTGATTAGTTAAAGTAGATTATTAAAAAATTGAAGTCCAAAAAATTGTTGTCAACTGTTTTATTGAATTAAATTTATTACAATAATTATTTTATTAAAGTAAACTCATCACATCTAATATGCATGTTACTATATATGTTAACGTTATAATTAAAAATTATAAAAAATATCATATCATAACAAACCAAAAAATTATCTAATCACTAAGTACACTGAGAAGCTTTCCTACAGTGGTAGTCAAGGTTATAATGGAGTGAGTTCCTCATTTTTATTTTCAAATACAAATTTGACATCCATTTGAACATCACATGATAGTTCATCTATAATTTTGATTTTTGTTGGAATGCCACTTTAAATGTTTTTTGCTTTGAAAAGTCGATTAAAAAATAGTAATATCTTAGTCATATAATAATATTTGGGCCCTTTGTTTTGAATAGATTTTTGTCTAAACTGATACACTTGCACATCTAAATGATTCCATGTACCACAAGTCAATGAGAAATTGATAGATAATTTAATAAAGTTATTAACTAAAATTGTATGTGAAAAATCTAAAAGAAGAATCTTTAAAACTGATATCTATTGAAGTATTTCATATAGATACATTTATTATAATAAACTTATTATATTATATTTATTTATTATTATTATTATAGTAGTATACTCAGATATCTAGACGTATATTTTACATTGATGTATTCAAGATATTTAAAGTAATGGCCAATGAAAACCAAATAAACCAAAAAATTTAAATCCATTTTATTTGAAAATTATTTGACTGGTTGAAAGTTTTTTTATTTAGTACTCAAAGATTAATATGACATAGACTGTACATATATTATAATACATTCAATAAGCTACTGAAGAATGAGAAGTATACGAAGGATAGAAGCGTTCTGGTTTGGGCAAAGAAGTAAAAGGCCTAATGCTATCGGAGGTTACAATTTTTTCACAGGAAGGACACATTGTTAAAGCTGGTGTTGGAAATTTCATGTACAACGGAGATGCCGCTGAAAGTTTTAGAGATCTCAGTTCTGCTAACTCTTTCTGTAGTCTTCTGTTTTCCTCCGTTAAAGACTCGTAGCAGCCTTTCAAGAATTCACAGTCCACTTCGGTTTGCTTAAGCTTGGACCTGCAAATATCATGAAATAAATTCAGTTTCTAACTATTTTGATTATTATGGTTTATGATATATCAATTGAATTGCAGGGGAGGATTGATGGTACCTTGCCCTCCTGTTTTGGAACCAAACTTCAACCTGTCGAGGGCGAAGATTCAGCTGCTTTGCCAAGGCTTGCTTTTGTTTCTGAATATGTGCACACATAAAATAAATTTCACATATGTTTGCAAGGCTGACTGGTTAAAAAACCAATAATAAATCCAGCAAAAAAAATGGTAAACTGGTTGTATCTAAACATTACTATGTCTGTTCTTAGATAGTCTATTGAACCATAATTAAAAAAGATTATTATAAGATAACAATGTAATGTGTTGTTGTGAAGAATGGAAGGTTCCTGAAAACGTCCCGCAGTCCACTTATGACAGCATGTGAACAGCAAAAAAGCGAAAAAATGTTAAGAAAAATTGCCAAAGGGAGAGGGATCAAACACACAACCAAAAGAAAAAAAAGAGAGTTTAAGTTAATTAATGGTAGAAAACATCAGAGTTTTGTAAGGCACACTTACAGGATTGAGAGTGTTGTTTAGTCTGAAGCTTTCTTCCAAAAGAGCAGTCTGATCTTTCAAGAGTCTGAGTTTCTTCCTTGTTCCACCACCACCTTCCTCTTCTTCATCACTAATTCCATCGTTTTTTTTCTTGATACTCGTGCCATAGCTGGTTTGATGGTTCACGAGTTTGGAATCCCCATGGAAAGGAGATAAGCTATGGGTATCGTCATATTGCTCAGAACCATGCTCTGCCATTGCCGATCCTCGATCTGGAGTTATATCCCACGCCTTAGATTTCCATAAAAAACAAAATCAAAACAATTGGGCCTTACAAAACTAAGCTATTAATTTACCTGATGAATTCTTCTTCCATGATGAAAAAATATGGAGAGAAGATGGAGGTAGAGGATCTGACTGAGCAGAAATTGAGAGACCGCCATTAAAATGTCCCCTTACGCCTAAACCCAACGCTGTATCGCATTCCTGATCATTCATAGCCATAACAAAAGCTCCTCTGAAAATTCAAGGTAAAAATGAGTCAGACAGGGCGGCTACCTAATTTGTAGGATTATTTGCTTTGAAAAAGAGAAGAGAGGATAATAAAAATAAATAATTAAACGTTCCTGTGAAGGAGTCGTGGGTGGTGGCCCACACTCCACTCATCTACTCCAAAATTGATTAAAAATGAAGTGGACTGACATAACAAGTCAAAAGGGTAACACGGCCGAAATGTCGATTCCCGCATGATCGGCGCAAGTGGCCATGTTATCCTGCCGCCTTCCAAAGGGACAAGATAATTGTGGCAATCATTTGTTGTCGGCGACTGTTTTATTTTCTATGATATGATCATATGGCTGTGACATTAAGAAATAATTTAGATATAAAGGTTTGAATAAGTAATGTTAAGTAGAGGGTTTCGTTTGAAAATGGAGCCCACGTGCGGCTTGACAGGCGGTAGGCAGTTTTTTTTGTTTATTTTAACCGTAGATTATAGGTTAATTTTTAGGGACCGTAGATAATGACAGGTTGAAAATTTTAAAAACTTTAAGTTTTTTTACATGGTTTATGTGAAAGTGTAATACATATATATATGAATAAATTATAGAAATATCTATAAAAATTACTAGAATTTACAGCCACTCGAAAGAGTTAAAACGTTAACGAATTTTGATTTGATAGGCACAAATAATTTGAAATTCTAGGCCTGGTCTTAAGCGAGTTGAATTGGAGAACTGTTACCCACTCCTTCGAAATTGATGGTTCGTGAATTGCTTTGCTGGATTTTGCAAGGCGTTTAGACGTTTTAAGTCACTTAAGATGTCAAAATACACCCACTTTTGAAATGTGACCGTCATAAATATTTAATTTAAATGTCAAAATAACATGTATATTTGAAATTTAACTATATATATATATATATATATATATATATATATATATATAATTGAGAAAGTTAATAAAGGAAATATACACAGACACTACACATTATAAATTTGTAAGATTAATGACAAATATAACATAAATGTAAATAGAAACTTTGGAATGTAAATAAAATAATAAAATAGAATGATTTAAGTTGGTAGCTAGAACTCATTTTCTACGTTTACATATGTTTTTCTAAGTGAGTCATTTCTATCATTTTCTTCAATACAAGTTTTTAAATTGTAATTTGAGATTATGTTTTAATATTCTTTTAATGATGTTTATGGATATTCAAATTAATTATTGCAACATTAATTTTTAGGAGAAAAAATGAATATGTGAAAAACTATGAAATTGATTAGTCCAATCTATTATCTAGAATTAAATAAAAGTCAAAGAACTATGGGAGAATATTACAAAGAACAACAACATCTATATAAAATTTAACTCAATTTATATATTTTATAATAATTATTATAATCACAAATTTAACGTACATATTAAATTTTGAATACCAAATGACATCCATATAATTTTCTAGACCGTCAAATAATCTAGGGAGTGCTTTACTATTTTGGATTATGTAACCGGTAAAAACTCCACCATGGTTTAAATGGTTAACCAGATTTTATATTTTGTACATAAACATGAGCTTTTAAGGTTGGTCAATTTTAATTTTAGAAATAAAATATATTTTTAATTATTTTAGAATAAGAATTTTTTTCCTACACGTAGAAAGGCAAATATTACTGTAGAAAAATATATGGTACAATTTACACTTACAGAAAATGACGCTGAAATTTCAACTTAAAAGGGCCTTGTCAAATTAAAATTGGTTGATAGTATGATCACTTTGATTTATGTCGATGTAAATTGTATTTTTTTACATATAAATTTTATAGTTTTTTATTACGCACGTCACGCGCATTATTAAATATGAAACAAATTAAATTAACTAATTTTGCAATTTATAATTGTCTAGAGCCACCTCCAATTTTTATGGGTTGTATACAATCAAAATTAAAAATAGGCTATTGATGTCCATTTCCAAAACTGCTACCACGTGATGACATCCTTTTAAAAGTTGAATTAATGACTTGGTCTTTAAGGTTAATGAAGTGGGACTTCAAAAATCTATAGTAAACCTCACACCATGTTCCTATAATAGGTTACATTTAATATTTGCGTTTGAAAACAAGTTAATTATATATATAGAGTATTTATTAGTACTAGTTACGTTGATAGGCATTTCACAGCGGGTCTCGTAGACTCGCACATGGAAAAAATTTCCAGCAAGTGAAGCACACTCCTCTGAGATGTAATAATACTCTGCGACCCCATCCACACATGTAGAGAAAAAATAGAGGGCAATGTTCAGTCATCTTTACAAATATATAATAATTAAATATTTTTGCAGTAAATACATGTAGTGATGAGATTTGACGGCCATGGTCACCCGTCGCAAAGATATTTAAGAACAATTTGACTTTATAATAAACTGTCACTATTATATTTTTAAATTTATAATCTATGCTTGTTTAGCTAATTGTCTCGTGTTTCAATTATGAATATCATAGAATATTGTTTCCGGTATAATAAATACCAAGACATTCTTTGTATAGAGATTTATTATAGATACACAAGATAATTTCTATAATATATTTCTATTATTTTATCGAGGAAGTATAGTTTTGAGAATAAGTTTGAAATATCCTTGGATTTTCTTTATGTTGTTATGATTTCTATTTCTTCCCTCTTTCATTTGAGGATGATTCCTGCAGATGTTTTTCCACTTGGTGGTTATTCACAACATCAACATTACTTCACGACATGAATGATGTCATGGAATGAAGACATATATGCCTCTCTATGACCTATAAAATATTGATCTTGAGAATCAACATATCTGAATTTTTAAAAGTGAAATATGAAGAATCAGATGGAGAGGAGAGCAAGATATAGAATCCATAGTTTGCAAAAGCTATGAAATATGCCACAACACCTTCAAAATTCACAAACCACTTGGTGGTTATCCATAACATCAAAATTATTTTGTAGTATACTACTATATCCTGGATTGGAGAAAGCAATGCATTGAATGAACCTAACTTTATGAACTATGTCGAGGTGTATATACTACAGAGTGCAGTGAAGCCTCAAGCATATGTACAATGGATGTACCTTATTATTGTGTAGTATACTACTATATCCTGGGTTGGAGAAAGCGATGCATTGAATGAACCTAACTTTATGGACCAAGTCGAGGTGTTTATATGTATAATAGACGTGTATTTACTATTATAAGTCACAATTTTCATTGTTTGTGATATATATCAAATCATAAATGTACAAATACAAATAGTTTATAATAAAAAGGTTAGCAGTGTGTGTGTGTGTGGTGCATTTACAAACTATATTTGTTTATGACAATATTGAAACTAAGTTAATGGCGGAGTAGTGTGTATGTCGAGTGGAAGAGAAGTATGTATGTAGAGAGAAAGTATCAACACAAAACAACGTAATTTTAATAATCTTCAAGCCTCAAAGGGAATTACATAATACAAACATGAAACAACCTCAAAGGGCTTACAACTTACTATGTCCTAACTCTACACTCGTTAATGTGCCAAGAAAACAAAGTTAGTGTTTCTTGTTCCTTAATACTAAGATCTCCCAAATTTCATGATGGTGTTATTGAAATGCACTTTTATGATTGTTAGTGCCCCTATAACTAACTTAGAAACCTTATTGTCTTGCAAAGGTGGAAATGGTAGCATCACCATCTATTATTTTGTTGATGCTAAGTGGGGTCATGGGGTGTGGTAACATAGGTGGTAGCAATAGGAGAAATGAAATGACCCACTCAACATGTTGACTCACACCACACTTTATAATAGGGGTGAGTATAGCCAAATGACATACACCTCTCTAGGTATATAAGTGATCCTTCTTCATGACACTAGAAGAGATAACATTCTCCCTATTCCTCATATTATAGTAACGTAGGACTGAATAATGTAAATTTCTCTATAGTTCACAAAATAAGATGGAAAAATTTGTTTTCGTTGTCATGAGGATTAATTTTCGTTTTGAAGCATCAAATTTTATATTTTAATGTGGTTTAACAACCTAGAATAATTCCTATAAGTAGATATTTTATCTTATGGTTGTCTCCTTTGTTATTCATTCCAAACATGTATTGTAGTATGTGTGTAGTTCCTAGTATCTCCTCCATTTGAAAACTGACACTTCACAATATCCATGTTTGCATTAAGTTGTTTCGAGCTTAACTCAAGGTTGAAAAGTGAATTCTAATGACTAACACATGGAGAGGAAAATTGATAAATGCCATTTGCCAAAATACTTTTTAAAATTAGAGAAGCTAGGCTAGTTTCACCATTTCATTAATAACTATATTTTGATTTTTTTCCACTTCCGCCTCTAGAAAGATGGTTGTTTTTGCTAGATTCACTAGCAAAGAGAATCCTACTTCATTAGGATTAACCATCATATATATATATATATATATATATATATATATATATATATATATATATATATATTTTGTAGGTTCCTTGAAAAAATTCTCATTTTTGAATTGATTAGATCATTGCAAGTTATAAGGTTTGGGAATTTGCATTACACTAGATATGTCATTGAATTGCATTATACTTGGTTTGATAGAATTTAAGAACCATTTCCATATAGGGAGTTGATAATAATGGAGGAAAAAAATATCCTTCAAATGTTCCCCTATTTTTTATTATATTTTTGCATGATGTTGTAAGCCATGGGGGGTTCACTTAGTAAAAGTATGGTATAGCACGTGCATTCGAAGGGTATTAAAGAATACTTTTAATTCTATTTTTTACCTCTAATTATTCAATTGATAATACCCCCTCTTGTTATATTATTAGAATGAAAATACTCCCTATTTTTTCCATGTACCTTACTTACCTATTTTTCCATTACAATTTTATTTACTTCTTTTTATTTCTACCCTAATATATTAAAGAGAAAATATATCATATTTCTTATTCAATTTTTTAAATATACATCTCCTTTCAAAAGATATTTTGAAGCCATTGAAGACCTATTACCAATCACCTTATAAATGTTAAGCATTAATCATTTATCAATAGTTCATCAAATAATTAAGATGGTGAAATAATATCACTTGTGTTGAAAAGCATACTCAATCCTAGTTTTCTACCATCTTATTATTTCTTGGTTAAGAATCTCTTAATTGAGATTTCTTTATTAAAAAAGAGATTATAATTTAATTTATGATCACACTCCTTTTGCAATTTTAAGGTATTTACTTTTAAAAACTAGGGTTCAAATATTTTAGTTTTATATTAAAATTAAACCTCCCTTTCCTCTGGCCCACCTCTCTAACCAACCCCCAATACCCGATTCAAAATATTACTAAATTAAACCCTTTCACCCCCTCATGTCTACCGGTATATTGAATTTAATTTTATTAATTTTAATTACCTCAATATGAACCCACGTGTTAGTATATTGTCTAGCTAATGAGCCCCCGTGTTGTAAGCATACAAACACAATAAAGGAGATCAAGATCTCACATATCCATGTAAATTTTAGAAATAAGAGAAATATTTTTAAAGTCTCAAAGTGGGAGAACATGTGTTTGTGCATATTTTCCTAGGTCTTCTTGGCCTTGATGGTTGGACCATCATTGTAATCTCTTTTTTTATTATTGGTAAATGGTATTTTGATGGGGACCATGCCCTAGCAAAACAAAAGGGTCAAAACCTAGATATAAAAAATCGGCACAGAAAGAGTAGGTCTAAAATCCTAGATATTCAAAAAAGCACCAAGACAAAGGGAGCCAAACTGCCCAATAGAAACAAACAACATACAACATGTCCACAACCAACCAACGACCTGCTCGCAACAAAAAACATCCCAGAAATAGAAGGCCTCTAACCCAGATAAAGTGATAAAAACACAATATAGGACAAGACTCAAACCTTGTCTGAAATGCTGATGAGTTTTGTTTATTGTATCCTTTTTTCCATCATTCCATCACTGTCCAATCCTCATTTCCTTCTTCCAAAACTATTGAAAGTTTAAGATTCTTGATGGGAATGTGACCCTTGACGAGGGGCAGTGGGGAACCATCCACTGTAGAATCAATATCAACCACTTGGGTAGAAGAAATATGATCTATCTTTGCAGGGATTAGCAGGTTAGAATGAGACTCCTTTTGAGGGAGGGAATTGTCTGAGGGATTTGAAGAGTCTTCAATTGGGTCTTGATGACACTGACCGTAATATGTTCTGGTAAAGAATCCTTACACTACACAATTTTTTCTTGCATTTGGAATGTGCACAGTCAACCAATAGATGCATGGTTTGATAACATTATTGGCATCGGAAGGATAAACCCTCATAGTCAATTTTGTAATGCCCCAACCTACCTTGTCTCGGTCAGCCTTATCTCCTGCTTGGCGTGGGCTGGAGGGAATTATTTTTTATTGTTGTTAGGGGCCTCTTTGTGTTGACTGACTGCGTGGAGGGTGGAGGTATTAAACTCTAGCGTGTTGGAGTCTTATGGCTGGTGGCTGCACTGCATTTATTAACCCTGATTTGCAAATCTTCTTTGTTCTGGTTGAATGCCTGCATATCCTGCTCTGGCTGCGTGAGATTTCCTTTTCTTGGACTACGTGCGGAGGCGTGTGAGAGACGTTCCCTGCCTATGCTGGTTGCATGGATTATTTGCTTGTTTGGTTTTTGTTTTTCTGCACGGGCTATCTTGAAGGAGCTCTAACCTTTACAATAACATGCCAATTTAATAGTAGCTTGACTATGTGGGTAGATTTGTTGGGGTTTGAAGAGCATGGACAAGGCATTGGCCTTCTTGAAGGATTGTTCAAGGTAAAACAATGGTGATTATGTGATCTCAAATGGGTAAGAACACCCATGGAAGGTGTTGAAGCCATTCTAAGCAGTCCGCGAGCTTCAAAAGGTGAAAAACTAGTCTCAGATACCTCCTCAACACTGATCAGCGGTCTTTTACTAGTCTGTACACTGTAGATTGTAATCACAGGGAGCAATTCATGATTTTTTTTCATGGTGTCTCTTGATTTGAAAAGGTGGAGAGTCGAAGCAAAATGGAGCTTTGTTTGAACGGCCTCCTGATGAGAGAATCGTGGCAGTTGAGCTTCACAAGGAGGCAACGGACTCTTATTTGGCGTATGCTATGTCTGTTTTGCTTGGACGTGCTCAACTCGGCGAAGCCAATAAAATGGTGCATGCTTTTTGTGTAGGTGACAGATCACACCCACAAGCACAGGAGATCTATGCAATGTTGGAGAAAATGTCTTGGGAGATGAAGGTAGCAGGATATTTTTCAGATCCAGAACATGCACTGAGTTTGTATCTCCAAATCGACTATGTGACAGTGAGAGTGCTTCCAGCAGACCTGATGAAATTTATTTACAAAGATTCTCTATTGAGATCTTACTTGTTCTACGATGTAACTCATGGAAGAGAATCTCATAGGCAGGATCTGTTTCATTTCAGTATATTCATGAAGCACGTTTTGCTTTGCAATAATATGAGCTTCTTCAACGAGTCACCAAGTTAGCAGGCATAAAGTTTTCTGTTGGAATTATCACACCTTACAAGCTGCAGCTGTAATGTTTGACAGAATGTCTGAAAAGGATGTTGTATCATGGACTGCCATGATTGTGGGATACGTTCAGAATGGTTATGGCGAGGAAGCTCTGAAACTATTCCAGAAATTGCTATGGACAAATGTTAAACCGAATAGATTCACCTTTGCAAGTACCCTTAGTGCTTGTTCCAGCCTAGCACTGCTAGAACTGGGAAAACAGCTCCATGCCCGTATCATTGGAATTGGCTATGAATCAGTTTCAAGTGTGGAAAGTTCTCTTGTCAGTATGTATGCCAAATGTGGGAGTGTAGATGATGCAGCTCTAGCCTTTGACAAAATAGTCAGTAAGGATTTGATCTCATGGAATGCCATGATTGCTGGTTATGCTTACAATGGAAATGGCAAGGAGGCTCTCCAACAGTTTAAATTGATGTTAGAGGCAGACATGAAGCCAAACCGAATCACTTTTTTTTAAGCGTCCTGTCTGCATGCAGCCATGCAGGACTAGTGGCTGAGGGATGCCATTATTTCGAGGTAATGAGAAGAGAACACATCAGCCTGGTAACAACTAACCACTATGCTTGTATGATTGACCTTCTGGGTCATGCGGGATGAATATGTGAAGTTGAAGGAAGTGAAAGCTGTGTTAATGACTCTGATTACTGAAAATACTGATATTGATGAAGTGATTGAAACTGTGAAACAACGCCACAAAGAGTCAAAATTGCCTGACATTGAAATTGTGCGTCTCTTACGGGATGCGCTTATGGATGTTGTCCAGTGGTCTGGCAAGAACCAACAAAAAATGCAAATTCGGCACTGCGACAGGTTCTTCTCTGAAAATATCTCCTCCAGCCTTGTGTAGATCACTTGTGTTTGTGGTAGCACGCATAGGGTATGTGAGTTGGTTGTCGAATCCCACAAGAAGTAAAAGCTCAAGGAAAGCAGTAGTTGAGCACAAGTGCATGGAGTCACTTCGAATACAACAATGCTCGTGAACTGTTTGACAAAAATCCTCTTCAATTGCTTGGTCTCGCGGATCGTGAATGTGGACCGCTTAGAACTGGTGCACCCGGATTCCAGTACCTACAGTTCTTATGCTGACCCGTGCGGAGTCTGTACGACCTGTTGAAGCTGGAGAAACAGGCAAGATATTTCTACACTTTTCTACTGCTATTTTATTTAAAATTATTGTGAAATCGAACCACTTTTCCTTGCATTGATTTGTCAGTTGGATGTCATGATGGGAGATTTCCCTTTCTGCTTGTTTCTTCTTGTTTTAGCTTTTATCGTTGACAGTATGTGGGTCGAAAGGATGCGTGTGCCCTCTCCTCTGAATGTTATGTTTCTCTTACTCGAATGATAGACCTTCGTCTGTTTGTTTATGTATTAATTCTTCTCTGCGATTGAGTTGCAAGTTATTATGTTGATCAATTAGTATTTTCGATAACATGGAAGTAAGTTACGATAACTATGAAGCTCCTCCCTAGCACCCAAGTTGTCTTTTGACGTTTTTTTTGTTAGCCCCTTCGCAAGTCCCTTTGATAACCTTTTGGCATCGAGAAAGAAAGGTTGTAGGATTGTGTGAGCAATGCGTGGGCTAGCCAGCTTAGAGTTTTGGTATTAAAACTGGTAGAATGAAAAGGTTTGTGTGCAATGTGTTTTTCCGTCTCGCGTGTTTAGACTCTTATACTATCTTTCATCTTGTTTCTAGGCTTTTAAGGCCATCCTCAAGAAGTACCTTGACCATCCCTATCAACTTGAACCATAACTAGCTTTTCGGATCAACTAAGCTGGAGGTTTCATTGTGCGAATCCAGTACCTCGTTGACACTAGAATAGTTTGGTCTAATCCCCCTCTCAGAATTATTGCTGATGGCGCTCTTCTATTTTTTTCTAACTGGCATTATTTTCTCCCTTGTAATGTTAACGCTATTAATTAATATTGGTCGGTTTTTATGCACGTAATTACCGTAATAGTTTGTGATGGAAATTTCCTTAAATGTGATTAATCTTCGGGAAAAAAACTCAGCTTTCATTTGATAATCTTATGGATTCATAGCGGAAGGTTTTGTTTTGATAATGTCACTTAGAAATTATGTTTGTATCTATTTGTGCGACGGTTGACTGTGTTACCAAGGGTTGCCGTAAAATATGGTTGTTTTGGGATATGGGTAATTTATTTTAAATTAACCAAACATTAGTATTGTAGTGGAGGTTTGCAAATCTTTAGTGTTATAAAAATTTGTTGAAGACATTATTGTATACTCTTGTTGGACGGAACCCCCTTCTTCTCTCGCGTGTTTGCTACTAGCCTGTAAGACTTTGACCCTTCTTGGATGATTGGAAAATCTTTGTAGTTAATGGTCAAAACTAGTATACTTTGCCTTCGCTTCGAAACTTATGTTGTGTGTATACCCTATTTGATTTCCGGTTTGAAACTCAATTATACATGGCTTTTTGTGTTAATTTTTGAAACCCGTGTTTCCCCTTTCTTGGGCCGATCAACTCTTGTTCTTTTAGAAATATATTATTTTAGCCTATGCGTTTGGTACCTTTGATAAATTTCTAGATGGTTGGTATATATATCAAATCTCAATCTTGTAATTATTGTTTAATTACTTACTTGATGGGAATTCATTTTTTGCTAGGTTGTTTGTTTTCTCCTTATAGGGCCAAGGGCCATTCTCATACGATTGTTACTTTCGTTGCTTTTGCTCCTAACTGAAGTACAAGGTCTTCTCCTTCTTTGATTGGCATGATGAAGACTTTATTATAACTTGATGTGTTGATAGTGTTTAGAGGTTTGAACCAATTCTTGTAATAAAGTGCTTCCTTTTCATGATATTGTTAGATAATAGTTATGGTGGTTTTGTGTAGCCTTATCTTGCTCAGTTCTCGTGAACTGACTCTTGTAGAAAATTTGCTGCAAATGGATTTGCGTGTAGATGAGGGATAGATTTGTAGACTTTTGTCATCAACCTCAGTTGAGAAGTTCCTTTGCTCGAAACCTTTTTATGTTGTTCAACTGTTGTTAACGTCCAGTGGAAAGTTTAAAAGAGGATTAATGTCTTAGTATAAAGTATTGTGGACTTTGTCATCTGAACTTTGGAAACCTTGTATTGTTTGACCATCATTGAAATTATAAGAAAATTTGGTTATTGTTGTTGAGTGACTTGGTTGGAGTATCAGTATTTTAAGAATTGATGTAATCTTGTTTTGTTCTTGTAAATGAGTGTTGCTACAACCTTGCCTTGAGAATAAATTTTGAGTTAAACCTTGATATGACTTAGTAATAAAGTGTCATAAGTAAACTAACATGGGATTGTTTAATACTTCTGGAAGTTAAATTAAAAGTTGCATTCAAATAAAGTAACGTAGGGGTCACCAACTTGAGAGCAAGAAATTCTTTAAGTAATCAAGGGCAAGACTATCATTGCAGGTAAACTCTATAACATGATAACCCTAGCTCCTCTAGTGAACATTATTCCTTTTATGGTGAAATTTGTAAAATGACCCTAAGGTGAAATGAACTGTTAATTGTTTGAAGATGATAAGATTTAATAAGCCAGAGAAAACAAATTGGAGACCTCACCATCTTTCTCACCGCCATTTGGAAAGTAAATTTTTACTCCTTGTTAATACTTTTAGCGAAGCCTAAGTAAAGTTGTTGATAATTCTGGTTAAGAGCCCTAGCTTCAATTAAATACTGGCAATAACTAATGAGGTCCTAAAGATGTTTCATCTCGACCTTCTCCCTCTAACCCTTTTTCAAGGCACCTTGTATCTCTTCTCTTAAGTGTGTTGAACTTAAAACCATGTTGTCTTGTGGGCAAGAACGAATCTTAGTAGCGTTAGTGGTGAGCAGATGGCCTTGTGGAATTTAAATACTCCTTTTTCTTGATAAACGAATTAAGCAAATAAATGTCATAATAGAGAAGATTTAAAGATAATTACTCAGTGTCAAAGGAATAAACTTGACTTGGAAAGTTGAAATATAGGAATCATATCTTGAGCCTCCTTGAAAACGTAAGCTAAGAATTGCAAGATGTCTTATTAAAATAAATAACCCTCAAGAATATCTCATTGTGGTTGGCCCTATCTGTAAGTGTGTCATGTGGATTGGACTTTCATGTTGTCTTGTCAAAAGAAGAGTACATTGTCCTTGATAGGTGTGAACGTTTCCGTGCTGCCTTTATGGCCATCCTTGTATCAAGTTGTTCACAGTGTTAGTTGTATCCTTGGTGACGACATGTTGCGTCATGTTATGTGTCAAGCAAGTCAAAAAAAAAAGTTATCCTGTATTTCACTGTGTTGTTCGTGTGTGGATTTTTGGGTCGTTACACTTGGTATCAGAGCATAGGTTCATGCTCTCGAACCTATGGGCCGGATTGGTGTTATATGATGATGTTACATGGTGGTGGTGGTGTTACATGATGATACTGCATGATGATGATGATGTTGCATGATGGTGGTAGATATTGGAAGAGTAATGTGCTTTAAACGTGATGTGATTATTGTCGTAATTGTGATATTGTGAACGCACATGATGTGTATGTCACCTTGTGCGTGTTTGTGATCATGTTGATATGTTGGGGATGGGAGTATTCTCTCTCCTTCTTGTGGATTCTATGAAGAGTTCACGTGTGAATTACTGTTTGTGATGTGTGAAAAGAATTATAATGTGGATGACGTAGTGTTGGAGCATTGTGACATATTGTGATATGTGAGGTGTATCAATGTGTTGTATGACTAGATTGATGTTAAAAGAAATGAGTTGTATCATGATGTTTTTACCATGTTTTGAAGAAATGTGTGTACCACCTTGTTATGTAGCAATGGATGTTATGTTGTGATGTACTATGTTCATCGTATGTATGATTGTGCAAATATGTAATGCTTCATGTTGTGATTTTGGGTCATACGGTGAGTGTATGAACCCTATCGTATGGTGATTGCACTTTGGGTGCAGAATGTGGTAAAGTGATGTGTTACACTCAGTGAATGTATGATCGTGATCTACCCTGTATATGTACCATATGTAAGACGTTATGGTAGTTATGTGTGTGCCACCGTTATGTTAGTGATGTTGTTGTATGTTATGTTGTGAACCTTACGCTAACCGACCCTGAGGGAAATCGGTAGAAGTGTATGTTGAGAGTGAGGAATGGTGTACCATGGGTCAATAACTCGAGCCAAAACTCGGTTTAGTAGATAACATGTGATTCTTTCCTCTCTCCCTATGTGGTTGTATGTATGCAACCTAAGTGCAACTATGACTATGTTTAGCCTTGTCGAAGTGGTGGCGGGATGATTCAGATGGAGGTGATGACAGTTGTATTATTGATATGTATTTTACGAGCTGAGGCTCGATGTTCCGAGTGCTAGCAACTCGTTGAGTACCCCTTTGGTGGCTAGATAAGGCCACACAGTTATCGTAATGTGACATTATTATAAGTTGATTTTATTCGTAAATTGAGCTTTTTACTTTATTTTGTAAGGACCAGCAGCTTTTCTTGATTGCCATGCTTTACAATTTTGGGCATTTCCTTGGTTTGTGGCACTAACATGGGGATTTTGATACTAACTATGGCTATTTGGCCATTTATTTTTGCTTGATTTGGGTCTTATTTTAAATTTGGAATTTTTACTACCTTGCCCAAGGCTTGTACTTTGCCACTTGGCACTTTGATTGGATTGTTGTGCTGGTTCTATTGTCGTGATGTGTGGAATAGGGTCATAGGATGCACCATGGATTGGTTGGACCTATGGACCCGCTTCGTTGTATGGGGGTACGCCCCAAGGAGTTACATATAACTAGCGGGTTGTTGAACCACGCGTTATTATGTCACTTGGGTTAGGAGTGTTCGAACTCTATGTGTCTTGGACCATAGGGTCAACCGGCCTCCTTGAGGGAGGCATAAGAGACTTGAGGGAGGCATAAGAGTTTGAGGGAGGCATAAGAGACTTTGAGGGAGGCATAAGAGACTTGAGGGAGGCATAAGAGACTTGAGGGAGGCATAAGAGTTTGAGGGAGGCTTATGATATTTGTGTGTATGGTTGATGTTTCAGGATATATGTTGAGTTATTGTGATGTTTTGGTAGTGGTCTTTTGATGTATGTGTTACTCATGTCAGATGGATATGTGTTGTGATGTTGTGGTTATGTCATTGATTCCCTTGTGGACACTATGTACCTGTAGCATTTGTTTGGTGTTATGTGAATTTTTTTCATTGATGCAAATTGAGGAAATGTCTGGTGGATTGTAGTACTCTTTTGTTTGAGTATTTTGTATGTCAGTCATTGATGTGTGACGAGTACTATGTTATGTGGACTGTGCCTATTCTATTCCGTATTTGAGTAACCTTTTGTGGTGTAATACAATCTTGAAGTATATACTTGTGTGCTTGTGAATCTGTAGTGTCTTTTGAACCTGATAGGGTGTTGTGTTAGCAGTTCATGTTGGGCACCCACAATAAGGAATAAACCAAAACTCTTCAATGATGAAATTTTAAAAAGAAATTAAACTAAGAATAATGATAATGGAAAGGAGACTAATGAAATAATAAACAAGAAAGAACTGCCAATCTTCACAGAACATTGAAAGTTAAAATTTCTACCAAATGTTCCTAAGGCTACCCTGTGGCCGTGCTTTAATCAACTAAAATTTTAAACCATAGGGTGTGTTTTCTTCTTTATCTATTCCTTGTTGCAACCATTTCCTTTCCTCTGTGTAATGTCGCATCGAGGACGATGCTTTCTTAAGGGGAGGAGAATGTAATGCCCCAACCTACCTTGTCTCGGTCAGCCTTATCTCCTGCTTGGCGTGGGCTGGAGGGAATTATTTTTTTATTGTTGTTAGGGGCCTCCTTGTGCTGACTGACTGCGTGGAGGGTGGAGGTATTAAATTCTAGACGTGTTGGAGTCTTCTGGCTGGTGGCTGCACTACATTTATTAACCCTGATTTGCAAATCTTCTTTGTTCTTGTTGACTGCCTGCATATCCTCTCTTCCCGTGAGATTTCCTTTTGTTGGACTGCGTGCAGAGGTGTGTGAGAGACGTTCCATGCTGGTTGCTTGGATTATTTGCTTGTGATGGTTTTTGATTGTCTGCACGGGCTTTCCTGACCAGGGATCTTTTACTGTTGCCAATTTAATAGTGTTTGAGTGTGGAGATTTGTTGGGGTCCATGCAAGGCAATGCATTCTTGATACAGAGTTCATATAAAAGGCAGACTCTCTCTCAAGATTACACTTACTGATCTCAGGATAGAAGTGCAACACAAATCCATTTCAAGTGTTGAATGCATTATCCTCCTCAGCAGCAACTTCACAAGGTGAAAAACTTTGTGCAGATACCTCCTCAACACTGATCAACGGTCTTTTAGTTTCTGTACGTGTAGATTGTAATCACAGGGAGCTTAGATGATTTTTTTTTCATGGTGTCTCTGTTTTTCAAAGGTGGAGAGTCGCAGCAAAATGGAGCTTTGTTTGAATGCCTCCTTTGAGAGAATCGTGGCAGTTGAGCTTCAAAGGAGGCAATGGACTCTTTTTGGCGTCATGCTATGTCTATTTTTGCTTCAGACGTGCTCATTTCGGCGAAGCCAATAAAATTCGGTGCATGCTTTTTGTGTAGGTGACAGATCACACCCATAGGCACAGGAGATCTATGCAATGTTGGAGAAAATGTCTTGGGAGAAGAAGGTAGCAGGATATTTTTCAGATCCAGAACATGCACTGAGTTTGTATCTTCAAAATCAACTATGTGACAGTGAGAGTGTTACCAACAGACCTGATGAATTTTATTTACAAAGATTCTCTATTGAGATCTTACTTGTTTTATGATGTAACTCATGGAAGAGAATCTCATAGGCGCGGATCTGTTTCATTTCAGAATATTCATGAAGCACGATTTTGCTTTGCAATAATATGAGCTTCTTCAACGAGTCACCAAGTTAGCAGGCATAAAGTTTTCTGTTGGAATTATCACACCTTAAAGCTGCAGCTGTAATGTTTGACACCGAATGTCTGACTAGGGATGTTGTATCATGCATGCCATGATTGTGGGAAACCAAGCTCATTCCAAGGTTATGGCACACGGTGCTCTGTCTTTCCACCGGCTAAGGCAAATGAGTAAATCATGTATATTGGAAAGTACCCAGTGTTGTTCCCAGGCCTTGCAAGTGATAGAATGGGACTTAATGCAGCTTGAGGCAAAAGCCCGAGCATTGGCAAAAGTAGGCTAATGACCAGGTTTCAAGTGTGGGAAACTCTTGTCAGTTGTATCCAAATGTGACAGTGTAGATGGCAGCTCTAGCCTTTGATTGCTGTCAGGGATTTGATCTCATGGAATGTCAGATTGTTGGTTATGCTTATCCACGGCAAGGATGTCTCCATATAGTCTGCATTGATGTTAGAGCAGACATGAAGCCAAGGAATCACTTTTTTAGGAGCATCCTGTCTGCATGCAGCTAGCTGTAGACCCAGTGGCTGAAGATGCCATTATTTCTAGGTAATGAGTTCAGTAGAGAATGAGCCAGGAATGATTAACCACTATGGGGTGAATTGGCCTTCTGGGTCATGCAAGGATGAAGGTATGTCTCGAAGTTGAAGGAAGTGAAGTTGTGTTAGTCTGTGAGGGAAAATACTGAGGATGAAGTGATTGAAACTGTGAAACAAGCCACAAAGAGTCAAAATTGCCTGACATTGAAATTCTGTTAGCTATCATTCAACACGGGATGCGCTTTCATTGTTGGAAGTGGTCTAGTAGAACGAACAACAAAATGGAAATCCACAAGGCATCTAAGGAAATAGGTTCTTCTCTGAAAATATCTCCTCCAGCCTTGGCTGTAGATCACTTGTGTTTGTGGTAGCACGCATAGGGTATGTGAGTTGGTTGTCGAATCCCACAAGAAGCTAAAAGCTCAAGGGTGAAGCAATAGTTGAGCACAAGTGCATGGAGTCACTTCGAAAGGACAACAATGCTCGTGAACTGTTTGACCCAAATCCTCTTCCAATTGCACAGGTTACTCCCGGTCGTGAATCGGACCGACTTAGAAAGCTGCACCTGGATTCCAAACAGTTCTTATGCTGACCCGTGCGGAGTCTGTACGACCTGTTGAAGCTGGAGAAAAAGGAAAGATATTTCTACACCTTTCTACTGTTATTATATTTACAATTATTGTGAAATCGAACCACTTTTCCTTGCATTGATTTGTCAGTTGGATTTCATGGTGGGAGATTTCCCTTTCTGCTTGTTTCTTCTTGTTTTAGCTTTTATCGTTGACAGTATGTGGGTTGAAAGGATGTGTGTGCCCTCTCCTCTGAATGTTATGTTTCTCTTACTCGAATGATAGACCTTCGTCTGTTTGTTTATGTATTAATTCTTCTCTGCGATTGAGTTGCAAGTTATTATGTTGATCAAACTAGTATTTTCGATATCATGGAAGTAAGTTACGATAACTATGAAGCTCCTCCCTAGCACCCAAGTTGTCTTTTGACGTTTTTTGTTAGCTCCTTCGCAAGTCCCTTTGATAACCTTTTGGCATCGAGAAAGAAAGGTTGTAGGATTGTGTGAGCAATGCGTGGGCTAGCCAGCTTAGAGTTTTGGTATTAAAACTGGTAGAATGAAAAGGTTTGTGTGCAATGTGTTTTTCCGTCTCGCGTGTTTAGAATCTTATACTATCTTTCATCTTGTTTCTAGGCTTTTAAGGCCATCCTCAAGAAGTACCTTGACCATCCCTATCAACTTGAACCATAACTAGCTTTTCGGATCAACTAAGCTTGAGGTTTCATTGTGCGAATCCAGTACCTCGTTGACACTAGAATAGTTTTGGTCTAATCCCCCTCTCAGAATTATTGTTGATGGCGCTCTTCTATTTTTCCTAACTTGCATTATTTTCTCCCTTGTAATGTTAACGCTATTAATTAATATTGGTCGGTTTTTATGCACGTAATTACCGTAATAGTTTGTGATGGAAATTTCCTTAAATGTGATTAATCTTCGGGAAAAAACTCAGCTTTCATTTGATAATCTTATGGATTCATAGCGGAAGGTTTTGTTTTGATAATGTCACTTAGAAATTATGTTTGTATCTATTTGTGCGACGGTTGACTGTGTTACCAAGGGTTGCCGTAAAATATGGTTGTTTTGGGATATGGGTAATTTATTTTAAATTAACCAAACATTAGTATTGTAGTGGAGGTTTGCAAATCTTTAGTGTTATAAAAAATTTGTTGATGACATTATTGTATACTCTTGTTGGACGGAACCCCCTTCTTCTCTCGCGTGTTTGCTACTAGCCTGTAAGACTTTGACCCTTCTTGGATGATTGGAAAATCTTTGTAGTTAATGGTCAAAACTAGTATACTTGCCTTCGCTTCGAAACTTATGTTGTGTGTATACTCTATTTGATTTCCGGTTTGAAACTCAATTATACATGGCTTTTTGTGTTAATTTTTGAAACCCGTGGTTCCCCTTTCTTGGGCCGATCAACTCTTGTTCTTTTAGAAATATATTATTTTAGTCTATGCGTTTGGTACCTTTGATAAATTTCTAGATGGTTGGTATATATATCAAATCTCAATCTTGTAATTATTGTTTAATTACTTACTTGATGGGAATTTTGTTTTTGCTAGATTGTTTGTTTTCTCCTTATAGGGCCAAGGGCCATTCTCATACGATTGCTATACTTTCGTTGGTTTTGCTCCTAACTAAAGTACAAGGTCTTCTCCTTCTTTGATTGGCATGATGAAGACTTTATTATAACTTGATGTGTTGATAGTGTTTAGAGGTTTGAAACAATTCTTGTAATAAAGTGCTTCCTTTTCGTGGTATTGTTAGATAATAGTTATGGTGGTTTTGTGTAGCCTTATCTTGCTCAGTTCTCGTGAACTGACTCTTGTAGAAAATTTGCTGCAGATGGATTTTGCGTGTAGATGAGGGATAGAATTGTAGACTTTTGTCATCAACCTCAGTTGAGAAGTTCCTTTGCTCGAAACCTTTTTATGTTGTTCAACTATTGTTAACGTCCAGTGGAAAGTTTAAAAGAGGATTAATGTCTTAGTATAAAGTATTGTGGACTTTGTCATCTGAACTTTGGAAACCTTGTATTGTTTGACCATCATTGAAATTATAAGAAAATTTGGTTATTGTTGTTGAGTGACTTTGTTGGAGTATCAGTATTTTAAGAATTGATGTAATCTTGTTTTGTTCTTGTAAATGAGTGTTGCTACAACCTTGCCTTGAGAATAAATTTTGAGTTAAACCTTGACATGACTTAGTAATAAAGTGTCATAAGTAAACTAACATGGGATTGTTTAATACTTCTGGAAGTTAAATTAAAAGTTGTATTCAAATAAAGTAACGTAGGGGTCACCAACTTGAGAGCAAGAAATTCTTTAAGTAAACAAGGGCAAGACTATCATTGCAAGTAAACTTTATAACATGATAACCCTAGCTCCTCTAGTGAACATTATTCCTTTTATGGTGAAATTTGTAAAATGACCCTAAGGTGAAATGAACTGTTAGTTGTTTGAAGATGATAAGATTTAATAAGCCAGAGAAAACAAATTTAGACCTCACCATCTTTCTCACCGCCATTTGGAAAGTAAATTTTTACTCCTTGTTAATACTTTTAGTAAAGCCTAAGTAAAAGTTGTTAATAATTCTGTTAAGACCCCAAGCTTCAATTAAATATTGGTAATAACTAATGAGGTCCTAAAGATGAATTTCATCTCGACCTTCTCCCTCTAACCCTTTTCCAAGGATACTTTGTAAGTCTTCTCTTAAGTGTGTTGAACTTAAAACCATGTTGTCTATGGGCAAGAATGAGATCTTTAGTAGCGTAAGTGGGGACAGATGGCCTTGTGGAATTAAATTACTCCCTTTTCTAAATAAACGAATTAAGCAAATAAATGTCATAATAGAGAAGACTTTAAAGATGAATTACTCAGTGTATAAGGAATAAACTTGACTTGGTAAGATGAATTTGTACGAATCATATCTTGAGCCTCCTTGAAAACATAAGCTAAGAATTAAAGATGTCTTTTTAAAAAAAATAACCCTCACGAATATCTCATTGTGGTTGGCCCTATTGTTAGAGTGTTCTGTCGTTGGATTTCTATGTTGTATTGTCAAAAAAAAAAGTGTATTATCATTTTGGGTGTGAATGTTTCCGTGCTGACCTTGTGGTCATCCCCATAACAAGTGGTTCCTAGAGTTATTGTAACTTTGTGACGACATGTTGTGTCGTGTTATGTGTCGAAGCAAGTCAAAAAAAAAATATCCTGTCTTTTACAGTGTTGTTCGTGTGTGTGATTTTTGGGTTGTTACAATGGGTGTGAAGATAGTTTTTGATTTTTGGACTGAGAGGATCATCCTTTCCAATTGTTCTGTATTCTTACTTGATGTGAGGGATGTTGATAAATGAAACGTGCAGATTTAACCTTTCCTGGTCTATAACTTGATGTCAAGTGCGGTTTCATTTATTTGTTTTGCTCAAACCTTGCTTTTTCTTCGACATGTTGACTGTCTTTAAATACTTTGAGTCAATCAAGTAAAAAAATAATTATCCTATATTTTTATAATTGCGCTAAAAGACGATGATGCTACGACGACGATTGCCGAACGCAACCATGCAACCCGAAAATGCGAAAATGTTTTTTGAAGGGTGGAAACCTAAAGGCTCGAACCAAAACATGCTAGTCCCAGTATATGATTCAGGAACGATGATGATTAGTTTAACCTCATTCGATTTCGCATTTAAGATAAGGAGGGTCGTTATTCGAGTCTGAAAGTCTAATGGGCTGAAATATCGTAATGGACAACATCTGTGGTCTGTTAGCCATAGTGTCAAGGACTACGCCGGTCCCGGTAAAATCCAACTATTGTTATAGGAAAAGTGCCTCTATGGCACTAGCGTTGTTACCAAAGTTCGACGTCATGAGCTAGTGACCATCCACAGGGTCATAATTGTAATTTTAGCAATGATTACAAGGATGTCAGAAGTTACGTTATTCTAATAGTTGTATAATGGCTAACATCTATGTTGAAATTATGGTTAAAATCCGATGCTAACCGATTTAATACCTAATATGTTTTCCATAAATAAAAGAATTATATATCGCGCTATCAAGGAAACCCTACATTAAGATCTAACTTCGACATGTTACCATTATTACATTGTTTGTCTCTATGTGTTTAGATGTGCAAACACCTTATGTTATATCAAGTAGGATTATCATATGAAAACTATGGATTTTGTGTCACTAATATTCTATAAGTGTTTAACACTTAAAGCTAACCTAAACAGTTACTTCATTTCCTTAAACTGTGAACGCCTAGACATTAAAACTTTCTTCCTCCTTATGCGGTGACAACAAGGAAATACTGAGCTGCTGTATTGAGGAAGCTTTCAATTAAATTTCAGAGTTTGCAAAATCTGGTCCAAGGTCTTGGTTAATGGCCACGTTAGCAATTGGTCCTCAGCCGCATGCAAAGAAGCATGTGGCCGATATACTTTTGGAGCTAATACTTTAGATTGAAAGGCCGCCGTGCCCAGTCGACTCAACACTCTCCCAGTCAACTTTGGCCGCACGAGTAGAGGAGGCAAAAGGCGATAAAGGAGCCACAGGCGAGTGGACAGTCAGGTAAGGGAGGCGCCAATGACAGGTCTCCACTGTCAGGTATATTCAGCATCGAGGCATTCCTCAAGTGACGGGGATCTTTAGCAGCGTTTACATTATTTCTATTTAAACTATTCCGTGGAGACGTCTTTCCTTCCATGGTGTACTCTTTCTTTTAAGGAATTGCGGGAGTAGGACAGGTGGTGTCAGGCTGAGCTACAGAGCCCCTTATGCCAAAGTCTTTCTTTTTTTTTTAAAAGCTTTGGCAGAGGGCTATGGTAGACGATGTCTATCAGCGGATATCTGCCTAAACGTAGTAGCGACCAGACATGCAACAGTGAGCTTCTCTCACAATGATTTAAAGGACTGGTCTTGATTTCTAACTTCACTTTGTTTGGGCAGTTGCAAGGCTTGCCATGTTATGATTTTGTGAGATCGGTTGCACTGCAGTGTCTAATGCACCTTCGAAGTATAAAAAAAAAAACGTCCAAAATCCTTTGCTAGCATTGCAATATTTTATCAAATGTGACAGTCAGCGCTTTGTGTTTCAAGTTGTTTTTATCAAACTTTGACTAAAGACCGAGCGATTATGGCCACAGTCCAACTATACTGTAGTCTGTTCAGTATTGAATGCTTCTTCAAATTTTGTGTTTCCCCTTTGTGATATTTTATCAAAATCGATTGGGGACAGTGAAGGGCATTCATAGACAGCGCCCTATCCAGCCATGTAGTTATCTGTCAGACTATGGATCTCTTATAGGTGTTTAGTGACAGTATGTATTGCTTGTCTATTGCAACACTCTTAAATAGACGAGTCTGTCACAAAATGAATCGATTTTTAAAGCATATATTCAACTTTAAATATTCTCTATGAATGCATTTCCTTTTTTTATCAAGTTGTCTATCAGGCATATCTTACTGAAACGTTCATCATTTTTTTTTAAAATATATTGTAGTATTCTTAGTGAATAGGATCAAAAATTATAGGTTCATCTTTGATATTAGGGTGATTTTTTATGATCTTCTTGTTTTTTTAACTAAATTTATATTAATAATTAGGGAACAGTTGCGAGGCCTGCCATTAAAAGAAATATTTGTGAAGCTAATGACTCTAAGTTACTCCTACATAATGTAAAAAACAAAGCATGTTTTCAATATTTTTTTGAAATTCAAGGGATTCATTTCCTTTTACAATATGAAATATATATACAATGGTTTCATAAATGAAATAACATAATAGAGTTAGAGCACAATGATTTCATGGTTGCATATTGGAAGGCTATTTAAAATTTAAGTCTTTTCTTCATAATACAAGAAGAGGAATATGCACTAACATGTCTCACTTTTCAATACATCTCCTTTTTTTTTGCAACAAAATGAGATCTAGTATGTATATTTTTTGTAATTTCTTTCCAACATTCCACTAAAGAGATTCAACAACATTTTCATTAAGTTTTAAACAAGAAATACTTTCATTCCAACCATGCAACTTTTCCTTCAAATACAGATTACAATATCCTTTATTTTTGGAATGAAAGTTAAAGAAAGATACAATATTACATTTTTCCTCCACTCAAGGTGGGTACAATAAATGATATATTTACATTTTCAACAACAAGGTTCTTGTGCTCCAAGGTGTTCTTCATCCATGCTCCAAGTTCCAAGTATTTCAAATCACAACCAAGATAGGGGGAGAGGCAACACTCTCCTCCCAACCAAAACTCAATGGAGAAGAGAAGCAATCTCCTCCATTGACCCCCGAGCCCCAAACACAACACAATGAAGGGTGGTCTCCAACTCAAGGCAACAATACTTGCTTCCACAATACAATTTCTTCACAACATTCAAAGCTTAAAATAGAAGAAACAAAGAGGAAACACAAATAACACAAACTTTTCACAACAAGGCTTTCATCCAAGCCAACAAGAGAAGGAACTATGGGAAAGTTTTCCTTATGCCTCCCAATTGAGATGAGATGCCCATCCAAACCCTCCACAATAAAACTCAAGCCCCTATGACTCTTATGCCTCCCTCAAGTACCCCTTTTTCCTCCCATACTCTTATGCCTCCCTCCTCTTATGGCTCCCTCAAGGACAAGGTAAGAATGTGAACATTCTTACCCAAGATGGGCATCCCTCTCAAACTCCCTCCACAATTTCCTATTCTACTCTTATGCCTCCCTCATGAGTTTTCCCATAGACCTCTCCTACACTACACATTAAGCATTCTATCCATTTTTCACAATACACAAAAGTAAACATACATTATTCACAAATTTAGCATAGAAGCAACAACAATATGAAAGCAAAAAAAGGGAGAAGGTTTCCTACCTCTCCATTGGAGAAGCCTAAACCAAGAAGCTTTGTCCAAGCTCCCTCCAAAACAATCCAAGCATGCAAGTCCAAGCTCCTTCTTTTTCTCTTTCTCCCAATTCTTTCCTCTCCCAAAAGAAAATAAAAGAAAAGAACTCCTCAACAAAAACCTCCAACCCCCTCAACAAGAGAGGAAATTTCCATAAATAGACAAAAGGGAAGAGTGAGGGTGATGTGGCTCCTTGTAGGATGCCACATCACACATCCTCAAGACCACCTCCCTTTAGTCAACTCAAATCCCAAAACACCATAAATGGGTGGTTGGGTTGAATGACATCTCTTTTCCACATCCATCCCTTCCCATGTGTCTTAAGGCACAATTAAATGCAAAAGGAAGACAAGTGCACTCCAAAGTCACATTTCCCTTCCCAAAACAATAAATAATCCCCTTTTTGGCTTCCCAACCCATAGATATGGTTGGTAAGGGGTTTTGGGAAGTGTGGGACAAGTTCAACTTGTCCCACAAGTCCCCCAAAATTGCCCTAAATCTCAAATTCGAGATTCAAAGGATTTGGAGTGGTCAACACTCAAAACAAGCATTCAATACAAGAGGCAAACACAAGGCTCAAGGAGCCAACCATCAAAATTAATTACACCCACTAGACTTCCCTCCAAAACTTAAAAATTAAAACAAGATGTTAATTTAATCTAAACATACTTAGCAAAAGAAATTTTAAAAAAAGATATCACAAATAAAATCACCTACTAAAGTAAGTTAAAACAAGTAAATAAAATTCTTACCCCCTTGGTCACATTAGAAAATTTCCCCCTCATGGAAATTTTTCTTAACACATAAAAGAACAAAGGTAACACAATACAATTCACTAGTTGCCTTGACGACCAAATGTTGTAACCACCCGACATCTTGTTGTGTTTGGTTCCCAATCCCCCTCATGGTTGTGATCATGCTGTGTTTCATGCAAAATACAAAATACCTCCTTCGGCCTTGCGGCCATGTCAAAATGTCCAAAATAACCATATGCATGAAATTTATTAACATCTATACGTAATTCAATTATCCATTATTTCAAGGTTTAAATCACAACTTAATTATGCATTCCATCATTATCCAAAGTTATAGTAATGTAAATTCAACAACTACATTCTACTTATCATGGCGAAAGAAATCCAATGTTAGAACACATGCAATATATCCATATAAAAATAATATCGGTATCCAATAGTCTGTCCATGAGCCAGTGTAGATCATACAAAAACAAAATCCAATCATAACCCAAATGCATCTACTCACAAAACATCATGCTAATCAACGTAAGTATAAGTCATGTCCATATCCAAAAGTTTGCATAACTCAAAATGATAATCAACTAAGTGTCATAGGGAAGTGGGCATTACATCCCCCTCCCCTTAGACTAGACTTTCTCCTGGAAGTCACTGAAATAAGTGTGGAAACTGAGCTCGTAATGATGTAGCATCCTCCCAAGTAGCAGCAGTCTCATCGTGCCTGTCCCATTGGACCCAAACCCGATCAATCTCTCTGCCACGAAGGCCCAGGGTCTTGCGATCTAAAATGTGCATGGGCTCCACCATCACCTGCCCCTGATCCTGCACCTGCAATGCAGTCCAATCTAGCACATGAGAAGGATCAGAAACATATCTCCTAAGCACAGAAACATGAAATACATCATGGACGCGCGATAAGCTAGGTGGCAGTGCTAGACGATAGGCTAAGGGGCCGAGGCGCTCCAAGATCTCAAAGGGACCCACAAACTAGGAGCAAGCTTAGAGCCTTTTCCATAACGGATAGGGCTCTTATGCGGTCTGACACGAAGAAACACCTTCGTGCCTACCTCAAAACTGTGATCTGTCCTATGCTGGTCTGCATACTTCTTCTGTCTATCCTGCGCCTCCTGCAATCTCTGTCTAATCAATGTAACCTGCTGCTCCATGTCTTGTAATAAAGTTGGCCCAAGGGAAACCCTGTCCTCAATCCTATCCCAGCTAAGAGGTGTCCTGCACTCTCTACCATATAATGCCTGAAAAGGAGCCATGCCTATAGAACTCTGGAAACTATTATTGTAGGCAAACTCCACCAAATACAGATACTCCTCCCACCTCGACTGATGATCCATCACGTACATCCTGAGCATATCCTCCAAAATCTGATTCACCCTCTCTGTTTGTCCATCTGTCTCAGGGTGATAAGCTGTGCTGAAATTAATCCTCGTCCCGAGGGCATACTGCATGGTGGTCCAGAAATGGGAAGTGTATAAAGGGTCACGGTCGCAAATGATCTTTCGCGGAATCCCATGTAACCTGACAATCTCATCAAGGTATACTCGTGCCATAGCACTTGCTGTATAGGTGGTCTTCACTGGAGAAAAATGAGCTACCTTCGTCAATTTATCCACCGTGACCATGATGGCGTCGTGGTGGTATCTCGACGTCAGCAACCCAACAATGAAATCCATAGAAATGGTGTCCCACTTCCACTCTGGTATGGCGTGAGGATAGAGGAGGCCAGCTGGATGCTGATGCTCGGCCTTCACCCTCTGGCACTCTAAACAGTGGGATACAAATGAAGCTATGTCTCTCTGAAGTCCTCTCCAAAAATACAACTGTCTCAGGGTGGCGTGCATCTTCTTCACCCCGGGATGGGCTGAATAAGGTGCACGATGAGCCTCTGTCAAAATGTCATGTCTCAAGCCTCCATCTCTAGGAACATATATCCGACCTCTGTGTCTAAGAAGACCATCTGCCTCTAATGAAAATCCAACAAATCTCCCCTCAAGGGGTCTCTGAGACTCAATCTCTGCTCTGGCTGCAAGGTAGAAACTATCCTGAGGAAGCTGCCGCAAATCTGTGCCCACTGAGGCGGCCATAGCCACATGTCTTCGCCTACTCAAGGCATCTACAACCACATTCTCCTTCCCTTTCACATGCTCTATCTCCATGTCATACTCACAGAGTAACTCCATCCAACGCCGCTGACGAGCGTTGAGATTGGGCTGCGTGAAGAGGTGGCGAAGACTCAAGTGATCAGTCCTGAGTGTAAATCTCTGGCCGAGAAGAAAATGTCTCCACCGCACTAAGGCATGTACCACTGCTGCAAGCTCAAGGTCATGGGTCGGATAATTGAGCTCATAATCTTTGAGTTTGCGGGACTCAAAGGCAACTACTCTACCCTCCTGCATTAACACACCTCCGAGTCCTGCCAAGGAAGCATCTGTGCAAACGTAGAACTCACCCTGAGGATCTGGCACTGCAAGAATAGGTGCTCTCATAAGGCATTCCTTCAGTGTACTGAAGGCCTGCTCACATCTATCTGACCATAAAAACTTCTTCCCTTTCCGCTGAAGAGAAGTGATAGGGTGCGCAATCCAAGAAAAGTCCTGAACAAACCTCCTGTAGTACCCTGCTAGACCCATGAAACTACGCACCTCGGTCACACTAGTGGGTGCTGGCCAATCCATGATGGCTCGAATCTTGGAAGGATCGACTGCGATACCTTCCCCAGAAATGATGTGGCCCAAATACTGCACCTCAGGCTGAAAGAACGCACACTTCTCCAAGTTCCCGTAAAGGCGCTGCTCGCGAAGACACTGAAGAACCTGGCGAAGGTGCTCCTCGTGCTCCTCACGTGTGCGTGAGTAAATCAGAATGTCATCAAGGAAGATAAGCACGAAGCGATCAAGGAAGGTCTTGAATACCCCATTCATCAAACTCATAAACACTGCGGGGGCATTCGTCAAACCGAAAGGTACCACTGTGAACTCGTAGTGGCCATATCTCATGCGGAAAGTTTTCTTGTGAATATCTATCTCCACAATCCTGAGCTGATGGTACCTTGACTTAAGATCTATCTTGGAGAAAATGGTAGCCCCCTTCATCTGATCAAATAAATCATCAATGCGTGGAAGGGGGTAACGATTCTTGATCGTTACTTTATTCAGCTGACGGTAGTCAATACACAACTGAAAAGATCCATCCTTCTTCTTCACAAAGATCACTGGTGCACCCCAAGGGGATACACTAGGGTAGATTAGGCCTTTCTCCAGAAGGCCCTCAAGCTGCAACTTGAGCTCACATAACTCAGGAGTAGCCATTCGATAAGGTGCTCGTGAGATAGGCTCTGCGCCCGGAACTAGATCTATATGAAAGTCGATCTCACGTGGGGGAGGTAATCTCTGTAACTCCCCTGGGAACACATCGAAAAAATCTGAAAAGATGGGATGGTCATCGAGGGAATGTCCTCTCGACTCATCCTCTGATCTGTCACTGACCGTAATAGCAAACATCTGACAACCCTGTCGGGCACACCGCTTAAGCTGCATAGCGGAGATGGTGCGAATGGATACAACCCTCCTAACTCCTGATATCACTGACTCTACTCCAAGATCATCTATGCAAGCAATAGTCTTATGGTAACAATCCACTCTAGCTCTGTGAGCGGACAACCAATCCATGCCTAAAATGATGCCATAAGATCCTAATGGAAGGATCCGAAGATCAGAAGTAGTGGTGAAGGGTCCCAAATCCACTACACACTCCTTGACTAAGGAGTCTACAGAAATTTTGGCTCCAGAAGCCATCTCAACGTCCCAACTACGGCCTTGCCTAACTGCCACCAGCCTACAATGCTCTACTAAAGATGGTGCAATAAAAGAGTCAGAAGAACCAGAATCAAATAATATAGAGGTGGAAATACCACCAACACTCCCTGTCGTCTCAATCACAGTACTCTGATGCTCAGCCTGGCGGTTCTCGACCGCTGCGTAGATCCGATGACTCCGTGCCATATCTCCAACAGTAGGCTCTGAGCTCTGTGTCTTACCCTTGGTAGGGTTATGTGGGCAATCTCTCCAAAGATGTCCAACAACACCGCAACCATAACAGCTACCTGGTCCTCTCCAGTGGGAAGCAGCTCCAGCTGGTACTCTAGATGACTGAGATACAGATCCTGATGATCCGGCTATGGAATGCTGAGGTCTCCACTGACGAGCTCCTGCTAACTGGGCTCTCGGTGCACCCTGTGTCCTGATGGGACCCCTAGGAGGAGGCCCCATACTACGTCCTCTCTGTGCATCGAATCTCTGAGGAGGTCGGTAAGGTGGGCGGGTCTGTTGCTGCTGCTGCTGTGGTGGTGGCCTGAATGAAGCTTGCCCTAAACTCTGTCCACCCCATGGAGAAGGAACTGACCCCTTCGACCTACTATCCTACATCTGCTGAATACGGTTCCGAACTCTGTCTCTAGCCTGCTGTGTCTTCCCCCATGTCTCCTCTGCAATATAGGCCTTTTCCACGACCTCTGCTAATGTCTGTGGGCAGTGGATGCACACTGCGCCACCTAGATCCAAGTTCAGGCCCTGAATGAACCTGTGAATTCGTACCTGCTCATCCTGCATATAGTCGACTTACTGGAGTAGGTCCAGAAATCGACTCTCATACTCAGCTACTGTCATCGATGCCTGACGGAGGTCATGAAACTCGTCTATCTGCTACTGAATAAATCTCCTGGGTAAATACCTGCTCCTGAAATGCTCCTCAAACAGCTCCCAGGTAATCTTCTCTAAGTCGACATGGAGCTTCTACTCCTCGGTCCTCCACTAGACTCCTGCTCCATCCTTCAGAAGATGGATCGCAACACGAGCTTTTGTGTTGCTACTACAAGGACAGAGCTTGAAGCATCCGCTCAAGCTCACTAACCAGGCCTCTGCCTGAAAACCGCCTGTATCACCCGAATAGTGAGATGGTCGTAGCTTCAAGATCTCCCTGATATGGTCTGCAGCTGACGTATGACGAATCCTAGATCTCTCTGTATGCTCCTCCCTCTGTCTAGGGCTCCGAGACCTGTCCCTATGTCCTGAGATCCTATCCTAATGTCCTCTCTGTGGTGACTCTACCCTAGCCGACTCTGTACGGAAGTTCTCTGCCCTGTGCTCCTCGCTGTGTCGAGGGGATGCCTGAGCATCTACTGATGGCTCCAAACTATGTCTAGCAAGTCGTCCTCCCAAGGGCTCTCCGCGTATAGCGGCATTGACATCCTGGACTGTCTGCAAAATCTGAGGCAGAAGGGCTTCTACGGCCTGCTCTGGCGGTGGTATGTCTAGGTCTATATGAAGAGACCCCTCGCCCAATCCGCCCCTCCTACACAGATCAAGGTGAGAGTTAGTTCATTGTTCTAGGTCTTGAGCCATTTTTCTAAATTTGTTGTTTACTATAATTATCAACATTATGGCTTTATATTTTAAAAGTATTAGCTCTGTACTAAGTTGAATGTTCCTGCTTTGCGTTTTCCTGCGTGTGCCCAAGGGTCCCAGCTTTGAACCCCTGGCTCTGATACCAAAATGTAGCACCGCAAAAAGATGACGCTTCCGCCGCCGCGCCACTCTGATCGACCCGAAAAGTGCGAAATTTTTTTTAAATTTTTTTTATTTACTTCATTTCCACGATTCATGCCATGCATTTATTTGGGGAAAGTTTGCTAAACATATTTTCAGGTTTCATACCTTACGATCTATCATATTACAATTGTTCTGTATTCTTACCTGATGTCCCAAATTGTTTGATAAACGAAACGTGCAATTTACTGAGAAGTCCTTTCCTCCTCTATTGGTTTCTTCAAGTGCGGTTTCATTTATTTGTTTTGCCTTCCTTTTTTTTTCTACATTACGACTTATTTACATACTTTGCTAATTTATAATTGTGTTACATAATTATGATATATTATTATATATGTGCACTCATCATATCTTATGAGCTCTACACCAATGAGAATCGTTTTATGGTAAAAGCTAAAGCAAATCGTCGTGAAGGTAAGGAAACTGCAATGTAAAAAAAGAACATTAGTTACGTATATAGATTAAAAAACATTGAGAGAGAGTGAGACGTAAACATCCATTGTGATAATAATATTTATTCCCTTCTAGATGTCAACTTGGGCCGTAGACCACATGCCCTTTTGGAAAGATTTGTGGTCTTTAGCCGCATTGCTGTCCCGGTACATCAAATCTGCGAAGTAGGAAGAGGAATAATTGGAATTTAGCAAGATGTTGGAAGATTTATTCTAATAGTTGTATACTAGTCTAACCTATGTTGAAAATATGGTTGGGGTGGGTGGCACAACCAATAGCTGTCAGAAAGTAAATCTCCTCTCCTTGCGTGCCAGCTGCT
Source organism: Taxus chinensis (assembly GCA_019776745.2). Classification (NCBI taxonomy): domain Eukaryota; kingdom Viridiplantae; phylum Streptophyta; class Pinopsida; order Cupressales; family Taxaceae; genus Taxus; species Taxus chinensis. The sequence continues at coordinate 252,653,763 of CM034148.1, read as the reverse complement.
CTAACTGGGCCGCATGTTTTTTTTTGTTTTCTTTTCATTGATTCCATTAGATTTGCAAATCTTATGTTTTACCAGTCGGCCTGTTATGTTAAAACTGTCCCGTCGGTGTGGATACAGGGAAAGGGGGTAAAGGAGAAGCTAAGGCGCATGAGGAGATGAGTTACTTCCACTTTCATTGGGTGCCACAAGGTGTGAACGGGGTAGGTTTCAAAGTCAAGCACCTGTAGCTCAGCGGGGAGAATAGGCTGTGAGGGCGTCCAAAAGAGCGGGCTGTCCAACTATGTTGTTACCTGATCAGTATTGAATACATCCTCAAATTCGGGATTCAACTCGTGATATTTTTTTTTCAAAAAAAAATCGATTGAAGGGCAGTGAAAGTGCCACAATGTCTATTGGTTGCTTTGCTGTCCCAGGCGCGTGAGGAGGCAAAACGTGGAAGGGGAGGAGCCTCGGCACGAGTGACAGGCGAGAAGGGGGGCGGGGTTTCAATCACGGTCTGCCACAGCAGGTCGGCTAGGCAATCGCCTCAACAAGTTTCTTTTTTTTTTAAATTTTTCTGAGCACAAAACAAAACAAGCAGGTTGACCTTTCATGTTGTTATCTGTTCAGTATTGAATGCATCTTTAGATTAAGGACACGTCTTCAAGAAGCTTCCATCAAAATCGATTAAAGGACGGTGAGAGTGTTTCAAATTCGATTGGGGAACAGAAAGAGTGTTTAATGGCGACCTGAACCAGTGTTTCACCATGGTTTTTACTACTGAAAACATGCTCAGTCACGGTTTAGGCGAGGATCTCATAGAGATGGATCCGTTTCATATCATACCATGTATATGCTTTTGTAGTAGTATATGAGTCTATGTATATTTTTATAGTATTTTGAAATATCTTTACAGAAATTGCTTGCTTATTTGAAGGGAAAAATCAATAAATAATGTAAACTGTTCCGATCTCCATGCCTTGCTGAGTGCTTCCTTACGCTGCATCAATCAATCAAAGAAAATGTATCTAGACCATGACTCCAACAATAGCGGGTCTTCATTTACCTTTCAAATCAATATGCCATTACCGAGTTCTTAGATCAGAGATTGTATGCTCTTATAGTTCATGAAATAAGATAAAACTTTTGTATAGTATTGTGTGAATTTTTCTATTTAATGGTTTTGGATCATGTTTTATGATCTTTCATCAAAATGATCAGGGTGTTAAAAACAGTTTGCTTCAACTTTTAGAAACCCGAAGAACAATCCATTTATTTATATGTTTACTATTGTTTCCTTACTGCAGTTCGAGTTTGTGTACCTAGTTAATGCAATTAGATATTGATAGTATATTGTTATGAGTAGGATCTAAAAATAATACGTCCATTAGTGGTAATATTTCATAGATATGGGTTATATTGAAAATATTAATTCCTTATTATGTATTAGGGAACATCGGGTATTAAACTTAATAAGTTTATAGACTATGCATTAGAATTTCTTCTACATAATTTAATCAACAAAGCATGGGTTTTCAAAGGGATTCGGTTTCGTTTCCCTTTTACAATATGAAATGGATATATAAGAAATTCATAAATGAGAATACACATAATAGAGTTAGGACACAATTTACTTCATTTGCATATTGGAAGCTATTTAAAATTTGAGACTTTTCTCCATAATACAAGAAGAGAATATGCATTAATGTACTCACTTTTCAATACCCCCTTTTTTTTTATGCAACAAAATGAAATCTAGTATGTATATTTTCTTGTAATTTTTTTTTCTAGCATTCCACTAGAGAGACCTACAATATTCCCATTAAGTTTTAAACAAGATCTACCAACATTTCAACCATGTGAACTTTTGGGGCAAATACAGATTACAATGTCCTTTATTTTTGGAATGAAAACAAGATGATACAACTTTCTTTCACATGCAAATTTTACAACAAAATAATATATATAAAGGAAGAAGGAATAAGTCTTCACAAGCTCCAAGTTATTCTTCATCCATGCTCCAAGTTCCAAGAATTTCAAATCACAACTAAGATAGGGGGAGATGCAACACTCTCCTCCCAACCAAAAATCAATGGAGAAGAGAAACAATCTCCTCCATTGACCCCCGAGCCCCAAACACAACACAATGAAGGGTGGTCTCCAACTCAAGGCAACAACACTTGCTTCCACAATACAATTTTCTTCACAACATTCAAGGTTTAAAGAAGAAACAAAAAGGAAACACAAATAACACAATACTTTTCACAACAAGGCTTTCATCCAAGCCAACAAGAGAAGGAACTATGGGAAAGTTTTCCTTATGCCTCCCAATTGAGATGAGATGCCCATCCAAACCCTCCACAATAAAACTCAAGCCCCTATGACTCTTATGCCTCCCTCAAGTACCCCTTTTTCCTCCCATACTCTTATGCCTCCCTCCTCTTATGGCTCCCTCAAGGACGAGGTAAGAATGTGAACATTCTTACCCAAGATGGGCATCCCTCTCAAACTCCCTCCACAATATCCTATTCTACTCTTATGCCTCCCCCATGAGTTTTCCCATAGACCTCTCCTACACTACACATTAAGCATTCTAACCATTTTTCACAATACACAAAAGTAAACATACATTATTCACAAATTTAGCATTGAAGCAACAACAATATGAAAGCAAAAAAAAAAGGGAGAAGGTTTCCTACGTCTCTATTGGAGAAGCCTAAACCAAGAAGCTTTGTCCAAGCTCCCTCCAAAACAATCCAAGCATGCAAGCCCAAACTCCTTTTTTTTTCTTTCTCCCCAATTCTTTTCTCTCCCAAAAGAAAATAAAATAAAATAACTCCTCAACAAAAACCTCCAACCCCCTCAACAAGAGGGGAAATTTCCATAAATAGACAAAAGGGAAGAGTGAGGGTGATGTGGCTCCTTGTAGGATGCCACATCACACATCCTCAAGACCACCTCCCTTTAGTCAACTCAAATCCCAAAACACCATAAATGGGTGGTTGGGTTGAATGACATCTCTTTTCCACATCCATCCCTTCCCATGTGTCTTAAGGCACAATTAAATGCAACAAGGGAGACAAGTGCACTCCAAAGTCACATTTCCCTTCCCAAAACAATAAATAATCCCCTTTTTGGCTTCCCAACCCATAGATATGGTTGGTAAGGGGTTTTGGGAAGTGTGGGACAAGTTCAACTTGTCCCACAAGTCCCCCAAAGTTGCCCTACATCTCAAATTCGAGATTCAAAGGATTTGGAGTGGTCAACACTCAAAACAAGCATTCAATACAAGAGGAAAACACAAGGCTCAAGGAGCCAACCATCAAAATTAATTACACTCACTAGACTTCCCTCCAAAACTTAAAAATTAAAACAAGATGTTAATTTAATCTAAACATACTTAGCAAAAGAAATTTTTAAAAAAAGATATCACAAATAAAATCACCTACTAAAGTAAGTTAAAACAAGTAAATAAAATCCTTAACCCCTTGGTCACATTAGAAAATTTCCCCCTCATGGAAATGTTTCTTAACAACATAAAAAAAAAACAAAAGTAACACAATACAATTCACTAGTTGCCTTGACGAGCAAATGTTGTAACCACCCAACATCCTGTTGTGTTTGGTTCCCAATCCCCCTCATGGTTGTGATCATGTTGTGTTTCCTGCAAAATACAAAATACCTCCTTCGGCCTTGCGGCCGTGTCAAAATGTCCAAAATAACCATATACATGAAATTTATTAATATCTTTATGTAATTCAATTATCCATTATTTCAAGGTTTAAATCACAACTTAATCATGCATTCCATCATTATCCAAAGTTATAGTAATGTAAATTCAACAACTACATTCTACTTATCATGGCGAAAAAAATTCCAATGTTAGAACACATGCAATATATTCATATAAAAATACTATTAGTATCCAATAGTCTATCCATGAGCCAGTGTAGATCATACAGAAACAAAATCCAATCATAACCCAAATGCATATACTCACAAAACATCATGCTAATCAACGTAAGTATAAGTCATGTTCATACCCAGAGTCTGCATAACTCAAAATGATAATCAACTAAGTGTCATAGGGAAGTGGGCATTACAGTTTCCGTGCTCCCTTTATGGCCATCCTTGTATCAAGTTGTTCACAGTGTTAGTTGTATCCTTGGTGACGACATGTTGCGTCATGTTATGTGTCAAGCAAGTCAAAAAAAGAAGTTATCCTGTTTTTCACTGTGTTGTTCGTGTGTGGATTTTTGGGTCGTTACAGCCTCCATCTTTGGGAAATCCAATGATGGAGTTGAGAAATCGTGGGACAAAACTTGTGAAGGTTTCAAATGAGGCCAAGTTGGGAGATATTTTCCTCCTCCTTGAGGACCTTTTGTAGTAGATCCTCCTCAATATTTAGCACCGGATCCTTCTGTACTAGTTTTAATAGCCTATCAACATTTCTTGTACTTTCCTTCTGATTGGAGACAACTTTAGTAAAGGATTTGGTGGAACCGCCATTCCCCAGCTTAGTTGATCCACTTCCCTGCTTCCCCTGACTTCCACTGCCATGCAGGAGGGCATCTGCATTAAGGTCATTGTTTCCCCCAGATCCACTTCTAGATCCATAACCATTACTACTCAGATGAGGAAATTTTACAGGGGAGGACATTTCTTCTTCTGGGTTGCCTTTTCCTTCACCGTCATGGACCCCTATTTTGAGTTTGGGCAGAGAAACTCTTCCATTGTTTTGCACAAGGGGTTCACGCTTGTAGCAAAATCTAAACCAATCAAACAAAAGCTCTCATTTTCCCTTGCAGTCTTCTTCCTAGCGTCGTTGTCTAGATTTGCTTGGCCGCCACTGCAAACCTTGCCATTATTTTGAGAAAGGCCATTTTTTTCTTGATATAAGTTTGGGTCCTCATTTTCCTTTCTGCCTTCTACTATGTTTCCGTCGCCCACAAACCCAAGGCTTGCATTAGGGTTCCTATATTTTTTGCTCGGGCTTATCATTGTCTGGACCCATTGTAATCTCTTTTTTATAATTGATGTCTACAAAATTATGATGTATTAAATATTCATCTAAAACACCGTTTAATAAATTATTAATTCTTTAAAAGTTATATTTTATAAAATTAAATCTTAATTTACTCTTTTATATGTATTTAAATATGAAGTACAATATATGTGGTTAGGTGTATTACATTGTTTATGTAAAATCATTTTTCATACCTACATCCATACATATGTATTTTTTCTTAAACATATTTTATACTATTGAAAAACGAAGAAAGAAAAAACAAATAGATAATTTCAATCTAAAGAAAATTATTAAATAATTTAAATACATATTTTACATTAAAAAAGAGTAAACTTAATTTCAATATAAAATCAACTTTAAAAAATAATTTCAAATATATATTAAAGCTATTGTAAGTAGTCATTGATTTAGATGTACATTTATGCAATTTGCTATATGTTTCCTCTCAAACATGAGTAAAGATGTGGCGTTCTATATAGTTTAGTGCTCAATATATTGCTTCAACATTCATTAAAAAAACATGAATTATACATTTAGAAACTTTATCGTTGTCCAATATGGGTCGACCAAACTTAAATATTATTACTTATCTATATCCTACAAAACTTAAACTTATATGCCTCTCTTTGAATTGTAAAATATTGATATCGAGAATTAAGAAGATTGAATTATGAAAAGTGAAATATGAATAAGGACATGGAGAGGAGAGAAAGATATAGACACTACAGTCCATGGAAGCTATGAATCATGGTGCAAAACCTTAAAAGTCTAAAAACGACTTGTCACTTGGGGGTTATCCACAACATCAATAATATTTCGTAGCATGTATGATACCATGTAATGGAGACTCACTCACATGGACAACAGATGTAGTGCTTTATTGTGTAGTATACTACAATACCATGGGTTAAAGAAAGTTACATATTGAAGGAACTTGGCTTTGTGGGCTAGGGAGAAGATTCTATCAGTATAATATACATGTATTTACTATTATAGGTCATGATTTTCATTATTCATAACATATATCAAATCATAAATGTAAAATTAAAAAGATTGTAGAGTACAAATTATGTTATGTGTGAATGTGTGTGTGTGTGTGTGTGTGTGTGTGTGTGTGTGTGTGTGTGTGTGTGTGTGTGTGTGTGTGTGTGTGTGTGTGTGTGTGTGTGATGTGGTACATATGAAATATATATGTATATGACTGTAGACACAAAATCAATGCACTTGGGTACATTTCTAGGTCCTAAAAGCATGCTAGCATTTACATGATTCCTAAGAAAGAAAACTAGTAATTTACAGCTCCTTTTATCCCGTTTCTTTGTCTTTTGCACTTTTATATAATTTATACATCTTACACTCTTGTCAACATCTAACTATTTTATATTTATATGGCTTCAGACACTAGTACCTAGTCAGGACACTAGCGTTAGGTTCTCCTATCCTCCTGGGCGCTCCTGTCCCTCTTTATATTTTTCTATCCTTTTAGATCCATTTCGATTCTTAATTACCTTTTACTACTTTTGGGTTGGCCTTTCAGTTGTCAATTACGAAATTCAAAAAAAGGGAATCATATAAATAAATAGTTATGTTTTCAAAATGGGGGACCGTCGAGCACTACACATTACTACCATCACCTAAACTTGCATCCAAAGGCAGTAAATAAATTCAATGGTATCCATCTAGCATCCATACAAGGGACAAGGGATACATCACTTCTGCATACACTCCATAGGAGGGGAATTTTATTCTATTCGAAGAACATGTACTATAGATTTTTTATATTCTATATCTATCCCACTATCATTTGTGTAATTTGCACAAGGGCATTCTAGGTCATCATTTCTACACACACACACAAGAACTACATGGAGTCTGTTACGTAGTGTAGTTCTCGGTCACAAATTCCCTCCTAGGGTGATCGCTGGGGCCAGTTCGACTTCCCATTCTACATTTTCCTTTTTAGGTTTGATGCGGTTTATGGATATGTGCAGGTTAACTTATTTCTTGTAGGTTATAGGTGTCATCACAAATCAGAAAGAGAATATGAAGTGACAAATAGGGACCAACATTGAAGATTATCCCACACATAAAAGAGCAGATCCAAAGCACCTACACAAACACTGGAGCACCTAGATCTAGACTCCAGCGCCAAGACGCTCCTACCCTCCCATGGGCTCTTATGTCCTATGTTGTTTTAGAGTTCAGAACCTCCAGCGAGCCTCTGTGACACTCTTCTCAGTTTGTTCTGTATTTCATCTTCCCAGTTTACTTCCTATTCACTCAAAAATCAGCTAAGTCCTCTTATCCTTCCTTCTTTCTTGGGGTTTCATATAATTGCTTTCTTATTACTTGTGTCTCATTGTATATTAGCATTTTTACATCAAGGGAATAATAGTTACTATGCAATAAGATTTAATTAATTCAATTTACATTAAATCAATGAAAATATTGAAACTAAGTTTATGTACAAAGTAGTGTGTATGTAAAGTGGAAGAGAAGTGCGTATGTAGAGAGAAAGTGTCGAAACAAAAAAATATTACTTTAATAATCTATAACCCTCAAAGGGAATTACAAAATACAAACATGAAACAACCTCAAAGGGATTACAAATTAATATGTCTTGACTCTACACTCATTATTGTGCTAAGAAAACAAAGTTATTGTTTCTTTTTCCTTCACACTAACACAGTCCTCAAAAACCTAACATGATGGTGTTGCATAAATGGACTTTTCCATTTTCTAGTTCCCTCTATAACTAACATGGAAAGCTTACTGATCATGCACAGGTGGAAATGGTAGCATCACCATATATGGTTTATTGATGTTGATTGGTGTTGTGGGGTGTGGGAAATTTTATGGTAGCAAAAAGAGAAACCCAATGACCCACTCAACATATTGACTCCCACCAAACTTTATAACAAGGGTGAGTAGATTCAAATGATCTACACCTCTCTATATCTATAATCAAACCTTCTTCGTGACACTAGAAGATATGACATTGTCCCTTGTTCATCCTATCCCAATAATGAAGGATTGAAGAATGTAAATTTCTCTCTAGTCTACAAAACAAGATGGAAACATATTATTTCATTATCGTGAGAATTAATTTCCATCTTAGAAGGTCAACTTTTATACTTTGATGTGGTTTCACAACCTAGAATAATGCCTATAAATAAAAAGTTTTATCTTGAAGTTTTCTCCTTCCTTATCCATTCCTGATAGGAATTGTAGTATGTGTGTGGTTCTTAGTATCTCTTCCACTCAAAAACTAACACTTCACAATATCTAGGCTTGCATTAGGCTGATTCGAACTTGACCAAACTAGATATGTCTTTAATTTACTTCATCAAATAGACAACTCAAGGTTGAAAAGTGAAATATGAAGACTAACACATGGAGTGGACAATTGAAAAAAGTCATTTGCTGACATAATTTTTAAACTTAGAGAAGTTGGGCTAGATTGACGATTTCATTAGTAACTGTTTTTATGAATTTTTCCATTTTCACCTCTGGAAGGATGGTTTTTTTTAATCTAGAGTTGCCAACAAAGTGAATCAAAATGTAGTAAGATTCTCCACCCTACCTATAAGTTTTTTTGCGAGTTCTTGCAAAATTTTCCTATTATTGAATTGATTAAATCATTGCAAGTTATAAGGTTTGGGAACTTGCATTACATCTAATATGCTATTGAACTGCATTATACTTGGTTTGATGGACTTGAATAATTATTTACATAGAGGGACTTGATAATAAAGGAGGGAAAACACCTCCTTCAAATGATTTCCTATCTTTATTGCATTTTTACAAGTTGTAGCTAAACGGAAAAACCAAGAAAGGAAATCAACATCTCACATATCCATGTAAATTTTTAGAAAGAAAAGCAAAGCTTATAGAGTCTCAAAATATGTGAAAAAATTCATGCAATTAAACTCACCATAATTTATAGTTGTGAGGATTGTATTGCTGCAATATTAACTATATGAGAAGAATCATTTTTAGTCAAGGTTGTTTGTTTACATACAAATTATTCTAGGTCTTCTTGGCCTTGATGGTTAAACAATCATTGTAATCTCTTTTTTATAACAGACGCATCCATAATTATGACACATTATGTATTCATCTAAAACACCCTTCAACCACTAATTAATTCTTTAAAAATAATCTTATATAAAACGACATCTTAATTTATTGTTCTATATGTATTTAAATATGAACTACAATAAATGGTGTGAGGTGTATTGCATTTTTGAATAATAGGTACATTGTGGTTTTTTGAATGAGATCCTACCCAACAACAAAGAAGGCTTGAGAGCCTGGATAAAACATTAAGCACAATAAGAAGCAAGCAAGAAATAACTAAGTAGGGGAAAAATATTTCTTGAGATTGGACTTTTTCTTGCTCTGTACCTTTTTCCACCCATTTGAGTTATCCTCAATAGGAAGCTTGACTTCAAGTGCTTAAAGTGGCTGATATGTACTGACATTTATATGAACATTTTCCTTTGCCACATCACTAAATTTTGATTCAACAATTTTGTTTGGCTGAATAACTGCTCTTAAGTTTTTTTGTTTCCTACATCTGAAATTTTCCTAGAGGTTTTTAAGGAACCAATTCAACCGATTCCTCCAAATCATCATTTGTGATTAAATATTCTTTAGTATCAAAGACAAGATAATCTAGGAGAGCATTTTCCCACCAATTCACTCTTTCATTTTTATGCTTTACTATCACACAATCAACTGTGATATATCCTAAAGTAAAACATTTTCTACATCTGAAAGACAAACCTTCGTAATCAAGATGCATAAGATCCATGGTGAGGTGTATTACATTATTTATGTAAAATCATTTTTCATATGTACATCCATACATATGTATCTTTTACTTGAATATATTTTATACCACTTACAATAGAAAAAAGCAATAGATAAAATAAACACTTAATTTCAGTCTAAAATAACTTCGACATAATTTAAATATATATTTTACATTGAAAAAGATAAACTTAATTTCAATATTAAACAACTTAAAAAATAATAATTTAAAAAATATATTGAAACTATTGTAAATAACCACTGATTTAAATATATACTTTTGTAATTTGTTTTACATGTCCTCTCAAATATAAACAAAAAATAGCGGACATTCTATAGAATGCTTCAGCATTAATTAATTAAAGAAAAGCATGAACTATAAATTTATCCAATAAAGAAAAGCATGCACTATAAATTTAGATCCTACCAATACCGTGATCTATATTTAAGTCCACAACATTAAATTTAGCAACGCCAAGAGCATATTTAAAACTACATGAATAATAAAGAAAGTGGCTCCAAATTCATCCAAGACTTGCTCGTTGTGGAGATTTCATATCTGGTATTTCACTTCTTCATTGTCTGTTCAATTTAGAAATTGACATCTTTTTCAGCGATGGCTCGCTCAAAGCAACCAACACAGAGATCTCTGTACGAGATCATGGAGATAAATGAAAGCTGCACTTCGGAAGAAATCCGTGTGGCCTACTTAAAACTCGCCTTGCAAATTCACCCAGACAAAGCAAAAGCATCTGCAACTGGTGTGACGGCAGATCAGTCGGCAACGGCGAAATTTCAAGATCTACAGGAAGCATATAAGACCCTTTCGGATCCCACCAAACGTTCCCTTTACGATTTGCACCGATCTTTTTCTTTTTCCTCGTCCGATTCATCCACTTCCTGCTACGATTCTTCCTGTTATTCTAACGCATATGGATTTCGAACTCGCATTCGCACTGATTTTAGCGTGGATGTCAATCTGTGGTCGTATTGCACAGCTAAAGCTTACTCCGGCTTAGGGCATTCCGGCAATGGATTCTTCAAGGTGTACGGGGACTTATTTAAGAAAATATTTGACATGGAGATGGAATTCGCCGGTGCAAATGGGCTCGAGAATTTGGTCCCGGCGCCATTGTTTGGTAGCCTCGGAACTCCGCAGAGTGAGGTCTTTCATTTCTATAGTTACTGGATCAAGTTTTCCAGTGGGAAGGATTTTTCGTGGGAAGATGGGTTTGACATTTCTGCGGCCCATAGTCGAAGGGATTGGAAGTTTATGCGTGATGAAAATAACAGAGGGAGGAAGAAGGCGAGGAAAAAGTTTGAAACAGAGGTGCGTGGATTTGCAGATTTTGTTAGGAATAAAGATATTAGGTTTCCAAAAATGCAAATTAAGGATGCTAAAGAGGAGAGGGGAAGGGTGGCCAATGGTAACCTTAGCCGAAGAGAACGATTGGAAAAGGAAAGAGTGGACAAGGCTAGAAGATATGAGGAGCAAATATGGATGAAAGAAGATGATGAAGATGATAAGATCCAGTCTTATCGAGTTGAATGTTCTCTCTACGAGTCTAGGATCTTAGGTTCCTCCATTTTTGACTCTTTGGAAGCACAGTGTAGAAAGCTCTCAAAACAGACGAATAGGAGGAATCAGAGTATTCACACTGAGAAAATCTGTTGTGGTGTGTGTAATAAGGATTTTAGGTCTGAAAAAGATTTGAAAGATCACCAGCAATCCCAGAAGCATAAGGGTAGTTTTCAAGCACATGATCTTAGGAAAAGGGGGATTAAGCTCTAGGTAAATTAGGCAGTTGTTTACTACATCAGTATTTAAGGAGGGTTAACATTTAAAGATTTTTCTTAACATGTAGCAAGATATTATATTCAACGTTTATTATAATCTGCACGGATAAAAGATTGGATGTTATGGATGTTAATGAATATTTTTCCTATTTTATAATGATGAGATGTGTATAGGTACATTAGATTTGATAGAATAATTTTTAATGGTGATTTTAGTGACAGGAATTTTATTGTTGAGATTAACCTTCCAAAAGTTGCCGTGTTAGAAAGAGTTGAATTTGTTTACTTCCTAAATAGGAATTGTTTTCTTTAAATTTTTCCATATCCTCCTTGGCATTCCTTTTTATGTTTAAGAAGTCCAACTGCAATTGGGATTCTTTCAGTGTTTATGCACAAGTCCAAGCGAAATTGATATGTTATAACAGTATTTTGTCTAAACAATAATTAAGTGTTTGTACAAGTTGGTAATTGGATCTTAGTTATTTGTGGAGACCGAGATGGTCTGAATTTCTTTGTGATACCATTGGAGAATATCCGCCTGTAAATACGAGGTCATGGATGATGGAAGTAAACTGAATTTATCAATAACTCATTATTATTGATTTACATATATTTATTTTCCTTCTCGGCTCAAAAAATTAAGAAAAGTCTTGTGAAGTATGGAACATTAGTAATTTTCTCACTTCCCTTTTTATTATGCATAGATATTTGTTACATGCTCCCAAATTGTTCTAGTGTTTTATTCATAACACCTGAAGGATTTCTTAAGCGAAAGCTTCGAAATTTTCTATATATATATTATTCAAAATATGTAATCTGTTACCAAAATCCAATTAATGTTGCTTTGTTATAATGTGCTGGAAAGTGTGGTTATATACCCTGCTTTTTGCTTTTTGTTTTTCAATCTACGGTCTATTTATAAAAGTTTTTTTTAAAAGAAGAATTATATTTATTTATAGCAAAAGTATATTTATTTATGGAATTGTATTTTGTAAATATTTTATTTATTCCAATTTTTTTATATAATTAATTTTAATTCTTGCCAATCCACAAGTAATAACATCTTAAGTCATAATGAAATCATATTTACTCAACAAATTAATTACAATGATAAATTTAAAGATTTGTTTATCAAATTATTAGGATAAAAATATCAAATATTTTAAATCATGGAAACTTCACTTAGCAAGAATATCCCAAAAATGTAATTTTCAACGCAGCTTAACCTTTGTAAAGCTTAAAAGTGAGTTTGCATTGATTACACAATAAGACTAATCAAAACATCTTACAATTAAACTCAAACATATATAACTTAACAAATCAAACCTGCTTGCATATATTCATCATATTTTTGAAATATTTTAAAAATATTAGTCTTAGAAACAAGAAGCCTTCAAAATAATACATTTTTTTTTTTTTACAATTTAAAAGATAATGAAGATAAATCAAGTATGCATCATAGGTCTATATAATGAGGTGAAGTTGGTTGCGATAAAATCAACAACAATATAGAAGCTTGATTGGGACCATCTTAATGCTTAAGAAACAGCCAAAATCGTATTGGTATGGATCTTGCATCTGTCAAATATTGTAGGACTTGTTTTATGGCCCTATCCGTCTACTCATGAACTTCAAAAATCTTTCTCACCTTTCTAAAATTCATAATGAGAAAATGAAAAAGTAATTTCCTTCCTTAGACTCCTATTATGCCCACAACACTTCATGTCATCCGTTACCACTCCATTATTACAAGGCCACTAATAATTTGAATATTTACAAATAACACACCAATTATAATGCAATTAACTAGACATTTATGTATAATTAAGTGTCCCAATTATTTTCTTTCCAATAAATGCAAACAAATAACACATTAATTGTTCTTCTAAAAATGCTTAAAATATATTTTTTATCCAAGGATGTTTCACTAATAAATGAATTGTTCATTTTTATAACCTTATCATTCCTTTAACTTCTTATTCTATCTTTGAAATGGACTAATATGGTTTGTATAGTTAAATACTTCTTGAATTTACATTAATATGATACTTTTGGGCATGCTAATGTACAATATAAGGGTTATAAAGAAGAAGAAAAAAACATTGAGGCACCTAGAAAGAAGGTCAAAAGTGCACACAAAAATGCTCCTAGAACCATAGTGTTATGGTTCTAGAATTCGAGAACCATACTACCACATCTCTAGAATAATGTCTAAAAAGAAAACAATGAGAGAGAAAATAGGAAAAGGGGAAGGCAATAGTGGCTGAAAGAGAAGAATAGAGAAACATGTCAACATTTGAATAAAACAAGGAATTTACATGAATAAGAGACTAATGTACACCAATAAATGATATATAAATACACTTCCCATCATGAAAAATATCTAGTCACATATTAAAATTAGGTGTCTAAATAATGCGTCAATAATATGTGTATGCCCATGCATATCTAGATGAAAAATTAAGTGGATATATAGAAATCATGAACCTCATAAAACTTGTTAAGAGCTCTATAATAAGTCTATAATTAATAAAGAATTTAAAGTGTTAAAATGAGAAGTGTCATAGATAATTTACTTAACTAACTTATATTATACCACATTTATCATTAAATAATGAATAGTACCCAAAAACTGATTTCTATCCTTGATGATTATTATTTGTTTTCAATAAAATACCAATTTTCTTACCATTACATCTAATTTTTTTCATTAAATTTTTTATATCTCTTCAAGTTGTAAGTAAGTTAGAACATGTCAACACTAAAATTCTCACATCTTCTAATATTACAAAATTAAATAATATTTATTAGAATCGCCCATATGATTTTGCACATGTTGTATGGTTTTCTCCCTACCCTAAAGCATACTCTATAAATTTTGAAGACTATATTCTTCCTGAAAATGCATCTCATTGTCAAACCCTAACTATTTCTCATGGTATGAATCCCTCTAAGTACTATGTCTAAGATCTCAAACCCTAGTCATCAGTAGGACATCCAGTAAAACAAAAATTATTTAGGTTGAAGTGTAATTCTAACACCACCGATGTTAGCATTACTCTTAAGAGGCCTCAAATCACATGTATTTTTCCACATAGCATATGATATATGAATGAGAAAATTGGAAATTATTTGATAATGATTGGATTGAGTTTAGATCTTGCTAGAACATGAGATGAGGATGCTTGAATGCTCTCAAATGGGGGAAGTTGGACTTCTTCACCTAGTAGAGTGCTTCAAACCTACATAGTGAATTTTATTTTGATGATTGTGCATAAAATTTTGTGAGATTTAGGGATCCTTGGGTGACATTAGTGCTAGTGTTTGCAATAGGAACTCATGAGAATGCTAGGTTAGGAACTCAAATTGAAATATTAGATTAACTATATTTCGGTCCAAAATCATACAAGTGGGCCAGGACCAAATCTGCAAGATGACCAAAGTGGACGTTTCTAGATAGGGATGAAAAACATGAAAACTGAAGGTTGCATCATGTGAAGTAAAGTTTTTCTATGGTTTTTTTTTTTCATTTAATTCTCATAATCTAATGACATATTAGTGTGTATGAATAAGTATATTTGTAAATAGTCCTCAAGATGTACCGAGTGAGGATAGAAAGAGTGTGTTTGTCTTAAAAAGAGTGTATTGTCAAAAGTAGTAGTGTCAAAGGGTAAATTTCCAAATCCAAGTGTGTACATTTTTGCCACCGTTAAGTATGAAATGAAAATTGCATGTTTAAAGAAAAATATACATGAGTGTATAGAAACACTTTTCCTTTACTTGGATTTTGTTTTGTAGTGCCAATTTTTATAGGTTTTGGCATGATGATAATGCAAAGATGAAAATCTTCAATGACCAATTGCCTAGAGTCATGAATTCAACAAATCTACTTCTGAGGTGCATAATACCTATCATGTGGTGTCACTTCCACCTTCTTATGATCACCCACTATTTTAAATGATTGGAACTATTGTACGTATGAATTTTTTTACATTGGTTATTAAATTTTAATGACTATGATCTTGATGATACTCTTATTTCATATACTCATAAATTCATGTATTTATCAATAAGGTTCCTATCCATAGTGTTTTGGTCAATCCTCATAGCAAGGGAAATTTATGTAATTTCAAGCTACTTCACTCCATTCGTTATTCTAAGAAGCACATTACACACAATTCAAATTCTTCTTATGGAAATATTATTCCAACCAACATTATTGGTTTGGTCACTATTCAAGTCCCATTTATCATTGCTTCTACTCTTAGCTTAGGTGACATGCATTTAGGTCTACCATGGTTACACAATATTGGGTTATCCCTTCTATTTTACACTAATGTGTTAATTTCGTTCACCAACAAAAAATTTTCACCATTAAAGGTATTCCTTCTAAGGATCCTCATCCCATATTATCTTATGTCATGATTCTACAGTTCCTCCTTCTAGTAGGTCTCTTTCTAGGAATTCTATTATGCATTTAATATATCACATCTCTAATAATCCTAAGGATCCTAATGTGCCATCTAATACACATGTTATATCTCATAATTATATCCCCCCTAAGTCTTCTAACAAGTCTCCACATACACATAATACTCCTAGTGTCTCTCACCCTCTCAATACTCTTCATAGCTCTTTTATTGAACATATCATCTCTCCTAGATTTTTTTATCCATTCTCATAAATATACCCCATTACACACTATCTCTTGTGGATATAGTCTACCTCACTCTCCTTCATGGGTTTCTATGGAACATGATACTACTATGACACCACTTGTATATGATCATTGTTTATTAAAAACTTAAGGCCCATACCTCTCATATCTCCTAGATCATATCCTACTCCTCATGAGGCCCTCATCGGGTAGCTCTTGTGCTACCCCTCTCTATACACAATCATATTCGATAATACCAAAACATAAAATATTCCTGACATATACACATAGCTTGTATTATTAGAACTTTACCTATTCAATTTCTTTGGCACCAATAATATCTTGTATAACATGTTTGATATTTCAATACAATGATTAGTGAGATGAACAATAAATCTATGATAGTCACAATAAGATTTAGGATAAAAAATCTAACTGTGAGTCTTCTTGCATCAACTTCAAGCATTGGATGGAGAGACACAAGATTTCACACAAGTAATTTCTTTATTATAAAGTGGGGAGGATAGTATACATGTGAATTTAATTTTTTTAGGTTGTAATTGAAGATTAATAGCTTATGATATGAAATTAACATTGTCCATAGTACTAACCTCATTATAAGTAGCTTTCCCTTTGAATTTTGATTTAGTTGGGAATTTAACCATAAGTGTAGAAGAGGATCTAATCACAAACTTAGGCCTATTTGTGTGTAATGAATTGGCCCCACGTTCATTTAGGTTATGACATAGATGGTCAAGTGAGGGGAGCATGTCAAAGGTAACAGAGTCTTGCGAAGGAGTAAACAAGCTTTGTGTAAAGATATATTGAAGTTCTTTATTAATTAAGGTATTATTCATTTTAGTGATCATCATATTATAAAACAAGACATAGTTATTGATGTGTTCAGTAGACTCTTCACAAAATTTACACATATGAGAATATGAAACATTTTTCACTAATGTCGATAGGTAATTGTGCAAGAAAGTAATCATCCAACATGGTGAAAGTTTAGGAAAAATGCCTAGGTATATCATAAAACCATTGCAAGAAAATTTCCTTAAGAATCTTAGGGAAAAACTTGGTGAATAAGATATCATGAGAAGAATAGTAAAAAAAAACCACAAAAATGATCAAAGGTGATTTGTGGGATAACTCTTACCATCATAAATAGGTAACTTAGGAGCAATTAAATGAAGAGGAAATTGATAAGAATAATTTTTTGGGGAAAGTGTATTATGAATTAATTGAGTGGAATCCATAGTGTGAGAAGTAACGGATGTAAATTTTGTAATTTTACTATTTAAGCTTGTAATTATGAAAAAGGGTTTCGAGGTGTAGACAAAAAATCATGCACTTTAGACATTATTTAGCCCCAGTCTCATACTACTATTTAGAGGGTTTTTGGGTGAAGGAAGTACTAACTAACCCTTGTCACTTGGCCATTTTAATTTTATTTCTATCATCATTCCCAAATTCCACTACACACATGCCCAGTTAGTTTTCATCATCTTTCATCATTTTAGCTCTGATAGGGGTGCCCATGGGTGCCCTGGTCCCACCATGGGTGCCCCGATCCTTCTTGAACTTTCCCACCACTTTTTGGGATCTTTTTATGCATTTGATGTCTTTATATTTTTGGTGGTCTATCATTTCAGGGTTAATTATGAAATTAGATCAAGAGAACCCTATAAATATAAAGTTATGAGACCATAATGAGGGACCAAGCACTAGTCACTACTATCATCCACCTAGAGTTGCATCCATCTATTGCATTGGAGATCACTTGCATCCACATAGCTCCATCACAAGGCACAAAGCTAGGACATCAACATCACACACAACATAGTGGGAGGATTCTATTCTATTCCATGTACCATCTATTACATTTTTCTACACATAGTTAGCTCGCTACATCAAAAAGTGTGACTGACACAAGAGCAACCTAGGGCATATTTCAAACAAACACACACAAAACTACATTTGGGTCTAGAATGTAGTGTAGCACTCCACTAAGACCACCATTGTGGTAGCTGAGGTCAGTCTGACCCTATCATATGAATTTTTATTTTTTAGGGATTGATGTTTGTTTAGGGTTTCACAGGTCTTCCTTTTCATCTTGGATTAACAACGACACTTGAAGCAGTATAGAGAATTTGATGCAATACACAGAAAGGATTTCAGACCACCTACCAAAGCTATGAAGATCAATTTTGGAGCTTTTTCATAGACCAAGGTGCCCATTATACATATTAGAGCACCCATAGGCACCCCAGTCCTTCTCTAGGTGCCTTAACCCAGAGAATTAACCCAGATCCATCCTTTTCAGGGATCCTGCACAGTCATTCCTGCTTCTAGATTCTCCAGTCACCTCTACGACACAGTCCCATGAGCATCTTATATTTAGATGAGTTCTTTCCTCTTCTCTCTTGCACATTAGGGTTAGCATTTCCATTTTCATAATTATTTAGGTCATCTTTACATTTATTTACAACATCTATTTACTTTATTTACAACTGGTCATAGCTTAGATTAACTAGTATCTATATTACATTTTTATTTAATCATTTTGGTTAACCCCATGTTTCAACACTTCCTTCATTCACACTTTTAGTTTCTTCATTCATTACTTGTCATCCTATGGTTTGGTCATTATGAGTATATTAATCAATGATTATTTACTTGAAAATCCTGATTTATTACATAGATTCCAACATCTTTTTGCTACTACTCGCATTTGTGCTGACATGCATCCAGACTCGGTTTATCAAACATTTTTTGATGCATTCTCTTCACACATAGTATTCAAGTCTAATATTCCCGATGATGTTCATACTTTTGATAATGATCCACCTCTCCATATCATATTTCGTATTCATAATGTAGGTGTTAAGCACACTTTGATTGATAATGGGTCTGAACTCAATTTGTGTCCCATATCATTCCTTGAAGCCTTAGGTCTTTCCACTCATGACGTTAGTCCATCTTCTATATCATTGCATGCTTACGATGGTTTTGTTTTCCCATGTCTCAGTCATGTTACATTACCTATTACTATTGGTCCAAAAACTATTCACACTATGTTTTTTGTGCTTGATTTTCTAGTCTCCTACAACTGTCTACTTGGTAGGCCATGGCTTCATGCCTTGCAAATTGTTGCCTCTATTGTGCATAGTTGTGTCAAATTATTACATGAAGGCATTGAATACACTATTTTTCATGACTGTGACCCCTTTCAATATTGTGATAGGGATCCTAATACCAGCCTTCCTATTCCACGCATAGATATTATAGACAAGGCCCAACCTATAGAAGAACCACCTCACTTACCACCACTTGATAGTACCATTTGTGTGATAGATGTTGTTTCTTCTATGCCACCTGCTACTACTACTGCTATGTTTCCATATTAGGGTCCTGTCCAATCCATGGACATTGCTCTATCACACACACATTCATTTGTACCATCTAAATCAGCACGCCCACCATTTACTTGCACACTCTTCATGAATAATTCATAATAAGAACATATTCCATTTGATCCTACATGAGATGACACTATATGTACACATGATGGGTTTCCTCGCTTAGGATTTGCTTTTGAGGACCTCTATCCTACACCATATGCTCCTCATCTTTATTATGGGCATGTCACCATCACTTCCACTTATGGTCTTGCGTATCTGTCACCTCATGATATTTCTCACATGCACTCCTCGATATTTACCACTGACATTAGGGCAATCATGGCTTGATTATATTGGGGACACTCGTGATCTTGATCATATAGAAATTTCATTTCTTATTCCCTTTAGACGTGTTTTCATTTGCAATAGCTCTTTCCTAGGATGCACTCATAATCTCACTCATTGGTATGCACATAATTTTCCACTTCCTCAATTCACCGATGAGGAGTATGTTATGGGAATGTACAACTTACACCTTAATGGCTCATTACACAACCAATTAGACACTATTTCTTATCTAGTCATCGATGCTTATCCATTCGACTATGATCTCTTAGATGATATTACATGATAGCCTCTTTCATCATACATACATTGGGGGCATAGTAATCACATCCCCCTCTGTCATCCTCTTATCATCATAAGGACACTTATTATCTTTTCATTATCATTCATTAACATCCTTACATAGTGTTACATCATAATCCTAGCATTTGCACAAACCTTCATCTTCAGCATCATTATCCAGGTACCTCTTATCATCATACACTTATCATCACTCACATACATAGACATGACGAAGACCTTTGTTCTTCACTATTATTGGTTAGTTCATATCATTCATATATACTTGGGGATATATTGCACATCTAATACAATGCCCCCCCACTCACCTTGGCATCTATCATCTGTGCATATTTCATCGACTAAGCATTCTCACCACACATTCTAGCACCAACCATTACACGATGACACACTCTTGTGCTTCAGTTCACACTTGATTGTTGAGGGCTTAGCACAAATGAACCCTACACACTGCAATATAGGCATTACACATTGTGTTTCATCACACATCGTGTCTCATGCATCATACATTCTATCATCACTTCTATTGTCTAGTGTTGCATACTTATATCATCATATTTTCCATACTCACGTCATTATTGTACACTATCTAGACTATCTATGGATGCTAGCATTACATATTATATATATAGTGTCAAATTACTACATCTAGTGTCACATGCCTTACATCATCCACCACACTTCTTCACATCACATTTCTTATACATACTACACTAGTCATCATTCCATATGAGTCTCACAACATTTCATATCACATACTACAGTATTCCTCTATCTACACATATTACATTACACTTTATGCATTCTACACATATAACATCACATTTTAGTACACTTGGTCCATACTTAACTACTAAGGGTTTATACATCAAATGGTCATTTTTCATCATTCACTAATGTGTTGCACTGATTCGACCCTATGACATCACTTTGACATTCCTCGGTCCATACTTGACTTACCAAGGGTTTAGGCAAAGTCAAATGGACCTTACAATCACCACACGTTGTACAACTATACACCTTCGGTTACATCACCATGTGACTCTTTTCATCTCGATAGCGACACATGCTATAGGAATAAATTCGTCACTAAGCTCCATCTGTTCATCTCGTAGTGATATATGCTTAGGGCTAAATCATCACTCGTTTATTCATCTTATAATGATATACGCTTAGGGATAAATCATCACTCATCCATTCATCATGTTGTGATATAGGTTTTGACTATAGGGTTTGCACATATATCATATTTTTTAGGTTGCATATCATCACCATTACACACATACTTAATCATCACAATGCGTTAGACACGGTACACACTTCGACCATTTCCCAATGATGCACTCTCATTTATGGTTCATTCTTGACTACTGATGGGGAAAACCAAATGAACCTCATTACATACATTTCCATTCATTCAGGGGACATGCGGCACCTACAACTCATCTATCCATTCCATTCCATCCATCCACATCATATTGCATGTCTATGGGGGAATTTACTCATGTTTACTTGTTGTTGTTACATGATCACTTTACTACACATGTTAGACTAGATTTACTTATATGTCATTTATCTATATCTATCCATTCACATGCATGTTCACTGTCTTTGTTCTATTTTTGATCATAGATACATATCTCTTTACACACAACATGGATGCTTGCCTTCTACAGCTTCCTACATTGGTTGTCTGGGGGCATTCACATTCATCACTCACAAGTGCTAGCTATTGTTTCATTTTGTACTTATCACTTTACATTCCTTGTTTATACACACTGGTTATGTTTCTAACATTATAATGGCCACTTCATGTGTAGAATTTGTTATGAAAGGATATTTTCTTCCATTCTTGTTTGTTAGATTGTTTGTTATTGCTTGTTTTTGTATGCGGGCCTTTCCCTTTGTTTGGTATGCACACTTTGTTTGTTGTTTACAGGCATGATGGCCTTGCGTGTATTACGACATCGTGAGTGATGTCCCATGTTTGTGACCCACTTTATGCAGATTAGTTGTCTTCTTGCATGTTTTCATTACTTTTCTTGGTAGCTTACACACTGTTTGTGTAGATTAAACATTGTCTTACACATGCATGCTTTTTTGTACTAAAACTTGTCTTTGGCTAGCCATCTTGTTTATGTGTGCCTTGGTTTCTACCAAGCACATTCCCTCCCCCCTGCAGGGTGGATTTTCAGATGTTCATGTGAGTTGGTCCTCTTTTGGGGCCACATTCTCCTATTAGTGATGTCACATGTGCCCCAAAAGATGGGGGGCATCATTTGGGGTGTTTACAATCTACACAACACATTTACACCAGTTCAGTTCAGTGTAATTTTTTTCCTTGGCACTATGGGTTTACATATAGTGAGTGAGTTTAGATCAATCTACAAACTCTGTACCCAATGAATTTTACAAGACATGGTTGTCCTTAGCATTCAGGTAAGCAGTTACCGAGTTAGAGGATACAACAGAATTCCACCCAATAATTCTTCTAGCATGTCGACATCAAATCACCCAAAAAACCAGGATGATACATATATTTCTTCATAGACATTTAGGAAAGCAATTAAAGGTTGAAGGAGACAGTAATTCCTCCCTATACTTCTTCAACCTATGGTGTCGGATCACCTAAAAAACCCTGGTAGTATAGGATATTGTTTTACACTCTTTCTCTCGACATGGATCATGTGCACCTGTTCCATTTACATTCTTCATTTTCTTACTTTACATTTATGTGCTTTTTACATATATTTACACACGTCTTTTACATTTCATTTTTACATATACATATATGCATATTTGACTATTGATTGTTTTCTCCTTGCAAGTCCACATGTATGAGAAACAAATAGTCAAATGGGGGCAACAACAACAATGACATCAAAACAACACTTTGTGGTGACACACTTTGCATACTAATTATGTAGGTACACTACACACATCATCATCAACACACACGTTTTTTCCCTAGGTTCACTCTCATCACTTTTTAATGCATTTTCATCTTTATTTTCCATGCTCCATCATTTTTTTTATCATTCCATGCTTTTGCTAGTCCTTTGGCATGCCTTATTTGTCACTCTACATCGACTTCAGGTACAAACCTCTATCTACTTTATGTTACCGAGATTTCCACTCACCAACATAAAGTGGTGGCAAATGTAGACAAAAAATCATGCACTATAGATACTATTCAGTCCCAGTCTCATACTACTATTTAGAGGGTTTTTGAGTGAAGAAAATACTAATTAACCTCCATCTTTTGACCATATTGCTTTATTTTATTTCATAATTCCTAACCTATATCACACATATGCCCGATATATTTTATCACTTTCACATTATTTCAGCCTTGACTGGGGTGCCCATGGGCGCCCTGGTCCCACCATGGGTGCCTCGATTCTTTTTGAACTTTCTTGCCACTTTTTGGGCTCTTTCTATCCATTTTAGGTTCTTATATTTTTGGTGGTCGACAATTTCAAGGTTAATTACAAAATTAGATCAAGAGAATCCTATAAATATAAAGTTATGAGACCATAATGAGGGACCAAACACTACTCACTAATATCACCAACCTAGAGTTGCATCCATTTATTGCATTGGAGATCACTTGCATCCACATAGCTAAATCAAAAGACATAAGACTAGGACATCTACATCACACACAACATAGGGGAGGATTTTATTCTATTACATCCACCATCTATTAAATTTTTTCTACACATAGTTAGCTCACTACATCACAAAGTGTGATTGACATAAGAGAAACCTAGGGCATGCTTCACACACACACACATAGAACTACATTTGGGTCTAGAATTTAGTGTAATGATCAATTAGTAATTCCACTATTGTGGCAGTTGAGGTCATTCCGAACCTATCATATGCATTTTTATTTTTTAGGGATTGATAATTGTTTAGGGTTTTGTAGGTCTTCCTTTCATCTTGGATTAACAACGACACCTGACACAGTACAATGAATCTAATGTGATACACAACGAGGGTTTCAGAACACCTACCAAACCTGTGAAGATCAGTTTTAGAGATTTTGCATAGACTAGGGCACCCATTCTGCAGACCAGAGTGCCCATAGGTACCCCAATACTTCTCTAGGAACCCCAGTCCAGAGAATCAACCCAGATCCATCCTTTTCAGGGCTCCTGCATAGTCATTCCTGCTTCCAATTTCCATAGTCACCTCTATGACATAATCCTACAAACATCATCAAATCAACCGAGTCCTTTCCTCTTCTCTTTTTCACATTAGGGTTTCTATTTTCATTAGGTTATCTGCTTGGGTCATCTTTACATTTATTTATAACATCTATTTAATTTATTTACGGTTTTTCACAACTTAGATTAACTAGTATCTATATTAAATTTTTAGTTAATCACAAGGGCTTGTGTTCTAGAAGAAGAGACGTGAGAAAAATATGATTTCCATTAAAAATAGTGGTTGATGTCAAAAGAGGCATAAAATATGGAAGATTGGGGAACTGGTTCCCCCATATAAGTAGACATAATAGAAGGGGGAACATTAGACGACTCTTTATTAGACTAAGAGGTATGATTAAGTTTCTCCCTGGAAACATATATAGAATGATATCTATATGGGTATGATTATGTTATAAGAAATGTTCCATATATTGTGCATCATCTTCAAGAAGGGCATAATATTTATTTTCAGAGTTAGAATTATACCCTTCACCTTAAACATAGTGTATGGTAATAGTAAAAGTTTTTTGCAAAGCTATCAATGATAAAATCGAAGCCAATTGTAGTGAGCTATAGTGCATGCCAACATAAGGAGAATAGTATTTCTCAGTAGCAGAGTATAGAGAATCTATATGGTGAAGGAAATTATTGTATATGAATTGAGATCATAGAATGACACAAACAATACCATGAGTGAATGGGAAGATCATACAAAATTGAACCTTAAGAAGCTAGGGTTTTGGGGAAATAAATATTTGATTCAAAATTTAGGAACACCAAAATGTTTACACCCTATTTCGATTGAATTTTATTTATTATCAAACACATAATAATAAAAAGGAATGTAAGTTTAGGAAACTAATATCTATTCTAAGAATTTAACTATGAGTATTGATTGTACAACATAAATATAATATATTGGTTATTTGAATGCATACATACAAGCTCAAATATACAAAGGAAAAAGGAAATTGACTATACAGAGTTGTACACGAATAATTTATGAATTCAGACTAGAGAATCTAGGTGTCCAAATCTTGGAGAAGCTTAACTATTGAAACTATGACTTGAAAAATGCCTTACTATAGGACCATATAATATTGTCTAGATTTATAATCTAATCTTACCTTTCTTACATCCTTGGATGCCTTCAGAGTGTGGTTATGTAACATTTTAGGTCCTTCAATTTCCTATAAATAAACTTTTCTATTCAACCCTAGTTGTTTCGTAGTCTGCATATCATTTGTAACCAGCTGAATCACTCAAAAACACTAACCTTACCTTGAAATAATGTTAGCTTTTGGGTTACAGTGAGACCCATGCATCACCTATGTTAAAATTACACTGAAGATACCTCAAGTAACACATGTATTTACACCTAACATTTAAAATTTGTATACATGCATCTAGTTGTCAACATGCACGTATTTAATCATGTTTGATAGCATTACTAAGACTTGGAATTGATAACATGGGTTTGTTCGATTTGAGGGAATATGGAATCCTTGACATTGTTGAGTACTTCATAACTGTGATGGTGGCTTCCCTAATTTATGTGGATAATATTTAAGCCGCCTTGGGTTCCTTTTTAGAGTGCTGTAAATGTGTGTGTCAATAGAAGCCCATGTCATTGCCAACTTAGTAAATGAAGTGATGTCAAATTTATTATATAGGGATTTGAAGGTAAACTATCATGATAAGGATGAACTGAAAAGAAAAAATACCCAAAAAATAATAGTGCACCCCAATAAGAGTTGGAAAATGTGTCGGTGTAAGACCGTAGAAGTTAGCTAGGATTGGATTATACAACATGACAGAATTGTACGTTTAAGGACAGAGAGAATATAAGTAAAACATAAAAGTTCTAGATTGGATGGTGAAGTTTGATCATTAATATTATGTGTTCATATTGATATGTTTTACACACATAGGTGTATGAAAATTACAAATTTTAGAAATATATGGGAACATGCAATGAGTGGGAATAGGATGTGGGTGTTTTTCTTAGCTAAGAAGCACAATTGCAATAAGCATTGTCACAAGGGAGGATCTACAAATTGAAGCATGATTTAACCTAAATTGATTAATATCTCAAGGGGGTAGTCAAATGATGGTAGATTATCCTAATCAATTAGTTTCCAAGGATAATTTCAGTAAAATTAGGAATACCAATTAAGAAATTATAAACATTGAAGAATAACAATAGATAAATTACTTGCATGAGGGATAGAAGATGGATTACCTCATCTCTTTTTTTGATTTAATATAGGGTTAGTTTGATTACTGAAAAAGGCTAAAAATGACATGACAGATCCTTAATATTGAAACTCTATATTGAAGTTTTGCACTCACTAAAGAAGATGCCCCAAGATAAAGTGCACATACGTTATGGCTCTTCATGTATGCTATTTTCCATCTATGTTTATACATGTCTAACTTACTTTGTATGATTACTATTTTATTTCCACTCATGTCTACAGTTTGGACCTTTAATACCTTGCAATGTTCACTATGCAAATAATTTGATCTTCAAAACCCTATATATCTAATAAGTCTTGTAAAACAAACAATAGGTGGATTGTGGGAAGTTTTTTACACCACTACTCTAATGAGGGATCAAACCACAAACCATTCTTTCATAGCATACAATATATAGAATGTATGCAAAAAAATACATAGTCATGATCTTGCAACAATATCATTGTAGTTTCATCTTTTCCGCAGGTTGACTTGGTGTGATGATATGTTTCTTGTATTTAGAGACTTGAGTGGATGACTTCCTTAGAAATAGATGTAGAGTATATGGATCTCAATAGAGTATTGGAATGGATTTTCTTGTGATTTCTCTTTGTGTATGATCATTAGGATATCTGGGTGTCAATTTATTATCTCCTCCTAGATATTGGATGAAATAACTAGCTTACATATGTGTTCTGGATTTGGAAACCTCAAATACGGAATATTAAGAATGACTCAAAGGAATTTTAATTAGAAAATGTTTTGTTATAGTACCATGGACCAAAGTATCCATGTCATCCTATACCATATAGACATTATGGTCCTCTCTGTCCACTATGGTCTGAGGTACATGTGTACATGATATGGAGGTTAATATTATAATGGGAGAGAGTATAAATTGAATTTCTGGAGTAATATGATAATTTTGTAAACATATAAGTTGTGTGTCTAAGAAATAATGAGTGAGATATAGTTAGGGATAAGATAATTATTTAAGGTAGACAAGTGTGGACTAGTGAAAATAAATTATACTTGATTTGTGTTAATGCAATACATGAAGTATAAAAACAAATTTCTATATTTCCCCCTTTAAGTATGAAATTGAAATTTGTGTGCTTAAAGGAAAAGTCACTTGAGTGTGTAGACACACTTTGTCTTCGATCGGAGTTCTTTGTGTTTGTGTTAGGAATTTATTCTTCACTCCGATTGTGGTTTTTTACAGAGTGTGTACCTATAGAGACAAGAGTGTAGCCAATGAACATAGTATAGGAAATCACACTTAACATGAAAGATTTGAACTTGATGTGAAAATAGAATTATGCAAAAAATGAAAAGAAAATCAAAGGAATGTGCATACATTATTGTTTTTTGTGAAATGGGGAGGGACTAATCCCTATATCATTTCTATGGAAATTTTTGTAAATTTTTGTTTGGCGATGGTTGAAAGGACATGGGGATAATCAATCCACAAGAGGAATGTTTCAATGAGAATATAAATAATTAAAAATTCACCTGACATAGTGAAGAAAACTAAATGGGGAGAATTATAGTTTCTTCATATCCCTCCACAATAATTAGCAATGAAAAGTGAATCCTACAAGGATATCAATAACCTCGATAATTCCCAAGACCCATTGATAAGTTCCACTACAGATAAACATGACCCTGATTGATTTGTGTATGATTAAACATGTACTGGGGAAATCCTAACTTACTTGTACCCTTGGTGCCACCATAATATGAAAAGGTATACATAAATTAGAATATGTAAAATAGTCATGAGTGACACCATGTATTCATGTATTGGCCAACATAGCATAGAAAAAGTGTATCAATTGTATTCAAAGTAAGATTACGAAGCAAAATTTTGTCAATCAATTGCAACTTGAATTAGAGAAAGGGACTCTTATGGAGGAATATCATAGGTACTAAAATTCTTGTTGAGTAGTTACATCATTCCATTATATAACCATGGGGACACTAGTGAGTTGGAATTGGAGTTTTGGGTCAGCCAGTGGAGAATTTGCATTGTCACTAGGAGGACTATGTGAAGATATAGAATGAATGGAAGCTTCAAAACCCTTATCGAAAAATTCCTTGGAATGGGAAGACAAATAATAAATGGTTAAACATCATTATGTAGAATATACTTTTGAATTCTAATAGTATAAATACATACATCATGTGTAACAACATTGTGTTCACAAGAAACTAAGACCTCATGTTGCAAAGAGAGATAAAGAACACTAGCATTATTTTCAATAAGATTTTATGCATGATAATATACAAAATAATTTGGAGAAGGGAAAGAACACATATATCATTTTAAACCAAAGTTTTCACACAAGGAGAGGGCACAACATATATGGCATACAATCAAGGAAGACTTCGAAGAATATTATAATTGAGGCTATTGGGAATGACTTACCATTTAACATTAAGAGTGTAAAGCTCTACTATAATTGGAAAAGTGATCTCCCACATCACCTTCTTAGGTACATTATCAAACCCATGAATATATAGGGTAGAGGGAGTTAGGTTCTTAATAGAGAGTCCTATTTGATATAAAAATTAATGTTACAAATGTTAAGGATAAATCCATTATTGACAAGAACACATTTCACCAATGCTTTACAAATTTTTCTTAGATATATAATGGAGGAGCATCATCCATGATGCAAAATAATATATAATTGTTAGAAAGCCTATGACCCTAAAATGTAGAAAGTAAGAGTTAAGAAAAAGTGACTATCATCAAATGAATAAATCATATCTTGAAATAGAATTTAAATTTTACAAAATGAAAAGGAGTTTTTTTTTTTTTGAGTATGTGAAATAAAAACCTATAGAGGATTTTTTTAAAATCACACAATTTTTTATTATTCCCTAATTACTAAAAATGGTAATTTTGAATTTATAAAAAGTTTGCTAAAAAATAGGGAAAACAATAAAAGGTTTTAGTTAAATATTTAAAAATTAAAACTAACCTCAAAGGATTTTGAAAATAGATTTGTTATATTTGAGATATTCAAAACAATAAGTGATATGGAAATTAGGAGCCCTAAAAGGTGACCCAAAGAGGAATACTGAACATGATATCTATAGGATAAATGTGAAAATCAGTTTGAGCTCAAGAAATAGTATGAAATTAAAATATAATTTGAATTCAAACCATTTAAATTTTTTATATATCTAAAACCAAGTAAGAATAAGAATCCTTAAGGAAACTAGGGTTTGAACAAGAATGGGTTCAATAAATGATATAACCTAAATTGATTAATATCTCAAGGGGGTAGGCGATTGATGGTTGATTATCCTAATAAATTATTTTTCAAGGCTAATTGCAGTAATATGAGGAATAACAATCAATCAATGATAAAAATGATGAATAACACTAGAAAATTACTTGTAGTGAGGGAGAGAAGATTACTTAGCTGATATCCTACTCTATGTGTTGATTTGGGTTGGTCTGATGACTGAAACAAGCTATAAATGACCTAAAAGAGCCTTACTATTTAAATTGTGTTATTAACTACTACAAAGACCAAATAAGATGGCTTGGGAAAAATCATATAGATGATATCGCCCTTTATGTACGCCCTTTCCCCTCTATATTTTATGCTCCACCAACTTCCTATGTATGATTCCTACTCCTTTCTAGAGTTTGGGTCTTTGATTCCTTTCGATGTTTGTTGTGTAATTGATTTGATATTGAAACCCCTATATAGCCAAAACTTTGTACAAAAAAAACATTGGGTGGGTTCTGGGAACCTTTTGAACTGTCAATGTCACCACTTCTTTAAAGAGGCCTCAATCTACATATTTTTCTTGCATAGCATGTGGTCTCTAGAATGTATGAAACCAAATAGATAGGAATCTCGTTCTTGTAACAATTATATGATTGTACTTGTACCTTTTCCCTAGCTTGACTTGGAATGACGATATGTTCCTTGTATTTTTACATATGAATGGATGACTACTGTAGAAAGAGTATGTAGATTATATGGATCTCAAGGGAGTCTTGTAATGGATTTGTTTATGATTGTACTTAGTGTATGCTTATTAGGATCTTAGGGTGTCAACTATGTATGATCTCTTCCTTGATAATGTTTGAAATAACTAGCTTATATGTGTGTTTGGATCTTGAAACCATCAAATTATCAATAAGCTCAACTAGGAATGAATCTAAGGAATTCAAATTAGAAAATGTGTCATTAAAGGAGGAGGGACCAAAGCCTCTAGGTCGGCCCATAGTATACATACACTATGGTCCTCCATATCCTATATGGTCCCATGTACATGTGCAAATGATATGGAAGCTAATATTGTAATGTGTAAGGATATAACCTAATTTGATGGAGTAATATGACCATTTTACAAATAGATAGGTTCAGAGTGCAAGGAAGAATGAGTGATATATCTAGAGATAAGATAATTGGTTATGTTAGACAAGTGTGCACCAGTGCAAAGGATTTACACAATTTGTGTTCTTATAAGAAAATAATTACCAAAATGATTGTCTATAAAACTTTGGTAACTACCTTAGTAAGCTAATTTCAATATCATGACATTCCCAAAAATAAAATAAATTCTTTTATCAATTGTAAATATGTTGATAGTTAATTTTCTCAAAATTTCATCAAATGTTGGATGACGTGATTCACCAAGGAAAATATAATATTCTTGATGAGATCGTATTTTAGATAGTCCTTAGGGAATTTAAACCTTTCCTCAATAAAAACCGAGATCATTATCTCGTACTTATTTAGAAGTAACATTTAAGATATAAACACAAGATTACCTCTTAAAGTAGTTTGAAAACCCTTCCCCTAAACAACAAAATTTTTTAAAAACATTCACGTCCTCATGGGCCCCATAAAAATAATCCCATTGATGACAAAGTCACAAAACCTCTTCCTTAAATAACTTATTATAATATCACAATCTATAGCATTAAACAACATAATTTTAAACCAAAAACTAAATTCCATCACTTCCTCCTATTATTACTATCATCAACCTCTATCTAAGGACAAGTTGATACAATGTCTACCACAACTATTCACCATGGTTAGAACAATATGATGAAAGAAATGTTTTTGGTGGAATTATTATTGTGGTAATTCCTATGATAAATTTCATTCCATTTGGTCCTTCACATATAACTTCCTCCTTAGAAATAACTTTGATCATGAATCTATCATGTGAGAAAGGTTAGATAGGGATATCAAGGCATTTGAAAGATCTCAACAACATGCTTGACATGATGTGGCTAATCAAACCAATGAATGTAGGTCTACAATGACTTGGATTCTTGATCAATACAAATATAAAAAACCCAAACATGGCCTTACCTAGAGATATAATGCTACCAATAGAATTATTGACACCTCATATTAATCTACTTGTACATTTACAAATAACACAATCAACATAATGGGTACTAAATGAATAATCACATGTATTAATCCATCATATCCCTATTCTACTTAAATGATTATTACATAGTAATCTATCCATGTTCTCCAAGAAAAACCTAAAATGAATAAACCTTAATGATAACGTCCATATTATAAATAAATTCCATTGGTCCATGTGAAAAAATATTACATGGTTTATCGCATCCATCGTTTCATCATTCTATTTAGATGTTATTGAACTTTGTGTACCTAAACAAATGATCCATTTTATATTCCTTTTACTTATCCATATTCCATCGACCCTTATGAATATCCTTATAATGTGGAAGATCTCTTATAAATGTTAGAAAAAATCAATATATGGATCTCTGTACAAGCCCCACTTATTTTGAAAATTTTCAAACGAATACCCACAAGTTTATACTATTGCATATTTCAAACATGAAGATTAATGTCCCCTTGAAAACTATCTTGGATTATTCATCAAATCCCTCTTTTAGAACTTGTTCATACCTCACCTAAACATTGTGAGTGTCTTAAGTCATCACTCTTCACTATGAACACCTCTTTTCCATCCTCTTTATAGTGGGAACCTACCCTACATTTTTTGGAGGAGAGAATAATACATCAATATGAAGAGATATCCATTTCCATTGAAATTTATACTTCTTTTTCCCTATGCATTCATTTCCCTCTTGATTCCATGATTCGTAATGATATTATCTCATGTGAATATGACCATTGCATATTTATTATAGTCTAGATTGGATGCATTACATTTAAGAGATCCCTTTAATTTAATATAAATTGAATTAAATATAAATTTCACAGTAACTATTGTAATGAATGATGTAGAAACTATAATATATAATTAAGAGATAATAAAATAAGCATATAAACCCTAAGCAAGAGAGGGAGGTACAGAGAATTAGCTAATTTCCAAAAATTATGAAAGTGATATGTGTAAGTGCATTTATTGAAAATAATGAGAAGGATTTCATAGAGACTCAATGGAGGTTTTGAACTCTAAAACTACACAGGACAAGAGTGCCTGAGAGAGGACAGGAGGGTCTGGCGATGGTGTCTGGATCTAGGTGCTGGTGTCCAGGTAAATACAATGGATCTGGTTCTTTTAAGGATGGATAATATTCATTGTTCTTTTGTGTCTATCACTCCAGAGGTTTGTTGTCTAATTTTCTAATGTACCTGTAACCTACAAGAAAGAAGTTCACTTGTACATACCCACAAACTACATCAAACCTAAAAATGAAAATGTATAATGGCAAGTTGGAGTGACCCCGGTGGTCACTGAAAGAGTGAAATTATGATTGAGCATTTCACTACATCTTAGAATCCATGTACTTATTTGTGTAAGTGTGTGTAATTATGCCCTAGGATTCCCTTATGCAAGTTGCACAAAGTATAGTGGGCTAGATCTAGAATGTAAAAGATGTATAAAATGTGTGGGATGAAATTGAATAGAATTCCCCTCCTATGTTGTGTATGTAGAAGAATAAAGCCCTTGTCCCTTGAATGAGTGTGCTAGATTGATTCTTTGGAGTACTTTTGCGCCTTTGGATGTAATTTTTGATGATATTATGTAATGTTAGTGCTTGTTCCTTTGTTTTGAAAAAATAATTGTGTATTTATAGGATTCCCTTGTTTGAATTTCATAATGGACAACTAAAAGGTTGAACCAAAGTAGTAAAAAATAATTAAGATGTGAAAGGGGTCCAAAAGGATAAGAAATAGGTAAAGAAGGATAGGAGCACCAAGGAGAACATGAGTGCCTGATGCTATTGTCCCAACTAAGTGTTCATGTCAAAGGCCATAAAAATATAAAAAAAACAAATTCCAGAAAGAGTATAAGATATATAAAGCCAATAAAAGTGCATAATACCAAGCAAAAGACTAAAG
The DNA here is from genome assembly GCA_019776745.2 of Taxus chinensis. Taxonomy (NCBI): domain Eukaryota; kingdom Viridiplantae; phylum Streptophyta; class Pinopsida; order Cupressales; family Taxaceae; genus Taxus; species Taxus chinensis. The sequence goes on along the minus strand of CM034148.1, from coordinate 252,619,648 downwards.
GGAGTTGTCAATTACTAGTTTTATTTCTTAGGAATCATGTAAGAGCTATCATGATTTTATGACCTAGAAATGTACCCAAGTACATAGATTTTGTGTCTACATTTCCCCCCCACTTTATGTGTTGAGTGAGTACTCAATTTCATAAAGTAGATAAAGATGCGTACCTTGTAACCTTGTAGAAAAGTGTATAGCTGATAGCATGTGGAGTAGACAAGTGAAACTTGGAGTGATCGTAATGTGAAGTGTGAAGACTAGGAATGGGATGTATACTACCTAGGGGTGAAGTGTATCGGTAGTATTTGTAGACACTAAATCACACACTTTGGGTATCTACCTAGTCCTGATCATATACCACTATTCATATGATTTCTAAATGAGAAAAGTAATAATTGATCGTTGTCTTTGGTCATCTTTGCTTACTTTCTATTTCCTCTTTTGATCTTACATTCTTTTTTCCTAGTATATATTTTCATACTTTGGCATTTATCACTCTAGACACAAGCACCTTGTGAGGATACCAGTGCTTAGGCACACCCATCCCCTATGGGTGGCCCCAAACCTCTTTGTATCTTGCTCATATCTTTTGGGTCTTTTCTAGCTGTTTGGGAATCTTATTTCTTACTAGTTAGGATTTTAGAAGTTAATTACGAAATTCAACCAAGGGAATCATATAAATACAAAGATATGTGATCATAATAAAGGACCAAACACTAAGCATTATCTCTCACCACCTAAGGTTACATACAAAGGCATTTATAAGAGCATTCAAACATCCATCTAGCATCCATTCAAGGGGTGAGGGACTACATTTTTCTACATACACTTCATATAATGGGAAGTTAATTATTTCATGCATACATCTATTTACATTTCTACATCTAGAAAATTCTCACTATCATGTGTGACACACACAAGAGCCACCTATAGAATGATTTCTTCACACACACACATAGAACTACATTAGGTATGAGATGTAGTATAGTGCTCAGTTGTAAGTTCACTTGTTTGATAACCAAGGACAGACTGACCCAACATTTTCATTATTTTATGTTTGGGATTTAATACACTTTTCGTGTTTTACAAGTGTTTCTTTCTTATTGCATGTTTTAGGAAAACAACAACAAAGTGCAACGACATATAGGTGATTAAAGGTGATAACTAGGTAACATCTCATGACCTTGTAAAATTAGGTTTCATAGCTTTTGAGAAGTCACGGGTGTACATAATAGGTCTCTTGTGCCCCAGGCACCCCTGACCCTCCATAGGTGCCCTAGTTCTGACATTTATGACACTCCTGTAATTTTATGGGTATGATTACAACATTCTGCTTCTCGGTTCTAGTAGTTTTTACACTCATCATACCTTCATCATCAATGTGAATCAACTAAGTATTTTATTATCTTCATTTGCAACTAGGGTTTCAAATTTAAATTGCTTATTTTCTTGGGTCATTTCTATACTTCATTGCATGTATTTAGCATTGTTACATAATTAGTATTAGGCATCTTTTTATTCAATATTTTCTTAATCATTTCATGAACCAGTCTCATTCAGACACTCTTGGATCCTCATTTTTCTTTGATCATGGCTCATAAGGTCTCTCAAGTCTCTTTGTCTCAACTAAGTTTTAAATGCATGCACCTTGGAAATAGGTTATTAAAAAAACCCTAGACACCATGTATCTCCCTAGAGATACGCCACCTACTCAAGTGAGTGAAATTTTTGATAATCTATTTGATGAGTCTATTTTTCCTATTCCTCCATCAAATAAACATGGATCTTTGATTCAATTCAAGATTTACATTATTTATTTCAAAATAAATTTTAGGCTATGGAATCCACGATTACATCTCTAAAATCTGAAATCCAACATCTTAAGGATGTTTCTCAAGCTCATACTAGATCTTCTTCTCATCCTCATTCCATGTCTTCTACATGCTCTCATATCAATGAGCCTCAAGTATTTCCATTACTAGAGCCTCTTAGGTTTGATCGCACTATTAAGCAACATGATATTCTTACTGAGCTCCTTAGTCATCAATTGATCACTTTATCATCCACTCATGATTATCCTCCTTATCGTCTTGTAAAATATCAAGGTAATCCATATTACAATTATCATTGAATCAATGGACATAATGACAAATAATTCTATGCTTTACAAAAAATAATAAAGAATCTTGAGAGTTAAGGATTTATCTCATTCACTACACAACATTCTATTGTATTCCCATCTACAAATGCTACATACAAATGGGATCCTAAATCTACTTATTCTATGTCCTATGAGTATCATGTCACCACTTCTAATGTGCCTTCTTTGGTCAGTCAAGTGTCACCTACTCAACCCAATTCAACTAAAAAATCACCTCTCAAGGTTCATCTTCCATCACCTCATCCTACTAATTCATCTACAACATTATCAAGTCAAACTATGTAACCTCCTCTCAAAATCACTCTCACTTCTCCTCCTCTAAAGTCTTCTATGACGTTACCAATCCCAAATAAGCAACCAATCCCTGAGTAAGATAAAAAAACTCTTGCTATCCTCTTTTAACTTCCACCATTCAATTTCCCTCCACCACCTTCACTTCCACAACCAATCATTTTTCTCAAGGAAACTACTCCTTACATTGATCCCCTTAGCATCATTGACTAGATCTCCATCACTTACATACTTGAGGGGCATCATAGCTTTTCCACCCTTGCATTGATAATTTTTTTTTCTATCATCCCATGCACTTGACGCTCTATTCTTAGTGTTTAATATCTCCTAAGCATCAATTCAAACCAATTGATACACTTGTATAATCATTACCTGATGATGAAATTTTGTGCTTTAGTTCACACTTGACTGTTGAGGGCATACTATACACATGAACCTCACACACTGCACACTTTACACATCACATATTCATCACATATCTTTCTCACAGCTTCTATTACACATCATACACACTACGCATTTCATACTTAACACATTCATGACATATCTTTCTTACATATAACTTTACACACTACGCTCATTAACCTATGACGCACTCTAGTTCCATGGATCATACTCGACTGCTGAGGGTTTCAATCTAAAATGAACCTCACAACACCCACTCACTCAATTGCTCACTTACTCTCTACACTCCACACTTTCACAATCACATCTTTCTAGTTCACAATTCGAACCATTTTCATATGATGCACTCTTGTTCTATGGTTTATTATTGACTATTGAAAGGGAATTTATAAATGAACTTCATCACATGAATACTAATCCAAATTCACTTGGGGGGAATGATGCTCCTATCATTCACTTTGCATTTCATTCTGTCTCATCCATAACATATTGCATATCTTGGTCACATTTAGTATTTCTCACATTTACTCGTTAATGTGCACTCTATTACACATGCTAGTAAGATATTTTGTATGTCATTATCTTGCTATACACACATGCACATTAAATTTCTTTATAGTTGTGATCAGAGGATTTAAATAGATATTTACACACAACATGGATTCTTGTCGCATTACCTCATACCAGTCCCACATTGGCTCCCTGTAAGGAAGAAGAATAAATAAATTTGGGTATGCGTGGACTTGAGGGATTTGAACCTTGCCTCATTAAAAGATCATTATCCTCTCCCATCAATGGAGTAAATCCTTCAAATGGTGGTAGGAGCTTAAATATTTTATTTTCTCGATGGACATTTGGGTTATAATCAAATTTTGGTCCAAGAAGCTGATCAATTCAAAACAGATTTCACTACCAAGTGGGGCATGTATGCTTACAAAAAAATTCCATTCGGATTGTTTGATTCTGGGGCTACTTTCCAAACGGCCATGGATAGGGGATTTAAGGGAATAATCAATGAAATCATCCTGGTGTATCTTGATGATATAACTATGTATTCTAAGCATGCAGAAGATGACATCACACATATAAGAAAGGTTTTTTGAAGATGTAGAGAGTTTGGGGTTTCACTTAATCCCAAGAAATGTATTTTTGTAGTACATGACGGAAATTTGTTGGGGCATGTTGTTTCAATGGAAGGACTGTTAATTGATCCATCTAGGATTTGTTTGATTATCTCCTTATCTCTCCCAAGTCACAAGAAGGGTCTCCAAATTTTTCTTCGAGCCATAAAATTTGTGCAAAGGTTCATTCCTTAATTTGCAGCATTAGCTAAACCACTGACAACCATGCTGAAGAATAATATTCCATTCTCATGGACAAAGGAAGGAAGGGAGAACTTCGAAGCCATCAAAATGACCATTTCTAAAGATCCTACATTGGTGAATCAAAGGTTTGATAAGGACTTTGTTTTTTTATGATTTCGTAGGTCAAGAGAGCATTTCAGGGATCCTCACACAATAGAATGATGATTTGATGGAATAACCAATTGCTTTCTTCAGTCAATATCTCAAAGACTATAAGGTCAAATATTAATTCATTGAAAAAAAGTATTTGTGGTCATTTGATCTTTGAAGAAATTCAAGCACATGTTTTCCAACAAAAAAATTCATTTGATGGTGTCTCATCCAGGCGTCAAGGAATTTTTCCTAAACATAGAGATGAATGTGAAGTGTGCTAGATGGATCACTAAGGTGATGGATTATTTTGCACATATTAAACTTACAAAAATTGTCAGAGATAAAGGTTTGTGTCAACAACTTGCTGTAGACCTAGAATCAAAAGGTGATGATGACATGATGCTCCTAAACACCAATGAAGGTAATGATCAGGTTGACTAATTATCCAAAATGAAGAGTTTCCTTTTCTCAGGAGCATATCCTATTGACATGTATAAAACTCAAAGAAGGAATTTCCATATTTAGTCCATTCCATATGTTATGGTAGATCATGTTCTATTTTGGAGGGATTTGAATGGTGTTCTCCTTCGATGCATAGGTCCAAAATAGGTAAACAATATTTTTGAAGAATTTCACAATGCTCTATTGGGAGGAAATTACTCAGCATGAAAAATTGACACAAAGATCATGAGGGCTGAATACTATTGGCCAGATTTATTCAAAGATGCCAACCTTTGGGTAAAGAAATGTAAGGAATATATATTTTTCACCAGAAAGCAGAATTTGGCATCTCTTTCCCTCCATCCAATCCAGGTTGATCAACCCTTTGTTCAATGGGGGTTGGATTTCATTGGAATGATTAATCCTCCATCTAGAGACAAAAATAAATGGGTCCTTACTATAATGTATTATTTCACTCAATGGATAGAGGTGTTAATGTTGTATAAGGGAAATGAGAAGACAGTTATTGATTTCCTAGAAGGCATAATGACTAGATTAGGTGTTCCATTTACAATCATTTCAAACAATGCAATGGATTTTCTCAGTTTTATGCTGAGTGAATAGCCTCTTAAGAATGGGGTTTACGTCAAGAATTCATCCAATTACTATATCCAAGGAAATGGATTGGCTAAGTCTAGCAACAAAAAAATCACAAGGATTATCAAATACATGATGGAAACCAACATGAGGACTTGGCACACACAACTTAAAAATTCCTTATGGGCAGATCGAATCACACCTAAAAGGGCCATTGGTAATTAAGCTTCAATGCTAGTATATGGAAAAGAATAAAAACTTCTGTTATCTTTGGAATTACCTTCTTTGGAGTTATCTCATCAACTTGAGGTTATGGAGAGTGACCCTATGACAATTAGGTTTGCTGAACTAATGGAGTTAGAAGAACTGCAGAACAAGACCATGAAAAATCTGGAGCAACATCAGGCTCAAGTTAAGAAAACTTTTGATAAGAAAGCATTCAAGAGGAATTTTTAAGAGGGAGATTTAGTTCTCAAATGGGATGCTGACAGGGTCAAACCAGGCATGCACGCCAAGTTTGATGCTATTTGGAGTGGGCCATAAATCATCACAAGTTACAAAGAGGTGAATTCATTTCATTTATCCAGACTCAATGGAGAATATCTTCCCATTCATGTGAATGGGATACATCTCAAAGCTTACTTTTGAGATCATTCCACCCCCAATACAATGTAGTTAGGTGATTTCCTCCAAGTGCTTTTACACATTGTTGTGTGTTGCTATTGCTTTTGCTTTCTTTTTTGTTGTGTGTTTTGTTGTTCTTGCACATTGTATCATCATTGGAGGTTTTCAAAGAGAAGAAGGTTCAAATTTTCAAAATATTTTCAGGATTTCCCAACTCCTCAAATGCTTCATTCAAAATCCACAGTGCTCTGTAGGTGTCAAATGTTTTTCAGCTTCAGTACTTTTCCTACCTAGTGTTACCCCAAAATTAAAGATAAATAATACTAAGGAGACTTCAGGATGTATCACAGAATATCAAATCACTTTTAGGATTCAAACATTGACCCCATGCCCAATGGATGACTTAAGGCTACTGGAATCATGCTTAGCAGGAAATCATCCCCAAGAGGTTGCCAAAAATCTTATCCAATTTTTACCGTTAGGAAAAAAATGGACAATGTGGGTCACTCATACCCTAAGAACATGAAACCCTTTCAAGAAGCATTTCGGCACATTACAGGAAACTTTTTGTGTTGAATTCACATCTGTAACATTATGGGAAATAACGGATCATTTTAGATGTTCTCCTATTTTGGGTCTTGTTATCCAAAATTCACCCCAAAGTAATTTTGATAACTTGCAAGACGAAGCAAGAAGAAATGGTGAAAGGCAAAAATTTAGATTTTGGTGACCCCTTTGCTTTTCTCTAACTCCACAGTTCTAGAAAAATTCAAGAAGTTAGTGAAAAATTGCAAAAATCTAAAAAAATGAAGTCAAAGGCCTGTTTTAGTGCATTACGGGTCTGAGGGCTACAGATGGAACCAATGCGGGTTGTACTGGTGTTTTTCATACCGAGTTTGGGTGTGATTTGTAAAGAAAGCAATGTATTATGGAAAAATCAAAAAAAGTTGTCGTAGGAATCACAAGTTCATGCAGGACAGTCGGGACCTAAAAAGCCGAAATGGCCGCAAGCCAAAGAAATGCGGAAAAGGCAGAAGCTTTTGTCCCACGTGGTTCGTGGGATAGTTGGGACAAAAGAATGCGTGGGACCCAAAATTTTGAAATTTCTCCAAGTCATTGTATCATGGATATGGCGGAAAAAATTATCTGGGACAGCTAGACATGAAAAACCTGAAATCTTCGATTAGAGCGCTGGCTTACTGTCTTGAGGGTTTTTCAGAAAAAATTGTCCCAGGTCACACAAGGACAAACGGGACATCCAAACCTGAAATCTTTGCCTGAAGAAGGAATTAGAAAAGGTGGAGAAAAAAGGCTTGGACGGTCTGAGTACCATAGGGACATGAGTTCCCCGAAAACCCACCATACCCGCAATACAAAGGAAAAGTCAATGCCCATCCCTTGAACTTCAAACGACATAACTTTTGACCCAGAGCTCCGTTTTTCACAAAATTTGAATTTTTAGAAATGGTACAATGTAATCTATGCCAAAAAAACATTGAGCCCAAGACACAGAAATCAAGAAATCCAAAATTTGATGAGGACCTAATGGTGATTTTTCTGAAAACATGGCCAAGTTTAGAACAATGATTTTACTGGTGGTTATGATGTATTTAATGAAGCATGGGCAGACATTTTTCACTGCTACAATTTATGGGACAAAATGAGGAGCATTTTACAAGCAATGTATACAATCATTTCACTCCGTTTATGACATCTTGCAAGTGGTGGGAAGGTAGATTTTAGGATTTTCATTTCTCTCTCTCTCTCTCTCTCTCCTCTAAGAATTCTATAAACTGGAGTGTTGGTCTCATTGTAAAGGGAGATAGTTTTTGAGTAGCAAAACTCTCTCAAATTGGTTTTTTGAAGCCAATGTGCTGCAGGCCCTTGAATTGGACTCCTTACATGGTGATCCAGGCCCTTATTTTGTAATAGATTGAACTATGCAAATCATGAAGCAATAGGTACAAGTTTTTGGACGTGTCTTCCCTTGTTGTGTTTGTTTGCATTCTTTTTTGCCTCTCTAACCTCATTAAAAATATATTGTGTCTATTTTATGTTGTTGCAAGGATTCATTATCATTGTGTGTGTATGAAATATTGTTGTGAATGTAGTCGTTAGACTATGGAGAATTGTTATCACCCCTTCTAGTATGGATTTTGTTTATGTTTTTCACACATTGGATACTATTCTCACACCCTCCTTTTCTGGTGTATCACCACTTTAGTGTAGGTTTTGTTTTCATGCATCTCTCTCCCTGGTCCCTTGGAAAGATAGATTAGGATAAGATAGTTTTACCTACATTAGAGTAGATTGTGGCAGGTAGTTTAGGAGAAAGAACCAACTTTCTCATGAGGTATATCTCAAGTAGCAAGTTCCAGAACTTGGAGATAGTACCCATGTTATTCTTTCAGACTATGAGCTCAATCACACACACTTCCACAAATATTAGGGTGTTGTGATTCGGTGATAATAGTTCTGGCATGCCCATTTGGACAAGAAGAAGTCCTCATTTTAATTGTAACAAGATTTATGTGAACTTTTTGTAATTATCCATCTTGTGAAAAGATTTGAAATTTCACATCCAAAGACTCCAAAAAGGGCATAATCACTAGTTCCAATAGTCCAAACTTGGAAGATTCATGAGAATAATCCAAACAAGGTCAAGAACTAGAGAAGAGGGACTATTTTTCTATCTACACTTATCCCTAGATAGAGCAAGAAGGGGAAGAAGAGCTCAAAGGTCTCCATCTCCATGGAATAGAACCTTATCAACACCTCCACCAAGAAGGCCCTTTATTCAATCAAATAGAGTTCTCCGACCAATCAGGATGGCGCAACCCAATCCCTATGTCAAATTCACTAGCAGTAGCTTACTTGCTCTCAATGCACAGATTCTAGTTCTAGTTGAAGTATTGACGAACATTCCATATTTCACTAGAGAGAACCAAAAAAATCCAATTGACCACATTCACAACATTGTAAATGTTTGTGCTATTCACAAAATTACTGAAATGGACATTGTTGTTAAGTTGTTTGCATCCTCCTTTAAGGGTAAAGATTTGCAATGGTTCAGAAGTCTAACAGTAGGATCTATCCAGAATTGGGACCATTTGTGCATAGCCCTCCATAATCAATTTGGAGAAAAGGGAGATAATATGTCTTTATTGGAACAATTGACAACAATCAAGAGGGATCCTAATGAACAGTTGACTGAATTTCAGATTTAGATTCCATAGAGGACATGGGATAGGATTCCATTGGCCATGAGACCAATAGCTGAAGGTGTTTTTCTATACTTCCTTAAAGCTTTAAATTCTGATATTTCCATGATGATTCAATCTATGGGAGGTATAACTTTACCTGTAGCCTATAACATTTCTATTAGAGTGGAAAATTGCTTAATTCAAGTTGGTAAACTTGCACCTAGGCCACCTATGCCTTTCTATCTAGAAGTAGGAGCCTCAAGCACTAGTCAAACACCTATATTAGCTACCATTCCTTGCTCCAAGAAATTAGAGTTTGACTGAAGCTTCTACCTCATCTTCTAGTACCTCAAGTGAGCTCTAAGAAGTCATGAAGCAACTTTAAAACTTGGGTAATGAGTTGGTGACACTTAAGAGGAAGCAAGCTCAAAATTTTAGGTCATATCAGCCTCAAACCCAACCCAATAGACCTCCATATCAACCTAATAGGCCACCCATTCAAACTAAAAATTAGAAAAAATTCAAACCTCCTACTAATAGGCCATTTCATCCTTACAACCCTAATGTTGTATTCACATCCAGAGCCTTAGTACCAATATAAAATAACATGGCTCAAGAATATGACTGGTGTTTCCCATGCAATCAACCTCATAACCAATCGAGGTTTTTCAATGGTGCTTTGAATCAAGATCTTATGGTGACAACAACGGGCGTGGAACAAGGGACATGCCAAGAAGGAAATCAGCAACATGAAGTAACTCAACAAGAGGCACCTCTGAACAAGACCACATTTTTCAATTGGCAGGCTGAAGATTTCTATGGTATAAATCAAGCCCATTCTCAAATCATAACAGGTAATATACGATCCAAGAAAAAGGAGTATTGGAGAAGGACAGTCATCAAATTCAAATAATCCATAACCCTCTATCACTTAACAAGGTATTGGTAATCAAAGTACAACTTCCAATGTGCAATGTCAACCCAAGCCACCTTCTAGACCAGCCCAAGTGCCCATTGTAACAGCCCATGGGCAAGAGAAGAATGTGCAAGGCAAGGGGCAGAAGAGAGATAGCTCATCTCCATTCAACATCATTGAGAAAATGAAGAAAACAAATGTAAACGTTTTAATGTGGGAATCATTAGCCATCTCGGGCCAAAGAGATCTATTGCAAGCTGCTATGGCTAATTGGTTGGCATCAAATCGGTCATCCGATCAACAAGAAAAGGTGCTTACCAATGTAGCTCAGAAAGGAGGAAATCAAGGAGGTTGCCAAGATAAAAATTTGAAGCCCCCACCATTCTATATCTCATTGATTATCAAAGATAAGTTGGTGCATAATTGTATGATTGATTCTGGAGCAAGCAAGCTTTATAATGCCAAAACAAATAGTTGATTAGTTGGGCCTTAAATATGAAGTTATTTCTAAGGGTGTGGTGAAATTGGATGGGACAATGTAACAACAGTGGTTGGATAATCGAATATTTGAGCCTCACATTACATGCATGTCCCAATGTAATCCTCTTACAAGATGTATCACTCATAGACTTTCCACCACTCTTTGCATTGTGTTTGTCAAGAAACTTCACCACTAAGATTGGAGGCTATTTGTCTGCTAATTGGTCACATATGTTATTCAGAACAAGGTATGGAGCTAAGGCTACAATCAGATCTGAGCCTATTGAAAACTTTCATATTGAGCCTCATACACTGAGCCCAATCAATGCAAATTGTTCAACATTTGATCAAGAGGATTATCCAAGCACCCATGAAGTAGATACCAAAGTCGTATCCATTCCAGACTTGACTCTCGATGAATGGGTAAACAAGAGACATGATTTTTGACCCTTACAAGGAAATGGAAAGAATCTGAATTAGGAGTCTATTGTTTGCATGAAGAGAATCAACCTCTCCCTAACATTACCAAGCCAGATCACAAAGATGATAATGAAGTATGGTAACTATTCTTTGATGGCTCAAGGAGTAGACAAGGTGCCAGAGGAGGAGCTATGCTCATTTCACCACAAGGAACAAAATATTACTCAACTTTCTATTTCCAATTTAGTTGCTCAAACAACACAATTGAGTATGAAGCCTTAATTCATGGATTGCATTGAGAAAGAAAGAGAGGTATAAAAAACTTGCAAGTATTTAGAGATAGTGAGCTAATCATGAACCAAGTCAGAGGAAAAAATGATGCTAAGAATAATCTGTTGAAGAACTAAAAAAACCGGGTATGGGATATTATTGAATATTTCAAAGCTTTTAACATCAATTCCATCATGAGAAAGAAGAATGAAGTAGCAGACAAACTAGAAGCAATTGGGGCTGCATTTGATGTTGAAGAAAATATCAAAAGTAAGAAATCTCAAACCCATATCAAAGTGGTTGTGAGACCAGTTGTACTAGATAACAACACAAGTTGGAAAGTCTTCAAGAATGATCAACAAATTGTCAATTTTCTACAAGAAGAAGTTGAGTTCTTTGCTAGAAACCAAGACAAGTTGGAACAGCAGTATGGTGACCAAGTAGTGTAGCTGAGGACTAAAAAATTACCAAAAGGTCTTGTAACTTTGGAGTCAATCTTCAACCCAAATGATCAATTCTAGAAGGAGAAAGAAAACATTCAGATAAATGGTGAATATTTGAAGCCCATTTCAGTAGGTGAAGGCAAGACATTGCAAATTGGAAAAGTAAGTACCCAACAAGAGAAATATGAATTTGTTCAACTTTGTAAAGAATTCCTAGATGTCTTTGTATGGAATTATAAGGATTTGAGATGTTTCAACCCAAAGTTGGCACAACATACTATTGAGCTAGATCTAGAATCAAGCCTATCAGATAGAAGCAAAGGCTTGTGAATCCTCACATTGAACCTCTCATGAGAAAAGAGTTGAAAGAGATAATTGAAGCTAGCATCATCTTCCTATCAAACATTCAAGTTGGGTTGCAAACTTGGTGCTAGTGAGAAAGAGAAACAGAGAAATCAGATTGTGTGTAGACTTCCATGATCTAAATAGAGCATCACTCAAAGATCATTATCCACTTCCATCAATGGAGAAAATCTTGCAAGTTATAGCTGGTTCAGAAAGGTTTTCATTGCTAGATGGCTACTCAGGCTATAACCAAATAATGGTGAAAGAAGAAGATAAGTTCAAAACATCCTTCACTATGAAGTGGGGGACATCTGTTTACAAGAATATGTCATTTGGAATATCAAACTTTGGAGAAAAATTTCAGCGAGCTATGGATATGGCATTCAAAGGACTAATCAACAAAATAGTGCTTGTATATCTAGATGATATCACTGTGTTCTCAAAGAACAAAAAAGACCACCTCTTTCACCTAAGGTAAGTATTTCAAAGGTGTAGAAGGTTTAGAGTGTCATTGAATCTGAAAAAGTGTGTATTCTTGGCACATGAGGGAAAATTATTGGGCCACATTATTTCAAGAAAAGGGTTGACAATTGATCCTAAAAGAGTTGAAGCCATCCGAACACTTCCATTGTCCACACCACAAGAAATATCTCCAAAGATTCTTGGGAAGGATAAACTTTGTCTGCATAGATTTGTGCCTAATTTTTCCACTATTGTAAAGCCATTAACAATGATGTTGAAGAAGATTCAAATGGATAGCAGAAGGTAAAGAGAGTTTTGAGGCTATCAAGCATGCAATATCACAAGCTCCAACTCTTATCGACCCATAATTTTTAAGGTACTCCATGTTGTATTATTTTGGAGGATCAGACATAATCTTAGCTATCTTGGTAAATCTGAATAAAGAAGGTTCAGAATAGCCCATAGCATTCTTCAATCAAATCTTGGAATATTATGAAGTAAGGTATTCTTTCATTAAAAATCATGTTCTTGCTATCATCAAGAGTTTGAATAAGTTCAAATGCTTGGTCTCAAACAATAAGATTCAACTGCTAGTGTCTCATGTTGGTGTCAAGGACTTTCTCCTAAAAATATATCTAAATGAGAAGAGAGCATGTTAGATCACTCGCGTAATGGAGTATGATATTGAAATCAAAGTGACCAAGATGGTTCGTGGAAAAGGTTTGTGTGAGAAGCTTGCTTCCAAACACCAAGCCAAGTCAAAAGGTGAAGAAGAGGTTATTATGCTACTACAAAACGATCAAGAACAGTTAGTTGGTAATGCACCCATTCCATGTCGGACTCAAGACATGGTGTATTATCTCTAAACAGGTTTGTTTCCTCCATAATGGAACAAATCTAGGAGAATATATTTCAGACTGTAATCCATCCCATATGTACTCATTGATAGCATCTTATTCAAGAAGGATGTGAACAAGGTGTTATTGAGGTGTGTCCCAATAAGTCAGGTTGAGAAGATATTACATGAATTCCATGATGGGGAAGCAAGAGGCCACTTTTCTCCATGAGTAATATCTCTCAAAATCATGAAGGCTGGTTACTATTGGCCTATGGTGTTTAATGATTTCTACTCATGAATCAAGAAATGCAAGAAATGTGCATTCTTCACAGGAAAGGAAAGGTTAGCAGCCTTTCCCCTTCATCCAATTTAGTAGTTAAGTCATTCATGCAATGGGGATTGGATTTCATTAGAGTTATCAATCCAAATTCAAGTTAAGGCCATAAGTGGATACTTGCAGCAACTGACTATTTCACCAAATAGACTGAAGTGGTGGCACTCAAGGAGGTAAATGAATCTAACATCTTGGATTTCTATGAAGGGGTAGTCACAAGGTTTGGCGTCCTTGCCACTATCATATCAGATAATGAATTAGCATTCCTTGGTACCAAAATCACTGAATGGGCTATTAAGAATTGTGTGTACCTTAATACTTCATCAAACTATTACCCTTAGGGTAATGGCCAAGCAGAGTCCACAAATAAAAACTTGCTGAGAATCATCAGAAGGAATCTTGATGAGAATTAGAGAACTTGGTACATAAATCTCAAATCAGCTCTATGGGCTGATAGGACCACACCCAAGATGTCTATAGGAAGCTCTCCATACAAGATTGTATATGGAAAGGAAGCAGTGTACTTCCTATATCACTTGAGTTTTCATGACATTGGAACTCATGAAACAATTGGAACTAACTGAGTTTGAACCCATGGAAATTAGGTATGCAGAGCTGAATGGAATTAGAAGAAGCAAGAGAACATGCAGTGTAGGCCATGGAAAAGGATCAAGCATTGATCAAGAGGAGCTTTGAAAAGAAAGCTAAAGCTAGTACATTCCAAGAAGGAGACTTTGTACTAAAGTGGGATGTTGATCATGCAAATCTAGGCAATCATTCAAAGTTCAATGACATATGAAGTGGCCCATATATGATTACTGAATGTAAAGGTAGAAATTCCTTTTGACTGGCTAAGTTGTATGGTGAAGAATTACAGATTCCAGTCAATGGAATCTATCTTAAAAATTGCTACTAAAAGGAGAATTTCTCACCGTTGTACATATTAGTCTAGGATTTCCAATTCCTCCAAGTGATGGTGCACATTTTTCATTGTTGTTAGAATAGGTTTCAATTTCCCTAAGTGCCTTGAGCAAATGTCACATTGTTTCTAGTGTATGCTTCTATACAGTTCATCACACTTCGAGAAGATAATTTGTATTGTAGGAGAATTAAATCAATAGGTATCAATATAAGGGTAGAGTTCATTTGTTGTCAGTTAAATCCAATAGATCATATTTGTAGATATTAAAGTGAGGGAAAATATTCCAGGCAATTTTATACTCTCACAAACCTTGAACTTCAAGATTCTCTTATAAAAGATGAGAGTGCAGGAAGCAGAGAGCAATTCCAGGTCCAAGAAACAATGTTTCAATGACTCAAAGAATGCAAGTCTTAAGTTCCAGATCAGATTTTAGATTACTAGGTAGACTCCATGCCCAATGGATACTTTAAGGCCACTAGTCATCACTTCATCTTAAAGGTAGATAACCCCGCTAAGTAGCCAAATTTTTATCCAAAATTCACCCCCTAAGGTAATTTTGATAACTTGCAGGCTTGAGCAAGCAGAAATGGTGAAAATTCAAATTTGGATTTTGAGGGACCCCTTTTCTTTTCTCTAACTTCCCTTGTCCAAGAAAAATCCAAGGAGTTAGTGAAAATTTACAAAAATCTGAAAAAATGAAGTCAAGGGCCTATTTTAGTGTAAATGTGGGTTTGAGGGCTATGGATGGAACCAATGCGGATCATACAAGAGTTCATCGTACCAAGTTCAGGTCTTAATTTTCAAAGGAAGAAATGAATTGCAAAAAAAGTGGAAAAATTTTTCCTAGGTAGCACAAGTTCATGCAGGACAGTTAGGACCCAAAAAGGCAAAATAGCCGCAAGCCAAGGAAATGTGGAAAAAGTGGAAGTTTTGATCCCACGTGGTCCAGCAAGATAGTTGCGAGAAAAGGTAAAACGTGGGACCTAAAAACCCAAAAATACCAAGGTAGTGTATTGGAAAATATGGAAAAAATCAATTTTGTGGGACACTTAATGGCCTGGTCCCAAAATCATGAAATACCTGTGGCCACAGGAAAACCCGAGTGGAGGGGAAGTCAGCGAAAAACAATCTGTCCCAAGCCACATGGGGACAAGTAGGACATCCAAACCCAAAATTTTTACACAAGGAAGGAATTTGAAAAAGGTGGAGAAAGGATGCCTAGATGGTCTAAGTACCATAGGGACATGAGTTCCCCGAAAACCCGCCATACCCGCAATACAAAGGAAAATTCAACGCCCGACCCCCAAATTCAAACAGATGGCCATAATTTTTGACCTAGAGCTCTGATTTTTAGAAAATTAGACTTTTTAGAAAGGGAATGATATCCTATACACTCTATTCTAAAATATATAAGAAACATCTCTATCTCCAACATCCAAATTAGATTCTCTAGTCTCGTAAAATACAAGAAATCACCTGGCAGACCCAAAATAGTTGCTCACACTCAAAATGCCATCTATTTTGCATTTCTCAATGAAATCACGCAAAATTGGTACCATTGGAATCATGACTAATCCAATGCACAAATAGATAATAAATTGAGATATTTATAATTTTAGGAATAACTGATGGTGATTTTGTATAAAATGTGGCCAGGTTTAGAATAGTGATTTTAATTGGTAGTTGGGATGCATTCAATGAAGCATGGGCAGGCATTTTTCACTGTACTGCAAGTTGTGGGACAGCATGGCGAGCCTTTTGAAAAAATTTACCATCATTTCACTCCATTTATGACATCTTGCAATTGGTGGGAAGGAAGATTTAAGTATTTTAATTTCTCTCTCTCTCTCTCTCTCCTCTCAAAATTCTATAAATTAGAGTGTTGAGATCATTCTAAAGGGAGGTAGTTTTGGAATATAAAAAACTCTGTCAAATTGGTTTTGTGAAGTGAATGTGTTACATGCCCTTATAGTGGAATCCATGCATGGTGATCTAGACCCTTATTTATTAATAGATTGAACTGTTTATATCAATGAAGTAATAGATACAAACTTTTGTGGATATATCTTCCCCTATTGTGTTTTTTTGCATTGTTCTTTCCTCATCAACCTCATTTCAAATATATCGTGTCTACTTTGTGTCATTATAGGGATTCATTATCATTGAGTGGGTATGAAATATTATTGTGAATGCAGTTGCTAGACTGTAGCGAACTGTTATCACCCCTTTTAGTATGCTCTTTGATTATTTTTTTTACACAGTGGAGACTATTCACATACCCTCCTTTTCTAGTGTATCACATACTTTAGTGTAGAATTTTGTTTTCATGCGACTCTCTCTCCTTGGTCCTTTGAAAAGTTTGAATAGGATAAAGAGAGTGTTGTCCTACATTACAGTAGATTGTGGTAGGAAGTTTACAAGTAAGAACCAAATTTCTCTAGAGTTCTATATCAAGTAGCAAGTCCCACAACTTAGAGATAGTACCCATGTTATCCAGTCACACTGTGAGCTCAAGCACACACACTTGCATAAATATTAGGGTGCTGTGATTTGGTGATAACATGTCTTAGAGGTTAATGAGTTTCTCGTAGTGCTAAATTTGGCCTCTGTGGGCCCAATTTTCCACCAAGGAGTGTGATAAGTTAATTAAAATTTAGAAATCATGTTTGAAAGGTCCTAATCTGCTCCCATTAACTCCTCAGTTTCAATAAGAGTCGTGAAAGTTAACAAATCGGGGTAAAATCATAATCCATTGAGCGGGTTGATCGAGTTATACCAAGGTGATAATCAAATCACTTAGTTTACATAATAAATCAGTCAAGTCATTAAAGTAATCAACTTGACAAAATTGATAATGAGTTGTTCACAAAGCTTGTGAAGTCGCACGAGATATGAACAAGGTTGGCTCATGGATGTGGAACTCAAAGATGGCTCATTCAGTCGATTCAAGTCAAAGATTGAGAAACTCATATCGATCACTGAAGTTGTGAAGCATCGATTTGGTTGGAGGGGAACTCACTTCTAGGTCAAGTCACTTAAACAAGGGTGATAACCAAGTTGCTCGATAAGGCGAGATCCCATAGTTTGGGATGTCAATCAAAATATAAGGCTGAGTTAGCTCGAGTGCATTTGGAATAAACCAACTCGATGTAATTGTGTAGAGGCTCGGTGTAAATTGAGAAAAAAGGAGCTCGACTCTCCGAGTTGAGCCATGCATGTAGAAAGCTCGCTATGTAAACCAACAGTAAAGTCGGGTGACCAAGGTGGTAGCTCAAGTGAGTCAATTGGTAGAGGAGGAAGGAGAGATATAGGTGACATGGTTTATGAGGTAGAGCTCAATGGCTCAAAGGTTCGAGCTAGGAGAGTCACAGTCAATGAGTTCACAGATTCCATGATGAGCTTGATGGAATTGAAAGCTTGAGCTCAATAGACTTGTGAAGTATTCTCGGTCAAGTTAAGACTGATGGGACTGAGACACATTTAGGGAAAAATTTCAATGATCGGCTCATATAGTAAGAATTAAACCAAGAGAGATCTAGCGAGAGAGTACGTCGAGCTCAAGGCTTGGAAAATAGGATGAGCTCGATCAAGGTTTTGAAAGAGTTTAGCTTGGTGGAAAAGTTGAGTTTCAATCTAAAATCTTGAAGATCAAGTCACTTGTGATAAGGCCAAAATATGTCTCGTTAATGCGCAATAAATTATCTTATTTTAATCTCCTTTTTATCAAGTTTGAATGTATTTTGTGACTTTTGTATGATATAGTATAAGTTAGGATGTAATTATCCATCTTTTCTTGAATTTAGTTCTAACATCTAAAAATTCTATAATTCCTAACAAAGTGTGCGGAAATTCAGTTTTTTGTAATAAAATAGGTCACAATCAGTCAAGAGAACAAAGTATGAAGAAATCAACCTATTTTTGGGAGCATTGGCTTTAATACGGCTTAGTTCCAGAACTTCTAGACTTAGTTACAGAACTCCATCACACAATTTATGAGTTCTATTACTTAGTTATGTAGCTTTTGGAATTAGTTTCAGAACTCCAGCAATTAGTTCCAGAACTCCCACATTTAGCTCTGGAACTTTCACTGTTAAATATAGAATAGTACCCTTTAGTTCCAGAACTTCTCCAAAGTTCCATAACCAATGGGAATCTGCTTATTTTGACAAAATCCAAAGATAAAGAAATTAATGAGCCTTTCAATCAGGAGAAGATCAGAAGATTTCCAATTCTTCATACTCGAAGATCCAGGGATAACTTATCAGACAACTGCATGTCCAACAAGGTTCTAGATTCAACATCTATTTTGGGCATAATTCGGTTCCATCTGAATTAATAGAAAAACTATGGTTGTAAATGCATCTTTGAATGATATATATATAGACCTGTAGATAGATTAAGAATATAACATATACACACAAATACATAGAGATAGAGATATAGAAAGATACAGTACAATATATATATATATATATAAAGAGCTGTAGATAGATTAAGAATATAACATATACACAAAGATACATAGAGATAGAGATATAGAAAGATATAGTACATTTTTGTAAGACATAATATTTCAACAATAAAATAGCCACTTTGTTTTGAGAGAATATTGATTTGTCAAATCCTGATTCAAGGTGGAGCAAGGGCCCACTCCTCCAAGAACTAGGATGCTCATTTTATTGGTATTTGTATTTCTAAAGAAAATAGTGTAGATTTGTTGATTTTGTAAATGCTTTTGATTCTTTAAGTTGAACTATGCTGTATACTTGTCCCTGCAGGTGTTATATACTAGATTTTTATTTCCTTGCAAGATTTTCACTACATTTTCAACCATGCGTTTATTTCCAAGTTAAGTGTTTTTACTTCTACATCGTGTGTTTATTTTTAGCAATTTATTTAATTCTATGTGTTTTTATTTCTAGCAATTTATTCCAGTAATGAGTGTTTATTTCAGCAAGTTTCTTACAACATAGAGATAATAAGGCTTTAGCTATGGAATCCTAAGGACACTACAAAAAACCCCTAGAAAATAATATAACAAATACCTATAAATAATTACTAGATCACTAGGATTTTCTTGTTGCATATAGCTTTAGAAACGCCCCTGGTTTGAATATGACATCAATAAAGAGTTGATTAAATGAAGGGAATAACAACACCCATCATTTTTGGCGTCGTTGCTGGGGAACCACTTAATTTTCTAATTAGGTATCAAAAGAGAAACAATCATACATCTAGTAATTGAAGAATATTCCCTACGTCATCATAAAATTTAAGAGTAGACCAAGAGACTCAAAGGGTAGTTTTCTCCCAAAAACATCTCAACAAGAATTATCTTCATCCTCTAGTTCAAATAAGGAAGTTGAAAAGAATTGGAAGCACCATTTTCTCCTGTTAGACAAGAAGTAGAACTTCCACCTTTAGAATTCTTGGATCAATTACCAAAAGGAAGTAGAAATTTTAGAAAAAGGATTATCTCCTAGGACCTATTTAGATCAAGTTTTGATTCTTAGTTCACCAGTCAACCTCCTACTCCTGACTTCTCACCTTCCCCAAAGAATATCACATACCACATTGATTTGGAGAAAAGTCTAGAAAGTACTGCAGAAATGGCACAAGAAGTTGAAAGAGAACCTGATAGGACCTTTAGTTATCGAATTTAGTTGGATGATAATGATACACCTATGCAGAATATTTCACCTGCACATTTACCCACATTTAGAGGAATGTCATATGAAGATCCTGACCAATTTCTATTTGAATTTAAAATATTGTGTCAGACCTATGATTACAAAACAGATAGTTAGAAGCTCAAGTTGTTTCCATCTACCCTGAAAGATTTAACAATAAGGTGGTTTATGGGATTAACATATAATTCTATTACCACTTGGGCACAAATGGAAACTACCTTCCTAGACAAGTATCAAGACTATTATAGAGGGAGGAACAAGAAGGAAGAATTTTTCAAAATCAAGTAGGAGAAAGATGAGAATATGGAAGATTATTTAGACAGATTCCTCTTTGTAAGTAAAAGATGTGGATTTATACTACAAGAAGAGTTAAGTAAAACCATTTTTCTTAAAATTCTGGATTATGAATCTAGGGAAGCCCTTAATTTAATGGGAGGTGGAAACATTGATCAATTAAGAATGAATTATATTGAAGAAATTTGTAGAAGCTATTCAAAAACAGGGGGTGGACCTAGGAAAGGCAAAATAGTTAAAAGTCTGAATCCATATATGAACAAATTGATGGATGATTTGGAAAAATTTAAAATAGACATTCTAGTTCAATTAAACTCCACCATGGATGAATTTTAAGCTAAATAAAATTCTAAAATTGCGCCATTAGCTATGTATTGTCCTAGATGCAAAAAGAAGCATGCAATAAGAGATTTTCCTCTGGATAAAACAAAAATGTATCTTATCTATGAATCTAGGGACCATGAGATTAATGCTTATTCTCTTCTTCCATTTATTAAAAATCAAATTAAAATAACCAACACTCCATCCACATCAGAAGAAGTAAACTTTGTCCATAGATAACCGAGCTAGGGGCAGTTCGTGCCCAGGTTAGTTCCTAACCCTTGGATGATGCCATGGGAAACTCAGACAGTACCAAAAAGTTGGGGACAACCATCTTGGGTCCCTCAACCAACATAGAATCCTCAGGATTTGTAAAGACAATCTTGGTATGCCCAAGGACACCAACAACCATGGTCTGGTCAGGGTAACTTGAATGCTTGGTCACAACCTAAGTGGAGCCCTAATAATTATGCTCAAGGAAGGACATATCCCAATTAGAATCAATAAGCCATAATGGGTTCCCCAAAACAAAATTCAAAAACCAAAAATGTGGTTCAAACACAAATACCAGAACAACCAGTTGCTAATCCTAGATAAAAACAAACAAATCCTATCTATGGGGCAGAACAAGAAAAACTAGTTGATTTAAATGCCATGGATTGTAAAGATATTTAAACCAATCTAGAAAACTAATTAGTAGTCCACTTGTTATAATTACTGAAATGGTAGAAGAAACTGAAACCCCTAGTGCGGTTATTTCCAAGAACGATGAAAAATAAAAGGATAAGGATCCAAATAAAGACTCTATTGAAAATCCATTTCTAGACAAATTTAAAGAAGTTATAGGGACCAAGGAATCTGAGTTGGTGCAGGAGTTGAGGAAATTAAATATTGAAATACCATTGTTACAAACAATCAAGGACATTTTGGAGTTGAACAAGTTAATCAAAATGATATGTTTAAGAAGACCTGGAAGGAAGAAGCAGTACCCTAGGAGTATTAAGGTAGATGGGAAAATTTCTGATTAAAGAGCCAGAAAACTCTTACTTCCCAAATATGGAGATCCTGGTAGCCTTGTTATTTCTATTTCTATAGGGAATAAAGATATACATTATTTTTTGGTTGATTTGGGAGAAAATATAAATGTGATGACAGTGGACACTTTGAAAACATTACCATTAACATGTATCCAACCTACTAACACCATATTGCTGATGGCAGACCAGTCTATAGCAAAACTAGAAGGAGTTATTGAAGATGTGGCAGTTATGGTGGAGTCATGGAAATATCTATTGGACTTCCTTATATTGCAGCCAAAAGTTAAAACACTTGGATATCTCATTATTTTGGGCAGATCATGGTGAGCTACAGTTACCGCCTTAATTGATTGCAGTTTAGGTGATATGACTATCTCAAATGGTAAGAATTCTAAGAAAATTTCCTTATATCCCTCTACATGAACACCAACTGTCCTTGGAAAAATCAGGGAGAGTTTCGGAACCTACAGACTTAGTTCCAGAACCATCAGATTTAGTTTCGGAACCATCACATTTAGTTCCAGAACCATCAGGCTTATCTTCAGAACCACAACAATCCCATGCAAATAAAAATAATTTCACTCCAGAGGAACAAGATTTCTCTTAGGGAGGAGAAAAAATAGCTACGAAATCAGTAGCTTCAGTTTCAAAGATATCAGGAAATGGTGAGGAACTTCTGGAAAATAGTAGTGACGAAGAGTTTGATCGACAACAAGATAAGTATCATAACTCTTCCTACTGTCCTTTGTCCAATATTGTTTCTCAAGGGAATTTTGGAGATGTTGTTGCATATCATATGTTATTACCACATCCATGTCCACTAAACACCTTAATGGAACCCTTTCAACAAATCAGTTCATCACGCATTGGAACCAAACATGTTGAAATTCAATCGGGTAAAATTTTGAACATTAATAGCTGGCTAAAGAATGATGAAGAAGCTAAATTTTTTGATGTTATGAAAGATTATACTAGAGAATTGGGACTATAAAGATATGAAAGGAATCCATCCAAGTATTTTCAGCCATCACATCTATAATGAAAACATTAAACTAGTCAGGAAACCTCAGATAAGGATTAATCCAGCGTTAAGGGACATAGTCAAGCAAGAAATCGAAAAACTATTACAATTAGGTTTTATCTACCCTATCTTAGATAGTCAGTGGGTGTCTCCTCTTGTAATTGTACCTAAAAAGAATGGAAAATAGATAATTTGTGTTGATTATTGGGAGTTGAACAAAGCCACATTGAGAGATTATTTTACCTTACCATTCATAGATCAAGTTTTGGACAACCTTGTAGGTAAACAATACTTTTCCTTCCTAGATGGCTTTAGTGGATATAATCAAATCAGAGTTGCTACTGAGGATCAGGATAAAACTACTTTTACTTTTCCATGGGGTACTTTTCCTATAAGGTATTGCCATTTGGACTATGTAATGCTCCAGTAACCTTCCAATGAGCTATATTAGCAATTTTTGCAGACCTAACGAATGATTGTGTAGAGGTATACATGGATGACTTCATGGAAACACATTTTATGATGCTTTGAAAAATTTGGACAGAGTACTAACAAGATGTGAGAAAAACCATTTGTCTCTTAATCATGAGAAATGTTTGATGATGGTTGATGAGGGGATTGTATTAGGACACCACATCTTAAAAAGAGGAATTCAAGTTGACCAAAAAAATCACGATTATTTTAGAATTACCTGTTCCTCAAACCCCCACAAATATCAAGTCATTTTTAGGGCATGCTATATACTATAGGTGTTTTATCAAGGATTTTAGTAAAATTATTGCCCCCATGTTTAGTTTACTTACCAAGGATTGTGAATTTTGTTGGGATGAAAAGTGTCAACATGATTTTGAGGAAATTAAAGAAAAATTAATCATTGCCCCAATATTGAGAGGACCTAATTGGGAGAAACCTTTTCACATCCAAAAAATGCCTTAAATAACTCAATTGGTGCAGTTTTGGGACAAAAAGTTGAAGAAGGGAAAATGTATGCTATTTACTACCTTAGTAAAAATCTTACTCTCACTGAAATAAATTACACTACCACTGAAAAAGAATTTCTTGTTGTGATCTATGTAATTAATAAATTCAGACATTATATTACAAGGTACAAAATATTTGTACATACAGATCACTCAGCAATTAGATACTTAATGAACAAAGCAGTGGTTGGAGGTAAGATAATTAGATGGTTATTACTTTTAAAAGAATTTGATATTAGCATAGTAGATAATCCAGGAAAATATTATGTGGTAGAAGATTTCTTGTCAAGATTGACCACTACTAGGGAGCAAGATCCAACTAAGGACAAATTTACAGATGAACAATTGTTTGCTATTTCAACTGATACACCATGATTTGCTGATATGGAAAATTATCTTGTAACAGAGAAGTTTCATCCTTCTTTCAATAAGAAACAAATGAATAAGTTGATCAAAATTAGTGCACAATTTAAATGGTTAAATGGAATGTTATTTAAATGTGGTCCTAATTTGGTTTTACACAGGTGTGTGAGATAAGATGCAATCTTTGACATACTCAGGGAATGTCATGATGAACCAAGTGGATGACACTTTTCATTAAAAATAATAGCTCACAAGATAGTTGGCATTGGCTATTATTGACCATCTTTGTATAAAGATGTGAAGAGATATATCAAGTGGTGTGATCCCTATCAAAGGATGGGACAACCAACATTTACAAGTGAAATGCCTCTACAGCCTCAAGTAGTGATTAAACAATTTAAAAGGTGGGGGTTGGATTTTTTTAGTCCCTTTAGTCCTCCTTCACAAGGAAATGAGAACATTATTATGTGTAATGATTATGTGACAAAGTGGGCA
Organism: Taxus chinensis; assembly: GCA_019776745.2. NCBI lineage: Eukaryota > Viridiplantae > Streptophyta > Pinopsida > Cupressales > Taxaceae > Taxus > Taxus chinensis. The sequence continues at coordinate 252,594,844 of CM034148.1, read as the reverse complement.
GAGGTACAAGCTTTAAAACATGCCACTGAAGAAGTAATTGTTGATTTTCTTTGACACAAAATTATGATGAAGTTTGGTGCAAAAATGAGTATAGTTTCATATCAGGGGCCACAGTTCATGTCTAATATGATCCATTATTTCATAATGTACTATCACATCAATCATAGGAAGTCATCTCCCTATCACCCACAATCAAATGGACAAGCATAAGTAAAAAACAGAGAATTGGAAAATATCCTTCCCAAAACAGTTGAACCAAGAAGAAGAGATCGGGTAAAGAGAATACTTGAGGCTGTATCGGCTTATAATACAACTTGGAAGACTACAACAGGGTTTTCATCATATGAGTTAGTCTATGGGAAAAACCCTTGTTACCTATTTAATTTGAACTACAAACATTGAGGACAACAGCTAAAGTGGGTATTGAGTTGGATGCAACACAAAAGGAAATAATTATTCAAAGAAATGAATTGGATGAGTTGAGAATGGAAGCACTTCAATAGACAGAGATAATCCAAGATTAAAGGAAGTAGTGACATGACACACATATCAAGAAAAGGAAATTCAAGATAGGAGATTGGGCATTACTGTTTGATTCCAAGTACCAGTAATTCAAGGGAAATTTGAGAACCAGATGGTTAGGACCCTCTCAGATTGAGTAGATATTTGACAATGGCTCTATTCAAATACTTCCCATTGATGGCAACAGAAGGACACTTTTGGTCAATGGACAAGATAACAATTTATAGGAAGCCTCCTACTAGGGATGAATTCTTGAAACAGATTGAGGAAGATAAAGAATTTGATCATATGGAAGAACCCAATTCTTCCAAAATGATCAAATGATCAAATGCATGGATCCAAAATAAAGGGAAGAGAATGAAAACCAACAAATGGAGTTCTCTTCCCCAAAAAATAAAAAATAAAAAATAAAAAGGGAAGGAATGAAAACCAGTAAATGGCATTCTCTTCCCCCAAAAAAATATCACTCAGAGATCAATTGAAAACCAACAATGACGGTTGGTCTCCTCAATAAATGGCTAATGCATAATAAAAATAATTTGTTTGAATTCTAGCTGTCTTTTCTAACCATTTTTCCTTTTTCACTTTTAGGAATGATGAGTCATCAAGGTGGAGGGATTACAACATCAAATGATGGTAATTATGTCTTGAAATTATTAAAGGTTAAATTAAAATTTCGCATGTGTGACTTGACTTGATTTAAAAATTTGGAATGATGAGTCATTTATTGTGCATTATGATTAAAATTAAGTAATCATGAGGGTGATGTTGATGGAATAATAAAGTGGCGGTGTATTTGTAATTAGTTATCATTTGGGTGGAAGAAACGAAGTTGAGAAATAGTTTCAGAATAATTTCAAAGAAGAAGCAAAAGAATTATATTTGAATTCTGTAGCTAAACCCATCAATTCCATAGATAAACACAACAATTCTGCAGTTAAACACAATAGTTCTGAGGCTAAATCCAGTTTTTCTACAGCTAATTCTGAATTTGAAGAAAGAAGAATTTGAATCACCCTCTTTGCCATGAGGATTAAAAAGAAGTCAGAGCCAGACGATGATACCTAACTTCTTGCAGATTAAGAAGTGTCACCCATTTTTGGACGAGCAGGGTGGCTGGAGTTCTTGAAAAAAATCTTGAGGTATAATGACGAATTGGTAAGGGAATTCATTGTAAATTTAGAAGAATCCAGAACTAAAGTTAAAAGCATTGTAATTCCTTTTACTATTAATAAAATGAGTAATGTGTTTGGAATACCAATTGTGCATGTCCCAAATCATGTCAAGGGAACCCTTAAATATCTGGTAGAAAACTTGATACAAAAGAGGGAATCTGAGCCCCAATATATCTATAACACCAAGGAAATCATCAAGGGGGTCAGAAGGGCCAGCTTTCCCAAACCCTTTAACAAGGTAACATTTTGGGTAGTTAAGTATTTAACTTGTGATGGTAAATTTGAGACTATGGGAAGAGAAGTCCTTAAGATGTTAATGTATCTTAGGTATGGGAATTCAAAACCAGAAAATATAGTGAATCTTCCAAGATTGATTTTTGACTCCATCCAGATAATGGCTTAGAGGTATTCCCGGGGAGTTGGAACAATCATACATCATGGGTTAATCCATTTGGTATGCCAACACCATTCCCTTTCATAGAAAAATGGAGACGAAATATGGGAAAAGTTTCTTAACAAGTTTAAGAAAAACCCTGATATTACCAAAAGGGGAATACCAACCCCTTTTTCTCATACAAGTAATTTGGGTTTTGATTCCCCTGCAGAGGAAAAGAAGGAAATAGGTGGGGGTAATGTACCAAAAATAAGGAGATCTGAAAGAAGGGTTAAATCTGTAGAACCTACTATGTCTGTTAAAGAAACTCCTTCCTCTGCAACAGTACCAGGAGTAGTTCACCTAAGCTAGAGAACGAAGTGAAAGTCAGAAGAAAGCTCTAGGAGGAAACCCACTTCCGGAAATTTTGAAGCTCCTTAAAGAAGAATAATTCATAAGAGGTATAGGGAAATTCCAGAGGAGATGGAAGAATAGGATGGGTTGGAAAAATAAGTTGCTGATATTTTGGGCAGGATGACCATGACTCCTCTTGGACCAAGCCAAACTGAGGTGGAGAATGAAGATGAAATATTTGAACAACATGATTTTCAAGAGTTGGGTAAATCAGAAGCACTGTCACACGAAGAAGATGAATTGGCATCTTGGAAATAGAAAGGAAAATCCCCTTTGGTAGAAGAGGAATTCTCATTTCCTAATGAACTTTGAGAAAAGGAGGAAAAACAACACTTAAAATAGACTCTATTTTTTTCTAGAGCAAAACTCATCATCAGAGAGAAGGATGAGGAATTAACTTCCTCAAACTCAAATTAGAACAGAGGGAAATGCTCAATAAGAAACTAACAAATCAGCTCACAAATAGGACTGAAGAATTGACAATGGTCAAACAACAGATGATGGAAAAAGAAGAAGAATTTCAATTTTCCAGAAGACCAAGTGCTATGTCAACAGTATCTGCACAGACTAAAATGACTTACTAGCCACTCAAGCAGTTGTGGGAAGATACCTATAGGGAACTTAATGAATTTAAAACATCAAATGAGGACCTGAGAAACAATATGAAAGAAGATAAGAAAGCAAGGAAAAAATGGGAAGAAAAATTCTACAAAGAGGAAGAAGAAAATTTTTAATGTCTTGTAAAAATAAAAAATGGTTTGCATAATGAGTGAAAAGTTACTCATATGCAAAAGACCTTCTCTTGCATACAATGTATTTTTAGAAGAACAATTTATTCATTGGCAGCTGTCAAGAATTGCTTGTGGCCTTCCACATGAAATAAAAGATGAATCTGAGTTCATGATAACCTATTTCTTAGCTAGTGTAGAGAAGAAAAATCTTCTTTGCGAATTCTATCTCTACAATCTTATGATGGAAAAGAACACAGGCTTCATGATCAACTTGTATGTAGGGGAAATCCAATTGAATGCATTTTTTTCTGTTCTTCAAAATCAGATTACATGGAAAGAGAGGGATTCTGATCATCTATTAAAATCTAGTTCATCTGGTCTCTGCATGAGGGATCACTATGGTAAACCATCTACCTTTGATATACATTTCAGATCCCATGTCTTTAATAGTTGGTTCAAGGCACATTATCTGGCCAATTTACATAAAATTATTGATGCCTTCACCTCTTATGAGGAGGAAAAATTTGAAGAGATTTATGATGGATGTTTGAAAATATGGGAGTTTCTCACAGTTGCATTGAGAAGAAGAGAAGTGATATCTCCCATAAAATTAATATGGAGCCTAAAGAGCTAAAGTCTTGTGTACACTAATCCCTTCGGTCAATGAAAAATGTAGGGGCATATGGATGGGAATGAGAACAAGGCCTCTCCTTCTTCTCACCCCCATTTCTCCATGGAAAAAAAAAGATCCTCAATATTCCACTCAATTTGAGGAATGGGAGAGGAAAGTAGAATCAGGATCAGGGTATAGTACTTCTGAACTAAAACACTCAAATATTTAGTTTCAGCCATTTAACCTGAGAAGTCTATTGGAATGCATAATATACAACCCAAGATTTGAAGAGTAAAGTTTATAAGGGGAGTTACAAACAAGTAAGTATGGGGGAGATGATAAGGCCAAAATATGTCTCATTAATGCGTAATAAAATATCTTATTTTACTCTCCTTTTTATCAAGTCTGACTGCATTTTTTGAATTTTGTTTAATCTAATATAAGTTTTTTTTTTAATATTGGCAAATAGTTTTTTGAAAGGGACTATACCCTTGAATACAAAATAAGACCTTTAAGCCGGAAAAAGAGTGAGAAACATAGCAGGACTAACCAAGTCCAGGTAATATAATGAAATTCCACGTAGCCCAGAAACAGCTACACAAGCGAGACTTAACAGCAAAAACAACAACAAAAAAAACAGTAACCCGACAGCCAAGAAACAGTAAGAATAACAAAAGAGAGCAGTAGAAGCATGCGGGGACTACTTCTTGGCTGCTTGATCAACACTGATCTTGACTTTTTTCCAAGCAATAAAACATACCCAAAGCGGTCATGTGTGGCAGCATCCGTCTTATCGAGCTCCTCGATGGTTCTTTTTGCTCTCTTTTTCATTGCCCCAAAGTGCAGCCGGGACACCGTTGAGGTTGGAAACACTTTTGGCATGCCCCACGATGAATTCCTCAATGGCCCTAAAGGCGGCAATGTTGTAATCATGCCTAGTCTTAGCCTTCCCAAGGTGGGAGTCCAAGGAGGTCAGCTTTTTGTATATGTCTTCAATCTGACTATTGTCAATGCTCCCTTCCCCCTCCAATATAAGTTAGGATGTAATTATCCATATTTTTTTGAATTTAGTTCTAACGTTTAAAAAATCTATAATTCCTAACAAAGTGTGTGGAAATTTGGGTTTTCGTAATAAAATAGGTCACAATCAGTCAAGAGAATGAAGTATGAAGAAATCAACATGTTTTTGGGAGCATTGGCTTCAATATGGCTTAATTCTGAAACTTCCAGACTTAGTTCCAGAACTGCATCAAACATTTTATGATCTCTATTACTTATTTCCGAAACTTTCAAACTTAGTTCCGAAACTCCAACACTTAGTTCTGGAACTCCTGCATTTAGCTCCGGAACTTTCACAGTTAAATCTAGAATAATCCCCTTTAGTTCCGGAACTTCTCCAAAGTTCTGGAACCAATTAGAATCTATTTATTTTGAAAACATCCAAAGATAAAGAAATCAATGAGCCTTTCGATCAGGAGCAGATAATAAGATTTCTGATTCTTCCAACTCGAAGATCTAGGGATAACTTATTAGATAGTTGTACGTCTAACAAGGTTCCAAATTCAACATCTATTTTTGGCATAATTTGGTTCCATCTGAATCAGTAAAATAGCTATGGCCATAAATGCATCTTTGATATATATATATATATATATAAAGACCTATAGATAGATTTAGAATATACAATATACAAATAGATACATAGAGATAGATATATATAAAGATACAATACATTTTTGTAAGAAAGAATATTTCAGCAATAAAATAGCCACTTTTTTTTGAGAGGATATTACTTTGTCAAATACTAATTCAAGGTGGAGCAAGGTCCCACTCCTCCAAGAACCAGGATCCTTGGTTTATTGGTATTTGTATTTCTACAGAAAATATTGTAGATCTATTAATTATGTAAATGCTTTTGATTCTTTAAGTTGAACTCTATTTTATACTTGTCCCTGCAGGTTTTATAGACTAGATTTTTATTTCCTTGCAATATTTTCACAACATTCTCAACCGTGTGTTTGTTTCCAAGAAAAGTGTGTTTACTTCTACATTGTGTGTTTTATTTTCAACAATTTATTTACTTCTGTATGTGTGTTTATTTCCAGCAATTTATTCCAGCAATGAGTGTTTATTTCAGCAAGTTTCTTACAGCATAGAGATAATAAGGATTTAGCCATGAAATCCTAATGACACTACAAAAAACCCCCAGAAAATTAAAAAAAAAAACCTACAGACAATCACTAGATCACTAGGATTTTCTTGTTGCATATAGTTTCAGATACACCCCCTGGTTTGAATATGGTATCAACAAAGAGTTGATTAAATGAAGGGAATAACGACACCCATCAACTTTCTAAGGAAGAGATCAAATCGGTCTCCCGAGTTGACCAACTCACTATGTAGCCAAGGACCAATGATGAAGAAATAGAGCAGTCGTGACGAGTTGCATGGAGGAATGAGAGATTGGAGTTGAGCTCGAGAGTGAATTGATGTTCAAATGTTTGAGAGAAACTTGGTAGAGTTGAATCGTTCAACCGGGATGAGCATGGTGGGAGTTATGGGGAATTTAAGGAATTTTTTGGTCCATTTCTGGTTGGGTGTGAAAAATGGTACTTAAATCCCCTGCACTATCATCACCATGGGGATCTCGAGGAGATTAGTAACCAAATGACCAAGTGGGAATCTGATGACAGAAAAGTGAGATAAATGTTCCATGTCTAGGGTTTCCAATAATTACATTTCTAAGACATGTAGATTCATGCGAGCATGGCCAAGTGGGGAAAATAACGATGGTGTGCCGAGGGTAAAATTATGCCAAGTGAGCATGCCATTGTGGGACCAAGTTTGATACCGAATAATTTGGATAGTGCGTGGAAGAAAAGTAATGTTCAACAAGCTTGGAGAGTCGTGGGGAGTTCAATTCCATCACCAATTTATCAGGTGATTCATCTAGTGACTCGGTTTACTCGATAAGTTTCACAAAATGTATTTAGGAGGAGCTCACTCGCAAACAATTGATAGGTTTAATGCCAAGTTTCTTGGCCATTGAATGCAAAAAAGGGTCATGTGAATCATCCATGCCAACCCTTTGACCAAGTCATGAGTTGTCGAGGTGGCACCGGATTAGTTGTAAGAGATTAAGGGTGGAACACTTTGGTTGATCAATGTTGGCAAGTCTGAGCTAAGCATACAAACCATGATGAGGTTGATTCTAGCTCATGGAGTGAAGTCAAATTCCGAGCACACAAGGAGGATCAATTTTTGCATGAAAATGAGTCGCGATTTTTTCATAATTCATCTTGGACATCATCGCATGGGTCAAGATGGGCTCATGAATACTGTGAGGCATAAGCTTAGCTATCGAGCCATTTGGGGAGTTTAGCATATGGATTTCCAACCAAGTTAAGGGACATGCATGAGAATTCAAAGACTGCAGCCAAGACCAAGCATCCATCAAGTCAAAGCATGCCCAAAGAAAACCAACTCGACGCGGATTCAATGAGAATCTCACGGGGTTTTCTTAAGGCACGAAGACCTCAGGGTGAAAGATAGTTTGGGATGTTGACCAAGATCACTAGGCATAGGTTAAAGGAATTAATTTCGTAGATCAAATCACTCAGAAGTATGCATGGTGCATGAATTGGAGAGGATTTTGATGAGATCATGAAGGGCTAAGTAGAGCTTGGCATGAGGAGAAGGAATATTTTGAAGTGTGAAGCTTATGGAGTCGATCCATGAGATCGATAGCTCAGAGCGAGCTCGATGTATAAGACGGCTCAGTCATAAGATCATACTCATGGTGGGGAAGGTGGAGCTCATGGAGTCAAGCTAGAGGGAGGTGATTTTTGAGAATTGCACAAGTGAAGGATCTTGTAGGTCGATGCAATGAAGGAAAGAATCTTGGAGAGGGATGTTGAGTTCCACTGATGTATGTTAAGCTCGGCATATTCATGAAGGAGAGCTCATACAAACCATTACAATGGCTTGGCCAACCGAGTTGACCTTAGTGAAATGATGAGCTCACTGATCTTGGGGGTCTGTAGAACCAACAAGGTGAGTTCACCAAAGCAAACCAACATAATGTGGAAGAACTTGCCAATCCACGTGAAAGGAGCTCGACTCTCCAAGATGAGCCTTGCATTGAGCCCTTCAAATGCAAACCAACACTAAGGGGGTTCTCATCGGTCCCATCACTTAAAATATTATTAAATTAATATTTTTATTTAAATATTTTATTAAAACGATATTTTTATTATTAAAACATTTTATTTAAAATATTATTTTAATTAAATGAGTAGATAAGTTCAGACCTTTCATTAATGAGACATTGCAGAATATTCCTATGTGGTGCAACTAATGCTATAATTAATATAGGCCATCATGTGCCTTCATTTTAGGCCAAGAATTTATGATTTCTCTTCTCTTCTGTCACATGAATTGTGTATAAATGTAAGTTGGAAGCTCATTCCAAAGCGTTATATAGTTGGACATTTTTCACTATTCTTCTCTCTTTTCTACAAGTTAATCTATTGTGGATTACAGGGACTTTGAAGCCTCTTTTCTAGAAACACCCTTTCTTAGTGCATCACCATTTCTAGTATAGGCTTTATTTCTTGCAGATATCTCTTCTTTAACCCCATGAAAATGTTAGGATAGGTCTAGTTAGTTGTTTTATTGCAGTAGAGGTAGTGTTGTGTTTAGTTTAGGAAGAGGAAGTTGGCCTTATCCATAGGTTCACCTTGAGCCCAGGTCCCACAACTTGAGAGGTGATCCCATGTTACCCAATCACACCGAATTCCCTATCCATCACTTGGCCTTTCAGGGGGTGTAGTGATTTAGTGATAACATTGTTATTGTTTCATTTTTCATAGCACATTACTATATCGAATTATACATGCTTTGACATAATTTCTATCTTTATAACATGCTAATGAGTGCTTCATATCTAACATTTGTCTTTCAGGTCTATATTATTCCATGGTTATCTGTTACTATTTTCTTCCCATTGATTTTTATTGTCTGTAATTATTTTTGGGCTTTTCCCTTTGTCTTGTGTGCACACTGTCTACTTTTGGCTATATTGGCCTTATGTGTGTTGCGACATCATGATTGATGCCCCATGTTTAGAACCCATTTTTTGAGGTCTACTTTTTCTACATTATTTGTCTGTTTGTGTATTATCTTCTTGCTTCCTAGCTTACATCTTGTCTTCTAACATGTGTGTTTCTATTGTTTGCACTACAACTTGTTTTATAGCCACTTTTCTTGTGTGTGTCTTGGTTTCTACCAAACACACTTCCTCTCCTTGCAGGGCATCATTTTCAATTCAGTGGTTGGTCCTCCTTTGGTCCAATTAATCCTCAGCAATTTCACATGCAACCCAAATGTGTGGGGCATATATCGGGTGAAACAGTCACCCCATAAAATATTCTATAGTCATAGTTCACTACAGTTCAACACACATTCAACACATTCTTTAATCTCAACAACGACCTAGATCCTGACTTGGGTTCTCATCACAACACAATAATCAAAACCCATACCTGAATAGTAGTGCACGAGAACCCTTGACCCTTCCTGGATGCCTATGACCAGGGGGAAGTTACACAACATTTTTTAGTTCAACATAGTTTTTGAAATTTTACACAACAAATTTTATAGAAAAGACAGTCCTTCAGCACTCGACATGCATGCACTACACCTTCTTTTCTACTTTTGCATTGGATTGAACTAGATCAAATTTTAACACACCATCTGCAGTGGTGTTCTATGCTTCAGGAAGTAGTTAAAGGTTGGAGGATGCCACCAAAATTTTATCTCTATACTTCTTCTGTTCTTGGCATGAGATTACCCAAAAAGCTCGCATTCAACGTAACTTGTATGAGATCTCCTGAAAAATGTGTTCTTCTACAACATCTTCAAGATCCTTTCTATACTATTAACTCATCATAGATCAGGTGCAAAACTTTCTTTCTCATTTTCTTGCATACTTTTACACACTTTTTACACATTTTTGATTATATATACGTGCATTTCACTACTTGTTCATTCTTATATTTTGCAAGTTCATCCTTATGGGAAGCGGTGGTCATAGTAACAAAACATCACGAAAAAATCAAGTGAAATCAACAACAGGTATAATTGTGACATCTACACATATGATCTTGCCCTAGGGACATCATCATCATTTTTTTACTTCCTCTTCTCTAGTTTTTGTGCTTCACTTTTTATCACTCCACGCTTTTCCTTATCTCTTGGCATACATTTGTACCATTGATATACATGGTTATCAAGTATTCATCTCTTATTTACTTTATGTTATAAAAAATTCACTCAACAACATAAAGTGGGGGAAAATATAGACACTAAATCATGCACTTTTGGTACCTATCTAGTCTTGATCACATACCACTATTCATATGATTCATAAACAAGAAAAGTACTAATTGATCATTGGCTTTGGCCATCTTTGCTTGCTTTCTGTTGCCTCTTTTGATCTTACATTCATTTTTTCCCAGTCTTTCTTTTCATACTTTGGCATTTCTCATATTGGACACAAGCACCCAACCATGACACCACTTCCCAGGCACCCCCCTCTTTGTATCTTTCTTGCATATTTTGGGTATTTTCTATCCATTTGGGAATGTTATTTCTTCCTAGTCAAATTTTATTGGTTAATTATGAAATTTAATCAAGGGAATCATATAAATACAAAGATATGTGATCATAATAAAGGGCCAAGCACTAAGCATTGTCTATCACAACCTAAAGTTACATCCAAAGGCATCTACAAGAGCATTCAAACATCCATCTAGGTTCCATTTAAGGGGCGAGGGACTAAATTTTTTCCCATACACTTCATACGAGGGGAAGTTCATTCTTTCATGCACACATCTATTTACATTTCTACATCTAGCTATTGCTCGTCATCAAGTGCAACACGCACAAGAGACACCTAGGATAATATTTCTTCACACACACATAGAACTACATTGGGTCTGAGATGTTACTGCAGCAATTCATTATAAGTTCACTTGTTTGACATCCAAGGATAGTATGATCTCTCATTTTCATTATTTTTTTTATATGATGTGCTTTTGGGGTTTTGTAGGTGCCTAATTCTTCTTGTAGGTTTTAGGAAAACAATAACTGCATAGACATACATGTGATCAAAGGTGATAACTAGAGAACATTTCACAACCTTGTAAAATTAGGATTCACAAATTTTGAGCAGTCGCGGGTGCCCAAAATAAGTCTCTTACACCCTAGGTGCCCCTGACCCTCAATAGGCACCCTGGTCCTAGAATTTCCAACCGTGCTGCAATTTTATGGTTCTGATTATGAAATCATGCTTCTCTATTCCAATAGTTTTTCAACTCAGCATACCTTTGGCATTAGTGTGAGTCAACTAAGTATTTTATTCCCTTCATTTGCATCTATGGTTTCAAATTTAAATTTTTTATTTTCTTGGGTCATTTCTATACTTCATTGCATATATTTAGCATTGTTACATAATTAGTATTACACATCTATTTATTCAATATTTTCTTAATTGGTAGTGTGTTGTGTTTTTTGTTATTAGCTACTCCTTGTTGTCTATTAAGGAATGTCATACAAAAGAAGAGTGAGAGAGTAGTCAAAGTCCTGTATATGAAAAATCTAAGTAAAGTAGGTATAAGTATGTAAAAGTGTGAAAAAAGTAGTAATAAAGGAATGTGTACACTTGATGTATAAGAGTTTAAAGGCTAGAAATATGTCTTGAAATGATGTGAAGGGAAAGTTTTTTGGGAGATATCATTCCAAGTGTGAGTTTCTTTTGGTGATCTCATGTTGAAAGTGATTTTTTGGCTGATCTCATGCCAAGTGCGAATTTTTGGGGTGATCTCACGCCATAGGAGAAGAGTTTTTGGGAGAGAGCTCTATCTTTTCCCTCCTTCCATGATGCTTCTTGAATAAGCACCATTGTAGATGGTACATCATGATTTATTTTGATTATTTTTATTAGACCCGATTGTAACTAAAATGTGTTGATAAACTGAAATTTGTAACTAGAGGCAAGTGCCTATTGCTATAGAAATGTTTTTAAAGTTGCAATAGATCATGATGAACTATAAAGTTGACTTTGTTTTCCCCTAGGAAATTAGCACCTAGGGGAAGACACAAGCATTAGGCGTTGCTATCTGATATTGGACGCTAATGTCCCCTCTCTATATTAGGTCCAAGTATGATTCTGGACCGTTCTGTGACTGTAATCCTATGTTGATTATATACTATGTTATTCTATACTGTAGCTCTAAGCTACTGTAGGGGTTATTTTTCACCCAATATATGCCCCCTCATTTGGGGTGCATGCGATGAATTTAAGAGAATTCAGTCCAAAGGAGAAGATCCTGATTTGATACACATATTTGAGATGGAGATACATGTAGGGGTAGGGGGTGTTCATGGTAGAAACCAATGCACATGAAAATAGGAAAGGCTAGTAACAATTGTTAATAGTAAAAGTAAATAGCATGAAAAAGAGGACAATGTAACAAGTGAGTGTGAAAATAAGATAGACCGTGAGTGGAGGGTTTCATACACGGGATATCACTGACAATGTCACAAGAAAATCAAGGTTTAAGTGGAAAAAGACATATAATGATCACACAAGATAAAGGCATAACTCACAAAATAATAACAAACAATAATAAACAACATGTATCAGATAACCATGGTTGTACATATAGTCTTGCAAGGAAAATGCTACACATGAAGCACTTGTTAACATGCTAGAAAGATAAATTGTATGTTAAAGCATGTAAATATCAATAAGAAATAAAGTGCTAGTAATAAGAAGTAGTAAATGATGAAATAATTAAACCTAGTGTGTGAGAGTAGTCAAAGTAGATTCCCTCAAGAGCCTTAGTGAGACATGAAAAGGAATTGGTGTCAAGCAACATGAATTGTGTAAGGAGTTATACGAGATATTCATTAACTTTTAGAGACCAAGTGAATGCACATGTGTATATGATAAAGATAATGACATACAAATTATACGTCTAGCATAATAAACAAAATGCAAGATGTAAGTAGCATAAGCTAGAAATAATAAATGCAACCAAGATATGTAAATGTTTTATGAGTGTGATAATGTGATATGCAAGGTGTGATGATGAGAGGAGAAGTGTTTGCCCCTAGTGAATGTGTATGAGATGAGGTTAATTTATAAAATCTCCCTCAACAATCAAGAATGAACCATAGAACAAGAGTGCATCATTGGGAAATGAGTGTAGTACGTGAGAGTAGATGGTATAAAGACATATCATGAAGCACATAGCATGAAGTGTGTATGATGTGAAGTTCATTGATGAAGTATCCCTCAATACTCAAGTGTGAACCCTAGGACAAGAGTGTGTCATCGGGTAATGATGAGAAAATGTGTATACCAAATATGTAAGAATGTTAGAAAAAGATTAACCATAAAGCGTGGAGTGTGAAGTGTGGTAGTAGATACTAGAGATAACTTGATAGTGATGGAAGGGGGGATAAAGCATGATTCCCCCTAAGTGTGTAAGGAATAGAAGACTATCCGATGATAGTGAAGGGCAACGGACCTCCACCCAATATTTGAGAAGAAAAAGGCATCTGACCATGATCTAAAGGTGGTGGTGTAGGAGATTAACTATGCACATGTGAAGGATACCAATGTTGTGAAGGAGATAGAGAACAATGATAGGAATAGGTGGTCCGAGTGGGGGACTTAGGCCAAGGATGTGGACTAATGGGATGATGAGGAAAAGAAGGTGGGTAATTCTTATAAGAATGGGCTTCCCGAATAGGGAACTTAGGCCGATAAAGTGGGATAATGGACTGATTATGACAACAGTGTAGTGAGATGAGTCATGTGAGAATATGATAGCTAGGTATAGAAGTAACTTTATACTTGAGAAGCATAGGATACCTAGATGCCATGATTGGTACATAGATATCCGTAAGAGTGGGTCGAGGTAATGATGTGAGTGGAGGAATACCTTCGATAGTGAAAAGTTGTTTGTTATGATTGAACTTGAGATATAAGTGATGCATGGAGGATATGGCTTGAGAAGGGTAAGTGCACCAAGTTGGTGGGCCAAAAGGGGGTCTTAAGTGGACGTGTTTTTCTGAAAAAACAAAAACTTCAACTTGTATGAGTTTTTCAAAATAGTTACACTCAAAATTGGAAGATGTTGTAGCAATATGAATCGTAGAATTTTGAGTCTACTTTCTAAGCTACTAAATTTTATTGAAAACGGATAAGTTTAAGTGGGTCAAACAACTAAACTACCAACAGATGCTCCTGTTTTTGTTAAAAAAACATAATAGAGTGACTTCCGTGCCCCCCACCAGTTTTTGAGCACCATTTAGTATTTTTGAAAACCCTTTGATAGAAAGATATCTAGGAGCATCTCGTTTGGGTTCCATTTTTTAAAATATTTTTTTAGCGAATATTTTTTTATTTATGATTTTCTAGTATAGAAATTTTATGTTTTGAAAAATAACGGAGCTCTGACCATGCCCCCCCTAAATACCTCAAAATATATCGAAAATTAGTTTTTTTTGAATATGTATAGAATTATGCCTAGTTTGGGCTAGTATAATTTTTTAAAATTTTAATCACTGAAAAAAAAGATACACAATGAAAGATAGACATATTTACACTTCAAAAAATAGCTATAAAAAGGCATAGTTAGAAAATAAATAATATGAAAACCTTATATTAGTCAGAAAATTTGAAAATTTATATTTTTAGAAAGAAGAAACTCTGGTCTACGTCATGGTATAATTTTTTGAAAATGGAGTGATTTTGTTTATTTTGATTTATCATAGAGGAAGTGTCATTTTTACATTTTCTAGCAAAAACACATTGTTTGCTATGTTTTTACAGGTCCATGCCTTAGGCTTTGGGATCCAAACCGGATCCCAAGCCTTGAGGCATGGCTTGGGAAAAGAGAAAATGCAAAATGCGTACGTGTTATAACATGCACGCGTTACATAATGTGTACGCATTTTTCTTTGTTTTATATATTGTGCCCCCCCAACGTCCCTTTCATCTCTTTCATGGGAATTCTACAAAGATTTTGTTTTATCTGCAATTTTGTCTACATTGTTGCACGATTTTTTAGTAGTTCATTTTTTCCCCTACCCTACTAGTTGATTTTTTCTAATCATGGGTGATAAATGTCGAGCTAAGGAATAGAGAAAAGTCAAGAACAAGGCACTAGAGCATGTGGAAGAGAAGAGAATAAAGAAATTAAAGAGAATGCAAAAACTTCAAGTAGGGCAAGGTACATCCGCTATATCAAATGTAGCTAATATATTAGAAAATGGGGATGAAATACATAATGAAAAGGTAGAGAATAATGATTTTGCAATGAATAATGATATTGAGTTGAATGATAATGTTGGTATGGATGAAGAGATTGATCTAAATCCAATTGTTGAACCCTTACGTAAGAATCCAAATGTTAACCTTGAAATTTGTATGAAAACATTGAATGAAGAAAGTAACTGTTAGTGCGAAATAATAGCACCCCCAAATGAGTTATAAGGTCTACTTTTCTAAGGCAGGGTCATTTGGTGTGATTTGCATAACATTGGATCATTCCCCAAGCTGTGGGACTTGCAAATGGGAATGATCCTCTAGAGAAGGCTAGTTCCTCTTGCTAATCTACCTGCCACAAGTTATTCTAGTGCATGCAAGCTAATCTAATCCTAATCTAACTTCCAAGGAGAGAAGGAGAGAAAGAAAACAAGAAAAAAATAGAGCCTACAATAAAATGGTGATACACTAGAGAAGGAAAGCATACAAGTGTGTCCCTTTCAATTTGTATGATTTCCTTTTCATTATGTATTTCATCCCCATTTTCTAAGAGCAAAATCGGACTCGTGGGTCTGCAATTTATCTTTTCCCCTTTAAACAAAAGGAAAATTTTCACCTTTCCTTATGAATCCTCACTTTCCTCCAGGACACACGTTAGTCTAGCACTCGTTTGAGCTTCTCTTTTTCGGATTCACGTTTGGAGGAGCACCGTCAAGACACATGGTTCCCTCTGCTGGATCCTCCATACTTAGTCGATTCTAGATTCTTTCCTGAATGGTTTTGAACCTGAAGACCTTGGATCCTTTCCATTTTTCCTTTCTTGCTCCTGGCCTTTCTTTTGGCATTGCCCCTTCATTTCTAACCCTGTTATTTCATTGTTGATTCCTCCCTTGAACCTTTAAATAGATTTAAGACATGGAAATACCCAGAAGAACTGTTTCTTCTATTTCTTCTTGTGCAGGGTCGAATTTGAATTTCTCGAGCCTCTGTTTATAGTTTACCTAGTTTTGGAACTTGAGATCATGGGTCTAAATTGTTTCCCTTCATGTTTTCTTTATGTGTGGGGTTGTCTTGAACAAATTTGTCGGGGGGGAATTTGGGATAACAATTTGGCAACTCACGGGGACATCTACCTACTAGATGAAGAGACCAGGGGCCTTGAAACATCTATTGGGCATGGAGTCCAGTGTTATAAACTGATTATGATCTGAACTCTGAAATTTTTACCTCTAAGCCTCTTAGAAACCCGCTAAAACTTGAAGTTGAGCTTCACCAAAAGCCAACTGAAATGGACTATGCAAGAGTAAAATAACAACACCAAAAACTATGTAGAAACTAGAAATCATACATACCCCAAGTGGGATATGCAGAGTGTGCAAAAGCACTTCTTCTAATGAAAACAAACCTACCTACTCTACTCTAACCAAGAGCAAAGAGAACTTAAAAAAAACCTGCAAATGGCAGGGATAAATAACTTCCCTTCCTCAAAAATGGTAGCGACACAATTGATTTGACACTGAACATGGCTGGTTGGATGAGTGAAAAACTGAAAATAAGCCGGTCCTCCACCCAAATCATCAAGGTATCAACATTAATGGAAAATACCTCCTCAAGATGACCTACATTGGACTCCTGGAGGTATTGATGGTGATCCTTGTTACTTTGATGCTCATCCTCATGCCTTGAAGTAGACATGACTGGTTTTGGTTTCTCCTTTGGCTCTAATGAAGCCAAGTACCTAATTAGGCATGGTCTGATCCTTTGAATGTGCCCTTTGTTCTAAGTTTCACCTCCAAGAATGGATTTTTCTTGTGGACCTTCTTCGATGAATGGCATAGGAGAAATGGTGACATCCTCCTGCCTTTTTCCTTCCTCCTCTTTTGAAGAACATGGACGATCAAGATCTTCCAACGTTGGTTTCAGAGGGCCATTATGAAGTGCAAGCTACTTTTCTTAAATGTTCTCCTTCATCATATCAGGCTCATGTGCTTGGGATGTGAGAGATGGAGGAAAAAAATATGTGATCTCCTCAGGCTCCCCTCCATTAAATAAATCCTCCAAGTCGAACAAGTAATCTGTCTCCTTGCTATGTTGTTGCAGGTGCTCAACCTCCTCCATGGTGCCTTCCTAATTTATAACTTGGTCACCATGGCTCCCTTCACTCTCAAACATGAAGTTTGAAATATCAAACTCTTCTTCAACATCAG
This sequence comes from Taxus chinensis, assembly GCA_019776745.2. Classification (NCBI taxonomy): domain Eukaryota; kingdom Viridiplantae; phylum Streptophyta; class Pinopsida; order Cupressales; family Taxaceae; genus Taxus; species Taxus chinensis. Next base: position 252,577,468 of record CM034148.1, on the reverse strand, counting down.
AGCTTGAAGGGGATGAAGTGGGAGGAATAACTAAAGGTTCTTTTGTAGCCTATTCCACACTTAGAGCCTCTAAAACTGTATGGTCCTCCTCCATCATGGGTTCATCAATCAAATCAGGCCCATGAAATGAAAGAAAAACACTTCAATGATGCCTTCTTCATTGAGTGGCCTCAACACTGATTTGATCTCTCCCAACTGCTCCTCTTCAATGGGGCTTGGGACTGATTGTTCCTCCTCTTGTTCTTGCTCTTCTTCTGCTGCAAACTCAGCCTCATCCAACACTGGTTCTTCAATCTTGACCTCCTCTATTGGCTTGACGATTAAGGGGACCTTTGAAAACTCAAATTTAGCAGCCCAACTCTTCATATTTTTTATCATTTCTTCTCTGTTGAGTTCCTCTATTTGATGTTCTCCTTGACTGGATTCTTTAGTCTCTTCCCAACATGGGCTTGGGAAAGCAAGAGGAGTGGCAGGTTAGGGTTCAACCATCTTTACAATTTTTTGTGGTAGGAAGGGAGACGGAACTTCTTGTTTGTTTGGAGGGGATGACTGTTTGGAAGGGAAAAGGACATAAGAACTGAGATGAGGTGGAAGACTAGGGGATGGAGAAGTGGATTTCACACTTAGGGCAGCATTCAATGGGAAGCTTGGAAATTGAATCCCAAATTGAGATGGTGCTACTTGAGGAGTAAGGAGAAAATTACCAGATAATGATGTAGGATTCACCCATTGACAAGGCTGCCTAGCACCAAGTTCATAGGCCTCTATCTCTTCCACCCATTGTGAAAGTTGGGGCAACATTCCAATCATGAAGTCCAACTTCTATTGAGGGTTGTAGTGTCTTGGAAAAGGGCCTTATCATGGACAAGGTTCCCTGCAAGCAATCTTGGATGCCTTCCTTTGTGATATTGCCCTTGATTTAACCATGCTAGCCTCTATTTTTTGGATCTTTTCCAGTAGACCAGAATCTTGTATTTGATTTTCTTTATTGTTTGAATACCCCTGCTATTGGAAAGATCTATAGCCAAACTAATTTTGGCATTGCTGCTCATAGGGGTATACATATTGATTTTGCCTTTGCTAAATATGCTGATTTGAAGGAGTTGTAAAACATATTGGAGGTGGATTGCTCTGCTGTAAGTGTGAGTTCCATGAAGGGAATGAAGTCATGATTGCACAACCCCATGGAATGGGAGAAAATGAAAGAGATTGAAGAAGAAAATGGATGAAAATGAGTGGAAAGGATGCAAAGAATAGGTCTGCAACTTATAGAATGGGTTTTTGACCAGATGGAGCCATCTAGATGTGCAAACTGAAAGTGCTTCTAATAACCTAGATATCTTACAAAAAGTGCACATTGAATATGTTGCAAGTGAAGTGGTAAGGTGCTTCAAACATAGTCCCACCAAGCATGTCCAAGAACTGTTAGTGTCGAAATCACAGCACCCCCAAATGAGTTATAAGGATCTACTTTTCTAAGGCAGGATCATTTGGTGTGATTTGCATAACATTGGATCATTCCCCAAACTGTGGGAACTTGCAAACATGGGAATGATCCTCCAGAGAAGGCTAGTTCCTCTTCCTAAACTACCTAACACATGAACTACTCCAGTGTAGGCAAAGCTAATCTAACCCTAATCTAACCATTCCAAAGAGACCAATGAGAGAAAGACAAGAGGGAAAAAAAGAGCCTACACTAAAGTGGTGATACACCAGCAGAAGGATAAGTGTTGATCATTCTGTTGAGGGAGAAAGAAACATGAAACAAGGAGAGGTGAGGTATGGTCAGGACAGAAAAGTGCATCACATGGCCTAGATCTTTAAATTCACACAAATTTTTTTCCAAAATCCATGAAACACAACATCATGTACCTGCAAATGTGTAAATTAACATGCATAGAAAATACACAGATACCCTGCAGAAGGAAGAGAGCCATAGAAGAAACAACAAAAATGATGCAAAGGGTTGGACAGAATGCACCACAAAAACACATTTTTTATTGATCTAGAAGGTTTGCACAGACCATTACATTCACTGGAATAGAGGCACAAATACCATTTTCCAGAGCATAGGAAGAAGGTTCAAACTGCATTTCAACCCTTGGGAAGAAAAGAAGGGAGAGGAAGAGAACAAATTTGAACAACAAATTTCTCTATTCCCAATGAATGTCTGCTCCTTCTCAAATTTATGAGAAGTGTTACAATCATATCGAGAAGAATAAGAGAGAGGGAAGCAGGGAAAAGTTGAATCATGAACTCAACGACCCCGGGATATGCATTGAATCCTACCTTGAAGATTCAAATGCCATCAATCAAATGCCCCCTTTCAAATCCACCCCAAATCCTATCGATTTTGGTTCCCTAGTGGATCGAATCGGATCTGGTAGTTGAAGAGCATAGATAGAATCCGATGCTAGTTAAGTTGAGTGAAGATGTTTTCTCCATTTTTCACCTACCAGGGCTTGAAATAATATTTTTTTATATTTCCATGGTGTAGATGATGTCGATATCATTTCCAACAATGTCATATTAGCAATATTTTGAGCCCCGAGTCGAAAGATATGCCCCTTTGAAGTTTGTATCGGAGTCCATACGAATGGGTGGGGAAAACTAGTTTGAAAAATGGGACCCTTCTTTAATATGGGACACGTGGCAGCATTTGTGCTCGCCTGAAAACCTTTATCTATTTAATCCTTGAATCAGCGCCGCTTGGACACTTGGCATCCTCCACAGGTTCGTGGAATTTTCAACAGTCCCTCTTATCTCTTTAGACTCTGGGCTACGTGGTGAGCTCGCTCTCATTTGGAAAATCTGCCCTTGGACCAACTCTTGGAAATGCGCCAGGCTGACACTTGGCACTCTCCACTTGCACTTCTATACTTACTCAATTTTGACAGCCTGCCTTTTGAATTTGTCTGACCATTTGCTACATGGAGGGTTGGCATAAGTTTGAGTTCCCCTTTTTTGGATTCACCTTTGGAGAAGCGTCGTTAGGACACATGGCTCTCTCCGCCGTCTCCTCCATACTTAGTCGATTTTGGACCCTTTCCTGAACTGTTTTGAGCTCGAGGACTTCGGATCTTTGTTGTTTCTTCCCCTTCTTGTTTCTAGTTCCTCTGCGACATCTCCCCTTCTTGTCTGACCTTGTTATCCCATAGTTGAGTCTACCTGTGACTTGGAGAACGGATTTAAGATGTGGAAACAACCCGATAGATTTGTTTCTTTTGTATAGGATCCTTTGATCCCTCTTGGCCTCCGCCACTTCATTGTAGGGTCTTTTGCGACCAATTTACAGGATTTGAATGAGTTTTCTCAGGTTCCTTATATACGGGGTCGTGACTTGATCCAATATTTGGCACGAGTGCGAAATATGGATAACAGTTAGTTCATTTAAAATTTATATTTTATTCACAAAAAAAAATAGTTTGTCTTGTTATTTGCTCTAAAGAAAATGTGCTCTCTTCCTTGTTGGAATCTCCTTGTAAAGATCTGCAATAATTAGTTAGTTATTACATTTGAAAGAAATTTAGAGTTACATGGAGGTTGAGAATTTATTTTAAAAGGAAATATTATCATTCTATAATAGCTCTCTTCTTAAAAAAAATTAAAAAAATTGGTTGTATTACATAATGAAATGAGATTAGTTTTCTTTCTATTTTTTTCCCATGTGATACTAAATGATTTGTTCTTATTAAGAAAATTAGTTTTGTGTATGTGTTATTTCTTACAAATTTAAAATATAACTAAACTTTCCCTTGTTATTTATACAGATTTCTACAAGTCTTCCTTTACACACATAATCAAGATGTCCATTTTAATATGCATATATTGAAAGGAAGCAATGGGTTCATACTTAACTGCAATAATCAAACATGGTTTATTGATTTAGGTTTAACATTGTATGATGAGTATTTATTTATATAAAGATAATTACAACAATAATTGAATAGAAATATATTTACATTTGTAAAATAGGGTTGTTTTTCATTATTAACTATGTTAGAATTTAATGTATTAAATTCGTGTATTGAATTGTTAAATTTCATTCAGCGATGTAATAGTAATTATATTACAATTTATAAAGATATAATCATTTATATTTTGTAATATAAAATTTATTTAGTTATTGTTATTATAAAACAAAGTTTATTAAATATATATATATATATAAAATAAGTTTTTGGGGAGGACCAAACCCCTCCCCACTTCCTGCACACCCACCAGAGGCACCACCGCCCTCCACGCCTTTGTCCACCTACGTAACCCCCTCCTACCTGTGTCATTCCCCTCCACCACACGGATCCCCTCACCCTCGTGCCAACTCACTTCTCCCTGCGTAGTCCACACCCCTCTTCATGGATCCTCCTTCCTCTCGCCTCTACCGAAAACCGTAAGACCTCCCCAACACTACCGTCCCCTCCACTCTCCTTCACATGGCCGATGCCTACAGTCTGAACCTGTACCATGTAAACCCTATGGTTTTAATACAATTTTTTTCTTCTGTTAAAAACACTTTGATTATTTTAATTTCTGGATATTTATATGCATAGGCATTTACAAAATGGTATGATCTCTATACCCACAACCAGATATTCATCTGGTAGAAGAATAATAAACAAATAAAATAAAAACAAAGAAAGATTAAAACCCTGGGATTCTCCCAAAATCAATGCAAGAATGAAACAATCTTTGAGAAGAGTCTTCTTCATCATAACACGCAATTTAAAAAAAAAACATGATCAAGAAGAAAATACAATAGAAACTCCAAATCTCCTCATGACCATTCATGGCCTCTCCCAAACCTGCAAATTACAAAATGAAGAAAATGAAAGAGAAAAGAAAGAAAATAAGTTTAGATAAAGATGTGCTAGGGCAAGTTTAGGGAAAAGTAAGATCTAGGGCTGAGATCTCTTTGATCCTAGGGTCTACACAACTAACCCTACTTTCTTTTAGGTCATAGATAAACTTTAATGTGACTGGGAAGTTAAATTAAAATGTGTGAGTGGGTAAATAAAATAAAAGGGGGAAATCCAATAAATCTTACAAGGGGTGTAGACTCATATTAGGGTGTCCCTAGTAAATTTGATAGAAATTAAATAAATAAAATTATTTTGGGCTAGTGATTAAGTAATTGGGTAAATCAATTTAGTTAAAAACAATAATAATGGAATAAGATTAGTATTGTTAGTATTTACTTTCAAAAATAAATTACCCAAAATTTTAGTGACTTATTGGTTTTGGTTTCGGTGTCCCAAGGCGGGGCATTACACAGGGCATGGAAATGGAGAGCATGATGGTGCAAGAGCATGTGTGAAAAGAGCACTTGCAAGAGAAGAGTTAAAGTTCAAGGATGGTGCTAAATTTATAGATGCAAAAAACATTGTTGATTGGTGTGTTAAGAATATGGGCCATGAATATCAAGAGAGATCAACAGTTCGTAGATATTTTTGGTTGATAGAGGAACAACATCTGGAAAATTTTGAATATTGTGTGACAGTTGCAGAATCAAGTGATATGCACTCATTCCGTAGTTCAGATGCAAATGCTTGGACTATTTATACTAGGTGTATGACATGTTTTTGTATATCATGCATTGATTTTGTGTGGAATGAATGTGAGTCACAACAGTGGGTGGATGAATGGACTTGTAGACCTCTAATTCCACTCGACACACATCAAGTTCCACGAGAATTACAACTTATAGGGTCTTCAGATCAAATGACAACATCACCTGACTTTGACCAAGTCTCTGATTTAGTGCAACAAAGTACATACATATATGTACATGCCATGTTTTAGATTTATAAATTATTAAATGGTCAACTCTTAATGTATTTTTAAATTGACTGAACAATTTTACTTTGTGATACATAGGGCACGTTTTTGCAGTTATTGCAATGGAATTTAACGAAGAGGGAACATACTACTTCTTGTCTCGTTGTGTAGAGGGAAAAAATTGACTTCCACAGTCATTGATGGTGAAGACCTTGAGTATCCCATTGGATCAGTGGTAGTCACTAGAACTTGGCTTCGATGATATCCTATAAAAAAATCAAACATTTGATTGTTTGAAGACTATGAAGTACATCGGAAGATACTTCACTATTCACATTTGGTCCTTGCAATAAATATTAAATTGATCAAATATCGAGGTTGGCCATCAAACAAGAATATGTGGAAGGTTCGTGAATCAGATCATGAAGCAATTCTTGCTACTGTCAAGAATAGAGTTGATCCTTGTGGTTCATTGGATTGAATTTGCAAAGGTATGTTCTTCATGAATTTAATTTGAATATTTACTTAAATGATTTTGTTTAAATTTTGTATGATTTAAAATTTTATTTAATTGCTTACTAACATGTTTATGTAGGTTAGTGGTGCCAAAAAAACTTCCACCTTCACGTGGTTGGCACTGTCAGTAGAGAATTTATTATTCTCGAAGCCAAGTGAAGCTAAGAGAAATTAAATATTAGAAAGGAAAAACAAACAAAAATTCTCATTTCACCACCTATATTGTAAAAATATCTTATTAAAATTCTCATTTCACCACCTATACTGTATGAACCACCTATATTATTCAGGTGATTGGAAATGGACAACCTTACACTGACTTAGTCTGAATGGAGATAGATAAAACTATAATAGGATTTTGTAGAGGGCCTCGACGTGGAGGTCTTGGATTTGACGAGACGTCTCTAGGTGCCACGGAGTCTGAGAAATCACCCGTTGAAGATATGGCGTGTTTGGGACTCAGGGCTCTTAAGGGACTACGCTCGAACAAGGTATCCCAAAAGCACGGGGAACATAGGGAATGAAAATGAATCCTCCACTAGTGTTCACCTGGCCACCCTGACGTGTTGAAATAGTTGGTTCGGTCCCACGAGCTTTTGTTTGCAAACTATAGCCTCTGGCAGCCCTACATTGACTTAGACTACATTGTTTCATGCATTTGCAAACAATAACAGAACGAGAGAACTAGATGGAGATGGAGAAAAGTACAAGAGGATTTCGTAGAGGGAAACAACATGGAGGTCTTGGATCTGATGAGACATCTCTAGGTGCCACAGAGTCCGAGAAATCACCCATCGTGGATATGGCGTGTTTGGGCCTAAGGGCTCTTAAGTGACTATGCCCGGACGAGGTAGCCCACAAGTACGGGGAGCGTAGGGAACCAAAATGAAGCCTCCAATATCATTCACCTAGCCACCCCAATGTGTTGGCATAATTATTTTGGTCACACGAGCTTTCGTTTGTAAACTAAAGCGTCTGAAAACCCTACACTGACTCAGACTGCACTATTTCACACATCTACAAACAATAGCACAACGAGAGAACATGATGGAGATGGAGAAAACCATGAGAGGCTTTTGTAAAGGGCCCCAATGTGGAGGTCTTGGATCTGACGAGACATCTCTAGGTACCGCAGATTCTAAGAAATCACCCGTCAAAGATATGGCATGTTTGGGCCTCAGGGCTCTTAAATGATTATGCTCGGATGAGGTAGCTTGAAAGCACGGGGAGCATAGGGAACCAAAACAAATCCTCCACTAGTGTTCACCTAACAACCCTGACATGTTAGCATAGTTGGTTTAGTCCCATAAGCTTTCGTTTGTAAACTACGTCTAGCAACCCTACGCTGACTTAGATTGCACTATTTCACACGTTTGCAAACAATAGCACAACGAGCGAACTAGATGGAGATGGAGAAAACTGCGAGAGGATTTCATAGTGGGCCCTAACATGGAGGTCTCAAATCTAACGAGACATCTCTAGGTGCCACGGAGTCTGAGAAATCACCCGTCGAAGATATGACATGTTTGGGCCTTAGGGCTCTTAAGCGACTACACCCAGACGAGGTAGCCTGAAAGCATGGGGAGCGTATGGAAAAAAAATGAAGCCTCCACTAGCATTCACCTAGCCACCCCAATGTTTTGGCATAGTTGGTTCGGTCCCATGATCTTCCATTTGCAAACTACAACATCTTATAGCCCTACACTGACTCAAACTACACTATTTCACATGTTTGCAAACAATAGCACAATGAGAGAACTAGATGCACTATTTCTATGAAATCCTCTCGTGGTTTTCTCCATCTCCATCTGGTTCTCTCGATGTGCTATTATTTGCAAATGTGTGAAATAGTGCAGTCTGAGTCAGTGTAGGGCTGCCAGAGGTTGTAGTTTGCAAACAAAATTTCATGGGACTGAACCAACTACGTCAACGCATTGGGGTGGCTTGGTGAATGTTAGTGGAGGCTTCATTTTGGTTCCCTACACTCCCTGTGCTTTTCATCTACCTCGTCTGGGCATAGTCCCTTAAGAGCCCTGAGGCCTAAACATGCCATATCTTCGACGAGTGATTTCTCGTACTCCATGACACTTAGAGATGTCTCGTTAGATTCGAGACCTCCACATCAGGGCCCTCTACGAAATCCTCTCGTGGTTTTTTCCATCTCCATTTGGTTCTCTCGCTGTGCTATTGTTTGCAAACGCGTGAAATTGTGCAGTTTGAGTACATGTAGGGCTGCTAGAGGCTGTAGTTTGTAAATGGAAGCTCATGCGACCAAACCAACTATGCCAACATGTCGGTGTGGCTAGGTGAACAATAGTGGAGGATTTTTTTTGGTTCTTTACACTCCCCGTGCTTTCGAGCTACCTCGTCCGGGCGTAGTCCCTTAAAAGCCATGAGGCCCAAACATGCCATGTCTTTGACGGGTGATTTCTTAGACTCCATGGAACCTAGAGATGTCTCGTTAGATCTAAGGCCTCGATGTTGGGGCCCTTTCTAAAACCTCTCGTAGTTTTCTCCATCTCCATTCAGTTCTCTCGCTGTGTTATTGTTTGCAAACAAGCAAAATAGTGTAGTCTAAGTCAGTGTAGGGATGCCAGAGGTTGTAGTTTACAAATGGAAGCTCATGGGACCAAACCAAATACACAAAAACATCATGGTGGCCAGGTGAATGCTATTGGAGGATTCATTTTGGTTCACTACACTCCTCGTGCCTTTCGGGCTACCTCGTCTAGGCGTAGTCCCTTAAGATCCCTGAGGCCCAAACATACCATATCTTTGACAGGTGATTTCTCAGACTTTGTGGCACCTAGAGACATATTGTCATATATGAGACCTCCATGTTAGGGCCCTATACAAAATCCTCTCACATTTTTCTCCATCTTCATCTAGTTCTCTTGTTCTATTGTTTGCAAACGCGCAAAATAGTCCAGTCTGAGTAACTGTAGGGCTGTCAGACATTGTAGTTTGCAAACAGAAGCTTTTGGGACCAAACCAAATACACCAACACATCGGGGTGTCTAGGTGAACACTAATGTAGGCTTCATTTTGGTTCCCTATGCTCCCCGTGCATGTGGGCTACCTTGTCCAAGCGTAGTCACTTAAGAGCCCTGAGGCCCAAACACGCCATATCTTCGATGGGTGATTTCTCAGCCTCTGTGGCACCTAGAGATGTCTCCTTAGATCTGAGACCTCCATGTCAGGGCCCTCTACGAAATAATCTCACACTTTTCTCCATATTCATCCAGTTATGTTGCTATTCTATTGTTTGCAAACGCGCGAAATAGTGTGGTTCAAGTCAGTGTAGGGCTACCAGAGGCTGTAGTTTACAAACAGAAGCTCGTGGGACCGAACCAACTACGCTAACATGTCGGGGTGGCTAGGTGAACTCTATTGGAGGATTATTTTTGGTTCCCTACACTCCCCCTACTTTCGGGCTACCTCATCTAGGTGTAGTCTCTTAAGAGCCCTGAGGCCCAAACACGCCATATCTTCGATGGGTGATTTCTCGGACTCCATGGCACCTCAAGATCTCTCGTCAATTCCAAGACCTCTATGTTGGGTCCCTGTACAAAATCCTCTCATGGATTTCTCCATATCCATCTGGTTCTCTTGTTGTGCTATTGTTTGCAAATGCTTGAAATAGTGTAGTCTGAGTAAGTTTAGGGCTACCAGATGTTGTGGTTTGCAAACGAAAGCTCATGGGACCGAACCAAATATGCCAAAATATTAGGGTGGGTAGGTTAATGCTATTGGATGCTTGTTTTTGGTTCCCTACGCTACCTGTGCTTTCGGGCTACCTCGTCTAGGCGTAGTCGCTTAAGAGCCTTGATGCCCAAACACACCATATCTTCGACGAGTGATTTCTCAGACTCTGTGGCACCTAGAGACATCTAGTTAGATCTAATACCTCCATGTTGGGGCCCTCTAGAAGATCATTTCATAGTTTTCTCTATCTCCATCCGGTTCTCTCACTATGCTATTGTTTGCAAACACGTAAAATAGTGTAGTCTGAGTACGTGTAGGGCTACCAGAGGCTGTAGTTTGCAAACACAAGCTCGTGGGACCAAACCAACTACTCTAACATGTAAGGGTGGCTAGGTGAACTTGATTGGAGGCTTCTTTTTGGTTTCATATGCTCCCTGTGCTTTCGGGCTACCTCGTCCTGGCATAGTCACTTAAGAGCCCTAAGGCCCAAACACGCCATATCTTCGACGGGTGATTTCTCAGACTCCATGGCACCTAGAGATGTCTCGTTAGTTCCGAGACCTCCATGTTGGGTTCCTATATGAAATCATCTCACGGTTTTCTCCATATCCATATAGTTCTCTCGTTGTGCTATTGTTTGCAAACGCACGAAATAGTACAGTCTGAGTCAGTGTAGGGCTATCAGAGGTTGTAATTTGCAAACGGAAGGTCATGGGACCAAACCAACTATGTCAACACATCGGGGTGGCTAGGTGAATGCTATTGGATGCTTTGTTTTGGTTCACTACACTCCCCGTGCCTTTCAGGCTACCTCGTCCGAGCGTAGTCCCTTAAGAACCCTGAGGCCTAAACATGCCATATCTTCGTGAATTCTCAGACTCCATGGCACCTAGAGACATCTCATTAGATCTGAGACCTCCATGTTGGGGCCCTATACGAAATCCTCTTGCATTTTTCTCCATCTCCATCTAGTTTTCTTGTTGTGCTATTGTTTGCAAACGCGTGAAATAGTGTAGTCTGAGTCAGTGTAGGGCTGGCAGAGGCTGTAGTTTGCAAATGGAAGCTCATAGGACCAAACCAACTATGCCAACACGTCGGGGTGGCCAGGTCAATGTTAGTGGAGGCTTCTTTTTAGTTCCCTATCCTCCCCATGCTTTCGGGCTACCTCGTCCAAGCGTAGTCGCTTAAGAGCCCTGAATGACTAGATTGGCTTAAGAATGAATTTGATAGGGGTATGTCTAAGAAAACATAATAGTTATCGATCACCTAGTAAATATTTATTTTTTAGTTCTGGTTGGGAGTCTTTTGGCCTAAGGCTTAGTGATCTTCCATTCATTGATAAATTATGCTATGATAAACCCATGGATGCTTTCAAAAGCACCTTAAAAAGGATAGGGGTAGTCATGAAGCCTAGTGAAGGGTGTGATGTGATTTCCAAATAACTTGAAATGCCTATAAATTTAAAGGTAATAACACGAATTGGACAGGATTAGACAATCAATAATCATTGAGTGTCTGAATCAAAATGTCATTGCATCTGGAGACATTATCAATCATTGGAGTAATGTATATGGAGAGACATTCTAAAAATATCAACAAATGAAAGGCATCAAATTGTGAAGAATCTTGGGTGTTTTAACAGGGGAGAAGACTACGAAGCATAGAAGAATGTAGTAAGTGCATGATAAGATAGGAACCAGTACAAAGAGACCATGAACAAGAAGAAGCACAAGTAAGGTAAATACACATATACACATTGATAAATTGAATGAATAATTACTCAGATTAGGTAACTCTTTATATACATACATTATATAAATATTGATTTCCAAAGTTTGATGCATATTATACATTGAAAATGCTAGTACATGTACATCACAAATAAATGAAAAAATAATCCATAATGTCTTAAATATTGTCAAGTGCAAATCATATTAGTTTCATGTGAAAATAATCTCAGAAATGTAAGGTCTCATACAAAATTATTAAGTTCCAAATAGTATTTTAATGTGCATAATAAATACAAAAATTCCCAAATAGGTCATATACCATTAAGTTCAAATGCCATATAGGCGTACATACAATGCCATGCACATAGGCATACAAAAACAATGTCATGTAAGACATATATATTTCATACTCATCAAAATCTATCCCTCTCTTGGCCTCGCTCGAAGAAGGCCCTCCCTTAGACAAAGATGGGGATCCATGAGATGACTTTGGATCATCCGAGCCCATGCTTTGAGTCCTCTTCCATTGAATACTTGCCTGTAGATGAGCTTGTAAATGAAAACAATGTTTTTTTTTGTCAAAACTTAATTTATATATGTTTTCAACATGTATTTAAGACCATGCTAAAATGAAAGTATTTACATAAATACACAAACTTATAGAAAGTTGTTGATCACGCCGAATTTGCATCTCATGCTCAAATGATTCATCGGGAGCTCCTACAGTACGAACGGGGGTACGAAGATGACGATATGGAGGAGTCTGTGCCCTCGAAGTCAAAATGGAGGGGGTTAAAGTTCCCTACATACCCATAAGATCAGAAAATCTAACATTAGAATTAGCGAAAATAGAACTAAGTACATGTATGTACATAATGACAATATTTTAACTAATTTTATCAATATAGAACTATTTTTTTTACCCCGCCATGCCTATGAATTAAATGAACAGGGTTGCTACCTGTCGCTTGTAACTCTTGCATATACATAATGAAGGACATTATTAACATTGTTTAATAATTCTACAATGAAAGACATTACTAACATGTAATTTAATATAATATGAATTACACGTGAAATTTAACAAAATTTATGTTTTTTTTGAATACCTTAGTGAGTTGTTGCGTAAATGAAATCATAGCTGCAACACCTTTATCTACTTGTGGCAGAAATGGTGGGGTGTCTAGTGAAGTCAACATCTTTATCAAGCATGTATATCACATGAGTTAGATGGACATATAAGAACATACATATATTTGACTTCAAAACTAACACACACACACACACACACACACACACACACACACACACACACACACACACACACACACACACACATGTATGTGAAAATTTTACATTATTAAAATTCTAAATTACCACTATGAATGTATGTGTATGCATAGTGCTCTCCGTCTGTTGTTGGGATGAAGATATGCCTCCCACATGCTATAATATCAATGCATATACATGTACAAATACAATTATTTCAAAAATTTAACATATATAAGTAAATTAAGTACTCCAAAAATTTTGTAACACACATAAGAAAACATAACAAATTTACCTGAAAGGTGACGCTGATGAATGTAATCCAAATGTCTCACTCAAAAGGACATCTGACATAGTGACATTATCATGTTCACCCCTAGCACCAGCCACACCAAAATTAGTATGCATAAAAGTATCGTCCTCCTCGGCCCCCAAACATATGCTACCACATGACAAGAAAATATGTGGCCTCATACTAGTACTCCCTAAGGGAATAATTTGTGTACCTCCGTGAGCATGTGGCTTAGAAATATCCCTCGTATGTCAAATAAGGGTCGCAGATAGCCCATGAAGTGCGTGGAGTGTATCAATCTCTATTGTCTCCTTCACTACTTGAGGGACAATCTCAGGGTGAGGGGGCTTTTGTGTGGGGAATCTACCATGTTGAATAGGTGCATGTTGTGTACATGGTCGATCCTATGTAGATCCTTTTCCTTGGCCCTTGAAATCTCAGAAATCAAAATAATTTGGGATCTCATTGAGGATAAAATCACAATAGAGTGTCCTCAGAAAGTATAGTGGCACCTCGTTGTTATTACAAGGTGGAAAATCAAACACCATCCACCATCGGTCCCTAAAATTATTTTTACTCAAATTATTATTGCACCAATGGATGGGAAATAATTTACATGACAATGAAACAAGAAAATTAGTGTGGGGGTCCGTGAATAAGGTGCATATGAGGTCTTTTGAAAAAAAAAAATTCTTTACATCCACATATGCTAATTTGTTGGAATAATAAACCCTATAACCCTCTCTGTAAGTTTTCTAATGATCAATTTTCCCCGTTGTTGTGTCAATTTGAACAAGTAATGTCTCCAATGTGTTAACAAGAGAGGCATGGTCGGGGTTTGTAGATTGTGAATCCCTCATTGTTTTAATTAAATCCTCAATTTCAATTTTGTTTTCAATTATGTGGGCTGCTAAATCTTCTTGACTACCTGAGGGATGTTGAGCAATTATGGGAGTGTCGGGAGGGATGAAAAGAATAATAGGGTTTGGTTGTGGTTGATTCCCTCAACCTCTAACTGTAACAATAAAAAATATGTATTCAATTCAAATTTTAATCTATACTTATCATATTTCAATGCAATTTTGAGAAAATAATTGTTCTTACCTCTTCTCCGTGGCGCCATTGTTGATTCAGATCTTCCCAATGATCCAGAAATGATCCTTTGAGCTTGAGATCCAGCTGAATGAAAAAATGCAAGGGCACAGTTAAGCTATGAAACTCACGTTTGAGGGAGATAAAATGATAGAGGCTTGGGATTATTTTTTTGTTTATAGTAGGCATAACGCGTATGCATTATGCTTCAGTAAATCCCAAACCTAAAAATTTAAAATGTGATCATGTTATAATAGAACACGTATGCATTTTGATTTTTTCTGGATTCTTGTCTTCTTTTTGCCCCCCTAACTTCAGGAAATTACCTAGAAGCATAAAGTCAAGGGAGACCTAAGATCATGTTACAACTAATGATTTCATAGGTAAGCAAGAAGGGTGTACAGAAATTAATATACTTAACTATGATAGGAAGTATGACATGACCATAATAATTAGGAACTGGAAATGTGATTAGAAATGTTGGAAATTTGATATCTAAAAGAAGTGCCACAGATTATGCATTAGTAATAGCTTATGGATACACTATAGTATTGTTGATGGTATAAGAACTAATGGAGGAATTGATATGCAATGAATTATAAGTAAATGTAGGGTGATAATCATGATCTTAGAATGTGAAGAAAATTGGTGACACATCAGTTAAAGCAACAAGAAATTAAAGATTCGCCGATAATAGAGGATCCACAACACAATAAATATGATTTGTAGAAGAATTAGTAGCTTGATTGTAATGCTTTGGTACAGGGTCATTAAATAATTTTAAATTTTGATTATCATTGACCTGTTTGACATGAGATGGCTCAGGGAGCTTGAATGCATTGTTATCAATAAGATCTTGAATTAGATGTTTCAAATTAAAGAAGAGATTGGCATGATTCCAAATGCATTGGTGATAGTCACATCATGCATTTTCATCATAATTGTAGCCACGAGGGTGAGACGGATTAAGATTGAGTGGTGGAGGAAGAGTAAGAAGATTCATTTCAATAAGACGTGGTAAGAGAAGCCAAGGTTCATAATGTAACTTAATAAATGTATCATCACACATGTTGCAATTGAAGATTTTCAGGTCTAGAAACAATGTTAATAGTTACCTTAGCTTTAGTGGACTTATTCTAGATGGTTTGAAAGTAGACTTGGAATGAAACTGATTGGAAGATGAAGATGAAGAAGTATTATAATAATTTAATTTACCCATAGATAAGAGTTCACCTTCGCATAATTTAAGTGAATGGCATATTTGATCAAAGGAGGGAGATGTATCAAATATGAAACTCTCTTGCAATTTAGGTAGGAAACTTTGAATAAAGAGATACCATTGCAATTTAGAGTCAGCTATTACATTAGTCATCTTAGCAAGGTTGTTATTATAATGTGAAACATAGTCTGTTAGACAGCTAATTAGATACTTTTGTTAAGGTTGAGCAAGTTGATGCACAAGAGATCTTAGTGATGATATTGATAGAAAAGTGTGCATGAAAATAATCAACTAAGTGTGTAAAAGAATTTACCTAGTGAAAGGTAGATCATAGAACCGATGCATAACATAATCTTGCAAGATTCTATGAAATATTTTAGCTAGTAAGGTAAAATCATTCTGCATAGTCAAGACATGCCACATGGGACATATCAAATATGCTCCTGAGGTTCACCTGTGGCCATTAAATAGTAGGAAGCTTGGGTGTAATGAAGTTAGGAGGAAGTGGATAAGTCAGATACGGCAGGGTGTAAAAGGCGTATGAAGGAGAAGTGATGAATCAGGAGCATGGAGATGAATGTGAAGTAGCTTGATTGTAATTAGCATGGATTTGAATTTGTAGATCTTGATATAAAGAAACTAGGTCTTTGGTTTCAGTAATCAGGAGACTTATCATGTACGTGCAAAGTCAATATGATGGGTAAAATGATTGGTAGGAGTAGGCATAGAAACATGAAATGGTCGAGGTGGTTGGGAGGGTAGAATTAGGAGGATGTGTCGCAATAGGAAGAGAATTATTATTAGATACTGGTGGGTTGAGATTAGCTAGGTTAGTGTCTTCCCTCATAAGCAAGCAGAATAATAATAGATCTAAATCTCGAGGATGTTTAGAAATATGGGCCTGAAGGTCATGAAAGATATTCACCAATAAAGGGTTCATAAGTCTAAGTCATGGGAGAAGAAACAAAGGATTGAATCCTAGAAGCAAGGCGGGTTTTGAATGATGGGGTTCACTAAATGGTTTAATATAAATGGAATTAAATCTAAATTGCAAAGTAACTAATATAATTAATGATGCATACATATGTTAATATATAATGAAGACAAAAAACAAACAAGCATATAAATGTCAAACCTTAAGTAAGGGAGGGAGATAGAGAGACTAAGCTTATTTTCAAGAAATCTGGAAGTGATCTAGGCCAGTGAATAGATTGAAAAAAATGAGATAGAGTGTCATAAATTCTTTCAGTAAAGGTTCTGAGACTTCTGAATTTGTATAGGACAAGAAGTGCCTAGTGAGAGAAAAGGAGTGCCCTTAGTGCTAGTGTCTGGATCTTGGTGCACTAGTGTCTAGGTAAATGTCTACAAATCTAGTTATTTCAAGGGCTAGATGACATGTTAACGTTCATTTTTTTTTTTCACTCTGGATTCACTGTATGAATCTACGAATTTACATGTAAACCTACAAGAAATAAGTTCACCTACACATACCTACAAACCCAAATCAAACCTAAAAAAGTAAAATGTAGAATGGGGAGTCAGGACTGACCCCGATGGTCACCTGAAGGAGTGAACTTATGAATGAGTGTCTGCACTATAGACATCTTAGAATCCATGTATTTTTTATGTGTAGAGTGTGATGTAATGATGCCCTATGGATTCCCTTATGCAAGTTGAAAAACATGATAGCGGGCTAATTCTAGAATGTAACAGATGTATAGAATGTGTGGGATGAAATAGAATAGAATTCCCCTCCTATGTTGTGTATGCATAAAGTGATGAATCCCTTGTCCCTTGAATGAGTGTTCTAGATGGTTTCCTTGAATTACTTGTATGCCTTTGGATGCAAGATTAGGTAATAATATGTAATGTTTAATGCTTGGTCCTTTATTTTCAAAACATAACTATGTATTTTTATGATTCCCTTGTTTGAAATTTTATAATTGACAATTAAAACGTTAACCCAAAGTAGTATAAAGTAATTAAGAAGAGAAAGGGGTCCAAAAGCATAATAGAGAGGTAAAGAAGGATAGGATTGCCTAACGCTAGTGTCTAAAATAGGCACTAGTGTTTGGGGCCATAGAAAGATAAAACAATCAAATGTCGGTAAGATTGCATGATATATAAAGCCAATAAAAGTGTAAAAGACCACGTAAAAGGCTAAAGGGTGTTGTCAATTACAATTTTTCTTTCTTAGGAATCATGTAAATTATTGCATTCTTTTATGACCTATAAATGTACCCAAGTGCATCTTTTTTATGTCTACACCCTCATAGATAATAGTTATAGTACATGTTTCGTTTCTCTTGATTTCATTAAGATAATTTTTTACCTAAAAGATATCCTTAAATCCTCTAGGAGAAAGTTATAGGGTTATGATCATTGACACCATATGGGTTACATTTGGAACCCTATAACTATTTCTCCTTTCACCATATGTGTCAAATTCATAGCTTTTAGCTTACCCTTTATTTATAAAATAATCTTAAGTTAACCCTGAACTCATTGCATGTGCCCAACCATGTCATCATCCTACTAATGTGTTAAATTTGCACACAAATAGGTTATCTATAAAGCACAAGGTGACACTAATCCTTATAAATTTTACATCTTACAAAAAAACCCTACCATCTCATTTTGAGAGTATCAATTATTCAACTATCATATGGATTCTCTTCACGAAAAAATTGGTCATACTGAGGTCAATGTACAATGCCCAATATTCTTGACACAAATGATGGTGAGCCCAATGAAATTATTCTTATGATCAATATTTTTGATATCCTTGATATCATTGTAACACAATTTCCTCCTACTGTACAACCTAGCGCACAAAATAAGCATCCATATTGCTAACACTCATGCTAAGAATCATCCTATATATAATATCGTCCAACCTAAAAAAATCATCAACTCATGTAATATTGACCTTATTACACCTAATTATGATAATATTTATGATTTATATGATCCCTTCATAATAGCATGCATCCATGCTATTAAAGTAAAAAATCATACAACCATTCATACCAACCCTTACCTAGTCTTGAACATTGTTTTCCAGATGTCCTTTTCCTTGATAAGAATTTGGTGATACCCAGATTTCAAATCAAGTTTTGAGCATGTTATAATTGATCCAAAAATAATCAATGCCAAGAAAAATGTACCTATTTTTTATGATTATTTTATTTAAAGCCCTATAATCAACACAAATTCTCCGTGAACCATCTTTCTTAGGTTCTAAAACAATGGGATAACCACATGGAGAAGTGCTAGGAAGGATTATACCTTGCTTAATTAAAGGCTGCAACTATTTTTTTACATCATTTCCCTCCTTCAAGGACTTCCAGTATAATCCCATGTTTGGAAGCGGACTATTGGGTAGAAAGTGTACCTCATGTTTGATTTGCCTAACTGGGGGCAGCCCTGAAGGCTCTTGGAATACTTCCCTAAATTTCCAAACCAACTCTTTTATCTATGTCTGATCCTTATTATAAAAACGTTATAAGTGGTATTAGATTAAATAATCAAGCATATTATAGCATATCCCTTAACAAAACTAATTCAAATTTACCACTCGCATTAAAAATATTCCAGGCTTCAGTGGTGCTTACAAAAGAGATATTTGAGTCTCCTTTAAAGGATGAAGTGATGTAGCTCTTACCATCCTTCACCAAATAGTATTGGTTGGATCTTCTCATGAAAATGGCATCCCTGATATATAAGCATGGGCTTACAACCACTACACCACACACATAAAGTGAAACAATATCCAAAGTAACTTCATCAATGAACTTCTTATAAATACCAAACATAATTTTACAATTCTTGGAAAACCTGATGTCTACGCA
Source organism: Taxus chinensis (assembly GCA_019776745.2). Lineage (NCBI taxonomy): Eukaryota > Viridiplantae > Streptophyta > Pinopsida > Cupressales > Taxaceae > Taxus > Taxus chinensis. The sequence goes on along the minus strand of CM034148.1, from coordinate 252,558,019 downwards.
TTTCTTCACTCAGCTCAATGAGTATGGACTTGGATGTTTGTAAGTTTCCAACTTTATCCTATCTACTAAATATTTACTAACAAAATTATCTTATGAATATGTATCAAAGAGAGCATCTGATTTAGTCTTTGATAACTAAATCTTTAAATGAAATATCTTAGGAAGGTCATTTTTTTGAAAAGAACTATTACTACCCAAACATACCTCTCTACGGATGGAGGTAAAACACATTGTCTCATCCAAATCTTCACTAAAAAATACTTTTTCTCCTTATAGGGAAGTCATGACATTATTTTTATTCTTCTTATTTTTGAATGGATGTAATTCTAAGTGGAACTTCAAACATTTTTTGTCAGAATGACTGTCAACAATACCAGGACCATAATGAACAATAGTATCCTTTTTGGAAATAGAAGTAGCATTATTATTACCTTAACCTTTTTCCTTTTTCTTGGTGTCACCTTGTTTTTTTTAATCATGTTGAGAGCTAGACGAACTCTTCTTCTTCTCCATCTCTAAATAGTGGGCTTGAGAACAAGTGTCATCTACATTCACCAAATTAGAAAATATTATTGGTCTCCTCAAGTGTCTATGGAGTACACTGATGAATTTCATCAAAATGTTGCGGTCTCCTACATGTTTTCCCATTTGGATATCTTTCTTCTAGAACTCACTAGTGTACTCTTGCACATTTTGGCCTTGTTTTTTCTTGAGATATTGCCAATACATGAACCTCTTTTCCTCATAACAAATAAGATAGAATTTATTTTTATTATACTTTTAAATTCATGCCACTTAATAATAGGATGAAGCTTCTTACCAACCAAGAATGAAAATAGATTTCAAACCAAGTTAAAGCATGATTTCTTAATTTCAACCTTGCAAATGAAATTTGCTGACTCTCATTGATTTGACGCAAACTGAAATATATCTCAAGTTGGGATAACCAATTGTCTAGATTTTGAGCATTCACATCATCATCATAAGATTGAATCTCTACCTATGCCTCTTGTTTGAATGGGGAGGGCTATGGTTTGCACGACGTTGTTATTTCTCATTCTCATGAGGGTATTCTTAATGGCCTCCTAGTGTATATTTTAGAACACCAAGCTTTTGCATGAGAAATCCCATAATGTACTCTATTTTCCCCATAGATAAGGAAACAATACCCAATGTAGACACAAAATTATGCACTTGGGTACATTTCTAGGTCTTAAAAGCATAATAGAATTTACATGATTCCTAAGTAAGAAAACTCTTCATTGACAATTATCTTCGGTCTCTTTTATTTGTCTCTTGCTTTCTGTTTGGTCTTGCACACCCTACAACCCATTTATAACTTTACTAATTTATCTATTATGGCTTTAGACACTAGTGCCTAGCTAGGATAGAAGCACCCAGGCACTCGTGTACACTCTAGGTGTTGCTGGCCCTTTTCTACTGTAATCGCTTATTTTGGGTATCTTTTATATTTTGGGAATATTTTTAACTTATGGATCGACCTTTGAGTTGTCAATTATGAAATTGAAACAAGGGAATCATATAAATATATAGTTATGTGTTCAAAATCAAGGACGAATAACTAAGCATTACTATCATCACCTAATTCCGCATTCAAAAGGAACCTAAACACTTCAAAACATCCATCTAGTATTCATTCAAAGGATAAGGGATTTTATATTCTACATACATAGCATAGGAAGAGGAAGTTCATTTTATTCCATCCACACATTCTACTACCTTTCTACATTCTAGCTAATTCCTGATATCAAGTGTAACTTGCATAAGGGCATCCTAGGGTATCATTCCTACACACACACACACACACACTAGAACTACATGGAGTATGAGATGTAGTGCAATGTTTGGTTGTAATTTCACTCTTTGGGTAACTTTTGGGACCAGCTTGACTCCTCATTTTGTATTAGCATTTTTTAGGTTTGATGTGGTTTGTGGGTATGTATTGGTGAACTTATTTTTTATAGGTTACAGATACCTTTGATGGTCAAGGATCGAACATCAAGAGATATATAGGAGCATAAAATGAAGACCTTGTGACACAGAAGAAATTAGGTTTTGAGCATTTGCATAGTCACCAGCACCCAAACACCTTTTTCCTACACTGGGTGCCCTTGTCTGAATCTAAATCCCAAGATCCATAATTTACAATGAGCAGTTATGATGATGTTTTTAGTGTATTTAGCACTTTACCATGCCCAAATCACTTCTTGTTCACCCAAAAATCAGCTAAGTATTTCTATCTCTCTCTCTCTCTCTCTCTCTCTCTCTCTCTCTCTTGGTTAGGGTTTTCACATTGTATGTTAGTTTTCTTGTGTCATTACTGTATTTTAACATTTTATAGTAGTTATTACAATAATTAGTCTACAATCCGATTTAATAAATTCACAATTAAATTAAATTATTTGGTGAACCTATCGCTCAAATTCATATTTCCTTCTAGGGATTTCCTTTTATGTCCATCATCCATAGTAGTCGTTTTGGTTCCTTTGATTACATTAAGCTTTGCCCCTATGTCCATAAGTTCTCTAAATCAATAAATGAATCTTCCAACCATTTTCTTAATTCAAAAATTGATAACATTGAAGCTTATAGTAGAAAATAATCATATGATGAAGATACCAATGTTGATAAAAAATAACTAGACAAGCTCACTGATTTCTGTCAAGCATTTCGTACCAACCCTTTGCATATTATGCATGATCTCAATTCTTTACTTACTATTGAAAATTCTTGAGATGATACTTATTTTCCTCTTGTAGGTTACTCCTCAGTTGCCATGGTGTCAACGAAACCCCTTAACATTCCTACTTCCATTTCCACCACTACCACTCCTCTCATTACTCCTAATACCTCTAATACACAACATGGTTCCTCTTCAGAAACTCATGACTTAGATTCATTATTTTAGGATCTGAAAATTCAAATCCTTCAACTACAAAAAGCTACTTCACATTCCTCTCCATATCTCGATTCCTCCTTAATCCTTCATAGCCCCTTTTCACCCACCATATCCACTTACCAATTGACTCCAAACTTCGTCACCCCTAAACTACCCAAGTTCAAATGCCATGGTGTCCCTCAAGATCATCTCCAATCTTTTCATGTGGCATGTCTTGACTATGCAGATGATCATACATTGTTAGCTAAGTTATTTCCTAGAAGTGTACTAAACTACGCCATGTGTTCATTCTATGATCTACCTATTCACTCGATGACTTATTTTATGTATTTAGCCTATGATTTCATTTCTTACTTTTCAATAAATATCAAAACCAATATATCCTATACACAAATTGCTCAAAGAAAACAAGGATATAATGAGCATCCAAATGACTATGTGTTTTGTTACAAGAACAACCTAACAAAGATGACTAATGTACTATCCAATTATGAATTACAAGATATTTTGGTTCAAAGTCTCTTACCTCCACTTCAAGATAGTGTTATATTTGAGACCTCTCCTTCATTTAATCAACTATGCCATACACTTAAAATGTGTGAAGGAAAAATATTATCTATGGGAAAACTAAAATATCATGACACTACTTCATCCTCATCTTCTGATATTTTTTAAGAAAAATGTAGTTTCACACCATCTCCTAAGCCCAGTGAAGAAAAAACCACTATTAATGTTGTTTCTACACCTGAAAATCTACAATTATAACCTGCCAAGCGTACTTTTACTAAGATACCTTATGCACCACGGTACTTATTGCCACAACTTACTGAAAGCAATCTTATCACTCTTCTACCGCAACTCAATCTCGATCCCTCTTGCCCCCGTGGCCGTAACTTTGACGAAAATGCACTATGTGATTATCACAAATGCATTGGGAACTCTACTAATTTTTGTTTCAAACTCAAGCATATTATTCAAGATATCATTGAAAATAGTACACTCAAGCTCTTTGAGCCATGTAATTCTCAGTTATTCAATGATAGGAAATCTCCATATTCTTCTTCCAATCAAACATATCGTGTTGTGCCTCCTCCTTCAATGGGGCCTCTTGATTTCCTTATTTCTTCTGCTGATGCACCACCACCATTCATTACATTCTCATATCATGATTATCATGCTACATTCTTATTGATGAGAATTTTTTTGGGTGGAAAAATTAGGTGTCTCCACCAATGTTCATGGGGCTATGCCACTCTGCATTGAATGGTAAAACTCCCATTATTGAAAGTAAACTAATCGTAATTCTATCTAAATGTTTTGGGTGGAAACATTGGCTGGGGATCAAACATGGACACTCCACTGAACCTGTGGCAAAGTGTTTATATGAGGTACAAGGTTAGAAAATCACATCAATGAGGGGGAAGGAGAGAAGTTAGGAAAGGAAGATTACGGTCATGAGTAGATTGTAAATCTCACACCCAGTAACCAGAATCATTTCAGGACCAATGAATGAAAACACAAAGTTTTCAGGATCATCTACCGAAGATATACAACTTTTGCATCACTATGCTTATAAGTTCATGCATGAAAGAAGTAGAAGAAACAAAAGATTCTCATTCCAACTATTCTTATTGTGTCAACGATGAGAGGAAACCATGCATACAAAGCTACACACATTCATACATCTTAGAAAGCATAAAATCTATTCCTTGATTGAAATTTACACATGTTGTACCAAGAAAGAGAAAATAAGAGAACATGTAGTAGAAATGTAGCTTTATTTCATGTATATGGATGACACAAAGTCCAACAACATATAAAAATCCACTATTGCTACAGAGTTATAGTTCTTCAAAATATAGAATCCTTTAGAACGAAGAGACCATCCCAATTTATATCAATGTGGATTGACTCTTCATTTACCCCCCACATGAATCTTTGTTTCCATATTCCACTTGTAACCTTGTGTTTGCCATTAAATTAAGTATTTATCTTATAATTTTGAGAAAGCACTTTTACAATTTGAAATTAGGTCACTTAAGTGAATATGAAAAAATATAATTATTCTTCCCAACAAAGAATTAGAAAGAAAGGGGAAAGGAAAAGGAGAGATAATGAATGAGGAGAAGGAAGAAGGAATGCAGATGAAGAGGATGCCTTGCCACCTTCACCTCGTTATCTGACTGATTTGATGAAATTCCCTAATGTGGTGAACTTTGGATCTCTAAACATTTTATGCCATGAGACCTTTTTCAGATGATGCATAAATATCTCAAACTGAGTGTTTAGAAACACTTGTTGAGTAATCACCTTGTTGATCGTGGGCATTTCTCACCGAGGTCCACTCCAAATAAGCTTGAGGGTTGAAAATTATCTCTAATGACGTCTGCTACATAGCCACCTTGTTTTAATCATTAGGAAGATTTGATGAAGTGATTTTTGAACACTTTTTTCTGCCAATGATGATCACAATTCCTCCCTGGTACATGACACATAGACATCACAGTCATAAAATGAGTGTTGAGAAACACTCTTTTAGGACTTCCCAATGTGAGCTTGGGATGGACACATGAACTATTCACGATGATCCCTTTTAATACTTGATTGATGAACCAATTCAAATCGTTGATATCTCTATGAACAACTTATTTCAAATCACCTGGCTCTTCAAATGACAAAGATGGATCCACATGTTGTGTACTATGATGCCTTGTATTACCTCTAAGCACACTTGAATTCCAGACAGTGCTTCCAAGGCCAATATGAAGTTATCAATGATTTTTTTGAGCCTTATAATAATATTGTTATCCCACGAGGATGAAAAAAACAGCGACATAAGTTACTATGGAGATGATAGAAATTTTCTACAACTGGAGCCAAAAACTACTATTTTTAGAAAGTTGGTCCGAGGAGCTGATGTTTTAGGTAGTATCATTTTTTTGCCTTGTTGCTTCAATTGAGGTGTTTGCTTCATGTTATGTATTTTCCAAAGATTTCTTGGGGTCTATTTTAAGTACTTTCCATTTTTGGGAAGTTGATTTTTGATTTTTACTTTTTTCTTTTTGGATTTTTTGATCATTATGCCCTAGTTTTCAGTTTGTGTAATTTTCATTGTTCTGTTCTTCTGGAGGAGTTTTCCATTTCTGGAAAATTACTAAAAAGGAAAGTGTGAACCAATGGAATTTGCTATTTTTAGAATCTGAACTGAAGAGTTTTAGATTGATGAAAAAAATTCAAATTCCTTCTGGGTTTTTTCTCTTCAGTCTCTATTCAAATTCTTGGCTCAATCTATTTCATGGTTTGACAAAAAATGATGGAAGAACACCCTAGGGCACATAATTTCAAATGGATGCCATTAAAAATATAGGTAATACTCTAGAGGTTTGGTTTTTTTCAAATTAAAATCATCTAGATGAATAATATTTTCTCCAAATTTCACTCAGATCAGATGCATGGTTTGGGAGATATGATCGATTCTTCATCTTGGAGCCTAGGGTTTCTGATAGCTCATACACTTGATTTTTGCTTGAAAATCATCTATTTTTTCATTGTATCAATTCTAAAGGATGATAAAAATATGGTGGAGGTTCTGTAGAATGTGTGACAACATAAAAAATGGAGGATTGAAGTAAATGTTGGTAGTTGGAGGGAAATATGCGCATGCGAAGGAATAAGCTGGAAACATCACGGTAGTCAGAATTTTTACATGTTTTTGAGTTTTGGAATGGGTAAAACTTTTATTAACCACTTCCACAAAGTTCTTGTTGCAATTTTTGTGAAAAAATGTGCCCTATCCTCATTGGTCTATGTGGCGGAGCATGATTTGTCGATGGGTTGAGTGGGGGGCTTAGAAAAAGCACCTTAAGCAATTGTCGGGGGCACATGGGTGATGAAGAGACTAAATGGGAGGCATAGGGATTTTTTTGCACTAGATAAACCAATGGTTTAGTTCACATGGGAAAAATAAATGTTCCTTAACCCTATCTTGACAAGTGGTGAGGTGTGATTGCACAGAGCGGGGGGTGGGAAATGAAGCTTGGGGGACTTATCTTGCAAGGAGTTGAATTACAGTCATGTGGAAGGTAAGTGGGAAAAAATAGGTTAGGGGTGAATTTTAATGCATATATTGAAAGATATTTTTTTGTACACTTGGTGAAAAAAGGTGCGCCAATCTCCCATTGGTTGGATTTCCAACCCAGAAATTGGGTAATTGTTTGAACCTGTGCCTTGGAGAACGACTTGTCAGGACCATAACTTGAATTTTGGGAGGAGTTTTTTTATGAAAGTTTATATGATTATGCATATAAATGGCATTATAAATCCAATGGTGATGGTATAATCTCCCAATTCATCCATTTTTTCCTTGAAAAATAGGATTTTTGATCTAGCTCCAAGGCTGTGCATGAGAAAACCTGGATGTGGGCATAAATCACCAATGTTTTGCGAAGAATCGAATTCCACCATATTGTAGATATTTGAATTAAATTTATGAAGATATATTTTTTGAATCTCAACTCCTTCTGGAGCTCCCAAAATCACTTCCTGAAGCTTAGTAGCTTTTTTGGCCTTGTGCACTACTTAGGCCTCCAAGACCCACTTTTGTTGAACCTGCTCCAAAACTTTTGAATCTTCCCAAAACATTCTAAAATTGATTGAAAATTGTTATTTACTCCTTTATATGCCTCTGTGATGGATTTTTTCATTTTTTTCTGCTTCCGAGGATGTGTACCTACTCCGAGAATATTAGAAAATGATCTTTCCCTAGCTTGTCAAAAACCTATTTTGATGGATCTTGCCTAAAAAACAATTAGAATGGTTGGGTATCCATAAGTTACCTATAGACACACTGACTCAAGGATTAGGGTGGTACGAAGGAGGAATCAACATGACCTTTGAGTAAAATTTTCAGGTAGGGTATGGTTGTCAATTGAGAATGTTCTTGTTGCACATTTGCATGACAACAACTCTCTTCTGATTCCTTGCATATTATTACTTCTATTGGTACCTATACCATTAATAAAACTATGATATTTTCACTAACGCCTCCCAATGCATGCTCTATTGGACTCCTAGTAATCAATTTTATACTATCTAATGTCACATTTCTAATCCCTCATTATTTTAGCTATGTCAATCTTACCATCATAGTTGGGCCTCTTATTATGCTTGTACCATTCGTTGTTGCATCTTCCATCAAGGGTTATGACATGATCTTAGGTCTCACTTGGCTCTATGCTACCCAAGCCATCCCTTATATGAACCATATTTTATCTCAAGTTCATCCACAATAAACAACTTGTTACTATCAAAGTAATTCCACCATGAACACCATTACATTGGCCTAATTTTTCTGATACACCATTCATGACATTTAAGCTTCCTATGCCTCTCAATTATAAAGCAAACTCTACACCAATCTCACCTATTTATATAAGGCCTACTTAACAACATTTTATTCCTCATCGGACCATTTTTCCACATTTTTTTCCTTAGTCCCTTACTCAAGAATCCCTTTCACATAGTTTTCACCTCCACCTTCACGACATAGGTCTCCTTCACGTACACATATTTAATCTCCTACACCACCAATCTTAGGGCATCATCACATGCCTTTGTCTCCTCGGACATTGGCTGAAGGGCCCTTTCTATACACGATTATTGGATAGCCTAATATCCCTCACACACATGGGGACATCATTATTTATTCCCCTCTTCCATCACTACAAGTTGTCTCTAGTATCTCCTATCACACTTCATGCTTTGCGCTTCATGTCAAATCTTTCTAATAACTTTCAAACCATCTAATACACACCTTGTATCATCATTACCCTATGATGCACTCTATTTCCATGGTTCATACTCGACTAGTGAGGGTCTAATTCTGAAATAAAACTCATATTCACTACACTTCACACTCTGTGCTTGAAGATACATCTTTCTAGCATCTATTCTCGCACAACATATTTCCTGATGATGCACTATTGTTCCATGGTTTATTATTTATTGTTAAGGGGAATTTATAAATGAACCCCATCTGATACACATATGGTGGGGGGCACACTACTCCTATCCCATTTGAACATTGCATACCATTCCATCACAATAATACGTTGCATTTGTATATCTTGGTTGCACTTACTCTTATATGATGCACTTTGCTTACTAAGTATGTCATTATCATTATCATATACACATGCGTAGTCACTTGGTCTCTACTTGTGAATGCATATCTCTTACAGGTTATCACACACTATAATGATGTTCAACAATGTATCCTTTTCCATTCCCACAGCTGCTCTTGGGGCATCTACCTTGCCTACTCTCACACATTACAGGTGTTATTGTTGTATCATTTACTACTTATACTTTATAGCACATTACTTTCCATCGATACATACATTCCATGACATACTATTTATCTTTATAACTTACTAATAAGTAATTTATGTGCAACATTTCCCTTACAATACTATATGCCACCATAGTTGTACAATACATTTTCCTTTCCAATGTTTGCTATTGTATGTCACTTTTGTGGGCTATGCCCTATGTCTTGTTTCATCACTATTTACATTCTTTTGGCTGCTTCAGCCCTAATTTTCATGTGACATTGTGAGTGATGTCCCATGTTTAAAACCCGTTTTTCATGGTTTATATTTGTTTGCACACAGGCTCATTACATTTTCTTATATTGCATGCTTGATAATTTTTCTACTAACACGTGTTACTAGACACTCTTTTTTCATGTTCCTTTGTTTCTACCATGCAAATCCCCTACCCCTTACATGTATATACTTCAACACAACATTAGGTCCTCTCATCTGGGCCACATTCTCCTACTGACATCACATACACCCCAAATGAGGGGGGGCATACATTGGGTGAAAAAATCACCCATATAACAGCTCAAAGCTACAATACAGATCTGCACATTAAAGAATCAACAAAAGAAAAAAATTATAGAATGACCTTGAATCTGACTTGTATCTTCAGCGCAACACAAACACCATTGAAAAACATCAAAAGGTAGTGCTTGGGCACTTGTGTCCTCCCTTGGGCATTCAATCTACATAAGTCTATATAGTAATTTCCCATTTATAGGCATAATACTTCAGTTATAGAATGCATGCAATCTCCTTCAATTGGTACAACTTGGAACTAATTCGGAACAATTAGAACTGTTGGTATCCAAATTCATTCTCCTTTTCAAAACAAGTAGCTACACAGATTTGATAGGGAGCTTAGAGACAAATAAATCATAGTGTGTTTCATTTTGTAGTCGGGGATGAGATCTAACTGGTCCTTTATTACTCAGATTTGTGGATAGATGGATAACACCTTTAAGAGGAGTCAACCTGTCCTCACTACTTTAGGTCGTGCCTCTTTGACTGGGGTGAGAGGAACCTTAGTGTAACCTCTATTTGATGAAGGAGATGGAGATATCCTTCTTTTAGACAAATTTCATGAAGAAAATCTTGGGAAAATACGGTTAATACTCCATGATTTAACTCTTAAGAGTTTTCACTTCTAAATGATGGAGATACTTTCAACACAAGGCTAAGGTTACTAAAGACATTAAGAAATATTGAGTGTTTTGCATATTTTAGTAAGTATATTTTGTTCCTTTGTTGATATACAGGGAAAATAGGGGTAGTTCAGGATGGATCAATGGTTTTTAAATGATTTTGGTGGGAGATGATGTAGGATAAAGTTGATTATACCATATCTTCGAAGGGACTTCACAACAATGAACAAATTCAACAACAGAAAGCTTTAGAATAGTTACCTTCAACCAGAGGTGTGCTTTAATGGAGGCCTAGATTAGTACATTTTCACATAATATTTGAGACTCTAACATGAAGGCTCAAATTGAAAGACTCAATTAAACACCAAAGTCTTTGATCAATCATTCCTAAGGTACACCCAAAGACTTACAGATAATCCTTATCAACAAATGACAGTGAATTGATTTTAAATTTATTTATCTAATCCAAGATGAAGGCTCTTCTTGAAATGGAATTGCAAATACCATTAAATTTTCATAGGGACGAGATCCTGTGTGATTTCAAAAAGACTTCAATATAAGATTCCAATAGGAATGAAAGAAACTATTTGTAGACATTTTGAAACAAAGAAGACATAAATTGCTAGAGATTTGACAAAAATTAATTTCAAAATTGCTTAGATTCATTAGCAGGGGAAAGCTTCCATAGAAATCTCAGTGCTCGTCAATGGTTGTACATTTGCAACCAACTTGACATGATATAAAATATAACACAAAAGAAAATAACATGTTATCTTAGCTTGGTCTCTCAAGAAAACGACTTTCTCAAATTTTCTCTTACGAATTCAACCTCTAACCATTTGCAAGAGTATTCTCATTGCATTTATACATTTAACTCACTCAATTTTCCCCCAAAAAGAAAGACTATTCAAGGGACCTTTTCTTTAGAAAGTGACGTTTAAAAAATTCAGATCTGAAAGCTGCCAGGTGGACCAATTGTGAACTGATCGCATTTCTTGGGCCCTCGACTAGTGACTAGGATATAATGCCACAACTTTTTGGCAATTGTTCTAATCATTTTGATTCTGTCATGAGATAAATCCCCTTTTTAATCGTTTTCTGGAGACTCTGCACAGTTGGATATGACAGGTAATATTTTTCACTCTCGAGTCAACACCTTTTTCATATTTTACGCTTGCACTTTCATCATTTCATCCATTTTCCCTCTCTTTCCTCTGTAATTTTTCCCCGCATCCATTTCCTCTGGTAATTCCCATTTTTGCGAGTGCCTGAGCAATTCCCACTTCAAAATATTGACCTTATCAATCCTTGGACTCACAATTTAAGTTTCAAATCCATTTTATGGCACCTTACAAACAAAGATGACAAGGAATTTCATCAAAGAACGATGAAAAACAATGCGTATTCGCATCTCCAGGATTCTTGGAGTAAAAATGGCAGAAAACTAGGTGAAATGCACAAAAATCATTGATTATTCCCCTTTTCCACTTTATATCATAGTCTTCCATGTGTTTCCTTAGTGAAACTACAAAGGAGAAGCACATAGGCAAGTCCCAAACAAGCGCGAGCCATCCACGTACCCTGGGCCCAAGAAAAATGCCTTTTGGCCTTTGAAAAGTCTCAGTGTAAAAAGAAGCCAGCGGAAGCCTCAAAATGTCTCAATGGCACATTTTGAGATGGTCCCAAAAGCAAATACCCCAAACAAACACGAGCTCAACATGTGTCTCAGTCCGATAGAGTGTGTTAAAAAATTTGAAGGTTCAGTGGAAGGCACCATGTGTCTAGGGTCCAAGACATTTTTATTTGGCCGTTGAAAAGTCCAAGCAAAGGGTAGAGTGAGCGGAAGCCTCCAAGTGTCCTCATAGCAATTCTTTAAAATAAAACTTAGGGGTTGGTCCCTAAACAGGCACGGTCCCTCCACATCTCCCAAGCCTTTAGAAAGTTGCTTGAAAATTCTAAGTATGGGAAGACCTAGAAGAAGCCTCCACGTGTCTTCATGGCACAACTTCAAGATAGTGCCCAAGAGTGGAGAGCCTGAACAAGCATGAGCTCACCACATGTCCCAGGCCTTAGAAAATTACTTTGAAAATTTTAAGTACAAAGCGGAGCCGGTGGAAGCCTCCACATGTCTCCCTCTAGCAATTTTTAAGGTGGGACCCTGAGGCAAATCCTCAAATGAGCGCCAGCCCTCCACATGTCCATGGTCTACCAAAACTGTCCCGACTGCATGAAAAAATTGTCTAAGTTTAGGAAAAGTAGCAGAAACCTCCACGTGTCCCCCCAGCACAACTCCAAGGCAAAACCAAAAGGTGAATTTTCAAATGAGCACCGTTCCTCCATGTGGACAAGTTTTGGGGTAGAACGAGCCTTAGAGTTTTTAAAGTGCCTCACTGAGCTGCATCCAACCAAAAAGGGCCACATTTCCACTGATGTTGAGATGTAAATTTGACCGGGAAAAATACACCCTTCAAACCATATTATGCAGGAAAATCACCATTTGAACCTGGAAATGAATATTTCTTTTTGGAAATGTTATAAGGCTCAAATATGATCCTTCAAGCTACATCCAATCACGTTTCCATAGGTATTTAGGAAAAAAAAGATAGGGACAACAAAACATGACAGTGGAAAACAAAAGGAAAGGAAAAACCTAAGTTTTATGCCCAGGTTACAGACTCTTTCAGATGGACAGAGGAATGAAAAATAAAATTTGAACCTTTAAGTGATCCTCAACTAAGGAAGGGACTGATCATGGCAATCAAATGGAGGACAGAGTCTTCAAGCACCAATATGAGGAGATAGAAAACATTACAGAGGCCACAAACTAAGGAATTTCAATGAAAAACAAGGCGAGACTAATTTGAGCACCAACAGAAACAACAAGAAAAAATTAGGGATGCACCATCTACATTGATGCTTATCAGGATAATTCATGGATGAACAGTAATACTAGACCTCTCTCCCTAACACTTGTTATTTAGCATGAGATCACCCAAAAAACTCGTTCTTGGCATGATATCTCCCAAAACATCACTCTTTGCGTGAGATTGCCCAAAAATTTCACTCTTTAGAGAATTTAGGGACACTTTTCTATCCTTTAAAATCTTTGACATCAAGTGCACACTTTATTTTTACTACTAATTTGTCACACTTTTGCATACTTATAGATACTTATATTTTTCATATACATGACCTTGACTAATTTTTCTCTCTTCTTTTGTACGTCCTTATTTAATATACAACAATGAACATTTTGCTTCATCAAATACAAGTTCTAGCCACACATATTTACACATACACTTCACCCCTAGGGTCACACTTTCCTTTCCTAGTCTCCACGCTTCATTTTGTAATCACTCCATGCTTCACTTGTCCACTCGATACACTATTCAACACACACTCTACATGGATCATAAGGTATGCATCTTCTATCTACTTTATGTTATTGAGTATTCACTCTATAACATGAATTAGGGGCAAATGTAGACACAAAATCATGCTCTTGGGTAAATTCCTAGGTCCTAAAAGCATACTAGCATTTACATGATTCCTAAGAAAAAAAACTAGTGGTTGACAACTCTCTTGGGCCTCTTTTATTTGTCTCTTGTTTTCTATTTTGTCTTGCACACTCAACAACTTAGTTGGAACTTTAGTAGTTTATCTTTTCTGGCTTCACACACCAGTGCCCAACCACAGCAGAAGTGCCCAAGCAGTCCTGTCACCTCTGGGAATCCATGACCCTTTTCTACCCTACTCACTTCTTTTCAGTCTCTTTGAGATTTTAGTCATCTTTTTCACTTATGAGTCAAGCTTCCAATTTTCAATTTTGAAATTCAAACAAGGTAATCATATAAATACATAGTTATGTGTTACAAATCAAGCACCAAACAATAATCATTACTATTATCACCTAATCTTACATTCAAAAGGACCCTAAAGAACTTCAAAACATCCGTATAACATTCATTCAAGGGAAAAAGGAATACATATTCTGCATACACAACATAAGAAGGGGAAGTTCATTTTATTCCATCCACACATTCTACTACATTGCTACATTCTAGCTACTTCCTACTATCGAGTGCAACTTGCACAAGAGCATCCTAGGGCATCATTCCTACACACACACACACACAAGAACTACATGGAGTTTGAGATGTAGTGTAATTATCGATCATAAGTTCACTCTTTGGGTGACCACCGGGGTCAGTCTGAATCCCCCATTCTGCATTTTACTTTTTAGGTTTGATGTGGTTTATAGGTATGTGTAGGCGAACTTCATTCTTTTAGGTTATAGGAACCTTTGAAGACCAAAGATAAAATATCAAGCGACAGATAGGAGCCAACAATGAAGACATGCATCACAAAATAATTTAGTTTCTGAGAATTTTCACAGTCACCAGTACTCAGGTGCCTTTTCCCTACATTGGGTGGCACCCTGTTTGGCTTTATTCCAAAGTTTCAGGTTTTAAATTGAGTAGTTAGGATGTTGTTTGTAGTTTGTTTACCCATTTATATTTCCTAGATCACTTCGTGTTCACTTGAAAATAAACTAAGTCCTTCTCTCTCTCTCTCTCTCTCTCTCTCTCTCTCTCTCTCTTGCTTAGGGTTTTCACATTACATGCTAGTCTTCTTGTGTCATTACTATATTTTAGCATTTTTACATCAATTATTACAATAGTTACTATGTAATCAAGTTTAATTAATTCAAAATTAAATTAAATCACCCACATATTTGGAAATAATTTTCACATTTTTCTCTATCTTATAGAAATGTTCCTCTTCAGTTTCACTTGCATTTTCTCTACGAGCCATGTCTCACATTCCTTTCTTCCATTTGCTAGTGGAAATATCTGTTCGAGTAGGTATTTTATTTACCTTTATTGTATTTATCCTCACCCACTTATGTGTGTGGATATTTATTTTATCTTATTTAGATATTAGGAGATATTATCTAGTTGTTAGGTATAGTTCTTTCCTTGATCTATGGTATTGACTAGATCCTTGATGTCTAGTTCTCTCCTACATATATGGTCTTGACTAGTTCTTTGATGACTAGTTATTTCCTTGATTTATGGCTTGATCTACGACCTTGACTGGTTCTTAGATTGTTATTCCTTGCCTATATAAGTAAAACCCATTCTCATTGTATTTAATTGAGTTCCATAATAATATATGATATTGTTGCTCATTTGTTTGCAAAGGTTTATGTAAAGTTATTCTGGAAATTTACTTTTATCTTATTGATCGTGGTGTTTGATTAACATATGTGTTCTTGGCTTGGTACGGTCTAGTTATCGTTCCTTTTGATATTTTTTTGAAAAGGAATAAGGATACCTTCATCACTTTCATTTCCCTTTCGGGTAAAGGGCATCTAACTATAAATGTCAACACAAGTTAAACCACACAAAACAATTTCATCATAACCACTTTGATACCAATCTAATATGTAAATTGTATCTTTGAAACAATAAACATATCTTGTTCTAGTGATAATTGAAAGGAAAATCCTAAGTTCCATTTCATCCAATATACTGTGCATTAGAACATTCACAAAATATCGAACTGTGATACATAAAAAGGAAAAGGAGACACAAGACTTATTATGGATAAATCCAATGTGGGAAAAAAACCATCTATGTAAGCATATTACTTCCCTTTCATTATGTAATTATCGAAAATATAAATTTACTACCTAAATTTACCTTCAAGAATGATTCAATATCCTTATAACTATATTTTCTTGCTTGTAATCCTCAACAATGAAGAACCTAGTGTTGGATGAACAAAACAAGGAAAGAACTCCAACTTCTCATTTTGTCTCACACTTGAATTCACTAAAAATAACTTGTTGGAATGAATAATTAAACTTGTACTTATAGTTTTGTTTCCCATGGAAGGGGGAAGATGAAAAAAATTGATCTGGGAAGGTGAACCAATCTGGGAAGTCTGAGCATTTGCAACTATTCAGATTCATGTTTCAATGCTTGGAGGAGGCATCTAGAGATGTGCATGTTTTCTGGACATAGCAGACATTAGAGGAGGTTTCCAAAGGAGGCATCTAAAGAGGCATCAAAAATATGGAGGAAGCACCTGGAGAGGTCTCAGGCGTCTAGAAGAGGCAACTGGATGTCTTGGTGTCTGCAGAGGTGTTTGGCGTATGGAAGATTCAACCAAGAATCTGGGCGTCTGGAGATTGCAACTGGGTGTTTGGGCATCTAGAGGATGTAACCGAGCATCTGAACATGTAGAGGATGCAACCGGGTGTTTGAACATGTAGAGGATACAACTGGGCTTCTAGGCATATGGAGGATGTAACCCGTCATTTGAAATTTGGAGGAGGTAAAACAATAATGGCCTTCTTATGTCATTTCAAGGTGTCTGGATCACCATCAACTTGACTTGACCATTTTTCCAAATTATGAACCTACCAAGAATATGCACTGCAAGTATCTCTAAGGAGAATACATAGAATTGGGTCTTTTTAGATCCATATTTGGATAATCGAGACATGAATTTCATAAGAAATTCTTTGCATTCTTCAACATTACCATGTGTATTAATTCATTTTATCTTTCTATTCTTATATTTAAATATTTTCTTGATTATAGATTAATATAGTGATTTATTGATTTATTTGCATGCATTTAGAGATGTTTTAGGAGTTCCATATCCCTAAATGCATGGCAAAAATGTTAGTCACATGAACCTCTCAACATTCCATAGTGTAGATCTATTGATATCTATTTCCTTTCAAACTTTAGCAAACTATCATCTTCTTACCAAATTTACCAACTCACAAGGGATGACAAGATAAGAGCAACAAAACAGGAGAAGTGAGTTTTTTTTATTTGATATATATGGACACATACACATCAAAGAGGAGAATTATTTATAGACCTAATTTTATTTATATATGTCTTTATCTTATCATCCATCTAAGTTGGGATCTTATTATATATCATCCACCTAATAATATTAGAGAGTCCGGAATAGGACAAACACATTTCATCAGTTTAGTTTTACAATTTCATAGTTTAAAAAATGTCCGACTTAAACCCAATCTCAGCCCATCCCTCGGTAAAAACACATAAAATCAAAGCAACGCACAACTCATAAGATATGGATAGTATTTTCACCAATTTAAGCATTAAAAACTATTTGGAGTAAAGGTTGGAACTTGGAAAGATTTGCATGAGAGGAAGCCATCATTTCCATTTTTTATTGCCGAAACACATTATGTTACATTAACAGAAACACGGAAAATGGGCAGTTTGTTGACTGAAACTAAATCACGGTGAAGGAGGAGTGGAAACATACATGATTGAGAGGCACCATGCAGAAACATTAATTAAGAAATATTGTTGGTGGGTGGCAGTCCGTTATATACGGCGTGGGGATTTGGATAACTCGGAAACGTGCAATATTGGAAAAAAGCAAATAACTACACAGATTCATACAAACAGCAATCACAGCAAATTCCTAGAGTTTTCCGTAATGGTGAAAAGTCTTTCTACACGCAGGCATGGAAATATATCCACAGCCAGTAATTGTGTTTTATTCTACTGCACTCGGTCCCAATGTTGTTGTGGGGAAAAGCATAATTGTGTAAATGTGTTTCTACTTCTAAACGGAATTCAAACCATGCTCATTATTATCATTATTGTCTACTTGTCTTATTCAAATGTGTGGATTTACGAGGAGGACAGTGGTCGATGGAGGCTGTTGCCCCTCTCCTACAAATTACACATCTCTCTTTGCTTCATCGATATCATTTGTATCTGCAAGCATCAGTCTTTGACTGATTATATTAATCTCTGGTATGGGTGACGATGATTGCAAAACACTTCTGGGTTTAGGATTGAGTATTGGTATAGGGGAACATTATAATGTTCCTCCTCCTTGGTCAGATCTGGATCCCGGAGCTCTGTTGCATTACCAGGATTCTAGTTCTCGGACTCTGTTGTTGTCCGAAAATCTATCTTGTAAACAGTTTTCTTTTGCAAAACCAGATTATTTTGATTTGGATGTTTTGATACATAGTAAACTAAGATATTCTTATGTAACTGCAGATGTAGAATCGAAAATAAGCAGGGAAAGTATCCTCGACATTAATCAATCACCTCTTGCTTCCAACTGTAACGAACATCAGCATAAGGATTGTGAGTTGCAGAAAGTTTTGATTAATAATGAAGAAGAAAAAGAGGGCCAAGGTTGTATAAAGAAACCGATCCGGCTGTCAATAGAACAGTTAGCTTGTATGGAAGAATTCTACAAAGAGAAAAACAATCCGAATACTGTAAGTGTGTTTTCCAACATTTGATGTTGGATATGTTTGCAGGATTTGCTAACTCTTACTGCAGACTTTAGGCCACTAAACTATATGAGTTTTCATTTACTGTTTTTGTTATTTTAGTGTTCTTGTTTTAGTAGATCATTTTATTTTCCATGTGGTAAGAACAATGCTGGGTGGAAGTAGACTATGTGCGTCTCTTTTTGGTCTTATGGGCCATATATCTCGGTATAAATTAAAAAAAGTAAATCGACAAGTTTAAGGAAATGGCCTATAGAAAATTTTAGATCTACTTGTGATCTGTCATTAGAAAATGAATTCGAAAGTAGAATCTATTTATCACAACCAGTTTGTAGGATATTAATTTTAGTTAAATGTTAAATAACAAAGTTCTGTGAAGTTTAGGAGTCCCTGTCAGATTTGTATAATGGGTTATGGTTCTCCTTTTTAAGCCAAACACAATTGCCTAAGTTTCAGACTTGTATTAATGTGATACCGAGCGGAATCTTACTACTGCAATTTTTATGGACATCAATACATTCATGTCAATCTAGCCGTTTTATTTTTGTTATTTGTTTACAGAAAAACAAGCAAGCTTTGGCCAAGCAGCTGAATCTTAGCCCTCGACAAGTTCATATTTGGTTCCAAAATAGGAGGGCAAGGTAATCATCCATCCGTACCATGCCCTCTCTTTGCATTCTGGTTATATTCTCCTTTGCTTTAAGAAGCTTGAAAAACTAATAATGGATAGAAATCTTCTGGAACCGTTCGTATCTTGGGATCTTGGATTCATCTTAGGAATAAACAAGGAATTCAATATCTCAAGATGCTTCCAGCAGGGGGATCAGAATGCTGGGGAAAATTTAATTCGACCCAGAAGATTTTTATTAATTATATGTCTTGAAACTCAATTGATTTCAATGACTTTGTAGGAAAAAATTTAAACAAATCTAAACAGACTGAAATGTGCAGGCAAAATATCATGGACGTGAAAAAATCACCTCCGGCTGCCTACTATTCCAATGAACAGCCGCATAATGATTCTGAGGTGCAGAACGTTGTGGTGAGCAATAAAGAAGAGGAGGGTCCTAGAAAGAAGCTCAGATTGTCAGGAGAACAATCAGTTTGTATGGAACAATGCTTCAAGGATAACAGCACTCTGAATATTGTAAGTGTACTTTTGAACATATAATGCCACATATTTTATGCATATTGTAATTGTACTATTTTTCAACATTGAATGCCATATAGTTTGCATGTGTTTAATAACTCACCTTGAGTGAATGATTTTAATAATGTAGGCAAGATCAAACAGTTTAAGGAATTTAAAGTTGCAATTGGAGTGTACAAAGCTATTCCAAGAAAAACGGTAACAGTTTTACATAGAATCTATCGCCTGGTTGATGTTACATTTCCTGTTGTGAATCTTAACCAAGATATTCTCAGTTTGAACAAGTCTTTCTTCTTTAAAGAGAGATGGCACTAGAATATCTACTTTCAAACTATCCTGAGAAACCATAAGTTTTCTCAACCTGTTTGCATGTTTTAACTGCATTACGCTTTGGCATGTCATTTTTCAGATTTGGTTTTTCTACCAATGATTTGGTAATTTTTAGTGCAGATTTAAGGCCACTAAATTTCTCATGCTTTATATTTAATGTGTTGCACTTTAACATTTTTATTTTAATTGATCAATTGGTTTTTCTTATACATTAGAGTCAATTTTTATCTAAGATTAATTAGTTAATGAAAGTAAAATATAGATTATGTTTTGTTTATATAACTAAAAATTATAGTGACTACATTCAACAAATTTAATTAGATGTAAAATTGAAGGCCTAAAACAAACGAGCCATAAAAAAATAATTTAAATAAAATAAAATTTACCATTTAAGAAATAAAGATATAGTTAAAATGTTAAAAAAAAAAAGGGGTATTTACCATACATGGTGATGGTCTCTTAGATTTTAGTGAAATTTTAAACATCCTAAACGTTTGAGAGATCTAAGGATTTTGAAGGGATGTCCCTTATTTTTAAAAGAAAAAAATCTTATATTTTTATTTTAAAAAAATTATTGTATTTTCCAAAAACATTAAATTTTAATTCTAAAAAAATCTATAACAGTAAACACAATTTACATCTTTAAATTTTATTAAATAAAATAGAAATATTTGAATAATAAATTATATATATTATTTTAATAACCATCCCGTCACATCCTCAAAATTTGAAAAAGTCCAAGCCTCAAGCTTTGAGAATTAGATGGTATTTATTTATTTAGAAAATAACAGGTATGGTGTTACAAGTACACTTCCTTTCTCTGTTGTCGAATTTTTAAAATTAGAGTTATAACTTGTGAATGATAATTGACTAAACTTTGAGATGAATGTTTTCTTGTAAGCCAAACACAATTTCTGTAAATTTGGTCTGGTTATATTGTTGGGGTGAAGTCTATTTCCTATATGTTTTAGAGACATCAATACATTATGTCAATCTTACTATTTAATTTTCGTGTTTGGTGTACAGAAGCAAAAACAAGCCCTGGCAAAGCAGCTGAACCTGAGTATTCGACAAGTTGAAGTTTGGTTCCAAAATAAGAGGGCAAGGTAAAGTATCCACCCAAGCCATGCCCATATTTCATTGTTTTAAGATTGGTTTTTTCAAAGTAATATTGATTAGAAATCGAAAACTGCGAGACAAAAATAATTTGATACAATACATTTCTTGTCATAACATATGATGAATATTGAATCTGTTGAAACTCACTTTATTTCAATGAATTTGCAGGAGAAAGAATAAGCAAAGAGAAACGGACTCTGAAATGTGGAAGAGGTGTTACAAGTTCTTAATGGAAGAGAACAAAAGACTGCAGAAAGAGTTATCAAAATTGAAGACTCTGAAACTGAGAGGAATAGCACTATCTCCCGGAGTACCTCTAATTGTGTGTCCTTCCTGTCAATGCTCTGCAAATTCTAACAACACTACCCATTCTATTCCTCTTCATATTCCAAAACAACAGCTCTGTCCTTCTAAGAGTTCTGGGGCAACCTATTCGTGAGAATGTTTTATATATAGTATTATAAATCTTGTCTAGACAGCCTGGGGAGCTACTGAGTAGCTAGAGCCCTCCAACAAATTTAAGGTGATTCTCAGTAAGCTGTTTTCAGGCACTTTCTATTTTTTTCTGTTCTCAGTAGAATGGTTGAGATGGGATTAAATTATTTAGGAATTCTTGTATGAATTACTGCCTCGTGTAGGCCTTTCTATTTTTTTCTGTTTGTTCCCTATGCAAAAGAAGTTGATCGAATTTTTAAAATACATGGGTGCTCGACAAGAAATTTATGCTTTTGTCAAAATTATATAGCCAGCCTTAATACAGTGTGTTGACTTGAAGAATGACAATGAATCATGCCGTGGAAAGATAATCATATTATAACCCTCTAGTTATGTACCAGTACCAGTAAAGAGTTCCATCTGAAGCGAAATTTCTAACTTTTGATTTTGGTAAGGGGGCATGTCTTAAAAGTCCCACCACACTCAGTCATCTTGAATAATACAAATGTCAAATTTTACACAAAAATAAATAATTGAATTGAATTGAATTGTATGTGAAAGCTTTCACTGATTTGACTTTTAAACTAATGAAAATGGTTTAAAAAGTATGTATTAGTTATTAATATGTTTATGTGTTTGTTAATTACTTGTTTAAGTAAGGTGTTATTGACATGTCTATACATCCTGGTTCTGACACATTATATAGATGATATTTGATGACCCTTTTGGCTTAAGTACTGCCCTTGTTACTTGCTTCCTCATTTTGGTCTTATTAATCATTGTAGGGCAGTTCTGGTGGCAATAGAGCCCGAGGTTGAATTCAATTTGTCTATATAAACAAAAGCATTGAAATCCACTCAAAATCCAAGGACTAGAACTCAAAAGAATTCATTATTTACATTTATTTATTGAGGATTATGCATCTAGAAGTAATCCAAGCATCAAATATGTTAATTAATATTTATAATAGAATTATTTAGAACTTATAATTATTATAGAAAATATCAAGCATTGATTAAATTACATTTATTAAAAAAACTCAAAACTATATTTGGGACACACCATAGAATATTGATTTGATGTTATTTAAATAATTGAGTGTTTCTGTTTTAACATTGTTGTTATCGAGGGGCCTAAAAAATATCAAGATACTTGTATTATTCTCTATTTTACCATAAGCCGTAATACCTATTTTGTTTTCCTTATTATTTTTCTAGATGTCACTTCTCAATCTAGAAGAGAAGGGATATTTACGTTTTGCAATTAGCAAATAAACATGCATAAATATGAGTGAGGTATTATAGAGAATAGAGAGAGGGGATTAAAGTCATCATAAAGTATAATGCACATTTACACTTAGTCACCTAACCTTACAAAATTATTTGGATGGACTCAATACTGTAGAAAACATTTCTCTATTTGTTCAATATTTCCAATTAGCTATATGATGTTGGATTATATGAGTTTAGAAGATATATACTTTAACCATTAAATGTTAAACTACGGATTTTTTTGCTTTCGCAATATTTTTGCTTTATGAAATATTCAAATGATATCATGAAGTTCAAGATATCATCTACATTATAGAACATGTGCATCTCAATTTGACACAAACAAGTATTTCAATGGTGTCAAGCATAAATGTGTTCATCAATAAGAAAGAACATGTTTGAGAAATGATGGTTTAGAACAGATCATGGCATCTTTGTACCATATATACATCTTCAAATGAAAGGAAGAATGTCTACTTACTTGGAAAAAGGTTGGATAACTTGGCACAACCATACCAATTACTTTACATCACCCTTCGATTTGTAGAGTCACATTTTATGTGTTTACTTACTTAGAAAGTACTTTTAGAGGCTTGTATTTTTAGTGGATATTCATCTTAATGATGCACCTTTATACTTGAAATTGTGAGGTAATTAGAGTTGAGGTTAGTAAGCGAAAGGATTCACTTAGATAAACTCAACATAGTCTTATGCACAAGAGTGTAGCATGAGAATGATGTCCAACATTCTGAATATAACATTTTTCTTTAAATCTTGAAAAAACAATCTAATGAAGCTTAAAAAACGAATATAAGTAGATATTGAGATAAATTTTATTACATCAAATGGTCTTATGATTTCAAATGTGTAAAAGAACCATTTGTGCCTTATTTAGCTTGGTTCACTTTGAGATATTTAACTAGATAGGATATAAAAAAATATCATGTGGGTAATTTATAATATTGAGGAGATATTATAACATAGGTTGTCTGTTGTTTTGAAAGCGATCAACCTCAAAATTGAGAAAACTGGAAATGAATTATTGATCCTCCTCTCTTTTGATTCAAAATATTTTCAGGAAGTAGTTGTTATCAGTCTGAAGTGCATCATGGATGAAGAATGTGCAATAAACTCTTCACTTCGGTTGATACAATGGGAACTCCTCTGAGTTGTGTGTGACTCGGGTTGAGGAGAACCTCCAGAGAGGGCTGGTTCCCTAGGATAGATCACCTAAACTACTTCTATGGTGGGGGTTGAGGGAGAGAAAAAAACAGAAACTTACGGAAAAAATGTAAATTAGGTGATAAACCAAAATTTTGTAAACTTACTGTTGCACAAAACACACTAATGGACTGCTAAATACTTGAAAGGTTCACTTCAATTGTTATCTGATTAGCTCTGACACTCACAAAAGGCAAGCACAAGATTTTAGTCTAGAATGGGAGAGCATATTTCAACTTCGAAGATGATCAAGAAACTAAATTTTCACTTAGTATGATCTGTAAAATCTTCACAAAAACTTAAGGGGGTTTTGGAAAAGTTAATATGCATGTAAAGGAAAGAATAAATTCACTAAAATATACCAATAAATTGTTGTAACACACTTCTAAAAGCTACAAATGGAGGAAATTAGTCTTTATAGTATCAAATAGGTGAAGTAATATAAAACTTTGCAAAGCCTAAGCATGGAAGAATGAATAAGCCCCCCTCCTTGCTTTGAAAAGTAAGGTCCATATAGAAAAATCCCCTTAAGAGTTAACACAACTTGTTCCAAAAATAGCAGCTCCAAACTCAGTTTAGACTTAAGTTGCTAAAATTACCTAGTTGGGAACAAATCCAATGCATAGCAAAAATAGACTACCTCTGCATGGTTCGACCTCTTCTTGCAAAATCTAATAATAACAAGTCATTCACATCATGCATATTATTTGCAAAAGCTAAAAATAAGAACACATGATCTATTTTTTGTCCTTTGTGACTTGGTCAGCTTCTTTTTGAATATGTTTTTTGCGAAAAAAAAAGGTAAAATTTATCCTTTTTGCCAATTTTAAGGTAATGTTGTAAGAAATTTGGAAAAGGTTTAAGGTAATTTGTCTTATTTTCTAAAAATAAGGTATCCATGGCCGTGGTATTGCACACATGCTTGGTGATAATTGGCTTGATTTGATTTGGCAATGTTACTTTGTAACATACTCCGCCATAGGTTATAATAATTAAATAATTAGACCCACCTATGTGGGCATGGAATTTGATAAAGTATGTTTGAAAATCTATGTTGCCCTGACTATAAACATTGGTAAATACTAACCATGGTTACACAATTTTTTTTAATTCCCCTTAGTTAGGGTAAAAATCCTAACTTTCATCATTTTGTACTTTGGTTTTGTGGAGTTTACCCAATCGTCATTGATGTATATTTCAAGCTAGCTTTCAGTTGTTACCTAGTTTGAGCCACTATTTTTTTGTTCTTTCTTTCAACTCACTATGGTCTCCATTTTGTTTTGGGCTCAACGCTTTTATTTCACAACTTTTTTTGGGCATTTTGTTGTAATCAACGAGTCTTGTGTGTTTTTTAACTAGTTCGAGTAGCTCAATCTTTACAAATGGCTCGTCATACTTAGTGCACAACTCATTTGATTCTCTTGATTTCTACTCATGTTTGGTTTGAGCTTCTATCCTAAAAATCATTCGTTTATGTTTATATGAAGCTCGCCTTGATTCATTAGATCGACCACTTACGTTGTTTTCACAGCTCAATGGGTTGGGGGTTTCATTTTTGAGCTGACCTTTATTTAGCTTGGGATTTTACTTTAATGACTTTTCCCTTTTCTAATTGGCTCGACCAAGGGTTTGTAACCATCCTGGTTCACCATTTCTACAAGTAACTTGACTTTATGAGACTCAACTCAGCCTGTGGGCATTGACTCAGCCGCTATACTTTTATTATCTCGTTGAGTTGTATTTTAACCAACTCGCTACCTTTATGTTAAGCTCAGTTTGTTGGCTCATTGGGAGCTCACCTAGCTTGGTCCAATTTGCATTAGCTTTCTATTATAACTCGGTTCGAGTCGTTGAAACTCTAAAGCTCGTTTCCTTTTCTATCTCCAACTTTCCATCTATATCATGCTCACCATTTTTTGACTTATGCTTAATTCCTACATAAGAACCAGCTCAATGTTCTTTTCTTCACACCTTGATGCTCTTCATAGTTTATCTCAACCATGGGGATTTTAATTTGTGTAAGCCTGCTACTCAGGTATGTTCTTTGGACTTCCATGAGCTCGGCCTTAGCCTTTTAGCTCAAACTGCGCAATGTATTTTTTGTAGCTTGGGCTAAAGGCTAAGGCCATGATGTCTTGGAGGAGGATGAGCAGTGTTGCATTAAACTCAGTGATCCATGAATTTTTCTCCCATGAATATGTTTTTATTTGAGGTAAGAGATGTTTTGCATTCTATTATGTGCGTGTCTAAAAGGAAATGGAATTTCTTTAGAAAACATGCTTAGATTTGAATCACATATGCATATTACTTTTATTCTACACTTTTACACATTTCAGAAAAGCATCTTGAATATAAAAATTTTCACTCTTTTGATCATGGTATAAATAATTATTTTTGATTGATAGCTACAATCTTGACTGTTGGTTTGGACATTTGAAATGTATAATTTGCAACTGCATAGTTGTTTGTTTTCCTCTTCATGAGTTCACTATGAAAATTCTTATTTCAAGCTCATTTTCCTAAAATATGATTTGATCCTTTGCACTTATTCTACCTACAAATTTTTTCCTTGTAAAAACGGAAGCCATTTTTGTGAAAATTCTATTGTAGTCATTGATTATTTAACTGCTGAAAACTAATTCACAGCTAATATTGAAAAATAACACAATTGCAACTTCACTAATAAGAATACACAAAGAAATGCGTAACACAATGAACACAATATTTTCAGACAAATTGTCCTTGGAAAAACCCCTAAGGGAAAACCAGTTCTACATATGAGAAATTATATTAACTTCAACAAATTAAGAGATACAAATATTCATTGCCTCTTAGTGGTAGAACTTCGACAATCTCCTTACTTCTCCCACTGATATTCCCCCACTGCTATCCCCAATGCTATCATTGTGCCCTTGCTAACACTGTAAGACTGTTTGCTATCACTGCAAACTTACAAACTTATTTGATAGCACTGAAAATGCTTCTCCAAACTTGTACTCTCCAAACACCCAATGAGGTCTCCTTTTATACTACTCTTGTTGGAACACCAAAGGCCGAGATTAATTCTCAATCGATAGCTGAGATACATAAAAAATTAACAACCATAACAAATTTGGTTGCAAGGTGTCACTAAAGGAAATCAATAATTAGAAAATAAATTAATACATTCTCAACAATAAGATAACTATTATCTAATCTTAGCAAATGGATGAATAACTATCCAAGCTAACAAATTAACACTCCCTCTTAGCAAGGAAGTTGTTCTACCTGACACCCATCTTATCTCTGAAGAAGATAAAATTTTCCTTCCCCAATGCCTTAGTCAGAATGTTTTCTACCTGCTCCTCTGTATGTATGTATTGTAGTTGAAGAATACCTCAATGTACATAATCCCTGATGAAGTGATACCTGATATCTATATGTTTAGAGCTATCATGAAACACTGGTTTCTTAGACAACTCGATGCAACTTTGATTGTCACAGTGTATCACAGTAGTCTCAACCTTCTGACCAAACAAGGCTACTAGCAAATTTTGAAGCCATATAGCTTCACATGTCACCATACTAGCTGCAATGTATTCTTCTTCTGATGAACTCAAAGCCACAAACTTCTGCTTCCTACTAAACCAAGAAACAACTCCTCATCCTAAACTGAAACAACACCCTGAAGTGCTCCTTTTGTTTGTTGTACTGCCTACCCAATCTGTGTTAGTATAGCCTATCAACTTGATTCCTTCACCTCAAACATATATGATCCCATACTTAACTGAACCATGCAAATAACGCAACACATGGTTAGCCATTGTCTAATGCACTCTCTTTAGCTCAACCATGAACTGACTAAAAGAGTTTACTACAAATGCTATATCTGACCTAGTGTTGACAAAATTCATGATCAAACCAATCAACTTCCTATATAAGGTGGGATCTACATCTTTTTCCTTAGATGTATTTACCTTCCTCCAATTAGTGATCATAGGTGTAGACATGGCTTTGCAATCCTCCATCTTGAATCTCTTCAATATTTCAATGCATTATTTCCCTTGACCAAGGAAAATCTCTCCATTTCTTTGCCACACCTCCATGCCTAGAAAATAGTGCATGAGTCCCAAGTCCTTCATCTCAAAATCTTCTGCAAGGTCTCTCTTACAATCATCTATGAGCCCTAGTGCACCTATAAGAAACAAGTCATCTACATATAGAACAAGAATGAGAGCCTCACCCCCAAACACCAAGTAGTAGAGGTTAGCATCTGCCCCACTCTTCACAAATCCCATTTCCTACAAGTATGTATCAATGCGCTCATACCACGCTCTAGGAGCCTGTTTGAGTCCATAAAATGATTTCTTTAATCTACACACGTGGGTCTCTTTGTTGTGTGCTACAAAGCCTTCTGGTTGTTCTATGTATACCTCCTCCTTCAATCCATCATTAAGGAATGTTTTCTTGACATCCATTTGATGGATTCCATCCCATCTGTGTTGCAAATGAGATTACAGCTCATATAGAAGTATACCTAGCCACTGGAGCAAATGTCTCCTTATAGTCTATTCTCTTCATCTGAGATAACCCCTTTACCACAAACCTTGACTTGTATTTCTCGATGCTACCATCTGCACCGTGCTTTATCTTAAAGATCTAGCATGATCCAACTACTTCCTTATCTTTTGGTCTAGGCAGTACCTCCCACACATCATTCTACATTATTGAAGTATATTCCTCAACCATAGCATCTCACCATACCTGATGTTGTGCAACCTCTTGATAGCTGAAAGGTTCGCTATCTACCAACTGGCTGATTAATGCCACATAGTCATTGAACTTGGTTGGTTCTCTCTTCTATCTCTTACTCTTCCTAAGAGCTCTGACAAACTCATGAGTATCCCTTTGTGTGTCTTGAACCTCACAGTTCCTGCTGCGAACTGTAGAGGATGAAATATCAACCTCTATATCTTCTATATGCATATCCTGTTGCACCAATTGCTCCATACGAATGAATCTTCACTAACTATGTCTATGCTTGTACTAGTAACTGTACTTGAGATTTGTTGCCCTTGACTTGGACTTGGAGATTTTGTTGGCTACTCACTTTGATCATCTGCTAGAAAATCTCTAGACCTTCTAAACACTTTTTCCTCCATGAACTTGACATCACGTCTGACAATAATTCTTCTGGTCCCTGGAAGAAAAATCCTATATGCCTTTGAAGTTTCATTGTACCCAACAAGGTACCCCTTCTTCCCAGTCTGATCTAACATGGTATGTGTATCTTCTAGAATATGACAATATGCCAAACTCCTAAATATCATGAAGTGACCTACCTCTGGCTTATTCCCTGCGAAATCTTCCTCTGGTGTCATCTTCCCTAGTACCTTGTGTGGAACCATGTTATGAATGTAAACTATTGTACTACACACCTCTACCCATAGGTAGTGGGGAATGTCATGGTAATGTAGCATAGCCCTTGCTTCCTCTGATATAAAATGGTTCTTCCTTTCAGTAACTCCATTCTACTATGGATTATAAGGAACCATCCACTCTCTCTTGATTCCTTCTATGGTACAGAAATCCTGGAAATCATTTCCTTTATACTCACCTCCATTATCTGACCAAATAAGCTTTATCTTCCTTCCTATCGATTTCTCCACAAGAGCCTTGAACTCTTGGAAGTGATTGAAAACCTCATCCTTTGTCTTCAAGAAGTATATCTAGGTCTTCCTAGAGAAATCATCAATAAAGGTAACATAGTACACATATCCTCTAAGAGACTTTGTCGAAATTGGTCCACATACATTTGAATGTACTAGATCAAGAACACCCTTATATCTATTGTCACTCCTTGGAAAATATGCTTTTGTAAACTTCCCCAACACACATCCCTTACATACATCATCATGCTTTGTGATCACCTCTGGAACACCTATCACTGTCTCACGAAGCAATTTAAGTGCTCTATAATGAATATGGCCCATCCTCCTATGCCATTTCTCTCCAAGATAAACTGTAACCTATAAAGGCGATCACTCCTAACTCCAATAGTTATTGGTGATTTCCAATCCTTGTGATTAATCAACACATGTGTCCTTATAAAAAGTACATTATACCCTTTATCCTAAAGAACAGATAAAAAAATCAGATTCATACCTAAGCCTGGCACATGCAAGACATCATGAAGTGGAACTATCTTTCCATTCTCCCTCTGAAACTGAATAGACCCTTTCCCAACTAATTTGTTCTTGGACAAGTTCCCCATAGAAATCTAGATATTGGTGTCCTCCTCCTTGTAACTTGATAAGTACTCTCTAACTCCTGTCATATGAAATGACACCCCACTATCTATATACCAAACACACTATGAGGTTGAGTTGACCATACAATATATGAGTATAAACTCATCTTCCATTATACTAGAGAGTTCTTCTGCATTTTCTGAAGCTGCCACCTACTTCTTACCCTTCTTCCTATCCAGGAAATCATTGACATAGTGGACAAACTCGTGACAACCAAAGCACTTGACCTTAGACAAGTCCTTCTTCTTCTTCTCACTTTGATAATTTGATCCTTTGTAAAATCCCTTCTTTTCTTTCCCTTTTCTCGCTAGGGAAATGTTTTCTTGTTCTCCCTCACTTTTCTTAATCTTGTTGGCCCCATTGACAAGACTTAGTCTAAAATCCTCGTGAGTGAAATTAGTCCATAGTAGATTCCATCTCGGTAAGGTGTCCCATCCACTACAAACTTGAACAAAAACATCCCACTATTTAATAAACCCATTTAGGGCTATCCGTACCAGCTCATCATCACTAGGGCTATATCTAATAGCTGCTAACTCGTCCTTGACAAGTCTAAGTATGGTGAGGTAACTTGTAACATCTTCTCCCTTGTTCATCTGGGAATTCTTCAACTTTTCTCTAAGAATCATCTTCCTATTGGTGGTAGTGTTCTTGTATAGATTCAGAATGGCATCCCACATCTTATTCACCGTATATAACTCAGAGATGTGTGGAACAATATGATCCTTGACACCATCAAGGACAATCCTCCTTTCCTTGGCATCCTCTTTCTTGTATGTTGCAATTTGTGTTGCGTCTGTAGGTATAGTTACAACAATGGTAACATAATTCTTTATACCATTCTCTTCTAACAATAAAGAAAGTCTGACCTTCTAGACACCAAAATTCAAGGCACCATCTAATCTATCCTGATCTCTCAAACCAACTAAAGCCATCTCAAAGGATAAAAGTAATAAAAATTTAAAGAGATCAAACTAGGTTATAGAAACCCTCAATTTCTTTCCTAGGGCAAACCTTAACACTACTTTGATACCATGTGAAAATTCTATTGCAGCCACTGATAATTAATCTCCTATCTTAAAAGATTATTTAACTAACGAAAACTAATTCACAGCTAATATCGAAAAATAACACAACTGCAACTTCACTAATAAGAATACGGAAAGAAATGCATAACACAATGAACACAATATTTTCATACAAATTGTCCCTGGAAAAACCCCTAAGGGAAAACTAGTTCTACAAATGATAAATTATATTAAATTCAACCAATTAAGAGATAAAAATATTCCTTTCCTCTTACTGGTAGAACTTCAACAATCTCCCAACTTCTCACGCTGATATTACCCCAATGTTATCCCCAATGCTATCATTGTGCCCTTGCTAACATTGTAAGACTGTTTGCTATCATTGCAAACTTACAAACTCATTTTCTAGCACTATAAATGCTTCTCCAAACTTGTACTCTCCAAATGCCCAATGACCTCCTTTTATACTACTCTCATTGGAACACCAACGGTCGAGATTGATTCTCAATCGACAACTGAGATACATGACAACTTAACAACCATAACAAATTTGGTTGCAAGGTGTCACTAAAGGAAATCAATAATTATAAAATAATTAATACATTCTCAACAATAAGATAACTATTATCTAATCTTAGCAAATGGATGAATAGTTGTCCAAGCTAACAAACTAAAAATTTTGAATCTCAACTATCTGTATCATTCTGGAACTTTGTTTCTTAATGCAAGTGTGAGGAAAATTGAAACTTTTGTACTTACAGATCTAGGTGATTTCCATTTCTCGGACATCTTGATATTGGGTAACAATTCTTCAATTGAAAACTCACTTTGGGATTTTATTGTAAGGCTCTAGCTTTTGAATTCATTCTTTGAAAGTTGAGCTATATAGTATTAATGATAATTGTCCTTCTAAATCTTGCCTTCTTTTGTAAATATGTACCTTATAAAATGGTAGTAATTATTCATTGCTTAAATATTGGAAATCTAGTGGTGCCTGGTAAATTTGACCTTTATTTGCAAACTTGAAAATGGATAGAATTTCTTCATGTTGTATAACATCCATTCCTAAAATTTGTATCTCCTTCTGGGTATTATGAACTTGGTTCTTCAGTTAGAGTTGATGGCTGAAATGATTTTTATTTGATAATATATACTCGAAGTTGTATTTTGAAAGCTTGATGGCATTTTTGTAACTTTGTAAACTAAAACCATTCATTCTTATATCTCAAAATTTGAATTTTGAAAATATTATGAACACTTGTACATGGCATTTTTTCCCTTTCCTTTCTTTGTTTCATAGTGATAGAATGGATATATATATATATATGGATATATATATATATATATATATATATATATATATAATTAATGATGGTATTATAAGGAATAAAGGAACCCCAATCTCTAACATGTTTCATTTTTGCTTTCAGGTACGACCAAACAACAACCTGGAACAACTTGGAAGGTGACATGCATCCCAGGAAATGGTGGGTTCCTTATCCCTTAAATTTTCAGTTTCATGTTTATATGTATTCTTTCTTTTGAGTCATATCACATGGCTTGTGTGGGATCTTTGTACACTTTGCTTACAAATATATGCAATTTCCTTATTTAATTATCTATATGGTGTTTCCTTTGCATTTCCTTTTAGTTACATAATCTTAAATGAACCTCTCCAACTCAATACAATAAGACAACTTCATATAATCATAAGGAATTAAAATAAATTGTTCATACTTTTATTTGATCACTAAGATCACAAAAATTAAAACCTAATATAATTGTACTATCATTTGCCGCCTCAAATTTACAACTTAACTTGTTGTTCTGGTATGTAATTTCTAATGTGTGATGCCATTCCCATCTCCACCCAGACCCCACAACAATATTTCATGGCTGATTCATGGTCTTGGGAAGACGACATCCTGAAATGGCCTCATATTTGTTGAATTCATCCTAAAACAAAACTTCAAATTGTTGATTTCTTGTATGTTATGCCTTCATCTGTCAAAATTGAGTAACCATAATTTTTTTTTACCATTTTCGAATGATGACAAAAAAATGGTCAAACTCTTTGACAACTTTTCTGAACATATTTCCTGCTAATCAGCAAGAACACTAGAATCCAATGTTTTCAAGCCATAAACGAAATCTGAAAACTTTATTCAAGATTAGACAAGCATGCCCAATGTCAATAAACACTGATAAATATTGAAAATCCTTCTCGAAAACTAAAAAACAACAACTAAACCCTATTTAAAATTGTACTTAGAGGAAAGATAAAATCCTACAAGGCTAGTCAACTAATATGGAAGCCACTTATTGAAAACAAATTCAAAACGATGTGGTTAAAACACTTAGAGGAAAACATGGAAACTATGTACAATATCAGCTTATATTTTTTTAGAAACAATGATTCAGATGGATCCCATTGAATGGGATCAGAAGTTCTTCTCCATCCACTCTTGCAAGTTGGAAAGCATTATGAGGCTTACAACTGACAATTATGTAAGTTCCACTCCATAAATAATAAAACTTTGTGTGAGCACCTGGTTTTTCTCTATCCTCATCCCACTTAAGAACTAAATCACCTTTATTAAAAACTCTTGTTGTAGCTTTCTTGTTAAAATTTCCTTTTACTTATGCTTGATTTAGCTCCATGGACTTCATTTCTTGACTTCTAACCTCTTCAAGTTCAATGAACTAAGCTTACCAAACTTCCATTGGTTCACTTTCCATCAATTTTAAGGTTGGAAGTTCAAGTGAAATAGGAAGCTTGACTTCAAGACCATAAACAAGCTTGAATGGCGAGTTAGAAATGTACCTCTTGTGAGTGATTCTATCAGCCCATAGGGCTACCTTCAATTTTTTATGCCAAGTTCTTTGATTCTCATCAGTAGTTCTTATAAGTATTCTCAAAAATTTCTTGTTAGTTGATTCAACAAGGTTATTTCCTTGTGGATAATAATTTGAATAATTACTAAGATAAATACCATTTCTAACAGCTTATTCAATAATATTTCTACCTAGTTATTATATCTTCATAGAATTCTAAGATGATTTTTTCATTCACGTCTTTCAAAGCCACTACTTCAGTCCATCATGTAAAGTAATCAGTTGTGGTGAGAATCCATTTGTGCCCCAAACTTGAAGGTGGGTTTATAAGGCCTATGAAGTCTAAACTCCTTCGGAAAAGGGATGGTTCATTGAAATTGGCTGCAGTGGTAAGGCAACAAACCTCTCTTTACCTATGAAAAATGTGCACTTTTTCCACCTTCTTGCCAAAGCATAGCATTCCTTGAAAATGTTTGGCCAATAATACCTACATTTCATGATTTTGAGGGCCTTGCAGTTTTTGTAGAATAATTCCCTCCACCTTGTCCATTATGAAATTGTTTAAGTATTTATTTCAATTCTAATTGGTTTAACACACCTCAAGAACACATAAATGGTGTATTTTTTTAATAAAACACCATCAAACAACAAGAAATGAATAGATTGGAATCTAAATTTTTTTTTATTTTTTATTTTTAAGTTTGGTGGATACATACCATGTTGAAGGTACATTCTCATGTCTGAAACACAAGTTGAAGGCTAGTGATTTTTTTTTTCTTTAGGCTCATTTTGTATAAATAATACAAATTATTTTCTCTCTTGCAATTCTTGGGCCATGTGTTCACATAAAACCTTTCTTCTAATCATCTTGGTAACCTTTATGTTGATGTCATATTTCATAACTCTTTTTATCCAACCTTCTCTATTTTCACCTATGTCTTTGTTCAAAATATATTCCTTAATACTTGGGTGACCAACCATTAAATGAATTATGTTGTTAGAGAGAAAATGCTTAAGCTTCTTGAGGGATCTAAAACTAGAAAGATCATCTTTCTCAATAAAATAATGCCTTGTTTCATACTCCATCAAGCCTTCACTGAAAAATGCTATTGGCTTCCCTAAAAAAAATTTATTTTGTTGTGTTAACATTCCTAAGAGTGTATCAATGTTATAATATGCATACAACATGAAATATTTTTAAAACCAAGATTTATGAGTGTAGGAGTTGAAGCAATAGCTTGCTTAATGGCTTCAAAATTGTTCACCCTTCTTTTTTCCATGTGAAATTCCAAATTTTCTTCAGCATGTTGGTCAATGACATTGATAATGAAGCAAATCATAAATGTATCTTCTTATGAAATTGATTTTTCCAAGAAATATTTCCAATGATTTCTTATGTTTTGGTAATGACAATGCAAGAATGGAACTTACTCTTTCTAGATCAATCCTCATGCCATGTTTTGAAATTTCTTGACAAAAAATCTTACCCTCATGAATAGAAAGAACACACTTTTTTGGATTAAATGACAATCCATATTATCTACATCTTCTAAACACTTTATTGAGCTCCTATAAGTGATCATTTGTAAGTTTTAAAAATATGTTATATCATACAAATAAACAAAGAAAAACTTGTTAGTAATACCTTGGAATTCCATATCCATATCTCTTTGCATTATTGCACCAGAATTGGACAATGCGAATGGAATTTTTCTGTATGAATAGGTTCCTATAGACACTAAATCACACACTTTGGGTACATTTCTAGGTCCTAATCACATACTACTATCCATAAGATTCCTAAGTAAAAAAACTAACAATTAATAGCTATCTTTGGCCTTTTACCTTTGTTTCATGTCTTCTTTCTGGCCTCTTACATTCTATATCCCAGTCGATACTTTATTGTTTCATATTTATCACTATGGACACCAGAACTCATCCAGGACACTAGTGCCCAACCGCCTCTGTCCTTTTAGGTGCCCTGACCTCTCTTTACTTTACTCGTTCCTTTTGGGAATAATTTATCTTTTGGGAATATTTGTTTCTTATGGGTTGGCCTTCCAATTGTTAATTGCAAAATTCAAACAAAGGAATCATATAAATATAAAGCTATGTGACCATTATAAGGGACCAAGATCTAAAATCCTTTTAATATCACTTAAGGTTATATCCAAAGACATTTCAAGAGCATCAAACCATCCATCTATCTTCATTCAAGGGACAATGGACTGTATTTACTACATACACGCATAGGAAGGGAAGTTAATTTTTCCACCCACACATCTAATTACATTGATACATCAACTTAATTGCTTACTAGTCAAGTGCATCTGGAATAAAAGCCACCTAGGGTGCGATTCTCACACACACACATGAGAACTACATGGAGTCTGAAATGTAGTGCAACGCTCAATTGTAAGTTCACTTTGTTAAGTGATCGTAGGGGTCAGTCTGACTCCCCATTTTCATCTTTTTCTTATTAGGATTTGATGTGTCTTAGGGTTTTATAGGGTTTCTTTCTCTTTGTAGGTTACAATTGAACTCTACGAGCATAGTGCAACACACAGATGATAAACAACGAAGGGTAACGACACAAGAAAAATCATTCTTTGAGGTTCTGTGTAGTCACGTGCACCTAGAAGAATAATACGGAGCCCAATCACCCCTGACCCAGTCTAGGCACCCTAGGCCAAGAATATCTAGTAGTCACAAAATTTTATGTGCTCGGTGGCTACAATTTCCTCCTCATGTTCATCAGTCTTCCACTCTGGTATACTTCAAAATTAATTGCGAAATCAGCCAAGTATTCTATCTTTTTCTTACACTTAGGGTTTTACATTCATTTGGCTTAAATTGCTTGTGTCAAATATGTACTTTAGTGTTTTATTCATTTATGTGACTATAAAATATTATAAAGTTTACAAAAATTTTATTTTTGTTAAATAATTTGGTGAATCCGACATGAAAATCCTTTCCTCTTCTTCTTCCATAATGGCTCAATCTTATGGTGAATTTACTGAAGCCTACCTTCAAGAGCTCAATGATCATCTTGTTGAACATCCTCAAGATCTAGATCTACTTTTATTTGTTTCTTGTGAGGAGGCCACAAATTTGACTAAGCTTAATGTTCCTACATCCATCCTCGCTTTTATGCCTACTGCTAATCAACCACCTACTTTGAATCTTCTTCATACTTCTATTATTCTTGTGTCTGTTCCTACATCCACTAATATTTTCACTCCACCTCTTATTTCTCACACGCAGCAAGTTTCTTCCGTTGGCACTCAAGATCTAGCCTCTCTCTACCAATATTTGCAAGCTCAATTTTTTCAAATTTAGCAAGATACTTCTTGTGCATCTCCATCTCTTGATTCCACTTGCTCCTCCATAATTCTTTCACACCTATCATTTTTTCGTATGCACTTTCTCCCAATTTCTTCACCCCTAAGATACATATTTTCAATGGTCATGGTGATCCTCAAGATCGTCTTCGAGAATTTAATGTTGCATGTCTAGATTATGCGAATGATCATAACTTACTCATAAAGTTATTTCCTCACAGCCTTTCAGACTATGTAATGTGTTGGTTCTATGATATACATGTCCATTTGGTAACATATTTTACACATTTATCCAATGCTTTTCTTTCTCATTTCTCCATCAATATCGTCTCTAAGATCTCTTACACTCAATTGACATACATATAACAAGGATCTAATGAACATCTAGCTGACAATATCTTACGATATAAGAACAACCTAGCTAAGATGTCTAATGTACTAGTGGACTTTGAGCTTCAAGATCTAATTTTCCAAATTCTCTTACATCCT
This sequence comes from Taxus chinensis, assembly GCA_019776745.2. Taxonomy (NCBI): domain Eukaryota; kingdom Viridiplantae; phylum Streptophyta; class Pinopsida; order Cupressales; family Taxaceae; genus Taxus; species Taxus chinensis. The sequence goes on along the minus strand of CM034148.1, from coordinate 252,519,751 downwards.
TTGTAGGAGAGATTCATTTTTAGAGATATCCATCATTTAATCAACTATGCCATACTCTCAAGTTGCACGAAAGAAAACTACTATCTATGGGAAATCTTAAATATCTTGAGCAGGCTTCATCCTTGGCTCAATTTAAAAAAAAATCAACTTTCAAGCAATTAACTAATCCTATTGAAGAAAAATCAATTGTTAACTTTGTTATTAATCTTGAAAAGCTTCAGTGACATCCTTTGAAGTGTACATTTACTAAACTTCCTATCGCACTACATCTTCTATTACCAGAACTCGTTGAGATAAATCTTATTATGCTTCCACCTCCACTTGATCTAGATCCATATTGACCTAAAGGATGTAATTATAATAAAAAAATAAGATTTTAATATCATCAATGTGTTGGGCATTCCAAAAATTGATGTTTCAATCTTAGACATCTTATTCAAGACCTCATCGATAAAAATGCAATTCGTCTCCCTGAGTATTCAACATCCAAGCCAGTCAATGAAAATAAAATGCTCAAAAATTTTAATGATCCGTTACCAAATCATGATAAGAAAGCAGATGACCCTTCATCTAATCATACATATCACGTAGTGCCTCATCCTTCATTGGGGGCTCTTAGTTTTCTTTCTCTATTCATGACTATCAGGTTTTGTTTTCTTTTAATAATACTTTACATATCGATTATTCTATCAGATCTTAAGCTATCAACAACACTATGATCATTTCATTGTCTCCTCTTTTCCTGTGTTCTATTGTGTTTCTCATGGCTATCAATTATCCACTCTCACAATTCTAAATTTATATGTTTAGGTCAAGATTCCAATCACAGTTGGGCCTCTCACCATGCTTGTGCCATTCATAATGGAACCTTCAATTGAAGGTTGTGACATTTTGTTAGGTATTCCTGGGCTCCGTGTTACTAAAGCTATATTTTCCATGAATCACTTGTGTCTTAAGCTCATTAATTCTAAGTTTTCATCATGCAAGGTGTTCCATCACCCACTCCATTGCCCCAGCCTCCTCTTGAGGATGCTATTTCACTCATTAGAGAATATAGGTTGCTTGGACCTCTTAAATCTAAGGAAACTTCTACTCATAGTTCACCTACTCACACACAGCCTACTCAGTCTCATCGTTCACTAGCCAGTCGCATCATTCCAGGTCCACTACTCGGATGGCTCCTTGACATAGGTATATATCTCCTCCATGGTCTTATTAACATAGGTTCACATCATCTCCTCAGTCTCCTTCACATAAGTTTATACCTTATTCATGGTATTCTTCACATAGGTACACATCACCTCCTCAGTCTCCTTCACATAGGAATTCATCACCTATAGGGTTCCATACACATTTGTCTCAGTCACCGACACATCATTTGTCTTGTACATCATTATTCTTAGATCATGGTCACATGCCTTTTTGTAATAATTGTGTGGAAGACCATTTCCATTAAATTTTATTGGATAACTCACTCATCAACATACAATTGGTGGGTATCATGATTACTTCCCCCTTCTTGCATTATCAAGTTTCTCAAATTTCCACCTGTTTACATCTAGTCTTCCTCATGCATCATACACATATTGATACACTTGTATCATCATTACCTTATGACACACTTTTGTGCTAAGGTACACACTAGAATGTTGAGGGCATACAACATTCATAAACCTCACACACTAAACATTTCACACTCTGCACATTCATGATACATCTTTCTAGCATCATACTCTATTATAACACATTACCCAATGACACACTCTAGTTCCATGGTTTATATAACTTGACTGATGAGGGTATCAATCTGAAATGAAGTTCACCACATTTATTCACACTTAATGTTATATTCTTCATTGATCTATATTTATAGTACACAATTCAAACCATTCCTCGATGATGTACTCTACTTCCACAGTTCATACTCGACTACTGAGGGTTTAAATATGAATTTAACCTTAATTTACATCACTCAAACTTGTCATGCTTTATTCTTAATTTATCTATTTTTGTAGCGCATGATTAACTAAAATCAAACTATATGAAAGGAAAGTAGTTATGATAGTTAATCTAAATAGGAGGACTAAAACGCTAAAAATGACTATGCTAAAGTAGCATAAAACACCCAAATAATTAAATTTAATAGACTAAAACTCTAAGTATACAAAGATGTGAAAGGAAACGAATTATTTATTTGCTGGAGACCATCGCATGTTGTCGCAGGTTTGACTGTGAATTCTAGGTACAAGAACAAACACTTAGAAGTCCTAAAAAGGTCAAATGTTGAGGATCTGTAGTGCCCACATTTTTATAGCCCAGTTACTTGTTGTCTCTCTTACTCTTAGAAATGTTTTGACAAGGATTTGATATATTTTGGACATTACATTAGGAGATTTGATCTTATTAGACATATATGGAGATTTAGGCATATAACGCCAATTTAGTATTATTATTATGTTGTTGCATTATCTTATGATGTCAAGGATACTAATTGATATGATGTTGTTTTGGAACACAATTATATTGATGGATAATCAGTTTGTTGCATGTTAGGATTCTATGGATACATGTCACTTTATCATTATGTCTAACCTATGGTGAATTATGTATAGTTATACACGTTGTCGCATTTTCGATTCCAGAAAGATGATATGTTAGTCTAGAATTCATTGATATCTTATTTAGTAGTTGATACACATTTTATCGGATAGGTGAGTTTAATGTGTGCAATGAGTGTGCAGGTGACAGGTCACAAGAGAACGTGTGATTCAGGCCAGCTACAAAACTTTGCACAAGCAACTCACGGGGCTAAGTCCTATCCGTGATTATTGCATGAGGCCTTAATATTAGAATTATTGTTTTGGGTACCATGAGTGACCCTCATTTGTAATGTAATGTCTTGTATTATTAATCTTGCTTAGGTTGTTTAGTTTGTGTTGTAAACGTGTTTAGGGGAATTAATGGCCCCACTTACATTAAGTTGTGTACTTGTTTAATGATGTACTTAATAAAAAGGGTTTATGGACACATGTGAAACCTTGGGTGGCCCCCACACCCTCAACCCTTGTGTCAAATTTTCCAAACCCGAAATTGGGTTATTTTAGGCATTTTTAGAGACCCCTTTTTAGTTTGGGAGTTCCCTTAGCATGAAAATGGACCCTTGGACCCTACCTAATAGGTAGGGGGGCTTAATTCCAAGGCATCGATGGAGTTTCCCTCCCTTTTTGCCTCCCCTTTGGTCACATCCATGTAAGGGGTATGGATAAGTGTGCTTTGTTAAAAGTTGCACAAGATTGTTTTGTTATGATTTTGAGTAATTTGGGAGAAGAGGGCTAAAAGTCATTTTATCCTTTCTCTCTTTTATCTTTGCCATCTTTGACCTCGAGGGAAGAGAGGGGTGACACATGTCACCCCCTCATTTGTGAGGATTTTTTCTTGCTCCTCTTCAATTTCTCCCTCATGGGAAAAGAAGAGAACTTTTTTTTGGAGCTTTTTCTTGGAGTCTTGTGGATTTGGAGCTAGAGCTTGCTTGGGTCAAGAAGTGGAAGAGATTGAATTTGGAGAGATTTTCTTTGAGGTAGGCTTGTTGAGCTTTATTGTGTTTGTTATAACATGCTAGATATTAGTTGTTTACTTGGAAATGTTTTTTGTTGCATGAAGACTTTGTTTGTTGTTTATTTGATTTTACTCCCTCCATCATATGGCATGATGGAGTTTTGGAGTTTGTGGGGGAAGAGAGAGGAGTTTTCCCTCTCAATCCTCATAGGCTTGATGGGCAAGCCTTGTAGGATTTTAGTCACTTCCCTCAAATGGTTTGAGGTGGGGAGGGTGGGTCATTTGGCTTGAACCTCCATCCCTATTCTTGGTGAGGAAACCCCTTTTGGGTTTGAAAATCTTTCCAAGAAGGATTGGTGAAAGGGTGGAGAAATAAAGAGGGTATGGAGATCTTGGCTTTGTGTAACTAAAGTTGGCTATAACTTTTGGAGAACTCCTCTTTTCTCTTCCCCATTTTAGAGGTAGAACTTGGTTTCTCCTCCTCTTCACGTTTGCAAATTTAGAGTCTTGTTTTAATATTTTCATTGTTTTTGTGTGGATGTAATATTATTTTTTCACCCTCTCTATTGTGCATAGTTTTGGATAGTTTTCTTCTTTCCCATGGTCTTGGGGGAGGCTAGCATGCATCCTAACCTTGGGAAATGCATGTAATGATGCCTATGGTTGTGCGGTAAAACAATCTTCTCCTTATATGGATTCCTCAAGGCATTTGAAGTTGGATCTCAAATTTGGATGTTGGTTGGAGGTTTGAGACCTCTTGGTCTCTCATTGTCCTCTGATTTCTTTGTGAAACATTACTTGAATTGTAACCTTTAAAAGTATGGCTATGTGGGAAGTCTCTTTGGCATGCAAAAGATCTCATCTTGTAAATTGTAAATCACTTGTATGATTGGTATTCCATTTGTATTTGAAAGCTCTCTGTCAACCTTGGGAAGGAGTTGTTGGGTTGTTTCTTATGTAATTTAGTATGTTTGAAATATGATGTAGTTGGGAAAATTTGCAAAAAGAAGTCTTGTACAAATATTTACATTTCCTTAAAATACATTGAGTAGAAAATATTTATATTTCTTAAAAAGTGCATTGAGTAGAATATAGGTTATATTCCTTTAACATATGCATTGATTTGAATATCATATTTGAAGTGGAAGGTTGTTTAAAGAAAGTAGGTTTTTCCTATAAGAATGGTGTTAATCTTGTTGTGTATTTCTCCATGTGAAAAATCTGAAATTATTCAATTAAATCTTACATTGGAAAATAAAGAAGGTTCATTAGAAATAATGCTCTTCATTAAATGGATTCCTCTCTTAAAACTTTTGGTAAACATATTATACTTATTTTTCTCTCTTGTGAACTATTTTTACTACTTTCTTATATATTTTTTTTATCACTTAAATGAGAAAATTATTTTGGGTATAGGTATACCACAAAACCATTGAGTTGCTTTTGTTTATGGATAACAACCAAAAAAAGGGAAAAATAATTCATTTTATTACTAAATTTTAGAAATTGCATTCTCATCGCATAAGATATGAATATATCATCAATACTTTTACCCTTGGTTAAAGGTTTAAATACTACTATACAAGTATTTCTTTTTACAAGATAATGCCTCATTTAATATCTATATATATATTATTTTTGTTATTCATTTAATATTGTTATATTTTGTCAACTTATTAGAGTTGAAACATTTTATTGTATTATTATATATATATATAACTATATATATAGTATCATGCACATATATGTTATATATGCAAATAAATAGTTTAATGTAAAAGTAATATATGTATACACACACACACACGTGTGTGTGTTTCTAATAGCTGTGTGTGTGCGCGCGTTTTGCATGTGTGTGTGTTTGTCATAACATATTAATAAATATAAATATGACTAAATAAAAATATATTAAATTTGTTAACAAAAAAATGAAAGAGGGGTGGGCGAACATGCTATCCCCCCTGCCACCTTTGTTGCACCCACGGCCCTTCCCCTTCCGTCCTCTCTGTGACTGGCCCAGCCCTGCTGCGCTACATCCTTCCTCCTCCACCACGTCACATACATAGCCACAGCGCCATTCGCTGTCCCATGCTACATCTGTGCCACCTGACACCCGCCCCCCTGCGCGGCCTTCCCGATGCCACACTCCACTTCCACAGTTGACCGCTGCTTCCAACACCAAACGGCCACCCTCTACCACTCAAACCACGGCACTGTATCATGCACTAAAGGCATCCCTTTTTACGCCAAATCTAAGTTCTTCTCTCCTTAAATCCATACTAGTTTTCCCCTGTACACGTTTACATATCATCCACCATATTACCTGTATTTACTAATGGTATGCGTTTTTGACACCCACAACCAGAATTTCACCTGGTTGCCAGAAACCCGTGGCCAGGCCGCTACTGTCATACAAGAAGAACAAACAAAGATTAAAACCCTGAGTTCTCCCAACATCTCAGCTAGAATGAAACAATCTTTGAGGAGAATCTCCTCCAGGCTTAACCTGCAATATAAATAAACATATATCAAGATTAAAATACAAGGGCAACTTGAGATGGGTAACTTCTTGAGTCTAGACATGGCCACGACTTTTCCATTCAAACCTGTATATTTCAAAATGCAACACAAAACAAGAAATGAGAATTCAAGAATAGAAAGGAAAGGAAGAAGATAAGGAAATGTTAGGTCATCCTTAACGGAAAGGATGATCAAAGGACCAAATTTGATCCCTTTGATCCTAGGGTCTCAAATAAAACCCTACACACTTTTTGGGCATTGGAAATATTTGTGGGAATAAGAATTAATTAGGGGGGGGGTGTGTGGGCAAACAAATCAAAAGGGGAGACTAATATAATTATCTAAAAAGGGGGTTGTAGACTCTTTATAGGGTGTCCCTAGTAATCTAGTTAACTTAAGAAGAATAATAATAATAATAAGTCATTAAAATAATAATAGTATTCAGGGGATAGTGTTTTGTAATGTTGGATAAATAAATTTATAATAACATTAATTATTAGCGGGAAATAGTTTGTATTAACCGTTCACCCTTTTAAAAAAAACTTTACCAAAAAATTTAGCTGCATTTTGGTATGGCCTATTTTTTTGTGTCCCAAGGCCGGGGCACTGAAATTTGGTATCAGAGCAGAGGTTCACACATGAGGACACTCTGGGTAAACAATCAAATGGTTAACAATATTTGTAATAACATTAAAAGTAAATAAATAAATACAATAATTAAAAAAAAATCACAATCATTTAATCATAATTCAATAACCTCCTCGTTCATCTCGTGCACATGATGACACCCATGAGATGACACTCAGTTAGGGGTTTGGGACGTGGTTTGCCTACGCATGAACCACTGGCACCCAAGTTAGGGCCTCAGATATTAGAGGCTCTTTAGTAGTTGATTGGCATTGCACAACAGTGTCTCACACCACCATAGGAGGTGAGAGAGTAGAACATTCAGTTGGGAGATGAGGAGCTGATAGGTGAGGATGTGCATTTAGAGCCACCAGAGAATGATACACCAAGGTGGGAGAGGTCATGTAGCCCTTTCATTCATCATGAGAGGTTAACCTTGTATCGTCGTAGCTCACTCACATAGTCTCGAGGGACCATTTACGGATAGGCAACCACTTTCACCTGTTGGACAATATCGTCTAGGATCGAGATATAGGAAGTGTGATCAGGGACCTTCTTCACTTGTAGCCACCCACCTACACCGGCTCTATAGATGGCTTTAGGGTTGAGTCATGGCTCCTTAGCTTGGATAGTTATTTAGGATTACAATCCTATGAGAGTAATGTTAAGGCAAGGTTCACCATATATCTCCTTCAAGACACAGCAGGCATTTAGTGGAGGAATGAGGATTGGAAGCTCCATCTAACTCGAGAGATAGTGACTTGGGAGATGTTCGAGGAGTGATTCAGGGCTCGTTATATGTTAGAGAACTTCGTATAGAAGAGGATCGATGAGTTTGATGGCTTACAACAGGGATCTGGCATAGTAGTGCAGTATCAGACGTAGGTTCCTGGATCTTTTGCAGTATGTGGACTACCAGTAAGATGGGAAATTACAAGTTGACAGGTTTATTTGAGGGCTTAATGTAGATATAGCAAGATTAGTACAGATGTTATCTCCTCCTCACGCTTGAGAAGGCCATTAAGAAGGCCTAATTAGTTGAGGAGAATAGGACCAAGGCACAGGAGCACCGAAATAGAAACAAGAGCAAGTTTCAGGAGAGGATACAAGCATTTCAAAGTAAGAGGTCATGAGGTACAACATCACCCCCTAGGGGGGATTTTGGCCTCCGCGGCAGCAGCCACGAGGGCTCCACCGCACCCGCAACAGCAGACGCAACATCATTGCCACCAACAACAGAGGGCTAGGCATACTCAGAGCTTTCAGAGAGGTGGCACTAGAGGAGATTTTGGTGGAGCAAGGGATAGGAGGTAGGGTACTCAGTAGGTATAGCCAGCTCACATGCAACAGTCTACTAGGGTTAGACTGGTAGAGATCAGTGCACCAGAGTAACAGGAGGGACCCCATCTCAGAGGGGTACAGGAGGATGTTTCATTTGTGGGTCTCTTGATCACTATGTATGCATGTGCCTACATAAACCCAATACCATGGACACACAGAGGACCTACAGATAAGATTAGATGGTTGGTGATGTAGGACGTGCTCATTGTGTATATGTAGCGGTTGATAACTAACAGGCCCAGTATCAGGCCACAGTCATTAAGACAAGTACTATTAGGGGTATTTATGTCTCAGTACATTTTGATTCAGGTGGTTCAGATTCTTTTATATCACCTTCTATAGTGGACCAGTGTGGGATAGTTGTGACTAGGCAACCAGATAGTTGGCAGGTTGAGTTGGCCTCTGAGGCCAAACTCGCCGTGGACTTGTATGTGGATAGTTACGTACTTGATTTAACAGCCTTCTCCATTACACTTAACCTTTGAGTTATTCCTCTAGGATCCTATGAGGTAGTATTAGGAATGGATTGGATCGAGGCTCATTAAGGCTAAGGTGGATTGTAGAAATAAGGTCATTGAGTGTTAGGATGATCTTGGGAGTGCAGTCTTGATATCAGGGATGTAGAGGCCTATCTCCTTATGCATGATCTCGGCTAAGCAACTCAAGCGGAGTATGCGTAAGGGATGTCAATTTTTTGCTATCACCATTAGTGATTAATTAGAGAGAACTCCAAAGCATTCACCCTTAGATGATCATGCAATTTTGAGGCAATATGTTGATGTGTTTCCAGGTGAGATTCTAGGGTTACCACGCCACAGAGAGGTGGATTTCACCATTGATTTAGTACCTAGATCTGCACTAGTTTCTAGGGCACCCTTTCAGATGATGACTCCTGAGCTTCATGAGCTAAAGATTTAGTTAGAGGAGTTGTTAGATGAGGGTCTCATTCGTCCTAGTGTATCTCCTTAGGGAGCGCCAATCATATTTTGTGAAAAATAAGGATGGTTCCCTCAGACTTTGTGTCAACTTTAGAAATCTCAACAAGGTCACAATAAAGAATTGTTATCGACTCCCAAAGATTGATGACTTGTTTGATCAGATGTGGGGAGCAAGAGTATTATCTAAAATCAGATCTCAAGTCAAGGTACCATCAGTTGCACATTTCTGATGTAGACATTCATAAGACAACGTTTCACACCCGTTATGGGCATTATGAGTTCACAATTATTCCATTTGGATTGGATAATGCCCCAACTGTCTTCATGAGCCTCATGAATGGAGTATTTAAGACCTTTTTGGATCGCTTTGTTTTAGTGTTCCTTGATGACATATTGATATATTCTCATTCTGAGGAGGAACATGAGGAGAATTTGAGGCAGGTACTTCAGTGTTGAGGAAGTAGAAGTTGTATGGGAACTTGGAAAAATGTAGCTTCTTTCAGATGAAGATTCATTACTTGGGTCATATCATATCAGGCGACAGTATCTCAGTAAATCCCTCTAAGATATAGACTATTATGGATTAGCCAATGCCCACATCAATTACTGAGGTGAGGAGTTTTATGGGATTAGCAGGGTATTACCACAAGTTTGTATAGGACTTTTCTAGGATTTCTCACCATATTACTTCTCTTTAGAGAAAAGTAAATAAGTTTGATTGCTCAGATAAGTGTGAGTAAGCCTTTTAGTTGCTTAAGGAAAGGTTAACCATGGCGCCCATATTAGCAGTTCCAAACCCTACGGAGGATTTTGTTGTTTGTACTGATGCATCACTAGAGGATTTGGGAGCAGTTCTTATGCAAGAGCATCGGGTTATTGCCTTTGAGTTTCGTAAGCTCAAGGACTATGAGCTTAATTACCCTACTCATGACTTGGAGCTTGCAGGATTTATTCATGCACTTGTGCGTTGGTGACATTTCCTTTTGGGTAGACCTTTCATTTTGAGGATAGATCATTGTAGCTTTCAACATATCTTCTCACAGCCGAACCTCAATGCTCGTTAATGGTGTTGGATGGAGATCTTATGTGAGTATGACATGGAGGTGCAGTATATCAAAGGAAAGGAAAATTTTGTTGTTGATGCACTTAGTAGATGACAACATGTGCTTGCTTCATTGACACTGCAGTCAGATTTGAGAGGTAGGATTCTTGAGCATCTTCCAGAGGACATGTTTTATGAGGGAGTTAGACAGATGTTGGAGTCACAGGGTTCATTAAAGGGCAGATATTTAGGGTGTATTTTGGAGATAGATGGTCTACTTCAGTTCCATAGGTGCATCTACGTATCTAAGTCAGGTGATCTGCATAGCTTAATCCTCACCGAGGCTCATCAAGCTCCATATGTGGCACATCTAGGAGTGAAGAAAATGTATGCCGATCTGAGGGAGTTATATTATTGGCCAGGTCTTCGACGGGACATAGCATATTTTTTTGCACGTTGCCTTGAGTTCTAAAGGGTCAAGGTAGATAATTCTCATCCCACAGGATTTTTACATCCTCATGATATTCCCGAGTGGAAATGAGATGTGATCTCCATGGATTTCATAGTCAGACTTCCTATATCTTCTTATCGTCATGATGCCATTATGGTCACCATGGATAAGTTGACCAAGGTTGCGCACTGTTCACCAACCAAGGTCACCTATAATGCACAAGTCATCGCCAAATTATTTATGGAGGACATTGTTAGGTTACATGGGATTCCAAAGACCATCATCAATGATAGGGATACCATCTACACTTCAGTTTTTTGGACTTCCTTTCAGTCTGCTCTGGGTACTCAGATTAATTTTAGCTCAACCTATCATCCAGAGATAGATGGAAAGACATAGAGAGTTAATCAGGTACAATAGGACATGTTGAGGATGTATGTGATGGATCAACAGAAGAAGTGGGAAGATTATTTGCATTTAGTTGAGTTTTCCTATAACACAACTATCATAGTTCCATTGGTATGGCTCCTTACCAGGATTTGTATGGATGACCTTGTAGCACCCATTTGAGTTTGGAAAAACTAGATGACAGAATTATTCTGGGGCCAGCTTAGCTTTACGATTTAGAACAGCAGGTTGTTCTGATTAGACAACGACTCGAGAAGGCTAGAGCATGCCAGAAGGTGTATGCAGACACCAAAAGGATTGATTTTCACTTCTCAGTGGGTGACAAAGTCTTCTTGAGAGTTCATCCACATAAGAGCTCAATCCGTTATGGAAAGGGTTCTAAGCTATCTCCTCATTTTGTGGGGCCTTTTGATATTTTAGAGGTCATCGGTCTAGTTTCCTACTTCCTAGCTTTTCCACCACACCTTACACGGGCCCACGATGTATTTCATGTGCCATATGTTTCTCATGTTTTGGATTGGTCGGCATTATAGGTAGAGGATTGAGGATAGTGGAGATTGGAGCTTGTACACATACTATAGCACTGGAGGTTGGACCTTCGGGGTCGAGACTTGGACCTGTTAGAGTGCAATGGGACCAATATGATGAGACAACAGCTACCTGGGAGGATGCAACACCTTTGAGGGCTAGATATCCCTATCTCTTATAGGAACTTCCAAGAGGAAGTCTAATTTTAGTAGAGGGGGAAGTAGTGCCCACATTTTGCTCATTACTCATACACATGTTTTGATAGAGATTTGATATATTTTGGACATTAAATTAGGAGATTTGATCTTATTAGACATATATGGATATTTAGGAGCTCCAATTTAGCTTGATTATTATGTTGTCACATTATCTTATGATGTCATGGATAATAATTGATGTGATGTTGTTTTGGAACGCAATTATATTGATGGATACTCAATTTGTTGCATGTTGGGATCCTATGGATACATTTCACTTTATTACTATGTCTAACCTATGCTGAATTGTGTATAATTGTGCACGTTGTCACATTTTTTATTCCAGAGAGATGATATGTTAATTTAGAATTCATTGATATCTTATTTAGTAGTTAATTCGCATTTTATCAAACATGTACGTTTAATGTGTGCAATGATTGTGCAGGTTGTAGGTCACAGGATAATGTGGGATTCAAGCCAGCTACGCAACTTTGCACAAGCAGCCCATGGGGCTAAGTCCTAGCCGTGTTTATTTCTTGAGGCCTTAGCATTAGAATTATTGTTTTGGGCACCATGGGTGACCCTCATTTGTAATGTAATATGTCTTGTATTATTAATCTTGCTTAGGGTAATTAGTTTGTGTGGTAAACTTGTTTAGGGGAATTAATGGCCCCACTTACATTAAGTTTTGAATTTGTTTAATGATGTACTTAATCAAAAGCGTTAAGGGTCACATGTGAACCATTGGGTGGGCCCCACACCCTCTACCCTTGTGCCAAATTCGCCAAACCCTAAATTGAGTTATTTTAGGCATTGTTAGGGACCCATTTTTAGTTTGGGAGTTCCCTTAGCATGAAAATGGGCCCTTGGACCCTGCCTAATAGGTAGGGGGTCTTAATTCCAAGGCATAGAGGGAGTTTTCCTCCCTTTTTGCCTCCCCTTTGGTCACATCCATGTAAGGGGTATGGATAAGTGTGTTTTGTTAAAAGTTGCACAAGATTGTTTTGTTATCATTATGGGTAATTTGGGAGAAGAGGGCTAAAATTCATTTGATCCTTTCTCTCTTTTATTTTTGGCATCTTTGACCTTGAAGGAAGAGAGGGATGACACATGTCACCCACTCATTTGTGAGGATTTTTTCTTGCTCCTCTTAAAATTCTCCCTCATGGGAAAATAAGAGAACTTTTTTTTGGGAGCTTTGCTTGGAGGCTTGTAGATTTGGAGCTAGAGTTTTCTTGGGTCAAAAAGTGGAAGAGATTGATTTTGGAGAGCTTTTATTTGAGGTATGTTTCTTGAGCTTTATTGTGTTTGTTATAACATACTAGATATTAGTTGTTTACTTGGAAATGTTTCTTGTTGGTTGAAGATTTTGTTTGTTGTTTATTTGATTTTACTCCCTCCATCATATGACATGATGGAGTTTTGGAATTTGTAGGGGAAGAGAGGGGAATTTTCCCTCTCAATTCTTATAGGATTGATGGGAAAGCCTTGTAGGATTTAGTTACTCCCCTCAAATTGTTTGAGGTGGGGAAGGTGGGTCATTTGGCTTGAACCTCCATCCCTATTCTTGGTGAGGAAACCCCTTTTGGGTTTGAAAATCCTTCCAAGAAGGATTGGTGAAAGGGTGGAGAAATAAGGAGGGCTTGAATGAATTTTGGAGAAATAAGGAGGGTATGGAGATCTTGGCTTTGTGAAACTAAAGTTGGCTATAACTTTTGGAGAACTACTCTTTTCTCTTCCCCATTTTAGAGGTAGAACTTGGTTTCTCCTCCTTTTCACTTTTGAAAATTTGGAGTCTTGTTTTAATCTTTTCCTTGTTTTATTGTGGATGTAATGATGTTTTTTCACCCTCTCTCTTGTGCATAATTGTGGATAGTTGTCCTCTTTCCCATGGGATTGGGGGAGGCTAGCATGCATCCCAACCTTGGGAAAGGCATGTAATGATGCCTATGGTTGGGTGGTAAAACAAGCTTCTCCTTGTATGGATTCCTTGAAGGAATTTTAAGTTAGATCTCAAATTTGGATGTTGGTTAGAGTTTTGAGACCTCTTGGTCTCTCATTGTCCTCTCATTTCTTTGTGAAACATTACTTGCATTGTAACCTCTAAAATTATGGTTGTGGGAAGATTCTTTGGCATGCAAAAGATCTCATCTTGTAAAGTGTAAATCACTTGTATGATTGGTATTCCATTTGTATTTGAAACCTCTCTTTCAACCTTGGGAAGGAGTTGTTGGGTTGTTTCTTATGTAATTTAGTATGTTTTAAATATGATGTATTGAAAAATTATGCAAAATAAGTCTTGTAAAATATTTATCTTTCTTTAAAATGCATTGAATAGAATATGGTTATATTCCTTTAACATACATTGATTTGAATATTATTTGAAGTGGAAGATTGTTTAAAGAAAGTAGGTTTTCCTATAAGAATGGTGTTAATCTTGTTGGGTATCCTCCATGTGAAAATATGAAATTATTCAATTTAATCTTACATTGGAAAAGAAAGAAGGTTCATTAGAAATAATGCTCTTCATGAAATGGATTCCTCTCTTACAATTTTGGTAAACACACTATGCTTATTTTTCTCTCTTGTGATTTTTTTTTTACTACTCTCTTATTTATCACATAAATGAGTAGATCAATTCCATAAAGTTTCCTTCCTTGCAAACATTAGGGATAATCCATCCCTTTTATTTCTTCAACTTGTATATTTTAGCCTCATAGCTTAAGATATGAATATGTTATAATACATTTCATTTGGTTAAAAGTTAAAATACTACCATACAATATTTCTACAAATATTAATCTGATTATATTTTGTTGTTATCCATAATATTTTTTTATTTAAAAATAAATAAACATTATATTTATTATTATTATTATTATTATTATTATTTATATAATAAATTAATTAATATTATATATATATATATATATATATAACCTATTAATAAATATAAATATGAATAAATAAAAACATATTAATTTTGGTGGCTTATCATTAATGGCAAGATCCTTACTAATGACAACCTCATAAAGAAGGGATTCATCATGCCAAATAGATGTTCCATTGTGAGTTTGCTTCCAAAATTTGGCAGCTGATTTTTGCAAAGTTTAATTAGAGATGGATTTTTCCCCTTACCTGTCTTCAGGCCTGGGAGCAATGGGACTCTCCGTTTAAGCATTGTGTGCTGAAAAGATTATGGCAACTTGTTTTACCCCACACTATGTGGAGAGTTTGGAAGGCTCGTAATGATAACATTTTCAGAAACAATAGAAAGGCATGTAACAAAATCTACAAGGAAATCATCATTGCTGTGCAAGACAATATTGCTAGATTTAAACCTCCTAAAATGGGCTCTACCCTGAGAAGGAAGAATACATCTTGACTGAATGGAGTATTGACACTGGCAATAGGAATAACAATGGTATTGATAGAAACAAAGTCCGATGGATTAAACCTCCCACTGATTGGCACAAGTTAAATTTTGATGGGGCCTTAAAAGGAAATTCGGGGGAATCTGGAGGAGGGGGAGTTATCAGAGATCAAAGAGGTTGTTTAGCTGCTACTTTTTCTGGGAGAATGGGCAGGCAGACCAATCATTACTCTGAAGCCCTGGCGGCTCTTTGGGGTATAAGACTTACCAGAGATTGTAATATTCCGAATATTATAATTGAAGGGGATTCTATGAATATCATCAATATTTTAAACAAAAAGCAACACCCCAGCTGGTCTATCAGAGATTTCATTGAGGAAGCCATTGATATATGCAAGAGCTTTGAAAATGTTAAAATCACCCACACCTATCGGGAAGGGAATAGAGTCGCTGACAACTTGGCTAACCTCGGTGGTACTAATACCTTTCAAACTTGGCTTGGGGGGGATGTTCTGCCCACTCAAATCAATAAAGCCATAATCAATGATCTTCATGGTCATGAAAATCAGCACTAACGACTGTAATTTGGGCACTAATGTGTGGATCCTCAAGTACAATATGATGACATCATGTAATATATGGATGATTGATGCAATTTGTGCAAGATGGACTGTCATCATTCTTAAGCATAGAAGGAAAGCCGAGGAGCGGGGAAATAATTACATATATGCTATAATAATTAATTTTGCTTTCACGGAAAGGAAAGATTCAAAAACCAACATCAGAGCTTTGCCTGTCCCGCATAGTGAGAGCATTTTTACCATTGAGAACAGGAAAAAGAGCAGAGGAAACATGGGGGGTCTGCCTTGCAAAACTGAATTGACCCACAATCCGGTGTGGAAAGAGAACACGGTGATATGGAATTACCTTCAAATCGGGGGTCTGTTTAATTTAATTGAAAGGGTACAAGGATTTGACCAAGACATCTCTATCAGATTCACCCAGGGATGGAAGAATCAGATTTTCAAATACAATAACATGGAGATTGAGTTCATAGAAGAGCTCATCACCTAGGTCACGGGCCTTAGCCTGGAGGGCACCAAATTCTTCAGTAAAAAGGTGGACAGGGAGGTCGAGACCAAGAAGTTCCTGGACGACGGTGAGAATCTTGAATTCGTGACTGCTGGCATCAAGGTGGCATCGATCCCTGAACCTTTTGCTGAGTTGGCCAAGATGGTGGTTAGGTATGTCACTTTTGAAGGCAGATTTGTGACAATACCTCAAAAGCATTTGATATTTCTAAATCACTTTCGCAGAAATATCACCATTAGCTTTCCTCACTATTTGATTAACTCATTGGAGAAATCAATAAGGGAAGTTTAGATCCACTCTAGGGTTGTCCCTTTGCATCAGGGACTTATCCTCCTAATCCATCGCCATTGTTCTAGCTGCCCCCCCTTGAATCCTACCCCACCTTCCTCCTCCATTCCTCCTCCTTCTCGCACCGCTTCCACTCCCCCCTGCTGAAAAGGAAGCTTGAAATCGTTGCTTCCAGCAAGAAAAGCAAGAGCATAAAAGATAAAATCCCTCCTTCCCAATGGGTCCTAAGAAGCCATAAAGACCTGGAACTTGCTGAGAACCTCCTGCATATCAGTATTCCAATGGAGGAGCCCAAGGAGGAGGGCTTGATGGACAGAGTGGACAGGTTAGAGAAGGAGATACAAGAGCTAAAAGGGACTATAAAAAATATGGAAAGAGCCAAGGGTAAAGGTATTCTTCAAAGTGATGATGATGAGGGGGTTATTGTTGAGGTCTTCAAGAAGTTACATTCCCTAGATGGTAGAATGGGCAATGCTAAAAGCCACAATGACTGCATATTATCTTCCATTAAAAGCATATATAATTTCATTGAGCAGCATGTGCATAGTGTCTGCAGTTTAAGTGGGGTTAGTGAGGACATCTGGGGACCTAAAGAGAAAAGAGATATGGCAATTTTCCAGGCTGATGTGACTGACTCCTCTCAGGCCACCGCCATTGCCTTCTTCATGTCACTGCAAGCCATCAAGACCAAGATTGACAGGGCAATAAAGTAACGGGTTGCTGTGTGGCTGTATTTTGGCAGCAACGTTGCTGTTATCTGGTGGTTCAGGTGCTGTTTTTTTGCGGAGTTTTTTATGATGCTTCTCTTTTTGTTGCCTTTTTTTCTCTTTGGCTTCTTTTGGGATCATCGTTTGTTTGGATCCTTTATTCACTTTTATTGTCTTACTTGGTTGTTGAGCCCTCTTTGGTTGGCCATTTTGCCCTTCTCTGGGATGTATCTCTCATTTTGACTATTTGGCTTTTGAGCCCTTTTGTATATAGGGTATAGTCCCTTCAAAACTATTTTCCCTTAATAAAAAAACATATTAAATTGTTAACAAAAAAATGAAAGAGGGGGGGGGGGACAAACTATTGTCCCCCCTTGTCGCCTTTGCTACACCCATGACCCTTCCCCTCCCATCCTCCCTGCGACTCCCCCGCGCCAGCTTCACTACCCATCACTGCCTATCCCTCCATCTTTCCTCCTATCCCTCCATCCGCCTACGGTCACTACCTGTCCCTGTCACCGAACCCCCCTTCCTTCCCCTGCAGCTGCCTCCTTCCGCCCACCGAAAACCCTTCCTTTATAACTTGCGTGCCATTTAAAAAAAGAGAGAGACCTGTAACTAAACCTTGCAATTTGGGTTGTTTAGAGGGTCTAGTTTTATATATATATATATATATATACACACACACACACACACACACACACACATGAAATAAATATGTAGACTCTCATCAAAAATCTCCATGGAAGCAAATTTTCCAAGCTCCTTTCCAACCTGCACCTGCAAAAGACAAAACCAAACAAAATGAGAAGATGAAAAGGAAAACATAAAGATGTTAGGGAAAGATGAGGTCTACAGTCAATATTAGATCTATCCTAGGGCTCCCATTTATTCCTACACACCTTTAGTCATGGGAAATATAGTGGGAATGAGAATTAATTAAGGGGGGGTGTGTGGGAAAATAAGAAAAAGGGGGGAAATATAATTATCTAATAAGGGTGTAGACTCTTTCTAGGGTGTCCCTAGTAAATAAATAATAATAATAATAAAAATAACAATAATAATATTGTTTTGGGGATAGTGTTTAGTAAGTGGGTAAATCATTTTAGTTTAAAAGAATTATTAATGGAATTGGATTTGTATTGATAGTATTCTCTTTTAAAAATTTTTTTTACCAATTTATTGGCCTATTGTCTGGTGTCCCGAGGCGGGAACTACATGATCTAAGTAGAATAAGGTGCTTAGAAAGGTACTGGGGTGCTCCGGAGTTCCCTAGTATGTGAAATAGGCACCCTGGTCTCTGTAAAAGATCTAAAACTAGTTTTCGCAGGGTCACAAGATAGGTTGAAACCCTCTCTTTTTTTCACTTTGGAGTTTCCAAACTATTTAGAATGTGATGGATAATAGAATTGATAACTTGCAATAGAAAAGGAAGTATCAAACCTTAGGAAAAATAAAGATACAAAATGAATGGGTCGAGCTGATCTCAGTTGCAAAAGTAGTGGTCTTATCACTGAGAAGTGCACTACATTTAGGACCTGGATGAAGTTTTGGTGCATGTGTGACTATCGTGTCCTATGTTCTCTTTTGCGAGTCACACTTTGTGAATTAGTAAGCAATAATAATTATAGAAAGTGTACTAGAATGTGTGCATGGAATAGAATATAATCCCTCCCCCTATGTTATGTGTGTTGATGCAGATCTCCTAGCCTTGATGCATGACACTATGTGGATTCAAATGATGCAATGGATGCAACTCTAGATGGAGTGATAGTAGTAGTGATGTTAGGGCCCTCATTATGGTCTCATAACTTTATATTTATAGGGTTCTCTTGCTCTAATTTTGTAATTAATCCCAACATGACCGACTAGGAAAAAGATAAAGATCAAAAAACACTAGAAAGAGACAAAAAAGAGGAGGGAAAGTCGAGAAAGGATAGGGGTACCTTGGGTTGGACCAAGGTGCTCCGGGGCGCTCTAGTATAGGCCTAGGCACCCCAGTTTAGGATAAAATGATGGGATAGTTGCAAAATTGTTCGGCATGCATGTAAAAAATGTGCGGGAATGATGAAATAAAAGAAAATATAAGATGGTCATAAGGTGAGATTAATTAGTAATTTATTCACTTAAAAAACCTCTAAATATTAGTATGAAAACCGGGCTAAATAATGCCTAATGTGAAAGATTTTTTGACTACAATTTTTCCCCCACTTTATGTTGGTGAGCAGAACGCTCGATAGCATAAAGTAGATAAGAATTGTGTACTAGGTATCCATGAAGAGTGTAGAAGAGACGTTTCGATGGACTAGACTCAAGCATGTTGAGTTGTGGAGCTCAATTACTTCATTTTAGCGTGTAATTGGAATTTGCTGGAAAACGAAATAACCGACATCAGTTAAGAGTAGACCGAAATCAGTCAAGGCAAGTAGGAACCGACGACGGTTAGGTAGAACCAGCGTCAATTACTTGTGCGACGAGTTTATAATTTAACTCTCGGGAATTTAATCTATTTTTAGCATTAAAATATATTTATTAATTGTAGTTGCATGGCTATGTACCCTAATTCTATAAACGACTATATAAGCATAAAAGCTAGGATTTAGAAGTAAGAATTAAGTGAGTGAATCATAATTACTAGATAATTGTGAGAGAGAATTCTTGGTGAAAAGAAGGAAAGCTTGAAGGAAGAAATTACTAAACATCTGAGAGGTGTGGAAGATTGTAAATCTTCAATTGTATATCTCGTCAAAGCTTTGGATAATAGATTGGCTTGTTTCTTGGTGGACATAGCCCACATTGGGTGAACCACGTTAAATCTGGTGTTGATTTGTTTCTCTTGTTTTACATATTTCTTCTAGTAGAATATCCACTTTTATTTGCATGTATGCTTAGATCTGATATATTATCTATACAACCGGTGTGCTAGCCCCAACAACAGGTATCAGAGCTTTATTTGAGGGTTTTATGTGTTGACATATTTACTCACAGAGGGATTTTTTATTGAGTGGGAGCTACAACAATGATAGAAGAAAAAAATAAAAGGTAGAGAAGTTTGATGGCTGAAATTATCAATTATGGAAGATGCATATTGAGGATTACCTATATCAAAGAGATTTGTATTTACCTTTGGATGAGAAGTCTAGACCTATGAAGATGGCTAATGAAGAATGGAATATTCTTGACAGAAAGGCTCTTGGATCTATAAGATTGAGCTTGGTAACATATGTGGCTTCCAATATAATAGAAGTGACTTCTACGGTAGAGTTAATGGAATCTCTTGTTAATTTATATTAAAAACCTAGTGCTTCAAATAAAGTTTATTTGATGAAGAAACTATTTAGTTCTAATATGCATGAAGGTGAATCCGCATCTAGTCATTTGAATGATTTCAGATCTATAGTAAATCAGTTAAAATCGGTCACAATACCATTTGATGATGAAGTGAAAGCACTTTTATTCTTATGTTCTTTACCTGATAATTGGGATAACTTGGTAATGGCTGTTAGTAATATCTGCTAATAATGTTTTGAAATTTGATGATGTGGTTAGTATAATATTGAATGAAGAAATTCATAGGAAGAGTACAAAGGAACCATCATCTGGAAATGCTTTAAATGTAGAAAGTAGGGGCAGGCAGAAGGAGAGATCCAAGAGTAAAAGTAATGGGAAATCAAATTCTAGGGATATCATATCCAAATCTAAAGGTAAGAGAATTACTAGTTGGAAATGTGGAAAGAACGGACATGCAAAGAAATATTATTGGTCAAAAGATAAAGAGAATCAACAACCAGAAAAAGGTAAAGAGGTGAATCTTGCTTCATCAGAGGTAATGCAAGATACTCTTATTCTTTCTTTGGACGATAGAATTGAATCATGGGTTTTAGATTCAGGAGCTTCTTTCCATGTAACCCCAAAAAAGGGTTATTTTAAAAATTATGTCTAGGGAAATTTTGGGCATGTTTATTTGGGTGATGATGAACCTTGCAGTATTGCTAGAAAAGGGGAAGTTCATCTAAAATTGTAGAATGGAAATACATGGGTATTGAAAGATGTGAGGCATGTGCTAAGCCTCAAGAGGAATCTTATTTCTATAGGTAAACTAGGTGAATTTGGTTGCATGGTTACTTTTACAGGAGACTCTTAGAAATTTGTCAATGGTGATTTTGTGGTGGCAAGAGATAAGAAGGTAGGAACGTTATATTTATTTACCTGTATTACTGATTCCTTTTCTCCATTATCTACTTCAGATTCAGATGCATGCATGTGGTAGAATCGATTGGGTCATATGAGTCAAAAAGGAATACAGATCTTAAAGGCTAAGGGTAAGTTATCAGATTTGAAAGATTTAGATCTTGATTTCTATGAGCATTATATCTTTGGAAAGAAAAAGAGAGTGAGATTTCTCAAAGTTAGAGCAACTAAGGATAAAAAATTAGAGCTTGTACACTTAGACGTGTGGGGACCATCTCATGTAGCTTCTCTTGGAGGATCCCAGTATTATGTTACTTTCATTGATGATGCTACAAGAAAGGTATGGGTTTATTGTATTAAACACAAATATGATGTTTCTGAGACTTTTAAAAGATGGAAATCCCTTTTTGAGAATGAATCAAATTCAAAGTTAAAGTGCCTTAGATTTGACAATGGTGGTGAATATTGTAGCAAGGCTTTCAATTATTATATTTCAGTGAATGAGATACGTAGAGAAAGAACGGTTCCAAGAACACCACATGAGAATGGTGTTATAGAAAGAATGAACAGGACAATTATGAAACATGCTAGAAGTATGAGGATACATTCTCAATTGCCCTTAAATTTTTAGGCAGAAGCAGTTGATACATTGGTTTATTTGATTAACTTTGGTCCTTCAAGTTCACTAGATGGAGGAATACCATAGGAAGCTTGGACCGGAAAAGAGGTAGATCTTTCTTTTCTTAAAGTTTTTGGTTCAGAAGCTTTTGTGCATATTGATAAAGAAAATAGAAAAAAATTGGATGCAAAATCTAAGAGATGCACTTTTATTGGTTATGGATCTAGTGATTTCGGATTCCATTTTTGGGATTTAGAGAATTCTAAAATTGTTAGGAGTCGTGATGTTTAATGGAATGAAAAGAGAATGTATAGGGATCAAATTTCGGTACCCAAGGATGAGAAAATTGATAAATTTATTGATGAAAATGAACTCTCAGGTTTGAAAGAAACACCTACAAGAATACACATTAACCATGGTCGGTTATGCCCTGACTGGCATCGGTGAAATGAACCACCGACGGTTACAGAGGATCAAAACTGGTATCGGTTAACAGAACCGACGTCAGTTGGAGGTGACTGGCGATGGCAACTATTAGAAGTGGATACTAATGTCCAGGAGGCCCAAATTGAGCCTCTGGTACCCCAAACTCCTGTGAGAAGGTCACAAAGGGTAAGTAAACCTCTAAAAAGATTTACAACTTCTATAATTTATTTATTATTGACTGATAATGGTGAACCAAAAATTTTTGAGGAAGCAATGCAGGTTAAGACCCATGTGCAGTAGGAGCATGGCATGGATGAGGAAATGGAATCCTTGAAATAGAACCAGACTTGGGATTCGGTTAAGTTGCCAGTAGGTAAGATGACATTACAAAACAAGTGGGTTTACAGGATCAAGGAAGAAGAGGTTGGACAGAAAAGGTACAAGGCAAGGCTTGTAGTAAAACTATTTGCACATAAATTAGGTATTGATTTTGGTGAAATATTTTCTCAAGTTGTTAAGATGACTTCTATTCCTACTATATTGAGCTTAGTTGTACTAGATGATTTTCATCTAGAGAAACTAGATGTGAAGACGGCTTTCCTTCATGGTGATTTGGATGAAGATATTTATATGCAGCAGCCGCTTGGGTATGAATTCAAGGGTAAGGAGAAGTTAGTGTGTAAGTTGAAAAAGAGTATATATGGGCTTAATCAAGCTCCAAGGCAATGGTACATGAGGTTTGATAGTTTTATGCATAAGCATGGTTACTTGAGATGTGAATTTGACCATTGTGTTTATTTCAAGAATCTTGAAAATGGGAACTATATTATTTTTTTACTCTATGTGGATGATATGCTTATTGCAGGATCTAGTATGCAAGACATTGGTGAGATTAAGGGAAAGCTAGCTCACACATTTTCTATGAAGGAATTAGGAGCTGCAAAAAGAATCCTTGGCCTGTAAATACACAGAGACAAGAAAAACAAGAAATTGTATTTGTCTCAAGAGGATTATATCTACAAGGTGTTAGAAAGGTTCAACATGCAAAATGTAAAACCTGTTAGTAAACCTTTGGTTGAACACTTAAAATTGAGTAAAGATCAGTGTCCTACATCACAAGAGGAGGTAAAAAACATGACACAAGTGCCATATGCTTTAGTAGTTGGGAGTCTCATGTATGCTATGGTTTGCACCAGGCCAGATATTAAATAGGCAGTGGGAGTGGTGAGTAGATATATGGCCAATCTAGGTAAAGAGCATTGGAAAGTAGTCCAATGGATACTTTGGTAGTTGAAAGGGACATCTAGCATGCAGTTATGCTACAGAGGTTCGGATATTTCATTGCGTGGCTATTTTGATTCGGATATGTCTAGAGATATGGATGGTAGGAGGAGCACTACTGGATATATTTTCATGGTGGGTGGGATGGTAGTTAGCTGGATTTCAAGATTGCAGAAGGTTGTGGCTTTGTATACTACAGAGGAAGAGTATGTTGTAGCTACAGAGGCTAGAAAGGAGATGATATGAATGAGTAGGTTCATGGAAGAGTTGGGAAAGGAGCAAGATGATTGTAAGTTGTTCAGTGACAGTCAGAGTGCAATTCATTTGGAAAATAATGCATCATTTCATTTGAGAATGAAACACATTCAGTTGGGGTATCACTTCATATGACAGGTATTGGAGGATGGGCAGTTGAATCTTAAAAAGATTCATATGAGTGAGAACCTTACGGATATGCTAACAAATCCATTAGCAAAGGAGAAGTTGGAGCTACACTCCACTTCTATTGGTCTTCGAGTTTGAGACTTGATGAGGAAGAAACAAAGCTAAGGAAGGATCCAAGAATGAAGTTGTACAGGTATGGTGCAGTAATTAAACTCCAAGTGGGAGAATGTTGAGTTGTGGAGCTCAATTACTTCATTTTAGCATGCAATTAAAACTGTCAAGAAAACACATTAACCGGCATTGGTTAAGGGTAGACTGGCATCGATCAAGGAAAGTAGGAACTGGCGACAGTTACCTGTGTGATGAGTTTATAATTAACTCTCAGGAATTTAATATATTTTTAGCATTAAAATAAATTTATTAATTGTAGCTACATGGCTATGTACCCTAAGTCTATAAACGACTATATAAGCATAAAAGCTAAGGTTTAGAAGTAAGAATTAAGTGAGTGAATCATTTTTACAAGATAATTTTGAGAGAGAGAATTCTTGGTAAAGAGAAGGAAATCTTGAAGGAAGAAAGTACTGAACATATAAGAGGTGTGGAAGATTGTAAATCTTCAATTGTATATCTTGTCAAAGCTTTGGATAATAGATTGGCTTGTTTCGTGGTGGACGTATCCCACATTGGGTGAACCAAATTGAATATGGTGTTGATTTATTTCTCTCTTTTTTGCATATTTCTTTTGGTAGAATATTCACTTTTATTTGCATGTATGCTTAGATCTGATATATTATCTATACAACCAGTGTGCTAACCCCAACAAAGTGTGGAATGACAAAAATAAAAAGGTGGAGGAGAGTGGAATTCTAAAGATGAAAAATGTGCATAAAAAGTGATGAGAGTGAACCTATGGTGAAATGTGTGTGTAGTTTTTGTGGCTTTCTGTGTACCTCTATGGTTAGTAAAGTCAAGTGTCGTAGCGGTGTGTCATCATTGCATTGTTGTTGCTTGTTTTTGTTGCCCCAAATTTGACTGCTTGTTTCTCATACAGTTAGAGCTAATCCATGTCAAGAGAAAGGGTGTAGAAGGATATCTTGTACTACTACAAGTTTTTTGGGTGATCTCACGCCACCTTGGTTGAAGAAGTATAGGGAAGAAATGCTCTATGTCCACCAACCTTTAACCGCTTTTGCTGAAATGTGTATGAAGAGATCTTTGTAATTTCCTGGTGTTTTGGGCAATCCGACACCAACTAGCCGAAGTATTGTAGAGAGGAGCACCCATTGTAACCCCTAAGCCTATAACTACCTCCCATAAATATTAAGGACATTATGTCCTGTAAAATCCAATGTGTATGGATTTCATAGATTGGTCTGAACTCACTCGGTGATGTAAACCCACAATGCCAAGGGTAGAAAGTGCACTATACTGAACCGATGTAAATATTTTGTGTTAGTGTGAGAAAACCCTCAATGATGACCCCCTCTTTCAGGGTGCATGCTACAACACTAAAAGGAGAATGCAACCCCAAAAGAGGACCTATCACACTCTGACCTGTAAAACTTTTCCCTATAGGGGGAAAGGGAAAACACTTAGTAGATACCAAGGCATGCACAAAAGGGGATGGCTAGCCAAAACAACTGGTAGTCTAAAAACACATGCATGCAATAAGACAAGTGTAAAATATGCAAACAATGTAAGAAATACCAAGAAAAATAATGTAAACACACAAGAAAAGAAAGAAAACCACACAAAGCAGGTTACAAACATGGGACATCACTCACAATTTCACAAGACATGCAAGGCTATCATGGCCACAAAAAACATACAAGTTTTCACACAAGAAAATATAAAAGACCACAAATAATATCAAATAATGGAAGACAAGTGTAAAGATAAACAAACAAGTAGTCATGGAACTATGTAATCTTGCAAAACAAGTGTTACACATGGAACACCTGTTAGCATGTTAGAGAAATAACCAATATGTCAAAGCATGTATGATCAAGTAATATAATATTCTAAGTACAAAATGAAACAATAGCGCCTATATAAGGTGAATGTGGATGCCCCCAACGAAAGGTATAATAACGATAGAAGGAAAGCATCCATGCTGAGTGTAAGAGTCTTGTATCTGTGATCAAACTAAAAAAGGTGTGAATGTGAATGTGTGGATGATATAGATATCGACATATAAGAAAGAAGTCTAACATGTGTAGTAAAGTGATCATGTAAAACACTAGCAATAAAAAGTAAATGCCCCCAAGACAATGCAACATGCTATGGATGGATGGAAGGGAGTGCAAGATGGAGTGATAGGAGAAACATTCCCCTAGAATGTATGGAAGTGTATGTAATGAGGTTCATTTTGATTTCCCCCTAAGCATTCCAGAATGAACTGTAATTGAGAGTGCATCATTGGGAAATGGTCAAGTAGTGTTTGGTGTGTCTAGCACGCTGCGATGAGTATGTTTGTGTAGTGGTGATGATATGTGACAGGTAAGAAGATATGTGTGAACCCTATAGCCGAAGTGCATATCAAGACTTTTTTGAATGGATGAGTGATGATTTAGCCCTAAGCGTATATCACTATTTTATGAGAGGAATATATGGTGATGACTTAGCCTAAAACGTATACCATATATGATAATAGGATGAGTGATGATTTAGCCCTAAGTGTATATCACTATAATATGAAATGATGGAGGGAGTGGTGATTTATCCTAAGGTGTATACCACTACAAGATGTGATAAGGGAAGGTGGTGATTTATCCTAAAGCGTATGTCACTAGGTGTAATGATGTGGGAGAATGAAATGTTGTATGGTAAAGGTAAAGGTCCATTTGATTAGTAAACCCTCGGCAGTCAAGTATGGACCGAGGAACTAAAGTGCATTATAGGGTGGTGGGCGTAGTGTGTAGAATAATGTAGTAGATGTAGTGATGATAATATGACTATAAGATAGGTAGAATGTATAAATGTGTGGTGTAAAGAATGCAACGTATGAGGTGTATGTTGTGTAGAATATGCACTATGCAATGTATAAAATGTGATAATAGGCGTAGATAGAATAAGTGTATAATAAAAAAGTGTATGACATGCAATGTACGATAAAGTGAAATGTGTAATGCTTAAGTGTGGTGTGTGGGGTTTATTGTAATGGTAATCCCTAAATAGTCAAGTGTGAACAGAAGAATAAGCGTGTGTCATCGGGTAATGACAATGCTATGATGTATGATGAGTATGCGTATGCTATGAGATTAATGTAGGAGAATGGAAAAGTAAAATATGCATGGATGCTAAGATTGGGGGGAATGCGAGATGTTATGCCCCCTAAGTGTATGATAACATGTGTACTATGTAATAAATGATGGATAGGGGTGATGAAACATCATGGATTTCATTTAATTGATGGCATGTAAGAAGTGTTAAAGTATTATAGACGTGTGTATGTATAGGTGGTGATGTAAAGGATAATTTAAGATGAAATAAGGTTATTTTCGGTAAAAGACCCCTCAACGGTCACCTAAGAACCCCAATAATATGAGTGTGTCATCAGGAGGGTAGGGAAAAAAGAGTCACCTACCAAATTTAAATTTTATGTGCAATGTGACCTTGTTGGACAAAATTTGTAGTAGAATTGGGTGGTGGTGGTGGATGTGAAAATTAATTGTAAACACTAGGAGTAAGATTAGTTGTTTTGACAAACTTAATTTTTTGGAGTGTAGATTTGGGAAGAGGCCATGTTTCATTAACTCTCAAGGGAGATTGCTTAGGTTTATTTGATAATGTAGTAGATGACCTAGCAGGAGTGGTTTGTGAACTAATTTTGATAGGTGGTTGACATTGTTAACTTGGGGAAACCATAGGTTATTGCATAGGTGGCACTTGAAAAACCGAAGAAGGTGCATGAGAAACGGTAGGGTGATGCTCCTTAGATGTATAAGGATTAGTTTTTGGATCCCATTAAGATGTAGAAGTTATATATGGGTGTTCAATAGGATGTTTTGTAGTGAATGAGATAAATCCCTCACTCTCAAGATGTTTTACTATACATTGTAAAGAATAGAAATGTTTTTTGTCATGTCCATTGATTTGATGATAGTGGAAAAATGGATGATCTTGATAATGTGTTTATCGATAAGGAAGATAACAATCAATAAGTGGTAGAGTGATTAATTGACGACTAAGAAGCTCAGTGAGAATGTCATGTGGCTTAATGTTGCGATCAACTATGAGATTTTATGGTGATGGCATGACTTGAGGTTCATCTATGTGATATGTAGTAGAAATAGATTGCACATGAGATGTAGAAGGACAAAAAACATGTGATTTAGAAACATCCTGAAGCTATTGGATTTTAGACCTAAGAGATGTGATTGTTGATTATGTAGATTGTATATAGGATGTATGTGATTGAGAAGCATCCTTAAGCTGTTGGATTGCATATCTAAGAGATATTATCGTTGATTCCATAGATTGCATAGAGGAAGTATATGATTGAGAGGAATACCTAGAGTGTTGACCTTCAGATCTAATATATTTGATTATGGATTCCATGATAGTAAATTTTGCATGTAAGGCTTGAATTGAGTCTAAGATGGGTTGGTTAGATGGAGGGTCATCAAGGTTAGGGTCGAGAAAGAAACAATGAACCATAAAACTTAACTCAAGTGGAGGAATATTTTCATCATAATACTTGGTGTCTAAGGTGTTGTTATGGAAAAATCATAGCACCCCCCCTAAAGGCCTAGTCTGAGATTGGGCATTCAGTGCGATTACCAAACATTGATTTATCATTAAGTGTGGGACCTTGTGAATCAGATAACTCTCTAGAGAAGGCTGGTTCCTACTCCTAACATACCTGTCACAAACTACTCCTAATGCATGTAAAACTACTCACTAACCCTAATCTAATACTTCAAAGGGGACATGGAGGGGAAAATAGCATGAAATAAACCTACACTACGAGCATTGATATACCAAAAAGGAGTGCTAGCCACTTATCTCAACTTGTAAATCAATGAAGAATACACTTGGAAAGGGTGGTCATGCACCACAAACCAAATTGCAATGAGCAAAACATATCCAAACCCTGCAATGGATAATAAATACACATAGATCCTATAGACATAATGAGAGATAAGGGTAAGTAATGAAAACAATGCAAAGATTGACAACTAAATCAAAAACTCCATTTAATTACTCTAAATTATTTGCACAATACATAGTTATAACAAGAGGAAGCATGAAGCCATTGCACGATTTGGAGGAAGGCTTGAAGCCCCAGAGGAATAGGGGTTGCATGATAGGATAGAAAATGACCAACCCTTTTTGCTTGCACCCCCTTACAATATTTATAGAATAATTTTTAGGGGAGGAGAGGGAGAAATAAAACACCAAAATTACTCCAAAACCAATAAAAATTCATTATTTAATCTGTAATGAATGCTTGAAGATTTGCAAAATCCATGCCTCATTAATGGTATGCCTTGTGCAAGAAGAAATCTACTCTGATTGCACCTGGGTCTAGTACCTAGCTCATGTATCTTCATCATGACCTATTCTTCCACCTACCTCATTAACAAATTTTACCTATTGATCATTGTTTACCAATTTCAAAGGTCTAGAACCCTAAAAATTCATAATTTGATGCTCCCATGATGTAGATATTCTCTCCACAATTCTAGGTACTGGTCTTTCTTCCAAAATGGACATTTTAGGCTCAAATTATGCAATTTCGGGTTTCTATGGATTCTTACAATTATTGGGTTTTAAAACCTCCAAAATCCCATTTTTCATGCCTCCATTACAAATATTTCATTCACAGCTTTCCGTTGACTGTGATTTTGTGATATTTCGACACCGAAGGTTTGAATTATAGCAATTTGAGTGAAGGTGTGGGGGGGGGGGGGGGGGGGTTCTAACCCATTTCGGGCCATGCATGGCTTTGTTGACGAGTTGAGTCGAATTCCTTCATATCGACCATGTCAAGATTCCTTTGTATTTGAGCTCGAGTTTCTAGTTTACTACTTTCGAGCTGGAAGACAAGCTCTCATGTTGACTGTGTCAATGCTACGTGGCCTTCGGCCTTGATTGAGTTGATTTGAGCCTCGATTTTCTCCTTACGTGTCAAACCAACCTCTCTCCTACAAATTACATTCTCCATGAGCTCCCCACGAGTCTTCCTCCTTTTCATGGCTGAGTTGGCCTTTCTTTCTTTGCATGATCTCTCGACGAGATGATATCTTTTGACTCGTTATTGAGCCCACTCACCTCCTGAGTTGTCGAGCCTACATTGAGCTCCACGAATTCACCGTGTCGCTCATTAGTCCAATGATCCCCTCCCATTCCATTCCAAATCCTCATTGCAACCTTGAAACATTCCCTGGCTCGGTTCACAATCCACCTCTATGTGGTCACCCACTTGTTGACTCATTCCACCTACCCCAGCGTAAATTCTGAGCTCCTATGTCTTCAGACCTTTCCCTTTCATGATTTCAAGATTGTTGTCTCAGAACATGTACACCATTCATTACACCAAATCATTGGGAGGATCTGAATCCATGAAGAACCGAAGTACAAAATTCAGACTTCAAGCTTCGGGATTTTAGCTTAATTTTCCATGCAAAGGCTCCCTGATCTCCGAAAAAAGGATCTCTGAAACTCCAATAACCTTAGGTTCCATTGATCGGCATTTCCAATTTCTCTGTCTGAGCCATCCCTATATGAACTCGGCCACAATTCTGAGATCAATTGGTCCTTGATCCTAGTGATGGGCTCGTCACCCTTTGCATTACTTCATGACTCGATACTTTGAGTTGTTACCTTCACTGTGAACCCGGTGGACATTTCCACTGAGCTTCCGACATTGACTGTCCATTTTTTTTCGTGGATCGTCTTACATTTTGGATTCTTTTTCGTCTAACCTTCTATCCCGTGAGCTCCTGACCTCAAGTTGGCATGGCTCGAGCCCTACTGCAAACTCACCATCATGCATCAAGCTAGAGATCGTTCCCCTACTGCAGTGCGATTCGTGTCCATTCCTTTCTACGAGCCCATGTGTCCAGCCAATGTGACTTCATTTCTTTCACTCGGAGCTCCATAAAA
This sequence comes from Taxus chinensis, assembly GCA_019776745.2. Taxonomy (NCBI): domain Eukaryota; kingdom Viridiplantae; phylum Streptophyta; class Pinopsida; order Cupressales; family Taxaceae; genus Taxus; species Taxus chinensis. Next base: position 252,488,670 of record CM034148.1, on the reverse strand, counting down.
TTTGTCGATGATTGTGGCTTCCTAAAATTGGGATTACACAATCCAGTTCCACAAGATTAGATCACTAAGACACCATGAGCGTCTTGTGATCAGCCATATATTTTCCTACCTTACAACGAGCTTGAGACGAATCGACCTCCCGCCGCTATGAGCTCTGCGATTATGCCTATCAACTTCAACGTCTTACGCAGCCCTCTTACTAACCATTTGACTTGAGCCCATTCTTCAAGTTGTCGAGCTCAAGCTGTTTGCGCTTATGACGTGTCCGTATGTTTTCTTTTCATAGCTCACATTCGAGCTCGCAATTACTTCCATGGCCAACCTGAGTTTTGGCTCCCCTATGACGCATTTTGATCTGGGCTTCCACCAGCTATTAACGAAGCTTGACCTCATCCACACTCGATGCCTGACATCCCTATCCATATGGCTTGATGCATGATTTTCTAGCTTGTCAATGGTTCCTTAAAGATCTTAGTAGCCAGTCCTTTTATAATGCAGCACCCTGAATCTAACCATGGCTCCCCAAGCTACTCGGAGAGTTCACTTTTAACTCGATGCTCCTTAGGGGATCGTTTTGGCAAGTTTTTACCCCATTGATCTCCATTCCTTCAGGTATTTTTTATCAATTCATTTGTGCTCTTGGGTTTGTAAAGATCATGGAGTATCATAGGTTTCGGAATGCCCAACAACCAGATTTTGGTTGATTTTACTTGTTTTGACCGAGGTGGGCTCGCCGTGGGAGATCACCTTTCCATCCTTAATCCCCGAATTCATGAGTCTAAAGATCAAGATGAAGAAGAGGAAAAATATCCTCTTATGATCTCAACACCCCAAAATCCACTGAAACTATTGCTTCTAAGACCAAACCATACTACCTGAAGCCAAGTTCTCCTGTAGTGTTTGGTGCCTAGGCCCCGCACCTCTCTGTTATCCATTTTGGCCTGAGTGGAAAAAATCGGATAAAAATTTGGTGACTCACAGGGGCATCTTTCATGTTAAATGCTCTTCATAAATAGTAGCCTTATTTGTTCGATTGGGCATAGAGTCACAAAATGATTGCCTCCTACTGATCTCTGAACCTATTGAATTGAAACCCGGAGACCACGTGCACATTTTGTAAAGCATGAACCCATTTTTTTTCTTGCACTCTCAACTTTCTATAAGAAAATCCTTGAAGTTAATAATTTTAGTGAGAGTGGAAAATTGTCTTAACCTAGAATTTTAACCTGTCTCCTCCCTCCAATCCTTGTTCTGCAAGACTGAAATGAACTTTTGAACCTATCTCGAAACCTTGATTTTTCCAACTATGAAATACTTAACAATTTGATGATTGTTTGGCATGTCATGCTACACGGCATGGTTTTAAATAAGTCATTTTCTCAAGTTTTTACATCATGGAACTCTATTAAAGTTGATCCTTTCTCTTTCTTCTGAATGTTCCACTAGTGACATGTTATGGTGACCTTAAATGGGCCTGGAAGAGGCTACTCTACTGCTAGCTTTCTAATTTGGAAAAGGCCCTTAGAAGCTCACCTGTGACTGATCTTGAAAGGACTTGAAGAATGAATACTTAGTAAAACATCATCCTTAATCTTGATTTTAGTTGCTCTGCATTTGTTTATCTTTGAAATATGCAACTGTTTCCTGCAACTATGAACTTTATTTCTGCATGTGGGAGGCCTATTAAAACACCATGTAATGTGCTGGAGCAAACAAAACATGAACAAGACCATATACAAAAAATGAGAAGATCATACATTAGCCTAAGCAGAAATGTAGAGTGTGCCTAAGATCACTTGTAATACTGAAAAAAACAACCTACATGTACCCTACACTAACTAGAAGCAGATGAATAGTTCAAAAAAATCCTACAACGGGTCAATCAGTGAGAAACTAGTTGCCCTTCCTTGAAATTTTCATCAATGCATGTGATTTAGCATTGACCATGGTCCTTGATGGCAGTAGTGGAAAGTTCTCCTGAAGTCAACTTTCCATTTTAGAAAACAAGGTACTAGTAATACAACATGAGAAATACAACCTCCTAAAGCTAACTTGCAGTAGGATTCACTGGAAGCTCCGATGTTGGCCCTTGATGTGCTCTGAATCTCTATCTCATGCCCTAAAGTGGGTCACAAACCAATTGTCACTTATTCCTTTGGCTCCAATGATGTCTAGGTAATGAATTGGGACAAGGCCCAATCCTTATGATTTTCCCAGTTCTTTTAAGATATTTTCTCCCATAAACATGGTTATTCTACAAAATTTCTTTCTAAGGGGAGCTACTAGCAAGTTGACTTATGTTTTGTTTCTCATCCTCTATGCAAGCAACTTTGTTTCCACTTTGGTAGGTTTGCTGGCATTTGGCTTTGTTCTCATTCCATCTTGATTTTCCAATAAAAGTGGTTAGTGGTTACTAGCATTGGGCTCACTTCCAATTACATCTTGATTTTTTCAAAAAACAGTGTTGTTAGTTCCAAGACATGTGGAGCAATGGGGATCATTGCACTCAAATGAGTCACCTTTTTCTTTTTTACTAAATTCATCCATTGAGGCCTTGGGAACCAATAGTGTTAAATAAAATCACTTATTTCCCTCATAACCTTTACAATTTTTTTCCTCTACCTTACTTGTCCTGCCCTATTTTGACATGCAACTCCTTCCTTGAAATTTGTCACCTCCTCATATTCCCAATCTGAATCGGACCAATCTTCAACTGATTACAACAGTCTTCATTTTCAATTTCGATTGGTTGTAAGGGGAATGTGGGAAAGATATTGTTTCTTGAATTCTTCGTGCTTTGAGAAGAATGGTATTTTTTGTTCATAGTGACTTGAATTGGCCATTTGAGGAAACCAAATGAATCCTCCAAAACATTCCCCTTACTTTTTTTGGCATGTTTCCTTTGAAACAAGTGTCTGAATTTTCATGAAACTCTATTGTCTTGAGGTGTTGTATAGGAATATTATTTTCTCCAATGGCATAGCATGTCTCCCTTTCTACTAACTTTGTAAGGTACTCTAGTTTGGTGATAGGTGGATAGAGGGTATGGACAATATACTAGATACTAAAATTCCTGGGAATGTTAGTGCATGGTTTAGGGGAGTCAGGTAGTGCACTGGACGGAGATGGCAAGGATTTTTGGAAGGCTTGGGGGATGCTTTGGGCATGGAAAACTTGTGAGACATCAAATGAAGAATGAGGAAAAGGAGAGGTTTCCTGATTTTGGAAAGGAATGATGAATCTCTCAATTTTCTCGTTCTGGCAAGGAATGATAAAAAATTTAATCTTTGAATTTTGGCAAGGAATGATGGATTTCTCAAATTTTTAACATGGGGAGGGAAGGATTTTAGGTGATGGGGGAAGGATTGCAGTAACAGAGATAGGATTTATTTTTCCTATATGTTTCATCTAAATCAGAATCCTCTCGGCATGTGAAGCAATTGAAAATGCTTGAGGAAGACTGTTGCCCCCTAATGATTGAATCAATACAACTAAGTTAACATCTAAGGACCTTAAATAATATAAGAATGCCAAACATTGAGAGGGTCTGTATTCTTGAGGGATTTTGTTCCAGGTCCTTATGAATCTGAGGTTGAAATTAGGAATGAATTTGGTTGGAGCTTGCTATATTTTGCTGAGGTGTTCCACGAGACACATGCCATCTGCATCCTCCTTGAAATGGTTATGCAACTGTTATCCCAGTTAGATGGATTGTGGTGCCAAACTGCCATGCCAATTTTTGTTTTTCCTTTGAGAGATGTGACCAAAATTCTAAGGAAAATATTTTTATCTATGATGGAGTGAATGGAATAGTGGTTTACAACATCTTCATTATGATCAATCCAGGATTGATTTGCATTTCTATAGAAGGGAGGTTCATTTTCAGGACCAATTTAGGGATGACATTCAACTATTGCAATTTGAGAGGACTGCAACTGAAATGAGGGAATGGAAAATCTCCTTGGAGAGCCATTATTGAAGTGAAAACATTAAAAAAAGTCTGCAACCAGAGATGGTGGGCTGCTACTAAATTAGTGGAGTCACCAGATATGCTTGAGAGTTGCCTCCAAAGGATAAATCTCCACCAAGAGCATATCAACTTAATGAAGTGAAGTGAACACATGTACACACACCTTGAAGGTATCGAAAATGGTTGTGGGAGTTGTACTAGTTCAGCTACAAATGATCTTTGAAATCTCAAAATGCCACAGTTCCCGAAATATGAAGTAGAAGAAACTCCAAAATTGAAAACGTCTGAAAACCTAAAAAATACAACAACCTCCGAAGCCAAAAACTTGAAAGGTCTAAAATCCCAAAATTGTAAAAAAGCCCAAAATCCTGAAACTTGAAATTCTAAAAAAATCTAGAAATTCTCAAAATGAGAGTTTTTAAAATCTAAGGATATCCTTTTGAAGTTTAACCCCCGATCTATCATCTGTGAAATTTTGAGTACATTTTCTATTTTTTAATCACTCTAAAATTGATTTCAGGATTTGACCCTTTAGTTGAAACCTTTGAAAGTTGAAAATCACAACCTCTAAATTCTGAAGTGCGGGAAAACCTCCATAAATGTCTTCTTGTTTGAACTTGGCTTCAATGTGAAAATTTTGTGCAGTAGAACAACTTTGAAAAATTATATCCCTAACTTCTTGTTTGTCCCATCGGGCGTGCCAAAACTATTATGGAAAAATCACAGAACCCCCCCGAATGGCCTAGTCTGAGATGGGGCATTTAGTGTGATTGCCAAACATTGAGTTATCATGAAGTTTGGGACCTTGCGAATCAGAAAAATCTCTGGAGAAGGCCGGTTTCTGCTCCTAACCTTCTTGCCACAAACTACTCTTAATGCAGGTAAAATTACTCACAAACCCTAATATAATGCTTACAAGGGGACAGGGAGGGAAAAAATTGCATGAAATAAACCTACACTATGAGTGGTTATACACCAAGAAGGAGTGCTAACCACTTCTCTCAACCTACAAAACAATGAAGAATAAACTTGGAAAGGGTGGTCAAGCACCAAAAACAAACTTACATATATTCATCATTCCCAAATGCGCACAACACATCTAAACCTTGAAATGAACAAGAAAGACACACATATCCTACATACATAATGAGAGAAAGGGAAAAGTAATGAAAACAATGCAAGGATTGACAACTGAAGCACAAACACTATTTTATCAGTTTGAAGTAATTCCACATTATATAGTTATAACAAGAGGAGACATGAAGCCATTATATGATTTGGAGGATGGCTTGAAGCCCCAAAGGAATAGGGGTTGCATGATAGAAGAGAAAATGACCAACCCTTTTTTCTTCCACCCCATTACAATATTTATAGAAGATTTTTTAGGAGAGGAGAGGGAGAAAGAGAACCTCAAAATTGCTCCAAAACGCATAAAAATTCATTGCTTAATCTACAATGAGTGTTTGAAGATTTACAAAATCCTTTCCTCGTTAATTGTATGCCTTGTGCAAGAAAAAATATTCTCTAACTGCACCTGGGTGTAGTCCTTAACTCTTGTAGCTTCATCATGACCTATTCTTCCACCTACCTCATTAATGGATATTACCTATTAATCATTGTTTTCTAATTTTGGAGGTCTAGAACCCCTAAAATCCCAAATTTTATGCTCCTGGGATGTAGATATTCTCTCCATGATTACAACTACTAGCATTTTGTCCAAAATAGACATTTCAGGCTTAAGTTGTGCAATTTAAGGTTATTGTGGCTTCCTACAATTGCTAGGTTTTAAAACCTTCTAAAATCCCATTTTCCATGGCTCCATTGCAAATATTTCATTCTCAGCTTTCCGTTGACTATGATATTGCAAGATTTCGACACCTGGGGTTCAAATTATAGCGTTTTGAGTAAAGGGGGGAGGAAGGGGTAGTTTAACCCATTTCAAGCCATGCATGGTTTTTTTGGTGAGCCAGCTCGGCGAGATGAGCTTAATTCATTCATATTTCCCATGTTAGGATTCTTCATTTTTGTTCCTGACTCTGAAAAATACCCATTTTCAGACTTCCCCGATCTATCCCCTACCTTGCAATTACTTCTACCTCACATTTATTGTATCGTTGTTGGCCAGATCCCTTGACATTGTTTTCATTCGCATAGTTTTGATTTGAAATGTCTTCCACATTGTACATTCAACATTTTCCAAGTTGATTTGTATATGAGTGAGCCACCTCAGATTACCCTTCCATCTGTCATCTATTGACCTGGGCTACTCATGTTGTGTTGAAATTCGCTATTCGGCCCCCTCCCTGAAACTAACATTTCTTTGCATTTCCACACCATTACATACATTTACACTTGGTGAGTTAGTACTTGATTCCATGTGGAATTGTTTTGAAATAGCTCACCTAAATTAACTCACCGACCTTGTATATGATCCTAACGGCCTGCCACATCCTCAACTTGATGGGTGAGTTAATGCTTCCCATGCCTAATTCTTATTCATTAATGAAATCTGAAGACCTCTCCAGCCTCGAGTCCAAACACCTGGCCACTTTAGAACTTAGCATCCTGTTGGGTTTCAGAATGGAACAAGGGTTGAAACCGCAGTCAAGGGACAAAAAGCCCCTCCTCTATAATAGGAGAGGTTCCCTTATTAAAAGAAATAAAAACAAATGTACAGATATACAACTTTCAATGTTTGGACCTTGATATCCTGGAATGTTTTCATACTTAAAAGATTATTAATCAGAAGGAATGGAAGAAAATAGAGATGGGAGAAGGAAGAAAACAACAATGCTTTTGGGAAATATAGATAGTAGAGTATCTCCCTACTCACATTGAACCAAGAAAATATAGAAAAGGATAAATTACTTCACCACTGGCACAAATCTACAGACAGAAAGTTCCAAAAGATTCACACAGACCAGAACAAAAAGTTTCTATTGAATGCAAAACAAATGATACCTCGAATCGAGTAAGGAGAGAGAAAGATATAACAGAGGAAAATAAGAAAAGAAAGAACTTCTGCATTGAATTATTTTAGAATTTACAACTTCCCAGAAAACTAGAATCCCTTTTTCCCATGGCCAAAGCCATATATTTATAACAATTCGTATACATCCATACTTTGTCCCCAAGAAAAAAATATCTGAAAGGGATAACTTTTGTTCTAGATCCGCTTTTGGAAAGTGACATGAAACAGACATACTCATGAAAACCAAAGGTTCAAAAAGGTGAATATTTCATTAGTTTGAGCATGATTATTTTAGCAGGGGACATCTCATGACTTTCTCCTTCATGTGGTCCTGCCATTTTTACCTTTTAACCACTTTCATAACACTCAAGTGCTTACTGGTTAGTTTTATCCCTTTTTTTATCACGTATGGCAGATAAAATCCACTTTCTAAAAATCAAACTTTACATCTCTTTAAACTTATCGATTCAGCTTCAAAACCAATCCAAAACACATTTCATGAAGGAACAACAAGGAATCAGAGAGAAAAGAAAGGAGAATGATCCATTTTATTGTTTTACAGAGCTCTGGTTCGTTAATGGTGATAAAAACTAGAAGAGGGCATTTGGCTATCTTTTCCCCCTTCTACCTTCAAATTTGAACCCTACACGTGGCAAGATCCAAGCAACGACGGCCTTGGGGGAGAAAATTTGCATTTCTTGACATTTGGGAGAAAAAGTGCATTTTCTCGATTTTATCTGCGCCCCCCCGCCCCCCCCCCCCCCCCCCCCCCGCGCATCTCTGCCTAAGGCCGGACATGTGGTGCTGTCTGAGAAGTTGAGGAAATGCAGTTCAAACCTCCACGGGCTCATTTTTATGATTTCATTCTTCGACACGTTTCCCTTCCTAATTGACTGTGGGCCTTAACTTAGAAATTTTCCCCTTCGCATGAGTAGGGCCACGGGCCATTTTAGAACTTTTCACCCTTTGTGGAAACAAGGCTAAAATTCCCAAAGTCCTTCGCCGGTCTACCAAAGAATCTATGAACTGAAAAATGGCCACGTGCCCTTTCTGATTCTTCAACACGTGAGATCACCTGATTGGTTGCGGGGAAAATTGAGAGGACAACATGTCCTTCAGATTTTTGGAAATTTTTTTTGGGGGTGTGAGCATTGTTTATCACTCAAACTACCTTGAAACTTTGAAAACCTAACGCCTCATTATTCGATGTTGACCCATGAATCCCAAATTGGGACTTCAAAGATCCATCATTTCTTGGTTTTCTTCTTTCAATCTTGAAGACGATCTCTCTTGTTGATTGTGCTAAAGTTACGTGGCCTTCGGCCTTCTTAGCCCTTCCATACATGGCCCACTCAATTCTCTAAAGTATAAATCATTGATTTCACTGATCCATTTGATGTGTTTTTTACCCTTATATGAACTCAGCCACCATTGTCAATTTGTGTGGATCACATATGAGCCCTGAATTTTGTTATTTCTTAGGCTTCGATTGACATCGCTTCTACGTTGGACATTTCCTAGTTTCCGATCTTGTTTACTTAACCCCCTTACTTCTGGAAACATTGCATTGTTCTCCCAAGCCCTCACCCGTTATGTCTACCAGCTTAATGCAGGTGAGTCGATCTTCCTTTCGTGAGTCAAACTCTGGCCAATGTGACTCGGTCCTTCACTCGGCTACCTATGTGCATGAGCTATTCCAAATGAGCTCACATAGTTCAATGTCGAGACTCCCACTGTGAGATTGTGCCAATATATATCGGCTTTCTTTTCTTTTTTGCACTGTTTCCCGAATGAGCTCTTTGCTATGCATATCAAATAGGCTCGTACGAGCCTTTTCAACACTGTGCCTTTCAATTTAATTGTGGGCTGAGCTATTTCCTTCACATCAAATCAGCTTTATTATCTTTCCTATGCCCTCAACTTGAGGAGCTCGCTATTACTTCCATGGCCGACCTGGGTTTCGGCTCCCCCACAATGCATGGTCTGAGTTCACCACTATGCCTAAGCTCGACCTCTTTCATTCAATGCCGACTCTTCCTTGGCTCAGCCGAACCACTTTCATTAGTTCCCACTGACATGATCCACCTCACATAACACAACACCTTGAATCTAACAAGCTCACCAAGCTATTCGATGAGCTAACTTTTAGCTCAGTCCTTTTGGAGTCATTTTGGCATTTTTAAAGCATTATTTTTTATTCCTCTAGGGATTTTTTGAATTTCTCGGATCAGGAGATCGTGGAGACCTATTAGGATTCCCAAGAACTAGATTTTGTAATTTTTCCCATCTTTCTCGTTTTCTCCTTATGCGGGCCCATCGGGGGCTCACCTTTCATCATTTTCCCGAATCGATCCTTAAAGATCGAGACCAAGAAGAGGAAGAATTCCCCAGATGATTTCAACCTCATGAATCCACCGAATGTGCTTCCTAGGCTCCAGAAACTATCCATAGCCCAGGTCACCTATAGGGTCTGCTTAGGTTCTTGTCATCCAATTTGGCCCAAGTGGCAAAATTGGATAATAGGCGCTTTGGAAAACATCCTGACAAGTGGGATATTTCTTAAGTAAATGAGATAAGGAGACTTGATAACCCATGATAGGGGAAAATTAGGATCCTAAGCGTGAAGAGATTCAAGTTCACCAAAATGATTAACTAAAAATAAACTATATGGAAGGAAAATAGTTATGATAGTTAATCTAAATAGGAGGATTAAAACGTTGTAAATGACTATCCTAAAGTAGTATAAAACACACAAATAATTAAATCTAATAGAAAAAATCCCCAAGTATGCAAATATTTGAAAGGAAATGACTTAGTTGTTTCCTGGAGACTATCACTATAGTGCCCACTTCCCTTTGACACCTTTTGATATTGATTATGACACTTTCGACTATATTTATGGACATTATTGTAGCATTTGAGTTGGCATGATGTTAGAGGTTAGAGAGCATGAATTGTTGTTGATTTTGATTCATATATGATGCATAGGGATAATTGGTGACATTTTATACTGATGTTGACATGGTGGTGGTGGTGGTGGTGGTGGTGGTGTGTGTGTGTGTGTGTGTGTGTGTGTTGTTGGACGTGTTATTTTGTCATATTGAGTAGACCTAGAAAATTAAATTAATCTTGTGATCTTATGATTATGGATGAAACTATAAATGATATCGTTACTTGCTTGATGATGTGTTGATTTATATATATATGACTTTGGAATTATATTGTATATTTATTATGGATGATTTGATGCGGCCACAAGGCCGAAGGAGGTTTTTGTGTTTTTGCAGGTAAAACATGTCACAACAAACATCAGGGAATTGTAGATCAACCACATTTGGAAGTCTAGATGAATTCAACAAGGGTCACCATGGCAACGTGTATTTGTTCATTTGGTTTGTTGTTAGGGGTTCCCATGGGGGGGATCACCTTTAAATGTGACCAAGGGGTTATGTGTATTCTTTTTATTGTGTTCTCCTTATTTTATTTTAGTATGTGTTTATTTAGTGATGTATTCTCCCCTTCATTATTTATTTATTGGTGTCAAGATTAGTGAGTAATCATGTTGTTAAATTAATTAAATGGGTCAAAAGAATGTATTTATTAGAGTTGATGGCTCTCAGGATTATGTGTTGTAAGAGGTGTGTAAGTAACCTTGGACTATGAAACACTCCACCTTCCTTTTAAAATTCGGATATGTCCTTAGGGACTGATTTTGGAGGCTTGCGGGACAAGTTAAACTTGTCCCACACCTCTTAAATTGTTACACCAACCCTACCTATGGGTTGGAGGGTCAAAATTAGCCCTTATTATGCATTTTGGGAAGACCAGTTGTAAGTTTTAATTGCACTATCTTACATGAATTTAATTTTGGTCCTTGGGGTGTGGACTTTTTTATGTGTGGTAGAAAAATGTCATTTATTCATCCACTTCTTTTTATTATGCTTTGGAGTTTGAAGTTGAATTGTGAGGAGGAGTTGAAGATGTGTGATGTGGCATCCTACCTAGACCCACCTCATCCTCCTCTCTCCCTCTCCTTTTTATTCGGATTCCTTGTCTTGTTTTGGGGGTTACTTGACTTGATTGCTCCTTTTGGGGACTTGATACTTTTGGTCTCTTCTTTTGTAAATCAAACCTATGGGCCCGAAATTTTCTTAGGGGAACTTTTTGCAAAAAAAACAAAAAGTCACAAATTCCTCCATGGCCCCGCATCCCCACTTATTTTCTCTTGGGAAAGCACTTCTATGGGTTCACGGGGCCTGCACCTTCTAACTTTACCTTTTTGAAAAGGATGAAAAATATTAAGTCTTTCCGACAGCCGACCACCCCGCAACCAATGAGGGTCTCCCACATGGCTTCTTTGGGCGTCAACGAAGGCACAGATGGTTTTGTCCCTTATCGCTTTTGGAAGTGAATTGGCAAAAATTCCTAAATTTCCCCCATCGGACCGCCTTCCCGCAGGTCACTGTTGGATTGACATGTGGCATTTCTTGGCATCGGCAAAGGCACGGTTTGTTTTTAACCATTGTGCCTTTTAACGCAAATGCTAATATTTCTAAGTTTTCCCCACTAATCCACTCCCCCGCTAGAAACTTTAGGCATGACACGTAGCGTCCCTGGGCGTCGGCGGAGGCACGGGAATTTTTGAACCTTTTTTCCCTTTCAAATAAAAAGATATAAAATCTAAATTTCTAAATTTCCTCTGATGACTCGCTTTCCCTCATGGGCTTAACAATGTGCCATGTGTCCCTTACGCCTTTGGGGATAATTTTCTTCCCCAAGTCCACGGGCTCACCTTTGGGGAAAATTTTCTTTCCTGTGCCTGCAGGCTTGCCTTTGGAAAAAAAATTCTTCCCCAGGCCTACAGGCCCACCTTGGGAAAAAAAAATTCCCTAGGCTTGCAGGCCCGCATTTGGGGAAAATTATCTCCCCCAGGCCCGTAGGCCCGCCTTTGGGAAAATTTTCCTCCCTAGGCCCATCGGTCTATAACTTAAGAAATATGAGGAGTTAGAAGGACTTCTTTATATCATTGGAAAGAGGAAGAAATTTCCTACATCATGGAAATGTTTTCAAGAAATATTGAGTGCATTAAATATGTGAAAAATTAGAATGAAGTCCAAGGATGAGTCTGAGAGTGGGTAAGTGGGAAATTACCCCCTTTTAACTTAAATGTATAACTCTAGAGCATGTGTTAACCTTTTTTAAGGGTCGCGTGAGGAGATAAGGGAGTGTTTTCTATCCCATGTTATTAAGAACCTTGGTTATGGATTAGACCTAGGAAAATTAAATACCTTGGGCAATTAATTTTTTTGGCCCTTGACCTTCTAAAATTAATTAAGGAACATTTAAATATAGTGTTAAATTAATTATTTATTAAATTAACACCTAAGAGAAATTTAACTATATTGGGGTTAACTATACCCTTTAATTTTGTAATGTGGATCTAATGTTTATTATAACGGGAAAATTTATGTATTAATTATTATTGACTTTGACTCTTTTCGTGACAACTGTTGCTTGAAGCCTGGTAGTGGACACATTTTTCAAAAAAAAAGAAAAAAATTATTCCATAATTTTTTATCTAAACCTAGGTTGTTCTTGGGTCTTGAGTGGTCATTTTAGAGAGGCGTTACACTTGGTATCAGAGTCGTAAGTTCAAAGCTTGAACCCTTGGGCACACTAGAAAACTTGAGACATGAACATAAAACCTAGTACAATACTGAACCTAGCACACTGTTAAACCTAGAAAATAACTTTGTTTGGAAATTATATAATTTAGTGAACATGGAAAACTAAAAAAACCTAGGATAATGAAATAACTCTCGCTTGGGTCTATGCATGAGGTGTAGACAAGATAAGGGGTCCTTTCACATAGATCTAGACTAGCCACCACCAGATCATGTTGTAGCAGCCATCCTACCCCAGATTTTGCAGACACTCTAGGATGTTAATGTTGCTTTACGCAAAGGATCCGTGGGAGGAAATTCAGCTAGACATGATAGGGAGCCATCAGTTGAGGCTCAGGAACCTTCCTGACACAGTGATGATTACAGAGCAAAGAACTCCCACATGGAGTCAGCCAAAGTAGATTCACCATAGAAGGGGCAGGGAGACCGGGTTTCAGGACATAGGGATAGGTATCAAAGCCCTAGCGTTAGGGATGAGCATGCAGAGAGGCCTAGAGGTGACTTGACTACAGTTGCAGAGCATATTAGGGAGATCCTGAAGCTACGATGATCTCATTATTCTAGAGACACATGTGGATTTCAGGCAGAGGCCTGGTTAGTGAGCTTGAGAGGGTGCTTCAAGCTCTACCCTTGTTCTAGAAACACCAAGGCTCATGTTGTAATCCACCTTCTGAGGGATGTACCTAGTTTCTGGTGGAGGATTGAGGAGTAAAAGCTCCATGTTTATTCAGAGATAGTTACCTGGGAGCACTTTGGGGAGCAGTTCAGGAGTAGGTACTTATCATGGAGGTTCATATAATAGAGGATAGATGAGTTTCACGACCTCTGATAGGAATCTCTAACTGTAGCTGAGTATAAGAGTCAATTTCTGGACCTACTCCACTATGTCGACTACATGCAGGATGAGTAGGTGTGGATCCATAGATTTATCCGAGGCCTGAATGTAGACTTGGGTGGCACGGTGTGTATCCATTATTTGCAGACATTAGCTAAGGCCATTGAGAAAGCCTATATAGCAGAGGAGACTCAGGGAAAGAAACAATAGGCTAGAGACCGAGTCTGGAACCGCATCCAACAGATGCAGGACAGCCGATCGAGGGGGTCATCTCCTCCTCCTCATGGTGGACAGGGTTCATCATAGTCATCTTTTAGACCAAAACAACACTAGCAGTAGTAGTCTCACCCACATTATACAACTCCGTAGAGGTTTGATGCACAAAGGGTTTAGAGTATGGGGCCTCCTCCTAGGGGTCCCATTAGGACCCAGTGTACATCGAGAGCTCAGTCAGTAGAAGCTCATCAGCAGAGACCTCAGTAGTCCATAGCCGAATCATCAGGATCCACAACACAGACCTCTAGATTACTGGTTGGAGCTACTACTCATGGGAGAAGATCTAAAGGATGTTTTGGTTGTGGTGTTACTGGAATTTTTGGAGAGACTGCCCATAGAACCCTAGTAACAAGGGTAAGACGTAGATCTCAGACCCTACTATTGGTGACATGGGGTGCAGTCATTGGATCTATGCAGTGGTCGAGAACCACTAGGCTGAGCACCAGAGTACCATGATTGAGACTACAGGTAGTATTGGTGGTTTTCCTACCTCCATTCTATTTGACTCTGGTTCTTCTTATTCTTTTATCACACCATCTTTGGTATACCAATGCAGGTTGGTAGCAGTGAGGCAGGGTCTTATTTAGGACATCGAGATGGATTTTGGAGCCAATATCTCTGTAGACTCCCTAGTTAAGGAGTGTGTAGTGGATTTGGGACCCTTCACCACCACCTTGGATCTTCGTATCCTTCTGTTGCATTTATATGGGGTCATTTTAGGCATGGACTGGTTGTCTACACATAGAGCCAAGGTAGATTGTTACCATAAAATTATATCATGTTCTAATGATCTAGGAGTTGAGTCGGTGATAGTAGTGGTTAGGAGACCCATTTCCATTCGCACCATCTCCACCATGCAGCTTAAGTAGTGTGTGTGATGGGGTTTTTAGTTGTATTTTTGCACAGTTAGTGACCAATCGGAGGATGGATCTAGTGGATCTAGTGAGCTATCAGGGGTAACACCCCCATGTGAGATAGATTTTCACATAGATCTGGTTCCAGGAGCATAGCCTATCTCACGACCACCTTATAGGATGACTACCCTTGAGCTCTACGAGCTCAAGTTGTAGCTAGAGGTAATTTTGGAGAAAGGCCTAATCCATCCTAGTGTATCCCCTTAGGGTGCACTGGTGATTTTTGTAAAGATGAAGGATGGATCCTTACGGTTGTGTATTGATTATCGCCAGCTGAGAAAAGTAACGATCGAGAATCATTATCCCCTTCCACGCAGTGATGATTTATTTGATCAAATGAAGGGAGCAAAAATTTTCTCCAAGATATACCTTAAGTCAGGTTATCATCAGCTAAGGATTATGGAGGCAAACATTTATAAGATTTCCTTTTGTATGAGATTTGGCCACTACGAGTTCATAGTGGTGCCTTTCGGTTTGACGAATGCCCCCGCAGTGTTTATGAGCTTGATGAATGGAGTATTCAAGACATTCTTGGATTGCTTCATGCTCATCTTCCTTGATGGAATTTTTATTTACTCATGTACGTGTGAGGGGCACCTTCACTAGGTTCTTTAGTTTCTTCGTGAGTAGAAACTTTACGAAAACCTAGAGAAGTATGCCTTTTTTCAGATCGAGGTGTCATATTTGGCCCACATCATTTCTAGGGAAGGTATTTCCATCAATCCTATCATGATTCAAGCTATTATGGATTGGCCAGCACCCACTAGTGTGACAGATGCACACAGCTTCATGGGCTTAGCAGGTTATTATAGGAGATTTTTTCAGGACTTCTCTCGGGTTGCACACCCCATCACTTCCCTTCAGAGGAAAGGGAAGAATTTTGTTTGGTTAGAAAAATGTGAGCAGGCATTCAGGACACTAAAGGAATGCCTCATGACAGCTCTTGTTCTTGTAGTGCTAGATCCATAGGGTGAATTTTTTCGTATGCACGGATGCTTCTTTGGTAGGAGTCAGGAGTGTGTTGATGCAGGAGGGCAGAGTAATTGCTTTTGAGTCTCAAAAACTAAAGGATTATGAGATCTATTATCTGAATCATGATCTTGAGCTTTTGGAAGTTGTTCACACCTTGGTTCGATGGAGACACTTCATTCTGGGCTGGATATTTACACTCAGGACTGATCACTTAAGTCTTCACCACCTCTTCACACAGTCCAATCTCAAAGCTCGTCAGCGGCGTTGGATAGAGTTACTTTGTGAGTACGACATGGAGATAGAGCATGTGAAGGGGAAGGATAATTTGGTTACAGATGCCCTTAGCAGACAGAGACATGTGGTTATGGGCACCTCAATGAGCACAGATTTCAAGAGCAGGATTTTACAATAGCTTCCTCACGATAATTTCTACATTGCAGCTAGAGCAGAGATCGAGTCCCAGAGACCCCTTGAGGGGAATTTTAATGGGTTTTCATTGGAGGAGGATGGCCTTCTTAGGCACAAATGTTGTATTTACATTCCCAAAAATGGATGCTTGAGGTAGGACATTCTGACTTCAGTACATCCTGTACCCTATTCATCCCATCCTACGGTGAAGAAGATGCACACCACTTTGAGACAATTGTATCATTGGATGGGACTTCATAGAGACATGGCTCAACTTATGTCACACTGTTTAGAGTGTTAGAAAGTGAAGGTTGAGCATCAGCATCCAACTGGCCTTATCTTTCTGCATGCTATACTATGAGATATCCCTTATGGGATACCACTTAAAAATGCACAAAATATTGAAAATTTGTAGCCAAATAAAATACTAATTTTTACAGATTTTTACAGTAAGGACATCGAATTAAAGAATATTAATATCTCCCAAAATATCCATTCAAATTACTTGAAAATTTAAAGAGGGCTTGCTAATACTATAAAGGACATAATAAAACTATTTTTGGAGTTTTACAAAAACTAAAATGCTGCAAGAAAAATCACAGCATGCCCTAGAAAACTGGAAAACCTCAAAGGTTCGTAACTCTCCAAATACAAGAGCAAAAATGATGAGACTTTGGAAATAACATTAACAAATATAGGAAAATCCATTTCAACCTTCAGATTTGAAAATGGATAACTGTAAAACCCTACAAATAAAGGTTGCAGGTTGCCTCACTTAGGGAAGGGTGGGAAACCGATGGAGATGCCTTCAAAGTGATGCTAAGCCCTGCGTAAATGGCTGTCGTAAATCGGATCTAGAACACCGATGACATCTTCCCCAAATGCCACAAAAATCCTCATACCCTTCTTCTGAACCCTCTGATAATATCTCTATAACACATTCCTGTAAACGGCTCCAAAATGACAATCTAGGGTAGATCTCTCACTACCGAAGAATGCCCTGCTAGCTAGGGATGAGTATTTCACCACTAAAGCTAGGGTTCATGTGGGATTTCAATCCACAAGCTGTAGACTTGCAAACAATAGTTGCATGTGAAGGAGAATAATTATTTATGCCAAAATTCCTTTTTCTTTCTTCCCCATCTCCTTATATACTTCTCCAAGGCAAAAGAGCCCCAATAAACCCCAGTCACATTTTTCTCTTGGAAGGGTCAATAAAATAAAGGTAACTTAAGTTACTTTTCCCCTTTTTAGTTTTCATGGTCGAAAAGTGACCCTCAATGCAAAATTAGAATATTACGTGTCATGTGGCCCCTTCCTAAGGACAAAACATAGTATCTAGTCCCTCCAAAACACTTTATGCTTATGTCAATGAAAAAATATAACAAAATGGACTAGATATTCATACACAAAAGCTTCCCATGTCCCTAGCTCCTAGGGTATGACCATGGCCTAGACTCGAATTGGCCCTTAGGCCTTAGTCGTAGGAAAAGGGGACATTACAATCCTCCCTTCCTGAGAAATTCTTGACCCCAAACATTATCCTTTCATGCTATAGGAGATGAAAACCATGCTGTAAGTTTCTCCACCTCACCCTGCCATCAACCAAAGATTGGTGTAATCTGAAGCAACCAAGAAACCCCATGTAGTCATCATGACTTCCATATTGTATCGAGAGCAATTTTTTCCGGGAAGTATAATGATACCCAAAATGACTCTCCACTAGTACCCACATGGGGATTGCCAATCTTTCCAATCCTTTCCACTTTGATGCCATATTCGTAGGACTCATCACTATCTCTCTACTCAACTCTTGGGTACGAAAGCCCACCCTGAATCTTAGAGAGTTCCTTGGATCAACATGTGAAATAACCCGTATACGCAAAAAGTGTGTAAACTCTCCCACATGACACATATTGCTCTGAGATTACAACTCCTCATAATGTATCTCAATGTGTCCCATGGGGAGAAAACCCCAAGATTCCGGTACATGGTCAACTGAAAATGTCAACTCCACATAGTTCACCTCCTGTGATTAGTGATGACCTACTAAATAACCACGTAACTGAGTTAACTCCATCCCTCCACTGACTAGCACATGGGTGAAATACCCACCATGCCTAGAAGTAATAAAATACAAAGAACTGCTATCCCATGGTGACTCAGAACATGATGAACCTATAAGCTCCAATTTTTTATAATGACAAACCATACATCCTTGTATGAAGTTGGGGATATCCTCCCTCAACCCATGCCATCTGAACCTCTCTAATATGAGCCTGTAGGTCTCATAAAATCTTAGGTGTCCGGTCACAAGAGAACAATGCATATGTTGCAATATCTCCATCCTCAACCCTAAGTATGAAACAAGGTATAATCTACCATGATAGAATATCATCTCATCCTCCAATCTATAGGTGTCATCCTATATGTGACAATCAAGAATCTCACAAGTGTGTCAGTTCTTGGAGTGCTCAACAAGAAAATAAGATCTCTAGTCTACCGTCCCCTTAGATAACCAACATAATGATAAACTATGATGGTCTAAACCTATTACCCAAATCTTTGTAACTGTCTGTTGTGCAAAATTATTGTTCTCATCCACATCCATCATACTCCACATCCATCCGTAATAGTAAAAATCCTCACCATGCCGGAACGTCCTCTACATCCTCTCATCTGTAACCACCCTAGGTGCTGCATGTAGATAATCCTCTCAAAATCACATTCCTACCCTCAGACTTAAACTTTATCTCTATAATCTAAATGTTAGTCTGAGACTCACCAAGAGAGTGAAACCACTACACTCCCAACACTATATTTGTCACTCCCATACTAACAATGTGGAAATAATCGATAACTGTATAGTTAACCATTGGCTACAACCCGTCGTGTGCATCTCATAGACTCTCCATTGGCTACAACCCCATTGAAGCCCTCAAAATCCTCTATCTGTAATCCTCACCTCTCAACCAATGAGGCATCAATATAGTTATGGGTTTCCCCACTATTAATGAGTACCCCAACTTGTTGACCTTGTATAACTCCTCTAATCCTAAATGCCTTATACACAAGAGTACTAGTCAATGTGGCTATAATCTCCCAAGGAAAATTCTCCTCCTCCTACCCCGCATTAGCACTATCCAATGCAACCCTATCTCCATCATCCATCTCGCGAGTCTCCAACTCCTCAATTCTGTCACCCTCACTCTCCTTGAATACCTCAATGAATTGGGCCTTCGAAACATAGTTTCTTTCTCCTTAACTCATACATTTCCTCATGAGAAATGATTGGCTTCTTAGCCACCTTCTGTCTCCATAGAGGATCCTTCTATTGAAGTTTGTCTGATTCAATTGGAGGTTCCCTTTGCTAAACATGAGGTGGAACGCTCGACTTTGGAGTGGATAAGTCCAAGCTTCGAGCTCTCCTAACAAAATTGTGCAAAGAAGAAGGTTCAAATGCCTTCACAAACCCAGCAAGAGCACTAGTCAAACCTACTATGAATAGTGAAATCAACCCCATCTCCGTGACATCAGGTACCATGACTAATAATATTTGAAAATATGTGATGTACTGATCCAAGGGACCAATTTGTCTCAAATGAGTCAACTCACTCAAATACCTGTCAGGGTCCCTCCTATCAAATTTGCTCACCAACCTTTACACGAACTCTGCGTAAGTAGTAATGTGTATGTGTCCCTATGTAATTGACCAATGATGCCACCAATCATGAGCTTCTCCATCGAGATGTAATATTTCAAACTTAATTGAATCTTACTCACGCATAGGATTCAAGTTAGAGTATGTCTTCAAATTTTGAACCCGAGACTGTGCAGTACACTTCTTAGAACCATCAAAGTGTGGAATGGAAATTTGTCCCAATCTCTTCTATAACTCTGATAGCTGTATCTAATGATCTCTCTTGGGTCTACTACCAATATTCATTTTGTAATATTCTTGGAATGGAATGTTGTTATTAAAGACCTCACTCAAGGTTTGGTACCTCTCCCAACAAGACTCCTCATCCAAAATATCTACTGGTTGTTGTACTTATGAAACTTTTGGATCCTTCAAGAAACATTGTTCATGAAGCCCCAAATGCCTGACAGAAGAATGGGTAGGCTGCTACCCTAAATGTCCACTCTCACCCCTTTGACACTATTGTCCCATATTGCTATTTTCTCCTCTCATTATGAATTCTGTTATACACCGTCCCGCAGACTGAAGATGATTAGAAAATATTCTCTTACTCTTTTTAGCAATCAGAAAACCAATGCTAGTACCTTCAGAGGTAGTCTACCTTCTTGCAGCAGAGTCTCGAATGAAGATATCATGCTTGCCAACAAGTTTGTAATCCCAAAAGACACATTTGAATTCCTTCTTTTTCTTATGAAACCAGTCACAAAGTCTTCAAAATTAGAATTGATAGTTTTGGATGATTGCCACATATTACCAGGACCCCATACCTTATAATGCCCATGAACCCTTGTATGATGTAAGGTCTTCTATATTTGCTTCTCTTGTATCTCCTCATAAAGAAGATCATCACTCTTTGTCTTCATGATGAATTGACTTTGATGTACCAAATTCTTAGCATTTTTATTGATAATAGGTTGAATACCATAATGATAAAACTGTTGTAATGATACAGGATGAAGATAATGAAAAACTTATGTGCTACTACTAACCTCCTTATAAAGATATCATCAAAAGGTTCACCTTCTATTTCTGATTTAGAAACCACCAAAACACCATCCCTTAGAGTATCCTCATCAAGATTGGTCTCTAAAATGACTTGAATTTTCTACCACAAATCCTGAGCATTCTGGTCTACAATGGGCTGAAATTCTTCATAAATCAGATTATCATGAGTTGTTAGTTTGGAAATTGCAACAATGTGTAATTCCACACAAGTGTCCATGTGAGGCTCCTCCTCATGTGCCAGCTGCTCCATAGAGTCTTCTTTTGTGGGTGTAGAATTCCTTGCATCATTTTCCCACATATTTTCCTTAAACTCTTGTAAGTGTTGTCTTACTTGAGCGGTTATTAATCTAGCAGCTCTAGCTCTGCTATTCCATTCCTCACACCGTTTAAGAGTTTCCATTACATCCTCCTTGCTTGCATATACAAATTTCTTCTCCTGAGATGGAATAATTTCTCTGACAAGAAAAGTTTCACTAATGTAATTATTTTTCTCAATGGAAATCATACCTTTTTCTCTAGAAGCTTCTTCTTCTTCAAATGAGTTCTTTTTTAATTCAGGTAGCTACATATGATGACCTTGCTTGGGCTTTCTACAAATATTCATCATGCAATAATCTAGAAATGGCATATTATCTCTAAAACCCTTACTCAAAAATTGATATTTCCTCCAACAAGAATCCTCATCAATCACCTCTATTGGCCGCCCTTTTTCACTGTTCTCACCATTTTTGATATTGTCCCTAGATCTTCTTTGATTCAAATTCTGAGTGAGTTGGCTCAAATAAAGGTTAGTGGCTTCCTGTTGTTTCACCATGTTGGTGAACATTTTCTTCATAAAACCCACATTGAGATCTTTCCAAGCTACCATATTTAACCCACACATGCTAAAGGAAAAACAACTCTGATAACACTGAAATATCCCTTATGGGATAACACTTACAAATTCACAAAATATTGAAAATTTGCAGCCAAATAAAATATAGCAAGGACAACGAATTAAATAAAATTAATATCTCCTAAAATATTCACTCGAATTACTTGAAAATTTAAAGAGGGATTTCTAATATTATAAAGGACATAATAAAACTATTTTTGGAGTTTTACAGAAATTAAAATGCTTCCAAAAAAATCACAGCATGCCCTAGACAGCTGGACAACCTCAGAGGTTCGTAACTCTCTAAATATAAGAGAAAAAATTATGAGACTTTGGAAATAACATTAACAAATATAGGAAATGGCATTTCAACATTTAGATCTAAAAATGGATAACTAGAAACCCTCCAAATAAAGCATATAGGTTGCCTCACTTGGGCAATGGTGGGAAACTGATGGAGATGCCTTCAAAGTGATGTTAAGCCTTGCCCAAATGGGTGCCATAAATCTGATATGGAACCCCTTTGATATCTTCCCCAAATGCCCTAAAAATATTCAAACCCTTCCTCTAAAACATTTGATAATATCTCTATAACACAGTCCTGTAATTTGCTCCAAAATGACAAGCTAGGGTAGATCTCTCACTACCGAAGAATGCCCCACTTGCTAGGGATGGGTGTCTCACAACTAAAGCAGGGTTCCTGTGGGATTTCACTCCATAAGTTGTAGACTTGCAAACAACAGTTGCACATGAAGGAGAATAATTTTTTATGCCAAAAGACCCTTTTTCTTTCTTCCCCATCCCCTTATACTTATCCAAGGCAAAAGAGCCCCAATAAACCCCAATCACTTTTTTCCCTTGGAAGGGTCAATAAAATAAAATTAACTTAAGTTAATTTTCCCCTTTTTAGTTTTTATTGTCCACAAGTGACACTCAATGCAAAATTAGAATATTACATGTCATGTGGCCCCTTCCTAAGGATAAAACATAATATCTAGTCCCTCCAAAACACTTTATGCTAATGTCAATGAAGAAATATAACAAAATGGACTAGATATTCATACCCAAAATCTTGCCGCGTCCCTAGCCCCTAAGGTATGACCAAGGCCTAGACTCAAATTGGCCCTTAGGCCTTAGGCATAGGAAAAGGGGACATTACATACTAGAAAGTAAATGGGACACCATTTCCATGGACTTTATTGTTGGGCTATCGATATCGAGATACCACCATGATGCTATCATGGTCACGGTGGATAAATTGACAAAAGTCACTCATTGTTTTTCAGTAAAAACCACCTATACAGCGACTATTGTGTCACGAGTGTATCTTGATGAGATTTCTAGGTTACACAGGATTCTATAGAAGATTATTTATTACCGTGACCCTTTGTGTTCCCACTTTTGGACAACCATGCAACATGCCCTTGGGACAAAGATAAATTTCAGCACAACATACCACCCTTAGACTGATGGACGGACTAAGCAGGTAAATTAAATCTTAGAGGACATGCTTAGGATGTATGTTATGGATCACCAATCGATATGGGAGGAGTATCTGTACTTGGTTGATTTTTCCTACAATAATAATTTTCAAGGTTTGATATGCATGGCTCCTTATCAAGCATTGTATGATAGAGAGTGCAGGTTACCTCTTCACTGGGATGGGTTAGAGAACAAGGTTTCTCTTGGACTATCTCTATTAACAGACATGGAGTAGAAGGTGGTTATGATCAGAAAGAGACTGTAGGAGGCATAGAACAGACATAAGAAGTATGTCGATTGGCATAGGACTGGCCATAGTTTTGCTGTGGGCATGAATGTTTTCCTTCGTGTCAGGCCACATAAGATCCCTATCCATTATGGAAAAGGTTCTAAGTTAGCTCCTAGGTTCGTAGGCCCCTTTGAGATCTTGGATCGTATTGGTCCTTTGGCCTACCATCTAGCATTACCACCTAGCTTGTCTCGCATCCACTTTCAGTGCTTAGGAGATATATTGCATATCCTTCTCATGTGCTAGATTAGACCTCCTTGTAGGTGTAGGATTAGAGGTATCTGATGGCTGAGTCCATTCGCATTATAGAGCATAGGACCCTAGGCCTTCGAGGAAGAGATATTGACTAGGTTCAGGTGCAGTGGGACAGATAAGATGAGACTGTGGCTACATGGGAGGATCCTATTTTTCTACGAGTTCAGCTTCCACACCTGTTCTAGTGACTTCCATGAGGAAATCGAGTCTAAGGGGAGGGGGATGTATTTCCCACTTCCCTTCGACACCTTTTGATATTTATTATGACACTGTCAACTATATTTATGGACATTATTGTAGCGTTTGAGTTGGTATGATGTTAAAGGTTAGAGAGCATGGATTGTTGTTAATTTTGATTCATATATGATGCATGGGTATAATTGGTGGCATTTTATATTGATGTTGTTATGGTGATATATATCTATGTGTGTGTGTGTGTTGTTGTACATGTGTTATTTCGTCATATTGAGTAGACCTAGAAAATTATATTAATCTTGTGATCTTATGATTATGGATGAAACTGTAAATGATGTTGTTACTTGCTTGATGATGTGTTGATATATATATATATATATATATATATATATATATATATATATGACTTTAGAATTATATTGTATATTTAATCTAGATGATTTGATGCAGCCATAAGGGCGAAAGAGGTATTTCTGTTTTTGCAAGTAAAACATGTCATAACAAACATCGGGAGATTAGAGACTGACTACTTTTGGAATTCTAGATGAATTCAACAAGGGTCACCATGGAAATGTGTATTTGTTAGTTTGGTTTGTTGTTAGGGGTTCCCATGGGGGGAATCACCTTTAAATGTGACCAAGGGGTTATGTGTATTCTTTTTATTATGTTCTCCTTATTTTATTTTAGTATGTGTTTATTTAGTGATGTATTCTCCCCTTCATTATTTATTTATTGGTGTCAAGATTAGTGAGTAATCATGTTTTTAAATTAATTAAATGGGTCAAAAGAATGCATTTTTTTAGAGTTGATGGCTCTTGGGGTTATGTGTTGTAAGAGGTGTGTAAGTAACCTTGGAGTGTGAAACACTCCACGTTTCCTTTTGAAATTCGGATCTATCCTTAGGGATTGATTTTGGAGGCTTGTGGGACAAGTTAAACTTGTCCCACACCTCTTAAATTGTTACACCAACCCTACCTATGGGTTGGAGGGTCAAAATTAGCCCTTATTATGCATTTTGGGAAGACAAGTTGTAAGTTTTAATTGCACTATCTTACATGAATTTAATTTTGGTCCTTGGGGTGTGGACTTGGTTTGTGTGTGGTAGCAAAATGTTATTTATTCACCCACTTCTTTTTATTATGCTTGGGAGTTTGAAGTTGACTTGTGAGGAGGATTTGAGGATGTGTGATGTGGCATCCTACCTAGATCCACCTCATCCTCCTCTCTCCCTCTCCTATTTATTCGGATTTCTTGGCTTGTTTTGGGGGTTACTTAATTTGGTTGCTCTTTTGGGGACTTGATACTTTTGGTCGATTATTTTTTTTGAGCTCTGGTAATTCTGAAGAGAGTTAGAGATTTATGGAATGCTTGTGAATTGCTAGAGATTTTAGACTGTTTAGATTGGAAAAAGCTTGTTGTTGAACTTGTGGATCAAGCTCCATCATGGAAAGGTAGGAGTTGGACTCTTGTAAAAAGGTTTTCTTGTTGTATTGTGCCTTTGTGAATGTTTTTTTGAATGTTTGGTATGTTTTTGGCTGGTTGGGTAGATTGCCTAGGTATGGTGTAGGAGAAGACTATAGGGATCTCTTGTTGGGAGGTATTAGAGTTTTGGGGAGGTATAAGTGTTATTGTGGAGGGAGTTTGGGTTTGGGTTCCACCTTGTAAAATAAATAGCTTGCATTTCTTTACTCGTTATGGGGTGCCATAAGAGTGTGGGGAGGCATAACAGAATGGGAGGTATAAGGGGTACTTGGGGGAGGCATAAGGGAATGTAGGGGTTTGAAATGATATATATATATATTGGTTGGTTTATCTTAAGGTGGACACCCATTTCCCCATTGGGAGGTATAAGCAGCTTCCCCCATAGGTCTTGGTCCTTTGGCTTTAGCATGATGAATCCTAAGTGTTGTTTGTTG
Source organism: Taxus chinensis (assembly GCA_019776745.2). Classification (NCBI taxonomy): domain Eukaryota; kingdom Viridiplantae; phylum Streptophyta; class Pinopsida; order Cupressales; family Taxaceae; genus Taxus; species Taxus chinensis. The sequence continues at coordinate 252,462,924 of CM034148.1, read as the reverse complement.
TTTTTTATGTGGTTACAAACTGTAGTATGTATTTTGACTGTGTTCTATATGTGAAGATTTTTTTTGTGTTGTGGAAGCCTATTTTTTGCCATGAGTTGAAATACATATCTTATTGCTTTGTGGTTGGGACTCGAGGGCCAATGAGGAGGAAAAATTCTCCTCTTCATTAGAATTATTGGTTGGGTGGAGAGCATTGCCTCTTCCTCTGTTTGTTGTGATCAATTGAAATGTGGTGGATCTTCTTGTTGTTGTTCTGGAGCTGAGGATGAAGACAAACTTTACAGTTTCTCCTTTTGTTCCTTATTGTGAAAATTCCCACTTTAGGTGGATGGAATTATAATATTATTGTGATGGGAAAGTTGCTCTGTGTTTGGAAATGGAAGCTACATTTGAATGTGAGAGATGTATATTCTGTAAGTTGTATTTGATGAATGAAAAAGAAAGTTGTAAAAGAATTCTTGAAATTCAATAGAAGTTGTTTTAGTTACCACAAATAATATGGTTTTCATTCGAAATCTGTGTTTGAAAAATATTGTGAAGTCTCTGTTTGAAAATTGAAAAAGAAATACATATGAAGAAAATTACATTTCTCTATTTCATTCGAAATGCATATTTTGAAAGTAGAACTATATTTTGAGTTTTCCATGCATGGATTGAAGTAGAGTTAAACTTTGTAAATTTAGAATGGAATGAGCTTAAACGTTTTTAAAGCATGGAAAATGAAATGGATAAATCTCAAGTTTTGAAATATGTAGATCTCTGTTAGATTGTTTCAGACTTGCAAATAGATATATCAGAAAAACATACAGAGTACTCTGCAACAATGAAAGACAAGATGTAATATTAAAACAAACTAAAGATGAACAAAAAACATTCCAAACAGTTTGTATTGCACTTTCAATTTACACAGTTCATCTTTAATCAGGCTAGAGGTATAATAATGCCATTTTATAGAAAAGAAAAGAAATTTGTATTGAAATCTTAATCATAAATCAATTAATCCTTGTAATCCATTGGAAATCTTTCAAGAACGTTCTCCAACAGACGTGCAGACATGGAAATATTTCTTGAAAGAGGGTTTGAAAACCCACAAGCGAGGATCATGAGGGACGACGTGCACATCAATGGACGTGCGAACGGTAGCGTGAAGAGATCTCAGGAGGAGTGAGCATCAACCGAATGTGCATGCAAAGATTCGACAAACGGGAAGAACCTGGTTAAGCCATAAAACTCTCCTCTATCTCATAGATCAAATGGGGTGTACATGTAGGAGGTGCTGAGTAACCCCCAGTGCTATAATCATGACAACTCAAGTAGAGAGGGGGAGTTACATTCCCAGAATATAAGTGTAACTCGCAATGATGCATATGACGTACTGACGCGCTGACACACTGACACACTGACGTGTTGATGCACTGACGCCTAAGAGAATCTCATAATGACCCCTAAATGACACATGGACCTATGATCTCAACTAAGTGAGATGACTCACCTAATGATGTGGAAAATACACACACCAACACCCCCCCTTCATCGTAACTTAGCGTCCCAGCACAAAGCCTAATGAGGTACCCATGTACAAGAAAGAAGTCCCAAGCAGTGAAGGAAAACCCAGTGGGAAAAACATCCACCACAAGAGAAACAAACACTCTCTAATCTAATAAAGATGCCAAATATGGGTCCCAGCTCTAGACGAGCCTGAAAAGGTACCCATGTACAAAGAGGCAATCTCTCGGAAAGAAGAAGAAGAGAGAAGAAGAGGGAGATGAGAGGAATGCAGAAGATGTCATGGATGGATCTGAACTCTGCAACTATAGGAAGTATCCCAAAAGAATGTCGATGATAAGATCCTCTACCTCTGGACTGAAGAAGAGCCACCTGCACCGAACTATGTGCCTTCCCTTAGGAAGGACAGAAATGATGTGTTGGAAGTCCGCCCACTCCACAAAGGAAATTGAAGGCAGCAACATGAAGAACTTTGTGTCTAGTGCACTAAAGTGTCACATAGGTCTAGCAAGTGAGTGCCAAGGAACCGAAGGTAATGCCACGTGCGTAGAACTGTCAGAGTGAAGAGGAACACCCGTAGAAAGGATGTCCAAGTGATGTGAAGGGAATAGAACATCCTCTACAATAGAAAAGTGATCCACAGATGAGGGTGGATCAATGAAGGTCTACGGAAAAGTGGAAGTGGTAAGAGTCCCAGAAGGGGAACTCCCAACAACAGAGATGATGAACTCCTCTGAAACACCTGTAGATGGATGAGGGACCTATAGATCATCACAAGTAGACTCTGTGAAAAGCTGACTAAGGTCAGGTAGATACTCGTCCCAATGAGGGGGCTCAACAAACAAAAGAGCGATGTCAGATAGGTATGAGTCATCCAATGAAGGTAGAGGAGTGAAATGGGCCTCGCATACTAGAAGTGGAAAGGAGGCTGGTGTAATGACGGTGTGAGACTGAGTAGAATACTTCTCGATATCTGATGAGATGTGGGGGTGACAACAATGTCTGGAATAGTGAGATAAAGAGGAGAAGAGTCCTCTGTAGTACTCTCGACATCAGAATAGGGTGCACAATCCTCGTCATTAGAAGTAGAACCAAGCGAGCCTGTGTCAGTGGAACTGTCATCACATGAAGAAATTGAGGAGACAACTGAATCAACAGTAGCAACAATGGTGGCAGTATGTGAAGGGTCTTCATACAAGGACTGAAGAATGCTCCAAACACAGTGAGGTGGATCTGAGTCTGCCACGTGAAACCAAAGAGAACGAGAGACTTGCATCATCATATGACCAAAGACATGGTCACAAGTGTCAAGGAATTCCTCCAGATGATGATGATCAGTGAGTGTAGGAACTGGCCCAAGTAAGAAGGCTGAAAGACCCTCATAGGTGAACTAACATTCCATGGAAGCACGCCAGGCTGAATAGGTCTCTCTCCCGGTGAGAAGTGGCGGAGGTTGTAAGGTGATCCTACGGCACTCACATCTGGAAAGAGAACTCTCCATGATGAAAAAATTCAAGATGCAAGGTACAAAAAAGCAAGATGTCAAACTCGGCCGATAATGCTTCTGCGTGTGTAGGCCCGAGTACAATCAACCCCCCCAAGAATGTGGCACTTTATAAAAGTAGTGTGTTTACAAAATTGACAATGCCATCATGTAGTGTGTGAAAATTAATGCAACTTTGACCAAGGAAGTGCTCAAAAACGAGTAGCGAGTCAAAAGTTATAGCATTAAAACGATTCCCGCAACTAATGGAAAAATACACTAGACACTGCAAACGCATTAAAAAAGTGCATGAAACGGGTGCAAAGGGTATCATGTGGGTACTCGTTGGAAATGGCATCAAATTTTAGTAGGGATTTGTTTTGACTACGAGTGGGGGTTAGCCTCCTGCCAACCCCAGACCTCGCCCTCCGTCTTCGACGCTCGTAGGAAGGTAAGTAATACAAGTCAAAACAGCCTTACAATAAAATTATTACATGCCAAATGAAATGTTTTGTTTTTTAATCACCCTAAAACATCAAAAAGAAGGTGGGAGGAGGGGGCCCATGTTTGGAAGTGGTCAATGCCACATGTCAGCGAGAAGTGAGCTCCTTGTTTGAGCCAATAGGTGGTTGGCTGTGCATGTAATGGTGCTACGTGCCAAGAAGATGCGCCAAGAGTAGGTTTGAACCAAAGGTAGGTTGCTGGAGTGTTGCAGCAAGTTAGAAGCCGTGTGGTGAGGTGCTGGTGATGCTACAGGTGGAGCAGGTTAAAGCGACCAAAAAACAACAAATCAAAAAATGTTTTTACAATGCAAAAAAGTGCAGTTTGTTGGAGATGCTACAAGTTTGAGCTGGAGGGAGCTGAGAAACGTTGGAGGGCGTTGGTTTTTGTTGTGGCGCAGGTTTGAAATAGTTTTCCAATGCAACCAAAATGTTTTTCAACCAAAAACGTTTTTCAAAGCACCTCAGCAACTAAAAAATGTTTTTCAATGCAACCAAAAAGCCACGCTATAGGTGAAAACGCAGGCTGGGAACCTTGAACAAAGAAAAAGGTAGACCGCGATCCAGCAGCTAAAGCATAAGCCTCATGATTCAAAAATAGTTGAAGAGCAAGAACGGGTTGTACAAGACTGAACTTCTTCGAGCCAAGGTTGGACCAATACAACAAATAACTAACAAACCCGAGCTGGTCAATGAAGCTGCACAGTCTAGTTGAATGCCATTCCTACGTGAGAGGAATCATACTGGGGATTGCAGCGGCCAGTATGAAATGAGTGCAAGGGCTAAGTGTAAGGTTGAGTGAACCGAGTGCCATGAAGAGAGCTAACAAGTTTTCCAATGCTGAAATGATCAAACCAAGAACCATGCACCAACAACAAGCAGACAATAAGAGCCAATGTAGAGTCGACCAAACCAATGTAAAGCCAAATCACAACAATAACCCACAGGTCCATGCCAAGCCAAAAATGAGCACACGCGAATAGAAGCAATCATGAACTCACCAATGGATAATGCAAACCTGATACAAAACAACACTGCAACCTTTGAAGACCGCATGCAAAAGCTGAAAAACTCGAAAAACCACAAACACGAACAAACCCGAACAAGAAGGTGAAACCCACGAACACAAGAAAGAAACCGGAGGTATGAACCCCAAGATCAGTGCAATAAGAGCACAAATAGAATATCCATTACGACACATGCAACAAGAATTGGATATCACACCGGAAGCCGAAAAATGCACGAGCAACACTAAGGAGTGCACGGATCCACAAGATCCACTCTGATACCATGAAAGAGGGTTTGAAAACCTGCAAGCGAGGATCATGAGGGACGACCTGCACATCAATGGACGTGTGAATGATACGTGGACCTACGATCTCAACTAAGTGAGATGACTCACCTAATGATGTGGAAAATACACACACCAACAGTTTCAGACTTGCAAATAGATATATTAGAAAAACATACAGAGTACTCTGCAACAATGAAAGACAAGATTTAATATTAAAACGAACTAAAGATGAACAAAAAACATTCCAAATAGTTTTTATTGCACTTTCAATTTACACAGTTCATCTTTAATCAGGATAGAGGTATAATAATGCCATTTTATAGAAAAGAAAATAAATGTGTATTGAAATCTTAATCGTAAATCAATTAATCCTTGTAATCCATTGGAAATCTTTCAAGAACGTTCTCCACACCTATTTTTCATGTTGAAGAAGAAGGAATAACGAATTAGATCAATTCTGGCAGTTGAAAAAGTTTAGTTCCCATTTTAATGGTAGGAAATATGTTTTCCTAAATTTCACCCATCTAAGTTTGTTAAAAATAATATTTTGTGCTTCTTATGTAAAGAGGAGTTTGAGCCCTTTCCAAAAATTCCTTATTTGTCCAAATCTAAGCTTCCAGTCAAAATTTATGGCCTTTTGAAGTTTCTACTTCGTTCGTTTCAAAAAAAAAAAACCAACTGTCAAAAAGGAAATATTTGTAAATTGGAATTGCGGGCCCGAAATTTTCTTAGGGGCACTTTTTACAAAAAAGTTAAAAAGTCACAAATTCATCCGTGGCCCCGTAACCCCACTTATTTGCTTTTGGGAAAGTGCTTCCGTGGGTTTGCAGGCCCGCGCCTTCTAACTTTACCTTTTGAAAAGGGAAAAAAATATTAAGTCTCCTAGACAACCCGCCACCCTGTAGCTAATGAGGGTCTACCACGTGGCTTCTTCGAGCATCAACAGAGGCGCGGATGGTTTTGTCCCTTATCACTTTTGGAAGTGAATTGGTAAAAATTCTTAAATTTTACCAACCGGCCCGCCTTCCCGCAGGTCACTGTTGGACTGAAACGTGGCATTGGTTGGTGTCAACGGAGGCGTGGGTTGTTTTTAACCTTCACGCCTTTTAATGAAAATGCTAATATTTCTAAGTTTTCCCCACCGGTCCACTCCCCCGCTAGAAACTTTGAGTATGACACGTGGCATGTCTGGGTGTTGGTGGAGGCGCAGGGATTTTTGAACCTTTTTTCCTTTTCAAACAAAAAGACTTGAAATCAAAATTTCTTCAACAACCCACTTTCCCACGTGGGCTTAACAATGTGCCACATGTCCCTTGCACCTTTGGGGAAAATTTTCTTCCATGGGCCCACAGGCCTTCCTTTGGGGAAAAATTTCTTCCCCGAACCCGTAGGCCTTCCTTTGGGGAAACTTTTCTTCCCTAGGCCCACAGGCCTGCCTTGGGAAAATTTTCTTCCGTGGGCCTGCAGGCCCGCCTTTGGGGAAAATTTTCTTCCCCAGGCCCGCAGACTCGGCTTTGGGAAAATTTTCCTCCATAGACCCACCGGTCTGTAACTTCAAAAATATGAGTTAGGAGGATTTATTTATATCATTGGAAAGAGGAAGAAATATCCTACCTCATGGAAATGTTTTCAGGAAATCTTGAGTACGTTAAATATGTGAAAAATTAGGATGAAGTCCAAGGATAAGTCTGAGAGTGTGTAAGTGGGAAATTATCCCCTTTTAACTTAAATGTATAACTCTAGAGCATGGGTTGACCTTTTTGAAGGGTCTCATGAGGGGATAAGGGAGTGTTTTCTATCCCATGTTATTAATAACCTTGGTTATGGATTAGACCTAGGAAAATTAAATACCTTGAGCAATTAATTGTTTTGGCCCTTGACCTTCTAAAATTAATTAAGGAACATTTAAATATAGTGTTAAATTAATTATTTATTAAATTAACTCCTAAGAGAAATTTAACTATATTGGGGTTAACTATACCCTTTAATTTCTGTAATGTGGATATAATGTTTATTATAACGGGAAAATTTTATGTATTAATTATAATTGACTTTGACTCTTGCCATGACAACTATTGCTTGAAGCCTAGTAGTGGACACGTTTTTCAAAAAAAGAAAAAAAAATTCCATATTTTTTTAATCTAAACCTAGGTTGTTCTTGGGTTTCGAGTGGTCATTTTAGAGGAGCGTTATAGTCATAGGTCTGATTGTGAATTCCAGGTACAAGAATGAACACTCAGAAGTCCCAAAAAGGTCAAATATGGAGGATCTGAGTAGACTAAGGCACCTCGAAAGGTATTGGGGTGCCCTACGGTGGCCTAGTTTGAGAAATAGGTGCCCTGGTCTCTGTAAAATCTCCAAAAAAAAATTTTGCGAGGTCACAAGATAGATTGAAACCCTCTTTGTTTATCACACTTGAATTTTTGAGTTGCGCCTAATGTGCTAGATGATAAAAGTGATAACCTGCAATAGTATATGAAGTATCAAACCCTAGGGAAAATAAAGATGTAGAATAAATGGGTTGGACTGACCTTAACCACCAAACTAGTGCTCTTATCATTGAGCGTTGCACTAGATTTTGGACCCGGATGTAGTTCTTGATTTGGAATATTTTTCACTATGCTAATCTTCCCTAAAATTCCCTAATTTATGACCATACTGAAGGGATTCTCGAGACCTTTCCGACGGTATGTTGAACTTCAGAAATGGAGTCTATATGTAGATTCTATCGCTAGTTAAAGTTGAGCTCTTAAACGGGTCAATCCTAGTCAACAGTCCATTTCAGACGTGACACGTGGTAAAAAGTGATGAGAAGGAAAAATGAAGGTTGTTCGATATGGTTTGTGACCTCTGGTCTTTGTCAAGTGTAAAATTTGGTTTTGGCAGCAAGAGGCTCAACGTTTTTAATGAAGGGGAGCCCGGCCGCCGTGAGAGCTATATTCTTGTCTACCAATGTGGTGGGCTCTCAAACCACCACATAGATGTTGATTTTGCATTTTGAGCTCGATATTGTGTTTTGATTTCATTTTTTTTTTCACTATGAGTTGATTTTTGGCATTGCTGATTTATAATCAGCTTGACGAGCTATATTGCTAGCTCGGTGGGGTGATCAACCCCCCACCGAGTTGAATCAAGTTTATTTCCTTATGGTTTGTTAAGACTAATATTCACTATTACCTTAGATGGGGATGTATTTTATTCTGTTTACCTTGGATCCCATCCACATAGCTCAGTCATTTTATATCCCTTTCAACTCGAAATTGGTTCTATTTATAGCTCAAGCTTTGGGCTTTTCAAACAATGCTCGCAGCCCTATCCACATGTGTGGTTCAACATTTAGCTCAGTGGTGGCATTATTAATCCCAACAAAAGGGAAAAATATGTGGCTAATTCCACGTTTAGATGGGCTTATAAGCCTATATTTAAACAAACAAAGAACACCACCTGTGAGCAATGTGGGAGTTAAACCCACTTCCAATACAATGATCCCTCGACAAAAGGAACCACCAGGATTTGAACCATGGACCTTGTGGTCCCAATTATATCCACCCAACTAATTTGGAACTTATCTCAGATGAGCTAGAAAATATCTTTCCAGTATAAATAGAACACTATGTTCTATGTAATGGGGGAGAGCAACCAGGGCAGTTTGGAGAAAAGCTAAATTTTGAGGCACTTAGGGTCATTTTCAAGACTTGGTGTAAAAAAAAAATACTCATAATATTATAAGCTTTAAAAAGATGTGATTTTTTTGCATGAAGTATTATATATTTTCCTATGTAGGAATTTTTCCATCGTAGTTGCACAGAATAGGCATGAGGAACCAACAGAGATATGAAGTTTCCAAGCACTTTTGGTTTGAACCAGGCCATGGAGTAAAAAGGGAAGTTATTCAAAATTTCATAATATTTCTGGAAATGTAAACCTATTTCATGTAGGTGTTGTAAATTTCAAGTTGAATACATTTTTTGAACGTATGTACACAGGAAAGCAACATGAAAAGCACTGTAGGAGCCAAGGATCAGTCTGGGATGGTTTCTATTATTTTTCATAGTTCCTTGTGATATTGATCAGCTCATTTGTAGGTATAAAGATATGTTAGTCAATATTTTAAGGGTTTATTGTACTTCATTGGATGTTGAATAGATCGATTCTCTTTTCGAGAATTTAAAGACATAGCCTTCGGGTGAACTCCGTTATCAATCTGGTTTGTGTTGTGGATTTGATTTCAATTTTTGGATGAATCTTTTTTATCAGATAAAACATTTAAATTAGTTTGTTTGATTAATTGATAAAGCAAGCACAAAATTGGATTAATTGGATTGAAGTAAATTTTAGTATCTATAACCCACAATCAGTTAGTGAATGCACTTTCAAATTTTGGAATCAAGAATTCATTTTAAGTGCATTAAAAATTCAACTTTTGAATTATTTAAAATGGTTTTGTATTAGAATCAATAAATTCACTTAAGTTGGAAAAATCATATTAATTGATCATTTTGGAAGAGTTTAAAAATTGGGCTTCAAGACACCCCAAATTGGATAATTGAACTCATGATCAATGTTAAGTCTATTAAAAAAATTCATCTGAAATTTTTTTATCTACTTAAAAAAATTAGTACCATTTTCAGATCGGTTTTGGTGTGTACGTGCATGTCGTGCCCTAGGTGCTCTTGTTCGAGTTGCACTTTGTGAAGTTGTGAGAAAAAATAATTATATAAAATGTACTAGCATGGAATAGAATATAATCCCTCCCCCTATGTTGTGTGTGTTGAAGTAAATCTCCTAGCCTTGATTTGTGGCACTATGTGGATGCAAGTGATGTAATATATGCAACTCTAGATGGAGTGATAGTTGAAAACACTCTAAACTTTACAAAGCAAATTACATGACTAAGGAAGGCTAAGACCACTGCCACCTTTAGTCAAGGATTTAAGTGTAGGAATGTAACACTAAAGAAAGAAGCTTAATGGAATGCTTAACTAATATGAATGGAATTCAAAATCTAACAAATCATGCCTACTAATATGTTTCATTTTCTAGCATAGACCTAAATAGACCTAAGAGGGAAATAAACTGGGTATGGTTGCTACTCCAAAAAAGGTGAAATTACCTCTCCAAATGACTTACAAAGTCGCTTTATATATCCATATACTAACCTTGTTAAAGGTTTTAGGCAAGGATTGAGCTTGGCTATAAATCATATTTCTTATATGAGATGCAAATCAAAGCATGGTGTAAAGTATAAAGGTATGAAGTGAATCCATTTTATAGTTTTCCATTTGGGAAAAACTTGTACTTTGGTGCATGTGGGACTAAAAACCCAAATTAGATTAAAATTTGTAATCATGATTAAGCTTTACTAATCACAATTAGTGAATATAGAGTGATTAAGATGTGTGGAGCCTTAATCAACCACTTAGGGTCAACTAGGAGGCTATGATAAAGCTTTTGAAGCTTGCTGAGACGTTGTGGAGAGAAGTGGGGTGATTTTGAGTGGTTGGAAGAGGGGTTTGAGCCAATAGTAGGGTATATTTACCAATACAAGGGAAAAATAGGCTTAATTAGCTAATAATCACTAATTTTCTATTTTAAAGAGGATATTGACTTACGATTCATCGTAAAGTGGAATCTTGAATGCGAAAGAGGTTTGGTAACCAACAAAGCACTGTTAATTGACCAAAGTGGTAAGAAACGTCAGTTAATTAGTGGAAATCACTAATTATAAAAGAATTGGTAAGAATGAAAATGATTTATATGTGTTTGGTAATTTAAGATTGCAAAAGTAGAATTTAGGTGTCTACATTTTCCCCTGTTTGAGGTGAAGTAAGTGCTTCACTTCAAATATAGTAGACAAGCATAAGTAGGTAAATTTTTGAAGAAAAATTAGTACAATGAAGGATGCCCCCTTGAGTTTCGATGGGGTGATAGAAGAGGTCAATCGACAATTGAAAATATGATTGAAATGGATAGAAGAAATAGGATAGAATGGGCACAAAACCTTTGCTTATTTAGAAGGGAAAAAGATAGGTATAAACATGGTTGTTTATTGCCCCTAGTGATTTGAAAGAAAAATTAGTAGTGATAATAAATGATAATGGAGAAGTAATGATAATGGAGGATATAGGACAATCCTCATCTTTGCATCCAATCGTTCAATAAGCAACTTTGTTATATCATTTTCCCCCTAGATATACATCATTGACCTTTAATAAAATTAACAAAAGTGTAAGATAACATGAAAAGCTAAATTACTAACAATTGTTTACTACTAAAAATATGTAACTCTATGCAATGGACATAATGCAATGCAATAGATAAATTAAACCTGATAACCTAATAGAGAAACCGGTACAATCAAACATACTCAAACAAATAATGTTCAAGATAGTTGCACCAATGTTTTTTTATCAAGTTACAATTCTCGAATGTTCATGTTGTAACGACAAGGGTTAAAAATGGTTCCCCAAGAAAGGATACATGCGAGGGGAATAAAGGAGGACATAAGTAGTCCCATGGAAAATATTTCTCGTACTATGACACAGTCTCTAACAACTCACTGTTGCATGGGAGTACCGACATAGTAAGTAGCCTAGCTTTTGTTAACGGAGGTAGATCACAATGATTCACAAGTCGTTTGATACTAGAACAAGCAAGAATCTTAGAAAGATGTTTTTGTAGGACACATTTCGATGTTTTTGGACAATGTATTTGATACAAGCTTCAGCTATATGCATGTCATTTACCTATTTTTGAATTTTTTCAAATTTTTGCCATTTTTTGGATTTTTAATGATTTTACCAAAAAACCATTTTGGGTTTTTGAAATATTTAATATTCTTTTTAATTTTTAGGAACAAGATAATATCGTAGAATAAATAACGAAGCCATGATACCTCGTTAAAAGTCACCATAAGGAAAAAATATGCCCCATGTAGTAGAAAATGCTGCTGGGAAGAAAAACATGCCCTAGCGTAGTAAAAATGGGTGCAAAAATAATTATTTATTTAAAACAGTCACCACGACGAGTTGTAGAAGAATGTAGAGGAACCACAATGGATCTAGGCCTCCTCAAGGGTGAGAAACACATTGCAGGAGGTAAAAATGGCTATATAAGTCATCGCATCCAATTCATTTACCACATTCACTTACAATTTTAATGTTGATTTGAGCTCTGACCTACGAGAGGAAATGACGAGGGTGCAGAAATAGAGACACCATGCAGATCACATGAGAGACTACGTGAAGCTCCCAATAGATGGACTACAAGTACAGAAAGCTCCTCTCTTTAACCTGGTTTTTTTAAAGCACTTAATTTTTGGTTTAAATGTATTTTTTAGGGTTAAAATAGGGTAAATTTTGGGGGGTGCGCATGTGTTGGTGCACAAAGGGGTGCACGTACGCACCATTCGCCAGGGTTTTGTGAACACGCTTGTGCTAATGCATAAAGGCATGCACCTATCCCAGTGTTCTCTTTTTTTGGTTTTTTTTTTTATAGTTTTTCAATGGAGCATGGGAACGAATGTGTTGGTGCACAAGTGTATGTGCCTATGCAAACATGCTTAGGACAGCGGGTGCGCATATGCGCCTACACACTTAGGGTTTCAAAGAGAAAGGAGAATACGCCTACGCATTAAGGAGTGTGTTGGTGTGATGAAGATTTTGTTGGCGCAATGGGTGCACCTATGCACTAGGGGGTGCACCTATACACAAAAGGCACTTTAAAATTGCCTTTAGAAGAAAGAGAATGTTTTTGGAAACCCTAAATGGTAAAAATAGATGAATTATAAGTAAAATAGAATAATTTGATGATAGAATAGAAAATTAGATGATAGAATAGTATAACAAGGTCATAATAAATGACCTGATTGGTTCCGCATGTGGGTTTATATGTGTTAGAGTCACGAGAGCGACATGGTGACTCTAGGCCTACGAGGCAACATTTAGCCAACACGAGAAAATTTTCTTGGAGATCACCCTAGAGTGACTAGTTTATCCTATGTGGCCCACATGTTGCAGATTACCTTAGATCACTGCCTGCTCACAGCCTTAACTGAGAGGTGGTAGAGTGAGAGTCAAACCTTCTATCTGCCTATTGGTGATATGAGCATTACATTGAAGTATGTATGGCGGATCCTACAAGTCCCTATCTATGTTCGCATGATCACCTACGATGGTCGTTAGGACCATATTCAGCAATAGATAGCCAAGCTATTTGGAGTGGCAAACATACCCCGTCGGGGTATGAGATTCCTTATTAGGAGGTGCATGACTGATCAGCGGCTAGGATGGGTACTTGTATTCCTACTAGCTCTTGTCAGTGGCATATTATTTCTTGACAAGACTGGTTCTCGATTCTCTGTAGGCCTTATTAGAGTGATTCATGTCCTTTTGTAAGGACAAGTTTACTGTTGGGGCCAGTGTATACTGGCTCATTTATATGAGGGTTTGCACCTAATATCTTATCATGGACAGAGGTTCATGGGTCCTGCCACATTGTTACAGACATGGGATTGGGATCATATTGTGATTAGATGTCCTTTAGTATAATTGAGAGCTCGAGTTCTGGGAGAGCCATCTATCATGAGTTGGGTTCCGGACGGGGATGATATCCACAACCACATGGGAGACATAGATTACTATAGGTGATAGTTTGATGAGGTACATCCTTAGATGATCACATGACATACCTTCAGGTTGTACCAGTGGCCTCATGATGCTGTTGAGTTGAGAACTACTACCATGGATCATTTCGTTCTTAGGAGCAAGAGCTACATCTTAGAATGGTAAAAAGTAGATAGAGTCCAACGTTAGTTTGGTCTCATCTAGGGGATTTCTGGTGATGAGATGTGGTATGCATGCACAAAAATATACATATTTTGTATGCACACCACATTCGATCCTCTTAATCTCCACCATTTACAAAAAAATAGTAGTTTAAAAACTAGATTCCAAAATCTATGGTACTCATTCTTATCACTTTGTCAAATTTTGAGCATATGCATGCCGAATTATTAGATGAAGTTCAGGTTTTACTAATTTTAAGAAAATGTGTCCCTTTTTTACCCCCTTTTGGCCACCCATTTCCATGCACTTACCCAGTCCATGAGTTCAAAATAGATATTTGAGATAGTTTTGGTAGAAATTTTAACTCAATGTTTTAGGTTACTACTATTAATTGTAATGCCCCGCCTCAAGACAAGGAACAACATACCAAAAGGTAGCTCAAAATTCGGGTAATTTTATTGTTTTAAAAGTGAACAAATAACACAAATTATTTTCTTAACTGATTCCCGTTAATAATTTTTTTATTAATTCGACTTACCCAATTTAATTAAATACTTACCTAACTTCCAACTTAATTATTTATTTATTGCCATGGTTAACCTACTATACATTTGCCAAGGTCACATTGGAAATTTTACACCCCCTTCAATATTAATTGGGCCCCACTCACCCTTCTTTCATTTTATTTCCCACTCCCATCAAAGTCCCATGATTTAATAGTTGTGTAGGGTTTAATGTGAACCCTAGGATCAATCTAATCTTGGCCCTAGGTTTTAAAATTGCCCTAAAGTTTCCCTAACTCATGTTTTGTTTTGTTTTCCTTTATTTTCCTCCTCTCACTTATTTCATTTTGTTTCTTACATGTACAAGTCAAGGAGGAGCTATGGAGTTTTGGATTCATGGAGTTTTTGATGAAAAATCTCATTATTATTAGATTATTATATTTTTTTGTATGCTTCCTTAACAAAGGTATTCTCATCTTGGGTATATCCTTTATACCCATTTTTTATAGAGGAAAATCTACCTATTTACACACACACACTTACACACACACACAATCACACAAAAGGTATTATATAGTGAAAATCTAAAATTTAATGAGAACTGAATGAGAAAAACTACATATTTTAATGGGGCCATGTTTTTTTGGTGGGTTGGGGTGTGAAACCTGTGGTGGGAAGGGTGTCAGGGACTGCGTGGAGGGGGGAGAGATTGGAGTGGGGAGTGGTGCATGGAAAAGGTGGTGGGGAGTGGCGGTGGATGTTTAGGGAGGGTGCATGGAAAGGGAGGTAGTAGGGTGCGCAGGTTTAGGGAGGTTTTGACCCCTCCCCACATCCATTTTGTTTGGTTTTAAAACTACTAAACTCTCCACCAAAACTTACTTTGTAATTTCTTTTTTTGTTATTTAAAATGGTTTTATATATAATATGATATATATTATAATATATTTTAATATATTATCTTATAATGTATAATTATATTAATAAAGTAAATAATATATAACTACATTTGATAGATAACAATTATTGAGGTGAAAATATGTGACCTCAATGCGAATCCCATGAAAATTCAAAAATTGTATTGCCTGAAGGGACTGTTGCGAAGGAGTCGTTTGAACCTGTAGCACCTAAGTTAAAGGAGGCTGCCACTGGCGCGAACAAGATTTCACTTGGCCTAAGCAACAAAGAGGAATGGAATAGGTCTAGCGTAGATGCTCTGAAAAAGGAAGGGGTATCTTCGCTAGTTAGGTCTTATGGCCCTGAGGTGGTCATTAAATTCCTAGTCTTGCAGCTAGGGTTCTCAGTGGTTAAAAATTTGCTCAAGGAAATTGATCTAGGAAAAGGGTCCTTTTCTTCCCAGTCCTCGGGGAAGGAGATCCCCTCTTCAGTTGGAGGACTTGAGGTGTGTGGTATGTGCCCCCTAGAGGAATTTAAGGTGGGCGGGATTGAATTTAAAATTTCCAAGTAATCGGTCCCGGGGAGAGAAAAAAGGATTTTTTGGATATCCATGAAAAGAGGGAAATTTACTACAAATTCGTTGGTGCCAAGTTCTCCAGAAGGAAAATTTGGAACTGGATTTACTGGTTCTAGGGCAAGGAGGGAAATCTCAAGATCCTCTTTCTATGGAACGACTTCTTTCAAGTCTTGTTTCATTTTGTGTCCTCAGTGGAAAATATTTTAAAGGGAGGTCCCTAGTTTCTAAACTCCTCCAACTTATATATGAGGCCTTGGTCCTCTGATTTTGATCTGAAGGTGGAAATTATTCACAGAGCTCTGCTCTAGTTAAATTTCTTGAAACTCCCCATAGAGTTCTGGAACTCTACCTCTCTAAAACTATTTTCTCACTTGGTTCTTGGGCGCCTATTTTGAACCCATCTCTTTTCAAATGGAGAAACCCTTCAGCGTGAATTTGTGTTGATATGGAATTTTCTTTCCCCCTACCGAGTTCTATTTTTCTGCCTTCCCATAAGGGTCCCAGATTGTCAGAAATATTCTATGAAGGGTTGAGCTTTAAGTGCTTCTCTTGCGGGGCTTTGGCTCATTTGAAGAAGGATCGTCAGGGTCTTGGAAAAAAGGATGGATCCCATTTTTCCCCTTATTCAGATGGTTCTAGATTAGTTCTGGCTAAATCCTCTGCCCCTTCCCCTCTTGGGTCTCTTGCTGTTAAAGGTGGTGCGAAGGGGCTGGCAGTCTCTCTTTTACCCCTTGCTAGCCTTTCAAACAATTTAATTCCTCACTCATTATTAAAAGAGACAAAGGATGTGCATAGGGATTCAGGTGCTCTTGTCTCCTTGATTAAGGAAGGTTTTGTACAGGGGAAATTATCCTCATTGGTAACTCTCAGTGGGTGCATTTTTAACAAAAACTATCAGGCTTTGGATTTTCCCATCCCCGAAGCCGAGAATCTGGAAGATGGCAAAATTTTTCCAAAATATTTAGTTCCCACCTTGGTCCCTTATAAATTAGCTTCATGCCAAGATGGTATGGGTGTTCCTATGTGTGGCTCCATAGGTAAAAGGGGGAGAAAGTCAAAGGAGGAGGTGGCTCAATTGGAGGTCAATGCAGGGAAGCAAATAACCCTGAAATTCGATCTTACTGATCCTAGGAAGGTGAAACCCCTTCCATGTGTTTAATGAATTTCTTCTCCTAGAATGTTAGAGGTTTTAATTCCTCTGAAAAATAATGCTTGATTAAGTGTTATATCCTCTCCTCGGAGGCTTGTCTAGTTATTCTTCAAGAAACTAAGTTACCTGCTGCTGAAGTTGAATGCCTTTGGAATAAGTCTGTTAGAGGTTGGAAAGGATTATTTTCAAACTTGATGGGTGCCTCTGGGGGGATCAGGATTATCTGGAAGGAAGGCATTGTAATGGTGTAATTGCAAGCTCAATCACTCAGCTGGAAAATTGTAAAAGTAAGTTTCTGACGCTCTCAGCTTAATTTTCTTTTATATAATGTCTATACCCCTTCTAGCATTCTGGGTAAGAAAAACCTCTAGGGGGGATTTCTACAATCACGCTTAGCCCTAGGTGATCAGATGTTCATTCTTATTGGGGACTTTAATGCCATCTTTGATAGTAGAGACAAGAAGGGGGGATCATCTAAAACCTTATGTCCCAAAAAGATTTATGCTCCTTTATTAGAGAGGGAGCCCTTGTGGATGTAGAACCGAAGCAGGGCTGGTTTACCTAGAGTAATAAGCATAAGGGATTTAGTAACATTGCGGAAAGACTGGATAGATTTTTGGTTAGTCCCAATTGGAATTTAAATGACATCGTTCTTGAATGTTCCATTTTACCTTGGTCTGGGTCGGATCATTTTCTAATGTCCCTGTCTGTTAATCTGGATGTTTCCCCTCCTAGATCCCCATTCAAATTTGAACTAATGTGGTTAAGGGATGCTTCTCTTGAAGGCTGGGTCAACCTTTGGTGGAACTCCTATAAAATCAAGGGTTCCAAGATGTTTGTGCTGGCTCAAAAACTGAAGAGACTAAAAAAGGATTTACAAGAATGGAATGTCAAGTATTTCAAAAACCTCTTTCAGGAAAAAGCTAGAGTCAAAGCTGAATTGAATGCCCTTAATTTAAAAGTTTCACGTGATGGGATGTTCTAGGAGGATTTTGCTCTTGAAAAATATCTCTTAAGTGAGTTAGGAGAATTGCTTCTTAGGGAGGAAATTTATTGGAAGTAAAAATATAAGGAGCTCTAGCTAAAGGATGGTGATAGAAATACTAAAATCTTTCATGCCTCTATGAAAGCAAAAAGGAATTCAAATTTCATTTCTAAAATTAAGAATAGTGAAGAGGTTTATCTAGTGGAGCAGAAGGGCATCATCTCTCAAGGGATTAATTTCTTCTCCTCCTTATTAGCTGGGGATGTTTCCTCCTTTGAGGCCGAGCAGACCTCCCTCTTGGATTCTATCCCCACTCTCATCTCTAAGAATCGGAACTATGTACTCTTGAAGCCTTTCTCCTTCTTAGAAATTGAGAAATTTGTTTTCTCCTATGAGAAGAATAAAGCCCCTGGCCATAACGGTTTCCCTGATGATTTTTTTCAGTTTTTTGGGGGTATACTGGGTTATGATGTGTCGGTGGCTATGAAGGAGATCCCACTCAGTGCTTGGAGTGCTTAATAATACCTTCATCTACCTTTTTCCTAAATTGCATCAACCCTCCTCCTTCAGGGACTTCAAACCAATTTCTCTTTGTAATATGTCCTACAAAATCATTTCCAAAGTCATTGCCCTTCGTTTGAAACCTATTTTGGATCCCCTCATTTCCTCTGAACAAACTAGATTCGTGCCTGGTCATTCTATCCTTGACGGTGTCATTTTGTCTCATGCGTCGACTCACTCTCTATCTTCCTCTAGAACCCCTGGTATGATGTTAAAATTAGATATCAGCAAAGCTTATGATAAGCTTAATTAGATGTTTCTCATTAGGGTCCTTCTTAAGTTTGGCTTCTCCAAGCACTTTTATGAGTGGATTTTTTAACTTACATCTTCGGCCCCTCCTTCTCTATTCTTATTAATGGGAGTGCTGAGGGATTCTTTTGTCATAATCGTGGTATTAGGCAAGGGGATCCCCTGTCCTCTTTCTTATATATTCTTGTGGTGGAAGCCCTTGGTAGGTCCATTAAATTCAAATTGGGGGAAGGTAAGATTAATGTCTTAAAGATTGTGGAGGGTATTCCTCCTCTCACTGACCAGCAATTCACTGATGAAACTTTTATGTTCGGTGGGGCCTTCACCTGAGAGGCTAAGGATTTAAAGGATTATTTGGATAGATACTCTAAGGCAGCAGGGTAAGATGTTAGTGTGGCTAAATCCTACATTTTTTTCTTCAATGTTGCCTTGCAAAAAGAGTCAAGAATTCTAAATATTTTCAATTTCAAAAAAGGGCACTTGCCTATTAAGTATCTCGATATTCCTTTATTTAAAGGTGCAGGTAAGAACTCCCTGTGGAATGATCTTCTCAGTTCTCTAGATGTTAAACTAAATGCTTGGAAAGGAAAATGGCTCTTCCTTTCCAAGAGACTTATGTTGATTAAATCAGTCCTTTGTGTCATTCCTCTGTATCTCCTTTCAGTCCTTAAAATTCCTAAACGTGTTATTGATAAGATTGAGGGAATTTTGTGAAAAATCCTATGGAAGGGTCTCTATGAGGATAATAATATTCCCCTGATTAGCTGGGATTCATTAGAAAATCCTAAAGAGCTTGGTGGTGCGGGTATCCTAAATTTGGGTCTACAAAATGTAGTGCTTGGTGCTAAATTGATTTGGAAGCTTATCTCCAATCCCAAAAGTATTATCAGTCTGGTCTTCAAGAAGAAATATCTGGGTGCTCCCCTTCTTGAGTCCATCCTCTGGGTGGTAAACCATCCTAAAGGCTTGCATATATGGAATTTCATGATTGAATGTAGATCTTTGTTTGTCTTTTATGTGGACTGGAGAGTGGTTAATGGAGAGAAAGCTCTCTTCTAGGATGATCCATGGAATGGTTACCCTACTCTTGGAGACTCTCCTACTTTCATAGACATTAAGAGGAGATTGTTAGGTGAATGGGGCCCTTACATTTCCAACTATGGGGACGGAATGATTCCCTTCCCTCCATGTTGCAATGGAAAAAAGTGGATCATTTGAACCTCTCTCCTGCTTTAGAAGCTAATTTTTGATCTGTTTTGAAAGAAAGGAATATTTTGATCTCAAATAAGAAGGATGAAATTGTTTGGACCACATCTCCCTCAGGATCTTATTCCATTCATCTTGGGTATCTCCTGCTTCATGATGATATTTCCCCCGAGAAACCAGTATGGAAAGATTGCTGGGATTTGCAATGCCCCCCCCAAAGCTGGTCTTTTTGCCTAGATGGCCTTTAATGGTAAGATCTTAACTCAAGAAAGAAGGAAAAAAATTGGTTTTCAAGGTCCTACTAGATGTCTCCTATATGAAAAGGATGTGGAAGACAGAGACCATTTTCTTCTTCATTGCCCCTTTGTTGTTGAATGTTGGAACTGGTTGTGTGCCAAGATTAACCTTCTGTGGTTCCAACCTAAATCCCTCTCGGATGTTATCCTAGCCTAGCCTATTAATTCTCATTCAGGGGCTCTTTCTTCTATTTGGTTTTGTAGTCTAGTTCTTTTACTATGACATGTTTGGTGGGAGAGAAATAAAAGGATTTTTAGGGAGGAATATGGCACAGTGAATTCAATTATCCTTCGGCTGGAAAGGGCTATATCCAAAGTTGTGTCTGCTAATTGGTCTAGATCTTGTCCGTTTACTTCCCATGACAGATTGCTTGAAAGAATTTTTCCATTGATAATCAACGTTGGGGATGGTGCTTTGAATTCTTTTGCATCTTCCTCCATGGCTAGAAGAAACACTTTTTGGGCTCCCCCTTCCAGTGGATTTTTAAAAATTAACTTTGATGGGGCTTCTAGGGGTAATCTGAGGGTCTCCGGTGCTGGTTGTATCATTTGCAATTCCTCTGGTAAGGTGGTTATAGCTGCTTCATACAAACTGAAGGAGGGTACATGTAATTATTCTAAGGTGTAAGCCCTTGGCTTTGGTTTATTTCTCGTTGCTTCCCTTAAAATCGAAAAATTTTAAATTGAAGGGGACTCCATGATAATCATTAACGCCATCATTAAAAAAAGAGCTTTGTCATGGAAGCTAGATCTCGAAGTTTAGAAGGTTTTATGGACATTGTCTAAATTCAAAAATTGGAGTATTAAGCACATCTACCGAGAAGGCAATCAGTGTGTCGACTGGCTAGAAAATAAAGGTATCGATCAAGATTGTGGGGAGAGGGTGGATAATAACTGTTCTATGTGGGTGGGCTTATAAATGATTGCCTTAAGGGACTCATCCCATCATGAATTCGACGATAGCTTCCCCGTGTGTGAAGCATAAGGAACTTATTTAAGACCGGTTGGGCGATCACCTCACACAATCCCCCCCTTTTTTTTCTCTATGATATGGTTCCACCTAGGGCTCCTATTCTATCACTTTCTCATGATGTGCTTGAAATGGCATTCAGAAATAGGGTTACTGATGGTAGGCTACGGAAGATTTTCCTCATCTCTAGTGCAGAGGACCTGGAGGTGGTCAAATTGGTTTTGGGATAGGAGTTCCTAAACATGAGGGGTGGCCAAGGGTAAATAGTGGTATTGCCTCCATTTTTGTGGAATTTTTTTTGGTTCTGCATCCTTCAAGGGTGGAGGAGGTTAAAGTCGCAGCCTTCTGGATTTTCCCAAACTTCTATGAAAACCTTGCTTTGGAGGTGGCTAATTTCAACTTGGCTTCATGGCCTACTCTAGATGTCACCTCATGCTCATTGGCCGGTGTTTCTTTGCCTTCCTAGAACTTGATCACCACTTCAAAGTGTTGCTGGAGTTTGCTGAGTCCCTCACTTCTTACACAAAAGATGAAAAGGCGGGGAATATTTCTATTCAGCTTCCCAACATCAAGGCCCTGGGGGCACCGCTTGTTCCTATTCTGTCTTGGTGGACTGCTCTACATTCCTCTGTGGGTGATGCTTTTGGCTACCTCTAGCACAGCTGGCTCAATGGAAACTCGGTGGATGATGACTTTATTGGCACGCCCGAGTTGGATATGGATGTGCCCAATATGGGTATAAATATTTCTGTCTTATAGGCCTATAAGCATAATTCGGGCATAGGTTTAGCTATAGAATAAGTTGTTTTTTTTAGTATGCCACCTGGATGAATTTGGTTACTGTCTGGTCTTATACGAGGTTGTGCATCCTTTTTGTAAATAGGGAACATGTCCCTTCAACCCGCCTTAAATATATATATATATATATATATATATATATATATACATTTAAATATAATATAGTTATATTATAAAAAAAACTATATGTAATATATTTATATTATTTACAATGTAAAAAAAAGATTATTTCAAGTTGTAAAATAAGATATTTTATTTTGTTATCTATGTGAAATGGAACTTAGAATTTTTAAATATCTATTCTTTCTAAAATAATTTACTTATTTTTGAGATAAAAGGGAAGGTAGCAAAGTATTTCAAATGAGAAGAGAGAGTATTGGAATATGCTTAAAATTTAGTAAGGAAGAATACATAAGAAAATTTGATTTCCTAATATGATCAAATCATTAAGTTTCACATGGAAATGAAGAAAAATTAATTTCTTTCCATTCAAAATTAAACCTCAAGCACCATGTTATGACTAGATTTCCTTTCCAATGCTCTAGCAAAATAAAAATTTCAGATTTCAAACAAGAAGGATATCCAACAAAGAAATATCACATTTTCTTTTTTTTAAACATTGTCATACTATCAAGAATATAAGAATAACATTGTTATACACACACACACACACACACACACACACACACACCTTCATATAACAATCAATTCTTTTATTTGCAAAGGAAAACTCCAACCTCAAACAAGATCTTAACTAGACTACTCTAAACCAATTTTTTGTATTCAGGGATAATTTTAGTGGCAAATATTCCATTTTAGGAAAATTTGAAAAGGTGATTTTTCTAACGTGGGTCAGTGACCTATTCGCCTAAAAATTACAATTTAATTTTTTTAGGGGTCAGCTTCACCTACACTTGAACTATATCCCCTATATAATCCTAGATTATTCGTTAGGTAGAACACTTCTACTTCACTCATACCACCTGGGGGCATATCTATTATCAAGTATAATAAACTTGCAAAGCAATAGAGGCCACTACACAAAGTATAGTTTTATAGATATTCATCAAATTTTCAACCGAGCAACAAGTATTATTCTCATATGCGTGACAAAAATTTTCCAGTGGCGCGTGACAAGGAGAGTTCATTAAGGCACGACAGGAGGGCGGAGGCTGTAGACGCATGACAGGAGGTCAGTGTTGACGCGCGACAGGAGGGCGTTTTTGACGCAAGATAGGAGGGTGGTGTTGATGCACAACAGGAGGGCGATGTTGACGCGCGACAGGAGGGCAATGTTGACATGTGACAGGAGGGTGGTGTTGACACGTGATAGGAGGGCGGAGGCTACAGACGCGTGATAGGAGAGTGATGTTGGCACGTAACAAGAGGGTGGTGTTGACGTGTGAAAAGAGGGTGGAGGCTACAGACGCGTGATAAGAGGGAAGTGTTGGCGCACGACAGGAGGGTGGTGTTGATGTGCGATAGGAGAGCAGAGACTGCAGACATGCAACAGGATATTTACTGTAACGCATCAAAAATCTTGTTGACATGCTACAAAAATATCATGTCGCATTTCTGTAGCCTTTCTATCAGGTGAAACATTTACACACAAACCCCAAAAAAATCACCTTTCAATGAAACCGGTTTCGAGGATATTCACCAAGTATTTTCCACCTCCAATTTCCAAGAGGTCTCTTAGAATGAACCCTTCTTGTTTTACATTTCAAAGTTTAGGTATTTTACAACATTTATCATACAAGGATAGTTTACATTCCCAAGGATCTTAAGATCACAAATACAACATAATTCCTAAAATACTCAAGATGCACAAAGAGCAACTTTACAAGATTTCTTTGCAAGATTGAAAGAGGATACACAAACTAATGCAACTCTAGCTTACAAGAAATCCCCCAATCACAAAAAGGAAACTTTACAAGGGAAAGAGAATTCCCACATAGCCATATCCATAAGATTACAAAGAGAGTAGTGTTCACAAAAAATGGAGAAAACAATGAGGAACCATGATGTCAAGAAACTCCAACCATCTTCCAAACTTGAGCTCCAACTTTGAGTGTTTTCCAAAGAAACCAACACATTGAGAAAGACTTGTTTTACCACCCAACCTATAGGCATCATTACATGTCTTTCCAATGGTTGGAAGACATGTTAAACTCCCCTAAGGCCATGAGAGAGAGACAACTAGATTCCACAAATGTGCACAAGATTTAGGGAGACATAAAAAAAAACATATTCACATACAAGACAAGTCCATAAACTAATGAAAACACAACATTTAACAAACAAAATAAAGGAGGAGAAAACCATATTCATCCTTATAAATGGGGAAGATTAGATGAGATATACAAAAGTGTCAAATGGTGTGGTCCAGCCATAAGATGCACACTAACAATTTCTTCACAAAACCTCTTTATCCCTCCAAAACAATAATCCCTCCTTATTTCTCCACCCATTCGCCTAAAATCTTCCTTGGGAGGATTTTCAAACCTATGGGTTTCCTCTCCAAGAATGGGGAAGGGGGTTCAAACTATATGAACCACCTTCCCCACCTCAAACCATATGAGGGGAGTGAAAAGAACCTACATGGCTTTCCTATCAAGCCATTAGGTTTAAGAGGGAAAATACCTCCCTCTTCCCCCATAAAACTCCAAAATCCATCTAGCCATATGATGGATGGAGAAAATAATACAAAAACATACTCAAGAAATATACAATACAAGCAACAAAACACAATATACAACCATAAACAACTCTAATATCTATTATGAAAAATAACATATAGTGATAAATCAAGATCCTACCTCCAAAATCTCTCCACAACTCTAAGTTTTTCCCACTTCCTTCTCCAAGCAAACTCTAGCTCCAAAAGTCTCCAAGCACCAAACAAAAACTAAAAAAAAGTCCTCTTTCTCCCACATGAGGGAGTATTTGAAGAAAAGAAATTAAATTTCCTCACCAATGAGGGGATGACATTTGTTACCCCTCTCTTCCCTCTAAGTCAAAGATTCCCAAAATAAAATGGAGAAAAGATAAACTCACTTTTAACACTCTTCTCCCAAATTGCCCAAAAAGAAAATATAACAAGTTTGTGCAAATTTTTACAACACACATTCAAATCCATCTTACATGGATGATGACAAAAGAGATACTAAATGGGAGGGAAACTCCCTCTATGCCTTGAAATTAAAACCCCCTACCTAATAGGTAGGGTCCAAGGACTTATTTTCATGCTACATGAACTCACAAAACTAAAAGGGGTCAATTAAAATGCCATAAATAGCCCAATTTCGGGTTTGGCACATTTGGGCACAAGTGTAGAGGATGTGGGGCCCATTCAAGGGTGAACATGTGACCCCAATCCTCTCTAACTAACACACACTTACCCGAGTACAAAACATAGTGCAAGTGGGGGCCATTTAGTCCCCAAACCTAATTTACTTAACAAAATAAAACAACCTAAACATGACTAATTTTACATGACATACAATATTACAACTAAGGGCTCACTCATGGTGCCCAAATAATACAAACAAACAATAACGCCTCATACAACTAACATGGTTAGGACTTAGCCCCATGGGCCGCTTGTGCACAATTTGTGTAGCTGCCCTGAAACCCATGTTCTCCTATGACTTGTCACCTACACACTCATTGCACACATTAAATGTATCTATCCAATATAAGTGTAAATCACTACTTAATAAACGGTCAAGTCTAAACATGTTAATCTATGATATCACAACATCAACATGGAATCGTAAATGAGAAACATGCACAATTTCACACAATTCATCATGTGTTAGCCATTGCAATACATATAAATGACGTACATCCATGTTATCATGTGTTCTCATCAATAATCACATAACCTATATCATCAAGGTGTGAGACTAAACTAGTATCCATCATATATCAATTAGGCTCAAATAACATAGCAATATGTTAGTATCCACAACATCAAGTAAAATGTGCCATCATACTAATCAAGCTAAATTGGCGCTACGCACCCAAATCACCATACATGTCCATGAAGATCAAATACCATAACATAGTGTCCAAAATATATCAAATCATGTCTATGGATAAAGAAGTCAGCAGATACTAAGGCTATAAAAATGTGGGAACTACATTAATGAACCATCATCAGTAGAAATTTCAATTTATTAAATTTTTTATCCTTCTTGGATCAGTTGTAAGTAGAAAAATTTGGCTGAAAAAAAATTAATATAGTTTATAGTTTAAACTGGTAAAAATTCTCGAATTCATTAAAATATAAACAATTTTCTCTATAACACAAAAAAACATTTTTGGATTGGCCACAAGTAGACAATCAACCAAAAATATCAAATTTAATTTAATTAAAATTCAAGTTATTTAATACAAACACATTTTCTTGAAGAAAAAATATAATGGAGACCTTAAATCAATGAAAGAAGTTTGAAGTAACAATAGGAGAGAAAAATTTAACCTCTGATGGTGATGATAAAGAGTTTTGATTAGTCTAAAGGTATTTGACAATTAATCCAAGTTATACAAACACATGTTTTCCATCTCACTTACATGCAACAAAATTATTCAACAAAAATCAATCAAATGTAAATTGGAGGTTAACATTGTGCCATGAATTAATAGGTGTAAATCAGTTCAACAGATCCAATAGAAATTAGGCAAAGGTAGTGTATCTTAACAAACATATCTTTATTGGATTAAGAATCTATATCCATTTCGTGTTATTGCTTAAAGAGTTCTATAAAGGTTAGGGTCAATAATCTTGATAAAATAACTAAGAATAATTTGGAAAAGTTTAACCATGTGTGTGTTAATATGATATCCTAAAGATAGTTCATCAACAAGTTCAAATTGGAACAAAATCTAATTCTAAGGTATTCCAAAATTGATCCACTATATACATACATGTGTTTTAAATCTCACTAACATGCACCAAAATTACTTACGAACAGAAATCAGTTAAATTGGAGGAAACATTGGGCCATGAATTAATAGGCATAAATCAGTCCAACTAATCCAATAGAGATCAGGAAAAGGGAGTGTATCTTTACAAAGTATTATTTATTGGATAAGGAATCTATATTCAAGTCATTATCTTGGATAAATATTTATATAAATGTTATGTTCTATAATCTTGAGAAAATAATTATGAATAATATGAATGAGATTGACCATGTGCATATCATTATCTTATCCTCAAGCTAGTTTATAAGGAATTTCAAAAAAGGAACAAAATCTAGTTCAATGGAGTCCTGTAGGAATAAAGTCTACTTATGATCTAGAGTTCTAAGATTTCATTCTTTATAAGTATTATAGATTCTTTCTTTCAAAATTGTATTCAATAATATTGTAATTTTCCCATTAATATAAAGATAAGGCACTTATTATTTATTTAAAGCTACATTTTCACATTCACATATGTCAAGTTATATTTTGTAATTTTTTGGGTTGTGTGGTATAGGACATGCATTTATTGGGCCCTCTAGCTATGATTCCACCACTTGTCCATCTTGGGGAATTAATCAAGACTACATCTCTTATATTTCTTATACTCGGGCCCATATGGGAATCTTACATGATTTCATACGTGCTTGAAAAATGTTGATGACGAGGATGATGGTGTGGGTGTGGTTGTGTGTATATGTGTGCTTTAACATCAAAACTGTATTTTTTCTATCATACACATGTTTCATATCATCACATTATTATGAGAGGTGAATCAAAGGTTCATCCTACAATTGAAAAGGGAAATAAATATATATTCACATTATTTATCTCCAATTTCAAGTCTCCAAATTCTCTCCCAACTGCATTCCCTAATCAAGATTTCGCACAATGTAATAAGATTAGATACATATACCTTTTTATCATTGAAGACACAATACGAGAATAGATTACGACACTTTGGTCTCATCATGATACATAGAATATCTAGATTCAATAGACATACATCTTTAGCATATTTAAGTGTATTCAAGTATATTCATTCTTATTCCTTGTCATATAATATTTATAATTTTAGCAAGTTGTTGCTTATTGGATTATTCAATAATTCTTTTTTTATTTCCTTACAAGAACATAATTTTCGAGACACAATTGAATGGATGTAAAAAAATTGACTACTCCCATTTTATACCCACATGAATGAATATATATATATATATATATATATATATATATATATATATATATATATTACATTATGTACACACATCTTTTTAATGTAAGACTAATTATTTATCTATGATATTAATATATTTGTGTGTAAATTTTTGGTCCAAAATATTCTCATATTATTATATTTCCATATGACTTTTTACTTTATACTTAGTTTGTTATGTCACTAAATACCTTTTCCCTCATTTTCTTTTAATCAATTTTCATCCTTCTTTGTGTGGGTTTTAGTGTCTTCTTTCCCCGGCCCCCTCTATCTCTGATTGCTCTCTCTTTTTACCATTAATCTCTTCCCCCTTTCTTTTGATTCAATTTGGGTGAGTGACTACGTTTATCATTAATTATTAATCTCATTAATGATTTGGGTGGGTGAGTGACTAGGGTTTATCATTAATCTCTTTGCCATTTCTAATTGTCACTACAAAAATAGTCAATTTATTTTTTGTGACTCTTAATTTTAATTTATCTAATCTTTGTTAATTTATTATGCTGATATTAAATTATTTTACGCTTTTACTTTTTTCATTCTTATTTTCTAGTAAGTATTGTCATGGTTCACACGTCACACATTATTTATAAGATAGTCATAGTTTTGCCTCAAAAAGAGAGATTGAGGTTATGTAATAAACAATTTCTCATCAGGTTTTTCATGATTGTGATTAATGTTTCCTCAAAAGCAGAGTTGAGATTTGACGCATATCTTCGACGTTTTTTTTCCTATTTTAACCGTATTATACACTGTATAAAATTGTCAGACCATCCCTATTTGATGTAAAAGAACTTCACAAAAACATCATTATCACTATGAATATATTCAATATAAATACAAATACACCATTACATAGATATTTAAATAACATATTTTACTAAAAATGTATTTATATGAAACATAGAAACTTAAGCGACACTTGTAAATATAAGTAAAACAAATAATATCATAGAAGGGCTATTTAAAATCTCATTATGTCATAAATATTTTGCTTGACAGGTAAGGTCAGCTGTCAAATCTCATCCCTGCTCAAAAGCCTAGGCGGAAAGCAACGATCTTACCATCTGTTTAGCCTAAGTCAGTTGCATAAGCATCCTCCATTTTAGATGGTAGTTTAGTGCCGTGGTCATCGTGTTCAGAGTGAGGATAGTGATGGCAGCATACGTCGGTCTCACCATAAATCCGCCCCACCTATATCTGCTCTAAATGTGTTCTCTTCACTATAAATCGTGTAAATTTAGAGAAGCAAAAAAAGGATGAAAAAGGAGCTATTTTGCATTTTCACCATGGTTGCAAAGATTAGATCTGTAATGTGTTTTGTCGTTGCTTCTGTTTTCCGCCGCTGTACTGGCCAGAGAATTGAAGGCACGTGGCGTTTTAAATATGAAGGATACTCTCGCGGCTGTCAGAGGCGAGGTCGTGTAGAGATTTGAAGCGGTAGCAGAAGTTAAAGAAGGTGAGCAAACCTTAGTGTCACTATTGATGCCACTGCTGCACAGAGACACTGTATTGAGAGTGGAAAATGCGAAGCAGGTTTGCGGCGAGTTGTTTTCACATCCTTGGTGAAAAACAATCATTTGGACACGTTCAACTACTTAAAATGTTAATATCCTAGATGAAAATTAGTTACCATCATCTTATATGTTAAATAGGAAGATGGACAACGGCGAAAGAGGAACATTGTCTGAAAGAGTTTACCGGTTTTACAGGTCAAGTTATGTGGAAACGGAATGACATTTCCTAATGGAGTGTGTAGCATATGAGGACATTTCGAGTGCCTATGTTGATTTTTTAATAAGAGAAGCTCTCACAACCTTTTTTGAAGAGGATAAGATTGCAAAAACAACAAATTACTTGACTAAAATTCATAATAGAAGGCTCAAGATTATTAAGGAAATCAAGAAAAAGCAGAAGTAACAATTTCAGGTCAATTTCTTTTATGTATTTGGCTAACTTATTTTTGTTTTTTGGGTCCCATAGGTTGCTTGGCCTCGTGGACGTCATTAAAACTTTTCATTCATTCATTCACTACTTGAAATCAGTGTCGACAAGAACAAGCTCTCGATACTGGCTTCTGTCATCCAGGTGGGCGCATGTGACATTGACAACATCATCGTAGAATCCTACACTTCTGTGACGAGACTCCAAAGACAAGCGTATGAGGCTCTGTATCATGCTTTCGTGGTGGGGAAGAAGAACATGTGATCAACTGACGATGTATCACTCTTTGACACATGTTACGATCTTTTCACTAAGGATTTCGACAACATGCCAACAATTCACTTCCATTTCCCTAACAGTGGTAGATTGTCGTTAACGGCAAAAAACCATCTAATTCTTGTTATACCTCTAGGGCAGGAGGTTAAATTTGATGGCCATTTAGACATTTTTAATGATTTTAGGCATAAAATACTTACAAATATTTAAATTAACTTACATATTTTAAATGTGACCGTCATTTTTATATAAATTTACATGCAACATATTATAATATATATATCAAAATGATTAAATATATACAACAATCCTTATACCATTTCATTAATTATATAAAACTAACAGTATTTTACATTTCTTAAGGGTAATAATTGAGAATAACCGCCACCTAAAGATTGTTTGATATGCATAGGTGGTTGTCAAATTTAACCCCTGCAAGTCTAGGGTGTTTGGTTTCACTTTCCCGCCTATTTCTTCGATTCTATCAATTATTGGGAATATTCAGCAGCTTGGCATACAAGTTTTGTATGATCCTAGAAACAGCCTCGTGGGATTTTTCGTCAATTAGTGTTGAATTCCATCATAGGGAAATTCATGTTATGTACATTATCGATGCCTAGTAATTAGTTACGCCAAAGGCGTAGTCCAAGTCATAGTTATACTGGATGGAACCGGTTGGCTTCGACACAACTGTTTTGCCATCTAACATTGGACGACTACAACATTGACATAAAAAAATGGACGGCTCAATTCCTTTACACTTTTTCCATCCACGTTGCGGGATTTGAAATTGAGATGCCAATTTGGCGTACATGGTGCCCTTTCACAGTGAAGCTTACGAAATATCTTCTCCATGACTTTCTTTTTCCCATCGTGCATCCATTTGTTAACGTGGATTTGACTGTTGAATCATCTAATCAGAGTATATCACACCCTTTGCTTTTCTTTTCTTTTCTATGTTGGAAATTTCTCCACTAAACGACAATGTTTTCTTTGAAGTTCTCGCTTGACGATTTCATCATTGGTGAACACAAAGTAGCAAATGTTATTTAGGTAGGAAGAAAATCCTTCGTGGAATAGGTATGCAAAAAGCATGTATTCAATTTTTCATCTTTTAATTTCCAACATTTTATTCATGTTTACATTTTACCTATCAAATTGAATGTTGTCCAATCAAAAACCTTGATGCCATGAAATAAAATAATAGTAAATTTAGATTGATAGATAGAATCTACCTTTCTCTTCTATGTTTTATCGCCAGAGGGGCTTAATTTTTCTTGGTTGTTTGCACACCTTCTATTTTCCTACTATTACTTGAGCATGTAACTTGAACGAGAGGCTACACATTCCTACAAGACGCAAGCATTCTAGATGGGTTTTGAACCCTGAACCTTTTTCGAGTTTTCCAATTTTTTATTTTCCCTCTTTCTAAGATTGAAATGCTTGAGTGGAACACATACCAAATGTTATTTGGGTGGGAACAATCTGACCCATGGAGTAAGTGTTGGTCATGCAAGTATAAAGTTCACACCTTTTAATTTCAAACATTCCATTCATCTCTATGTTATATATTCTAGTTTCATGGGATTGGATTGTAGAAGTGTGGAGGATGCTAGGTTTAAAATGTGCGAAGTTCATTCAATCTTGACACACAAACATCAAATCCAGTTATGTATGTCTTGATAGTTTGTTTTTCATCGATTTCGTTGAATGTCCAATTACATTGTCGAGGAGGGTCTAGACAACTCAATACCATGTTGCTTTTCTTTATCATAGATTCCAATATTAGAGTATTTAGAATCCTCAAAGCCCTCACAATTGTTGATGAGAGAAACCTTTTTTGTGTTTCAACAACAACACAATACTAACATTCCAAAACCTACTATCAAGTTCTCTCAAGGATTTCATATAGTGCCGCGCCTGATCATCTGGCTCATATTTCCTTCTGTAAAATTCTTACTGAAGTGTTGTCGAACATGATATCAACACTCATATTTCCTCCTTTTCTTTAGAGGGGATATTTTGTTTCGTTGAATGTTTCTAAGAAATTTTAAAGCAAAGTCATTGAATGAGAGGGTCCTTGTCAAGAATCTTCTCATTTCATTGAAATTTATAAACAACCTACAACCATGGAATCTATTTCTCTTATTGAAGTTGTTAAAACATGGTCTTACAAAAAGCTTCGTAATCGAGACGAATGGAAGATTCATCCTATTTCGGTAATTATCAAGGACTCGCCCTGAATTTTCTAAGTGCCTCCTCGTACTTCATAATCTTTCCAAACTTTCTCTTGGACTGAACTCCTTCTATATAAACCATTTCGTAACATTTCAACTAATATTGGTGTCAATCCCATTAAAATTATTTCTAATTAGGATATTCTTCATAATTATTACTAGTATTGGCATGTCAATCGAAGATCCCTAGATATTGTCGAACCCTTAGACGAAGAACCGTCAAGTGGAGAAGACAATGCAAGCGTACTAGATCATTTACATGAATGGGAACTACTGTTGATGGTTGTTTGCACACCACCTCTCTCTTCTATGAAGGAGTTCAATTGTTGATGGTTGTTAGCAAACCACCTATTTTCCATTTTAAATGCAAGGGTTAAATTTCAAACCAATTATTCACTTCGACAATATTTTTTGTCTGCGCCTTATGTTTTGAGATATCTCTACCAACATTTCCCTTGCCGAAATTCTCGCCTCACATTTTTTCCTTCACAAAAATAACTTATATGTCTTGTGGTTGTTGGAGGGTACAGTTTCGCATGGCTTCTCCATTCCAATTTCCTCATCCTTGCAGTTCTCCGATCTCAAAACTTTTTCTTTTCACCCATCTTCCTCTCCCTCCAATTTGAAATCTTGAATAGATCCCCTTCAACATTCCCATCACATATTTCATATGCAAATGATAGTTTACTAACTTTCCTATTGAGTATTTGTTGACTTGTGTTCTAAGAATATCCTAGAATTTTAATCGAAAAAGTCTATAAATACAAAAGATGCACAAATGCACATAGGACAAAAGCGGCGCACATATCAAATGTATTCGTAACATAAACAAATGTATTTATATGTCGCGGTATTTTATGTTTTAATATGGATATTAAATGTCATAATTACAAGCATAAAAAGTCAACTAAACTTGATGGTTAACGCTCAAGCGCAGACACGTTTTGTTGAGCAGAAACGAAAGAAAGAAAGAAACAGTCGCGATGCCTATGAGTCGAAGAAGTTTGAAGCAGCAATCCTTATTGACCGCCGTTGTTTTGATGACGTTTATAACGAGTGTTCTGAGAAATCTTCATATTCTACGCGTTGCCATGCTATTCAACACACAGAAATAATATCTAAGAACATGGTCATTTGACTGGGGAAGGAATTGGAATGTGTATAAATAAGACGTTGGCCTCTAACTATCTCCATCTGTATTTCCATCTCTAACTATCTCCATCTTCATCTCCGTCATGGCAAGATTCTCAAGTATTGTTAAGCTGGCCTTTCTTCTTATATGCGTAACTTTCATGACACCATGGTCTTCTTCTGCAGCTCTTGTTCATCACAAATTCACCGTGAGTTTGTTCATAATTGTAACAAGCCTCTGAAATCCTAAAAGCGTTAGATTATATTATTCATTGCAGCTTAAAACTGAACTGAACTGACAACGGGCTTTGTTATGTTAATTGCAGATTGGTACTCAGAAAGTGACTCGACTGTGCAAGGAACAAGAAATTGTGACGGTGAATGGACAGTTTCCAGGTCCTACTATATACGCTCGCGAAGGCGACAATGTGGTTGTACAAGTTGAGAACAAGGGCCCATATAATGTGACCATACACTGGCATGGGATAAGGCAATTGAGATCTTGCTGGGCTGACGGACCGGCTTACATAACCCAGTGTCCCATTACTCCTGGAAATTCTTTCACCCACAATTTTACCATAACAGAACAGGAAGGGACGCTGTGGTGGCATGCGCATATTTCATATCTTAGAGCTACTGTGCATGGAGCTTTAGTCATTTATCCCCGCTTTCGAAAGCCTTATCCTTTTCCTAAACCCGCTGCCGAGTTCCCTATCATTTTAGGTATGCTTCAAGGATTACTAAATTACATGTTATTGATAATGATTGTAGATTATTTACAGTCCAAAGATGGTAATGTGTTGAGTTGTGCAGGGGAATGGTGGAACGCAAATGTGGAAGATGTGATCAACGACGCAATTCGAAGAGGAGCGGTACCGTTAGAATCGGACGGATACACCATCAACGGCCAGCCAGGAGACTTGTTTCCATGCTCTGCAAATGGTTTGTCACCTCCCTAATTCCAAATGCATTACAGTAAAATGAATGGTTCTTAAGATTTGGAGGACAAGAGGTTAAATGTTGAATTGTGAATGCAGATACTTCGCGGATTTTGGTTCAGAGAGGGAAATCCTACCTGATGAGGATAGTGAACGCTGCCATGAATCATGCATACTTCTTCAAAATTGCAGAGCACAATCTCACAGTTGTGGCGGTGGATGCGTCGTACACCAAACCATATAAAACAGACCTACTTCTCATACAGCCAGGTCAAACAATGGATGTGCTTCTAACTACCCCTAAAACATCAGGGCTCTACTATATCGGTGCCCGCGTATACAATAGCCAGCCTCCACGAGGACTTCCATTCGTGAATACAACTGCGACCGCCATTCTAGAATACAGGGGCACCAGCAGTAACAACTCCGTTCCCCTCATGCCCACTCTTCCTGCATTCACTGATACCCAAACCGCATTCAATTTCGCAACATCCCTGAAAAGTCTCAGCTCGTCCGTTCCGCAGTCCGTAGATGAGGAAATGCTAATAACAGAGGGCTTCGGACTTGTGAGCTGCCCCAACAACTCCTGCGCGGGGATCAACGGCGGAAGGGCGGTTGGAAGCCTTAATAACATTTCATTCGTCACGCCAGATATAGCTATTTTGCAAGCTTACTATTACGGCATCGATGGAGTGTTTACCAGAGATTTCCCAGACAGCCCTCCGTTTCCATTTAATTACTCTCAACAAAATCCGCCACCGAGTATTTGGGAGCCCGTGTTGGGGACAAGAGTAAAAGTTTTGAAATTCAATAGCAATGTGCAGATAGTGTTTCAGAACACAGGCATTATTACCATACAGAACCATCCTATACATCTTCATGGCCATGATTTTTATGTTGTGGGTCAGGGATTTGGTAACTATAATCCACAGACAGATCCTGCCACCTTCAACCTGGTAGATCCTCAGATGTTGAATACCGTGGGAGTTCCTACTGGTGGGTGGGCAGCCATTAGATTTACGGCCAACAATCCAGGTAAGCTTATTTCTATTTTTGTATATGTTTTCTTTAATCTAAGACTTAATGCTTTGTATATATGTTTTCTTTAATCTAAGACTAAATTAGAACGTGGTTTCTGGTCTTGTGGAATAACAGGAGTTTGGCTCATGCATTGCCATTTTGAGTCTCATTCGGCACTTGGCTTTGAAATGGTATTTATTGTGGAGAACGGGCCAACACGATTGGATGCCCTTCCTCCCCCTCCTCTCGGTCTACCTAAATGTTAGCCGAGGCCAATTACATTTATTGCATTGAACACCCGCGACTTCTTCATGTATAAAAAGAAGAAACAATTCTTTTCTTCTCAATCAATAATGTTAAACAAAATACAAATATTTTTCCAAAATTATCCTTCGTATATGTAGGTAATATCATATTGTTCGAGTTTTTGTATGAATTATTTTGTTCAATATTTTTTTTATATTTTTCATAAAAAATGTACTTAAGATATCTAAGTTTGTATTAAATAGTTTTGAAAACAATACAACGAGTCTATGTAATAGAATGCATTCTGAGGAAACGTTAGCCTCCCAATCATTAATGCTCTAATCAATGCAACAAGTAAATGTTACATGCTCTTCTATAAATACTTTATCAGTAAGATATTCGACACCTAATATTCTTTATTCTTGCGTTTTCAATCTCTCTTATATGCAACAAAATTACAAAACAACCAAAATCATTCAATTCAGACGGTAAAATTGGGCCAAGAGTTAATCAATGTAAGTCGCTTCAACCCATCCAATAGAGATCTAGAAAAGGAAGCGTATCTTTACAAATGGATAAGGAATCTATACTCCTCATGTGCTCCTGCTTAATAATTTATACAAAGGTTAGGGTCGTGAGTCTGAAGAGAATAATACTTGAAACGAGGTTGACCATACAATTTTCATTATATTTGGTCTAGATATCATTCATAGCCAAGTTTAGGAGTTGAGCCAAATCTAGCTTAATGGAGTCTTGTGAGATTAAAGTCTACTTATGGTTTAGAGTCCTAGGATTTTATGGCTTGTGGGTGTTGCACAATTATTTTTGAAAACTGTGTAATACTTGTATGATGTGCGGTACCTTAATCTATGTTATTTACACCATTAATATAAATAGAAGAAGCTTATTATATTTCTTTCAAGTTGCATTTTGGCATTTGCATCTTCCAATTCTTCTTTTGTAAATTTTTGGGATTTTGTAAGATTAGATATAGATGTGTTTGTATCATCACGAGACACGCTCCGAGAGAAAATTAAGACACTTTGGCCTCATGGTGATACATAGAAAATTTAGACTCATCAGGAATTCATCTTGTGCATATTCAACTTTATTTTCTCTTATTATTTTTCTTGTAATTTATCATGCTTTTAGTAGTTCCTTTCTCATTGGTTTATGCAATCATTAATTCTAGCTTATTTACTTACATGAGCATAGATTTCAAGACACAACATAATGTATGTGATGATTTGAGTATGTTCATTCTATACCCACATCATTTTTTATTTTTTGTATTTACACACACACACACACACACACACACACATGCCCGAATTTTGTGCAAGACTTGTTAAATTATTTGGTATCAATGTCTTTAGGTTTGAAGATTATATTTGGTCCACGTTATTCTCTTATTAGTGAGTTTTCCTTATTCAACTATTAATTTTCTAATTATTCTCCTATGTCACCAACAACTTCGACCTCATTTTATTTATCGACTTCTTATTCCTCTCCATGTACATAGTCTCTCTGTTCATGTTGATGGCACATGTCCTCTCCCTTCGTTTTGACTTGATTTTGGTGTGTGGCTAGTTTCTTCAAATTTTGACAATTTTCGTACCTACATTTCTTGTCATCTCTACAAAAGTGCTTATTTTGACTTTTATGGGAACTTTTTTACCCTTAATAATTGATTTAATTTAATTTGAATCAAATCTAATATTACAGAGTAACTAGTGAAATAAATGATGTACAAATGGTGAAATACAGTAATGGCACAAGAAAATCTAAGATTCAAAATCATAAAGCCTAAGCAAGAGAGGGAGATATAAGAACTCAACTGATATATGCACAACCTCGAAGTGATCTGAGAAGGGAGAAAAGATGAACATGATGAAATTATCTTCATAACTAATCTTTGTAAATTCTATAACTCACAAACAATGACGGATAAGGGTGCCCACGATAGGACAAGGGTGCCTGGGCGTTGGTGACTGGAACTAGGCGTCAGTGACTGCACAAAATATATCAATGACATAAGAATAGAGATTGGGAGGAGTGGCTTGAAAATAAAAAGGGATGCCAAGAAATTTAAATTCCACACCAGGAAGAATCCACTGCCAAGAGAATCCCTCCAACCATGAAGGTATGGGAACCAAAGACTATCTGTAAGATTGAGTCTTCTTGCATTGAGTGGAAGAACCTGAAGTTAAACAAAAAAATGTCTAGACAACGAAAGGAGTTAGTGAGATTCTCTTCATTTTCTTCCAAAGTTCAAAAAGAATCATCGGCAAAATGCCCATTAATGAGCTGTTGTTCAGAATTGGGGAGAGAGATACCCTTCAATAACCCCTAAGCACTAGATTTGGAAAGAAATTTGTTGAAACCCTCAGCAGCAAGCACATAGAAGGTCAGAGCAAGAGGACAACCCTGTCGGATAGACCTATGTAGCTCGAACATACCAGACTGCACACCATTGAAGGTAATCCTAGCAGTGACATCCTATAAGAGCATGTTGACCAAATGAACAAACCTGGGGCTAAACCCAAGAGCTTGGAGCATGGCTATGATAAAAGGCCATTCAATCCTGTCATAAGATTTTTTGAAATCAATCTTGATGAAGAGGTCATTTTTCTTGGAGATCCTCGCCTACTCCATGCCTTCCTAGACAACAATGATATTATTCAAGATGAATCTACTTTTAATAAAACCTGTTTTTTCACTACGCACAATAAGAGGTAGGATGTTGCGAATCTTAATAACTAGAGCTTTAGCAATGATCTTTAATGAAACATTCAAAAGTGTAATCGGTTGCCAACTAGTGATGAGCTCATGGTCTCCAGACTTGGGAATGAATTTAATATTTCCTTGGTTTATGAGAGCACCAAGAGAATTGGAATCCATTTCTTCGTAGTAAACATGATGGAGGTCGGGGCCAACAATTTCCCATAACAACTTATAAAATTCACACGGAAATCCATTAATGCTAGGAGCTTTGTTAGCCTTCATTTGCATCACTTCCACATTAATATCACCAACAAAAAGAGCTCAATCACAGGAGCCCCTTTGGGCTTCAGACAACTTGCAGCGGATCATGTCGAGACACTGCAATAAGGTGAAATTTATTTCTGGAGTGTAGGGTTGAGCAATAAAAACATTATGGTAATGATGCACAAAAACCTGTAGGACATCTGAAAGGCCAATAAGGTGACCAACGACATCTTGGATAGCCCAAATTGAACTAGAGGCGTGGCGAGGCCAAAGGAGGGAAAACAATGTTTGGTCACCCTGTCACCGATTTTAAGCCAATGTAGACGAACTCTGATTTGAGCCCCTTGAGCTTAATAAAACTCCTCCATCCTAATTTTTTGAAGCCATAACACTACCTTGGTTTGAAGTTTGGTGTTGAACGGTGAGTGATGAAGGGCCCTCAAGCTTCTAGTATACTCCCTAGTGGAAGCTTTGTGAGCTCGCCGACGGAGTAAAACAACATGTCGCCCATACAAACGAAGGAAGGATGTGGTTCTAAATATGTCCTCTTACCACTAGTTGATCCACCCATGCAAATCGGAGGTACGTTCTACCAAGGGTGTTGTGGCGGTTTGTACTCATCATCCTTTGTAGGAGAAGGGCTACGGGAACGCTTGTGGGTGGACTTGTCTTCTACAAAGTGAACAATCACCTCAGAGTGGGGCTATGAGGTCGCTAGATTCAGACGAATTGAGGACGCCGATAGTGGTGAACGATGCACAATAGGAGAAACCACATGATGCTTATTAGCCGAAGGGTTCGGAGCCGAATAGGAACCCCCAACAGGTTTGTATACCTAAGGTTGGGGTTTAGGGTTTTTGTTACTCTTGACCTTTGTTGAACCCTCTTCAACAGAAGAGGTTGGGTTGGGGTTGGCATTCTTTTTTTTGGGGCCGAGGAAGCCATTAAAGGGAATTCTCGAATCATATGGAAAGAAAACTGACAACGAAAGCAGGTATTGGGAAAATTAATGTAAATGTCGTGTTGTGAAAAATAGGTATCCCCCACCTGAATGTCAATCAATTCCTTGAGGTCCTTAGTAAGGTACAGTTCAATACAAACCCAACGCTGCAGGTGGGTGGAGTAAAATTTATTCAGCTCACGGCAGAAAAAATGGCCATTGGGTTGGACCAACTCTTCAACCAAGTCTTAAAGGGGCAGGGGAGACCAGGGAACTCAACCTTGACAAGCACTTTAAGCTTAGTGTGCTCAAATACTTGTAAATCATGCATCTATGGAGAAAAGATAACCAAAGTGTTTCAAATGAACCAAGGACCGTGGTTCACAATGACTTTGCAATGCTTAGGGTTGTTAAACTGGAACCAAAAATAGCCCTTGGACAGATTTTGGACACACTTAAGTTTGACACCATGGCATTGCCAGTGGTAGTAAACCCATTGTTTGAGAATACTCTCTGGGGAAAATCCAAAAAATACGCAACCAGAGTAAAGGACTCAAGCCATGAACAAGCTTTATCAAATTGAGGAACATCTAAAACAACATCAGGATCACATAGAGGAGGATCATTACCTCGTCGTATACCTTCGGGATGAATTTCCTTGCTCGTTTCTTTATCGGAGGCATGGTTAACAAAGCTCCTGCTGCCCAAACCTACATCAAGAGATGCAACAAGACTAGCTTCAACCATTAAAATAGGTTTCCGCCACCACCCAAAGGGGCGGAAAAACAAAATTAATACAAAATAAAGAGAAATAAATGTCCCGCCTTGAAAGAAAGGTGGTGTGACACAGAGTCTATCTAATCTTTATAAGTTTATTTATTTTTGAATTGTTTTTTTTTTAAATACAAAAGATGCACAAATGCATATAGGACACAAGTGACGCATATATTCGTAGGTTGCAACATAAAGAAATGTATTTATATGTCACGGTTTTTATGTTTTAATATGGATATTAAATGCCATATACAAATTCAACTAAACTTGATGGTCCACAGACATGTCCTGTTGAGCAAAAATGAAAGGTCGAATAAGTTTGAAGTAGCAATAATGGTGAGAAAGATGCCAAATAACCAATGTTCTGAGAAATCATCATATTCTACGCGTTCCCGTGCTATTCAACACCAAATCAACTTGTAGAAATAATATCTAAGAACATGGTAATTTGACTGGGGAAGGAATTGGAATGTGTATACTTAAATAAGACATTAGCCTCTAACTATCTCCATCTCTATAAAGTTCCATCTCTTAACGCAAAAATTGTTTTTGGATTGGCCACAAGTAGACAATGTCAACTAGAAATATTAAATATAATTTAATTAAAATTCAAGTGATTTAGTACAAAAAAGTTTTCTTGAAGAAAAAAATAGAATGAAGACCTTTAATGGAAGAATTTCGACGCAGCAATATGATGGAAAAATTTGACTGTGATGATGATGATAAAGAGTGTTGATCAGTCAGAAGGTATTTGCAACTTAATCCACTTTCTACATATACATGTTTTTATTTTCACTTTCATGCAACAAAATTATTCAACAACAAAAATCATTTAAGCCATGAATTAATAGGTGTAAATCAGTTCAACTGATCCAATAGAAATTAGTTGAAGGGAGTGTATCTTTACAAATGTATCTTTATTGGAGAAACAAACTATATTTTTGTCTTGCTATTGCTTAAAGATTTCTATAAAGGTTAGTGTCGATAATATTGATAAAATAATTAAGAATAATTTGGACAAGGTTGACCATGCATGTGTCAATATGCTATCCCAAATATAGTTCAACAAAAAGTTCAAAAGTGGAACAAAATATAATTCAAAGGTATTTGACTTCTAATCCAATTTATACATAAAATTGTTTTCAATCTCATTTATGTGGACCAAAATTACTTAGCAACCAAAATCATTTAAATTGGAGGATAACACTTGGCCATGAATTAATAGGAGTAAATTAGTCAAACTAATCCAATAGAGATTAGGAAAAGGGAGTGAATATTTATAAAGGAATCTTTATTGGATAAAGAAACTATATTCAAGCCGTACTCTTGGTTGAATATTTCTATAAATGTTAGGGTTTATAATCTTGAGAAAATAAATATGAATAATTTGAATGATGTTGATCATGTGCATATTAGGATGTTATCCCAAATATAGTTTGTCAAAAAGTTCAAAACTCAAACAAAATCTAAAAGTCTACTTATGATCTAGAGTTCTAAGATTTCATCTTTTATAGGTATTATAGATTCTTTCTTTCAAAACTGTATAATAATATTGTAATTTTCTCATTGATATAATATAAGGTGCTTATTATTTATTTAAAGTCACATTTTGATATTCACATGTGCCAAGTCATATTTTTTTATCTTTTTTGGATTGTGTGGTCTAAGTTGGAAATTTATTAAACCATCTAGCAGTGAGTACACCACTTTTCCATCTTGTGGAATTACAACACTACTTCTCTTATATTGCTTACACTCAGGCCCATAGGGGCATCTTACATGATTTCATACATGCTTTCAAAACATTGATGACAATGTTGTGTGTGTGTGTGTGTGTGTGTGTGTGTGTGTGTGGATGCATGCATGCGAGTGCGTGTGTGTGTCATAGCATCAAAACTACATTTTTTTCCAGCACACACATGATTCATGTCATCACATTATTTTGAGAGGTGATTCAAGGGTTCATACGTAATTCAAAAGTGAATGTTTGGTCTGATGGTGATACATAGCATCAAGTAACTACATTTTTTTTTTCTTACAAGAGCAAAGTTTGCTAGTGAATGGATGCAAGGAGTTGATTGCCCTCATTATACACACACATGATTCATGTCATCACATTATTTTGAGAGGTGATTCAAGGGTTCATACCATAATTCAAAAGGGGAAGCTTAAAAGAATGCTTAACTAGTATGAAAAAAATACAAAGTCTAAGTAAACATGCCTACTAATATGCTTGAATTACCTAACATGGGCCTAAATAGACCTAAGAGGGAAATCAATTGGTTATGGTTGCTACTCCAAACAAGGTGAAATGGCCTCTCCCAATGACTACTTGGTCATTTTGGATATCCATCTACTAACCTCATTGAAGGCTTTAAGCAAGGATTGAACTTGGCTATATATCATATTTATTATATGAGATGCAAATCTTGAAGCATGGTGTAAAATATAAAGGAATGAGGTGCACCCTTATTATAGTTTTGCTTTTGGGAGAAACTTGTATTTTAGTGCATGTGGGATTAAAAGCCCCAAATTAGATTAGAGTTGCTAATCATGATTAGGCCTT
Organism: Taxus chinensis; assembly: GCA_019776745.2. Lineage (NCBI taxonomy): Eukaryota > Viridiplantae > Streptophyta > Pinopsida > Cupressales > Taxaceae > Taxus > Taxus chinensis. The sequence continues at coordinate 252,419,919 of CM034148.1, read as the reverse complement.
GCTAATCACAATTAGTGAATTACTAAGTGATTAAGAGGTGTGAAGCCTTAATCAACCACTTTGGGTCAACTAGGAGGCTAGGATAAGATTTTGAAGCTTATTGAGATGTTGTGGAGGTGAATGGGGTGATTTTGAGTGGTTGGAAGAGGGGTTTGAGTCAATACTAGAGTATATTGACCAAATCAATGGCGAAATTGGCTTAATTAGCCTGTAATCACTAATTTTCTATTTTGAAGAGGATTTTGGCTCATAATTTTCCATAATGTGGAATCCTGAATGCGAAAGGGGCTATGAAATCAACAATGTGGTGTTAATTGGCTAAATTGGCTAGAAACATTAGTTAATTAGCAAAGAGAACTAATTATAACATAATTGGGAAGAATAAGAGTGATTTGTATGCATTTTAGAAATAAGATTGCAAAAGAAGATTTTAGGTGTCTACATTTTCCCCTGTTTGAGGTGAAGTTAGTGACTTCACTTCAAATATAATAGACAAGCATAAACAGGTAAATTTTTGAAGAAAAATTAACCGGATGGAGGGTGCCTCCTCGAGTGTCAATGGGGGGATAGAATAAGTCAATCGACGATCAAAAATATGATTTGAAATGGATAGAATAAAATGAGTCAGAACAGGTGTGAAAACCATTGGGTAATGAGAACAAATAAGGATAAGGATAAATGTGGTTGTTTATTGCCCCAGGTGAGTTTTTTAGGAGAAAAATAGTAATGGTAATAAATGATAATGAAGAAGAAATGATTAAAGGAGAAATATAGGAAAATTCCAACCTTTACATCCAACCTTTTAATAAGCAACCGGGTTATATCATTTTTCCCCTAGGTCTACATCATCGGCCTTTATTTAAAATAAACAAAAGTTTAAGATAACATGAAAAACTAAATTACTAACAATTTTTTACTACTAAAAATACGTAACTCCATGCAACATACATTATGAAATGTAATACAAAAAAGTAAAATTATATTTAGCTCCATGCAACATACAAAATGCAATACAATACAAGAACGTAAACCAGCTAACCTAACAAAGAAACTGGTACAATCACACATACTCAAACAAAAAATATTTAAGACAGTTGCACCAATGTTTTTGTTATCAAGTTGCATTTCTCAAATGTTCGTGTTGTAATGAAAAGGGTTAAAAATAATTCCCCAAGAAATAACACATGTGAGGGAAAAAAAGACACAAGTAGTCCTATGAAAAAACCTTCATGTACTATGACACAATCTCTGACAACTCACTGTTGCACGAGAGTATTGACGTAGTATACAGCCCAACTTTTGTTAATGGAGGTAGATCACAATGATCCACAAGTCGTTTGAGACTAGAACAAGAAAGAACCATAGAAATACACTTTTGTAAGACATATTTCAATGTTCGAGGATGATGTAATTGTCACAGGCTTTAACTGCGTATATGTTGTTTACAAATTTTTGTAGAATTTTGATTTGATTTTCTTTTTTGGATTTTTAATAATTTTACCATCATTTTTTAAAACATATTTGAATGTTTTTTATTTTCTATAAGTTTTGTGAAGCTATGTATAGGAAATGAAGAAACGTGGATGCCCCCAGTGATAGATGGGATGCACAAGGGCAGAATGTTATGCGCATGCGCAAGAAAGTGAAGATCTGAAATGCCCCCAGCATTAATTGGGAATATACAAAGGTAAAATCTTCATGCAAAAAAGATGGATCAAGTAAAATATGGATAGGTTCAAAACGATGATGAATGTAACCCAATGACGTGCTAGAAAGTTGCAAGGATGCCCCCAGAGTAAGTTGGCCAAGAAGCACATGATAGAAATAAGTGGAAGTTTTTTTTGAGAAAGGGTACAAAGGTTCTCACAAACACAACAAAAAGGAAATATTATACACATGGATGTTCTAAATGAAACAAAATAATAATGAATGTGAATGTAGGTAGCTTAGAAGCCTCGCAATGAAGAAGCGATTAGCCAAAGACACGAATCGTGAGACAAGATACAGACTAGAATAAGATTCTAAACAAGGTCCAAAAATAGAAAGTTGGTAGGGAAGATTTGATAGACAACAAGTGAAGACACCCTAGCTATTAATGTGTAGGAATGATTTATTTTTTAAAGTTGATTTTTTATGAATGGATTGTTGAAGGAGAGTCGTACATTGCTCCACTACCAGCCAAATGTCCATAGCTCTAATAGAGATGAATTTGATTCTAATCGCAACATTGATGTCCTGCCAGTCATCCATCCATAGCCCCGGTAGAGATTTTTGGAAATACCCCAAGAGAGAGTTATATATCAATTTGGTTTTACTTTTAGTGTTGGCTTTCAGCTTTGTGCTTTTTGATTTGATTGATTATTTTTCTTTTTGAAAACTTATTTCAGATCTCTTGTTTGAGAAGGGGTTAAGAACTACTTATGGTTTGATGAAAGGAGGTGGAAGTGATTGCGATGACAACATTGGATCTAGTGTCAACAAATATATCCAGAATATCTTCGCAACAAGTTTTTTAGATGTTGATTGTGATAGGATCTCTAAGAGGTCACTCGTTCTTTAATTTACCAAGGTGACAAAAGACCAAGGCCAAACGGAAACCATAGAGATAACTATCACAAAATGCATGCGGATATTCTAACCAAAATATCACTGAAGGGATGAAAATGGTAGGAAGACTTGTAGAAGAATAAAAAGGAACGGAAGAAAGAACATTCATGTGTATGTAATACTTGATTGCAATATGTGTTCATTTACCTTTGATTTTTTTGAAATGTTTTCTATTGTTTTGTAGTTTTGAATTTTTTGAAAGGTAAGACCGACAAGGTCACTTGGCATGATAAGATTTAACAACAATGCTAGCAATTTCATTGATAAGGAAGACTAGGCGTGTTTTCTTATCAAGAGTCATATTATCCCCGATCTCAATTATCATGGTGAGCTCATACTCAATAGACGAATGTGTTTTATCGTGAAACATGGATTTTGTATGTGGGAGCTTGAGGTCCATATCTAGAGGTTTCTACAATTTACGCCATATTTTATGTGTGCGTTGATGTGCATTTTTGAAGCACATTTGATTATGAACTTTAGGATTGTTTAAATTGTTGTGAGCTTTGGAGCTTTGGAATTATTTTTCTGAGCTTGATGAAAGTGTTAGAATTTGAGGATTCTAATAAATATGGATTTAATCAACTTACATATTACATAATGTTACAATAAATATTTAAACAAAAATTACATCATAACATAAGTAAATAATGAAATACTTACAGGAAATAAATAACACGGGTGACACAATATTTATAGTGGAAAACCCCAATAGGGTAAAAACCACTTTGAAAATAACCTTTTACTTCAGAGAACTTATTTTACATCAGTAAGATCACCTCCGCGTTTGAAACCCTATTTACCAAGGGTAAAACCAAATCACTTGATTTGCACACCTTTGATATATTTCCCGAATATATCAAATAAGGACCTAAAGTCCTTTTTATATAAGGTGATCGAGTATGTCTTCCGACCCACCTTTTCAACCTAAAATGGTTAACACATACACCTAGGTTTATAATATTTAATATTAAAAATATAATCATTTCATGATATTAAATATTTAACCTAAAGTTTATACCTAAGTTGGCATATTTAATAATAGAAATATAAATATTTCATATTATTAAATATTAACCTATATATTAGTGATGGACCCATATACATTAAGGGTTGGCCAGACCACTTAATCATTATGTTCCAACACTCCCCGTTAATGTTAAGTGGGATAACATAACATATGCCAATAGATTACCTGCCCGTGGTACACTACATGATTTATAATCCTTAAACCATAAATGTTTTAGGCTAGCATATCGGTTGAAGGAATTATAACATCTTCATCATACTCAAATTACCTTTTGGTACAAAAGGATTTGGAATCCCAAAGATCATCCCATGATCAGTGGCTAAGTATGATTTGTGAGTTTTACATGTTCTCATAAAAGGTTATTGAACCCAAGCATATAGGAGCTTTTTACAACCAAGGACCTCCTTAACAATATGCTTGTACTGGATGTTTACCAGTAAACTCAATAGAACTAAAGAGTTTACTGAATACCACCTTTAAGATCTTTCTACAGTTCTTTCTAAAAAAGAAGCTGAGGAGGTATACATGTCCAAAGGTCTTTTTACACTTTCTCGAAGGTCTTTTTTTACACTTTTCCAAAGGTCTTTTACATATGTCCAAAGGTATTTTAAAAAAAAAAAGTTCCATTAGGAGGTGACATTGTCATGCACACTCCCCCTCAATGGCAACTCTGATAATCCAATATTTTCAGGAAAGTGAAAAAACTTTGTAGCACTCAAGGACTTTGTGAAGATGTCAACAACCTGCTCTTCAGTCAACATGAACTTGATATTTATCTCATCATTTAGCACCTTCTCACAAGTGAAGCGTATATGTATCTCAATGTTCTTCATCCTCTGATATTGAGTTGGATTCTTAATCAAGAGTAATACAACTCTGACCGCCACATAGAAGAGAAATACTTCCTTTAACTTACATGTGTATCTCTACCAACATCTGTTGCAACCACATGGCTTCTTTACTTCTTCCGGTGTACTTCTCTGCCTCAGTAGAAGAAATAGAGACTGTTGATTGTATTTTGTTGTTCCAAGTAATAGTTCCTACACCAAAAAACTTAAACACATATCCAGTATATTTTATAACACAACATCGGTATGGCTAGAATCACAAAATCTATATAAGATAGCATTTTCATTCTTATTATAATGCAACCCGTAATTGATTGCTCCTTTCAAATATTTACAAATTCTTTTTGCAAGATTCCAATGATCTCTAAAAAAGGTTCCTGCATAAACCTTGAAGTAATTCCTACTGTATAAAAAATATCTGATCTAGATATAGTTAGATAAATCAAACTATCAATGAACAACGTATATAAAATATGATCAACCTTTTTCATATGCAGATTTAGGATAAATATTTATTCCAACTTCCATTGAAGTAGAAAATGGTTTACAATCAATCATAAGAAACATTTTCAATACAATGGTTGCATATTGTGTTTTGAGAAATAACAATAGAATGAACTACAGTCATATGAAGAACATGATGTGAGAGACCCGACTCATTCATTTCAAAGTACTGCTTCAATTTCTCTTTAATCCTATGAATTAAATCAGAATTATCACCAATCATAAGTAAATCATCAACATATATACATATAATCATAATGCGGTGCCCGTTCAAACAAACCACTTGAGACCCAAGAACAACCTAGGGTTAGCCAAAAAATTATGGGATAATTTTTTTTAAGTGTCCACAACAAAGTTACAAGACATCAGTTTCCATTAGCAGGTTCCAGAACAACACCAATTCACCAAAACACATTTTTCCATTAATAACTATTCTCAAGTTTACAAGGTTCTAATTTTAGGGTTAGACGTTCTAGTTAGGTTCAGGGAGTAATTAACCCCCATTCCTACTCTCGAGCAGCCTAAACGTAACAATAGGATTTTTCTCATACTTAATGCTTTCAAAATTTCCCTAAACCACTCCCGATGGATAGGAAATTTTTTCACCGTTCCGGTGATACAAAGAAGTCCTCCTAACTCCTAGTATAACTCTAGATATGGTCTGGCGGAGTTAAAGGATCAAATTTTCCCAAGGGGGACACGTGTCATGCAAGGGTGAAATTCCCTTTGGTAGGTTGGTGGGTCGCAGGGCGGCTCTAGAAAAATTTTCCCCACACGGTGCAATTTCTCAATTTCTTCCACGCCTCCGCGGGTCCCCGATGAACATGTGTCGAGGTCTAGTCCAAGGTGAAAGAGGGAAAAGGAAAGGGTGGAGTGGCAGGAATATATTGTGCTTTGCACTCGACGGAGAAAAAGGAAGAAAGGGATGTGTGGGTTATGCGCCCGCGGAAGAGGAAAAACCTGAGGTGGGGCGGGGAAAGAAGGGCCGTAGGAAAATTTTGCCAAATTTTCCCAAGGGCAGAAATTCACAAATGGTAAAATGGGTCTGTGCCAGTCCACTAGCACCCAAGTTACCACGTGATAGTCCGTGATTGGCCACGAGCTGGTGGGGCTAAAATGAAATTTTTTTCCAAAATTTTAAAAAGGCTAAGGATTGAAAAGGAAGCCGCGCTTACGCCGTAGCCCCAAGAGGACACGTGGTAGCCTTTGATTGGTTGCGGCCGGCAGAGAAAAATGGAGAAATTTTCTCCATCCCAAATTAAAAATTTAAATTTTTTCCATAGTTGAAAATTTAAATTTTTCTAAGGTTCAAAATTTAGATTTTTGGGCAGTTAGATTAATTGCAAACCAAGTTCCACTAGAACTTCAAATGGACATATCTTTTGGTAGAGAACTCCGTTTTGGTAAAACGAGGACTTTCTGGAAATCTCTCAATTCCCTCTACGCAAAAAAACCATTATTTTAGGAAATCGATGAATTTTGATAGGTTAATTTTGACAAACTAATCTGCAGGGTTTTTGCAAAGTAAAACTGGGAAAAGTTCACATATGAATTTCTATTGAAATTTGATCTCCTACTTGCTCAACGTGTCAAAAAAACATGGAGGCTTGCTGTTAGATGAGTTTTAAGAAGGTTTTCAAGGTTCAATTTTTTTGATTTAATTGCAAATGATATCTGTGTGTGTGTGTGTGTGTGTGTGTGTGTGTGTGTGTGTGTGTGTGTGTGTGTGTGTGTGTGTGTGTGTGTGTGTGTGTGTGTGTGTGTGTGTGTGTGTGTGTGTCTTTACATCATTGGACATCATATCAATTGTGCAAGTTTGATTTTAATTTTACAAGTTCTCAAGGATCTTTCTTAAGTTTTAATGTAAAATTGAGTTCCTTAGGACTTACTACATCTAAATTTCAATGTTTCATATCTTATTGTTTGGTGTAAGTTTGAACTGCTCATTTTTATTAAAAGTGAATTGCCAGAATGAAGTTTATGCCAGAGAACTATTTCTTTTAAATCTAAATATCAATTTTTTCATTTAAATGTGTGTATAGTTTCTAACTAGTCTAATACATCTACTGGATTAAATTAACCATTCAATTCTAAGTTAAAGTGCAGTTCTGATTTCAATCCTAGTATACATTTTAAAATGAATACCACATTATCTTTTCTTCACACGCATTCTTCCTTTACAAACAAAAACCTCATTCTTTGAAAGCAATTCAAATTTAATACACAATACAATTTTTTTGGAAACTAATGCAATTCTTTATTCATATTCCAATACAAATTTACAACTTATCACTTTTCCATTTGATTTCAAATGTAGTATATAAAGTATACAACACTATTTCTTATTCCTTTCCAAAATAGAAAATGGAAGATATTTCTTTAAATTTCACCATCTAAATTCCATCTTTCCTTTATTAATACACATGGTTTCACATTACAAATATTATACAACTCATCCACTCAAAGTGGGAAGGGTTACAATGAACTTGCTCAAAAGAATGGGATTGTCAAACTGTATATTCTTCTTGCTCCAAAACAATAGCATGCTAGTTCTTCATCTTTTCATCTTTGATCACAACAAGGAAGGGGGAAGGAAATGCTCTCCACCCAACCAAAATATCCAATGAGAAGGGAGAATCCATCCTTCCTCATTAACCCCCGAGCCCCAACCATATTGGAATAAGAGATAAGAATCAACACATGGCAACAAGGCTTCCACAACAAACATACAACATTATTTCACATGAACAATCAATAAGAAAACAAAGTCTAATAAAAAATAACAATTCACAACTGCATTTGAAACCATTCACACAAAACATAGGCTTGATCAAACAAGCCAACAAGAGCAAGGAACTATGGGGAAACTACTTATGCCTCCCTATTTGGAATTGGGCATCCACCTAAAATCATACCACTAATAAACATATCAAATCTCATAAACATTATACCTCCCAACCCCTCCTTATGCCCCCCAAAATTTTCTCCCTTATGCCCCCCCAAGAGTAAGAAATGGAAGCTATTTCTTTTCCATGGTGGATCCCAATCCAATCTCCCTCCACAATAAAAACTGATGCCCTTGGCATTCCCTTATGCCCCCTATTTGAAATCCCCATAGCCTTCTCCTACACCATGTCCTAAGCAGTCTACCCAACGAACCAAGAACACATAACACATTCACCATTTCATACATGTATGCAAGAGAAAGAAAACATTCTAAAAAGTCTCAAGTTCCTACATCTCCATAATGGAGTTTGTTACAAGATCCACAAGCTTTCCAAATGTCAAAGTGCAGTCCAAAACCAGCAATGTTCAAGCATGCAAAAAATACTCCAACTCCTTCCACAAAAAGCTCCCAAAACAGCAAGCAAAAATGCGCCCCAAGAGGAATGAACAAAGTTTTAACAACTACAAATAAGCAGAGAGTTTGAATTTTAAAGGAGATGGAAGATAAGAGGATGATGTGGATCCATGTGGGATGCCACATCATTATTCCTCAACCCAATGTCAAAGTTAATCATCAATCTCTAAACATAATAAATAAAATGACAACTCAACTTACACACTCTAAAATAACCCATACCCCAAAAAAGACTGAATTTAAAACATGTAAGAGAAGTGCAATAAAAACATACAATTAATCATTTCAAAAGGCATTAAAAAGATTTAAATTAAACCTCCAAACCATAGGTATGGTTGGTGAATGATTTTAAGAGGTGTGGGACAAGTTTAATTTGTCCCACAAGCCTCCAAGGACAAATTTGAATTCCCAAGAGGATGAAGTGTTTCACACTCAAAAATCTACCTTACATTCTTTTACATATCCCTTATACATTCTTACACATTTCTTACACATTCTTACACATTCTTATAATATTTCATTTAAGATCAACAACTACATTAATAACATTCTTATGACATATTGATTTATTTATTTTAACACATGATTATGCACAACATTATCCCAACACATAATAACTAATAAAAGGGGTAGCACATCACAAAATAATAAAAGAAACACATTAATAAAATACACAAGCCCATGGTCACATAAAATGGGACTCCCCCCATGAGAATCCCTAACATAACACAATACACAAAACATGTTTCCATGGTGACCTTGTTGAATTCACCCGAAATTTCAATATGGTTAGTCTCCAGTCCCCTGACATTGTTGTGATATTTTAACCTGCAAAATACAAATATCTCATTCGGCCTCATGGCCATATCAGAATATCCAATATGATATAAATACAATAACGAAACCATCTATACATATGAATCACAACATTAAGAAATCAACCTTATCATTTTCAGTTTAAATAACTCTACTATACCATCATTAATTAATTTCCATGCTAGTTCTATTCACAATATCTAATTTCGCATGTCCAAATCAACATCTATAATATTTTCATGTAAAATAGTACGTCATCATCCACATATAAAAATGTCTATAGTAATCATCATGCATAATAATTGAATCCATATCAATAATAATCCATGATCTAACATCTAACTATCATACTAAAACAAAACATAATAGTGTCCATAATAAGATCAACAGTATTAAGATCAGTATCTAAAAGTGTCAAAGGGAAGTGGGCACTACAGATAATATGTGAGCCTTATTGCTTAATGAATATATCATTGTTAGAAGAACAATTAACAAAACCTAATAGTTTAAAGAAGGAAACAATTTTTGCATACTAAGTTCTAAGAGCTTGTTTTAAACCATACAAGGATTTATGAAGGAATTCAGAAATATACAGAACTTTTATTTGAATTCCTTCAGCTATTTTACTCTCATTACTATCCTTGATATACCAAGTATCCTTCATGCATAGATTCTAGTTGTGTTCATACCTCTTTCAGATGTTTGATATTACCAATGTGTAGAAGGTACTCATTGTTCACATTGCGTAGAATCATAGAAAGAACCTCCTACATTTATTGTAAAAAAATATTCATGTTATCTACAGTTGTTTGACAACCGGTGGGAGCAACCTCATATCCAGAAATAATCGTCCAGAGTTTTTTTGCCATAAATTTTGTTTTGACCCAAATGTTGTAGTTGGTTTCATTCAGGATTTGGGTTTTGTCAAGACAGAAATAGCTAGATGCCATTATTTTCCTAAACTTGTAAAACACACCCCATTATAATATACAATATACCATAGAGTTAGACACATATTTATCGATAATAAAAACGATACTTTTAATAGAATCAGATCTAAAGAAACTATTTTATCATAACTAATTCTGTCATTATAATGCATACTAATTAACCTCCCATGATTAAAATAATAATCTGCAATATAAAAGGCTCTTCATTATACCCCAGACCTATATAAAAATATTTCCAACCATATAGAAGTGAAGAAGAGACCCCTAAGAATGCATAACAACTTCAAATTTCTTAAAAAATAATATAGACAAAAATCCGGCCAGCTTAAATTTGACGTCTAAATAACCGTCATAATGGCTTATTTTTTGGTCTATCATGATGGTCATTCGATTGCCAATTTTAACATAATGAAAGTTTCCTAGAACCTAAGAGCTTAAATTTGACGTCTAAATGACCATCATATTGTCTTATGTTTGGTCTATTATGACGTTCATTTGACCGTCAAATAACGAAACCAAAAATTGCTGTGTATTTCCAGAATGTGAAATTCCAGAATTTCTTCTTCTGTATAATATTAGGGAAGTTATATTTTAACACATTATAATAACCTATTATAATTTATAATGTAAAAATATGTACACTTTAAAAAAAAGGTATATAGTTAATAGAATGTAAAGAAAAAACAACATATAGCTCATAAAAATTATAAACTATAGTATATTTTTTATATAAAAAAACACATAACCCTTATTAAAGGGGTTTAAAGGACAGACCAGGTTAAAAGAATTTTACCAGGTGCAGGTAGATTTATGAGAGTATAGATTAACTTACATATTTTACAGAGGGGACAAGTAATTTCACCCGACCAATGAAATAAATTCAAATCCCTATTTTCATGAACCTTGTCTCCTCTCTTCATTTACTCTTAATTTTACCCTGCACACATTTAAAACTATGAAAATATTTGTAAAATATTTTATAGAATTCTTACAAGGTAAAAACTTTTAAACTTTTATGTGGCTATAACTACAAATATTTTAATAAATATTTACGACACTTCACGTGGGCCACCAATAAACTAGCCCCATTTATACTTGAGAGTTCCACATTTATACGTGAGATATTATCTCATTTTATTCTCCACAGGACTACTCTTATATAAACAAAAACATTTAAATAGGTTCATTTATATAGTTTTATAAACTATAAGATATAAATGAATGGGGCCATCCGTTACATGGATAATATAAATAGTTAGTGACACATATTAGGTTTTATTTAATAAGTATCAAGATTTGAAAAGTAATCCCTTCATAGCCAAGTAATAAACACATGCCCCCTTTCCAAAAAAAGTAAGCACTTAATTTTTTTTTAAAACATATATAAACCAAATCTAATAAAATGTATATTTTAAGTGGTTTAAACTAACCATATATATAAAATATGATTTAAACTTAGGTTTGTTTTTTTTTTTAAAAACTATATATGCCTAGATTTATAAGTTAAGTTTAAATATGATTTAAACTTAGGCTTAGAATATGGTCTGTTGACTCTTCCCTCAATCCCATGTAATTTTAATATGATTAAAGACTTTTAATATATAGTTTTTTTTTTTTAAACTATATAAATTTTAATATGATGTTTATATTAATTATTATATAAACCTTATTCCATATTATATATATTTTTATTTTAAAAAAATAATATAGTTTTCAAATTATATAGGCTATAGTTATAGATTAACTATAAACTATAGTTTTTTAAATCGAATCCTTTTAGAGGGGACCAAAGAATACGGGTATGAATTTACCTTACGAAATATTTAACCTGCAAACATTTGAAATTATAGAAAACATGAAAATTATTTCATATAATAATAAATCCTTTCTTTTTCTGTATGTGATTTTCACGCAGGTAAATATTTGAAGCCTATTTTACTTGTGCACACATCAATCTCCAAAAAAACATTAATTCCATATAATTTACAAAATGTAAATGAAAGTAAGAATCGTATCATATTACATTTCCCCCCCCAAAAAAATAGGGATTTAAAATTGAAAAACCTTAAATTTTTTTCCGAGAGTTTAATTGCACAAATGTAATGCCAAAATAAGTTGGGGAAAAAAAGAAGGGTTTGGGTAATTTTAAATACTCTTTCGGGTTGGTCAAAAAAACCCGTACAAATTAAATAAATAAAATACAAATCTTAATTTATTTAATTTACTTCGCTCTGTTACCATGTTAGAATTTGAGGATTCTAATAAATACGGATTTAATCAAATTACATATTACATAATGTTACAATAAATATTTAAATAAAGATTACATCATAACATAAGTAAATAAAGAAATACTTACAGGAAATAAATAACATAGATGACATAGTATTTATAGTAGAAACCCTAATAGGGTAAAAACCACTTTAAAACCTTTTACTTCAGAGAACTTATTTTACATCAGTAAGATCTCACCTCCTCCTTTGAAACCCTATTTACCAAGGGTAAAACTAAATCACTTGATTTACACACCTTTGATATATTTCCCGAATATATCAAATGAGGACCTAAAGTCTTTTTTATATAAGGTGATCGGGTATGTCTCTCGACCCCCCTTTTTAACCTAAAATGGTTGACATATACACCTAGGTTTATAATATTTAATATTAGAAATATAATCATTTCATGATATTAAATATTTAACCTAAAGTATATACCTAGGTTAGCATATTTAATAATAGAAATATAAATATTTCATAGTATTAAATATTAACCTATATATTAATGATGGACCCATATACATTAAGGGTTGGCCAGACCACTTAATCATTGTGTTCCAATAGAAGGAACCATTTTGGTTTCCTATGAGCTACTACGTGAATTTTCTTATCCTGAAAAGTGGGAGAAGAAAGTGGATGAATAGAATTGTTGGTAAACATTATGGTGGGTTTGCCACAATTATTAATAGAAGAAAAATATGATGGATATGAAGGATACAGTCCAAGAATTGAAGATGATGGGATTCTGAGAGGTGTCTCGTAGACTGAAGATAAATGACTACAAGGATGTGGCCCTAAGATTAAAGATGAAGGAATTCCTTGTGGCATCCTAGAGATAGAATATGATGGGATACTAGGACGTGGCTCAATAATTGAAGATGAGGGAATTCTAATACGTGCCCGCAGCATAGACGAATATGGTCTTCCAGAAGGTGAGCCACATATAGAGGATGTGGGGCTACTTGCAGGTGGCCCACATATAGAAGAAAACTATGGACTACTAGGTGGTGACCCAAGGTAAGATTGAGATGGAGGAATCCTGATAGATAAAGAATGATTAGGTAATGAAAATATAGGCCATGGATCAATGCTAGACCAAGGCATTTCATTCCCCAATGAAGAATGTGAAGATGATTAAAAAAGAGGATCTTGTTTGATGGTTTTAGGGTCTTCCTCCCAATACGTGAATGTATCGAGGTCTAAAGAGATTTCTTGCTCAAAAAATTCTAGAGGTATGTTTTCATGTAACCTCTTAAATTATCTAATTGTGTCTTCATTCTAAAATGAATCAATCAGTATGGGTATTTGTTCTACTTGAAGAGGTTAATTCGATGAATGCGACATAGGAGTCGACTTGGATGATTGATTAGAAGGACTTCGAGTCGGCGAGCTCTTTGACAAAAGAAGGGTCATTGAGATGGTGAATAAGGGAGGTCCTGCAATGCAAGGAAGGACTATGGCTCAAGAACCAAATTAGAATTTTTAGAAGACCTAGGTGAATCTGAAGAGTCAGAATAATAGTTTGGATCAGAGTTAGAAGAAGAGTGGGAGGAACCCAAATAATAATTTGGATCAGAAGTGTCTAAACCATACCACCGACTATGAGATGAAGGTGGGTAATAGGGTACCTGAATGGGCTCTCTAACACAAAGAACAAATCAAGGTCTAGGTTTGATAGGAATCCTTTGATGGGAATGTTGAAACCTAGGTTCCTTACTATCATAAATATGTGGAACTACGTGATAATTAGCCTTTGTTGGCACATGCCTAGACATAGATAGTCTAGGGGATATCATAGGGGTTATTGTGTTGACATTTTCAATAGGTGTATCTACACAACCAATGAGGGTATCAAAATGATTCTTCTCATTAGACACATAATTATCATTCTTGTCCTGATTATGTTTAGGAAGATTCCTCATATTAGGGGATTTATTAGGAGTGGATGAATCCATCTCCACCTCACCAGTTTCAATTAAGTCTTTGATGTGTTGCTACAACTTCAAACAATTATCTGTTTTATGACCTTTAACATGGTGGAATTGGAAATATTCATTATCTCTAAACCATGATGGTTTAGGTGTGTCACCCTCATAAGGCGTAGTTTCAAGATATCTAACCATATTAATTGCCTCTAGCTATTTTAGTATTGATGACATTGAGTCAGATAGAGGAGTGAAAGTATGACGCTTATACTCCATAGGCGGGGCTCCCTTTGTGAGCTTTAAAGGTGCGTAGTGTTGAATGGCTTGCACCCATTTAGAGTCTACTATTCCATCATTAACAATGTTTTTTTCTTATTAGGAACAAAATTTGGCTTGTCGTTGGTTTTGGAATCGTTATGATCTCTTGAAAAGGGCTTTAGAGTCCCTCTATTTAACAATTCCTTTTCAATTTGACTCCCTTTTTCTATTACCTCTTCAAATGTGTTACCACAATGTATTTTCTAGTGGAATGTAATGTATGGATGGAGGTTGGAAAAAAATATTCCTATCAGCTTCTTTTCAGGTAGGGAATAAGGAAAACGACTAGCTAACCGTCTCCATCTTTGTAAAAATGTAGCCAAGTTTTTGTTGTTTTGTTGCTTGGCATTACATAGATCTAACATGGTAATGTTGTTTTCTATATTGAAATAGAAGTGTGGTATGAAACTCTCTACTAGTTCTGGTCATGTTGATATGGATCCCTTAGGGATATGCACAAACCATTTTAGTTTCATTGCTCCTAAACTTCGTTGAAACAAGAACATAAGTTAATTTTCACTGAATTCCACCTCTTGACATGCCATATAAAATTCCTTTACATGATCACGAGGGTCACCTTTTCCATTATATTTATCAAATTTTGGAAAATCAAAATGCCTTGGGAAAGGTACCTTCCGCATGAATTTATCAAATGGGTAAGGACATAACTCATCGAACCGACACTTCTTGTTATTGCTACCGGTTTGGCCCTATTTTGATGCTTGAAGGGTGTTCTTCATTTTTGACCAATCTTGATTAAAAATTTTATCTTGCGTGGGTGGCGGCGTAGGTCTATACAAAGGGTTAAGCCTAGGTGTATGCCCACTTCGATTTGTTCCGAGAATCTCTTCATAAGGATCTCTTTATGCCTCCCGTCAAAGAGTGTTTATTGGGAATTTGTAAAATGACGCTTTAGGTTTTTCCTTTCGTATGGTTTATTTCAAAAAATTTGGTTGTTCCTTTTGTATATGTGAAGCCAAAATTTCCAATTGATGAGTGAGGGCTTGGACCTATTTTTCTAACATAACCTTTTTAATAGGTATTTCATGATGATATTTGTTAGGAGGAGGTTGTGCATGATGAACATGTTCTTCATGGTCTTCGCAATGAATTTTAATAGGAGGAAAATGATAGTCTCCATCATTTTTAAATGGTATCTTCTCATTATTCTTCCATGCAGAAGTAAAGATATGACCCAGATTTAATTTTTTTTTAAGAGTGCGATGGGGGAGGTCTACTTCTTCTTCTCCCCAAACCATGTCGGTGATAAGAGAAGGGTCTACTGTGGAAGGTAATTTTTGTCATAGTTCCACAACCCGCATAAGAACTTCATGTTTGTTATGAAAAATTTAGTCATCAAAATGGGTGGAATGAAGCTCTGCATCCACGTGAGGAGACTCCTCCTCTCCACCACTTTGGTCAATCACAAGATTATCTTGCAAAAGAGGGTTGTCACCTCCAAATATATTACCTTCAAAATTTCGTGACCCTATTCTCGTAGTAGGAATTACTTAGAATAGAAGGTACAACGTGAAATATTTCCACTAAGGTTTATTAACAAGGGAACCTAGTCAAATTTGTGTAGCGTAACGACCCTAAGTTGTTAAAACAAGGTGAATATAGAATAGCCACAAAAGTGATAGGCCAAAATGAATGTATGAACTAAAGAATAATGAACAAGATACCCTAGCAAGGTAATATATGACATAAGTTTTTCTTAGAATAATATAATGGCGTATAATGTTCAAAATTTGGTTTACACCAAATAGTTTATTCTTTAAGATTTCATCTCGATAGGTTTGTAACCAAATAGTGACAACACAACATCACAAGTTAGGTCGAGTTTGCAACAAATAAGGCCTAAATGATAAGAGAATGCTAATGTGATCTTCTAACAAGATATACTAAAAACTAGTTTCTAAACACTAACAAAGTCCAGGTCTCATAAAAATGGGCGATAACAATGCGAGCAACGTAATGACACTATTTGGACACATGAACCAAGATTTCGGGAAAGCGAGGCTTCTAGTGTCAAAATGATGTTATCACGATGCTAACAATGTATCCTCAGCACTCACAAAACCCAAGACAAAGTTAGGATGTAAAAACATCGTCTAAGTATAATAATAAATTCTTATATGTGCAAACAACGTAATTCTACAATATAGAGATTTAGACCTAATTTCGTAATGGAAACAAGACGTAAATATCTCAATTGTATGGCTACAATGTGGGCAGTGAAACAACTCAAAAGAAGACAAGGATGAAATCACCTAACTATGATGATAATAAGTCTCAAATATGGGTTTTTGAGATAAGGGGGAATACTAGATTGTGAATGCGTACCATGCACACTTGCACTCCAGTATGGCAACCTAGTTGCGCAAGTAGAATAAAAAAGTGGTGGACATGCAATATCTGGCAGAATCTGTATATGTTGTTTCTTTTTTTCTAAAAATTGGCAACAAGAAAACAAGGGTGTAGACCAAGTGGTGTTGAAATAAACTTGGTGTTATTTTTCGAAGAGTTTCACCTTGTCTTAAGAAAAGTGGAAAACCAGGAAAAAATGACACTAAGTAGATTTCATGATGAAATTCCACGCGGTTTCAAATTTAAGATATTCTTTCCCTTGTTTGAAAAAAAATAGTTTAAATCTAACAAATTTATCACTTTTTGAGGGCTCTCAAGTATACTATCTAAGACAAAAATAATGGCTCCAATCCAATGATCTTCCTAGGTGGTTCTCTCTCTAGGTGTCATAAGATATCTAGAGTGATCTCAATTTACCCAAAAATTCTCACTAACTAATTCGGTAGTATCTCGGCTTTAATTTACCCCCTTAATTATAATGAGCACCGAAGTGTGTTCAGTTATACTTTCATTGTGGTCGCGATATGGATATCTTTGACGCTAATCTCACTAAGGCATACTAGACAAGTCAGTAGTGTGGAGCACTTTCCTATTTTGTTCACAAGGTTCCCTTTTGTGTGAACTACTTTAGGGTTCCTATGACCACCCCTATTGTTGTAGCTTAAGGCTTATACTAAAGGGGTTATGTCCTAGTTAAGCGGACCAGTCGTAGCTCTTAACTGAAACCTGTAAATATAATGTGATGATTGTGGTGTATTTTCCATCTTTTAGACTTAATGTGGTTTTCATCGTACACCTTTTGGCAACCTACAATCACACGTGTAGTTAGAATTATTTTTTTTAGGTCTTTGACTAGTGTTAGGTCCTTCACAAAATGGTTAGTAGTTTCAAAATAGATTCACAATATCATAAGAAAATAACCACAAAAAATGCGTGTAAATCAGCTAACTACCATCAAATTTTGCAAAAAAACAAGGTTTGTTCCCAATTCATCCAAGTGCTTTTTAATGAAAATACTAAAATTGCTTTTGATTCCCAATATCACAATAGGTGAAAGGGAAGAACATACATAAATTCTAGCCTTGGTTATTTAGCAAGTGAAAAAGCATTTAAACTAAAAGATGATTAACAAAGTTTCCTACTTACTCTAATGATAGAAAAGGAAGGTTTAAGAGTGATTTTGATTCTCTAGATCACACGAAGTGCAAGAGAAGAACATACACACCTTAACCCAAACTCATAAAAAGCATGGAGACAAGATTATTTCCTTCAAACCCTAAGTGATTTTATAAGAAAACTTACTCTAAATTTTCGAAATTGACAAAAATGGCATCTAAAAACCTCTAAAAAGTCACAGAAATCCTAAAAACCAAAAATGGAAACTTTGAGTTTGCACGAAAAATCTTTACAGACACACCTACATGCCCCTGTCATCATGTGTGCACCTGTTTCAATGCTTGTGCACCTCTGTCAGCATGAAACACCACACCGAATTGGTCCAGGTTGTTATCTTTGAGGCATCTAACCAAGATAATATTGGTGGTTTAACATATGTTTTCCAGAAGGCCATCTGTTGTACTCCAGACGTGGACAAGATGGAATGGTGCAAACAAGGTGAAGTCATTTGATGCCCATCTGCCATATGTCCCAGCTAGCCTAATGTTGTAAATATTGAGTTTAGTGGAGATGAAATTTCCACCACTTTTTCACCATATTTAGTTGCAATTTAGAAGACATGAATGTATAGCTTGTATTTTATTTTTATGTGAACGAAACCTTAAGGGTTTGGTAATGGAGGGGAAGGGAATTTGGAAGAAAAGAATCCCATGGGTTATCTACTAGGAAGGATGGATGCACTCATGACATTTTATGGTTTCAAGTTTCTTGCATACCTATTATGTGGGGTTATTTAGTTTTCAAAATACATTAGATTTTGGAAGGATGTCCTGTAGCTACAAAATTACATTTCTCTTGTTATTGCATAGGGCATGTTTGAAATGACATTATGGTACTTTGGGAGTCGCCGAAGGCTAGTGCCACTCATGCCATCAATGAGCAAGAGCAAAGATTCCAACCTTGTGAAACACTTCAACATGTATGACATTCTAAATGTCCTAAATAGACTCTTTGTCACCATTGTTGAGATTGAATTGAGCTTTAATGAGCATCCATGGTTTCCATGAATGGGTGGATTTACAAAACAAATCACCTATAAACTTGATACCATGTTTGAAAATTTGACAAATTTTAATCCATGACACCATGGAAAAAGGAATGTTGTCAAAATTAAGCACAAAAGACCACCACAAGGAATGAGAGTTGATAGAAAGCCCAGATCTAAAGCCATCCCCGACCCAAACAAGTTGGGGTTTGACCACCTCCAATGCCTTCCAAATACTATGCATAACAACATCCCCCCAATTTTAACAGGCACCGGAGTTAGCAGTAAACTCTGAAACCCCAAATTTTTCCATGTTTTCTTTCCAAAAGGAATGCCTTGACAAATACTATGGCAAAGTAGGACTTTCCAAGCCTCTCATCCTTCAAGGCTATGGATACTTCATTTGACACTAAGGAAAATTACCTAAAGTTGAGATTCAATTAGCCCTAAACCCCCAACATATTTAAGAGAGAAACAAATATCCCAAACCACTCTATGAAAGCCTTTATGACCATTGGTATTTTCCCAGAGAAAATCACGAAGTAATTTTTCCATCTTGGCATAAGAATCCTTAGAGGGATCCCAAGAGGAGGAGTATTAAATGTACATAATAGCTAACACCTTTGAAAAAATATAAAACTTATCAGCAAGAGAGAGGGGTTTAGTAATCCAAAAGGATTTTTTTTTCTCAACCCGTTGAACAACATAAGACCAGAGAGTGGGAGGAGGGGCTTGAATAGAAAAAGGGATGCTAAGAAATTTAAATTACACACTAGGAAGAATCCACTGCCAAGAGAATCCTTCCAACCATGGAGGTCTGGGATCCAGAGACTGTCTGTAACAATGAGTCTTCTTCTATTGAGTGAAAGAACCTGAAGTTAAACAAAAAATGTCTAAGCAACGAAAGGTATTAATGATTAGTGATATTCTCTTCATTTTCTTCCAAATTTCAAAAAGAATCATCAGAAAAATGCCCATTAATAAGCTGTTGTTCAGAATTGGGGAGATATATACCTTTGAATAACCACTGAGAAATAGATTTGGAAAGAAGGTAGTTTAAAACCCTAAAAAAAATCACATAGAATGTTGGAGCAAGAGGGAAACCCTGCTGGATAGACCTATGTAGCTCAAACATATCAGGATGCATGCTATTGATGGTAAGTATAGTAGTGACATCCTGGAATATCATGTTGACCGAACGAACAAACCTAGGGCCAAACCCAAGAGCTTAAAGCATCGATATGATAAAAGGCCATTCAATCCTTTCATAAGATTTTTTGAAATCAATCTTGATGAAGAGATCATTTTTCTTGTAGATCCTAGCCCATTCCATGCCTTCCCAAACCAAAATGATATTATGCAAGATGAATATGCTTTTAATAAAACCATTTTTTTCACTGTGCACAATAAGAAACATGATGTTGCAAATCCAAATAGCCAGATATTTAGGAATGATCTTTTATGAAACAGTCAAAAGTGTAATTAGTCTCTAGCTAGTGATGAGCTCAGGGTCTCCAGACTTGGGAATGAATTTAATATTTCCCTAGTTTATCATAGCATAAAGAGAATTGGACTCCATTGCTTCGTAGTAAACATGATGGAGGTCGGGGCCAAAAATTTCCCATAACACCCAATAAAATTCACACGGAAAGCCATCAAATCCAGGAGATTTATCAACCTTCATTTGCATCACTTCCTCGTTAAGATCATCAACAAAAAGAGCTCGATCGTAGGAGACCCTTTGGGCTTCAGGAAACTTACAGGGGATCACATGGAGACACTACAATAAGGAAAAATTTCTTTTAGGAGTGTAGGCTTTAATAGTAAAAACATTATGGTAATGATGCAAAAAATCTTGTAGGACATCTAGAATGTCAGTAAGGCGACCAACGACATCTTGGATAGCCTAGATTGAACTGGAGGCATAGCGAGGCTGAAGGAGGGAAAAAGACTCTTTGTTCACTCTGTCACCAATTTTAGACTAATGCAGACGATCTCTAATTTGAGTTCCTCGAGCTTGATAAACCTTTTCCATCCTAATTTTGTGATGCCATAATGCTACCTTAGTTTGAATTTTGGTGTTGAACAGTGAGCGATGAAGGGACCTCAAGATTTAAGTATACTCCATAGTGGAAACTTTGTGAGCTCACCAAAGGAATAAAATATCTTGTTGCCCATACATGCAAAGGAAGAATGTAGTTCAGAAAATGTCCTCCTATCACCAGTCGATCCACCCATGCACATCGGAGGGACATTCTACCAAGTTCTAGATACGGATAATGTGAGGCACCATTCTCAGGTGATGAATATGGGCCATATTGAGATAGAATTGGAAGTTTTGATACTAAATAGGAGACGCAAGCCATTCAATTTCAAAGAAAATGGGAGAATGATTTGAAATAAGAGATCCTTCCCAAACGGAGACCGACTGACCAACTCTGGTGGTGAAGGAAAACCAATGTTGTTCTGGGATGAAGAACCGTTCAATTCATTTGACAACCCTATCCTGACCTTGTCTGAAGTTGGTCCAGGTAAACCAGGTTGCATCAGAGGCATGTCTAAAGAGGTGGTTAGGATAAAAAAATCCAAGTTTGTTGCGTATGTAAAACCATGCTTCATGTTCACCTACACACCATTTTATAGGAAGGCAACACACTTTATCCTCCATAGACTGCACCATGTTAAAATCACCACACAGGATCTAAAGAGTGTCGATTAACTCATTAGCGAGATACCGCCAAAGAAGAACTCGTTTATTAGCATCATTGGAAGCATAAATATTAGCAATACCAATAATATGATTATGTAAATAAAAAAAGGAACACACAACTCGATAAAAAGGGTCAGAACCCCAAGAAACAATAGATTGCTGCAATGAAAGAGAAAGGAGAGTAAGAACACCCCCTATCTTAGGCTCATGATTAGAATGATGAAAAATGGCTCCCAGTCATATAGTACGAGGTGCTTATTGGAGAAGAAACCTAGAAATTTTAACCTCTTGAAGATGCAAGACATGCATGTTACCAATATTTTGACAATTATCCTAAACCGTGTACCTACGGGTCGGTTCAGTAAGCCCTCATACATTCCAAGAAAAAAAATCATTAAGAACCATCAAGAGTCATGAAATTTTCATCCTCAAGGCCCCCTAACACGGCGAATTGATTTGCTGAGAAAGAAGAGCCAATGATTTTGGAGAAAGGAACATAATCACTCATTTTGAAATGACGACATTGTGGCGGGTTGTACTCATCATACTCTCTAGGAGAAGGGTTGTGAGAACGCTTGTGGGTGGACTTGTCATCTATAGAGTGAAAAATCTCCTTAGAGTGGGGTGTGAGCTCATTGGATTCAGACAAATTGAGGATGCCATAAGCGGGGAATGATGCATGATAGGAAAAACCATAGGTTGCTTGTTAGCTAAAGGGTTCGGAGCCAAATAGGAACCCAAAGCAGGCTTGTATACCTAAGGTTGGGGTTTATGGTTTTTCTTACTCTTGAACTTTGTTCAACCCTCTTCAACAAAAGAGGTTGGCTTGGGGTTGGCATATATTCGTAGGTTGCAACATAAAGAAATGTATTTATATGTCACGGTTTTTCTGTTTTAATATGGATATTAAAAAAATGAATGATCAAACAAGTTTGAAGCAACAATAATGGTGAGAAAGATGACGAATAAGCAATGTTCTGAGAAATCATCATATTATACGCGTTCTTGTGTTATTGAACACCAAATCAACTTGTAGAAATAATATCTAAGAACATGTTTATTTGACTGGGGAAGGAATTGGAATTGGAATGTGTATACTTAAATAAGACGTTGGCCTCTAACTATCTCCATCTGCATCTGCATCTCTATAAAGTTCCATCTCTTGACGTAAAAATTGTTTTTGGATTGGCCACAAGTAGACAAAGTCAACTATAAAAATTAAATATAATTTAATTAAAATTCAAGTGATTTAGTACAAAAAAGTTTTCTTGAAGAAAAAAATAGAATGAAGACCTTGACTGGAAG
The DNA here is from genome assembly GCA_019776745.2 of Taxus chinensis. Lineage (NCBI taxonomy): Eukaryota > Viridiplantae > Streptophyta > Pinopsida > Cupressales > Taxaceae > Taxus > Taxus chinensis. The sequence goes on along the minus strand of CM034148.1, from coordinate 252,396,738 downwards.
AATTTCGATGCGGCAATATGATGGAAAAATTTGACCGTGATGATGATGATAAAGAGTGTTGATTAGTCGAAAGGTATTTGACACTTAACCCACTTTCTAAATATACATGTTTTCAATATCAATTTCATGCAAAAAATTATTCAACAACAAAAATCATTTAAACTTAAGTTGGAGGTTAACATTGTGCAATGAATTAATAGGTGTAAATCAGTTCAATTGATCCAATAGAAATTAGTCAAAGGGAGTGTATCTTTGCAAATGTATCTTTATTGGAGAAACAATCTATATTTTTGTCTTGATATTGCTTAAAGATTTCTATAAAGGTTAGTGTCAATAATATTGATAAAAAACTAAGAATAATTTGGACAAGGTTGACCATGCATGTGTTAATATGTTATCCCAAAGATAGTTCAACAGCAAGTTCAAAAGTGGAACAAAATATAATTCAAAGGTATTCGACACCTAATCCAATTTATACATACATGTGTTTTCAATCTCATTTATGTGGACCAAAATTACTTAGCAACCAAAAACATTTAAATTGGAGGATAACACTTGGCCATGAATTAATAGGAGTAAATCGGTCCATCTAATCCAATAGAGATTAGGAAAGGGGGTGAATCTTTACAAAGGAATCTTTATTGGATAAGGAATCTATATTCAAGTCGCGCTCTTGGTTTAATATTTTTATAAATATTAGGGTTTATAATCTTGAGAAAATAACTATGAATAATTTGAATGATGTTGACCATGTGCATATTAGGATGTTATTCCAAAGATAGTTTGTCAATAAGTTCAAAAGTGAAACAAAATCTAATTCAATGGACTCCTGTAGGACTAAAGTCTACTAATGATCTATAGTTCTAAAATTTCATCTTCTATAGATATTATTAATTCTTTCTTTCAAAAATATATAATAATATTGTAGTTTTCTCATTGATATAATATAAGGTGCTTATTATTTATTTAAATCCACATTTTGATATTCGCATGTGCCAAGTCATATTTTGTATTTTGTTTGGATTGTGTGGTCTAAGTTGGAAATTTATTAAACCATCTAGCAGTGAGTACACCACGTTTCCATCTTGTGGAATCACAACACTACTTCTATTATATTGCTTACACTTGGGCACATAGGGTCATCTTACATGATTTCATACATGCTTGCAAAACAATGACGAAAATGTTGTGTGTGGGTGTGTGCGTGTGCGTGCATGTGTCTTAACCTCAAAACTGCATTTTTTTCCATCACACATGCTTCATGTCATCACATTATTTTGAGATGTGATTTAAGGATTCATCCCACAATTCAAAAGGGGAATAGATATTGACATTATTTATCTCTAATTTCTCTCTCGACAACATTCCCTTATCAATCTAATGAATGATGTTATAGGATTATATATATATACCTTTGTAGCATCAAAGAGAAATTTTGAGAGTAAAACACTTTGGTCTCATGGTGATACATGCAAAATGTAGATTCAACTAGCATACATATTTATCATATTCAATTGTATTCATTCTTATACCTTGTCTAATAATATTTATGATTTTAGTAGGTCCCTGTTTACTAGATCATTTATTCATTGATCTTCTTTTGTTTTCTTGGAGGAGCAAAGTTTTCTAGAAACAATTGAATGGATGCAAGGAGTTGATTGCACTCATTATATACACATGATTTTTTATATTACTTTGACATATATACATACACATAAATATATATATACACACACCTAATTATAGTGTAAGAATAGTTATTTTTCTTTGGTATCAATGCATTTGTGTTTGTATATTTTTGGTCCACGTTATTCTCTTATTATTTCATTTTCCTTAAGACAAATAACTTTATACTTTTTTATGTCAGCCAATGTCTTTGACATTTTTTTGTTTTATCCACTTCACATCTTTATTTCTGTGGGCCTTATTATGTCTCTTGGCCACTTCTACATCCTCCTGCTCTCTATGTTAATTATACATCTTCATCACACCTTGGTTCAGTAATCGCTTCATCTATTCAAACCCCTCTTCCACATGCATCACAATTCCTTCATCAACACTCATTCAAGCACCATTCTTTCTCACAGTGCCTCCATTACATCCTACATCATATATCAAGGTTGTTTACACTCCTCTTGCATATATGTCTTGTCACTTGTATACAATTATTCTTCCATCTCATTCTCACAACTCACCCCATACTCGTTTGTCTTGTTTCAATTCCTTTGGAATTTTCTTAAACGTCCACCTTGTTTCCTTGATCAGCAATCGTTCATGCCTCATTTTTATTATCGGCTCCTCCTTCTTCATTCACATCATCAATCACACACACATAACTATTGGTTCTTACACTTGTCCCTCACAAGACTACTCGACATCCAATTATGCTTCAACATCATTTTAATTTTCTCCCACATTATCATTTTTTTAACATTCCCTCTTACATGCCTCTTCCCATTTCATGCCATCATTCCTATCATCATTCCCATTCTTCCCAATACCACACAGAGGGGTATTAAGGCCTGGGAAAATTAGGAAACTGCCTAGGGGGGAAAGAATTAGGGGGGGTTATTTTATTTTACTTTATAATGGTTTTTATGAAGAGAATATCAATCTATTAACATGAATCTATGTTAGTAGCAGTTAGTGGCCAACATTACATACCAAATCAATTCATTTCATTTAAAATAAAATAGAATTTTCATAATTCTATTAAGATTAAAATATTTAGGAGGCTTCAAATATTAATGCAAGTTCCTCTGTAACATGATTTATAAATTTATTTCATATTGATGTATTTTTCTTACTTTGTATTGTTTTGAAGTCTTGTAGATTTTTTTAGGAGGAGAGATCAAATAAGGTGAATATGTAATAATTTTTGGAAAAAGGGTTGGGAATTAATATATGAGAACAAGAGGATTGTGATAGACTATATGTTACAAAATTAACTAGGGATATTGGGTGGTAATAGATACAAAAATATTATTTACAATTTTTTCTTGGATGGTAGAGGCATAACATATGAAGTCGATATGTGGTCATGGTTAATTATTTTGTCTACTATATTTTTTTATTTATAGAAGGTGATAGATCCAATATTTACCTAGGGTGCTCATATATCTTAATTCGACCATGTGTGTATTTGTAACATTAAAAATACATTTATTTCCCTCATACACATGCTTCACTTCATCACATTATTTTGAGAAGTGATTTAAGGGTTCATCCTACAACTCAAATCGGGAATAGATGGGTAAGTGCACGAAGTTGGGGGGAAAAAAAGTGGACTAAAACCCAAAAAAATAAAAACACGTACGCGTTCTATTATATTGTGATCACATTTTAAATTCTTAGGTTTGGGATTTACCAAATCATAACGCGTATGCATTATAACGTCTACGCGTTATGTATGCTATAAGTAAAGAAAGAGTCCCAAGCCTCTATCATTTTATCTCCCTCAAACATGATTTTCAGAGCTTAATCATGCCCTCACATTTTTTCATTCAGCTGAATCTTAAGCTCAAAGGATCCTTTCTAGATCACTAAGAAGATTTGAATCGACGATGGCACCATGGAGAAGAGGTAGGTACAATTATTTTCTAAAAATTGCATTGAAATATGATAATTATAGATTAAAATTTGAATTGAATACATTTTTTATTGTTATAGTTGGAGGTCGAGGGAATCAACCACAATCAAACCCTGTTATTCGTGTCATCCCTCCCAACACTCCCACAATTGCTCAACATCCCCCAGGTATTCAAGAAGATTTAGCAGCCCACATAGTTGAAAACAAAATTGATATTGAGGATTTAATCAAAAGAATGAGGGATTCACAATCTACAAACCCCCATCGCGCCTCTCTTGCAAACACATTGGAGGCATTACTTGCTCAAGTTGACGTGGCAATGGAGAAAATTGGTCTTTGGACAACTTACAAAGAGGGTTGTAGGGTTTATTATTCCAATAATATGTCATATGTGGATGTAAAGAAAAAGAAATTACAAAAGACCTCATATGCGCCTTATTCACGAACCCCACACTAATTTTCATGTTCCATTGTCATGTAAACAATTTATCATCCATTGGTGCAATAATAATTTGATTAAAAATCATTTTTGGGACCGATGGTGGATGGTTTTTGATTTTAAACCTTGTAATAACAATGAGGTGCCACTATAATTTCTAAGGAAACTTTATTGCAAGTTTATACTCAACAAGATCCCAAATTATTTTGATTTCTGAGATTTCTAGGGCCGAGGAAAAGGATCTACACAGGATCAACCACGTGCACAACGTGCACCTATTCAATAGGGTATATTCCCCACATAGAAGCCCCCTCACCCTGAGATTGTCCCTCAAGTAGTGAAGGAGACAATAGAGATTGATACACTCCACGCGCTTTAGGGGCTGTCTGCGACCCTTTTTTGATATACGAGGGATATTTCTGAGCCAGATGCTCGCAGAGGTACACAGAGTATTCCCTCAGGGAATACTAGCATGAGGCTACATCTTTTCTCATCATGTGGTAGCATATGTTTGGGGCCCGAGGAGGATGATACTTTCATGCATATTGATTCTGGTGGAGTTGGTGCTAGGGGTGCACACGATAATGTAACTATGTCAGATGTCTTTTTGAGTGAGAAATTTGGATTATAGTCATCAACGTCACCTTCGTAGGTATTTGTTATGTTTTATTATGTGTGTTACAAAAAGTTTGGAGTACTTGATTTACTTATATATGTAAATATTTTCGAAATAGTTATATTTGTAAATGTACATGCATTGATATTGCAGCGCACGGGAGGTGAATCTTCATCTCAACCATAGGCAGTGAGCACCATGCGTACACATACATTTACAATTTAAATTGTTAATTATGTTAAATTTTCACATACATACATACATACATACATACATGCATATATATATATTAGTTTTAAAGTCAAATATATGTATGTTCTTTTAAGTCCATCTAACTCACGTGATACATGTTTGATAAAGATGTTGACTTCACTAGAAACCCCACCATATCTGTGACAAGTAGAGAACAGTGTTGTCGTTGCAATTTCATCTGCACAGAAACTCACTGAGGTATTCAAACAACATGTAAATTTTGTTAAATTTCTCATGTAACTCATATTATGTTAAATTACATGTTAGTAATGTCTTTCATTGTAGAATTATGAAATTATGTTAATAATGTCCTTCATTGTGTATATGCAGGAGTTACCTGCGATAGGTAGCAGCCCTGTTCATTTGATTCACAGGCGTGGCGGGGTAAAAACAATAGTTCTATATTGATAAAATTAGTTAAAATATTGTCATTATGTACATACATGTACTTAGTTCTATTTTTGCTAATTCTAATGTTAGATTTTCTGATCTTATATGTATGTCGGGAACTTCAACCCCCTCCATTTTGACTTCGAAGGCACAAACTCCTCCATCTCATCATCTTCGTACCCTTGTTCGTACTCCAGGATCTCCCGATGACTCATCTGAGTGTGAGATGAAAATTCAGCGTGATCGACAACTTGCGGTAAGTTTGTGTATTTATGTAAATAATTTCATTCTAACATGGTCTTAAATACATGTTGAAAACATATATAAATTAATTTTTGACAAAAAAATATTGTTTGCATTTACAGGCTCATCTACAGGCGAGTATTTAGCGAAAGAGGACTCGTAGCATTGGCTCGGACGATCCAAAGTCATCTCATAGATCTCCATCTTCGTCTAAGGGAAGGCCCTCTTCGAACAAGGCCAAGAGATGAATAGATTTTTGATGATTAGGATATATATATATATATATATGTCTTACATGACATCTTCTTTGTATTCCTATGTGCATGACATTATATGTACACCTATATGGCATTTGAACTTGATGGTATATGACCTATTTGGGAATTTTTATATTTATTATGCACATTAAAATATGATTTGGAACTTGATATTTTTGTATGAGACCTTACATTTCTGAGATTATTTTTGCATGAAACTAATATGATGTGCACTTGATAATATTTAAGACATTATGGATTATTTTTTCATTTATTGGTGATGTACATGTACAAGAATTTTCAATTTATAATATCCATCAAAATTTGGAAATCAATATTTATATAATGTATGTAGATAAAGAGTTACCTAATCTAAGTAATTATTCATTCAATTTATCAATGTGTATATGTGTATTTAACTTACTAGCGCTTCTTCTTGCTCATGGTCTCTTTGTACTGGTTCCTATCTTATCATGCACTTATTACATTATTATATGCTTCTTAGTCTTCACCCCTGTTAAAACACCTGAGAGTCATCACAATTTGATGCCTTTTATCTGTTGATATTTTGAGAATGTCTCTCCATATACATTACTCCAATGCTTGAGAATGCTTCCAGATGTAATGACATTCTGATTCAGACACTCAATGATTCTTGAGTGTCTAATCCTTTCCAATTCATGTTATTACCTTTAAATCTGTAGGCATTTCAAGTTATTTGGAAATCACAACACACCCTTCACTAGGCTTGATGACTACCCCTATCCTTTTGAAGGCACTTTTGAAAGCATCCATGGGTTTATGATAGCATGAATTATGAATGAATATAAGGTCACTAAGTCATAGGCCAGTTGACTCCCATTTAGAACTAAACAAGAAATATTTACTAGGTGATTGATAACTCCCATTTGTTCTTAGACATTCCCCTATCAAATTCATTCTTAAGCCAATCTAAAAATTCAGGGCTCTTAAAGGATAACACATGGATGATGTAGCCCGAAAGCATGGAGAGTGTAGGGAACCAAAAAAATCCTCCACTAGCGTTTACCTAGCCACCCCAACATGTTGGCATAGTTGGTTCGGCGCCAAGAGCTTCTGTTTGCAAAGTATTGTGTTTGACAGCCTTACAGTGACTCAGACTACAACATTTTGCACGTTTGTAAAGTATAAGACAACAAGAGAACCAAATGGAGATGGATAAAACCACGAGAGGATTTCGTAGAGGGACCCGACATGGAGGTTTTGGATATGACGAGATGTCTCAAGGTGCCACGGAGTCTGAGAAATCACACGTCGAAGATATAGCGTGAATTGGTCTCAGAGCTCTTAAGGGACTACGCCAGGACGAGGTAGCCCGAAAGCATGGAAAGTGTAGGGAACCAAAAAAAATCCTCCACTAGCATTTACCTGGCCACCTCGACATTTTGGCATATTTGGTTCGGTGCCAAGAGCTTCGGTTTGTAAAGTATTGCGCCTGATAACCTTACACTAACTAAGACTACAATATTTTATGTGTTTGCAAACAATAGAACAACGAGAGAACCAAATGGAGATGGAGAAAACCACCAGAGGATTTCGTAGAGTTATTTTACATGAACATTTCGGATTTGAAGAGACATCTCTAGGTGTCACGGAGTCTGAGAAATCACCTGTTGAATATATAACATGTTTTGGTCTCAGGGCTCTTAAGAGACTACGCCCGAACAAGGTAGCCTAAAAGCACAGGGAGCATAGGGAACAAAAACAATGTCTTCAATAGTGTTCTCAAGGACATCCAGACGTGTTGGTGTAGTTGGTTTGGTGCCAAGAGTTTCCGTTTGCAAAGTGTTGTGTCTAACAACCTTACACTGACTGAGACTGCAGTATTTCATGCGTTTGTAAACAATAGGAAAGAAAGAGAACCAAATGGATATGGAAAAAACCATGAGATGATTTCATAGCAGGATTTGACATGAAGGTTTTTTATCTAACAAGACATCTCTAGTTGCCGCAGAGTCTGAGAAATCACCCATCGAATATATAACGTGTTTTGGTCTCAGGGATCTTAAGAGAATACACCCGAATGAGGTATCCTGAAAGCACGATGAGCATAGGGAACCAAAAAAAATCCTCCAATAGCATTCACCAGGACATCCCGACATGTTGGCCCAGACAGTTCGGTTACAAGAGCTACCGTTTGCGAAATATCGCGTCTGGAAGCCTTACATTGACTCAGACTGCAGTATTTTACATGTTTACAAACAATAGGACAACGAGAGAACTGAATGGATACAGAAAAAAATACGAGAGGATTTTGTAGAGGAATTTGACATGGATTTTTCAGATCTGATGAGACATCTCTAGGTGCTACGGAGTTCGAGAAATCACTCGTCAAATATATAACGTGTTTTGGTCTCAGGGCTCTTAAAGAAACTATGCCTGAACGAGGTAGCTTGAAAGCATGGGGAGTGTAGGGAACCAAAAAAAAGCCTCCACTATAATTTACCTGGCCACCCCGATGTGTTGGCATAGACTATGAACTTAGTTTTTTTGGGGAGACCACCAATGTTCCAACTGTTCATTTTGTAATAATGAATATCTTCAATCAAACAGAGAATAAAGAGCTTGAAAGGAATCAAAATCACTAAGTTAATATACATCCCATAAAAAGATGTCATATGTGGCCACCTACATCAAGCCATAAATATCCTGTCATGACCACAACATCCAACAATTCATCCTCCCTCTACTTTTCTACTTCTACATCTATCAAATACATAAATATACCTAGTAGTACATACATACCATAGTCACAAGTATGATTCCAAGCAACATGTATCCAAGCCTTTTTTTTTAAATTGAGCTGGTGAGGCTCATAGCTGAATCACACACATCATCTTTTTTGCATTTGTCTAGGTTACTACTTTAAGGATAAAGGAGTATTTCCTTTCATCTCCCCTTTCTACCAAAGATATCAAGATAACTCTATGATTTATATAGTCTCAATTGCTCATGTTGTTCATATTTGCAACAACTTTCATTGAACGACTACAGAAATATAAGCTAAATAGTAAGAGTAATAGACTAAATCAGCATTATATTTCTCACATACCAAATGAATTTCATCCTTCAAAAAAGAAACTATGGGTGTGTTGGTATCTAGATTGATTCTCCCGCGGGGGCCAATCAACATCACGAGATTGGCGGAATGCTTAGAGATAGATGGACCACAATATGAGTTGTTTTTTAGCTGGGGATGGGATTCGTTTGACTCTTTGTCACTCGATCATTGGAGAAATGGATAGCACCTCACTGAGGGTTTGATCTTCCCCCACTACTTTAGGTTATGCCTTCAACCAGGGTGAGAGGAACTATTCTATAACCCGCATCGGTGAAGGACATCGACAGTGCCTTCTTTACACAATCTTAATGAGAACCTTGAGGAAATATGATCAATACAACACAATCGAACTCTCACAAGTTGTCACACTAGAGAGTGGATATGTTTCTTGGACAAAGGTTCGGGTTACTAAAGACAATAAATGAATCCCGATTGTCCCTGCATACTTTAGCAATGTAATTTATTCATTTGTGGATACACAATACAAACAGGGGTAGTTCGTGTAGGACTTGTTGTTTGAGAAATTTATTGGCGGGAAGTAAAGCAAAATAGAATGGATTTTACTAGATCTTTAAGAGCCTTTATAGAAATTGGAAAACTCACAGACGGAATGCTTCATAACAACCAAGATATTCCTTCAACCAAAAGGTATGCATCAATGGAAGCCCAGAGATGCACAGTTTCACACACTCTTTGAGAATTCAACACAAAGGCTCATGCTAAATACTCAATAAAATGATAGGAATCCCTAGTTCATCACGCCTAAGATACACTCATAGGCTTACAAACAATCTTTATCAACATAGTGAGAGTAAAGGGATTTTAAATTGTCTATTTCATTATCAGATGAAAGCTCTTCTCAAAATGAAATTACAAATGCCACAATACTGACACACGGATGAGATCTTGTGTGACTTAGAGAGATTTTAACATAAGATTGCAATAGGAACAAGTAAAAACTATTTGAAATTATTCTGAAATAAAAGAAGACACAATAATGCACATGATCAACACAGGGTTATTCAAAGTTCATCAGATTCATCAGCAGGGGAAAGTTTCTTAAACAATCTCAAAGCCTGTCAATGGTTGTACACTTATAACCACCTTTATGGGATTGAATCTAAAAAACATAGGGAAATGAACTGGTCTCTTAGACGGCCTCTCAGGAAATTGGTTTCTCTCAGAATTTTTCAGAAAAGTTAACCTCCGACCTTATGCAAGAGTATACTCATTTCATTTATACAATTCACTCACTCACTCATCCAAAATTTTCCCCCCAAAAAGAAGAATATTTGAGGAATCCTTTACTTATTACAAGTTTTTCCTAGAAAGTGATGTTTAACAAATTTACACCCAAAGCTGCCATGTGGATAAATCATGAACTAATCATGTTTCTTAGACCCTCAACTATGACTGGGATTTTGTATCATAATTCTTTGATAGTCTTTCTAAATCATTATTTTACTTTGTCGTGTAGGAAATCCCCTTTTTAATCATTTTTAGGTGGCTCCATATGGCTTGATCTGACAAGCAATCCTTTTTACCTCTGAGAATAAACCTTGAGAAATGATTGCCCTCGCATGGGTACCTGCATTCGTGCACTGTGATTCTGAGTCATCCAAGTGCAAGGAGCAGCTAGTGGAAGCCTCCACATGTTTCCTTGGCACAATTGCAAAGGTGAAGTCCAAAGGCAGGTTCCCAAACAAGTGCGGGCTCTCCACATGTTCAGAACCATAGAGAGTTGCACCAATTGATGAAAAGTCAGAGTATGGGGAGGCCCAACGGAAGCTTCCACATGTCTGTTCGGTGTAACCTCAAAGATGAAGTTTAGAGGATGGACTACAAACAAGCACAGGCTCACCATACTCTGACTTCAAAAAAGTTCAAAAAAGTTTCAGTATAAGGAGGAGCCAACAAAATCCCCTGGGCCCAATAAAATTTTCCTCGGCCTTCAAAAAAGTTTCAGTATAAAGAGGAGCCAATGAAATCCTCCACGTGTCTCTTCAGCGCACTTTTGATATGGATCCCAAAAGCGGAGACCCCAAACAAGTGCGGGCTCACGTGTCTCAGCCCGACAAAGTTATTGAAAGAGTTTAGGGACCAGTGGAAGGTGCCACATGACTAGGGTCCGAGAAAGTTTCCTCGACCGTTGAAAATTCTAAACAAGGGCAGAGTGGGCAGAAAATTCCATGTGTCCCTTCGGCCCAACTCCAAATGTCAAAGCTAGAGATAGATCTTAAAATAAGCGCAGCCCCCCCACATGTCCAGAACCTGACAAAGTTGCATCTGCCACTGAAAAATTCGAAGTATGGAAAAATCCAGCGGAAACCTCCACGTGTCTTTTCAGTGCTCTTTAGGTATGAGGCTACAAAAGAAGGACTCCAAAACAAGCGCAGGCCTTCCACATGTCCTAGGTTTGAAAAATTTACACTAGACACTTGAAAATTATAAGTATAAAGAATAACCAGCAAAAGCCTCCATGTGTCTCCTTTGCACAACTCCAAAGGTAGGACCCAGAGGTAGATCCTCAAGTAAGCGTAGGCCCCCCACATGTCAAGAACCTGACAGAAATGCACCTGCTGCTGAAAAAGTCTAAGTATGGAAAGAGTGAGTGGAACCCTCCACGTGTTTCCCTGGCGCTCTTTCAAAAGTAAAATTCACGGGCATGTCCCCAAATAGGGGCGGGCCCTCCATGTGTCCCATGATTAAGAAATTTGCTTTATAAATCTAAGTATAAAGAAGAGCCAGAGGAAGCCTCCACGTGTCTCCTTGGCGCAACTGTGAAGGTAGGACCAAGAGGTGGATCCTCTAATGAGCGCAAGCCTTCCACGTGTCCATGGTCTAATAAAGCTACACCGACCACTTGAAGAAAAGTTTAAGTATGGTCAGGGTCAGTGGAAACCTCCACATGTCTCCTTGGCACAACTTCGAAGGTCAAATTGAGAGGCGAATCCTCAAATGAGCGCAGACCCTCCACGTGGAAAATATTTGATTTGAAATGGGCCAATAAACTTATAAATTCTCTGGTGACCCACCTCTCCGCTTCCAACCTTTTATGTGGGCCCCATCAGAGTCGCGGCTCACTTTTATACCTTTACATCATTTGAAAACAGCGTAAAAACTCCAAAGTGCTCCACCAACCCGCTTCTTCGCCTTTGTCTTGAAAAAAGGCCACATGTCCATCTTCGGGGTCAAAGTAAGAATTTTTCCATGTCGCTTCATGTTTTTTGAATAACCAATTAGATACTAACAGGGCCGCGGGGCCAATTTGATATTTTAAAAATGTGACAAAAGTGACGAGTTTCACCAAAAAGACCCATCGGGCCGCATCCAATCAGAAAGGACCATGTTTCCATGAATTTTGGGACAAAATTTGACATGGAAAATATGACTGTGGAAAAATAGAAGGAAGGGGAAACCCCAAATTCACGCCCAAATTAAAAATTATTTCTCATGGACAGAGAAACAGTAAACAATATTTGGACTCAATGTGATCCTCAACCAAAGGAAAGGACTAACCATGACAACTAAATGAAGGAGAAATATTTCATGCATCAATACAGGGAGATAGAGAAAACTTCCAACCATGTGGACTGATAAATATTTTGAACAGAAAAGGTGAGATTAGATTGAGCACCAACATCGGCTTTGACTCGAGGATGGTCACTCCTAGCGAGTTCTGCAAGAACAACAGACCATGTGCCAAAAATCCATTGGGAAATGAAGTCAAAAACAAGCTTGCAGAGCAGAAATACAATAACCAAATCCCCCAAGATGAATCAAGAAACCAACAAAAAATTATCACCAATGACCAGGAAAAATTGAAATAGAAAAACATGAAAACAGAGAAAAAAACAAAAAACTGTACACTGTACAATTATGCACGCCTTGATTTAGAGAAATCATTCAAGAAAATGTTTCAAGTGCCCGCCATTAATAGGCAACTCAAGTAATTCCCCATCTAAGTATTTTAGGAAAAAAGTGTGCTCTCTAAGCCGAATGTCAATAGAATAAGGGCCCATCCATAATGCGTTGAAATTTCCATGTTTTCCCTTATCCTCATGTCTGTTATCCCATAGTAGCACCAGATCTCCCACATTGAAAGCTCTTGGAGTCACCTTTTTATCAAATAGCTTCTTCAGGTTCTCCGTGAACTTGACATGTCTTTGGTGGGACTCTCTTCTATTATCATCCAATTCAACAATTTGATTTATATGAGCATCATAGGGATTGACCTCCTGGTCCTCTAATTGTTGGATAAATTGGTAAGAAGATAATTGCATATGCAGGGCAAGTAGATCTTGAGTTCCGTATAAATATTCAAACGGGATCTTTCCATTATCTCTTTTAACAATGATTCTATTAGCCCAAACAACATAATTCAACTGTTCACCCCACTTCCGTTTGTTTTAATTCCAAGGTCCTCTTGATTATCTTCAACAAATTATTCTTACTTGATTATGATTGTCCATTACCTTGGGGATTATAAATTGAAGCATATGTTAAATTGATCCCATAGTCATGACACATAGTTACCAAAGTTTTGGCTCAAAAAATCATAGCATTGTCAGCAACTATCTTAGTAGGCGCTCCAAACCTGCAAATTATATGATTCAGAATGAAGTCCATAACTATTTGGTGGGTATCTTTCTTGGTCGGGATTTCCTCCACCCACTTGGTGAAGTAATCTGTGGTGACTAATATCCACTTGTGGCCTACACTTGAAGGATTTTAAATATCACCAATGAAGTCTATTCCCCACTGCTTAAATGGGGCTTCAATTGATACATGTTGCAAAGGGAGAGAGCCTGAAGCTTTCAGTCTTCCTGAAAAAATTGACAACTCTCACACTTTCTTACCAGCAGAGTTGTATCTTTAAAAAGAGTTGGCCACGAGTAACCAGCCCTTAATATCTTATAGGTTGTGACTCTTCCAGTGAAATTTCCCTCACAAGCTCCACCATGGAAATCATTAATTAATTTTGGGGCTTAATCCTCAGTGATACATATCAAAAGAACTCCCTCGGGGTTCATCCAAGCTAACCCATAATCATTGATGATGTACTTATGGGAGGCTAACTTAAGTGTTCTCTTTTGATTCTTTCTCAAATAATCAAGGCACTGTAGATGTTTGAGATAAAAAATAATATCCTTGTACTAATCAGAATTTGTCAATTTCTCAAGGATATTCAATCTTTCTTCTTTAACCTCATTTATCTCAACTATTTACAAGTTGCTTTTGGTCATTAGCTTTGCTAGGCTCAAACATCTGACCAATTTTTTAGTTTGGATGTCCATGTCATATTCTTGTAATTTGTTTTCCCATTGGCATCTCCTACTTGAAGTGTTCATTTCCAACAGAATATCTTTAACCATGGTATGGGGAACATAGGCTATAACTTTAGAACTTAAAATATACGGCCTGAAAATTTTTGTAGCTTTCACTAAAGCAAAGGCGTGTTTCTCCATGATAGTATACTTAGACTCTTCCCCTTGTAATTCTTTACTAAAGAAAGAAATTGGCCTTTCATCTCCTTCATTATCCTTTTGTAACAACACAGATGCAATGGTATTCTCTAAAGCAAAGAAAAACATTTGGAAAGCCTTTTTATAATCAAGAGCTGCTAAAACAGGGGTGTTCTTCAATGCTTCCTTAATCCCAATGAAGGCTTGGATAGCTTCTTCTTCCCATCTAATATTTTGATCCTTCTTCAACATACTGGTGATTGGGATAGTCAATTCATCAAAATTGGAAATAAATCTCCTAATAAAATTTATTTTCCCAAAAAACGACTGAATTCCCTTTTTGGTTCTTGGAATAGGAACTTTGCTAATACCTTCCACTCTCTCAGGATCAATCATGACCCCTTATTTTGATACAATATGTCCAAGCAGATTTTCCTTTTGAACCCCAAAATGGCACTTCTTGGGATTTAGTGGTGAAATTGGTTTTGATCCTCTCTGACTGCTTCACAACCACTTGTTTATATCCAAAAAAAACATCCAAAGTGAATAACAACTCTGAACCTCTAACCAATTGCAACATGTTATCCATATTTAGTAGGGGATAGTTGTCTTTAATTGATTCCTTATTTAAGTTTCTGAAGTCAACACACAATCTTATATCCCCACTTTTCTTTCGTACAGGTACAAGGTTTGCTACCCATGAGGAATATCTTGTAGGCTGTATAATTCCTCTCTCCCTTAACTTTTTCAACTCTTCTTACATTTTTGAGGAAAGGAGAGGATTAATTGTTCTTTGTTTCTACCTTAACATCTTGGCATTGGCTTCCAGTGGTATTTCACGCTGAAAGAGATCCTCCCTATATGCCTTCAAATTTGAATATGACCAAGCCAAGCAGTCATGGTACTTTTTTAGCAATTGGACATATGAATGCTTTTCATCTCTATTCAAGTTGCTACCTAGCCATATTCTCCTAGGTTCATCCTCTGTGCCCAGGTTATATTCTTCAACATCCCTCGAGGCTGACACATGTCTATTAATAATGCAATCAGCATTATTAAAATTTGATTCCAGTGCCACCAAAACTCTGGGAATAGTATTGGTTTTTAATTGGATAATGTCTTTACCAAAAAGAGTCTCTTTTCCATCATTTACACAAACCATTGGTTCTCAGTCAATAATTTGATTGGCAAATTCCCCTTCATTCTGTAGAAACCTTTGGACCTGAGCATCATTTTCAAACACTTGCCAGTGCTTAATATTGTCATGGACAGATGGCCTGGTAATTATTTCAATATCATATTCACAATAGGGAGACATTGTACAACTTCCAAACCTAGATCCTAATACTACCAATTTTTCTGCTACAATATTATAGCTCCTATCATGATGTATTATATTGAAGGAATCAAACATTTCAATGAAGTCCCAAACTGCATATTTATATTGTTTCATTCTTTGATTCTTTGTATAATACATCTTTCTGACTTGTATGATTATCACATTTGAATCTCCTTTAACAAAAATTTCCTTGACACCATATTTCCATGCAATCCTCAGACCCAAGAGAAGTGGTTCATAACCAATAATGGGAACAGTGACCTTGATCTGACTCAAGATTTGGGTTATGTCACAAGGAATATATTTGGGTATGGAAGTGTTAGGAGGGAGATTTACAGTTTCATTTGATAGTATAGGAATTTTTTAGAGTCAGGGCATGGGCAGGAGCACAGATTTTATTTGGTGTAATTAGGCCTTTTCCAAATGTATCTTTCTTAGGGGTCTCTTTAGGGATACTGGTGAGGATTGGAACCTTTAGATTGGCTTGTGGCCACCCCCCTTTAACAACCTTACTTTTAGTGTTATTTTCTTTCTCTTGAGTAACTACTGCATTCATCAATAGTTGTCTGTCCTCTTCGGAAGGGATCCCTTAACCATCCTTTTTAATCATCAAAACCCTTAATTATTCAAAATCATGATTGGGCAGATCAAATTCTTACACCATATCAATTTCAAAATTATTAATGGGAGGAAGATGCAATAACCGATGGATGCAATCCTAGAAATCTTCAGTAGTTTTGGCACTTATTAATTCAGTTGAGGTTGTCCCCTACCGTGGGTTTGCAGGGCACTCCATCATGCACACATCATCATCTGTCTCATCATCGTTAGCTTCCTCAACTTCCTGATCTGCATCACATGGGGAGTGTGGTAAGAAACACCTATCACACCACTCAATAACATTAGCCTCCTCCATAGCAGCAACCCTGACAGCTAAAGGATCAGGAACCAATCTATTCTCCTTGGGTTGATGCTATTTACTTCCTGATCCCATGAGCCATTTCCCTTTGTCATCTAGTCTGTGATCACCTCTGGGATGATTTCCAGACCTCTCCTGATTGTGTGGATTATGCTAACCCTGGGAACTTTGTCCTATCCCTTTTTCTTCTCTGGCTAGTTTATAGGATATTTCTTTGACTTCTCCAGCCAAAGTTTTTACAACTTCCTCTAGATCCACAACTTTGCTTGACTGAGGATTTTGAGGATTGATCAACTTAACACCTTCCCTCTTAGGAGGCTTTCTAACTGCTTTGATACTATTCTCTATTTGTAAGGCCATGGTGAAAGCCTGCCTCAATGTTCCTGGGTTATTATCTCTCAAGTAATAAGCAACCTTCTTATCAAAAGCATCCTAATATTTTATCAAACAGGAAACATCACTTGGCCTTAGCATTACAGGTAGCCTATTCAAGGTTTTATTGAACCGAGTATTGAAATCATGAACAGATTCATTGGGATTTTTATTTATATTCTCAAATTCAGATAAAGGGAACCTGGGATATGTCTTATCCCCATACTGCAATCTAAAGGAAATTTTCATCTCGGTCCATGAATCTATTGAATTATCTGGTAAATCCTTGTACCATTCACGTGCATCCTCCTCAAGAGTATGAATAAACATTTTTTATGTACATGTCTTCAAACTCAATTTCAAAGTCTTCCATCATATTGACAAAGAGTTTTAAATGCTGGTCACCAGTGATGGCATTATTCCATTGAAATTTTGGCAACCTAAATCTGACATCTTGTGGCACTATATTAGGATATCCATTCATACCTCTGAAATCTATAGGTCCAAAAGTGTTGACAACAAATGGAGGTCTAGGTGGAGGTTGCGCCATATTGCCTTGAGGGGGTGATCTTACAGGAGAAACAAAATGATAGGGAATGAGGGGTCTTTGGAGAACAAGAATATAATTCTCAAAATAGATATTCTCTAGTGACTCAGCTTCTTGGAAAACCCTATCAACCTTGGAAGAAACATGGGAAAACTGAGAGGCGCGCCTTTCAAACACAAATGATGGCCCCTCTCCAACTAGAGAACTTAAATTTATATAAAGATTAATTGGTTCAGAATCACCTGAAGACGTATGGTAATCTTCAACCACAGATCGAACACCCTTCAGGACTGATATCTCCTTTTTTGACTCCTGATCTCCAACAACTTTCTAGACTTGTTTTCCTTCTGAATTTTCTTTTCCAAGTTTTGGAAATAACTTTCTAGTAGGGTCCCTAGTGAAGATAGATCTTCTTCCTTCCAAATTTACACAGATTAATGAAAAATTTCACTTAACACAGGTTAAGGAACTGGTAACTATTCAAAAATTCAATTCAACACGGAGTCGCCACTACGAATTTTCACCTTAGTTGTGCAGATGCACTATAGGTAACTTGCCAAGTGTCTATCAATTCTTAATTTATATAAATCTTAACAAATCTTACCTTCCTTTACCCAAATTTATCACTATTGATGCAAATTTAGTGCAATAACCACTAGAAATTGTAAATACTGCACAATGAACACAAAATCTTACACAAATTTTACAGTTCTTGATAGAGGATGATGTTTAAACAATGTATTTGTACTTGAATCATGCAAGAAACATTACTAGGGTTGGTATGTGTACACATTTGTTCTAATACTCCTTGGAAACGATGCCACTTCGGTGTTGATATCCAAATTGATTCTCCTGTAGGGGCTGAGCAACATCACGAGACTGGAGGAATGCTTAGCGATAGATGGACCATGATATGAGTTGTTTTGTAGCCGGGGATGGGATTTGTCTGACTCTTTGTCACTCGAGCGTTGGAGAAATGAATAGCACCTCACTGAGGGTTTGATCTACCCCCACTACTTTAGGTTGTTCCTTCAACCAGGGTGAGAGGACCCATTCTATAACCCGCATCAGTGAAGGAAATCGAGAGATCCTTATTTACACAATATTAATGAGAACCTTGAGGAAATATGATCAATACAACACAATCTAACTCTCATGAGTTGTCACGCAAGAGAGTGGAGATGTTTCCTAGACAAAGGTTTGGGTTACTAAAGACAATAAATGAATCCTAATTGTCCTTGCATACTTTAGCAATGGAATTTATTCATTTGTAGATACATATTACGAACAAGGGTAGTTCGTGTATGACTCATTGTTTGACAAATTTATTGGTGGGAAGTTAAGCAAGACAGAATGGATTATACCAGATCTTTGAGAGCCTTTATAGAAATTGGAAAATTCACACACAAAATGCTTCATAATAGCCAAGATATTCCTTCAACCAGAAGGTGTGCATCAATGGAAGCCCAGAGACGCACGGTTTCACACACTCTTTGAGAATTCAACACAAAGGCTCATCCCAAAGACTCAATAAAATGATAGGAATCCCTGGTTCATCACGCCTAAGATACACTCATAGGCTTACAAACAATCTTTATCAACATATTGAGAGTAAAGGGATTTTAAATTTCCTATTTCATTACCAGATGAAATCTCTTCTTATAATGAAATTACAAATACCACAATACTGACAAATGGATGAGATATTTTGTGACTCAGAGATATTTTAACATAAGATTCCAATAGGAACAAGTAAAAACTATTTGAAACTATTCTGAAATAAAAGAAGACACAATAATGCACATGATCAACACAGGGTTATTCAAAGTTCATCAGGTTCATCAGTATGGGAAAGTTTCTTAAACAATCTCAGAGCCTGTCGATGATTTTACACTTGCAACCACCTTTATGGGATTGAATCTAAACAACACAGTGAAATGAATTGGTCTCTTAGACGGCCTCTCGAGAAATTGGTTTCTCTTAGAATTTTTTAGAAAATTTAACCTCCGACCTAATGCAAGAGTATTCTCATTGCATTTATACAATTCACTCACTCACTCATCCCAAATTTTCCCCCCAAAAAGAAGAATATTTGAGGAATCCCTTTCTTGTTACAAGTTTGTCCTAGAAAGTGATGTTTAACAAATTTACACCCAAAGCTACCAGGTGGATAAATCATGAACTGATCACATTTCTCATACCCTCAACTATGACTGGGTTGTCGTATCATAATTCTTTGATAGTCCTTCTAAATTATTCGTTTACTTTGTCATGCAGGAAATCCCCTTTTTAATCATTTTTCAGGTGGCACCATATGGCTTGATCTGACAAGAAATCCTTTTTACCTTTGAGGATACACCTTGAGAAATGATTTCCCTCACATGGGTAGCTACATTTGTGCACTGTGAGTCTGAGTCGGCCAAGAGCAAGGAGAATCCAGTGGAAGTCTCCACGTGTTTCCTTGGCGTAACTGCAAAGGTGAAGTCCAGAGGCAGGTTCCCAAATGAGTGTGGGCCCTCAACATGTTCAGAACCATAGAGAGTCACACCAATTTCTGAAAAGTCAGAGTATGGGAAGGCCCAGTAGAAGCTTCCACGTGTCTGTTTGGTGTAACTTCAAAGATGAAGTTTAGAGGCGGGACCACAAATGAGTACAGGCTCACCACGTTTCATGGGGCCAAGAAAATTTGCCTCGGCCTTCGAAAAAGTCTCAGTATAAAGAGGAGTTAGCAGATGCCTCCACATGTCTCTTCAGTGCACTTTTGATATGGAGCCCAAAATCAGAGACCCCAAACAAGCGCGGGCTCACCAAGCGTCTCAGCTCGAAAAAGTTATCGAAGGAGTTTAGGGACCAGCGGAAGGTGCCACGTGCCTAGTGTCTGAGAAATTTTCCTCGACTATTGAAAATTCTAAACAACGAAAGAGTGAGTGGAAAATTCCATGTGTCCCTTCGGCATAACTCCAAGTGTCAAAGCCAGAGGTGGAGCTAGAAATAAGCACAGGCCCCCCACATGTCCTGAACCCGATAGAGTTGCATCCACCGCTGAAAAATTCTAAGTATGGGAAAATCCAGCGGAAACCTCCACATGTCTTTTTAGTGCTCTTTTGGTATGAGGCTTCAAAATAAGGACTGCCAAACAATCTCGGGCTTTCCACGTGTCCTAGGTTAAAAAAAGTTACACCAGACACTTGAAAAGTCTAAGTATAAAGAAGAGCCAGCGGAAGCCTCCACGTGTCTCCTTTGCACAATTCCAAAGGTATGACCTAGAGGTGGATCCTTAAGTAATCGTAGGCCCCCCATGTGTCCAGAACCTAACAAAAATGCACCTGCCACTGAAAAATTCTAAGTATGGAAAGAGTGAGTGGAACCCTCCACTTGTCTCCCTGACGCTCATTCAAAAGTAAAATTCAGGGGCATGCCCCCAAACAGGCATGTGCCCTCCACGTGTCCCAGGCTAAAGAAAGTTTCTTGATAAATCTAAGTATAGAGAAGAGCCAGAGGAAGCCTCCACATGTCTCCTTGGCGTATTTGTGAAGGTAGGACCTAGGGGTGGATCTTCCAATGAGCGCAGGCCTTCGACGTGTCCATGGTCTGACAAAGCTTCACTGGGTGCTTAAAGAAAAGTCTAATTATGGGCATGGCTAGTGGAAACTTCCACGTGTCTCCTTGGTGTAACTCCAAAGGTCAAATCTAGAGGAAAATCCTCAAATGAGTGCAGACCCTCCACGTGGAAAATATTTGAGTTGAAACAGGCAAAAAAACTTGAAAATGCTCCAGTAACCCACCTCTCCACTTATAACCTTTGATGTGGGCCCCATCGGAGTAGCAACTCACTTTTATACCTTTACATCATTTGAAAATAGAGCTTAAAAACTCAAAAGTGCTCTGTCGACTCGCTTCTCCGCCTTTGTCTTGAAAAACGACTGCGTGTCCATCTTCGGGGTCAAAGTAAGAATTTTTCCTTGTCGCTTCATGTTTTTTGAATAACCAATTAGATACTCACGGGGTCGTGGGGGAAATTTGGTCTTTTACAAATGTGACGAAAGTGACAAGTTTCACCAAAAGGACTCGTCGGGCTACATCCAATAAAAAAGGACCATGTTTCCATAGATGTTGGGACAAAATTTGATAGGGAAAACATGATAGTGGAAAAATAGAAGGAAGGGTAAACCTCGAATTCACACCCAAATTACAAATTATTTCTCATGCACAGAGAAACGGTAAACAATATCTGAACTCAATGTGATCCTTGACCAAAGGAAATGACTGACCATGGCAACCAAATGAAGGAGAAATCTTTCACGCATCAATACAGGGAGACGGATAAAACTTCAAACCATGCGAACTGATAAATATTTTGAATAGACAGGGTGAGATTAGATTGAGCACCAACAGGGTGAATTCTCAATTTAAAAAGTACAATTCTAAACAAGTTTTAGGCTCAATTATCAATACTTCATTGAATTTTTTCTTTCCAGTGTATTGCTTTTGGAACCGCCTAGTTTGATTTGTGAAGTTGAAGCAGCTCGGATTAATAAAAATAATCAACTTGGCATGTTGTCCTTAATATTATCCATGATTCTATCGAAAACATCACATAGATCTTCCATTCCAGTTAAGTTGTGATCCTTCCACACTTCCCACTTTTTATTGTTTTCTTCTCTTATCTTCTCTTTAAGTTCTTCCAGATTTTTTTGGGTAATCAAAATTGAATCTTTATGACTTTTAGGAGGCATTTCTTCTTGAATCATAGTGACATCTTCACCTAATTGTTTTTCTTCACAATGTTCATTGTCATCTAAAGTTGAAGACTGAAAATTTATATGGCCTTCGGCTTATTTTTGGGCACAAACAACCTTTTGTAATGTCCAACAAAATTCAAGCTCTTCATTCTCTATTTGATTGAAGATATTCATTCTTTCAAAATGAACATTTGGAACATTGGTGGTCTCCCCAATAAAACTAAGTTCATAGTCTACGCCAACATGTTGGGGTGGCCGGGTAAATGCTAGGGGAGGCTTTGTTTTGGTTCCCTACACTCCGCATGATTTCGAGCTACCTCGTCTGGGTGTAGTATTTTAAGAGCCCTGAGACCAAACACACTATATCTTCGACAGGTGATTTCTAAGACTCTGTGGCACCTAGAGACGTATCGTCAGATCCGAAACCTCCACGTCGGGGCCCTCTACAAAGCCTCTTATGGTTTTTTCCATCTCCATCCGGTTCTCTCGTTGTCCTATTGTTTGCAAACACGTAGAATACTGCAGTCTGATTCATTGTAAGATTTTCCATTACCAATCACCTGAATATTATAGGCAGTTCATACAATATAGGTGGTGAAATGAGAATTTTTGTTTATTGTTATCTTCTAATATTTAATTTCTCTTAACACCACTAGCCTACATAAACATGTTAGTAAGCAATTAAATACAATTTTAAATCATACATAATTTTAAAAAAATCATTTAAGTAAATATTAAAATTAAATTCATGAAGAACATACCTTTGAAAATTCAATCCAATGAACTACAAGGATCAACTCTACTCTTGACAATAGCAAGAAATGATTCATGATCTGATTCACGAACCTTCCAAATATTCTTGTTTAATGGCCGACCTCGATATTTGATCAATTTGATATTTGTTGCAAGAACCAAATGTAAATAGTGAAGTATTTTTCGATGCACTTCATAGTCTTTAAACAACCAAATGTTTGATATTTTGATAGGATATCGTCGAAGCCAAGTTCCAGTGACTACCACTGAACCAGTGGGATACTCAAGGTCTTCACCATCAATGAATGTGAAAGTGAAAAAAAATTCCCCTCTACACAATGAGACAAGAAGTAGTTTGTTCCCTCTTCGTTAAATTTCATTGCAATAACTGCAAAAATGTGCCCTATGTATCACAAAGTAAAATTGTTCAATCAAATTTAAAATACATTAAGAGTTGACCATTTAATAATTTATAAATCTAAAACATGGAATGTTTATATATGTATGTACCTTGTTGCACTAAATTAGAGAATTGGTCAAAGTTAGGTTATGTTGTCATTTGATCTGAATACCCTGTAAGTTGTAATGCTCGTGGAACTTGATGTGTGTCAAGTGGAATTAGAGGTCTACAAGTCCATTCATCCACCCATTGCTGTGACTCACATTCATTCCACATAAAATCAATGCATGATATATAAAAACATGCCATGCACCTAGTATAAATAGTCCAATCATTTGCATCTGAACTACGGAATGAGTGCATATCACTTGATCCTACAAATGTCATACAATCTTCAAAGTTTTCCAGATGTTGTTCCTCAATCAACCAAAAATATCTACAAATCGTTGATCTCTCTTGAGATTCATGGCCCATATTCTTGACACACCACTCAAAAATGTTTTTTGCATCTATAAATTTAGCACCATCCTTGAACTTTAACTATTCTCTTGCAAGTGCTCTTTTCACGCATGCTCATGCACTATCATGCTCTCCTTTTTTGTGCCCTACCTCAGTAAAACTCTAGATATGTTGTACATTTGTTTCTTTATGCATCCTACTTAGCCAATAGAACATCTGTGCATTCCTGAATTGTGATGTGCAGTTGTCTGACCAAATTTAATGTTGATCAAAACTAATGTTCCTCTCCTCCAAGTTCGCATAAAACACCTGGAAATACCCTTGTACATATTCTGTATAATGTGTCTGCTCATCACTGATGTATAAATGATACTCTCTTAATATTTTTTATCTTTCTCAGTGCTTTTGGGAGAGTGCATGAATGCTATATGCACAAAAATAGCAACTTGCACTGAGTTATAATATTGAGACTGAACCTCCATTTGTGGCTGCAATGTGTAATTCTATGCAAATTCAACTACTGAAACAATAGTACAAAGTGGAAATGTTTCCTTTCTTAACTTGAATTATTCATCTAACCATCGAGCTCTATGTGTGTGCCTTGCATACTCATAAAAAAAATTTCTCTCGAAATTTGACCATATATTCTGATACAGGTAATTATTTTCTAACAAGCTCACACCTCTTAGATTCTTTTCCATACTTTAATTGATATGCCACCGATTTTTATTTCATGAAATCAACCAATTATTTTCCTATTGAATCTGTATTCTCTTGATGGATATAACTTTTCAGATCTGGCAAGCCACCACATACATTGCACGTTCCATCCAAACATGCTTTGTTATTTTATACACACACCCAATTTTAGAGTAAGAATGGTTATTTTTCTTTGGTATGAGTTTATTTGTGTTTATATGGTTTTGGTCCAAGTTATTATCTTATATTGCATTTTCCTTATTCTCAAGCTCAAGAATTTACTTTTCTAGTTAGAGATCAACGTATTGGAGCTAGTGTAGGGTCTAATCAGGGGCCTACCGGTTTAGGTAAATATCTAATGTGTTCTCCTACTAGAGAAATTATCTTAGGAGGATAAATAATGCATTTTTGGGATCTTCGTGCTCCTGGTTGGAACTTCTAAGGGGTCATATGAATGAATCATCCCCATCAACGACAATCAATTCGTTTAATTTTTCAGAGAAATATTGTAATTCAAAACTACATGTGACCCAATAAAAACCTAAGATTCCTAATAAGATTCTGAAACCTTTCACACAATTAATTATAAATGCTTTTTTACACGTATTAGTCACACTAGATCGTATAAACTACAAACCTATCAAAAATAGGAACATATTCACACTAATTCCCAAATATATATATATATATATATATATATATATATATATATAATTAGGACTAATAACTACTAGTCCTAGCATAGAACCAATACTTTTTTTATATCACCCGATGCCTTTGACCTTGTTTTCTTTTATCCATTTCGCATCCTTATTTGTGTGGGTGTTACTCCCTCTCTTAGTCACTTCTACATCCTCTTGCTCTCTCTGTTAATTATGATGGAAGGTATTGTTCAAGTTGGGTTGAGGATGGGGGCTTCTGATGCTAGTTACAGGTGTGGAAAGAAGATATGATTTGGTTGACGTGTACGGTGTGAGATGAGCCATAGGACAGAAGAGGTGTTGATGAGGCTCAATATCTTGTCTAGGTGCTTGTAAAACTACTCTACCTTTCCCACCGTTCTTTCTTGAGTCCACTCCAGTCTCCCATTGCCTCAAGAAAATCTTGAAAATCCTCTACCACTTCCTGGAATCTAAACGTACTGATAGCCAACAACCCCATCATGTCTGATGCTGAAGCGTCCACCCTCGCCCTCGCCACAGCATATGCCATCTTTCTCTCTTCGCTCAGATTTTCATGGGAAAATTCTTCCCACAATCCCCCTGCAATTGCATTACCTACGTGTTGGTTTTCAAATAGGACTTTTTAGAAGAGCAACAGTCAGGGGACAAGAAGTCCCTCCTCTTTAATGGGAGAGGTTCCCTTATTCTGAAACAAACTTATTTACAAATGCACAAAACATTATATTATGGTTAAACCTGGATATTACGAAAGTGTTTCCCACAAGGATCATCAATCACACAAGGGCTGAGGAAAGGGAGTGAGAAGATGAGCAGAATAGCAACATTCAGAATTATAGATAGCAGAATAATTCTTTATGCATGCGAAGTTCTAAAGGATTCAAGACAAGATCATTTGCTTTAGCTGAATAGGATTAAATTTAAAAGACACAAAGTTCCATAAATAACCCTCTTCAGATTCATTTATCAAGGACGCAAAGTTCCTTCTTGGTTATACAAGATCGCTGTATTTGCAAAACTGGATAGTACGCAATCAGAGAGACTAATGAATCAGAGAGCAAAATGATCTTCACAATATTAAAGGAAAACACAGAGATAACAGAAACAGATAGACGATGAATGGAAAGCCCTTTTGTATTGATTTCTTTCAGATCTATTTACACTTTCAGCAAATATTCCAAGTTCTTCCTCCTTTCAGAATGGCGTGGAAAGGCCATTATATAACTTACAAGTCAGTTACTCTTCGTAACCGTTTCTTTTAACTAAAGAATAGTTAAGTACCGCCAATTGCAATACGTTAACTAATTACAAAGAATACGAAAAGAATGGAAAGAAGAGGAAAGAAAGGCGAAGGAGACAGGTGGCCGGCTACTGGGAGGGACCCACTGTCTTCAGAATCCGCTGCCTGAACTTCTTCAATGACTCAGCTATCTCTCTGCCACGAGGGACTGACGTGTTGGTTGCAGACTGAGTCCAAAATCCCAGACATTTCTCCATCTCTTTATCAAACTCGACGTGAGTATGATAGTCTTTGTTTGCTTCTTCAATGGCAGTCTGAAGAGAACAAATTTCCTTTATCTTGTCCTTAGAGATGGAGTCTTCCTTGAAAAGATTATCTTTGACAAAAGCTCTGAACTGAGCTTTGATTTCTTGCAAGGACAAGGGAACGCCAGAGTTTTCATCCTGA
This sequence comes from Taxus chinensis, assembly GCA_019776745.2. Lineage (NCBI taxonomy): Eukaryota > Viridiplantae > Streptophyta > Pinopsida > Cupressales > Taxaceae > Taxus > Taxus chinensis. The sequence goes on along the minus strand of CM034148.1, from coordinate 252,369,790 downwards.
AGATGACAATGCATATCTTTGAAAGCAGCAGCTGTCAGTGTCTTGAAGGCTTCTCCTTTCTGCCAGCTATTCTTCATTTCTCCCACAGCTTCCTCCAGGACTTTGATTTTCCATTCCACGCTGTAGACCCAAGATTTTGACAGATTGTCCTTAGCATCATCAAAAACCTTATTCGCCAGTAAGATGTTCTCATCTGTCTGTCCCATGAGGCGAAGGTCCACTATGCAACTACTCCAGAGTTTAAGCTCTTTATCCATGACCCCGATGGTAGAGGATAGCTTTTGTTGCAAATTGTCTACCTTTCCATGTAGCTTAAAAGCTTCATCGATGAAGTTTAGCCCGGCAACAAGCATGTCATCCACCATGGCTTCAATAGCTCTGCCATAGGCAGAATACCTGTGCATATCTTTAATACTTTGCACTTCATCTTGGCTTAGAAGTACAGGAGGCGGTAGAGCAGTCAAGGGGGTAGGGTCCAAAACTTTGTCCTTAGACAAAAGTGACTTGATAAAACTTGTGAGAACTTGGGCTTGTTCTTCCAGCTGTTCAATAGTCTGCTGCCCTTTCTCTACCCTTCCAATGACTCTTGTGACTGTCTCCTGGAGGTTGTGAATTTCACCTTCAGGAGTAGATTCTCCCATAGGGATCCTTGAAAGCTCCAAGTCAGATGTCAGCAAGTCTGATTCTGATTTGTCCACTGTAGGTTTAGCAATCTCCAGGAATTGCTGACCTTGAGCATCTGACACAATCCTGGAAGTAGTTCTGGCTTTCTTGGCACGAGAAGGAGTGGTGCCCAACAAGGCTGCTACAGCATCAAAATTTGGTCCCAAGCTTTGAGAGGAGGATTTCCTCTTCCTTTTGTCAACCAGAGGCTGCACCCAAGCAAAAGAGGAAGAAGAATCTGCAGGAGAGGCAAGGGGACCAAGAGACAGGGAGCTCATGACACTCAGGGTCTGTGCAGCTGTTGACTCGAGCTGAGAGGTGAGTAGAGCACTGGAGGTAATGGCAGTAGAAGAATCAGAAGCCCCCGGAAGTTCAGTGCTCTGGACCTCCTTATCTTTATCTGCTGGATCTTCAGGAACATTTGCAGGAGTTGGCATCTCACTTTCTTCACTTTCACTGAGAACAATGATGTTCTCTGGCCCTATAGGCAGCTCTGCCTGTTTTCTTGGAGGATCATTCTCTGCAGGTTCCTTCTTTACCTCCTTGAGTTTCTTCTTGTATACCTGGGTAGATGGAGAAGGAGTAGATCCTGTGGGTCCTGGAGTTGTTGAGGCAGGAGGGGTCTTCACTGGTGTTCCAGACTCTGGAACTGATGTCTCTCTTATGGGTGTAGAATCATCCTTGGAGCTGGATTCTCCTGAGTGCCTCTTGAATTCCCGGATCTTTTTACTGAACCAGACCCTAGTCCTGATTAAGACTGGGGCAAGGATCTCAGCCAGATCATCTCTCTCTTTCCTGTTCCAATCCAGGTCCTCCAGAGGGGTGTGCTTGATCACATTGTCATACTCATATGAGTATAGCTCAGAATTGTCGTCCTGGAGACCCTCAGGAACTTGGTACAGACTGAGTTCTTTGATCAATTGCAGGGAGAACCTGCCACAATGCCTCCTTCTGGCTTCAAAATCATCTGCACAGTCAGCCCAGTAGTCTTCTGTGTCTGCCCTATGATGATAGATTATCTTGAGGTTCTGTTCAATAAACTTCTTCAAGTCAAAGCAGGTTCTTGGTTTGAAGAAATGAACAGTGATAGGGACCAGGGCTCTTTCTACGTTCTGAGCATCCAGAGCTGTTTTGCATGTATAATTTCCCAGAGAGATGGGAAAGTGCAAGCCAGAAATCTTCTTGTCTCTGCAAGTTCTATGCAACTTGTCCAGTTGCCTGCATACTTCTATCAGTGCCATTTTGTCATTGCAGAACATAGGAAGCCGCAGAGGAGTGCTCTCATAGCCAGCGAGCCTGATATAGGAAAATTTCCTGAATTGGATGAAATAGGCTCCATACTGCGATATCAGATTCATGGCTTCATCTGAAAACCTTCTGGCAGTATCACCCTCGAGCAATCTGACCACGTACATGGTAAAAGCATCATTGACCCTTCTGAAATTGCGGTTGCTGGTTTCCAAGGTGAACTGCGGGCAATAGGCATATACTGGATCATCTTTGTGTGCATCTATATAGGAGAAACCAAACCACTGCCTGGATGCTGCTAGGGTATACATCAGATATGAAGTCATGTAGAACTTCTTTGTTTTCTGGACGTTGGATAGCTGCTCAGCCAAATTCATACTGATGATCTCTGCCCAGTTGATATTTTGTGTTCCCTCGCACACCATGCGGATGAGCGGGCACATCCAGAAATGAAACTCATTGGTGGAGGGAAAACCCATAACCCGAGCCAGCAGGATTATAAAATCTGACAATTCTTCATTGAAATCTGCTCGGAATAGGGTTTTGGTTAAGCGAGAAGCACCTTTCTTAGGGTTCTTCAGCCAAGACTTTGCCACTCGAGCTTTATATTTGTCACTATCTTGGTCAAACATGGCCTGTGCTTGATCTCGGGAAACGACTATGGCGTTATCCATCTCCGGAATCCTCAGAGCAGCTCCAATGGCGGCAGCGTCCAGCTTGGCAATGAGCTCCCCGTGTACATTTGTCAATTCGCTCGAATCGGGGTCGAAGTGAGCTCCACATGAAAGCACTGTATCAGCACACTGTACTGAGATTGGGAATCCTCCGGCAAAAGCTAAACCACTATCATTAATCATCTGTGCCATTGGTGTAGGGTTTGTATCTGTCATTCTTGCCCAGAAATCACCAAAGTCGAGATGACGAGCTTCGCTGTCCCCTATATTGCTAACGGCAGACTCAAGCGGAGAAATTTGCTCCTGTCCCTGGAACTTGATCTTCATATTGATAGATTGGAGCTGCGACCTTAACTTCTGGATAGGAGTTTGCAGAATGGAGGGGTATCGCGGGCAGGGAATTAGATCGCAAGGGTTTGAGCAAACGATAGCATGGAAGCAATGTGGAAAATGCAAAGGTGGAATGCTTGTTATATAGCCGTTTGAGGGGGGGAATGAATTTAATGCGCATTGAATACACAACCACCAATTTGAATAGCATCATACTCGGAGTGAGCGGGAAAAACTAAGTGTGAATGACACTTGGTACGCTTGGGACAGGTGAGACGCGAATGCGCGAAACACGCGGCTCGGCCGGTTCGGGCGAAACAGGGAGAGGACGCACAAATGCATTTGGGACAAATGGGACAAAATTGTGCGAAGTACGCGATTCGGGAGTTTCGGCCGAAATTGGAACAAAGGGCCCATTTGGACTTGGGACATTCGGGACAAAAAGTTCCGAAGTACGCGACTTGACCGGTTCGGCCGAAAATGAAACAGGGCGCATTTTTGAGAATGGGACATTTGGGACGAAAACGCGCGAAGGACGCGTTTCGGGCAAAAATCGGCCATTTTTCAATTTGAAAAGAGCTCTGAAGTGGGAGTTTCGGCCGAAGCTCGCACTTTTTAACTTTGGGACATTTGGGACAGGAAAGTGCGAAGTACGCGGGAAGGATGATTCGGCCGAAATTGGAACAACATGCAAAATGAGTTTTGGGACACTTGGGACAAAACTTCCGACGGGCCCGAAAATGGGACAACTTCGGGGATTTCGGCCGGTCGGGGAACAGTATGCACTTTCGTACTTGGGACAGTTGGGACAAAAAGTTCCGACAGGCCCGAAAATCACACAGAATGACCCAAAACACAGATTTTTTTTAATTTCACGACTTAGGCACTTCAGAGACAAACCCTTGAACTCAAAATTTTGAAAATTTTACTCTTATCAGAGCGGGAAATTTTGAGTGGACAACAGCTGGCTCCTTCTGGGGATGACTTGGTATAAATTCATGGAATGAGACAAGGCAAGAACTTAGACAACTCGGTGAAGCAGACCAGTGCCTTATCCATTGGGCAAAGGAGTCAAAAACAAACCAATACAAAGGGCAACACACACAACAACAGAAGGGAAACACACCAAAAGCAGAAAAGCAAAAACACTGTACATAATATACAAAGGGACTCCCTAGTCACCTAGGACTTGAACAACTTCAAATACTGCCCACTATAAGGAAGTGGGAGGGGGGAACCATCCATGTAATCAAGATAGAAAGAGTTCTTACCAGCAAAGTGTCTTATCTTGAATGGTCCGAGCCACAGTGAATCAAATTTTCCATGGCTGCCACGAGGTTCATGTCTTTTGTCCCATAACAGCACGACATCTCCAACTTGGAACTCTCTGCTCCTAGCTTTCTTGTCAAACAGAACCTTTACCTTCTGCTGGTGAGCAGATATTCTATCAGCAACCTCCAATCTGTCCTCGTTCAGTTTGTGCAGGTACATGATTCTTTTATCTAGAGCATCACTGAAACTAGTGTCTTCAATGGCCTTCATCAGGTGCAAGGCCGGCAGTTCCACTGTCACTGGCAATTGAGCTTCTACTCCATACACCACTTGAAAGGGGGACATTCCAATGGCTCTTTTAGGTGTGATCCTGTCTGCCCAAAGAGCATCATAAAGCTTCTTATGCCAGTTTCGCTGAGACTCATTGACCAACTTCCTTATGATAGTCACCAGATTTTTGTTGGTGGATTCTGCTTGTCCATTTCCCTGTGGGTAATAATCTGAAGAATGAGCCAGAGAGATGCCATACCCGTAGCAGAAATCCATTATCTCAGTTGAGGAAAAGTTCGAAGCATTGTCTGTTACAATCTTGTTAGGTACACCATACCTTACCAAGATGTTCTCCTTGATGAAGTTGCATACAACTTCAGAAGTAGTGCTCTTGACTGGAATAGCTTCCACCCATTTAGTGAAGTAGTCAGTGGCAGTTAGCACATGCGTGTGACCAGCACTAGAAGTAGGGTTTAGTGCACCAATGAAGTCTAGACCCCACTGCTGAAATGGTTCCTCAATCACAACTGGCTTGAGAGGTAAAGATGCCAATTTAGGTCTTCCCACAAAGGTCTGACAAGCTTCACATTTATCCACCCACTTGGATGCATCTCTGAACAAAGAAGGCCAGTAATATCCTCCCCGGAGTATCTTGTGAGCTGTGACTGTTGATGAATAGTGCCCTCCACATGCTTGATCATGAAAAGCTGAGAGCAACTTTCTCTGTTGTTCCTTATCCACACACTTCAGAAATCTTCCATCTAAGCCACGTTTGAACAAGGCATTTTCCCATAGTACATATTGTGCTGATCTCAATTTAACAGTCCTCTTTTCCTTGGCAGTTAAATGAGAGGGGCATTCCCCATAGGTGAGAAAATGAGCAATGTCAGCATACCATTCATCAACTGAACTCAGAAACAGAACAGTAGGAACGTCAGCTTCCTCCTTCAGCAACTCGTGTTTGGCTCCTTCAGCAATGAGCTCACAAAGACCCTTGCCACGAACCAGCTTGGTCGGTTTGATATCCATGTCATACTCTTGGACCTTAGCCACCCAGTTTCCTCTCTTGGACCCAAATTCTTGCTGTGTAAGAATTGACTTAACAGTCGTATCTGGAACCAGCACCATAGAGTGGGAGTTGAGGATATAGAAACGGAACTGCTTGACAGCTTTGACTACTGCAAAAGCATGCTTCTCCATCATGGTGTACTTCAGCTCATGATTCTTCAGGATATAGCTCATGAAGGCAATTGGTAGCTCATGTCCATCGGAGTCTTCTTGGGTTAAGACAGCAGCCAGGGTATTGTCTGTAGCATAGCAATAGATGATGAAATCTTTGCTGAAATCAGGACAGGCCAAAACCGGAGTTTTAGCAATAGCTTTCTTGATCCCCTCAAAGGATTCCTTTCCTTCAGAAGACCAACCAAATGCTTGCTTCCCTTTCATCATCTGAGAAATATTCAAAGTTAATTCAGCAAAATCAGGGATGAATCTTCTTAGAAAATTGATCTTACCGAAAAAGGAATGCACGCCTTTTTTACTGGTTGGGAGAGGAATCTGCTGGATGGCTTGAACTCGTTCAGGATCAATCTTAATACCATCCTTGGAGACTATGTGCCCTAGTAGCTTTCCCTCTGTAACACAGAAGACAGATTTTTTAGGATTCAGGGAGATTCCATGCTCTCTACATCTCTGCAGAACTGTTTCCAAGTGGTCGAAGTGATCCACTCTTGTCTTTGAAAACACTGTCAGGTCATCAAGGTATATGACAATACATTTCCCTTTCAAGCTTCCAAAAGCCAGATCCATAGCTCTCTGGAAAGTGGCACCAGCATTAATCAGCCCAAAAGGCATTCTCTTGTAGGCAAAGGTACCCCAAGGAGTGGTGAAGGCTGTCTTGTGTTGATCTGCAGTATCAACCTCTACCTGATTGTATCCCGAGAATCCATCAAGCATAGATAACATTTCGGATCCTGTTACTGCTTGCAAAATCTGATCCATCATAGGCAGAGGGTAGTTATCTTTCAGAGAAGCCTGATTCAGGTTCCTGAAATCAACACAGATGCGGATCTCACCATTCTTCTTCCTAACAGGCACAATGTTTGCAATCCATGTCGAATGGTGAATGGGAAAGATGATTTTAGCCTTCAACAATTTCTGAATCTCCTGAAATATGGTGTCAGCTATCTTTGGGTTGTACTGCCTCTGCTTCTGCTTGAAAGGCTTGATTCCTGGCTTGAGAGGGATAGAGTGCTGCATTTCTTTTGGCTTGAAGGCTTTTAGATCTTCATAAGAATATGCAAGAACATCCTTATACTTCCTTAGAAGATCAATTGCTCTTCTCCTCTCATCTGATGTGCAACATTTCCCAATATTCACCACCTTTGGGTCATCAGAACTCCCAATATCAATTTTATCATACTCAGCTGATTGCTGAGGTCCAGTAGAAACTTTAGATCTCACGTATCTGTCATGTTTATCAAACAACTCCTCCAGACTCACCAAACCTTTGGGAATCTTGTTTCCTTTGAGCTTAATGCACCCTTCCTGATCAGTTTCTTCTCCTTGGGTGACAGCTTGGTCAGAAGATACACTCTCACGGGGCAGGTTGTCACTTCCCTCAAAATATAGTTGTTCGAAGTTACCTTGGAGTTCCAGGAAGGAAAGCAAATGCTGGTCATCGTTGAAAACTTGCCAGTTATTGGTGTTGTCAGGGACACTAGGCCGATGAACCATTTCGATAGTAAACTTATCCTGAGAGAATTCAGGGTGGGGAATCAGTAGTGACCCTGAAACAGCCAGTGAATCAGCCCTGCTGTTCTTTTCTCTGGGAATTGCTTCAATGGAGAAGGCATCAAGGAATTCAATTGAATCCCAAACCTGATTCCGATAATGCTTCAGCCTCCCATTCTTTACCTGAAAAAGGCTTCTGACTTGCTTCACAATCAGCTCTGCATCACCACGAGCCAGAAGATTTTTTATACCTCGTTCTTTGGCCACTTGCAGTCCAAGAAGGAGAGCCTCATACTCTGCTGTATTGTTAGTGTTTTCAAACTGCAATTTAAATGAAAACGGGTGTAGGCAGCCTTCAGGTGATATTAGCAGTACACCAGCTCCAGAACCAGCCGAGGAACAACTTCCATCAAATTCTAAAATCCAGACACCATTGGGATCTTCAGGCGATAATTTGGAGGGTTGGATTTCATCAGGGGACAGAATCATGTAATTACCATGACCCCTGTCCTCGTAGAGTATTTGTGCCTTAGGATCATCCGTTTTCTGCACAATATACTCAGATTGTTTCTCGGGCAGCAGCTTCTTCATGTGTCCATTGACAGGTATGAGTGCGTGCGACCAATCCATTTGAATCTCTCCACCCACATCTTTACAGAAATTCCTACTTAGCAACATTCCGTAAGAAGGAGGAATGTCTGCTACTAGGATGGTAGCCAGGACTTTCTTTTCAGGTAAAGCAGCAAAGGCCACTTGTGCATCTTTAATCCTTCCAACCAAAGGCACTTCTTTACTCTCCATGGAGTAGCAAGATCCGTAAGTGCGGGTAAGGGTCAAGCCTAAAGCATGAGCTACTTTAGCGGGCATCACATTATCTGAGGCTCCGGAATCTATGACACAGTTACTGAGCCTATGGCCAGCTATAAGGAGTGTTACATAAAATGGTTTAATTTTGTCACCAGGTGAGGTGACAGCAGCTACCAGGCTGGGCTGTGGTGCAGAAGGAGGTGTGGGAAAAAGGCCTTTAGAGGTGGTCTTGGCATGGGAATTTACAAATTGGATCATCTTGGCAAAAGCTTTGGGGTGGGTTTGGTAGTATTCAGCTTCTGAAATCTGAACCTTAGTCCTCTTTAGATGATCAACAATATCAAAGGATCCAGAGGTGGATGGACCATCATCACTTGGAATTCTGGGCTTATCAACTTTGGGAGAAAAAGAAGAAGAAGCAACTTTGGGAGCAGGATTGACAGTACTTACCTTTGGTGCAGATGAGGTAGGGATAGGAGATCCTCTTCTGGCAATTACAGGAATAGTTGCCGGCTGCTCCTTAGATTTCTTCATGGGCTGTGTTACTTTCTCCTTCTGCCTCGTCTGTTCTCGAGTCATGACAGCAAATGATTCGCTGTTCATATCTGCTACCACTTCATCATAGTCATCTCCATCATCAGTGCCTTCGGTGGTGAAGAAATTGACTCGAGATCCTTCAGGTTCTTCTGCCTCATCGTCAAATTCTTCAAGGAACTCCTCACAAGCTTCATTGTCATCATCTGGCTCTTCAACCTCACAAGTTGCATTCACAGGAACTTTGACAGGAGGTCCCTCAAGTGCCAGTCTTGTGTGGGGGGCAGGCAGACGGTTTCTGGGCTGAAAATTTCTTCTCGGAACGTCTGCATACGGTGCATGCTGAGCTAATTGTTTCTTTATAGCTACTAGATCATTTGCAAGTTTCTGGACTAATGGATCAGTATTGGGTCCAGAGGTGGAAGAGGAAGAAGCAGCAGATTTAGATTTGGGAGGATCTCTCTTCAACTTCCCTGACATGATCAGGTCATCCTCGACACTAACAGCCAGTTCTTGATCCAGAATTAACGTTCCAAGATTAGCCCTTCTTAGAGCATAACTGACTTTAGGCGTTTGGGCATTCAAAAAGAAACATTTTTGAATTTGATCAACCGGTCGAGTATTCACAGGAATTTTGTTGATCAGTCTGTTGAATCGAGCCACAAATTCTCTCATGGGTTCCGATGGATCTTTCTTTATTTGAGAAATTTGGGCAAGCAGTGCATGCACATCTTCTGCCGGCTTGAAACGGCTTTCGAACTGAGTTCTCATTGTATTCCAGTCGGTGATGGCACCAGCCGGAAGGTGATAGAACCAGTCAGCAGCATTGTCCTGTAACGTCTCGACGAACAGTCTTACTGAGACGTCTTCATGTTCAACCCCCAAGACTCCACACGCAACTATGAAGGCTGCAATATGTTCATCAGGGTGCACTTTGCCGTCGCCTTTAAATTTGGGGAAGTTCTTTCGGTTACCTCTAGGTAACTCATGCAAAGGCTGAGTGAGGGCCAGGGGCCCGACACGCTGACCCCATGGCAATTGTCCCGCCATTCTTGGAAATACGGTTTGGAGAGGAACTTTAACACCAGCAAGGATCAAAGCTCGTAGGTTGGGACTAGCAGGCTCTGAAGGAACACCGCCCGCAGGACTTCTTTCTCGAACAGGTGGAGTGCTCGTCGAACGAGTTCTTCTATTTGAAGGGAAAGGAAAACCCTGTTGCTCCAAAAGCTGAAACTGAGAATCTTCGATACCAAGGGCCCTTCTCCCTCGAGTGAAACGCGGAGTCGCCAGATCAAAGGATGATCGAAAAATTGTAGTACTGGAATGCGATTTTCCCCAGCGGAGTCGCCAAAAACTGTTGGTTTTCAAATAGGACTTTTTAGAAGAGCAACAGTCAGGGGACAAGAAGTCCCTCCTCTTTAATGGGAGAGGTTCCCTTATTCTGAAACAAACTTATTTACAAATGCACAGAACATTATATTATGGTTAAACCTGGATATTACGAAAGTGTTTCCCACAAGGATCATCAATCACACAAGGGCTGAGGAAAGGGAGTGAGAAGATGAGCAGAATAGCAACATTCAGAATTATAGATAGCAGAATAATTCTTTATGCATGCGAAGTTCTAAAGGATTCAAGACAAGATCATTTGCTTTAGCTGAATAGGATTAAATTTAAAAGACACAAAGTTCCATAAATAACCCTCTTCAGATTCATTTATCAAGGACGCAAAGTTCCTTCTTGGTTATACAAGATCGCTGTATTTGCAAAACTGATAGTACGCAATCAGAGAGACTAATGAATCAGAGAGCAAAATGATCTTCACAATATTAAAGGAAAACACAGAGATAAAAGAAACAGATAGACGATAAATGGGAAAGCCCTTTTGTATTGATTTATTTCTGATCTATTTACACTTTCAGCAAATATTCCAAGTTCTTCCTCCTTCCAGAATGGCGTGGAAAGGCCATTATATAACTTACAAGTCAGTTACTCTTCGTAACCGTTTCTTTTAACTAAAGAATAGTTAAGTACCGCCAATTGCAATACGTTAACTAATTACAAAGAATACGAAAAGAAAGGAAAGAAGAGGAAAGAAAGGCGAAGGAGACAGGTGGCCGGCTACTGGGAGGGACCCACTGTCTTCAGAATCCGCTGCCTGAACTTCTTCAATGACTCAGCTATCTCTCTGCCACGAGGGACTGACGTGTTGGTTGCAGACTGAGTCCAAAATCCCAGACATTTCTCCATCTCTTTATCAAACTCGACGTGAGTATGATAGTCTTTGTTTGCTTCTTCAATGGCAGTCTGAAGAGAACAAATTTCCTTTATCTTGTCCTTAGAGATGGAGTCTTCCTTGAAAAGATTATCTTTGACAAAAGCTCTGAACTGAGCTTTGATTTCTTGCAAGGACAAGGGAACGCCAGAGTTTTCATCCTGAAGATGACAATGCATATCTTTGAAAGCAGCAGCTGTCAGTGTCTTGAAAGCTTCTCCTTTCTGCCAGCTATTCTTCATTTCTCCCACAGCTTCCTCCAGGACTTTGATTTTCCATTCCACGCTGTAGACCCAAGATTTTGACAGATTGTCCTTAGCATCATCAAAAACCTTATTCGCCAGTAAGATGTTCTCATCTGTCTGTCCCATGAGGCGAAGGTCCACTATGCAACTACTCCAGAGTTTAAGCTCTTTATCCATGACCCCGATGGTAGAGGATAGCTTTTGTTGCAAATTGTCTACCTTTCCATGTAGCTTAAAAGCTTCATCGATGAAGTTTAGCCCGGCAACAAGCATGTCATCCACCATGGCTTCAATAGCTCTGCCATAGGCAGAATACCTGTGCATATCTTTAATCCTTTGCACTTCATCTTGGCTTAGAATTACAGGAGGAGGTAGAGCAGTCAAGGGGGTAGGGTCCAAAACTTTGTCCTTAGACAAAAGTGACTTGATAAAACTTGTGAGAACTTGGGCTTGTTCTTCCAGCTGTTCAATAGTCTGCTGCCCTTTCTCTACCCTTCCAATGACTCTTGTGACTGTCTCCTGGAGGTTGTGAATTTCACCTTCAGGAGTAGATTCTCCCATAGGGATCCTTGAAAGCTCCAAGTCAGATGTCAGCAAGTCTGATTCTGATTTGTCCACTGTAGGTTTAGCAATCTCCAGGAATTGCTGACCTTGAGCATCTGACACAATCCTGGAAGTAGTTCTGGCTTTCTTGGCACGAGAAGGAGTGGTGCCCAACAAGGCTGCTACAGCATCAAAATTTGGTCCCAAGCTTTGAGAGGAGGATTTCCTCTTCCTTTTGTCAACCAGAGGCTGCACCCAAGCAAAAGAGGAAGAAGAATCTGCAGGAGAGGCAAGGGGACCAAGAGACAGGGAGCTCATGACACTCAGGGTCTGTGCAGCTGTTGACTCGAGCTGAGAGGTGAGTAGAGCACTGGAGGTAATGGCAGTAGAAGAATCAGAAGCCCCCGGAAGTTCAGTGCTCTGGACCTCCTTATCTTTATCTGCTGGATCTTCAGGAACATTTGCAGGAGTTGGCATCTCACTTTCTTCACTTTCACTGAGAACAATGATGTTCTCTGGCCCTATAGGCAGCTCTGCCTGTTTTCTTGGAGGATCATTCTCTGCAGGTTCCTTCTTTACCTCCTTGAGTTTCTTCTTGTATACCTGGGTAGATGGAGAAGGAGTAGATCCTGTGGGTCCTGGAGTTGTTGAGGCAGGAGGGGTCTTCACTGGTGTTCCAGACTCTGGAACTGATGTCTCTCTTATGGGTGTAGAATCATCCTTGGAGCTGGATTCTCCTGAGTGCCTCTTGAATTCCCGGATCTTTTTACTGAACCAGACCCTAGTCCTGATTAAGACTGGGGCAAGGATCTCAGCCAGATCATCTCTCTCTTTCCTGTTCCAATCCAGGTCCTCCAGAGGGGTGTGCTTGATCACATTGTCATACTCATATGAGTATAGCTCAGAATTGTCGTCCTGGAGACCCTCAGGAACTTGGTACAGACTGAGTTCTTTGATCAATTGCAGGGAGAACCTGCCACAATGCCTCCTTCTGGCTTCAAAATCATCTGCACAGTCAGCCCAGTAGTCTTCTGTGTCTGCCCTATGATGATAGATTATCTTGAGGTTCTGTTCAATAAACTTCTTCAAGTCAAAGCAGGTTCTTGGTTTGAAGAAATGAACAGTGATAGGGACCAGGGCTCTTTCTACGTTCTGAGCATCCAGAGCTGTTTTGCATGTATAATTTCCCAGAGAGATGGGAAAGTGCAAGCCAGAAATCTTCTTGTCTCTGCAAGTTCTGTGCAACTTGTCCAGTTGCCTGCATACTTCTATCAGTGCCATTTTGTCATTGCAGAACATAGGAAGCCGCAGAGGAGTGCTTTCATAACCAGCGAGCCTGATATAGGAAAATTTCCTGAATTGGATGAAATAGGCTCCATACTGCGATATCAGATTCATAGCTTCATCTGAAAACCTTCTGGCAGTATCACCCTCGAGCAATCTGACCACGTACATGGTAAAAGCATCATTGACCCTTCTGAAATTGCGGTTGCTGGTTTCCAAGGTGAACTGCGGGCAATAGGCATATACTGGATCATCTTTGTGTGCATCAATATAGGAGAAACCAAACCACTGCCTGGATGCTGCTAGGGTATACATCAGATATGAAGTCATGTAGAACTTCTTTGTTTTCTGGACGTTGGATAGCTGCTCAGCCAAATTCATACTGATGATCTCTGCCCAGTTGATATTTTGTGTTCCCTCGCACACCATGCGGATGAGCGGGCACATCCAGAAATGAAACTCATTGGTGGAGGGCAAACCCATAACCCGAGCCAGCAGGATTATAAAATCTGACAATTCTTCATTGAAATCTGCTTGGAATAGGGTTTTGGTTAAGCGAGAGGCACCTTTCTTAGGGTTCTTCAGCCAAGACTTCGCCACTCGAGCTTTATATTTGTCACTATCTTGGTCGAACATGGCCTGCGCTTGATCTCGGGAAACGACTATGGCGTTATCCATCTCCGGAATCCTCAGAGCAGCTCCAATGGCGGCAGCGTCCAGCTTGGCAATGAGCTCCCCGTGTACATTTGTCAATTCGCTCGAATCGGGGTCGAAGTGAGCTCCACATGAAAGCACTGTATCAGCACACTGTACTGAGATTGGGAATCCTCCGGCAAAAGCTAAACCACTATCATTAATCATCTGTGCCATTGGTGTAGGGTTTGCATCTGTCATTCTTGCCCAGAAATCACCGAAGTCGAGATGACGAGCCTCGCTGTCCCCGATATTGCTAACGGCGGACTCAAGCGGAGAGATTTGCTCCTGTCCTTGAAACTTGATCTTCATATTGATAGATTGGAGCTGCGACCTTAACTCGGATAGGAGTTACAGAAAGAAGGGCTATACGGGCAGGGAATTAGATCGCAAGGGTTTGAGCAAACGATAGCAAGGAAGTAATGTGGAAAATGCAAAGGTGGTATGCTTGTTATATAGCCGTTTGGAGAGAGAAATGACTTTAATGCGCATTGAATATACAACCACCAATTTGAAAAGCATCAAACTCGGAGTGAGCGGGAAAAACTAAGTGTAAATGACACTTGGTACGCTTGGGACAGGTGAGACGCGAATGCGCGAAACACGCGGCTCGGCCGGTTCGGGCGAAATAGGAATAGGAAGCACGAATGCATTTGGGACAAATGGGACAAAATTGTGCGAAGTACGCGATTCGGGAGTTTCGGCCGAAATTGGAACAAAGGGCCCATTTGGACTTGGGACATTCGGGACAAAAAGTTCCGAAGTACGCGACTTGACCGGTTCGGCCGAAAATGAAACAGGGCGCATTTTTGAGAATGGGACTTTTGGAACGAAAACGCGCGAAGGACGCGTTTCAGGCAAATCAGCCGAAAAATGGGAAAGCTCGCACTTTTTGACTTTGGGACATTTGGGACAGGAAAGTGCGAAGTACGCGGTTCGGATGATTCGGCCGAAATTGGAACAACATGCAAAATGAGTTTTGGGACATTTGGGACAAAAAGTTCCGACGGGCCCGAAAATGGGACAACTTCGGGGATTTCGGCCGGTCGGGGAACAGCATGCACTTTTGTACTTGGGACAGCTGGGACAAAAAGTTCCGACAGGCCCGAAAATCACACAAAAAGACCCAAAACACAGATTTTTTCAATTTCACGACTTAGGCACTTCAGAGACAAACCCTTGAACTCAAAATTTTGAAAATTTCGCTCTTATCAGAGCGGGAAATTTTGAGTGGACAACACTACGCTCACTACACCTTAACTTGTAAAACAAGAAACAAGGGATTGAAACATCCTATGACATGTTCACGCTCTACCTCTCAGTCTACGTCTGCCCATTGTTTTGATGAAAATTTTGGTGAACCAAATACAAATGTCTGTGTGCAAGCCCATTCATGTTTATTCATTAAAAATGTTTATGACGTATGTTTCTATCATATTTATTGCATCAAAATAATTTTTAGTAATGTAGAAAGAAAAACACATACACATTCTGTTGAAACAGGAAAAATTTACAATTTAAAACTAAACGTTTTAGTTTTAGCAAAGGTAGTACATGCTTAAATGAAAACTGCGGAAACATATGATTGAACTTAAATCTTGTAGCTTAACACAGTTATTTGTTTTCATTGGAGATAGATTAGATAGATTTACGGTGTCTAGTATTAATTCAACTCAATGACATCCCAAAGTACATAGTATGTAGACTGTAATTACCACATCGTATGTATGAAATGGGTTTATTGAAAAGGCATGTGTAGTCTTCCCAGAGTACATAACCATATATTTCTGATAGAACTGTGCAAGTCACTATATTCCACATAAAAATTAGTCGGTGTATAAGATGGGTGTGTTGAAGATTCCTTCATAGTTTTCCATCACAAACAAAATACTAAAATCATTAGTCTTAGATTATTTTATTTATTAGCTTTATAAATACTTTGTACTTTTCCACCTATGTATTTAAGGAGACTCTTTCCATGAAGGAGCTGAATGAAATGAAAAATGTTGTGTTTCACTATTATTTATCATGCTTTCTATGGTTTCTAAACACCCATCCAAAATTATGAATATGAGGGTACGTATTCCCCATGTTTTCTATGATTCAGAAACACCCAGCCAAATATTTGAATACGAAGGTTCATAATAACCATGAGAATACTATCAAAAACATTTATCGTTAAAATAATTTTTTTGATAAACCCTATTATATTTTTAAAAATATTAAATTGGATTTTGTAAATCCAAAATCAACAGCTTCCCAATAAACATAAATATGAGAACCTCTTAACACATTGCATGTAATCTTGAAAACATAAATATTTTTCATAGATTTTTCATTTCATGTAATAGTTGTGACTTCCCTGCAGTCACGGATGTGAGAAGGAGAAATACACAGATGGAAAATTAATTGTTCAACAAAACATCTCAACACAATGTGTTCTTGTGGACCAAAATGAATTCAAGATATAAAATAAATGGACTTGTTGAAGAAGCCTTGGACATTTTAAAGCCAAAATAAAGGATGCTTAGGAGATTACATGCACTGGTATCTATGTTATTTTGAAATTAACATCATCATTCATTCAGAAAAAGACTTACTACTACACTGGCCTACTCTAAATTTCAGGAACATTTCTAAAGGCTTTCTTTCAAAAAAACGTGTAAATGCACAATGAAGATTATATTACATGGTGATTAAAAACAAAAGCATATGAATGTGATTATAAATTCATTACATTATCTGATGGTGGCTAATAACAACAACATATAAATTTCCAACTGTTCACACATTAATTGTTTCTTTGTATTTTTTAAAGAAACGATTCCAAAAAACCTACAGATTTGTACTTCGCCAACATTACATTCCACAAGACTACAAATATTGTGGAGTTGTGCAAAACATAGGTAAATTGTTTGAAAAAATTCCCAAATAAATTTTAATTTCAACAGTTACGATGATGATGTAAATGCCATAAAATTGTAAGGAAAATAAGAGTTTGTAGGGATGTTTCAACACAATGGTTAAAATATTCCAAAAATGAACCTCCAACCTGAAAACAAAACTCAAAACTAATAAACGTATATAAAAGAAATCACTACCAAAATCACAAGCAAATGATTTTGTAGTACCCTACAAGAAATGAAGGGTAAGAGTAATCTCCAACCATAGCTTCTCTACTTTGCACACGACCATGACATAAATGAACACCTTGAAACTGATTTGTCATTGTCTTTAAAATTTAATTGCTAGAGAATCTCTCCCAACCAAACCTTGAAAACACCAACATTAAAGATGGTATGGGGTAAGCAAGGATGACAGTTATATCACAACTTGCATGTTGCCCCTCAAGCCCCACAACATCATTGTGTAGTCCACTTTCGAATAGAATTGCACTCCCTTCACTTTGTGGACCAAACTTGTGGAGAGCATAAAACAATAAAAGAACAAACAAATAGATGCCGACAAGGAGGGTTTCTACCATCAAGAAATACATAACCCTGAATCAATGGTTGTCCCTCACGAAGGAGACATGAGGACCATCAATTGCAATTTTTCAACACCTCACTTCGCAATAAAGGTGCCTATCGACATAAATATGCATGAAATGAGTAATTTTTATGTGTATAGGTTCTATAAGAAGCATTAAATGGAGCAATCTATATTGCATTTAATAAATTGTAAGCAATGTTGCATTATTAAAATTTATGTTTTATCAAGTTCATATTGAATTAAATAGTAACCTAATTATAGCGAGATTCATATAAAACAAAAGCACAAATGTTAGTTTTTTAATTTTATTCCCATGCTTTACTTGTTCATTTTTTAATCATTACATTGTAATTTAGATAAGCAATACAATGGTTTGGAAAGTTGTGTTGAATTTTTGTAGATTCTTATTTTCAATTAAATATATGAACTAGTATTTTTTTATTCGTAAACAAGGGTTGGCGGGTCCCTTTCCCGTTCACTTGGAACACAACAGTGGGTTATAGTCCCAACTAATCTACATTCAACCATAATTGAATGTTAAGTCAATATCATTTGTAGCGATCAACCATAACTGGCCTTGATTAGAGAGCATTCATCCCAACAGGGCATGCACTAGGCGAGAGTTGAACCTGGGTGCAGTGGGAAACAAATAGCCCACTTAACGAACCCATCAACACATCATCCACATATGAACTATTATTTTATATAAAAAGGCAATACTTTTATTAACATAAATCATTAAATTCTTTAAATATGAAATTATTTTGGGTTTGTTTCAAGTTATTTTTCCTTTCCTAGATTGCTTTATTGTACTCTCGAAGGCAACTATATAGCTTACACCATGACTATTTTTTTCCTTAATTAATTACAATATGCCACGTGTCATATTTTATTTTCTTTGTAAAGTTTGGTATTCAATTATTAGGAGAATATTCTATTGCCCTTTATTCAAAATCATTCCATTATTTTTATTTGGGGCTATGAAAAATTAGAAAGGGGTTTGATAAAAATAAAAGAGTAATACATAAGATTTAATGGAGCTTGTCTCCTCGATACTATTTGTTGATTAAGTGAGCTTGTGTCACTCAATAATTATTTCATCATATGTCAAAATATCTTCCCAAATTTGTCACCTTTCAAATTTTTTATTTTTTTTTATAAAACTAAACCAACCAATCAAAGTTAAAATATTAAGAAGTGTCATGGTTCTACCTACATTGATCCTATCCATCCAAATATAAATATTTACCTCTTTTTAACCTCATCAATTATTTTGTAAATCAATAAACCTCTAATCGAAATTCGCACTTACCAAATTCATAAATAGTTAGTGCATTTCTTAATATAAATGTTAAACTTTAAGCTTGGGACACTACAATGATTCTAAATATAAACATTGCTTCTATTATTCTTTTAATCATTTTCTTGCCACATCCATACATTTGTATTAAAATATCTTCATCTACCATGTTTGTTATTTTTTTCTCATTTCCTATGATACATCAACTTTGGTAGTATTTGCCATATCATGCCCTTGTTACCAACATGTAGTTTATCTTTATATTTTTGGCATTTGAATATATTATTTGAAATATGCAAACATTTTTTAGGACAAGTAGAAAATTGAATTAAACACTGATGGAATACTTATTTATTTATTTATAGGTACATGTGATGCTGGTTGGAGCTATGAACCAAGATTTGGGACACAAATGGGGGGCCATTCCCCACAAAACCAAAAGAACTAGGAAATAAAACATATGAGACCAACCCTACACCACCAAGAGAAGCACTCAAAACTACAACCATCAACAAAAACACTTTGAACTATCAACAAAAGGACTATAATATTTTAAATAACAATATGGATCCAAATTACAGGGAGTTCTTCGAGGGGAAAACAAAAACAAACCTAAATCCAACGAGCCTAACCACAAGTTTCTCCCACTCTTCTCCCACTACAGGTAAAAAGGTCCTCGATCATCCATTGCATGTCATCATGAACCATCACCTCTACGCCCAATCTCAATCTCTCCACCTTTGACTTGTGTCCTTTTTGCTTAGTCGACGTGCCCAACTCCACCAGGAACAACTTACTCCTAGGATGAGAATTGGAGGGATCCAAACCACCCAAATACAACAACAGGGAAATAATTGACCCCTCTAACACCACCTCCACCTGAGGATGAGTCTCCAAATTGAAAATTTTCCCATCGATCTCCTCATCCATATAAACCCTTGTTAAGGGAGGAGAAAGGCAAGGACTAGAAGAAGGATTAAGAAATATGTTATAGTTATGCCAAATAAGTTGGGAATTATGGGGACATCTCTTTTCCTCCGTAGAATCCTATAGGGTGGGCAGTTGGAGGAACACAAAGTTACTGATGACCGAGGAGATTACAACAAAAAATGAAAAAGAAGGCCTTCATAATTGATGAATTAAGTCCACAAGCCTAAACTATTCACTGACACACCATTTGTTTTACTTTAAAGATAAGAAGAAGAAGATATTTTAACATCCAAATGACTGCCAAAGACAACCTATGGGAAAACAAATCTTGTTAGAGATATTTCTAGCATTTAGATCTCCTGTTGATGAGTTTGACAATTAGTTCCCCTATTTTTTCAACCATATTTTTTCTAAATTTTTTTTGAAAGGATGCAGTAGCCACCGTGCTAGCAAACTGGGCCCTACTGTCATTATAAGCATTACATTCCAACATGAAATGTTTCTCTGACTCCACTGCGCCAAACCTGTAAAAAACACATATTCTTTCTTCCCATGCCTCTTTAGGTATTTTCTATCTTTTTGTTTCACATCGAAGATGATGTGAATTAGTTCTCAATTGAGCTATGAAGATCTTTTCTTTCCACGGGATATTAGCCCCTATAAAAACCTTTTGTTGATAATCACATGTAGAGTTAAATCCCTCCAAATAATGCCTCTTCTTTCTCCCTAACGAATTTCCCCACATAACTTGTTGGAATTTATCTATAACAAAAAAATTTATCTCCTTGCTGTTATTAGGACATGTCTTCAAGTAAATGTTCGATTTTTAAGCCATTTATTGTTTTGATTCATCCATGATTTCTTTCTTTTCTCCAAAAAATCATTGAGGACAACCTTAGGCCATCTACTACCATCCATTTGTTCAATTCTTTTTTAAATATGTTATGAGACGAACCATAGCAATAACTTCTAGACGTACAACCCCCGTTTCAGCTAGAGGAATCTCAAATGGGATCAAGATCTTTAATTTAAAATTGTTAGTAATCATGATTTTTTGAATCCTCTCAAATTGTTTCCGCTGTGAGTTTGAAATGTTGTTTCTAAAATAATGATTACTATCTCTCACCCAAGACTTCAAAAATATTTTCCATTTCTTCTACAATTCAATTTTTTTGACCACTATTTTTTATTTAACAATAAAAAGAAGATCTGTAAAAAAATTTCCATTTGAGAGGGAGAGGTGACTTTCAAATTCAAGGGGACTATTATAGCCCCCATACGTGTGAAAAAATTAAGGATAGGGGAAAGGAGCCAATGATTGTGCATATGCCAATGATTGTGAGTAGATATGTGAAATGAAGCAGCATTAGTTGTTTGAATGAAAGTTAAAAATGAAATAAAAACTAGCCAATAAAGTAAATCACATCAATAAATTAACCAATGAAATGTTGACACATACACAACCCATAAAAGGTAATTTTATTCTCAATTAATGGGTTGCCTTAAATTCATTTGTATTCAAAAGTACTTATTTTAAATCCCTTAAAAATATATTCTCCACATAATTTAAATTTTTGAAAGAAAATTTACATATTAAAAAATCATTATCTATGAAAGGGTTTTTTTTTAATTTTTATGATTGTTAAGTGGCACTAACAACCTCTAACATTTTGATTCATGATAACTGGGTCCTTTCCCCTAAGAGAAGTAAAATGTTAACATAGTTAAAAAAAAACATTACAGACATAAATATCACTTTCATTAGTGAAGGTTGATTCTACATGATGTCGGATTTGATAATGGCGATGGCTCCTTCCTATGTCGGTTATGTATGAAAAGGGAAGGGGAAGTTACAGGCCTTCATTTCAACTCACTTAACATTTAATGATGGTGATGGTGATGGTGATGGTGATGAAAAAGGAAATAGGAAACATAAGTAGATACCCAACACTTACAAATAAAATTCTGATTTGAATTCTTAATTTACAAATTGCCACATTGTCCTGGTATCGTCTAACAATATTGATCTATTGCAACCCTACAAATATGAAGCAAAATTCGTAAAACTATACATTTGATGAAAGAAGAAGATGAGTGTAAAAAATATTACATTGAAAAAATAGTCGTGAAATTGAAGGCGAAGCAAAGATGCCTGCGAATATTTTACATGATCTACAATTTTATCGCTGTCCACGTTGAAAAATTAAATTCTTAGAATAATAAAGAAAACAAAAATGTTATTTTGTCGAAATTGAGCTATCATATTTCACGAAGCCAATTATTTTATGTTTATGCTTATACTAATTTACTATCATGCAGGTTCTGCACATATATTCATATTCGGTACTTGTTTGCTATCTATCCTCATAGGTGTGTCCATTTTGGTTTATTTATCTAATTTGTAGGTTCAATTGTATGTTAGTGGTTTGTAATAAATATTCAATTTATATCTGAAGTAGCATAATGTTCAAACACATCTAGTTCACACTCTTGTCCATGGAAGAGCCTATATGTCACACATGATCACATAATAGTAAAGAACTATTTTCCATTACACTGCTTTAGTTATGACAGAATATGTAACAACATATTACTTTGTTACTTATATAGGTAACAATGTAATGTGTTGTTACATATTTCATCAAATTATCGTTAATGATTTTTTTAAAAAGAATATTTTTCATATTGTTTCAAACATGAGCGTGTAGTAGGATGGTGGGGCATGAAAAATGGGATGTGGAAGTTGCGGGTTCGAGGTCATGACTAAGGATTGACTGGAATTGTCAATCTTCTGCACAAGTTCACATTAACTACATACTTGCGTGAGGAATAGGCACCACACTTATCCATTTCCCAACACATCTTTTCCCTATGTTGTGTGACTCATAAATATTAATAAGTATATGATAAGGAAAATCTGGTCCAAAAGATGTTAAAAAGAAAGAGATCAACTAAATCCTACGATTAAGAGGATAAAGATTCTTTAATGCATAGATTTGAATGTGTTATGAAGGAGCATGAAGTTGCACAAAAATACTGATACATAACAAATATTACTGGCGAGTGCACTAACACATGCGATGAACATGCTAGAATACATTTTCTTTAATACATAGACTTGAATGAGTTAGGAAATTGCAAAAAAATGAGACATAACAAATATTATTGGTGATTGCACCAACACACGCAATGAACATGTTGATAGAAAAGAAATCTTTAATACATAGATTTGAATGAGTTAGGAAGTTGCAAAAAAATTTGATGCATAACAAATATTACTTGTGATTGCACCAACACATGCAATGAACATGTCAATAAGAATGCAAATTGATTAGAGGGCTGGAAAATGGAGGGCGTCATTATTTCGTGATTATCTATCTTGTTCAATTCTTTTAGGTTTGAATGAAGTACCCTGACATACGTTGTCATGTGTATGCTACAAATATGTATTATGAAAAAATTAAGGCAATATCAACTAAAGAAAATTAGAGGTTTTTTTTATGCATGCAAATAACAAATGAAGGATATTTTTTTTAGTTCTTAAATTATCTATACCAACAAAACAGGAATGACATTTTTAGAACTCGGTCAATAAAACTAGATCTAGTATGAATCATTATTAAAGGTATGGACAATTAATAAAAGGGTGCAATCATAAATTTTCAAATGTTATCTATTCCTCTTTTGAATGTTATTGTTATTTGAGATATAATTCAAAAAAAAAAGAACTATTAGAATGGCTAAAATCTATATTGTAAGCTTCCAAAAGAAAAGAAAATGTAAAAAATATGTTAGTAGTATTAAAGCTATAAAAAAGGAATGACATGTGAACTCGATCAATACAACTAGATCTGGTGTGAATCATTATTGAAGGTATTCACGATCAATAAAAGGGTGCAATCATAAATATTCAAATGCTATCTATTTCTTTTTTGAATATTAGTGTTATTGGAGATATAAATCACATAAAGAGGCCTATTAGAATCACTAAAATCTATTTCACAAGCTTGCAAAAGAAAAAATGTTAAACAAATGTTAGTAGTATAAAAGCTATACTAGTCATGTCCCTTTGGTTCTACCTACTCTATGGCACTATTTATCCCCTTGCTTGTGTTTATTTCTCTTTGCTTCTCTTGTAATATATTATCCATATTATTTTAACCATCTTCAATTTATATTATTTTAAAAGTACAATCATATTTCAAGCACTAATTAATTTTAAAAGATATTGATTTTATATTAGTTTTAAAAAAAAAACAAGAGTAGAGCATTGATGTTGTATCAAACACTTCATTTGATAAGATATTGATTCTATATTAGTTTAAAAATAAGAATTGAGCATCTATTTTGTATTTACTATTAAATGTTGGATTTATTTTTAATTAAGTTGAAGTTGTTGTAATTTGTTGCGTGTAGTCTATTAATTGTTAGTTACATAGTAGTGTAGTCACAACAGTTGATAGGTTGATGATTGTTAAATTAGATACTCATGTTTTGCAACACTTGAGACGTTCGTTATTATTATATTAAATACTCCTATTTTTGTTGTATGTAAAAACTAAAGATTGAATATAGTAGATAATAAGAGAAATTCATAAATATATTTAGATTTTTTTTTAATATTTTAAATACAAAAATTTGTCTTAATTATGAGGAATAACATTTAGATTTTTCCAAAGGAACTTATATAAAATTATAATAGAGTAAGAATTTGAATATTTACTTTGAATTAAGGTTTCCATTTTTTGCTCCTCCTTTTTCCTCTATTATCTTTTGTTCACTCATTGTTTTACATTATTCTTCCACTCCTCCTTTCAACGTTCACATCACACCGCTCATGTGCGATTGCTAGTTATACACCTTTTCGCTCTTCCTTTTGGTTCGATTGAAATAAGTGACAAGTTTCATCAAGTTTTGACTATATCCATATCTATATTTCTGATCGTCACTACAAAAATGATCATTTAACCTTTTATGACCCTTAATTTTAAATTTGCTAAAAAATTTAAAGTTTATTTATTAGCTTTAGTGTTCTAAGAATATCCTAGAATTTAAGGCCAACGGTTAATCTCCACTCAATATGCACCCGGTCAATGCCGGTCAATGCATCATGGCTGTCTGTTGTGAAATGGACGACCATGCTGTGTTGACCGGCATTGACTGGGAGAATATTGAGTGAAGGGTAGCCTCCTCAGAATTTGATTTGAAAAAGTCTTTAAATACAAAAGATGCACAAATGCATGTAGGACACAAACCGTGCATCTATCAAATGTATTCGTAACATAAAGAATGTATTTATATGTGGCGGTATTTTATGTTTTAATATGGATATTAAATGTCATAATTACAAGCATACAAAGTCAACTAAACTTTATACTTAGTTTGTTATGTCACTAAATACCTTTTCCCTCATTTTCTTTTTAATCAGTTTTCATCCTTCTTTGTGTGGGTTTTAGTGTCTCCTTTCCCTGGCCCCCTTTATCTCTAATCGCTCTCTCTTTTTACCATTAATCTCTTCCCCCTTTCTTTTGATTCAATTTGGGTGAGTGACTACGTTTATCATTAATTATTAATCTCATTAATGATTTGGGTGGGTGAGTGATTCGATTTGGGTGAGTGACTAGGTTTTATCATTGATCTCTTTGCCATTTTCAATTGTCGCTACAAAAATAGTCATTTTATCTTTTGTGACTCTTAATTTTAATTTATCTAATCTTTGTTAATTTATTATGCTGATATTAAATTATTTTACGTTTTTACCTTTTTCATTCCTATTTTCTAGTAAGTATTGTTATGGTTCACATGTCACACATTATTTATAAGATAGTCATAGTTTTGCCTCAAAAAGAGAGATTGAGGTTGTGTAAAAAACAATTTCTTATCAGGTTTTTCATGATTGCGATTAATGTTTCCTCAAAAGCAGAGTTGAGATTTGACGCATGTCCTCGACGTTTTTTTTCTTATTTTAATCGTATTATAATGGTTGCATGTGTTTTATGTGGTGCATTTACCCCTTCCCTTATTTTCACCATGGTTGCAAAGATTAGATCTGTAATGTGTTTTGTCGTTGCTTCTGTTTTCCGCCGCTGTACTAGCCAGAGAATTGAAGGCACGTGGCATTTTAAATATGAAGGATACTCTCGCGGCTGTCAGAGGCGAGGTCGTGTAGAGATTTGAAGCAGTAGCAGAAGTTAAAGAGGGTGAGCAAACCTTAGTGTCGCTATTGATGCCACTGCTGCACAGAGACACTGTATTGAGAGTGGAAAATGCGAAGCAGGTTTGCGGCCAGTTGTTTTCACATCCTTGGTGAAAAACAATCATTTGGACACGTTCAACTACTTAAAATGTTAATATCCTAGATGAAAATTAGTTACCATCATCTTATATGTTAAATAGGAAGATGGACAACGGCGAAAGAGGAACATTGTCTGAAAGAGTTTACCGGTTTTACAGGTCAAGTTATGTGGAAACGGAATGACATTTCCTAATGGAGTGTGTAGCATATGAGGACATTTCGAGTGCCTATGTTGATTTTTTAATAAGAGAAGCTCTCACAACCTTTTTTGAAGAGGATAAGATTGCAAAAACAACAAATTACTTGACTAAAATTCATAATAGAAGGCTCAAGATTATTAAGGAAATCAAGAAAAAGCAGAAGTAACAATTTCAGGTCAATTTCTTTTATGTATTTGGCTAACTTATTTTTGTTTTTTGGGTCCCATAGGTTGCTTGGCCTCGTGGACGTCATTAAAACTTTTCATTCATTCATTCACTACTTGAAATCAGTGTCGACAAGAACAAGCTCTCGATACTGGCTTCTGTCATCCAGGTGGGCGCATGTGACATTGATAACATCATCGTAGAATCCTACACTTCTGTGACGAGACTCCAAAGACAAGCGTATGAGGCTCTGTATCATGCTTTCGTGGTGGGGAAGAAGAACATGTGATCAACTGACGATGTATCACTCTTTGACACATGTTACGATCTTTTCACTAAGGATTTCGACAACATGCCAACAATTCACTTCCATTTCCCTAACAGTGGTAGATTGTCGTTAACGGAAAAAAACCATCTAATTCTTGTTATACCTCTAGGACAGGAGGTTAAATTTGATGGCCATTTAGACATTTTTAATGATTTTAGGCATAAAATACTTACAAATATTTAAATTAACTTACATATTTTAAGTGTGACCGTCATTTTTATATAAATTTACATGCAACATATTATAATATATATATCAAAATGATTAAATATATACAACAATCCTTATACCATTTCATTAATTATATAAAACTAACAGTATTTTACATTTCTTAAGGGTAATAATTGAGAATAACCACCACCTAAAGATTGTTTGATATGCATAGGTGGTTGTCAAATTTAACCCCTGCAAGTCTAGGGTGTTTGGTTTCACTTTCCCGCCTATTTCTTCGATTCTATCAATTATTGGGAATATTCAGCAGCTTGGCATACAAGTTTTGTATGATCCTAGAAACAGCCTCGTGGGATTTTTCGTCAATTAGTGTTGAATTCCATCATAGGGAAATTCATGTTATGTACATTATCGATGCCTAGTAATTAGTTACGCCAAAGGCGTAGTCCAAGTCATAGTTATACTGGATGGAACCGGTTGGCTTCGACACAACTGTTTTGCCATCTAACATTGGACGACTACAACATTGACATAAAAAAATGGACGGCTCAATTCCTTTACACTTTTTCCATCCACGTTGCGGGATTTGAAATTGAGATGCCAATTTGGCGTACATGGTGCCCTTTCACAGTGAAGCTTACGAAATATCTTCTCCATGACTTTCTTTTTCCCATCGTGCATCCATTTGTTAACGTGGATTTGACTGTTGAATCATCTAATCAGAGTATATCACACCCTTTGCTTTTATTTTCTTTTCTATGTTGGAAATTTCTCCACTAAACGACAATGTTTTCTTTGAAGTTCTCGCTTGACGATTTCATCATTGGTGAACACAAAGTAGCAAATGTTATTTAGGTAGGAAGAAAATCCTTCGTGGAATAGGTATGCAAAAAGCATGTATTCAATTTTTCATCTTTTAATTTCCAACATTTTATTCATGTTTACATTTTACCTATCAAATTGAATGTTGTCCAATCAAAAACCTTGATGCCATGAAATAAAATAATAGTAAATTTAGATTGATAGATAGAATCTACCTTTCTCTTCTATGTTTTATCGCCAGAGGGGCTTAATTTTTCTTGGTTGTTTGCACACCTCCTATTTTCCTACTATTACTTGAGCATGTAACTTGAACGAGAGGCTACACATTCCTACAAGACGCAAGCATTCTAGATGGGTTTTGAACCCTGAACCTTTTTCGAGTTTTCCAATTTTTTATTTTCCCTCTTTCTAAGATTGAAATGCTTGAGTGGAACACATACCAAATGTTATTTGGGTGGGAACAATCTGACCCATGGAGTAAGTGTTGGTCATGCAAGTATAAAGTTCACACCTTTTAATTTCAAACATTCCATTCATCTCTATGTTATATATTCTAGTTTCATGGGATTGGATTGTAGAAGTGTGGAGGATGCTAGGTTTAAAATGTGCGAAGTTCATTCAATCTTGACACACAAACATCAAATCCAGTTATGTATGTCTTGATAGTTTGTTTTTCATCGATTTCGTTGAATGTCCAATTACATTGTCGAGGAGGGTCTAGACAACTCAATACCATGTTGCTTTTCTTTATCATAGATTCCAATATTAGAGTATTTAGAATCCTCAAAGCCCTCACAATTGTTGATGAGAGAAACCTTTTTTGTGTTTCAACAACAACACAATACTAACATTCCAAAACCTACTATCAAGTTCTCTCAAGGATTTCATATAGTGCCGCGCCTGATCATCTGGCTCATATTTCCTTCTGTAAAATTCTTACTGAAGTGTTGTCGAACATGATATCAACACTCATATTTCCTCCTTTTCTTTAGAGGGGATATTTTGTTTCGTTGAATGTTTCTAAGAAATTTTAAAGCAAAGTCATTGAATGAGAGGGTCCTTGTCAAGAATCTTCTCATTTCATTGAAATTTATAAACAACCTACAACCATGGAATCTATTTCTCTTATTGAAGTTGTTAAAACATGGTCTTACAAAAAGCTTCGTAATCGAGACGAATGGAAGATTCATCCTATTTCGGTAATTATCAAGGACTCGCCCTGAATTTTCTAAGTGCCTCCTCGTACTTCATAATCTTTCCAAACTTTCTCTTGGACTGAACTCCTTCTATATAAACCATTTCGTAACATTTCAACTAATATTGGTGTCAATCCCATTAAAATTATTTCTAATTAGGATATTCTTCATAATTATTACTAGTATTGGCATGTCAATTGAAGATCCCTAGATATTGTCGAACTCTTAGACGAAGAACCGTCAAGTGGAGAAGACAATACAAGCGTACTAGATCATTTACATGAATGGGAACTACTGTTGATGGTTGTTTGCACACCACCTCTCTCTTCTATGAAGGAGTTCAATTGTTGATGGTTGTTAGCAAACCACCTATTTTCCATTTTAAATGCAAGGGTTAAATTTCAAACCAATTATTCACTTCGACAATATTTTTTGTCTGCGCCTTATGTTTTGAGATATCTCTACCAACATTTCCCTTGCCGAAATTCTCGCCTCACATTTTTTCCTTCACAAAAATAACTTATATGTCTTGTGGTTGTTGGAGGGTACAGTTTCGCATGGCTTCTCCATTCCAATTTCCTCATCCTTGCAGTTCTCCGATCTCAAAACTTTTTCTTTTCACCCATCTTCCTCTCCCTCCAATTTGAAATCTTGAATAGATCCCCTTCAACATTCCCATCACATATTTCATATGCAAATGATAGTTTACTAACTTTCCTATTGAGTATTTGTTGACTTGTGTTCTAAGAATATCCTAGAATTTTAATCGAAAAAGTCTATAAATACAAAAGATGCACAAATGCACATAGGACAAAAGCGGCGCACATATCAAATGTATTCGTAACATAAACAAATGTATTTATATGTCGCGGTATTTTATGTTTTAATATGGATATTAAATGTCATAATTACAAGCATAAAAAGTCAACTAAACTTGATGGTTAACGCTCAAGCGCAGACACGTTTTGTTGAGCAGAAACGAAAGAAAGAAAGAAACAGTCGCGATGCCTATGAGTCGAAGAAGTTTGAAGCAGCAATCCTTATTGACCGCCGTTGTTTTGATGACGTTTATAACGAGTGTTCTGAGAAATCTTCATATTCTACGCGTTGCCATGCTATTCAACACACAGAAATAATATCTAAGAACATGGTCATTTGACTGGGGAAGGAATTGGAATGTGTATAAATAAGACGTTGGCCTCTAACTATCTCCATCTGTATTTCCATCTCTAACTATCTCCATCTTCATCTCCGTCATGGCAAGATTGTCAAGTATTGTTAAGCTGGCCTTTCTTCTTATATGCGTAACTTTCATGACACCATGGTCTTCTTCTGCAGCTCTTGTTCATCACAAATTCACCGTGAGTTTGTTCATAATTGTAACAAGCCTCTGAAATCCTAAAAGCGTTAGATTATATTATTCATTGCAGCTTAAAACTGAACTGAACTGACAACGGGCTTTGTTATGTTAATTGCAGATTGGTACTCAGAAAGTGACTCGACTGTGCAAGGAACAAGAAATTGTGACGGTGAATGGACAGTTTCCAGGTCCTACTATATACGCTCGCGAAGGCGACAATGTGGTTGTACAAGTTGAGAACAAGGGCCCATATAATGTGACCATACACTGGCATGGGATAAGGCAATTGAGATCTTGCTGGGCTGACGGACCGGCTTACATAACCCAGTGTCCCATTACTCCTGGAAATTCTTTCACCCACAATTTTACCATAACAGAACAGGAAGGGACGCTGTGGTGGCATGCGCATATTTCATATCTTAGAGCTACTGTGCATGGAGCTTTAGTCATTTATCCCCGCTTTCGAAAGCCTTATCCTTTTCCTAAACCCGCTGCCGAGTTCCCTATCATTTTAGGTATGCTTCAAGGATTACTAAATTACATGTTATTGATAATGATTGTAGATTATTTACAGTCCAAAGATGGTAATGTGTTGAGTTGTGCAGGGGAATGGTGGAACGCAAATGTGGAAGATGTGATCAACGACGCAATTCGAAGAGGAGCGGTACCGTTAGAATCGGACGGATACACCATCAACGGCCAGCCAGGAGACTTGTTTCCATGCTCTGCAAATGGTTTGTCACCTCCCTAATTCCAAATGCATTACAGTAAAATGAATGGTTCTTAAGATTTGGAGGACAAGAGGTTAAATGTTGAATTGTGAATGCAGATACTTCGCGGATTTTGGTTCAGAGAGGGAAATCCTACCTGATGAGGATAGTGAACGCTGCCATGAATCATGCATACTTCTTCAAAATTGCAGAGCACAATCTCACAGTTGTGGCGGTGGATGCGTCGTACACCAAACCATATAAAACAGACCTACTTCTCATACAGCCAGGTCAAACAATGGATGTGCTTCTAACTACCCCTAAAACATCAGGGCTCTACTATATCGGTGCCCGCGTATACAATAGCCAGCCTCCACGAGGACTTCCATTCGTGAATACAACTGCGACCGCCATTCTAGAATACAGGGGCACCAGCAGTAACAACTCCGTTCCCCTCATGCCCACTCTTCCTGCATTCACTGATACCCAAACCGCATTCAATTTCGCAACATCCCTGAAAAGTCTCAGCTCGTCCGTTCCGCAGTCCGTAGATGAGGAAATGCTAATAACAGAGGGCTTCGGACTTGTGAGCTGCCCCAACAACTCCTGCGCGGGGATCAACGGCGGAAGGGCGGTTGGAAGCCTTAATAACATTTCATTCGTCACGCCAGATATAGCTATTTTGCAAGCTTACTATTACGGCATCGATGGAGTGTTTACCAGAGATTTCCCAGACAGCCCTCCGTTTCCATTTAATTACTCTCAACAAAATCCGCCACCGAGTATTTGGGAGCCCGTGTTGGGGACAAGAGTAAAAGTTTTGAAATTCAATAGCAATGTGCAGATAGTGTTTCAGAACACAGGCATTATTACCATACAGAACCATCCTATACATCTTCATGGCCATGATTTTTATGTTGTGGGTCAGGGATTTGGTAACTATAATCCACAGACAGATCCTGCCACCTTCAACCTGGTAGATCCTCAGATGTTGAATACCGTGGGAGTTCCTACTGGTGGGTGGGCAGCCATTAGATTTACGGCCAACAATCCAGGTAAGCTTATTTCTATTTTTGTATATGTTTTCTTTAATCTAAGACTTAATGCTTTGTATATATGTTTTCTTTAATCTAAGACTAAATTAGAACGTGGTTTCTGGTCTTGTGGAATAACAGGAGTTTGGCTCATGCATTGCCATTTTGAGTCTCATTCGGCACTTGGCTTTGAAATGGTATTTATTGTGGAGAACGGGCCAACACGATTGGATGCCCTTCCTCCCCCTCCTCTCGGTCTACCTAAATGTTAGCCGAGGCCAATTACATTTATTGCATTGAACACCCGCGACTTCTTCATGTATAAAAAGAAGAAACAATTCTTTTCTTCTCAATCAATAATGTTAAACAAAATACAAATATTTTTCCAAAATTATCCTTCGTATATGTAGGTAATATCATATTGTTCGAGTTTTTGTATGAATTATTTTGTTCAATATTTTTTTTATATTTTTTATAAAAATGTACTTAAGATATCTAAGTTTGTATTAAATAGTTTTGAAAACAATACAACGAGTCTATGTAATAGAATGTATTCTGAGGAAACGTTAGCCTCCCAATCATTAATGCTCTAATCAATGCAACAAGTAAATGTTACATGCTCTTCTATAAATACTTTATCAGTAAGATATTCGACACCTAATATTCTTTATTCTTGCGTTTTCAATCTCTCTTATATGCAACAAAATTACAAAACAACCAAAATCATTCAATTCAGACGGTAAAATTGGGCCAAGAGTTAATCAATGTAAGTCGCTTCAACCCATCCAATAGAGATCTAGAAAAGGAAGCGTATCTTTACAAATGGATAAGGAATCTATACTCCTCATGTGCTCCTGCTTAATAATTTATACAAAGGTTAGGGTCGTGAGTCTGAAGAGAATAATACTTGAAACGAGGTTGACCATACAATTTTCATTATATTTGGTCTAGATATCATTCATAGCCAAGTTTAGGAGTTGAGCCAAATCTAGCTTAATGGAGTCTTGTGAGATTAAAGTCTACTTATGGTTTAGAGTCCTAGGATTTTATGGCTTGTGGGTGTTGCACAATTATT
Source organism: Taxus chinensis (assembly GCA_019776745.2). Lineage (NCBI taxonomy): Eukaryota > Viridiplantae > Streptophyta > Pinopsida > Cupressales > Taxaceae > Taxus > Taxus chinensis. The sequence goes on along the minus strand of CM034148.1, from coordinate 252,337,141 downwards.
TTTGAAAACTGTGTAATACTTGTATGATGTGCGGTACCTTAATCTATGTTATTTACACCATTAATATAAATAGAAGAAGCTTATTATATTTCTTTCAAGTTGCATTTTGGCATTTGCATCTTCCAATTCTTCTTTTGTAAATTTTTGGGATTTTGTAAGATTAGATATAGATGTGTTTGTATCATCACGAGACACGCTCCGAGAGAAAATTAAGACACTTTGGCCTCATGGTGATACATAGAAAATTTAGACTCATCATGTAGCACACCAAAAAAATACCAACACACAAGAGCAACACAGTGAAATACAGGATAACTTTTTTTTTTGACTTGCTTTGACTCAACACGACACAACATGTCATCACAAGGTTACAACCAACCCTTGGAACCATTTGTTATGGGGAAGACCACAAGGTCAGCACGGAAACGTTCACACTTATCAAGGGAAATTTATTTTTTTTCTTTTTGACGAGACAACATGGAAGTCCAACCACATGACACACTCACAGCTAGGGCAAGCCACAGTAAGAAATGGTTAGGGTTTATTTATTTTGGTAAGACACCCTTTAGCTCATGACTTAAGTTTTCAGAAGGAATCAATATATGGTTCGCACAAATTCATCTCACCAACTGAGTTAATTTCTTATACACTGAAGAGTAGTTCCCTTAAAGTCTTCTCCTACTTGCTAAATCTTATTATCTTCCAGAAAATGACCATTGTCTTCCCTTAAGCTTGTTTAAGAGTTCATCCAAAAGGGGTAGTTCACTAGTAGCTAGGGATATCAATTTATATATAAAAATAAATAAAAATTTACTCCTCAAAGGATGGTTTCATTTTGATCACTCATGGAATTATTTGATTTCAAGTAGATCACCTCTACATTTATTTGTTGAATATAAAATTATCATATGTTTAGCTTCTTAAGGGTTAACTGACCCATTTTACTGTACTTATAAAACATTGTCGCTAAGTCTTAGAAAGATTTAACTTAACAATTTATTCTCAAGATCAAAGTTTTACAATACTCATATCAATGTAAAGATTGAATGCCATTTCTCACAAGGATAATTTCAAGCTTAACTACACATGAACAAGACACTTTATTTTACCATTACCAAACAATACTAGGCAAGAGGTCATATCAACTCTCTTTACAAGAAATGTTACACAATTTACAACACATTGGACATTTTTACAAGGAACTTCATAATGGTACAGATGAAACTTTTACACTCTTTTCTTCTAGTCTACTCGCATAATCCATCTGCAAAAATATTAACTAGAGTCAGTTCGCTAGAACTGAGCATGATAAGATATAAACCTCACTTAATAATTTATGCCATCTAGCATTTAAATAAAAGAAAGTTTGCAATGCTTCTTAACAGATGACTTTCTAACATACATGCAAAGCTTAATTACACATCTCATGACAATATAAATCCTACTCATTAATGTTCACTTCCTTAGGGTCTGCTTCACAAGGGTACAATTCCAAGTGACTAGCACTACAACTTTAACCATGCAATAGATCGTACTGAAATCACAGCAACAATGATAATGCCCACCTGATGTCCTCGACCGACTTCACATTTTGTATCCAACAATGTATATTTCAAAAAAATAAAAGCACCAATGTCATTAGGTTTATATAAAAAATACAAGTATCAATCTTATATTATTTATCGATATTACCCAAGTACCAAACCTTCGTAGAAAAGTCAGAGATATGAGAGTATAATTTGGATATCTAACTCACAATATTAAGGAGATCTCTATGTTAACAAGGATTCCACCAATCCACAAGTTCATATACTATTTAGGTAACCCCTTTTGGTTCCTTATTCCACGTCTTTAAAAGCTTCAAGAAGAACAAGGGTCCAACTCATTAGAATGAGTTACGATTGACAAGATTGTCGTGTTTGCTAATGTGTCAAAGTTATAATTGACTTACTAAGATAAGCAACCACAGTCCAGGCCACTATAAAATACGAGTAACCACCTTATCTCGACTCCCAAAAAGGGCAGAGATAAAAACCCCACATCCTGGTAAGAGGATGGGAAGAATTCCATACATTAAAAAATCACGAAAAACCAAGCACCCGGATGAAGAAAGAAGTACGTTCAAACTAAGCAAGGAAAGATCAAAACGATTAACGCCAATGGCACAGGCGAGTTCTAGGTTTTTAGGGTTGAATAAGCATGCGCGAAAATCCACGGAGTTGAAAAACGTCTGGTACAAATGATGTGGAAAACCGCATAGAAATAAGTAAATTGCACGTATTACATTTCAGCTGGTTCGTGACAACCAACTCGACAACTCGGCATTAACGCCATTTCAGCATGCTCGGAAGGTCCGAAAACCTGACACCAAGGGGAAAAAAATAAATAGGCGAATCGGATATCGGGTTGCGGGAATCAACTGACGCGAAGCAAGATGTTTTGATGCTTCCAAGTTCCGAAACCCTGACACAAGGGAACAACGCAAATCGGGTTTCAGGTTTCGGGGAACATCCAACACGAAGCATGATGTCTGGATGCTTCGGAGTTCTGAAAACCCGTCACAAAGGAACAAAGAAAATCGGGTTTCGGGTTGCGGAAAGCAACCGACACGAAGCATGATGCTGCGATGCTTCGGAGTTCCGAAAACCCGCCACAAAGGAACATAGAGAAAATCAGGTTTTGGGTTGCGGAAAGCAACCGAAACGAAGCATGATGCTGCGATGCTTCGGAGTTCCGAAAACCCGCCACAAAGGAACATAGAGAAAATCAGGTTTCGGGTTGCAGAAAGCAACCGACATGAAGCATGATGCTGCGATGCTTCGGAGTTCCGAAAACCCGCCACAAAGGAACATAGAGAAAATCGGGTTTCGGGTTGCGGAAAGCAACCGACACGAAGCATGATGCTGCGATGCTTCGGAGTTCCGAAAACCCGCCACAAAGGAACTTAGACAAATCGGGTTTCGGGATTCAGGTTTCGAGGAACATCCAACACGAAGCATGATGCCTGGATGCTTCGGGGTTCCGAAAACCCGATTCTCTCCCGAAGGCAAACCTACAAAGCCAGTTCCATACTAAAATTCCACAGAAACCATCATTCAAGGGAAATGCAATAATCAGGGAAACCAGATAAGCCCACATTAGAAGATCAGAAGCAAGAATCGATATAGAGATCACTTCTACTCAAGCAGTTGTGATAAAAGTCATTTGGGACCCATCTCTTCCTGGGAATCTCTTCCAAGAAGGAGTCAAAATAAGAAGAAAGCATGTTATGCAACATCCAGAGTCCAAACGCTATTATTTAGGAAAACGGAAATACATCAACCTTCTAAACGAAACCCACATCTACAGCAGTTGAACCAAATTTGCAAAGGTCGATTTATTCAAATGTTAAAGGAAATAGATCATTAAGAGAGAGTTAGTCTTATCATGCCTGTTTGGGGCTTCCTCAATGTAGCCACGTCGAAACAAGGCTCCAGCAGCTACAACGCATTCCAAACACTCCCTCTCCTCAGCACGTAGATCTCTTATGCAAGCTTCAAGGTAGCTTTAGGAGCACACCCAAAAGTCTGACTTTCATCTTCCCATTGGAGTAACAAGACCCACACGGGTACCAAACAAAACGCTCGTCTGATCAAACTACAAAGTAGAAGACCCCTTCAAAATACCAAACAGAAAACTTATCTAATCCAATCTAAACTGGCCAAAGGCTTGCTCACAGTACCTTTGTCTTCTTCACATTTCCTCTGCTTGAAAACTCGGTGATCTCCTTCAATCTTCAGTCAATTTAAACACTTCTTAAAGAGAAGTCTCCAAGTCAACTTTGTGGCAAAATACAAAGTTGAAAGCAATTTACGATAATGCACCTTTTTCCAACGTTCCACAACGCAAATCCCCTCCAAGACCACTAACCCCTAGCATCATTATTACAAGCAGACCGCAGACAAATAGATAATAAATCAAATCAACAGTTGCTACCAAATCCATTACTCCACTTGTGTGTTACTGCACCATGCAGATACTTTGTACCAGATTTGACACGGCTAGAAATAATGTCTGAAACTAAAAAACAGGGTTGATTCATGTTTACCACTGGAAGTCTCACCCATTAAAGCTTGCCTCAATAACCATCATTTTTATCCTCCATGCTAAGCAGAAATTCTTGACATTAAAATCCCGCAGCCTACCTGCCGCTCAAACCCTAATCCTCCTGCGGATAGACACTGCTAACTATAAAAGAAAGAGTCAATCGATCCAAGAAGGAAATAAAACTTCTTTTACCAACCCCAAATCTGATATGAAACAGATCTGCCTCTAAGAGCTACTCTTCTATGGTTCACCTCGAAAAACAAGAAGAAACAATAGGGTAACTCAGCAATAAATTTTCCTCAGGTCTCCGGTTTACACTCTCACTGTCACAAAGACGAACTAGATAAAAATATCTTTAAGGAGGGTCCCGAATTTGAGGATGCATTCGATACAGAGCAGATAACAAACCAGTTGGACATCCTGCTTGTTGGAAGCGCTCACAAGGGCTTTGACTATACTGCAACATGCCTGTTGTCTGGCTATATACTGGTACAGGCTGTCGCTGTGGATCCCTGACAAGAACACACCTCGCAGCACCCAAAGGGAGTGGAGGTAACACGCCTACCTCTTTAGCTGGTAGCTGTGCACGGCTAGCAAAAGGAACAATGCGCCTTTTCCACCCGAAACGCCTCAGGAACAAAAACCCATGTCCATCCTTTCATGATAACAGGCCCTCATCCACGGCAGAGCAGAAGAACAGGCATGCGAGGAAGGGAGATTGGATCCATGAGGCACAAAAAGGAGGGAAACGCAGCAGGCAGAGACAGGAAGGAACCCCATGGCCACCAAAAACCGTCTACAGCCCGGCAAAAACCCATAACTGCGCCCATATGCATTAAAAGAGGAAAACAATAAAATAAGATCACGCTGGAGGATTTCAAGACTCCACCGACTCCCACTGCCTCATGCCAACCAAGAGCATTAAAATCTCATTAAAGAATTGCCCAGCAATACCTCCCATCCGTCATCTAAGCACATCACAACAATAGTGCATTTTATTTTATTTTTGGAGCCCATGCTTGGGGACAGGCCGCTTGCCAGGAGAAACAAGGCTGATATATATATACATATATACAAAACAATTTTAGAACTTATCAATGGTCCATCAACATTTAAGAACTAGTTCCCACCTTCAAAGGCGCCCCCACAGATCGTACTCATCCTTGTCTGTGCAACGAGGCTCGATCAGCAGAAGCGACAACAAAATACCAAAGGATGATGTTGATAACAATCGTCATACAGAAATTAATAATAACTTACTATCGTTGATCGATAATACAACATAATTTATTATTATCATTATTACTAGCCACCATAGTTAAACTCTACAAGGCGAAACACTAATGTTTCAAAGGAAAAGCAACAACGTTCAATACTGAGAAGCACGGTCGTCGCAGCAGCAAAGGAGCAACGACGAACGGGGCATTACACATCAGGAATTCATCTTGTGCATATTAAACTTTATTTTCTCTTATTATTTTTCTTGTAATTTCTCATGCTTTTTGTAGTTCCTTTCTCATTGGTTTATGCAATCATTAATTCTAGCTTATTTACTTACATGAGCATAGATTTCAAGACACAACATAATGTATGTGATGATTTGAGTATGTTCATTCTATACCCACATCATTTTTTATTTTTTGTATTTACACACACACACACACACACACACACACACACACACACACACACACACACACACACACACACACACACACACACACACACACACACACACACACACACACACACACACATGCCCGAATTTTGTGCAAGACTTTGTTAAATTATTTGGTATCAATGTATTTCGATTTGAAGATTATATTTGGTCCACGTTATTCTCTTATTAGTGAGTTTTCCTTATTCAACTATTAATTTTCTAATTATTCTCCTATGTTACCAACAACTTCGACCTCATTTTATTTATCGACTTCTTATTCCTCTCCATGTACATAGTCTCTCTGTTCATGTTGATGGCACATGTCCTCTCCCTTTGTTTTGACTTGATTTTGGTGTGTGGCTAGTTTCTTCAAATTTTGACAATTTTCGTACCTACATTTCTTGTCATCTCTACGAAAGTGCTTATTTTGACTTTTATGGGAACTTTTTTACCCTTAATAATTGATTTAATTTCATTTGAATCAAATCTAATATTATAGAGTAACTAGTGAAATAAATGATGTACAAATGGTGAAATACAATAATGGCACAAGAAAATCTAAGATTCAAAATCATAAAGCCTAAGCAAGAGAGGGAGATATAAGAACTCAACTGATATATGCACAGCCTCGAAGTGATCTGAGAAGGGAGAAAAGATGAACATGATGAAATTATCTTCATAATTAATCTTTGTAAATTCTATAACTCACAAACAATGACGGATAAGGGCGCCCACGATAGGACAAGGGTGCCTGGGCGTTGGTGACTGGAACTAGGCGTCAGTGACTGCACAAAATATATCAATGACATAAGAATAGAGATTGGGAGGAGTGGCTTGAAAATAAAAAGGGATGCCAAGAAATTTAAATTCCACACCAGGAAGAATCCACTGCCAAGAGAATCCCTCCAACCATGAAGGTATGGGAACCAAAGACTATCTATAAGATTGAGTCTTCTTGCATTGAGTGGAAGAACTTGAAGTTAAACAAAAAAATGTCTAGACAACAAAAGGAGTTAGTGAGATTCTCTTCATTTTCTTCCAAAGTTCAAAAAGAATCATCGGCAAAATGCCCATTAATGAGCTGTTGTTCAGAATTGGGGAGAGAGATACCCTTCAATAACCCCTAAGCACTAGATTTGGAAAGAAATTTGTTGAAACCCTCAGTAGCAAGCACATAGAAGGTCAAAGCAAGAGGACAACCCTGTCGGATAGACCTATGTAGCTCGAACATACCAGACTGCACACCATTGAAGGTAATCCTAGTAGTGACATCCTATAAGAGCATGTTGACCAAATGAACAAACCTGGGGCTAAACCCAAGAGCTTGGAGCATGGCTATGATAAAAGGCCATTCAATCCTGTCATAAGATTTTTTGAAATCAATCTTGATGAAGAGGTCATTTTTCTTAGAGATCCTCGCCTACTCCATGCCTTCCTAGACAACAATGATATTATTCAAGATGAATCTACTTTTAATAAAACCTGTTTTTTCACTACGCACAATAAGAGGTAGGATGTTGCGAATCTTAATAACCAGAGCTTTAGCAATGATCTTTAATGAAACATTCAAAAGTGTAATCGGTTGCCAACTAGTGATGAGCTCATGGTCTCCAGACTTGGGAATGAATTTAATATTTCCTTGGTTTATGAGAGCACCAAGAGAATTGGAATCCATTTCTTCGTAGTAAACATGATGGAGGTCGGGGCCAACAATTTCCCATAACAACTTATAAAATTCACATGGAAATCCATTAATGCTAGGAGCTTTGTTAGCCTTCATTTGCATCACTTCCACATTAATATCACCACCAAAAAGAGCTCAATCACAGGAGCCCCTTTGGGCTTCAGACAACTTGCAGCAGATCATGTCGAGACACTGCAATAAGGTGAAATTTATTTCTGGAGTGTAGGGTTGAGCAATAAAAACATTATGGTAATGATGCACAAAAACCTGTAGGACATCTGAAAGGCCAATAAGGTGACCAACGACATCTTGGATAGCCCAAATTGAACTAGAGGCGTGGCGAGGCCAAAGGAGGGAAAACAATGTTTGGTCACCCTGTCACCGATTTTAAGCCAATGTAGACGAACTCTGATTTGAGCCCCTTGAGCTTAATAAAACTCCTCCATCCTAAGTTTTTGAAGCCATAACACTACCTTGGTTTGAAGTTTGGTGTTGAACGGTGAGTGATGAAGGGCCCTTAAGCTTCTAGTATACTCCCTAGTGGAAGCTTTGTGAGCTCGCCGACGGAGTAAAACAACATGTCGCCCATACAAATGAAGGAAGGATGTGGTTCTAAATATGTCCTCTTACCACTAGTTGATCCACCCATGCAAATCGGAGGTACGTTCTACCAAGGGTGTTGTGGCGGTTTGTACTCATCATCCTTTGTAGGAGAAGGGCTACGAGAACACTTGTGGGTGGACTTGTCTTCTACATAGTGAACAATCACCTCAGAGTGGGGCTATGAGGTCGCTAGATTCAGACGAATTGAGGATGCCGATAGTGGTGAACGATGCACAATAGGAGAAACCACATGATGCTTATTAGCCGAAGGGTTCGGAGCCGAATAGGAACCCCCAACAGGTTTGTATACCTAAGGTTGGGGTTTAGGGTTTTTGTTACTCTTGACCTTTGTTGAACCCTCTTCAACAGAAGAGGTTGGGTTGGGGTTGGCATTCTTTTTTTTGGGGCCGAGGAAGCCATTAAAGGGAATTCTCGAATCATATGGAAAGAAAACTGACAACGAAAGCAGCTATTGGGAAAATTAATGTAAATGTCATGTTGTGAAAAATAGGTATCCCCCACCTAAATGTCAATCAATTCCTTGAGGTCCTTAGGAAGGTACACTTCAATACAAACCCAACGCTGCAGGTGGGTGGAGTAAAATTTATTCAGCTCATGGCAGAAAAAATGGCCATTGGGTTTGACCAACTCTTCAACCAAGTCTTAAAGGGGCAGGGGAGACCAGGGAACTCAACCTTGACAAGCACTTTAAGCTTAGTGTGCTCAAATACTTGTAAATCATGCATCTATGGAGAAAAGATAACCAAAGTGTTTCAAATGAACCAAGGACCGTGGTTCACAATGACTTTGCAATGCTCAGGGTTGTTAAACCGGAACCAAAAATAGCCCTTGGACAGATTTTGGACACACTTAAGTTTGACACCATGGCATTGCCAGTGGTAGTAAACCCATTGTTTGAGAATACTCTCTGGGGGACATCAAAAAAATACGCAACCAGAGTAAAGGACTCAAGCCATGAACAAGCTTTATCAAATTGAGGAACATCTAAAACAACATCAGGATCACATAGAGGAGGATCATTACCTCGTCGTATACCTTCGGGATGAATTTCCTCGCTCGTTTCTTTATCGGAGGCATGGTTAACAAAGCTCCTGCTGCCCAAACCTACATCAAGAGATGCAACAAGACTAGCTTCAACCATTAAAATAGGTTTCCGCCACCACCCAAAGGGGCGGAAAAACAAAATTAATACAAAATAAAGAGAAATAAATGTCCCGCCTTGAAAGAAAGGTGGTGTGACACAGAGTCTATCTAATCTTTATAAGTTTATTTATTTTTGAATTGATTTTTTTTTTTAAATACAAAAGATGCACAAATGCATATAGGACACAAGTGACGCATATATTCGTAGGTTGCAACATAAAGAAATGTATTTATATGTCACGGTTTTTATGTTTTAATATGGATATTAAATGTCATATACAAAGTCAACTAAACTTGATGGTCCACAGACATGTCCTGTTGAGCAAAAATGAAAGGTCGAATAATTTTGAAGTAGCAATAATGGTGAGAAAGATGCCAAATAACCAATGTTCTGAGAAATCATCATATTCTACGCGTTCCCGTGCTATTCAACACCAAATCAACTTGTAGAAATAATATCTAAGAACATGGTAATTTGACTGGGGAAGGAATTGGAATGTGTATACTTAAATAAGACATTAGCCTCTAACTATCTCCATCTCTATAAAGTTCCATCTCTTAACGCAAAAATTGTTTTTGGATTGGCCACAAGTAGACAATGTCAACTAGAAATATTAAATATAATTTAATTAAAATTCAAGTGATTTAGTAAAAAAAAGTTTTCTTGAAGAAAAAAATAGAATGAAGACCTTTAATGGAAGAATTTCGACGCAGCAATATGATGGAAAAATTTGACTGTGATGATGATGATAAAGAGTGTTGATTAGTCAGAAGGTATTTTCAACGTAATCCACTTTCTACATATACATGTTTTTAATTTCACTTTCATGCAACAAAATTATTCAACAACAAAAATCATTTAAGCCATGAATTAATAGGTGTAAATCAGTTCAACTGATCCAATAGAAATTAGTTGAAGGGAGTGTATCTTTACAAATGTATCTTTATTGGAGAAACAATCTATATTTTTGTCTTGCTATTGCTTAAAGATTTCTATAAAGGTTAGTGTCGATAATATTGATAAAATAATTAAGAATAATTTGGACAAGGTTGACCATGCATGTGTCAATATGCTATCCCAAATATAGTTCAACAAACATTTCAAAAGTGGAACAAAATATAATTCAAAGGTATTTGACTTCTAATCCAATTTATACATACAATTGTTTTCAATCTCATTTATGTGGACCAAAATTACTTAGCAACCAAAATCATTTAAATTGGAGGATAACACTTGGCCATGAATTAATAGGAGTAAATTAGTCAAACTAATCCAATAGAGATTAGGAAAAGAGAGTGAATATTTATAAAGGAATCTTTATTGGATAAAGAAACTATATTCAAGTCGTACTCTTGGTTGAATATTTCTATAAATGTTAGGGTTTATAATCTTGAGAAAATAAATATGAATAATTTGAATGATGTTGATCATGTGCATATTAGGATGTTATCCCAAATATAGTTCGTCAAAAAGTTCAAAACTCAAACAAAATCTAAAAGTCTACTTATGATCTAGAGTTCTAAGATTTCATCTTTTATAGGTATTATAGATTCTTTCTTTCAAAACTGTATAATAATATTGTAATTTTCTCATTGATATAATATAAGGTGCTTATTATTTATTTAAAGTCACATTTTGATATTCACATGTGCCAAGTCATATTTTGTATCTTTTTTGGATTGTGTGGTCTAAGTTGGAAATTTATTAAACCATCTAGCAGTGAGTACACCACTTTTCCATCTTGTGGAATTACAACACTACTTCTCTTATATTGCTTACACTCAGGCCCATAGGGGCATCTTACATGATTTCATACATGCTTTCAAAACATTGATGATAATGTGTGTGTGTGTGTGTGTGTGTGTGTGTGTGTGTGGATGCATGCATGCAAGTGCGTGTGTGTGTCATAGCATCAAAACTACATTTTTTTCCAGCACACACATGATTCATGTCATCACATTATTTTGAGAGGTGATTCAAGGGTTCATACCATAATTCAAAAGGGGAATAGATATTGACATTATTTATCTATAATTTCTCTCCTGAAAACATTCCCTAATCAATATTATGAATGATGTTATAGGATTAGATACATATACCTTTGTAGCATCAAAGAAACACTTTAAGAGTAAAAACATTTGGTCTGATGGTGATACACGCAAAATATAGATTCAACTAGCATACATCTTTATCATATTCAAGTGTATTCATTATTTTACCTTGTCTTATAGTATTTATGATTTTAGTAAGTCCTTGTTTACTAGATCATTTATTCATTGATCTTCTTTTGTTTTCTTACAAGAGCAAAGTTTGCTAGAAAAAATTGAATGGATGCAAGGAGTTGATTGCCCTCATTATACACACGCCTAATTTTAGTGTAAGAATAGTTATTTTTCTTTGTATATTTTTGGTCCAAGTTATTCTCTTGTTATTGCATTTTCCTTATGACAAATAACTTTATACTTTTTTTTATGTCAGCCAATGCCTTTGACCTTTTTTTTCTTTTATCCACATCACATATTTATTTGTGTGGGCCTTATTATGTCTCTTGGCCACTTCTACACCCTCCCACCCTCTATGTTAATTATACATCTTCATCACACCTTGGTTCACTAATAACTTCATTTATTCAAACCCCTCTTCCACATGCATCTTGATGACACCCTAAACTTTACAAAGCAAATTGCATGGATAAAAAAGGAAAGCTAACACAATTATCATCCATCTAGCCAAGGTTTAAAGTATAGGAATGTAAGATTAAGTTAGAAGCTTAAAAGAATGCTTAACTAGTATGAAAAAAATACAAAGTCTAAGTAAACATGCCTACTAATATGCTTGAATTACCTAACATGGGCCTAAATAGACCTAAGAGGGAAATCAATTGGTTATGGTTGCTACTCCAAACAAGGTGAAATGGCCTCTCCCAATGACTACTTGGTCATTTTGGATATCCATCTACTAACCTCATTGAAGGCTTTAAGCAAGGATTGAACTTGGCTATATATCATATTTATTATATGAGATGCAAATCTTGAAGCATGGTGTAAAATATAAAGGAATGAGGTGCACCCTTATTATAGTTTTGCTTTTGGGAGAAACTTGTATTTTAGTGCATGTGGGATTAAAAGCCCCAAATTAGATTAGAGTTGCTAATCATGATTAGGCCTTGCTAATCACAATTAGTGAATTACTAAGTGATTAAGAGGTGTGAAGCCTTAATCAACCACTTTGGGTCAACTAGGAGGCTAGGATAAGATTTTGAAGCTTATTGAGATGTTGTGGAGGTGAATGGGGTGATTTTGAGTGGTTGGAAGAGGGGTTTGAGTCAATACTAGAGTATATTGACCAAATCAATGGCGAAATTGGCTTAATTAGCCTGTAATCACTAATTTTCTATTTTGAAGAGGATTTTGGCTCATAATTTTCCATAATGTGGAATCCTGAATGCGAAAGGGGCTATGAAATCAACAATGTGGTGTTAATTGGCTAAATTGGCTAGAAACATTAGTTAATTAGCAAAGAGAACTAATTATAACATAATTGGGAAGAATAAGAGTGATTTGTATGCATTTTGGAAATAAGATTGCAAAAGCAGATTTTAGGTGTCTACATTTTCCCCTGTTTGAGGTGAAGTTAGTGACTTCACTTCAAATATAATAGACAAGCATAAACAGGTAAATTTTTGAAGAAAAATTAACCGGATGGAGGGTGCCTCCTCGAGTGTCAATGGGGGGATAGAATAAGTCAATCGACAATCAAAAATATGATTTGAAATGGATAGAATAAAATGAGTCAGAACAGGTGTGAAAACCATTGGGTAATGAGAACAAATAAGGATAAGGATAAATGTGGTTGTTTATTGCCCCAGGTGAGTTTTTTAGGATAAAAATAGTAATGGTAATAAATGATAATGAAGAAGAAATGATTAAAGGAGAAATATAGGAAAATTCCAACCTTTACATCCAACCTTTTAATAAGCAACCGGGTTATATCATTTTTCCCCTAGGTCTACATCATCGGCCTTTATTTAAAATAAACAAAAGTTTAAGATAACATGAAAAACTAAATTACTAACAATTTTTTACTACTAAAAATACGTAACTCCATGCAACATACATTATGAAATGTAATACAAAAAAGTAAAATTATATTTAGCTCCATGCAACATACAAAATGCAATACAATACAAGAACGTAAACCAGCTAACCTAACAAAGAAACTGGTACAATCACACATACTCAAACAAAAAATATTTAAGACAGTTGCACCAATGTTTTTGTTATCAAGTTGCATTTCTCAAATGTTCGTGTTGTAATGAAAAGGGTTAAAAATAATTCCCCAAGAAATAACACATGTGAGGGAAAAAAAGACACAAGTAGTCCTATGAAAAAACCTTCATGTACTATGACACAATCTCTGACAACTCACTGTTGCACGAGAGTATTGACGTAGTATACAGCCCAAATTTTGTTAATGGAGGTAGATCACAATGATCCACAAGTCGTTTGAGACTAGAACAAGAAACAACCATAGAAATACACTTTTGTAAGACATATTTCAATGTTCGAGGATGATGTAATTGTCACAGGCTTTAACTACGTATATGTTGTTTACAAATTTTTGTAGAATTTTGATTTGATTTTCTTTTTTGGATTTTTAATAATTTTACCATCATTTTTTAAAACATATTTGAATGTTTTTTATTTTCTATAAGTTTTGTGAAGCTATGTATAGGAAATGAAGAAACGTGGATGCCCCCAGTGATAGATGGGATGCACAAGGGCAGAATGTTATGCGCATGCGCAAGAAAGTGAAGATCTGAAATGCCCCTAGCATTAATTGGGAATATACAAAGGTAAAATCTTCATGCAAAAAAGATGGATCAAGTAAAATATGGATAGGTTCAAAACGATGATGAATGTAACCCAATGACGTGCTAGAAAGTTGCAAGGATGCCCCCAGAGTAAGTTGGCCAAGAAGCACATGATAGAAATAAGTGGAAGTTTTTTTTGAGAAAGGGTACAAAGGTTCTCACAAACACAACAAAAAGGAAATATTATACACATGGAAGTTCTAAATGAAACAAAATAATAATGAATGTGAATGTAGGTAGCTTAGAAGCCTTGCAATGAAGAAGCGATTAGCCAAAGACACAAATCGTGAGACAAGATACAGACTAGAATAAGATTCTAAACAAGGTCCAAAAATAGAAAGTTGGTAGGGAAGATTTGATAGACAACAAGTGAAGACACCCTAGCTATTAATGTGTAGGAATGATTTATTTTTTAAAGTTGATTTTTTATGAATGGATTGTTGAAGGAGAGTCATACATTGCTCCACTACCAGCCAAATGTCCATATCTCTAATAGAGATGAATTTGATTCTAATCGCGACATTGATGTCCTGCCAGTCATCCATCCATAGCCCCGGAAGAGATTTTTGGAAATACCCCAAGAGAGAGTTATATATCAATTTGGTTTTACTTTTAGTGTTGGCTTTCAGCTTTGTGCTTTTTGATTTGATTGATTATTTTTCTTTTTGAAAACTTATTTCAGATCTCTTGTTTGAGAAGGGGTTAAGAACTACTTATGGTTTGATGAAAGGAGGTGGAAGTGATTGCGATGACAACATTGGATCTAGTGTCAACAAATATATCCAGAATATCTTCGCAACACGTTTTTTAGATGTTGATTGTGATAGGATCTCTAAGAGGTCACTCGTTCTTTAATTTACCAAGGTGATAAAAGACCAAGGCCAAACGGAAACCATAGAGATAACTATCACAAAATGCATGCGGATATTCTAACCAAAATATCACTGAAGGGATGAAAATGGTAGGAAGACTTGTAGAAGAATAAAAAGGAACGGAAGAAAGAACATTCATGTGTATGTAATACTTGATTGCAATATGTGTTCATTTACCTTTGATTTTTTTGAAATGTTTTCTATTGTTTTGTAGTTTTGAATTTTTTGAAAGGTAAGACCGACAAGGTCACTTGGCATGATAAGATTTAACAACAATGCTAGCAATTTCATTGATAAGGAAGACTAGGCGTGTTTTCTTATCAAGAGTCATATTATCCCCGATCTCAATTATCATGGTGAGCTCATACTCAATAGACGAATGTGTTTTATCGTGAAACATGGATTTTGTATGTGGGAGCTTGAGGTCCATATCTAGAGGTTTCTACAATTTACGCCATATTTTATGTGTGCGTTGATGTGCATTTTTGAAGCACATTTGATTATGAACTTTAGGATTGTTTAAATTGTTGTGAGCTTTGGAGCTTTGGAATTATTTTTCTGAGCTTGATGAAAGTGTTAGAATTTGAGGATTCTAATAAATATGGATTTAATCAACTTACATATTACATAATGTTACAATAAATATTTAAATAAAAATTACATCATAACATAAGTAAATAATGAAATACTTACAGGAAATAAATAACACGGGTGACACAATATTTATAGTGGAAAACCCCAATAGGGTAAAAACCACTTTGAAAATAACCTTTTACTTCAGAGAACTTATTTTACATCAGTAAGATCACCTCCGCGTTTGAAACCCTATTTACCAACGGTAAAACCAAATCACTTGATTTGCACACCTTTGATATATTTCCCGAATATATCAAATAAGGACCTAAAGTCCTTTTTATATAAGGTGATCGAGTATGTCTTCCGACCCACCTTTTCAACCTAAAATGGTTAACACATACACCTAGGTTTATAATATTTAATATTAAAAATATAATCATTTCATGATATTAAATATTTAACCTAAAGTTTATACCTAAGTTGGCATATTTAATAATAGAAATATAAATATTTCATATTATTAAATATTAACCTATATATTAGTGATGGACCCATATACATTAAGGGTTGGCCAGACCACTTAATCATTATGTTCCAACACTCCCCGTTAGTGTTAAGTGGGATAACATAACATATGCCAATAGATTACCTGCCCGTGGTACACTACATGATTTATAATCCTTAAACCATAAATGTTTTAGGCTAGCATATCGGTTGAAGGAATTATAACATCTTCATCATACTCAAATTACCTTTTGGTACAAAAGGATTTGAATACCAAAGATCATCCCATGATCAGTGGCTAAGTATGATTTGTGAGTTTTACATGTTCTCATAAAAGGTTATTGAACCCAAGCATATAGGAGCTTTTTACAACCAAGGACCTCCTTAACAATATGCTTGTACTGGATGTTTACCAATAAACTCAATAGAACTAAAGAGTTTACTGAATACCACCTTTAAGATCTTTCTACAGTTCTTTCTAAAAAAGAAGCTGAGGAGGTATACATGTCCAAAGGTCTTTTTACACTTTCTCGAAGGTATTTTTTTACACTTTTCCGAAGGCCTTTTACATATGTCCAAAGGTATTTAAAAAAAAAAAGTTCCATTAGGAGGTGACATTGTCATGCACACTCCCCCTCAATGGCAACTCTGATAATCTAATATTTTCAGGAAAGTTAAAAAACTTTGTAGCACTCAGGGACTTTGTGAAGATGTCAACAACCTGCTCTTCAGTCAACATGAACTTGATATTTATCTCATCATTTAGCACCTTCTCACAAGTGAAGCGCATATGTATCTCAATTTTCTTCATCCTCTGATATTGAGTTGGATTCTTAATCAAGAGTAATACAACTCTGACTGCCACATAGAAGAGAAATACTTCCTTTAACTTACATGTGTATCTCTACCAACATCTGTTGCAACCACATGGCTTCTTTACTTCTTCCGTTGTACTTCTCTGCCTCAGTAGAAGAAATAGAGACTGTTGATTGTATTTTGTTGTTCCAAGTAATAGTTCCTACACCAAAAAACTTAAACACATATCCAGTATATTTTATAACACAACATCGGTATGGCTAGAATCACAAAATCTATATAAGATAGCATTTTCATTCTTATTATAATGCAACCCGTAATTGATTGCTCCTTTCAAATATTTACAAATTCTTTTTGCAAGATTCCAATGATCTCTAAAAAAGGTTCCTGCATAAACCTTGAAGTAATTCCTACTGTATAAGAAATATCTGATCTAGATATAGTTAGATAAATCAAACTATCGATGAACAACGTATATAAAATATGATCAACCTTTTTCATATGCAGATTTAGGATAAATATTTATTCCAACTTCCATTGAAGTAGAAAATGGTTTACAATCAATCATAAGAAACATTTTCAATACAATGGTTGCATATTGTGTTTTGAGAAATAACAATAGAATGAACTACAGTCATATGAAGAACATGATGTGAGAGACCTGACTCATTCATTTCAAAGTACTGCTTCAATTTCTCTGTAATCCTATGAATTAAATCAGAATTATCACCAATCATAAGTAAATCATCAACATCTATACATATAATCATAATGCGGTGCCCGTTCAAACAAACCACTTGAGACCCAAGAACAACCTAGGGTTAGCCAAAAAATTATGGGATAATTTTTTTTAAGTGTCCACAACAAAGTTACAAGACATCAATTTCCATTAGCAAGTTCCAGAACAACACCAATTCACCAAAACACATTTTTCCCTTAATAACTATTCTCAAGTTCACAAGGTTCTAATTTTAGGTTTAGACGTTCTAGTTAGGTTCAGGGAGTAATTAACCCCCATTCCTACTCTCGAGCAGCCTAAATTTAACAATAGGATTTTTCTCATACTTAATGCTTTCAAAATTTCCCTAAACCACTCCCGATGGATAGGAAATTTTTTCACCGTTCCGATGATACAAAGAAGTCCTCTTAACTCCTAGTATAACTCTAGATATGGTCTGGCGGAGTTAAAGGATCAAATTTTCCCAAGGGGGACACGTGTCATGCAAGGGTGAAATCCCCTTTGGTAGGTTGGTGGGTCGCAGGGCGGCTCTAGAAAAATTTTCCCCACACGGCGCAATTTCTCAATTTCTTCCGCGCCTCCGCTGGTCCCCGATGAACATGTGTCGAGGTCTAGTCCAAGGCGAAAGAGGGAAAAGGAAAGGGTGGAGTGGCAGGAATATATTGTGCTTTGCACTCGACAGAGAAAAAGGAAGAAAGGGATGTGTGGGTTTATGCGCCCGCGGAAGAGGAAAAACCTGAGGTGGGGCGGGGAAAGAAGGGCCGCAAGAAAATTTTGCCAAATTTTCCCAAGGGCAGAAATTCACAAATGGTAAAATGGGTCTGCACCAGTCCACTAGCACCCAAGTTACCACGTGATAGTCCGTGATTGGCCACGAGCTGGTGGGGCTAAAATGAAAAATTTTCCCAAAATTTTAAAAAGGCTAAGGATTGAAAAGGAAGCCGCGCTTATGTCGTAGCCCCAAGAGGACACGTGGTAGCCTCTGATTGGTTGCGGCCGGCGGAGAAAAATGGAGAAATTTTCTCGATCCCAAATTAAAAATTTAAATTTTTTCCATAGTTGAAAATTTAAATTTTTCTAAGGTTCAAAATTTAGATTTTTGGGCAGTTAGATTAATTGCAAACCAAGTTCCACTAGAACTTCAAATGGACATATCTTTTGGTAGAGAACTCCGTTTTGGTAAAACGAGGACTTTCTGGAAATCTCTCAATTCCCTCTACGCAAAAAAACCATTATTTTAGGATATCAATGAATTTTGATAGGTTAATTTTGACAAACTAATCTGCAGGGTTTTTGCAAAGTAAAACTGGGAAAAGTTCACATATGAATTTCTATTCAAATTTGATCTCCTACTTGCTCAACATGTCAAAAAAACATAGAGGCTTGCTGTTAGATGAGTTTTAAGAAGGTTTTCAAGGTTCAATTTTTTTGATTTAATTGCAAATGATATCTCTGTGTGTGTGTGTGTGTGTGTGTGTGTGTGTGTGTGTGTGTGTGTGTGTGTGTGTCTTTACATCATTGGACATCATATCAATTGTGCAAGTTTGATTTTAATTTTACAAGTTCTCAAGGATCTTTCTTAAGTTTTAATGTAAAATTGAGTTCCTTAGGACTTACTACATCTAAATTTCAATGTTTCATATCTTATTGTTTGGTGTAAGTTTGAACTGCTCATTTTTATTAAAAGTGAATTGCCAGAATGAAGTTTATGCCAGAGAACTATTTATTTTAAATCTAAATATCAATTTTTTCATTTAAATGTGTGTATAGTTTCTAACTAGTCTAATACATCTACTGGATTAAATTAACCATTCAATTCTAGGTTAAAGTGCAGTTCTGATTTCAATCCTAGTATACATTTTAAAATGAATACCACATTATCTTTTCTTCACACGCATTCTTCCTTTACAAACAAAAACCTCATTCTTTGAAAGCAATTCAAATTTAATACACAATACAATTTTTTTGGAAACTAATGCAATTATTTATTCATATTCCAATACAAATTTACAACTTATCACTTTTCCATTTGATTTCAAATGTAGTATATAAAGTATACAACACTATTTCTTATTCCTTTCCAAAATAGAAAATGGAAGATATTTCTTTAAATTTCACCATCTAAATTCCATCTTTCCTTTATTAATACACATGGTTTCACATTACAAATATTATACAACTCATCCACTCAAAGTGGGAAGGGTTACAATGAACTTGCTCAAAAGAATGGGATTGTCAAACTGTATATTCTTCTTGCTCCAAAACAATAGCATGCTAGTTCTTCATCTTTTCATCTTTGATCACAACAAGGAAGGGGGAAGGAAATGCTCTCCACCCAACCAAAATATCCAATGAGAAGGGAGAATCCATCCTTCATCATTAACCCCCGAGCCCCAACCATATTGGAATAAGAGATAAGAATCAACACATGGCAACAAGGCTTCCACAACAAACATACAACATTATTTCACATGAACAATCAATAAGAAAACAAAGTCTAATAAAAAATAACAATTCACAACTGCATTTGAAACCATTCACACAAAACATAGGCTTGATCAAACAAGCCAACAAGAGCAAGGAACTATGGGGAAACTACTTATGCCTCCCTATTTGGAATTGGGCATCCACCTAAAATCATACCGCTAATATTGGAAACAACTGTTTTGTCGTCTAATATTGGACGACTACAATATCGACGTAAAAAATGGATGGCTCAATTTCTTTACAATTTTTCCATCCACGTTGCGGGATTTGAAATTGAGATGCCAATTTGGCGTACATGGTGCCCTTTCACAGTGAAGCTTACGAAATATCTTCTCCATGCCTTTTCTTTTTCCCGTCTTGCATCCATTTGTTAACGTGGATTTGACTGTTGAATCATCTAATTAGAGTATATCACACCCTTTGCTTTTATTTTCTTTTCTATGTTGGAAATTTCTCCACTAAACAACATTGTTTTCTTTGAAGTTCTCGCTTGACGACTTCATCATTGGAGAACACAAAATAGCAAATGTTATTTAGGTAGGAAGAAAATCCTTCGTGGAATAGGTATGATAAAAGCACTGCAAAAAGCATGTATTCAATTTCTCATCTTTTAATTTCCAACATTTCATTCATGTTTACATTTTACCTATCAAATTAAATATTGTCCAATCAAAAATCTTGATGCCATGAAATAAAATAATAGTAAATTTTGATTGATAGATAAAATCTACCTTTCTCTTCTATGTTTGATCGCCAGAGAGGCTTAATTTTTCTTGGTTGTTTTCACAACTCCTATTTTCCTACTATTACTTGAGCATGTAACTTGAACGAGAGGCTACACATTCCTACAAGACGCAAGCATTCTAGATGGGTTTTGAACCCTTAACCTTTTTCGAGTTTTCCAATTTTTTATTTTCCCTCTTTCTAAGATTGAAATGCTTGAGTGGAACACATACCAAATGTTATTTGGGTGGGAACAATCTGACCCATGGAGTAAGTGTTGGTCATGCAAGTATAAAGTTCACACCTTTTAATTTCAAACATTCCATTCATCTCTATGTTATATATTCTAGTTTCATGGGATTGGATTGTAGAAGTGTGGAGGATGCTAGGTTTAAAATGTGCGAAGTTCATTCAATCTTGACACACAAACATCAAATCCAGTTATGTATGTCTTGATAGTTTGTTTTTCATCGATTTCGTTGAATGTCCAATTACATTGTCGAGGAGGGTCTAGACAACTCAATACCATGTTGCTTTTCTTTATCATAGATTCCAATATTAGAGTATTTAGAATCCTCAAATCCCTCACAATTGTTGATGAGAGAAACCTTTTTTGTGTTTCAACAACAACACAATACTAACATTCCAAAACCTACTATCAAGTTCTCTCAAGGATTTCATATAGTGCCGCGCCTGATCATCTGGCTCATATTTCCTTCTGTAAAATTCTTACTGAAGTGTTGTCGAACATGATATCAACACTCATATTTCCTCCTTTTCTTTAGAGGGGATATTTTGTTTCGTTGAATGTTTCTAAGAAATTTTAAAGCAAAGTCATTGAATGAGAGGGTCCTTGTCAAGAATCTTCTCATTTCATTGAAATTTATAAACAACCTACAACCATGGAATCTATTTCTCTTATTGAAGTTGTTAAAACATGGTCTTACAAAAAGCTTCATAATCGAGACGAATGGAAGATTCATCCTATTTCGGTAATTATCAAGGACTCGCCCTGAATTTTCTAAGTGCCTCCTCGTACTTCATAATCTTTCCAAACTTTCTCTTGGACTGAACTCCTTCTATATAAACCATTTCGTAACATTTCAACTAATATTGGTGTCAATCCCATTAAAATTATTTCTAATTAGGATATTCTTCATAATTATTACTAGTATTGGCATGTCAATCGAAGATCCCTAGATATTGTCGAACTCTTAAACGAAGAACCGTCAAGTGGAGAAGACAATACAAGCGTACTAGATCATTTACATGAATGGGAACTACTGTTGATGGTTGTTTGCACACCACCTCTCTCTTCTATGAAGGAGTTCAATTGTTGATGGTTGTTAGCAAACCACCTATTTTCCATTTTAAATGCAAGGGTTAAATTTCAAACCAATTATTCACTTCGACAATATTTTTTGTCTGCTCCTTATGTTTTGAGATATCTCTACCAACATTTCCCTTGCCGAAATTCTCGCCTCACATTTTTTCCTTCACAAAAATAACTTATATGTCTTGTGGTTGTTGGAGGGTACAGTTTCGCATGGCTTCTCCATTCCAATTTCCTCATCCTTGCAGTTCTCCGATCTCAAAACTTTTTCTTTTCACCCATCTTCCTCTCCCTCCAATTTGAAATCTTGAAATCTTGAATAGATCCCCTTCAACATTTCCATCACATATTTCATATGCAAATGATAGTTTATTAACTTTCCTATTCACTATTTGTTGACTTGTGTTCTAAGAATATCTTAGAATTTAAATTGAAAAAGTCTATAAATACAAAAGATGCAAAAATGCACATAGGACAAAAGCGGCGCATATATCAAATGTATTCGTAACATAAAAAATGTATTTATATGTCGCGCTGTTTATGTTTTAATATGGATATTAAATGTCATAATTACAAGAATACAAAGTCAACTAAACTTGATGGTCAACGCTCCAGGGCAGACACGTTTTGTTGAGCAAAAATGAAAGAAATAAACAAACAGTCGCGATGCCCATGAGTGGAAGAAGTTTGAAGACGCAATCCTGATTGAACGCCGTTGTTTTGATGACGTTTATAACGAGTGTTCTGAGAAATCTTCAACACCTAATTCATTTGTAGAAACAATATCTAATTAATTTGACTGGGGAAAGAATTGGAATGTATGTAAATAAGACGTTGGCCTCTAACTATCTCCATCTTCATCTCCATCATGGCAGGATTGTCAAGTATTGTTAAGCTGTCCTTGCTTCTTCTATGCGTAACTTTCATGACACCATGGTCTTCTTCTGCAGCTCTTGTTCATCACAAATTCACCGTGAGTTTGTTCATAATTGTAACAAGCCTCTGAAATCTTAAAAGCGTTAGATTATATTATCCATTGCAGCTTAAAACTGAACTGAACTCACAACGGGCTTTGTTATGTTAATTGCAGATTGGTACTCAGAAAGTGACTCGACTGTGCAAGGAACAAGAAATTGTGACGGTGAATGGACAGTTTCCAGGGCCTACTATATACGCTCGCGAAGGCGACAATGTGGTTGTACAAGTTGAGAACAAGGGCCCATATAATGTTACCATACACTGGCATGGGATAAGGCAATTGAGATCTTGCTGGGCTGACGGACCGGCTTACATAACCCAGTGTCCCATTACTCATGGAAATTCCTTTACCCAGAGTTTTAGGATTATAGAGCAGGAAGGAACCCTGTGGTGGCATGCGCATATTTCATATCTTAGAGCTACGGTTCATGGAGCTCTAGTCATTTATCCTCGCTTTCGAAAGCCTTATCCTTTTCCTAAACCCGCTGCCGAGTTCCCTATCATTTTAGGTATGCTTCAAGGATTACTAAATTACATGTTATTGATAATGATTGTAGATTATTTACAGTCCAAAGATGGTAATGTGTTGAGTTGTGCAGGGGAATGGTGGAACGCAAATGTGGAAGATGTGATCAACGACGCAATTCGAAGAGGAGCGGTACCGTTAGAATCGGACGGATACACCATCAACGGCCAGCCAGGAGACTTGTTTCCATGCTCTGCAAATGGTTTGTCACCTCCCTAATTCCAAATGCATTACAGTAAAATGAATGGTTCTTAAGATTTGGAGGACAAGAGGTTAAATGTTGAATTGTGAATGCAGATACTTCGCGGATTTTGGTTCAGAGAGGGAAATCCTACCTGATGAGGATAGTGAACGCTGCCATGAATCATGCATACTTCTTCAAAATTGCAGAGCACAATCTCACAGTTGTGGCGGTGGATGCGTCGTACACCAAACCATATAAAACAGACCTACTTCTCATACAGCCAGGTCAAACAATGGATGTGCTTCTAACTACCCCTAAAACATCAGGGCTCTACTATATCGGTGCCCGCGTATACAATAGCCAGCCTCCACGAGGACTTCCATTCGTGAATACAACTGCGACCGCCATTCTAGAATACAGGGGCACCAACAGTAACAACTCCGTTCCCCTCATGCCCACTCTTCCTGCATTCACTGATACCCAAACCGCATTCAATTTCGCAACATCCCTGAAAAGTCTCAGCTCGTCCGTTCCGCAGTCCGTAGATGAGGAAATGCTAATAACAGAGGGCTTCGGACTTGTGAGCTGCCCCAACAACTCCTGCGCGGGGATCAACGGCGGAAGGGCGGTTGGAAGCCTTAATAACATTTCATTCGTCACGCCAGATATAGCTATTTTGCAAGCTTACTATTACGGCATCGATGGAGTGTTTACCAGAGATTTCCCAGACAGCCCTCCGTTTCCATTTAATTACTCTCAACAAAATCCGCCACCGAGTATTTGGGAGCCCGTGTTGGGGACAAGAGTAAAAGTTTTGAAATTCAATAGTAATGTGCAGATAGTGTTTCAGAACACAGGCATTATTACCATACAGAACCATCCTATACATCTTCATGGCCATGATTTTTATGTTGTGGGTCAGGGATTTGGTAACTATAATCCACAGACAGATCCTGCCACCTTCAACCTGGTAGATCCTCAGATGTTGAATACCGTGGGAGTTCCTACTGGTGGGTGGGCAGCCATTAGATTTACGGCCAACAATCCAGGTAAGCTTATTTCTATTTTTGTATATGTTTTCTTTAATCTAAGACTTAATGCTTTGTATATATGTTTTCTTTAATCTAAGACTAAATTAGAGCGTGGTTTCTGGTCTTGTGGAATAACAGGAGTTTGGCTCATGCATTGCCATTTTGAGTCTCATTCGGCACTTGGCTTTGAAATGGTATTTATTGTGGAGAACGGGCCAACACGATTGGACGCGCTTCCTCCCCCTCCTCTCGGTCTACCTAAATGTTAGCCGCGGATATTTAATGAATGAGGCCAATTGCATTTATTGCATTGAACACCCGCGACTTCTTCATGTATAAAAAGAAGGAACAATTCTTTTCTTCTCAATCAATAATGTTAAACAAAATACAAATATTTTTCCAAAATTATCCTTCGTATATGTAGGTAATATCATATTGTTTGAGTTTTTGTATGAATTATTTTGTTCAATATTTTTTTTATATTTTTTTATAAAAATGTACTTAAGATATCTAAATTTATATTTAATAGTTTTGAAAACAATACACCCAATATATGTAATAGAATGCATTATGAGGTAATGTTAGCGTCCCAATCATTAATGCTCTAATCAATGCAACAAGTAAATATTATATGCTCTTCTATAAATGCTTGATGAGTAAGATAGTAAACACCTAATCTTATTTATTCTTGTGTTTTCAATCTCTCTTATATGCAACAAAATTACAAAACAACCAAAATCATTCAATTCAAACGGTAAAATTGGGCCATGAGTTAATTGGTGTAAGTCACTTCAACCTATTCAATAGAGATCTAGAAAAGAAAGTGTATCTTTACAAATGGTAATTTTATTGGATAAGGAATCTACACTCCTCATGTGCTCCGTCTGCTTAAGAATTTATACAAAGGTTAGGGTCATGAATCTGAAGAGAATGCTTGTAATATCCCACCCTTTCGAGTCCCAAAATTGACATCTGTATAGACGACCAATAGATCGTTAGTTGGTTAAAATGAAGCATTAAGGGATAATTCTGCAT
The DNA here is from genome assembly GCA_019776745.2 of Taxus chinensis. Classification (NCBI taxonomy): domain Eukaryota; kingdom Viridiplantae; phylum Streptophyta; class Pinopsida; order Cupressales; family Taxaceae; genus Taxus; species Taxus chinensis. The sequence goes on along the minus strand of CM034148.1, from coordinate 252,311,266 downwards.
TGCTTAAAATAACTCAAACTTTGTTTAAATGAAATTAAGTTACCACGAGTCTTAGCTCGCACCAGTAGTTTCTATAGTATATATGTTTTATCACTTGTCAGATAATGATTGTTTGGGTTATTAACCACTTATAAGAGCACTACGCGATCATCATAATATTTAAATATCAGCATTTGTTACTTTTAACCTCCGGAGTAAAAGTTGATGTTGGAACGTATATGGAAGACAATAATTATATTGTGTGTTTATTATCTTGCTTTGAATCCTCACATTGGGTCATTTGTTAGGCCACTTGGCATTAGCTTAGGCATGTTATGAGTTTGTAACTTGTATATACAATTGTTGATTCATTAGAGTACTTGGCATATGGGCATGGGTAAATATATTAAGTTTTCATTAAATACATGGAGGTTAAATGGATTTATTTAACATAGAATAAAAATCCACTTGACAAAGAGTGGGTGGCATGTATTAGTGTCTTCTTGGGATTATGTGGCACGTTAGTTGTGTGGCATTAGTGACTTGGCAAACTTGATATGAAGTATGCTTGCTTAATAAGAAGTTGGCTTGGTTGTGTGTCATGAGGAAATAACATTGATGGGTTTTGGGTTTTAATGTTGCATTAATGGATGGCCGGTTCCTCAAGAATGATTAGCTTCCCTGAGAAGCCAACCCTAAACCTGCTCACAATCTCTCCATTGGTCATTTGGTTTGTTTGGTTTGATCTATTTTTTAGGGGTTTTGAAGGATGTGTAATTTCTCTCCACTGTACATGTTTTTTGGTCATGAATGCTAATCTAGAAATGGATATAGAAGAAATATTTTATAAAAAGGAATGTTTTGATGAGTGCATTGTTGTTTTCAATTTCTGGATAATTTTGCAAGAGAAAGGAAACTAAGTTGAGCAAAAATGTGTACATTGCAGGGAAGAGCTTCTCCCTAATACTCTAAATCATTACGTTTATATTTTGTTTACTAGTGATTTAGAGTGTTTTGTGTGTTCGATTTTTACTGCAGAATGTTTGTATTTGATTCATATATGTCTAATGGGTTGCATGTTGAATTTTTGAATAGATTTGTAAGTTTAATTGTTTTATACCTTCCAGGTTCGTGTATCCTTGTGAATGGAATGCTTTTTCAGTATCTAATTTGGGACTACATTTTAATGACTCAAAACATGCATTTTCTGCACGTTTTCTAGTAGTAGTTTGGAAATGCCCATAATGGGTTTGCATGCTATAATTTTATTATGGCTATGTGTGTGCATTTTTTTGAATTGAGTAACTATTAGCACCTTCAGTTTGCATAATCTTGCAATTAGCGTCCATCAATTTAAGGTAGCATACAGGAAGTTAATATTTTTGAATTCCTCATAACACCTCATTTATTTCTCAAAACCGAAGCATTATTTTTTAGTTTCCTTCCACAGTTCATTCACGGAACATGTAATAAAGTTAACTAGGTACGAATCAGTTAACAACTTATAAACAACTAATTATTTCATTACCTTTGATCCATCTGATAAATCTTCTATGCATAAACCTTGTGCAGCTGCGAAGGGTACATTTATATCTCCCTTCAACCCCCTCTAGATGAGAAAACGTACAATCTTTAGTATTTTCAAGTTTACATTTTTATAAGGTTGAGATTATCTATGTTTCCATCCTTAAATGTCTACCACAAATTTCAATTACTTGACTTCGTACTCTAGTATCTGACATATATGAGTAAACATGTGGTGGATAGATAATGGAATCAGATAATTACATTACTTTAGCCAAATTTTTCTATCGTGTAATAACAACTTATCCCAAGACTGCACAAAATTCCTCGGGATATAGCCTTCCATCACCAAACAAATATCTCAACACAGTTATATGGATATTTTTTTTTAATAAGGTGAACATGTTAAGAAAGACAAAGTGTGTTCTTTGCAGGACCATCTTCATAAACAAAAATAACCACAACCATCTCAATCTACTTGCGGAATAGGGAGAGACCACGTAATGGGTTGTTGTTATTACGTTCTCTTTCCTTTTTCCATAACTACCCCTACCTGGTATTATGTCTATATGTTGGCTTAGTGATGTAAGATTATATTCAATCTATGTCATAATATTAAGTTGTCTATCCTTAATCAAATTTCATTGTGCATCAAGCTCTAAGTACTTAATTCATTATCTTATTTATCTTAGCTATAGTATAGGGGTCTTTGTAATACTCCCCTAAATCATTCTCTTGATAACTTATTTAAGTTATGGACTAACTTTTAATTTCCATTTTAATAATATCATTTAGTTTTCATCATAAGTTTCTCGATTTAAGGAATATTTCGGTTCATTAATAAGATATTTTATTATCAAACCCTCTATAGACACAAAATCTATGCACTTGGATACATTTCTAGGTCCTAAAGCATACTAATGTATGCATGATTCATAAGCAAGAAAACTAGTTGGTTACAATTCCTTTTGGTCTTTTGGTTTATTTATATCTTTCACTTTACTAAATTTACACATCTTACAGTTCTACCAACACTTGATTGATTTACATTTTAATGGCCTCAGAAGCTAGCACCTAGTTAGGACATAAGCACCCAAGCACTCTTGTCCCTCTCTTTCTTCTTCTTACTCTTTTGGGTCCTTTTCACTTCTTTGTCACTTTTTAACACTTTGTGTTGGCCTTTTAGTTGTCAATTACTTAGTTACTTTTTATAAATATGGGGCCAAGCACTATAAGCATTATCTATCACCACTTAAGCTTGCACAAAGTCACAAGAGCACTACAAAGTAAATATCTAGCACATCCATAAAAGGGTCAATGGTTTCATTGATTTGTATAAACTGGATAGGAGGGGAGCTCATTATATTCCATCACACACATTTTTCATTTTTAGGACAATCTAGATCTAGCCCAATATCATCCCGAAAATTACATAAGGGAAACCTAAGACACACACACACACACACGCGCGCGCGCGCGCGCGCGCGTGCGAGCACATGCATGCATGCACATAGAGCTACATGGAGTTTGAGATGTAGTGTAATGCTAGGTTAGAAGTTCACTCTTTGAGTTACTATCAGGGTCAATCTGACTCCCCATTTTGCATCTTATTTTATTAGATTTGATGTGTTTTGTGGGAATGTGTAGTTTGTCATTTTTTGCATGTTATAGGTGCAATCAATGATCTAACAGTTAAATTGGAGCGATAATGAGTGACTAATAGTGAAGATATTTTGAGCTAGAAAAGATCAAGTTCTGAGCATCTGAGCAGACACATATGCCTATCTCAGTTACTAGCACCTAGGGTGCTCTTGTCCTCTTGTGGTGCTTCTATCCCTTACATTCTTGAGGTTCTAAACCTTCATCGATTCTTTGCAATGTCATTTCCAGCATGTTCTAATAGATACATAGTCACAATCACTCTCAGGTTGCACAAAATCAGCTAAGTCGTCATCCTTCTCTCATTTTCTTACGGGTTTACATTATTGAATGCTTAGTTCTTGCACACTATTATGTTTAATCATCTCAATATCATTTTTAACAGTATTAAGTTACTCTAAAATGAGATTTAGTTCAAATTAGATTAATTCATTTGGTGAACCCATACGCTTATTTGAACACTAGATCTTAGTCTTGCATATTACCTTCATCTTTCTTATAACCTAGATACCCTTGGATCCTTCCATTTGCACTAACATGAGTGTCTCTCTCCCCGCTTTCTTGTATGTAATCCCGTATGTGAGTGTAAAATATAATCATTTTTTTTTTCTAACACTTACATTCATCTTAACACTTCTCCCAAATATGTTTACCATAGATTCTCTATGACATATTATCTTTACATCTACTCAAATTTCTTCTCAATATATTTTATAAAATGATCCACCCCTTTAAATTCAAGTTTTCATCCATAATATAGAGGTTAAAAGAGCTTTATTTGATAATGGATCCAGTCTTAAAATTTGTAATATATCATTCCTTCAACAAATTTGCCTTTCCAAAGCCTTCTTAACTCCCTCATATATTTGTATTCACATCTTTGATAATATTCCTAAAAGGGCCATAGGTAGAATCACACTTCTTGTTACTGTTGGGCCATGCACTTTACCTGTTGTAAACACCCTGTAATCACACACTTATTCCTAGTATTATCCCATTTCACTTACTAGTTCATATCCATTTACAGTTGCTTAATACAATTAATTAATAATTTCACCTTGTTAGGATTAATTAAATTAATCTCTAATACAACTTAGCTAGCCTAATTATCATTTATTCAATAAATAATTAATTACTTATTTTACGCATTGTATCTAGTTAAATTAAATACCTAATTAGGAAAATACACCTATTTTCCTTGTCAAAAACCACTTAGGTTCCCTTTGTAACTCACTTGGACTCCACTTCATCATCCCAGTCGAATCCAATTGGACACCACTTCACCAGTAAAATCAACTGCACTTCTAGAATCCTAGAAAGGTCTAGGCAATTGAATTTCACGTACAACCATCTTTCCTGTTGCAACTTTTGCAACTGAATTTATTAAGCGCCCCTCTTGAGAATAAATTCGTTCAAACTATTTGACTTCCCTAAACTGCTATTTTTAGCATGTGCATTCAACCACTTGCAACCACTTTCAACCACTACTTAGCCTCTATAAAAGAGCATGCTTATACCTTTGAAGATCCTCTTGACTTTTTTGGATTTCTTATACACTTACTATACTACCTTTCCTTCCAATATCTGCATATTAGAAGCTATATCTAAGCCAAACTTGTGTTCATAGCATTGTTAAATCCCCATTTGGAGACCACTTTATATATCACCCACAATCAACCATTTACAAGATTATACAAGTTGAAAGCTTCCCACAACCTTATTTGAGGTTTGCAAGGAAGAAATGACAAGAAGGTTTGCATATTTTTTTTGTCTTCCATTTTAGTTTGTTTTTCCATCCATAATCTCGTCCCATTCCCTGTAATTATAGACATTAAATCACACATTTTTGGTTTATTTTTAGGTCGTGATCAAATACCACTATTGATATGATTCCTAAGTGAGAAAAGTACTAATTGGCCACTACCTTTAGCCTCTTTGCTTGCTTTCTGGTTTTATTCTTGTTCCTAAACACCTTGCCCAATCTGACCTTCTATACTTCAATTTTTACGAGCCTGGACACTAGCACACAACCAAGATGCTAGCACCCAGGTGCCCCCATCCCCTCTTGGCACCCCAACCTCTTTTTATCTTGCTCACATCTTTTGGTTCTTTTCAAGTTGTTGGGCATCTTATTTTCTTGGTGTTCATACTTTTAGTGGTTAATTACTAAATTCAAATAAGGGAATCATATAAATACAAAGCTATGTGACCATAATAAAGGAACAAGCACTGAACATCTATTACTATCACCTAAGGTTGCATCCAAAGGAATTAAAAAAACATCAAGGCATCCATCTAGCATCCCTTGAAGGAACAAGGAACTACATTTTTCTACATACACTTCATAGGAGGGGAATTTCATTTTTCATGCACACATCTATCTACATTTTATACATCTAACTATTTCTCGCTACTATGTACAACTTGCATTAGAGCCACCTAAGGCATGATTCTATACACACACAAAACTACATGGAGTCTGAAATGTAGTGCAACACCTAGATCATAAGTTCACTCATTTGGGTGACCTCTACAAGGGGTTCATTAGCTAGGTAATATCCTAACACGTGGGTTCATATTGAGGTAATTAAAATTAATAAAAGTAAATTTAATATCGGTAGCCATGAGGGGATGAAAGGTTTTAATTCATTCATACTTTGAATTAGGTTTTAGGTGTAGCTTAGATAAGAGGGGCAAAGGAAAGTGAGTTTTAATTTTAATATAAAACTAAAACATTTGAAACCTAGTTTTTAGAACTAAATACATTAACATTACAATTTAATGAGTGTGATCATAAAGTTAAATTATAATCTCTTTTTGAATAAAGAAATCTCAATTAAGGGATTCTTAATCAATAAATAATATGATGGTAGAAAATTTGGATTGAGTATGCTTTTCAACACAAGTGGTATTATTTCACCATCTTAATTATTCGAAGAACTATTACTAAATGATTAAATATTTATATTTATAAGGTAATTTGTAATAGGTCTTGAATGACTTCAAACTATATTTCAAGAGAAAATGCATATTAAAAAAATAGAGTGAGAAATATGATATATTTTTTGTTTAATATATTAGGGTAGAAATAAAAAGGGGTAAATAAAATTGTCATGGAAAATTGGGTAAGTAAGGTACATAGAAAAATATGGGGTATTTTCATTCTAATAATATAATGGGAGGGGATATTATCAATTGAATAATTATAGGTAAAAACTAGAATTAAGGGTATTCTTTAATACCCTTCAAACACACGTACTATACCATAATTTTACTAAGTGAACCCCTGTGGTGACCTCTAGGGTCAGTCCAAATCTCCATTTGCATCATTTTATTTGTAGGATTTGATGTGTTTTTGGGTTTAGAAGGTGATCTTTCTTTATGCAAGTTTCAGGAATATTTGGCGAATAAGAAGTATAGGTGACTAAATGCGATATCTAGTGAACATCTCGTGACCCTGAGAAATTGAGTTTATGAGGTTCTAAGTAGTCACAAGCACATAGAGGAGGTTTACAGCGCCTTTGACCTTGCACATGCACCCTAGTCTCAACATTCCTGATAGTTATACATTTTTCTGGGCTCGGTTGAGACACTCTGCTCTCCTATTTCCCCATTTTTCTAGCTCAGCATAACTTCAGATTTATTGTGAATCAACTAAGTGTTTTAGCCCTTATATTACAATTAGGGTTTCATTATTTTGTAGCCTACTTGATTGTGTCAAATCTATAATTTATTTCATATCTATATCTACATTGTGACTTAATTTAGAATTTAGAATTTATATATTTCAATATTTGTTAAATCATTTTGTGAACTTGACTCATTAGAACACTCTTAGATTCTCATTTCATCACTTTTTACATTTATTTCTTAGGCTCCTCTCAACATGGATATTTCTATTTATGATTTCTTGCTATCCAATCCTGAGTGTCCTGTTAAAATCATTAATCTTTTGGCTACTACTTGTATTCCTTCCACTACTCATCTGGACCGTGTTTATCAAAAATTTGTAAAATCATTTTCTCAATAGATTAATTTTCCATCTATTATAGCTGATCCTATTTCTATGTATGATAATGATGCTCCTCTACATATATGATTTTGGATCAATAACTTGAGATTCAAGAATGCTTTAGTTGATACTGGATCAGATCTCTATATTTTTCCTTTATCATTCATTCAAGTTATAGGCCTTCCCACATCTATCCTTAACCAAACATCTATTTCTATTCAAGCATATGATTCCACTACGTGTCCATGCATAGGCACTATCACCTTGCCACTCGCAATAGGAAAAAACACTATTTTAGTTCTATTTTTTTCATTGACATCCCAGTTTCATATAATTTCTTACTTGGTAGGCCATGGCTTCACAAAATGCAAGCAATTTCTTCTACAGTTCACTGATGTGTTAAATTCCTACATAAAGGATTTGAATATGAATTTATCACTAATACTACACCACTCCAATATTAAAGTTCCTAGATATAGCCACTACATTACCTATTTTGGATTCTTCCACCATCCATCCTGCTACTGATCTATGACCTATGAACTATTCAGATAACTTACCTCCACTCAAGGGAACCGTTTGTGCACTAGATGTTGTTCCATCCACTTTAGGATCCCCCCTTCTACTAATGTTATGGTAGTTTATCGGGGGTCTATCCATACATTGGATTTCATACCAACTTCATTTTCTCATCATGAGAAACTTGTGTCTACAATACCTCCCTTCACATGCACTCTTTTCATGAACAATGCTTTCTAGTCACACATCCTATTCAATCTCACTTGGTATGACACTATTTTCATTCTCGATGGTTTGAATCAGATTCATTTTACACTCGATGATGTCTTACCTCCACTAGATTCACCACAATTATATAATGGATATGTTTGCATTATTGTTACCTATGACCTCCGAGTATTTCATTTATTAGTCTTTGTTTCACGCAATCAACACATTTTTCCACTTAGTTTTGGATAATCATGGCTCGAATACATTGGTGGCACATTAGAGTCTAATCATGTCGACATTTAATTTCCCATGCCTTTTGGCTGTATTTTCATTTTCTACAATTCATTTCTCATCTATTCACAAAATATCACTCATTGGTACGCAAATTTTTGTCCACCAACACTTTTCACCAATGAAGAATATGCAATGGGCATGTACAATCTACACCACAATGGCTCTTTACTTTATCAACCACATATTATTGCTTACCAAGTCTCTAATGCATCTCCATTCAATTTTGACCATGATAATGATGATATCTTAGATGACATTACTTGATCATTCTCGTCATCACATATTGGGGGTCATCATCCTTATTCTTCTTCCCCCTTTATAGTATCATCAGGTATCTTAAAATTCTACTATTTCACCTCTTGCTTCGCATCTAGTGTTTTAAATGCATCTTACACATTTTGATACATTTGTATTGTCATTACCTGATGATGCACTCTTGTGCTATGGTTCACACTTAATTGTTGAGGGCTCATTACATTCATGAACCTCACATCACAACACACTACACACTTTGTGCATTCATAACACATCTTTCTTGCATACATTTAACATGACTCACTACCCTATAATGCACTCTAGTTTCATGGTTCATACTTGACTGTTGAGGGTCTAAATCTGAAATGAACCTCACCAAAATCACTCACTCTATACTCTCTATGATTTATTGATTAAATATTTCTAGCACAAAATTCAAACCATTTCCCAATGACGCATTATTTTTCTATGGTTCATTCTTGATTATTGAGGGGTCTTTTATAAATGAACCTCATCTCATGCATACTCATTCACATTCTATTAGGGGGCACATTGCCTCTATCACACTCACTCTACATTACATTCCATCTCACTCATCAAAACCGTAGTCCATATCTTGGTTACACATTGTTCTTTCTTACTTATACTCACATAATACATCTTTGTTACTATGTTATCTAGATACACTATATGTCATTATCTTTTCTATGTTGGCATGCTACTACATAGGTGCTTTCATTGATACAAAACCTCATTAATGATCAATTGGATGATGAATTAGGGTAATTAATTTCTCTCAGTGATGATGACATGGAGATTGATGTATGTCCATGGTTGCACATGTTGATTCATTAAGGATTGTTTATTCTTGTAAGCTTATTCAGGTGACCTAGCTAGCCTAGGTGATGGTTCATGGTGGTTATATCTTCTTGATGGATTGAGAATAATGTTTGTATGATTTTGAGCATGATTAGAGATTTCTTGGGCACTCACATGAGCTTTACAGTGTAAATACAATTTGGTGACCATGTTTCAGGTGCTCATTTGGAGTAGGTATGGATGCTATGAGATATGAGATTGAGATATGGAGATATATGAGCTCATAGATGCATGTAAAAAGGTGTATCATTATTTATTGTGTATTTTAGGACATTTTGGAGTGTTTTCTTAAGGTGTTATGTTGTTATTTTAGTTGACCCTAGCTTCTACAGTGTAAAACCCTAAGGGGTAGCTATGCAAGTCTCAGTGGCTGGAAATATTGAGAGGTTATTATGAAATTTTGATGATTAGATATGTTAGTAAGGTGTGTCCTTATTCTATGGGAAAAATTGAATTTTTCAAGATATTAGGTTTTTGGTAAAACAAGGTCAAGAACAATGTTATTTTCAGCTCGAATTGAAACATCTAATGCTCACCTTGAATTATGTGCTTTACATAGGACCTTTTGGATTTTAGGGATGTTTCTAAATCGAGCCTAAAAGGTTTCAAAAAAATAATGAGATCATTTCATTGTCACATTTTTATGAACAAATGTTAAGAAGGTAAACAACTCATTATGTGTTTGAAACCCTAACTTGAAATCGGTTTGCGAGAGTTTCTTGCTAAGTGGAAATTTTTTCTTGATAGTGATTATATGATGATTGGAACATGTATAATACTCCTCCATATTTCCATAAAGGTGTGGTAAATGTTATGGTGATGAGTGGACCCCACTCAAACAGTTTAGTTTCTAAAGAATTTTTTTTGGGACAAGGTTGTCCAAAGGAGTTGCAAAAAAAATGGACATTGTGTGATTTATTTCAGTTTTTATTGATTTAAAAAAAAATCAATTCATGATGATGCATTTATATGGTAAAGTGTGATTCATTTAGGTTGATTGATCAAAGGGCATTTTTGGAGAAGTTAGAAGCAATTTTCAGTAAAATGAAAATTTTAGGAGCTATAAGTGGATTTAGGAGGTGATTCAAGTTGAATTGGAAAGATAATTAAGATATATTTCCCGTAATATAATTTTTATTCATGATGATGAGTTATGATTTATATTCTAGGTTAGTTTGTGGACAAGAATATTTTTTAGCTTTCCAGGACATAATTTTTTTCCTGAAAGATTGAGTTTGTTGGAGAATGAGATGGATTGGGTGATCTGTGATATCAACTCGAATGTGAAGATGGATAAATTTGAAATCCAATGAATCAATTTTGTGGTATTAAAAGTGTCAGGAATGGTGTTAACCAGTTGCTTTTTGAAAAATTTGTTTTAGGTAACTTAATTTGGTGAAGGAAAAAGTTGATGTAGTTTAAACTAGTGGATGTTTCTTGAGCTCTAGATATTTTTTAGAATTATTCTAAAGGTTATTTATTTTTTATAAAAAAAATCATTCCATAGTTGAGGTGTTATTTGATTATCTTGAAGCCAAAATTTGAAGACATGGTGCTGGAAATATGTGTTTTGTGAAGGCAATTAGCCATTGAGCCCATTAAACAAAATAATCTGATTGGTTCATGATAATTGAGACCATGGATGATGTTTAAATATAATTTTAAACATGTGTGGTATTTTCTAGAGACTGGATAAAAAACACATTGGTGATAGGATATTTTACTCATCCCAATGATGGCATTTTGAGGATTTTTGGTGCATGGAAAGTTGTTTTTGACTAAGCCGACCCATATGGATCACTTGTAGCTGTTATTAAAATTATATGGGATTTTTTAAGATGAATTGATCATAAAAAATTAGGGAATTTATTTTTTGAATTTGAATCAAGAAACATCTTATAAAAGCATTGTTTTAGGTGTTTTTTAAGCTAGTAGTGTGTGTGTGCAAAAAGTGCAACCTAGGTGTGAGAGTTTTACATGTGTATGAACATGAATTGAGATCTGATCAAAGTGTGTGTCATGTTGAAGATTTATGTCAAGCATGTTTGCAAGGGTTTTAAGATTTGAGAAGTGAAGAAAGAGATAGTTTGTGAGAGATTGAAGACCTAGGGTTTGAACAAGAGGTTCTGAGCTGAATTTATGATATCTCTTTGTTGTGGCAATAACAATACTTCATATATATTCTTCATAAATTAGTTGAGTGGGTGCTTGATCATCTTGGGGGGTTATATCCTCTTTTTGGAGTATATTATTCACAAAATTAGGGATTAGTGCTCCTTGTAGGATTATAGCTCTATTAAACTAGGGGTTGGTGCTCCTTGTGGGGTTGGTATCAATATAAAGATTGTGTTTCAATGGTTTTTCTTCCCCTTGATGGGTTCCCACTTATTTCTTGTGTCTTGTGTTAATTTTCTTGCTCATGGTTCAATTCTTATGTGATATTTTATTATGTGCATACATTGATGGATAGTTAAGTGAATTTGTGTTTTGAATAAGCAGCCTGAAATCTGATATAAAATTTTGTAAGAACTGATTCAACCCCCCCTCTCAGTCTATTGTGGCTCCAACAGTTTGTATCAAATTAGTTCCTTTTGGTGAAGTTTGATGACTTGAAAGGATATCCTTGAAGCACAAAAATGTTGAGTTGTTCCTATGATAGAAAGGAACCTTTATTTGATGGTGTGAATTATGCTTTTTGGATTTTGAGGATTAATACCTATATCATGGCTCTATGGTTTGATGTTTAGGATGTTTTGGAGCATGAATATACTCCTCCTGCTAATAATATTGCTGAATTTTGATGGATGTGGTAAGTGCCATCATATGTGGCCTTGGTGAATCTAATATGGGAAAAGTGATGCACTGAAAATCATCAAAAGAGGCCTGGGAGAAGCTTCAAGTTTTGTATGAAGGTGAATAAAAGGTAAGAATTGCTAAGATTCAAACTTTTAGAAATCAGTTTGAGTATCTCTAAATTCAAGGATGATGAATCTATTGATTCCTATCTTCTTAGAGGTGACAAAGTAGTCAATTACCTGCTGGAAATGTGGAAAGATGAAGGACATGCAAAGAGTAAGATTGTTGGTCGAAGGGTCTAAAGAGTCACCAACACCCAAACATTTAAGGTCCAAAGATTTTTCAAATAGAAGAGGCCAAGGATATTGCAGCAAAGGCTAATACAAGGATGCTCTATATGGCTTCCTTGACTGGATAATGAGAATAGAACCATGGGATTTACTCTAGATATATAAGAAAGAGTTAAATTTCCAAATGTGAGAAGATGGTCAAGGATAATTATGTCCAAAGAAATTTTGGATGATGCTTACTCATTGGGTAGATGATGAACTTGGCAGTATTACCATGGTACCTATGGGAAGTTTATCTAAAATCACAGAACTGGAAAGTACATGGGTATTAGGGAAAATATGTGAGGCATGTGCCAAGCCTCAAGAGGAATAGTTATAGAAATGCATGGTGCAACCATGGTTAGAATCTAGATTGCATGGGTTAGCGAATTCATCTAGGAAACTCAAAGTTCGTGAAATTGGCGACCATAGGGTATCTTTTGTTCAAGGCAATTGTAGATGGAGATGGTGAATGAATGTTAATATCATATGGCGTGACATGTGTTATTGATTACACTTTTTTTTGTTATCTACTTCAAATTTAGGACTGACCATGCATGTTCCCCTGATTAGCACTTTTCTTTGCCTAGCTGCGGACCTGAAAATTTATTGAATTGGTTCAATCCATGGGCTTTGAGTCCATGGAATGCATTTTCCTTGAGAATTCCCATAATCCCACCACATGCCCGTTCGATATTCAATTACATGCATTGGGGCTACTTTTTGAAACCTCAAAACTCAGAGTGCCCATATTTCGTCAAAGTTGGGTCGACTAATGAAGTCGAGGCTTATCAAAAGTTGGAGCTTGATACCTAGGTGGTTAGATGTGTCTTTTACCAGCTTCAGGTACCTTCTTATGGTTTAATGACTCCCAATATTATGTTACTTTGTATGTGATGATGTCTACAAGAAAGGTGTGGGAATTTATTGTAATTTCAAACCAAAATCCTTGACATGTTGGTGAATGAGATACTTTTGAAAGATGGAAAGTTCCATTGATTTTTGGAAATCCAATAATTTTTCAAAACCCCAACCCATCTATCATGTGATGTTTCAATAAAAAAATTCATGCTGGGATTGGAGATCCATTGGCTATTCACATGGGAAACATTACTATTTGTGGATTTTTTGGGCAAAATGTGGTCACTGTCATGGTCCTAAAAATTGACAAATTCCAAGAACACCACAATTCCTAATGGTGTTAGCAAAATTACGAATGATTAGCCACTGACAATTTTCATTGAAGGGTAAACGTGCTTTCAGAATGCTATGTTTGTGATACAATGATGGTCATTTCCCTTGCTAGTTTAACTCATGGGCATGATAACAAAGGAAATGATGATCATGACAGTCTATTATGAAATAACAGTGGGCCTTCAAGTATCACCCAGATAAGAGAAGGATACTAGAAGGCAAGCTTGGACTAGAAAAACAGGTAATATCTTTCTTTTCATAAGAAAGTGGCCTATTGGTTTATAAGCTTTTAGTGCATAGTTGATATGGATTTGATTTTGAGTTTGAATCTGATCACAATGATATAGGTGATGAAGTTATCTTCATGAAAAAGGAAGTTATGAGATCCTCTAGTGGAGGTTCTACCTTTCAGGTGATCTTTCACATAATTCTTACAAAGAGAATGAAGGAAATGATGATGATTTAAGGCTTGATTCATCATGTGTTCAATAAAAATTAGATCATGCTACATGGATCAATATTAAATTGTTACTCCACAAGACGAACCGAGTATGAAGAAGTTTGTGAATGAACTAGATGGGAAACATCTCGGACCATTTCCAAAAATCTTGAGGGATACTAATGAGAAGGTTACACATGTAATTGAGTGTCGGTTGACCCCTGACCGGCAATCGGTCAACTAAGAAAAAGTGATCATAATTACAGAAGAGCCAACTCTGACTATGGGTATAAGCAAGGTGAAATCATAGCAGAAATTTGGTTACAGAGTGACCGGGGCTCTTGATGATCACTGTCAGAATTCAGAAAGTTACAAGTGTATAGGAGGTCAGGGTTAATTTTAGTGGTGAATATTCGTAATATGGTGAAAATTTCATTTTAGGAAAATTTGAAAAGGCTAATTATTCGGAGTGGGTCGGTGTCCTGTTCGCCTAAAATATAAAGTATATTTTTTTTGGGGGGGTCGGCTTCGCCTTCATTTGAAAACATCTCCTATAAAAACCTATGTGATTCATCGGGTAGTATACCTCAAGTAGCTTACCAAATTACCAATACTGTGAAATTTGAACTCGCATACCCTTGAGCACCAGAGATTCATATTACTGTTATCCTGTGATTGTTGACGTGCGATAAATGCAGTGTTGACGCGTGACAAGGGCCAATATTGACGCGCGACAAGAGCTGTACTGAGAGGAATGCACGACAAGAGCTGTACTTGTTGACGCGCGACAAGAGCTGTACATGACGCGCGACAAGAGCTATACTGACGCGCGACTTGGGCTAAGAAGTGACGCGCGATGAGAGGAAGGGTTGACACGCGACAGAGGAAGTGTTGACGCGTGACAAAGGGTTAGTTGTTGACATGTGATCAGACAGTTCACGCGCGACAAGACCTCAGAGATCTGGACTCACTGAGTCACTTCTTGGTTCTTTTACTGACGCAGGACTATTTTCAGAATAATGGAAGGTGCCAACTTAAAGAATACGAATAACCTAAAAGTAAGTAAGAAATCTCAGAAATCACTCTTCAAGTATTTTGGAAACTCTGCGGATACAGATAATGTAAATACCAATCATATAGATGCCACCAAAAAGAATCAGAATACTGACTGTGTGGAAGGTATTATTGAGGTGGACATGCATTCTGCACAGTATCAAAGTCAAACAAATGAAACCTACGATAATATGCCAGATCTTTAAGATATTGTTCCTGTTGGGGTGCAACCAGAAGTGCATCTAGATATCACAGATACAAACACTCAGCAAAATGGAAGACATAAATCAAAATCAAACTCTAGTCCAAGAAAGAGGAAACCAGGTGATTGCGATATTGCTCAAAATTCTACTCAAAAAAGTAAAGCATTGAAAACGAACAAGAATATGTGGACCATTGGCAGGACATACAAGTTTGATTGGGCAACTAAATTTCCATTTATTGAACTTGTACAATCATCTAATTCTGAAGAAATCCCATGTGAATGTACATGTACAATATGTACGTGGAAATTGGGAAAGCAACAAAAAATGCAACTGAAGATGGACACAATAGAAAAACATTGTGGAAAACAATATTTAACTGTAACAGGGGCGGATGGCCAGAAAATCAAAACACATAGGTGGAAAACTGAAAAGGAGTGCATGCATGTCAGATACGCAGCGGAATATGAGGCAGAGCAGAAAAAACACAGACATCTGTTGGAAAAGGGAGGAACAATCACATCGCATATTGGTAAGATGAAAGAAACAAATCTACATGCAAAATTCATACAATTCTCTACTCTTTTTCAAATACTTAAAAAAGGGAGGGGCGATGTCAGATTTCCTTGATTTCAAAGTTTTGTATCAATTTAACGGAATGCTGAATGTACCTCAGTCTCATTGGTCTGAGAGTAGTGGATGGGAAATGGCAAAATGCCTCTCGATGATAGAGAAGGAAGATTTGAAAGAGAATGTAAAAAAAGCAAACTTTATCTCTCTTTCAATTGATGAAGTGACAGCAGTCGACAACACCGCATGGGTATGTATCCACATATATACTTTAGAAAATCATATAAGGACTCCTCATCTGTTGGGTGTTATGAAAATGGTTGAAAACTGCAATGCTGAAAACCTATATAAAATAGTTGTTTCTCATTTGAAAGATGTTGCTGGTATGACTGATTATGAAATTGCTACGAAGTTGGTATGCGTTGGAGCAGATGGTGCATCTGTCATGCAGGGTCACCGAACAGGGCTGTGTGTTAGATTACAAACAACAGTGGCCCCATATATGCTACCAATTCATTGTATGGCTCACAGAATGAATTTAGCGTATAAAATGGTAAGCAACCACGAAAATGTTGCTAAATTAGAAGACCTCATAAGAGAACTTCATGCCTATATGTCAAGCAGCCCAAAGCATTTTCTCGAGTTCCAAAAATTTGCAATTGGAATTACAGACGGCAAAAAACTTCTGAAGGATGTGGAGACTAGATGGATCTCTTTGTCTGAACAAGCATGCAGAGTTCGTGAGGAGTATCCTTCATTGGTTGGTTTCATGCACAAATACCGTCATGAAGTTGATAGGGCAAGGGACCTGTTGTTCCGCTTAACTGATTTGGAAACTTTTCTTACATTGGTTGGTATTCTTCCAATGTTAAAGGAGATCAATACACTGATGAAGCATGCACAGGGCAGATTGATCTATATTGTGGATTTTATACGGATGAGGAAAATGGTATGTCAAAGTCTTGATATATTGTACTGTTCCCAGGATAGTTTTGATGCACAGTGTTTTTGAAAATTGGAGAGATTTATTAGATCTTAAAAATCCTAGTACCTTTTTGAGATTTAATATCCACGATCACCTATGCATCTCTGTTAATGGGAGGGAAATACCAATGCACATTTTGCAAAGACGTCAAGATATTACAGGATCGGAATGAGAAGATGTTCCTGTGACACGTAATTTGTTTGAGTCTGTGATAGTTGAAACAAGAATAAAGCTTAAAAAAATTTCAGAAACCTTGTCATCAGAAATTAGGGAACGTTTCTGTAAAGATAAAATTCTGGAAGCCATGGGTGTGATGAATCCGAATTTTTGGAATACAGAAGGTGGCCGTGCAGACTTTGTCAGTAAGCATTTCCATAAATCAATGGGTACAATAATGGAACAATTTACAAAGACGTCAGAGCTCAAGGGTACGGAAATCAAAGGTATACTGAATGCCGATTTATTAAAGTTTCAGTCAACCAATTTTGCAACAACAATGAGGAACCAATATAATAATTTAGATCAACCTTCTGAAAGTGGTGCTATTACAAGGCTGTGGAGAGGAATCTATCAAAGTTCTATCTTACAAGAAGATATCAGTGAGTATTTCAGACTATATGAGTTATGCCAGACAATGATTTTGGGGTCTGTGGAGGATGAAAGAGTTTTCAGTGCATTGTCATTTATAAAATCAAAACTGAGAAACAGGTTGGATAAAAATCTGGAAAGTTGCATGAGGTGTTACGTTTCACGATACTCCCTCGAAACCTTTCCGTTTGACAGAGCAATTGCACACTGAATTCCCTTTACAAAAGAAGAGGTGTAAATAATATAGCTACAAGTACAAATATTCCCAACCTTGAGAGTGTAATTGGCTCTTCGTCACATTCTATAGAAGACAACATCGACTTTGATGAAGCTATTGATAATGGATTGTTTCAACTTTAAGTAGGTATCTTCTTTATCTATCTTTTATCTTTATCATTTAAAGATGTTACAGGTCTATATACTAAAAATGTCAGGCAATTCACCCATCTATCTACTAATCCATTTCTCATGTTGGATTTTTTTAAAACACAGATCTAGCTCATTACCAGTGGCAGTGATGATTTCAACTTTAAGCAGGTATCTTTTTCCCCTTAATCTTATTGTTTGTTACTATTCATTTTTTGACAGAGAAATTGCTCACTGGAATTCCCTTTGTGAAAAAAGAGATGTAAATAATACAGCTACAAGTACAAATATTCCCAACCTTGAGAGTGTAATTGGCTCTTCGTCACATTCTACAGAAGACAACATCGACTTTGATGAAGCTATTGATAATGGATTGTTTCAACTTTAAGTAGGTATCTTCTTTATCTATCTTTTATCTTTATCATTAAAGATGTTACAGGTCTATATACTAAAAATGTCAGGCAATTCACCCATCTATCTACTAATCCATTTCTCGTGTTGGATTTTTTTAAAACAAAGATCTATATCATTACCAGTGGCAGTGATGATTTCAACTTTAAGCAGGTATCTTTTTCCCCTTAATCTTATTGTTTGTTACTATTCATTTTTTCAGCTCTGGTTATAATTAAAGATGTTACAGGTGTATGTATTTACATTTAGTTAAATACAAAATTTTTATTTTTTGTTTCAAAATGTGGGTTGACATCCGTCCGAGGAAGCTGTTACTTCTCGGGACTGACAATGTCAGGCAACTCACCCATCTATCTACTAATCAATTTTTTGTGTTGAATTTCTTTAAGACAAAGATCTAGCACATTACCAGTGATGATTTCAATTTTAAATAGGTATCTTCTTCAACATAATCTTATTGTTTGTTACCTTACATTTTTTCAGCTCTTGTTATCATTAAAGACATTACAAGTCTAATTCTTTATATTTACATTTATTTAAAGATATTGTTGGTCTATATATTTAAAGATGTTGCTGACACTTCTCAGGACTGACAATTTCAAGCAACTCACCCCTCCATATACAATTTCATGTGAAACAAAGATCTAGAACGTTACCCTTGATGATTTCACAGCAATCTAATACGCAAGAGGTAAGCTAAACCCTAGCATATTTGCAATTATGTTTAATTTCTTACCAGTGATGATTCTTTCTTGATTTCTTAGAATTATATTTAATTTATTTTTAAATACAAGTCCACATAAAATTCACATAAAATTTGGGATAAACAATACATTATACAATTTTAAATATAAGTCCACATAAAATTCCTCATCATCCATATATATCATATCATCACCATATCATTATCATACCCTCATTATCATCATCTATCATTAATTATCAATTATCATCATTCATCATCTACGTCCACATACAATTCATGACAATGCAAATAAACAAGAAACATACATATAATTCATGATAATCACCATCTAATGCAATTAAAATTAAAGATTGTATGTAAATCCATATAATTAAATTCAAATACCATAGTACATACTCAATAGTAGAAGTTTTCAAATTCAATATTTAAAGTTTCCTCAATAATAAAAGTTTCTAGTTTTCAAAACCCTCTTTTTCTTTATTCAATTCTACTCCTCTGCACTATTTCCCAACGGCTTCTTCCACTGTGGCTGAACCTCTTTCCCCAACACCAGAAATCTCCATGCGACAGCAAATTTGGATCAGCTGCAGCGTATAAACTATCCCGTTGCCAATAATTTTCATTGATAAGAACCTTTAGCCCTTCTGTCCCATTCTATAAGCTGATTGATATGAGGAAGCATCTCCATCTTTCTCATCAACCCACACAAAATCTTTTTTGTGCTTGTCCAGATCTATGAAATACTCCTTGCCCTCTTTAGAGGTACTTGTGCCCAAACCCTGGGGCCTGTATGGTCCAAGCAACAAGTGATACCTAATCAGCAAGTGAACAAAACCAGAACTCGAAAACATATAAAGAGGAAACAAACTAGCATTACTTTGTACTATATGGTCCAGCCGGTTATCGATCCACTCAATGATTCTCTCCAAGCTTCATACTCAGGAATTGTGTAGAAAGATAACACATTTCCATTTTTGTGAGTTGCCTACATCAACATGTGCCGACATTAGACATGGAGATACATAACATCTGGAGGCTTAGAAAACAAATATAAAAAGTCTCGAAACACAACCAAATATACAGGGGGAACATTTACAGAAACTAAACAGCGCTATACAAAGATCATGTACCTGGTCTGTCATTATCATCAGATGGCCATATATTTAATGCTGTCATATATTTTATCTTCCTGTAGACCAAGGATTTTTTTTCTATTTACTATCTCTTTATTCTCCATTTGTTGGTGAGTGGTAGCTTCCCAAAAAATAGATATTCCTGCCACCTGATAGGATAAAGATAACTAAAATAACAAAAAATTAAATTGGAAAGTGATGTCGAAACATGTCACAATACTACCAAATTCAATATTCACATTTCCCTGATTCAAGCCACAAACACTTACAGCGACTGCAAGAGCCTTGGCTGAGTCACCCTCCGTTAATATTAAAGTACATTGATCAGAATTCTTCCCTCCTGCTTGATTTGCATCAAGTTTGGGAACATCAATTAATTTCCCCTTCTTGGTTCCATCAGTTTTCTTAAGATCTTTTTTTTGTTTAAACTTTTCCACTGCACTCATCAGGTCAAACAAAGTTACAAAGCTCATCTTAGATAACCTGACCATACACCATGAATCTTCTTGTACTGGAAGAGACTGTTTCCAATTACCTTACACATATCACATCATCTTTCACACTTTCATTAACTCACAACCTTTATAGGCAATAACCTTATGATGCAAAGATAGATGAGCATTTGAATCAACGCATTCCTGGAGCCACTGTCAAACCTTGCATTGACCTCTAAGAATCCTTTAAGAAACAATGTGTTATACTCTTCCTTACTATGCACAAATCTTATGACAAGGTAACATCAATATGAGATTTCTCAACTTTATAACATTTGTAGATACTCATTTTTCCCTACTTTGAGCATGAATCAGAAGTATAACCTCTATTACACAATACATCTTCTTGTAGTAGCAATACATTCTTGTCTCAACACCATGATAGACCACATAATGACATATAGAAACAATGTGTTATACTCTTCCTTACTATGCACAAATCTTATGACAAGGTAACATCAATATGAGATTTCTCAACTTTATAACATTTGTAGATACTCATTTTTCCCAACTTTGAGCATGAATCAGAAGTATAACCTCTATTACACAATACATCTTCTTGTAGTAGCAATACATTCTTGTCTCAACACCATGATAGACCACATAATGACATATAACATGACATTTGGGTCTTGACAGACCTTGAGCTTTTCTCAAAGATGTGAAAACATTTCTTAAGGCATAAAACAAGGTCCTCTTAATATGTCACCTTTTAGAACTACAAGACATTGATGAATCAACACCTTGACATGGTCTTATACCACTTTTAGAGAATTATAAATCTCCTTGATGAAATTCTTTCACTTTGTACATCATGAAGCACTGATAATTTTCATCACCAACTAGGACTGAGTCAGCTTGAAGCACTGACAGAGTAACTTGCACTTGACACTCCAATATTCAATTCATGAATTCCTTAACAAGGATGAGCTTTACCAACTAGATAACAGGACAGATTGCTAGACCTTAGCATCATTGACTTGGATATCTTTATTTTAGACTGATAAAGGTCATTCATAAAATCCAAACACACTTTGAAGTCCTCAACACGTTGAAAAATCATAGTACAACACAGATTCTTAACCTATCCACCTTTTACCAACTATAGACCTTAAGTCTACTTTCATAGACAGTATAACCCCACAGATACAATTAAAGTCCCACGACATAATTTTCAAGATAATTAAAGTCCCACAAGATATTTAGGCACTAAATTTTACATTATAAACATTAAATTGATCATCGTCTTTCATCATCATCTATCATTGATTATCAATTGTCATCATTCATCATCTACGTCCACATACTATTCATGACAATGCAAGTAAACAAGAAACATACATATAATTCATGATAATCACCATCTAATCACCATATAATTAAATTCAAATAGCATAGTACAAACTCAATAGTTGAAGTTTTCAAATTCAATATTTAAAGTTTAGTCAATAATAAAAGTTTCTAATTTTCAAAACCCTCTTTTTCTTTAGAAAATTCTGCTCTGCTCTCTTCCCCAACGGCTTCTTCCACTCTGGCTGCACCTCTTTCCCCAACACCAGAAATAACCCCTGAACTTATAAGATCTTCTGCAGCACTGTCCAGATTTTTTATAATTCTTTCTTCTTGATTTGTTGCATCTCCATGCGACAGCAAATTTGGATCAGCAGCTGCTTTGGCTTTGAACAAGATGTCAGGGTCGAGACCATGCTCTTTAATTCTCCGCTTTAGTGTATTGTTTTGTTTGTTAACCAAAACAATATTTTGCTTCAAATTTTTTGATGCGGATAAGCTGTTCTTTGCTGTTTCCAAGTGAACTTGCAAAACCTTCGCCTGACTCTTCAAATTTTCATATTTCAACTGCACAAAAAGAGTAACGTCAATTCAAAATATTAATGTAAATTCAAAATTTCAAATTAACAAAAATGATTGTTAGAATGTAATAGTACTTACAACCGCTCTATCTCTTTCGGCATTTGCGATTGATACCAAATCCTTGTCCTTTGACCATTTGTTAAAATATGCCTGGGCCTCGGCACTAATATTTTCCAATTTGTTTAGTGCCTTATCTAAAATGCCATCTTTATAGTCGTTGTTAAACGTGACAGTCCCACATCTTACTTGGGTAAGTAAGGAATCCATCTTCGCAGGTTGATTCTGGACTGCAGCGTATAAACTATCCCGTTGCCAATAATTTTCATAACGACTAATAATCTCATTGATAAGAACTTTAGCCCTTCTCTCCCATTCTATAAGCTGTTGGATTTGAGGAATAATAAACTCACTGACATGGGATTGACAATCATTACCAATTAAGTTCTCCAAAGGAAAAGGTGGAAACTCTTCACTATCTGAATCTGATGCAGACGATCTTGCTGGAGAAGTGTGGGGGCTTTCACCATGACCAAGATCAACTGCTCCTTGTTTCTGTCTTTGGGTGGGCTGATCCTGTTTTTGAAAAAATAAATCAAGATTTAGATAAATAAATTTAAATCAGAATGTAATTAAAAATTGTAAAGCATATTAAAATTGAAATTTGAAGTATACCTGCTGGCCTTGAATCATCTCGCGGGTATCGAAAAAACCAGTTGGGTCATTGCTATCAATGCCCAAATAATCTTCATCTAAATTTATATTGTTCAAAACAGATATGCCCGTTGCGCTGGGCAAGCCACCAAGTGAGAGAGTTGGAATTCGAAACGAGGAGTCAAGGTTTAGTGTCCCACTAGGGGCCGGAGCAAAACTCATGCGTTTACCAATGTTCTTTTTCACTGTTCCTCTGGTTGGCATTTTAAAAATTAATGGTTGAGTGGGTGTCGGTGCTGTGGTTTGATCATGACTGACATGTGCTGAAAAGTACAAGAAAAAATGAAAAATATTAAAACAATTCATAAAGTCAAAACTATGAAATTAAACGTTCTATAGAAAAGTTGTACCTTGTTGTCGATGGGGTTGTTTTTTTCGGTGCTACGGGTGGCCTTGTAGGAGTTGTACTCAGTGGCTGTTCAGAAGATATCAATGCATGCGACTGTACGGAGTGAGTTGGGGAAGAAGGTTCCATAGTCACTGCTATTCATCAATATTAAATGTTGTCAATTCATTTTGCTAAAATTTAAATTGAAAAATAAATCTGCAACTTTGGAATTTGTAATTAATATATGAGAATGTATTACTTCTCTGGCGTTTAACGAGTTCAAACTGTTGAGGGTTTGGAGAGCAGTGAGCTTCCATTTCAGATTGGGGAGTCCCCCGAAGCCTCCGCGTGTAGTTGGCCTCTTCCTCTCGACATCTTTTTTTTTTTGGGAATTTCTTCAAGATATCTTCTCTGCAAAACATTAAAATTTAAGTTTTAATAACTGTGCACTGTAATGAAGAAAATTGTAATACAATTACAAACTAAATAGTTTATACCTGTTGTTCTGCAAATGGAATTTGAGAATTTCTTCAAAGCCTCATGAGAGGAAGTAGGAATTTCTTTAGCTTTTAAATTTAAAAGTTCCTCATAGTAGAAGCCGAGGAGATAGTTTGTTGAATAAATGAAAGGTTTTTCTGAGATTTTTGAATTTGATATGTCAGCTCTTATTTTTTTGGATAGAAATGTGCACCAATCGAATTTTTGTTTTGAGATAGTGGCACAAATGTATGCAATGGCCCAATTTGGTATATCTGTTTGGCGACCCTGCATAACAATTCTGGCTTGAAAAAAATGCAATAAGTGCAGCAAGAAAGTGGTGTGCAATTGATTGTGTATCTACACCACGCCTGGATTTATTGACATGGGCTACAAATGCGAAACAGTGAAAATTACTATAAATTTATAACAGCAAATTGTATCAGAATAAAAAACAGAATAAAAAATTTGAATTAAAACGAATTATACTTACAATCAACATGGAAACCGTACTTTGATTTGAGAAATTTCTTGTTTTCTTCCACGAGTGTTGCCTTGGTTGTAACAGTTGGTAAATTTCTGATAGGAAGGCCCGTAAACCGATGTATGTCATTTAGTTCAATAGTGAATTGGAACATTTGGCCATCGTTCAGAGTCACATAAAATATACCGTCCTCTGAATTGTAGCATGACAGAAGGTAATTCAAAATATCCAGATCTGTTTCGAAATGGGGCATATTAACGAGCCCTGTAAATCCACACTCTTCCATTATAGCTTGATATTCTGAAGACATCTTTAAAGCCGTATGGATGTGAGGGCATAAGGGATTCCTGTAGGTTATCTTGGAAATCGATTGACTTGGATTCTCTTCATTTTCTTGCTGAACTTGCAATTGAGAAGCATGTGAAGTCGACATTATAGCTGTAATTGCGTCTTTGTTAAAGATTTACACCTACAAAAATTCAAGAACGGGGAAAACAAAAACGAGAAAATGAGCGGCATAAGGGTATTTATAACCTAAATAGGGTGTCACTGTCCCCTATTGATGTGCGTCATTTGCTTCAAATGACGCGCGTCAATAGGAAGCAGTGTCGTGCGTCAAGAGAAGGCTGTGTCGCGCGTCATTTGTTTATAGTGTCGCGCGTCATTTGATTACAATGTCGCACGTCATTTGATTACAGTGTCACGTGTCAATAGAAGACAATGTCACACGTCATTTGTTTACAGTGTCGCACGTCAATAGAGGACAATGTCGCACGTCAATAGAGAACAATGTCGCGCGTCAATAGAGGACAATGTCGCGCGTCAATAGAGGACAATGTCATTCGTCAATAGGGGAAAATGTCGCACGTCAATAGATGACAATGTCGCTCGTCAATAGAGGACAATGTCGTGCGTCAATAGAGGACAATGTCGCGCGTCATTTTGTGACTGTGTCACGCGTCAATAGAGAACTATGTCACGCGTCAATAGAATCAACTGACGCGCGTCATTATGATCTAGTGTCGCTCCAGCGTCGCACGTCATCAGGGGCTATTGTTGCGCCAATGACGTGTGTCATTACTGATTTCTGTTATCGCACGTCACTGATGGAGCCTTGAAAAACCAGGTGAAAATTTTGTTTTTGAATACTGTCAAATTCGCCTTTCGCTGAAACTGGTTACGGGGATATTCGCCAGGTATTTTCCACCTTCAATTTTATAGGGGTGTCTTAAAATGAACCCTAAAAATATTATAGTGCTCTCATTATTAATAAGTGCATATATTGTAATATTATTAATATGAGTTACATTGTAACTCATTATTAATAATATAGGTTTGTTATATTGGTTCAACAACATATTTTTGTTATACCCGTAATGATATTAACAGGTTGTTTGGTTGTGTGATTTCCTAGTTTGTAGGAGGTCAGTTTTATATTTCCATGGCTATTTATTAGCCTTAGTATTGATTGTATTTATGCTTAACAGAATATGATCCATGCTGAATAGAATATATTTCTATAAATTTGTTTGCGTAATTTATTTATATTCTACAGTGAACTTACTGTCAAGTGACGCACTACATCTCAAACCCCGTGTAGTTCTAGTTTGTGTGTGTGTGTGTAGAAATAGTGCCTTAGGATTCCCTTGTGCAAGTTACACAATGATAGCGGGCTAGATATAGAATGTAGCAATGTATAGAATGTGTGGATAGACTAGAATATACTTCCCCTCCTATGCAATGTATACAAAATTGATGCAACACTTTTCCCTTCTATGAGTTTTAAATGGAATCCTTTGAAGTGCTTTAATGCCTTTGATTGCAATCTTAGGTGGTAATAGTAATGCTTAGTGTTTGTTCCTTTTTTGAGAAGTAACTAAGTATAGATATGATTCCCTTGTTTGAATTTCATAATTGACAACTAGAAGGTTGACCCATAAGTGAAAAATATGCCAAAAAGATATAAGAGACCCAAAAATAGTGAGTAAAGGTAAGAAGGGTCAGAGGCACGTAGTATGGATAGAAGTGCTTGGTCACTAGTGTCCTACGTGGTGCCAGTGCCTGAGGCCATAAAATATAAATCAATCAAGTTCCATAAGATAGGGTGTGTAAGACTAAAGAGAAAGCAAGAGACAAAGAAAAGTGGCCAAATATAGTTGTCGACCACTAGTTTTATTGTTTAGGAGTCGTATATACATTAATATGGTTTAAGACCTAGAAATGTACCCACGTACGTTATTTTGTGTCTAAAAATACAATCATTATCTCTGGTTGATATTCTACCCTCAAATTCTATTCTACCATTCTCAAAGCAATGGGATTAATCATACTATTGCATACATTGATTGAAGGGGTCTTGGGCACATGTTCTCTTTTCTTTATAAACTCTGTTGGTACCCAAATTGATTCTCCCTCAAAAGCTGAGCAACATCACAGGTTTGACAAGAAGCTTAGAGACAATTAGATCATGTTGTATGTCATTTTGTAATCGAGGAAGAGATGCAACTTCCGCTTTGTCACTCAGATGTGGAGGAATGGATAACACCCTTAAGAGGATTTGATATATCCTCACTACTTTATGGTTGTGCCTTTCGACCAGGGTGAGAGGAACCTTTTGTAGCCTATTTTTGTGGAGGAGATGGAGATATCCTTCCTTGTGAAGTTATTGATAAGACCTTGGAGAAATTATGATCAATACAACAAAACCTAACTCTCGCGAGTTGTCACTCTAGATAGTGGAGATATTTTCTAGGCAAGGTTCAAGTTACTAAAGAAATTTGGAATCCTGATTATTTCTACATGTTTTGGTAATATAAATTATGCATTTTTACATACACAGGACAAATAGGGGTAGTATGGGTAGGATTGGTTGTTTTTTTTAATGAATTTTGGTAGGAGGTGAGGCAGAATGAACTTGATTTGCTAGATCTCTGAGAAATATTACAAAAATGGAAAGCTTAGACAATAGAATGCTTCAAGATAGCTAAAATGTTCCTTTAACCAGAATATGTGCTTCAATGGAGGCCCAGATCAGCTCGTTTTCACATAAAATTTAAGAATCCAAAATGAGGACTCAAGCTAGAAGAAAATTAATTAAAGCATGATCATACAAGGTAGAATGTAATCATGAGAAAGGAAAGTTGCTCAAAGGCTAAGACAACATGAAGCTTTTATTCATGCTAGGAGAAATTGTGATTTTAGGAATTTGAAAAATTCACCATCAAATGAAAGCTATTTGATAGAATGGTATGGGTGGATAAAAGCCACAAAACTACCAAATAGTGATAAGATCTCAAGGAGTGAGTATCATCATGATGATGAACTTGAAAAGGTTATGATAGCACCAAGAAGTCCATGGAATAACTAGTTGAAGACACATCCAAGTAATGAAGTAGATAATGAAGGTTTCCCAAATGATGAGTATGTAATTAAATCACTCCATGAACCCAAGAAGTACTCAGGGGAAATGAAAGGTTCTAGAACAATTTCAGAGCTAATGTCAATGGAATGATGCTATTTTTGCAATCACCTTGACATGAATCAAATTTAATGGAAAATAAGAGAATGGAAGATGGTCTATCCGAAAACTAATGTGCAACAAGGAAATAATTTAGAGTGGATGGATGATGAAAATAGAGATGTGAAATTAGTTCACATGTTTTAAAAGAGCAAGGAGATACAAGGTAATGGCATTTCAATTGTTTTTTATTAATATATTGATGACAGACAGTTGATTTGTCCCCCCATGAGGCAAAAACATTCAAGGGGATAAATGTCTTGTTATGAGCTCGATGAAAGGAATTATGGCCCAGAATTTTGATACATGTACATGAATGATATGAATGAGTTCAGTGTTGAGGTAAATCTAGTTGCAAATGATCTCAGAATTCAACTGTGTAATCCATCTGGTAGGATTATTCTCCCTCCTATTGAGCTCAACCACTTCCACCCCTGATGATTTCAATTATCTAGTATGAGGAAGAGGCAAAACAAGGGAGAGAAAGAAATGAAAATGACCAGGTTGAACATGGTCAATGAAAAAAAATAATGGTAAATGAAGAATATGAAAACTTCCTAACCAATCATTTAAGAGGATTCATGGCCTAAAATTTTTACTTCTAATTTTTCTTTTGATGTTGTACGAATATAGGTTTGGAAGAAATCATGAAGACTTGCATCTCTAGGAGCTTTTTACTAAAAATGAGGGGAAAATTAGATACAGATGTATAGCTCATAATGCAGAAGAACAAGAATATTTTGAATTTGGACCATACACGTGGAAGATCTAATTTAAAGATGGAAGTCATGGAGTTCCTTTTTATCTTTTACAACCTGAGAAAAATATGAGGAAGAATTCTAATTTTTCTCCACCCCTCCACCTTTGAAGAGATGAGAGCCAGAGAGAAACAAGCAAATGAAGGATAAAAGCAGATAAGGTGGCTTCAAATACTAGCACTTGGAAACAAGGACTTAGGACCTAGGGTAAAAATTTCCAAATTTCCTCTGTAAGTCCGCACCTCCGTTGTTGACCCTATCCATTATAATTTGAATGGATTTCAAATCCTTCGTCTAGCTGGTGCGGGCTAGTATGATGATTTTAACCCTCATGATAGAGCATGTAGGCTCATAAATCCAAGTTGTGCACGATGAACTGCTTCCCCACCCTTCTAACTATGCAAACATACACTAAGCAGATCAATCTAGTTGCATCCCTGGGATGGTTTCCAAATTTTGAGACCCTGATATGAATGCAAGCTGATTGCGTGTTGTAGCCTAGTACAATTTGTTAAAAGGTGAAAGCTGTCATTAGTCTGCTATATGGATATGAGTTGTCCCATAGGTCACTATGGGGTATGAGAAGTGAATTTTTCCAAGGTTTGTGTACCTTACCTCAGGGACGTCAGGGATATGAAATCCCAACAGGCTCCTTGCGCTGACACGTGTCCTCTCAAAAATTGACTAACTCCTGAACTGCCTTTGAGAGGGCAACTTGGGGTAGTGATAAATTGATCGCCCAATGGAATTTCTTGGTGAAATTTTATATGATCCTGACTAGAAATGGAATTTTGAATCCAATGGTTGAGGTAGTTGACGTCTTGAGTTGTAGCCATAGGATTGCTAAGAAAATAGATGTGTGATGTAAGACTCCATTATTAAACACTATATAATACTGATTTTATGCACCTATGAGTTGTGAATTACATTAGGTATCCTTCATCATTTCATGTGTTTTGGAATGGGTTGTATTGTAATAATATATGATACATATTACTTCTATAATCCATCTCTTAGCTCTCATGTTTTATATCTTCTTACAGAAGCCCAATAGTTGTTTTGGTATGTGCACTGACTAGGCATGTGAACCCTAATTCTGGTGAAACTACCTTAAATTCTCTGAGACCTTCCAAAATATTCCTAAACCATCTCCATGATGTCCTAATACCTTTGGATCACCTCCAAACCCACTTAGGATCTTATGCTCTGCTGCGTGAGGTTTCTCGAGCTCTAGGAAGGCCAGTGATAACCCTTCCCACAACTGTTTGTAGCTTTGCAAATGAAATTTCCTAAATCACCTAGGGGGAATGAATGAAATTTACTAAATCATCTAGGGGGATGAGATAACATTAATTGGAAGGTGACTTGAATTGATTGGATAGACCTGGGGTGTCTTGGAATGATAGGACTTGAAAAAATTAAAACTGGGGTATAATTATCATGCTCAGGGATTGTCAATTTCTTTGTTGCACATTTACACGACAAAAAGAGGACCAACTACAAAAAATATGCTTTACATGGGGGGAAAGGAATTTTCTTGGTATAAACCAAGGCACAAGCAAACAAGCGTCTTACTACGAACAATCATGCATGTAGACGACAAGTATAAGCTACACAGACAATGTAGAAGTAAATAATCAAAATGATAATGTAAACAACCAAGAAGACAATCATAGAACTTGAAAAAAGGGTTGTAAACATGGGACATCAATCACAATGTCACAAGACACTCAAGGCCATAATTACCACATACAAAAAACAAGTGTGCACACTAAATAAAGGGAAAGGCCCACATACAAAAGAAAACAATAGAAAATCAGTAGTAAACAAACAAACAGATAGTCATGGAAGAAAGTAATCCTATAAAAAAAATCTACACATGTTAGAAAAATAACCCATATGTCAATAATGTGTATAACCAAGTAATGAAAAGTGCTAAGTACAAAATGAAACAATAACACTAATAAGAGACAAATGCGGATGCCCTTGTTATCACCAAATTACAACACCCCCTAAATGTCTTGGTTGTGGATGGGGCATTCAATGTAATTTTTGTAACATTGAGCTATCCTAAAGTGTGGGACTTTGAAAATGGGATAGCTCTCCAGAGAAAGATGGTTCTCACTCCTAAAATTACCTGCCAAAAACTACTCCTAATGCAGGAAAAATTACCTAATCCTATTCTAACCTTCCAAGGAGACATGGAGAGATATTGCATGAAAATAAACCTACAGTAAGAGTGGTGACACAACAAGAAAAGGAGGTTGCTAATCACTATCCAACTGCCTGAAATGGAGAATTTAGATGAACAATGGAGAGGGTGACCCAGATGCACCACAGACCAAAGGTAGATTCACATAGAACACCATTTTTTTCCAATCAAACACAACTCCTAAAAACCTACAATAACATCAAGAATATGCACAATATACAATGTAATGAAGAGAGGCAATTAGAGACAACAAATCATGCACAGGATGGACAAAAGCATCACAAACAAAGTCTATTAGTCCATTAAGAGTTTGCACAGTACAACATTAGTGGGAAAGAGGAAAACAAATGCCATTATAGAGCTTGGAAAGGAAGTTTAAAGCTCCACATTCAACCCAGTAGAGAAGCAAGAGAGAGGGGGAAGAAAGTAAAAATGACTAACTCCCTCTACAAATGAGCCCCATGTTACAATTTATAGAATTAGAAAGACAGAGAGAAGTGTAATCCTGAATTTTACTTTCTAATCACTTGAGAGTGATCATAAATGAGGGTAGATGATGATATCTGACTTGCCAAATCTTTCCCATGCTGATTTACAAATTGCACGACAAGAAACTAGCTTCTCGTTCTCTTTTAATGCTCACTAAACCACCTGATAACTGCCAAACTAAATTGGGCTCATTTTTCTGTGAAATTATCCATCAAATATTCATCAATTGTGGAATTTTTTATTCTCTGTGTAAAGGTCTCGGAACCACAATTTCAGCAAGACTAATTTTTTGCAATTTTTTTTTAGAAATGCTCAAGTTATGAGCTTTTGAGTGACTGTAGCTATTTTGAGTCTCCAGGTTTGCTTTCACTCCATGAGAATTTGAATTAATTCCGGGTAGTTGGAAATAACATTTTAAAATCTTTCTCTTCTTCACATAATGTTTTGATATCCTTTAAATATTTGGGACATTAAAATTGGTAGACCCATTTGATCTCCATCGTTTCCATATATTATGAGGGGGGGTGATTTCTTTTAATGTTTTATATGTCTGTCAGCTTGACTGAGTTGGCTCCTTTCTTACATTGCTGACTATTATCCAAAATGAGCCCCTACTTATTTTGGCTAACTTGCCTTCATTCTTTCCTTCCTTGTGCTTCAACTTCAATTTTTACACATTGCAAGCACTCAAAATTTTCTTAAAATGGCTTCATCAAATAAGATTTTTCTTCCCCTTTCCAGAAAGGTAAAGAAGTCCTCCTAACTCCTTTTTTTTTTGAGTTATGGCTCGGCGGAGTTTAGAGGGGAAATTTTCCTAAGGCAGGCCTGCAGCTAATGAAATGATGCCACATGTCAAGGCAGAGTGGCGGGCATCGGGGGGACTTCTAGTTTTTTGGCGTTTGGTCAAAAAAGTGCAAAGGAAAATTTTGGCCTGCAGGCATGAATAAGGGAGGAAATGGACTCAAGGGGCGCGGAGAGAAATTCGACACATAGCCTTTTGGCTAAAAACTCAAAAGTCAAAATTTCCCCCGCAAGCATGCAAAGGAGAAAATGGAGAAAAATTGATTAAGGCCTGTGGATTAATCAGAAGATGCCATGTGTCTCAGAGTGGTGGAGCCGCGGAGTTTTTTGGGAAAATTTTCCCAAATTTAAAAAAGAGGAAAAAGTTCAAGTTTTGGCCCGCCGACCCAAACTTTGCCCTACTTTTGCCATTTTTCGCCCAAATCTTCAGAGGGCCATATCTTTCGATCTAGTGGTCAAAATTCATCAAATTTGGTACCATTGGAAAGCTATTGAAATAATCTACATGATGGACACTTCAATTTTAAATTTTGATGGATTTTTGTGGAAGAAAATCAAGGAAAAAGTCTCTGGCATGAAAAAAATGTAGAAATAATTCCCAACCACCAAAATTAATGAAGTATGGGCATCTTTCTTTCTTTGCAAAGTAATGTACTTTGGCGTATGGGTTTGTCCATGAAGCCCATAACTTTGTAGGTGAGATTGAAGGGATTTGATTGGTGGTTGAGCTCATAAATCTCTGGAATGTGTTTTTTGCTTTTTCCTCTGTTCTGTTTTTGATAAAAAGCTAGTTTGGTTCATTTGTAAAAATTTGTTCATTCTTCTTCTCTGCCTCTCCCTTATTTTCTTCCCTAGGGTCAAAAATGGAGATTGAACATCCTCCCCTGCTCTGTAATGGCATTTTTTCCTCTTACCCATGAAATGATGCACTGTGTAAATTCTGAGCAATAAAAAACATGTTTTTGTGATGCATTTGTCCATCCTTGGGTCGTTTTCTTTGTTGTTTTCCTTACCTCTTTTTATCACAGGGTATTTGTGCATGTTTGGATGTTCATTACAGATTTTGGAGCTATGTTCATGGAGTTTTGGAACATTTTCTATGTGAAATCCATCTTTGGTCTATGATGCACTTGTCCATCCTCTCCATTGCTCACCTCTTCTTGTTCCATGGCAGTTTTGATAGATAATCAACACTTTCCTTCTCGGGTGTATCACTGTTTTAGTGTAGGCTCTGTTTTTCCTTGTTTTCTTCCTCTCCTTATCTCCTTGGAAGTTAGATTATGTTAGATTAGCTTTCCTACACTAGAATAGCTTGTGGTAGGTAGTTTAGGAAGAGGAACCAACCTTCTCTGGAGAGCTTTCCCAATTTGCAAAGGTCCCACACTTTGGGAAAGCTCAATGTTGTGCAATCACACCAAATGACTTTGCCTTAGAAAAGTATATCCATAACTCATTTGGGGGTGCTATGAATTTACACTAACACTGACCTCTCCTTTCAATGTGTTGATATGTCCCTTATCTCACTAAGCCTTTTCCCCTTCATGTTCACATTGGTAATTTTATTTAAGATGATCGCTTCCAAGCCTCCACCTTGGCACTACATGGAGCCTCTTTTGGTTTGCATCAAGCCCTCTACTAACTAACACTGTCGACCTCCCATGATAACTCATTACCTCCTCATCAGACTCGGAACCCATGTTAATGTATTGTGGGTTGACCACTTATACAGAGAACACGTCTCTATGAGGCCTATGTCGCTCATTCTTCCCAACTCTGCGTCGCATGATTTGGGATCTCTGTACACCCTGTGTTGACCCAGCCACTTGGTTCATTGACTTACGCCATACCCGCAATGTATGGGAGTCAGGTATTTTGGGTTATCATGTACCACGAGGCTGAACATGTGCATGGGCCACCTAGGCCTTCGAATTCTGAAATCCCCAATTTTTTTGCTGCAAAGAATTTTTCTTTTCTACGCATGTGCAGCCCAAACTAATTCGGCCCTCTGAGAGAATTCCACCCAGCTCGGCTACAAGGGACTACTCCTAAACCTGAGTGCCCATCTTTCCAAGTTGTCTTGGTGAACCAACTCACTTCTCCCTTCCATTTA
This sequence comes from Taxus chinensis, assembly GCA_019776745.2. Taxonomy (NCBI): domain Eukaryota; kingdom Viridiplantae; phylum Streptophyta; class Pinopsida; order Cupressales; family Taxaceae; genus Taxus; species Taxus chinensis. Next base: position 252,276,909 of record CM034148.1, on the reverse strand, counting down.
GTGCCAAGTGAGACGGTTGAGCCACTGTGTCCAACTTAGCTCACCATTTCTTTAACCTCTGCGAACTCGACGAAGATATCGTAGAAAAATGTAACTCGACCCTCAAAATAAGTTTCATATAGAGCTCAACGCTCATTGATAATAAATGCTTAGCCACACTGTATCAAGATGGCTTAATCTTGCAACTCAATGTCTTTTCCCTACCATTCGACTTGTCAAGCCTGACTTAAACTCGATATGCCCAAATTTGAATGGCTCAGCACTCCACATCAAACTCACCAGTGAATTTATTTGGAATTGTCTTTCCAACCATGATCTTGGTTCCATGTAACTAAGTATCATTCCATACAATCAATCATGTTACTCCTGAAAATTCCCCGATCATGATACATTCACCTTTTCCTGAGGTACCGTGCCTTGTTCATTTGGCTCAACATGCCAATCCACATAAAGGCTTGGCCCAAACTATCTTAACGTGTCTGCCATAACTTCCCATAATGAGTTCTCTAGAATTACATGCATGTGGAACCAACTTGGAAGCCTCATATTTGATTAGAACGACTCACTCTACCATGTAATGCAATTAAGGGCTCGACATAGCTCGATCCTTCCATGTTGACTTGTCTCATTACCCACAGCTAACTCAACCCTTCTGCATTATATATCCTGACCTTATTTACTATGGATTGCCTCACTCAACATTTGAACTTGATGCCTTTCAACATTGCATAGATTGGTCTTCATTTGAACAACTCATCCTAATATTGTAGAGCTCGGTCTTCTATAGAAATATCTCAGTGCACATTATAATAGCTCGGTTGAAAAGAGACATCTCAACCACAAAAATAGCTTGGTTTGTATTTCTTGAGCTCAACATATTTGCAAAGTAACCCCAACAACTCACTGAGCTCCCACTTCTTTAAAGCATCTTGGTCTAGAGCTCATTTACATTGTAGTGCTAGCATCTTTTTCTATGAATACAAGGCATTTCTTGAAACGTCTTCAACTCTTCCCACCATATTTTTCCACCTCACTCATTTTTACTTGCCAGGTTGGTCCCATTGTCAGTTAATCCTTCTTCGGGACTCTTTATAAACCCTCTAAACACTAAGAGCTACTTGTATGTCATAAATTGGCATCCCTCATTGTTCATTTTCATCGAGAGGTGAAAATCGATAACACCCAATAACCATTGTAGCAGTGGTAGAAGGTGAGCATCCATGCTACGTGTAAGAGACTTATATCTATGATCACAACTAGAGAAAGGATTGAACACACATGTTTGTATGGTAAAGATAACGACATACAAGAGATCTATCTAGCATGTTAAATAAAGAGAACATATATAAGAAAATGTAAACAAGAGTAAAAGAAACCAAGATATGAAACATGTTGTGGATGGATGGAGTGGAATGCAAGATGGATGAAAGGAGAAGCATGCCCCCCAAGTGAATGGAGTTGTATGTAATGAGGTTCATTTTCCCCCCCTCATCAGTCAAGAATGAACCAAAAACGAGAGTACATCATGGGAAATGGTTGAAGTGTGTGTTGTTTCTAGCGTGCTGTGATGGGTGTGTATGTGTGTTGATGATATGCGACCTAGTGATGAAGTGTGTAGGTGACCCTATAGTTAAAGTGTATATAACGACAAGATAATCAAAGGAGTGATGATGTAGCCTAAATCATATATCACTACAATATAAATAGAGGGATTTGTGATGTATCTTAAAGGGTATACCATGACAAGATAAAGGAATGGGTGACCATTTATCTTATAATGTATGTCACTAATCTAGAAATTTCACACGATAAAAGGTTGAATGATTATCGTGTGAGTAGGATAAGGTCCATTTTATTTGTAAACCTTCGACAGTCAAGTATGGACTAGGGAACTAAAGTGCATCATAGGGTAGTGAGTGCGGCATGTGTGAGGAGACATAGTATATACGATGATGATAGACGATCATGTAGAGTGTGTGATATGTGATATATAATATGCAGTGCGAGATGTTAGATAGTTTAATAGTGTGAATATACATGTTATGTGATATGTAGGATGAGTAGTATGTAATGTGATATGCATGGAAAATAAGATTTTGATGCATATGTGATAAATATTAATATGATGTATGATGTATAGATGCACCAATGTTGAAATGATGTAGACTAAATGTAGAGTGTATGATGTAAGATGTATGAAGATGCGCAATGTGTAGTATCTATTGTGTAGTGTGTGGGGTTCATGTGTAGTATACCGTCAATATTCAAGTGTGAACCGAATCACAAGAGTGTGTCATCAGGCAATGATGACACTAAGGCATGTGATGGTTATGAATATACGAAGAGAGTGATATGTGATAGTGGAAAGATGAGAGATGCGTTGATGTTAATATGAGGTGAGGGGGATATGTGTGAATGTTATGCCCCCAAATACATGAAATAGCCAATGACAGTGAAGAACAAAGGTCCTCCATCTGATGAATGTGTTGACAAAAACATGTGACCATGTTATAGTAGTAGTGGTATAGTAGATAAACGTTGTGTAAGTGAATGAATTTTTTGTGCATGCGAGGGATGGATATATGATGAATTTTGCGACATAACAAAATGTGGAGATGATGGAGATATGCATGAAGCTGAGCGTGAAGGTGATGGACACCCTCGTGGAAAAAACCGATGTGGCGACCTACATCGAGATGCAGTAACTATCCTATGAATGGGCCGATGCCTATGCGTAGGACTAGTGGAGTGGTGAGGTCGTGTAGATAATGTGAAATTAGATGAAATAGGAGTATATTGCGCTTTGAGTAACATAGAGTGTGGTGTGAAATATGAAGTAGATGATATGTTAATTAATTTGTGTGGACATGATGACCATGGGTTAGATGGAGGGATCCCCTCAATAGAGATAACATGATTATTGTGAATAAATTTGAGCCGTAAGTGATTCATAGAGATGATAGATTGAGACCTATGAATCTAATTGAGACCGAGTAGCATGTCACAACTGTCGAATGTGTTTCCAAAAAGAAAAGACACCACTATAGTAAGAGGACCAACCGTAATGTGTAGTTTGATAACACTATATGTTTTATTCATAGGGTATTCAATTTATAATAAAGGGTACCTGATAGCAGTAAGGAGTGGAATAAAACATGCACTAGTGGGCCATGATGGGTCAAATTTAGTGTTATTGATGGAAACTGAACCAATATATGCATTGATGTGTAAGTGGTTGGATGTGAAATTCACATGATAATCATGGGTGGAAAAGTAGATGACCGATGGAGAAGTGTCAATATGTGTAACTAAACAGTCAAGATCCCCTGATGCAAGAAGAGGCATTGCGTGATATGCATGATTAGTAAAAGATTCATATGCTTTCTTGTCACTTTGTTGGGGCTAGTTATTAAAGGGTCTGAGTTTATGTTTGTTAATGTTTGGTGCATAGTTTGTAGGCTCCAGAAAATCAAGTTTGTTGTTATCAATAAGATCTTCGATGATTGTGTGAAGTTTGAAACATCGATTAGTAGAATTTCCCACAAATATATGATAATAAAATCGGATGTTATCATTGTAATTCCTACATTTTAGTTGTGATACGTCTAATTCGAGTGGTGGAGGAAGCATGATAAGATTTCTCTCAACAATTTTTTGTAATATGAGATGTGGGGCCATAGGGAATTTAGTAAACGCATGCCTAGAAGGTGATGACTGAACCTCTTTAGTAGTACTGATTGCATTGACAATAATTTTGGTGTCGGTTGGTTTAGTTGTAGATGGCTTGAATGGTGTCTTGTTTGGAAAAAAAATAGAAGAAGAGGCTTGCTCCTAATATTTAAGCTTTATGATGGATAAAAGTTTGGTTTCATGAAGCTTAAGAGTATGAAAAATTTGGTCAAATGAAGAAGAGGCCTCAAAGAGAATACTCTCTTGAAGCAGTGGTAAAAGAATCTGAATGAATAAATCCTAAAGCTTAGAGTCCATGAGCACATTTGACATCTTAGCTAGATTGTTTTTGTATCTAAAAACGTAATAGGAGAAGTGTTCATTATATCCTTATTTAAGTTGTGCTAATTGAGCATAAGAGATCTTGAATCCAATATTGATAGAAAAATGAGTAAGGAAAGCATCAGATAGATGTGTGAATGAAGTTATCAAATGAACAGGAATGTCATAAAAATAATACATCACATACCATGGAGATTACGTGGAAACTTTTTAGCCAAAATAATATGATCATCAACAAAATCAAGGCAAGCGACATTAAATTCTCTAAGATGTTCCTCTAGGTCACCATGGCCATTGAAAATGGTAATCTTATGGTTGAAAAAAATAGGAGGAAGCAGATAAGTAGAGACGTTGGGTTTTAATGGAGTATGTAATAACAAGGTGGAATTTAAAGATGGAGATGCATGAGAAGTATCTTGTTGCAACTTACGAATTTGTGCTTGAAGGCCCTGATAAAGAGAATTTAAGTCTTGCATACCAAAGGATGAAACCTACCTTGTATGAAAAACTAAAGGTGTGGTGAAGTGATTGGTAGGATTATTAACAGAAATGAGAACAATAGAAATAGGCGGGAGATTAAAAGCAAGAAATTGAGTGGCAGTAAAATTTGGTATGGCTGTGGAAGCAGTGAGCTCTGCCAGTTTAGTAGCTTCCTCATGAAAAACATGTAAAAGTAAGTCTAGATCTTGGGGATGTTCAACAATTTGATCATTAATGGCCTTAAGATGTGCTTTAGTAAAATCATCATGAGATTTATCCATGGTGAGAGAATAATAAACCCTAGACAAAAGGTGGATTCGAAGGACAGGTTCACCAAAATGATTAAACTAAAATGTAAATAAGTGATCTATTCTAGATTAATATGATGTTATGCAAATAAATAAATAACATCTAAATAAATCAGGTAAATGACCCAAACAACTAAGTAAATGAAATGTAAAACCCTAATGTGCAAGGAGATTTAGAAAGAGCTTAGCTGATTCAGAGATGCTTCTAGAATGTGTCTTAGAATAGATTGGTTAAACAAAATGTAGGATAGACCACACAGGGGCTCGTGAAAGGTTAGATCTTAGAAATATGAGCATACTGGGGCACCTGGAGAAGAATGGGGGTGCCTAGGATGCCCTAGTATGAGATTTAGGCACCCTAGCATATGAAAGAGGTCTATAAACCAAACTTGCAAGGTGACTAGATGATCTGAGGCCTTTGCTTCCTATTGCATGAATTTTTTTGCACTATGTTGGATGTCGCTAGTAATTAGTGATGAAGAAGAGACTTGCAAAACCCCAAGCCAAACATCAAAAATCTTAAAAAATAAAGATGCAAATAAAGGGGCTGGTTTGTCCTCAATGACCACAATGGTGGACTTATTAACTGAGCATTGCACTACATTTTATACTCAAATGTAGTTCTAGGTGAGTGTGTGAAAGTTGTGCCCTAGGTGTTCTTGTGTCAGTCATAATTTGTGAATTAACAAGAAATAACTAGATGTAGAAATTTAATAAATGGTGGATGGAATAGAATAAAATTCCCTCCTATGCAGTTTGATGAAGATGAACCAACGTTTTCCCTTGTGGTGGAGCTAGATGGATGGAAATAAGCTCTAAATGCCTTAGTTGGAAAGTAATTGTTATCACCGAATCACAACACCCCTATGTTTATATAAGTGCACATACTTGAACTTACGGTGTGATTGGATAACATGGGTACTATCTCCAAGTTTTGGGACTTTCTACTTGAGATAGACCTCCAGAGAAAGCTGGTTCTTGCTCCTAAACTACCTGCCACAATCTACTCTAATGCAGGGGAAACTAACTATTCTAATTTAAATTTCCAAGGGAATAGGGAGAGAGAATGCATAAAATGAAAGCCTACACTAAATCGGTGATACACCAAAAAAGGAGGGTGTGAGAGTAGTCTTCAAATGCGTGAGATACAGAAGCAAAGCACACACTAGAAGGGGTGATGACAGTTCTCCATAATCTAGCAAAATACATTCACAACAATATTTCAAACATACACAATGATAATGGATCCCTACAAGAACATAATAATAGACACAACATTCTTGTAATCAAGGTTGAAGGGGCAAGAAAAATGCAAGAAAAAACAGCAGGGGAAGATGCATCCACAAACTTATATTTTATTGCTTCCTGATATGCACAGTTCAATCGATTACAAGATAAGGGCCTAGATCACCATACAATGAGTCCACAACAAGGGCCTGCAACACATTGGCTTCACAAAGCAATTTTGGCAGAGCTTTGCTACAAAACTACCCTCCTTTTACAATGAGCCCAACACTCCAATTTATAAGAAAATGACAAGAGAGAGAGAAGGGGAAAAATGGAAATCTCGAAATCTGTCCTTCAACCACTTGTAAGAGGCATTAAATGGAGTGAAATAATTGTGTGTTACTTGAAAAGCGCTCCCCATACTGTCGCAGGTGCTGCAGCAGAGAAAGAATGATGACCATGCCTCTTAATTGCACTCCCAACTACCAAATAAAACATTGTTATGAACCCGGCCACGTTTTATGAAAAATTCCCACTGATTTCTTATCAAATCTAGAATTTATTAATTGTTGTGCATCGGGCTCAGAGCCACGATTCCAACGGTACCAATTTTGTGTGATTTCGTTGAGAAATGCAAAAGCTATGGCCTTCTGAGTGCGGGCAGCGATTTTGGGTCTGGCAAGTGTTTTCTATCTTTTTACGAGAATGAGCATTAACTGACTGGAGCCGAATATATTTCTTTTATTTTGTGAAAATCGGAGCTCGGAGTCAAAAGCTATGGCCATTTGAAGTTTCGGGAGTCAAACGTTGACTTTTCCTTTGAGTTGCGGATATTGCAGCAAAATCAGGTCCGTGTGTCCCGGCTGTCCCGGACACATTCTTCCGCACCGGCCGATTCGGGCTTCCTTTTCCCCCTTTGCGACCTTTTCACATTTGTGTGTCTCGCGCGTACTTTTTTCCTGGCTATTCCAGATGAAAATCTCTGCACCACCCGCAATTGACTGACTTGTAAAAAATCGGCCGATTTGCGTCTTGCGCGTACCGACTTCCCAACTGTCCCGCGGACCGCCTGGGAAAAAAATGTCTGACTTAGCTGATTTTCTTTGTATTTTAGCCAGGAACTTAGTACGACGAACCTTGGTACGACCCGCACTGGTACGATCCGCACCCTTCAGACCCGCAATGCTTTAAAACAATCCTGTGACCTTATTTTTTGCATTTTTTCCATTTTTTCTAACTCGTTGGGATTTTTTCTCAAATGGGAGAGTTAGAGAGAAGCCGAAGGGCCCCCCAAAAAACATGATTTTGGGCCTTGAATCAATCTACTTGCTCGGGACTAAAGAATTTGATGCATGTTATTAAAATTACCTTGAGGGGTGAATTTTGGATAACAGTAACTTTAGGTGATGATAATAGTGCCTAGTGCTTGGTTCTTCATTATGGTTTCATAACTTTATATTTATATAGTTCACTTGTTCTAATTTATTAATTAACCCAAAAAAGGATGACCACTAAAAATATGGAAAACTCAAATGGTTATAAAGTGCCCAAAAGATGGAGGTAAATCGAGAAAAGGATCAGAGCACCCCAAATGGGACCAGGGCACATGGAACACCCTAGTATTGACCTGGGAGCGCCATTCAGGGGTATAATGACACAAAATGACAAAAACAAACTAGGCAAGTATGTGTGGGAGTTCAGAAATGATGACAAAAAGCAAAGTAAAAGTGCTGAAGGACATGGGTTAGTTGGTACTTTCTTTACTAAAAGACCATATGAATATTAATATGAGATCGAGACTAAATTATACCCAAAATTTGTGATTTAGTGTCTACAGGTGCAAAGTGGACATGCCTAAGGGCATTCAATCTCACATTTGGCATCTACATCGTATCCTTCTACAAGTTAGACAAGACTCTTCTTCGTCTTGACATCGAACAAGAATAAGTCCATATGTCCTTAAATTGTAACTTTTGGATACTTTTAAGTAGTAAATATTTGATATCGACTCTCTCATGGGATTGAATTTGGTTCTCTCGAATGTTGCATGTCTTTATGGTTGTTTTCAATGTCACTAACATCTCTGGGAACAATTTTTATGCTCTCAGATTGCTTCACAGGTTCATATGATGATTATTCGTGTTATTATATTATTGATTTATAGTATATTTGATTAATGATTGAAAGGTTTTGAACTCGTGTTGTTCCAATTTGATTCAAAAGATTTCCACATGTCTCCTGATCTTTTATATGCTCACTAATAGCAAAATTATTTACAAGGTAGGTTTGACATGCTCCTCGAAAATTCCTGTCTCATTCTATATTTGACTGCAAGTTCATGTCCATTTTTTTCTAAGGTAGGAAGGTCGCATCAATAGAGAGGAAACAAGTAGAGATAATATAGGCAGTTGGTTTCTCTGCACAAGTTAAGGTTACACTAGTTTTTGGTTGTCGCTGTGTTGGTCACTGCTCGTTGGAAGGTCTCGTTTCCTCCTATTCATACTATTGCACTAACCAATGTCAGTCTCCAGTCAGTCTCCAATATACGGGTTCTTATTTGGTGATACATAGGAAACATGTCGACGTTGGCCTTCAAAAAGTACTAACAATATGAGTTTGTATCTTACCGACCCACATAGGATATAGGAATTCGGTGTGTTATTGAATACACATTACTCCAACTAACGATGATGTTTCCTAACTAGGCGGTCAAAGACCCTTGACATATGAATTCCCCTCTAAGCAGCGGCCAGGGGAGGAAAAGAGGTCTAAGACAGGGACAAAAAACAATGAATCTTGATTCCAATGTACCTAGGTATGGTTACTCGTAGGTTTCAGTGTCAAAGGAAAATGGGTTCGCACCTTGTCTACTCCAAACTTATATTGCACACAAATAACATCAATAGGTTGGTTCTATAGCAAGTAGGAATTAAAATCATACGCCAAATAGTAAAAGTCCAAGAAATGGTGCTCTACTTCGGAGATCACTTATCCACGTTGGTCTAGACATGCTGGTCTAGGAGAGATATGCAAGTCATGGGTGGAATTCAATGTAATTGGAAAGGGCTACACACAGGTCAAAGTATCCTCCACGCTTCTCACACATGCTCCAGCTTTATCTTCTTACCACCCCTGTGCCAACAACACCCACTCTGATACCATCACTAATAATTCAAGAGAGAGAAAAAATGTTGGACTATCTTGTACAATGTAATAACAACATAAATACAAGGTGGAGGGATGTGGTTGAGGTGGTTACAAAATTTACTACCAACCAGTGATTAAATTTGAAGGGCTGGTCAAAATTTTATTTTGAAGGGTAAATATTTGCCCAGCCCTTCTATGATGAAAAGTATCATTAATACTTCACATTTCACATGACAAGGATAAATCAAGTCTACATGTCAAATCCATTCACTACAAAGGGTTGTAATATTGCATGCCAACAAAAAATTGCTTCATACTCTCAGATGACATGTCTTTCACACCCATATCCTTCAATGTTTTTTTGTGTAACACACTAATCTTTTTTAACATTTCTATAGATGCACATTTATCGTTGTAACTTGTATATATTCTTAGGGAGCATGATATTCATGAACTTCCCATACTCCATATTACCACAATTTGGACACTCTCATGGCTAATTGGGAAGATTAAGAATTATCACTTCAAAGTCTTTTACGAATTCGAGGAAACTACTAGATATTTTTCAACTATTAATAGGACAAAAATTAATAGTCTAAAATAAATATATACACAAATTAGATGGGCGAGACTTTATATCCAATAATTATTTTTGTGTGGTCATTGTTGCAACTTTTAATTTTATAAAATATTAGGTTTGTGGATGTTATTAAAATCAATCTTTCTTTATTTATTTAATTCCAAATATTTATTTTAAGAAGTAAAGAGTATAGAGTATTAAAAGAAGTACATGTTAGCAACAAGTGATTACATGAGACCCAATACTCTGGAATAGGTGAATTAGGATTTTTATGGGTTTTCTCCAACCATGATAAGGATAATCTGTATAGTTATCATGTTTGCAAGAGGCATATTTGATTTACATATTGATTTATTAGTAAAGTCGATAGAAAACCTTGGACCTATTTGAATAGTAGGGATTCTCATTTCGACATCCTCTCCTATAACCTTCTTTGCTCACTGGAATGCCCACTGCTAAATTCTTTATATAATTCACTCCATTCTTATTTCAACCCTATTAAACATACCTTAAATTATTTATAACAAAAAAGTGCTCACATTTAGGGGGAAAAACGTAGTTAATATTTTTTAAGTAGAAATAAAGTTTATCATCTGAATTTTTTTTGTGTGATTTTTCAATCAACTGTTGAATCTAGTAAATCTCCTAAATTGACGAGTTCTCATTTCTATTATAAACAAATAAATAGAAAAGTAAACTTTACCTTTTCCTGAACATTGACGTGATGCTTTGGAGTTTAGATTTTGGGATAGTTAACAACAATGTTGATATCCACAAGCACTCCAAGCTGGTTTGCATCCGACAGTAGTGAAACACTATAGCTCCACACAAACTTATGTAGCTCCTTGTTATCCCGCTAGAGTTTGATTTAGCAGCCATTTGGTTCCATATTGTAATATTTTTCTAGATTTACAAATTGAAGTCAGAGTGGCTGACGAAAAGGTTGAGATTTGATGTTCATCCTTTCCCATCAGCTAAAATTTTAGGGACATTTTGATATTTTTCAAGGTCTTCCTATTAAGTTTTTAAAAAATTCAAAACAACATCTTATTTTATTAGTGCCAATGATCTTTTCCGTTATAATCCCTCCTAAAATCTATTAAAAAAATTGAAATTTACTGGTCATTATTTCCAATATTAACATACTTTAAACTATTATTATAATAAAAATCATGTTTTAATTCAAAGCAAAAAAAACAAACAACAACAAGGAAACATGACCCATAATGTTTTGAAGGAAAAAATGTATAATAGAAGATGTTGAACTTGCTTTAAAATTGGAGAGAGATGATTAATGTAGAACCTACCAGAATATCATGTAGAAAAAAATCTGGCTATTTGCAACTTTTGAAGAAAACCGGTGGCATGTAGGAAAAACCCCAGCTATCTGGAACTTTTGTATATCAAGTTGGAATATCGTAAATTAAATGTTAATATTTAGGTGTCCATATCCATAACTGTAAGAGAAAACTTCGAGTAGTATATTACAAACAAATACAAAATTTTAGGTACTCAAAAAGTGGAGGGAAATTCAAAACTTTTATTGAAAAAATTAACTACAATACTTACTCGTCTTTATGAACGCACATGGAAATACTTAGGGCAGTTTATGTGGAAATGGTATTGTATTTATGACATTGTGATGTTATGCTGGCAAATGGTAATTTCATGAACAATGGAAGTAGCGGTGCTAACTATAAACTTGCATTAACCAAAATAACGTTGACCAAATTTACAAGATGTTACTTTGGAAGTTAAATAAAAATTTAAATTTTTTTACAAAATAGTTTTTCAAAACAAAAACCGTAAAGGCTAGCAAGAAAAAATACCTAGGACGGGCTTCAAATCTCATTTCTGGTTGACGGCCATTTTTCCACACAGCCCTTCTTTTGATAATTTGAAAAAAATATTACACTTAAAATTTGTCAAATGATTTATAAGTTCTAATTTATTTTTTACATGCAGATTTTGACCTGCCCTTTTCTGACGGGTTTGAAGCCCTCGGATGGGTTGTGATGGGTTCAATTTTGAACGCTGCCACCAACGTACATGGAGGTAACCATATGTATAACAAAATATTTATGCTAACAATAACTACACTTGATGTGAATGGTATCAAGTATATTTTAAAGAATTTATGTTATGTTTCTTATGTAGTTTACTATTTTAATGATAACACATAACAATGTCATCATTTCTTAACCATGTATTTATTTCTAATATATTCATTTCAAGTCTTGTGATTTACAATCCCTATTTTTACCTTATCTAATAAAAAACAATATGTCTAGCATGTATTTTTTTAATTATTTAATTAATTTTTTTCAAGGCGACCCTATAATGACAGGGAAGGTTATAATGGAGTGTGTTGTTAACTTTTATTCTTGACATTAAATTTGATGTCCATTTGACCATCACATGAAAATTCATCCGTAACTTTGAATTTTACTCGACTATCACTTAAATGGGTTTCAAAATATTTTCTTGGAGGAGTAAATTCAAAATAATAATATCTTGGCCATGTAGTAAAGCCCTTTTCAATGGATCCTTGTCCTCTCCCTCATTTTTTCTTTCTCAAATTTTAATTATTTTCTCATCCCCTTCGGTGTTTCCATTGTACTCTTCACGTATGATTGTTAGTTACTTTATTCTTAGAAAACACATGAGGCAAAGACTGTTTACAATTCCAAATGGATGATGGAGGAGACATCGTACATCAACAACTAAACTGATTAAGACCCTTCACTTTGGGATGTTTTTCAGCCATAAAGGCTTCCACTCCCATTTAGAAACTACCTTCATTGTAACAAGATATAATTAATGATGTACTATGTGGATGGAGGAAAACAAGATGTATCATGTATGTCGATGTCCAAATGTATCTCAGCCATTACTGTGACTTTCACTGCCAGATCCAACCCCTTTGGAGAAGGCCTTCAACATACATATTTTGTATATGAAGTCCTCTTAATTTGAACAATATGATCAAGAGGAAAAGTTATAATGACATGGATGTAATGTTTGTACAAATTTTCTACTTTAAATATGTACTTGACCACTTCCCTTAGACAAGGTATGATACGAACAATAGAGATGTCGATGTGTGAAGGAGAAAATTGGTGTACTAGTCATTTTTATCAAAAACTTAACAAGATTAAATAAAAAATCTATCAAATGATTATCTTTCATGAAAATATTTATTTTCCATAGAATGTGATTTTATGATTGTACAAAGTAAGCATGATGAAAATCTTGACATTAAGGATATCATAAAAGCTATTCTTGGAAAATGCACCAAGTATAAACCATCTTACTAACTTATTATCATGTGTTGAATCTAATGATACCTTTTTGAATTCTCTCAAAATTATATGTTATTATAGACACAAAATCATGCACTTCGGTACATTTCTAGGTGTAAAAATCATAGTAGCATTTACATGATTCTTAAGAAAGAAAACTAGTGGTTGAAAACTATCTTTGGTCTATTTTATTTGTCTCTTATTTTCTATTTTGTCTTACACTCCCTAAAACCTAGTCATAACTTTACTTATTTATATTCTTGGCTGAAGACACCAGTGCCCAACCAAGATAGAAGTGCCAAGGCGCTCCTATCCCCTCTGGGCACCATTGACCCTTTTCTACCTTACTCGCTTATTTTGGGTCTCTTTTATATTTTGGGCATATTTGTCACGTATGGGTCAACCTTCTAGCTGTCAATTATGACATTAAAAAAATGGAATCATATTAATACATAGTTATGTGCTCAAAATCAAGGAAAAAGCACTAAACATTACTATCATCACCTAAACTTTCATTCAAAAGGAACCTAAAGCACTCTAAGGCATTCATATACCATCCATTCAAGGGATAATAGCTACATATTTCTACATACAAAACATATATTGAAGGGGAAGTTCATTCTATTCCATCCACACATTTTAGTACATTGTTATATTCTAGCTATAACCTGTTATCAAGTATAACTTGCACAAGGGCATCCTAGGGAACAATTTCTACAGACACACATAAGAACTACATGGACTGTGAAATATAGTGTAGCGCTCGTTCATAAGTTCACTCTCGGGGTGACCACCGAGGTCAATCCAACTCCCCATTCTCCCTTTTAACTTTTTAGGTTTGATATGGTTTGTGGGCTTGTGTAGGTGAAAAACTCTTTTACAAGTTATAGGTATCTTCGTAGACCCAAGAGAAATCATCAAGAGATCAATAGAGAATAGTTGCAACAACCTACGACACAACAAAAACCATATTTATATATTTTGTGTAGTCATAAGCACCTAGATCTAGTCATCAGTGCCCAATCGCCCCTGTTCTGCTGTGAACACCCATATCCATCATTGTTCGTGAGTTAAAAAATTTACAGAGATTAATTACGACGTTGCTTGAATCTTTTTCATCACTTCTCCCTAGCCAGATCAATTCCATATTGCATGTATATTAGCCAAGTTCTTCTATCTCACTCTCTTGCTTAGGGTTTCATATTTTAAATCTTATATTTTCTTGTGTCATTACTGTATTTCACTGTTTGTACATAGTTTATTTCAATAGTCAATTTGCAATATTAGATTTAATTCAAATTAAATTAAATCATTTATTAAGCATCAAAAAGGTCCCATAGAAGTCAAAATAAGCACTTTCATAGAGATGACAAGAAATGTAGGTACGAAAATTGTCAAAATTTAAAGAAACTAGTCACACACCAAAATCAAGTCAAAACAAAGGGAGATGACATGTGCTATCAACATGAACAAAGAGAGGATGTATATGGAGAGGATTAAAAAGTGGTTAAAGAAAATGAGGTCGAAGTTGTCAGTGACAAAGGAGAATAGTTAGAAAATTAATAGTTGATTAAGGAAAACACACTAATAAGAGAATCATATTGACCAAATATAATCTTCAAACCTAAATACATTGATACCGAATAAGTTAACTAGTCTTGCACAAAATTTGGGTGGGTGTGTGTGTAAATAGAAAAATATTAGATAATGATGTGGGTATAGAATGAACGTAGTCAAATAGTCACATTCATTATGTTGTTCCTTGAAATCTATGCTCATGTAAGTAAACAAGCTAGAATTAATGACTACATAAACTAGTGAGCAAGGAACTACTAAAAGCACAAAAAAATATGAGACAAGTAATAAGAGCGAATACAACTTTGAATATGCACAAGATGAATTCTCGATGAGTCTAAATTTTGTATGATTTTGGTTGTTTTGTAATTTTGTTGGATATAAGAGAGATTGAAAACGCAAGAATAAATTAGATTAGGTGTTTACTATCTTACTCATCAAGCATTTATAGAAGAACATATAATATTTACTTGTTGCATTGATTAGAGTATTAATAATTGGGAGGCTAACATTACCTCATGATGCATTCTAGTACATATACTGGGTGTATTGTTTTCAAAACTATTAAATACAAATTTAGATATCTTAAGTACATTTTTATGAAAAATTAAAAAAATATATTGCACAAAATAATTCATACAAAAACTCAAACAATATGATATTACCTACATATAGGAAGGATAATTTTGGAAAAATATTTGTATTTTGTTTAACATTATTGATTGAGAAGAAAAGAATTGTTCCTTCTTTTTATACATGAAGAAGTCGCGGGTGTTCAATGCAATAAATGCAATTGGCCTCATTCATTAAATATCCGCGGCTAACATTTAGGTAGACCGAGAGGAGGGGGAGGAAGCGCGTCCAATCGTGTTGGCCCGTTCTCCACAATAAATACCATTTCAAAGCCAAGTGCCGAATGAGACTCAAAATGGCAATGCATGAGCCAAACTCCTGTTATTCCACAAGACCAGAAACCACGCTCTAATTTAGTCTTAGATTAAAGAAAACATATATACAAAGCATTAAGTCTTAGATTAAAGAAAACATATACAAAAATAGAAATAAGCTTACCTGGATTGTTGGCCGTAAATCTAATGGCTGCCCACCCACCAGTAGGAACTCCCACGGTATTCAACATCTGAGGATCTACCAGGTTGAAGGTGGCAGGATCTGTCTGTGGATTATAGTTACCAAATCCCTGACCCACAACATAAAAATCATGGCCATGAAGATGTATAGGATGGTTCTGTATGGTAATAATGCCTGTGTTCTGAAACACTATCTGCACATTACTATTGAATTTCAAAACTTTTACTCTTGTCCCCAACACGGGCTCCCAAATACTCGGTGGCGGATTTTGTTGAGAGTAATTAAATGGAAACGGAGGGCTGTCTGGGAAATCTCTGGTAAACACTCCATCGATGCCGTAATAGTAAGCTTGCAAAATAGCTATATCTGGCGTGACGAATGAAATGTTATTAAGGCTTCCAACCGCCCTTCCGCCGTTGATCCCCGCGCAGGAGTTGTTGGGGCAGCTCACAAGTCCGAAGCCCTCTGTTATTAGCATTTCCTCATCTACGGACTGCGGAACGGACGAGCTGAGACTTTTCAGGGATGTTGCGAAATTGAATGCGGTTTGGGTATCAGTGAATGCAGGAAGAGTGGGCATGAGGGGAACGGAGTTGTTACTGCTGGTGCCCCTGTATTCTAGAATGGCGGTCGCAGTTGTATTCACGAATGGAAGTCCTCGTGGAGGCTGGCTATTGTATACGCGGGCACCGATATAGTAGAGCCCTGATGTTTTAGGGGTAGTTAGAAGCACATCCATTGTTTGACCTGGCTGTATGAGAAGTAGGTCTGTTTTATATGGTTTGGTGTACGACGCATCCACCGCCACAACTGTGAGATTGTGCTCTGCAATTTTGAAGAAGTATGCATGATTCATGGCAGCGTTCACTATCCTCATCAGGTAGGATTTCCCTCTCTGAACCAAAATCCGCGAAGTATCTGCATTCACAATTCAACATTTAACCTCTTGTCCTCCAAATATTAAGAACCATTCATTTTACTGTAATGTATTTGGAATTAGGGAGGTGACAAACCATTTGCAGAGCATGGAAACAAGTCTCCTGGCTGGCCGTTGATGGTGTATCCGTCCGATTCTAACGGTACCGCTCCTCTTCGAATTGCGTCGTTGATCACATCTTCCACATTTGCGTTCCACCATTCCCCTGCACAACTCAACACATTACCATCTTTGAACTGTAAATAATCTACAATCATTATCAATAACATGTAATTTAGTAATCCTTGAAGCATACCTAAAATGATAGGGAACTCGGCAGCGGGTTTAGGAAAAGGATAAGGCTTTCGAAAGCGAGGATAAATGACTAGAGCTCCATGAACCGTAGCTCTAAGATATGAAATATGCGCATGCCACCACAGGGTTCCTTCCTGCTCTATAATCCTAAAACTCTGGGTAAAGGAATTTCCAGGAGTAATGGGACACTGGGTTATGTAAGCCGGTCCGTCAGCCCAGCAAGATCTCAATTGCCTTATCCCATGCCAGTGTATGGTAACATTATATGGGCCCTTGTTCTCAACTTGTACAACCACATTGTCGCCTTCGCGAGCGTATATAGTAGGCCCTGGAAACTGTCCATTCACCGTCACAATTTCTTGTTCCTTGCACAGTCGAGTCACTTTCTGAGTACCAATCTGCAATTAACATAACAAAGCCCGTTGTGAGTTCAGTTCAGTTTTAAGCTGCAATGAATAATATAATCTAACGCTTTTAAGATTTCAGAGGCTTGTTACAATTATGAACAAACTCACGGTGAATTTGTGATGAACAAGAGCTGCAGAAGAAGACCATGGTGTCATGAAAGTTACGCATAGAAGAAGCAAGGACAGCTTAACAATACTTGACAATCCTGCCATGATGGAGATGAAGATGGAGATAGTTAGAGGCCAACGTCTTATTTATATACATTCCAATTCTTTACCCAGTCAAATTACCATGTTCTTAGATATTGTTTCTACAAATGGATTAGGTGTTGAATAGCACGGCAACGCGTAGAATATGAAGATTTCTCAGAACACTCGTTATAAACGTCATCAAAACAACGGCGGTCAATCAGGATTGCTGCTTCAAACTTCTTCGACTCATAGGCATCGCGACTGTTTCTTTCTTTCTTTCGTTTTTGCTCAACAAAACGTGTCTGCGCTTGAGCGTTAACCATCAAGTTTAGTTGAGTTTGTATTCTTGTAATTATGACATTTAATATCCATATTAAAACATAAAATACCGCGACATATAAATACATTTTTTATGCTACGAATACATTTGATATATGCGCTGTTTGTGTCCTACATGCATATGTGCATCTTTTGTATGTAAAGACTTTTTCAACTCAAATTCTCACGGGGCTACCTTTCACTCAATATGCACCCGGTCAATGCCAGTCAATGCATCATGGCCATCTATTGTGAAATGGACGGCCATGATGTGTTGACCGGCATTGACCGGGTGCATATTGAGTGGAGATTAACCGCTGGCCTCAAATTTTAGGATATTCTTATAACACTAAAGCTAATAAATAAACTTTAAAAAATTTACTGAATTTAAAATTAATGCTCATAAAAGGTTAAATGATCATTTTGTAGTGACGATCAGAAATATAGATATGGATATAGTCAAAACTTGATGAAACTTGTCACTTATTTCAATCGAACCAAAATGGACAGAAATCTTTGTTGATTAATTGCATTAAGAATGTCTTGGCAAACAGTGTCGTGACAGGTAAGAATCCTCTTCTTCTTTTGGCACTGACAGGAGTTTCTGCTTTCAACATCCGTGCTACAACGATGCACTCGTCACTGAAAATTCCATTGCGTGACATGATATGTTTGGCTAGACAGACACTGGCTGTATTTCAAGAGCAGATGAGACATTATAGATACATTCTTATTGATGAAATGAGTTTTGTGGGTCCAAAATTGTTGAAAAAAATTGATATTCGCTTGTGAGAAGCATTCCCTTCGCACGAGAATGTCATATTTGGAGGTAGGTCTGTAATTCTCATCGGGGATCTTGCCCAACTCCCCCCTGTAAAGGAAATACCGATGTATGCAGGAAACACAGAGGGAAAAAAAGTTATGGAGATCTTTTTCTCATGTCGTGACTCTCAACACGATTTTTCACAAAGAAAGGGACAGTGTGGATCAGGTGAAGTTTCAAAACTTGCTGTGTAATTTGAGAAATGTGAATCCCACGATCGAACATTGGGAGTTGTTGATGTCCAGAACAGATTCGTGCTTTGGTGCAGAGGAAATTTTGATGTTTGACTCTTCCAGTCATTTGTTTTCAATGAATGTACAAGTGACATTTTATAATAGGATCATGCTCAAGAAATTGAATGTCCCTGTGGCACAAGTTGTTGCAACCCATGTTAGAAGAGTGACATATGGAGAAAGTGACGATGACCAGTTGGAGAGTGAGGTGTTGCTTTGTAATGGTCAACATGTTATGTTGGTGTGTAATTTGTGGGTGGAGGCAGGTTTAGTTAACGGATCTCTTGGACAAGTGAAGAACATAGTGTATTTCCCTGGGACGAAGCCTCCAGATCTACCGATATTTGTTGTTGTGGAGTTTCAGAATTACGTCGGCGTCCCATGGGATTTGAGTCACCTGAAATATGTACCAGTTCCTCTAGTATTGAGGGGACGTCGCAGACAAGTGTCTTTGAAGATGTCATGGGCTCAAGTACAATTCACAAGTCACAGGGACTCAATCTCAACATAGCAACGATCGACATAGGCAATAGGGAGCGACAGGGCTTGACATTCACGCCGATATCAAGAGTGAAGTCTCTTGATGGATTACGCATATGTCCTCCTTTTTCTTATGAGTGTTATTATAAGATGAAGGAAGGTGCATACGTTTCTATTAGGAAGGAGGAAGATCGTCTGCTAAAATGTGAACAAACATCATCATGAACGACATTGATCGCTCGTCCTTGAATACTTAAATATGTGTCTTTTCTGATATGTTGATAGTTGTGTGTTTTCTGTAATTTTGTTTAGCGATATATGGTGATCGATTTTTCTAAACGTGAATCATTTAAAATACGCTGAGGTTTATTAATTACGTGTGATATACATTTTGATTTTGTAATTTCGTATTTATTTCTACATATTTATAGTTAATGTTTGTATAAATTTAATTTATTTGATGCAATATGAGGACTTTTACATTTCATGGTGTCTCACAAACTCATCAGTGCATCGTTATTAGTTGTGAGATCATATGCGATGAGATTTTGTATGCAAGGAAAATAAACACATGTGAAATTAGAGAACTTGGAACTATACATTTTGTTGATTTTGTAATTTCAATATTTACATTCTACATATTTATAATTAACATTTGTATAAATTTAATTTATTTGATGAAATATGAGGACTTTTACATTTCATGGTGTCTCACAAACTCATCAGCGATGCATGATGTTATTAGTTGTGAGATCATATGCGACGAGATTTTGTATGGAAGGAAAATAAACACATGTGAAATTAAAGAACTTGGAACTATGTTTCAATAATATTGTTGACCTTTCATAAGTTAACCATGGTTATTTTTTTTTATAATTTGACATGCAACAACTTTATATATTGATTAAATATTAAGGCTTTGAATGCATTGGTGGTGTGAATTATAATATGATAATAATTTATGAAATTTGAAAAATTAAAATTTATTACAATTTAAAAAGTTAAAAACAACAATGATGATGATAATCATGATGACAATGATCAACGATGGTGGTGATGATGATGAGAATGACCACGATGATCGATGATGATCAACAATGGTGGTGATGATGATGATAACGAAAAATATTGACGATGGTGGTGATGATGATGAAGACGAAAATGATCGTTGATGGTGGTGATGATAATGATTACGAAGACAACAATGATGATGACGATGATGAAAATAATGGTAAAAAACTTAATGGGGATGAGAATGATGATGTTGATGATGATGATGAAAATAACGATGATTGATGATTAGGAAGACAATAATGATGATGATAATGATAATGAAAATGATCAATGATGTTGGTGATGATAATGATGACAACGATGATCAACGATGGTGGTGATGATAAAGACAATGACAGTGATCGACGATGGTGGTGTTGATAATGGGAATGACAATGATCGACGATGGTGATGATGATGATGATGAAAACAATTATCAACGATGGTGGTGATGATCATGATGATGACAATGATCGATGATGGCACGTGATGATAATAGATGACGACAGAGAATTATGATGACAATGATGATGATGATCATAATGAAAATAACGGTAAAAAATTAGATGGGGATGATAATGATGATGCTGATGATAACGATTTGATTGAGAATATGATGAAATGATGATGATGATGATGACAATGATAATGATTGGTGATTATGAATGACAATAATGACGACGATCATGATCAACGGTGGTGGTGGTGATAATGACGATGACAATGATCAACGATGTGGTGATGGTAATGATGAAAAAATGATTGACGATGGTGGTGATGATATTGATGAAGACGATGATCAACGACGATGATTATGATAATGATGATGACAATGATCAACAATGGTAGTGATGATAATAACGATGACAATGATCAACAATGGTGGTGATGATAATAGCATTCATAATAAATTTTATTTTATGTATAAATTTTTTATAATAATATTAATATTAGTAATAACATTAATATTAATACTATTATTCATGATATTAATATTCATAATATAAATATTTGTACTAAGAATATTAAAACGAATAATAGCAATACTAATTTTAAAATATTAATGTTATCATACTTTCAGGATTTGAACATTAAATCATGGACCATGGATCCCAAGTGCGTGACTCCGAACACATTTTGTAAATGTTAATAGTACATACTTATATTTAAACCATAAACACTAACCTTAAATAATAGTTGATCAGTGTGAGTAACGATGACAATTAAAGCGTATTATAAACCGATTGACAATGATGATGACAATGATATTTGATGATGATGAAAATTGAAAAAAACATGATGATAACGATGACACTAATGATTATAATATGATAATTTAGTTTTTGATAATTTTTAATTTTTAGTTTTAATTTAATTTTATACTTTTATTAATATTTACCTTTAAATAATTTTAAATTTTTATTTATTTTTTAATCTTGTGAATTTTTTAATTTTTAGTAATTTGTAATATTCTATTATTTTTTAATATTTGTAAATTTAATATTTTATTTTTCTAATTAATTTTAATATGTAAATTTAATATTTATAAATTTTGTTCATTTTTTAGCTTTTAAGTAATTTTTTTATTTTTATCCATTTTTTATTTTTAAATTTATTTCTAATTTTTATTTTTAATTAATTATTTTATTGATTTTAATTTTTATCGATTTAAATTTTTAATGATTTAATTAATTTTTTTAAAAAAATATTGTATTTATTAATATTTAATTTTCATTAAAGACAATATTTTTTATTAATATTTATTAATTTAAAGAAAAAAAAATTTAATCAATATTTATTAATTTAATTTTTTTATTATTTTTAATTTCTAATTTTTGCTAATTAAATTTTTTAGTTTTTAATATTTATTATTTAATAATTTGAATTCTCAATTTTTTATCATTTATTAATTTAATCATTATTTTATTTATTATTTTTAATATATATTTTTTCTTAGATTTAGTGTTTATTAATTTTAATTAATAAACATTAATAAATAGGCCTGTTCATATCACCAAAGGTGATATTGCTAGTATTTACAAACTTTTTCAACTCAAATTCTCGGGGGGCTACCCTTCACTCAATATGCACCCGGTCAATGTCGGTCAATGCATCATGGCCGTCTATTGTGAAATGGACGGCCATGATGTGTTGACCGGCATTGACAGGGTGCATATTGAGTGGAGATTAACCACTGGCCTCAAATTCTAGGATATTATTAGAACACTAAAGCTAATAAATAAACTTTAAAAATTTTAGTGAATTTAAAATTAAGGCTCATAAAAGGTTAAATGATCATTTTTGTAGTGACAATCAGAAATATAGATATGGATATAGTCAAAACTTGATGAAACTTGTCACTTATTTGAACTGAACCAAAAGGAAGAGCGAAAAGGTGTATAACTAGCAATCGCACATGAGCAGTGTGATGTGAACGTTGAAAGGAGGAGTGAAAGAATAATGTAAAACAATGAGTGAACAAAAGATAATAGAGGAAAAAGGAGGAGCAAAAAATGGAAACCTTAATTCAAATTGAAATGGATGGCCATGATGTGTTGACCGGCATTGACAGGGTGCATATTGAGTGGAGATTAACCACTGGCCTCAAATTCTAGGATATTCTTAGAACACTAAAGCTAATAAATAAACTTTAAAAAATTTAGTGAATTTAAAATTAAGGCTCATAAAAGGTTAAATGATCATTTTTGTAGTGACAATCAGAAATATAGATATGGATATAGTCAAAACTTGATGAAACTTGTCACTTATTTGAACTGAACCAAAAGGAAGAGCGAAAAGGTGTATAACTAGCAATCGCACATGAGCAGTGTGATGTGAACGTTGAAAGGAGGAGTGAAAGAATAATGTAAAACAATGAGTGAACAAAAGATAATAGAGGAAAAAGGAGGAGCAAAAAATGGAAACCTTAATTCAAATTAAATATTCAAATTCTTACTCTATTATAATTTTATATAAGTTCTGAGGAAAAATCTAAATGTTATTCCTCATAATTAAGACAAATTTTGATATTTAAAATATTAAAAAAATATAAATATATTTATTAATTTCTCTTATTATCTACCATATTCAATCTTTAGTTTTTACATACAACAAAAATAGGAGTATTTAATATAATAATAACGAACGTCTCAAGTGTTACAAAACATGAGTATCTAATTTAACAATCATCAACCTATCAAGTGTTGTGTCTACACTACTATGTAACTAACAATTAATAGACTACACGCAACAAATTACAACAACTTCAACTTAATTAAAAATAAATCCAACATTTAATAGTAAATACAAAATAGATGCTCAATTCTTATTTTTAAACTAATATAGAATCAATATCTTATCAAATGAAGTGTTTGATACAACATTGATGCTCTACTCTTGTTTTGTTTTTAAACTAATATAAAATCAGCATCTTTTGAAATTAATTAGTGTTTGAAATATGATTGTACTTCTAAAATAATATAAATTGAAGAAGGTTAAAATTAAATGGATAATATATTACAAGAGAAGCAAAGAGAAATAAACACAAGCAAGGGGATAAATAGTACCATAGAGTAGGTAGAACCAAAGGGACATGACTAGTATAGCTTTTATACTACTAACATTTGTTTAACATATTTTTCTTTTGCAAGCTTGTGAAATAGATTTTAGTGATTCTAATAGCCATCTTTACATGATTTATATCTCCAATAACACTAATATTCAAAAAAATAAATAGATAACATTTGAATATTTATGATTGCACACCCTTTTATTGATCGTGAATACCTTCAATAATGATTCACACCAGATCTAGTTGTATTGATCGAGTTCACATGTCATTCCTTTTTTATAGCTTTAATACTACTAACATATTTTTTATATTTTTTTCTTCTTTTGGAAGCTTACGATATAGATTTTAGCCATTATAATAGTTCTTTTTTTTTTAATTATATCTCAAATAACAATAACATTCAAAAGAGGAATAGATAACGTCTGAAAATTTATAATTGCACCCTTTTATTAATCGTCCATACCTTCAATAATGATCCACACTAGATCTAGTTTTATTGATCGAGTTCTAAACATGTCATTCCTTTTTTGTTGGTATAGATGATTTAAGAATTAAAAAAATCCTTCATTTGTTATTTGCATGTATAAAAAATCCTCTGATTTTCTTTATTTGATATTGCCTTAATTTTTTCATTATACATATTTGTAGCATAAACATGACAACGTATGTCAAGGTACTTCATTCAAACCTAAAAGAATTGAACAATATAGATAAACACGAAATAATGATGCCCTCCAATCAATTTGCATTCCTATTGACATGTTCATTACATGTGTTGGTGCAATCGTGAGTAATATTTGTTATGCATCAATTTTTTTTTGCAACTTCCTAACTTATTCAAATCTATGTATTAAATAATTCTTTTTCTATCAACATGTTCGTTGCATGTGTTGGTGCAATCACCAGTAATATTTGTTATGTCTCTTTTTTTTTGCAATTTCCTATCTCATTCAAGTCTATGTATTAAAGAACATGTATTCTAGCATGTTCATCGCATGTGTTAGTGCACTTGCCAGTAATATTTGTTATGTATCAATATTTTTGTGCAACTTCATGCTCCTTCATAACGCATTCAAATTTATGCATTAAAGAATCATTATTGTAGTGACCACTTCCCTTTGACACCTTTTGATATTGATCTTGATAGTGTTGATTACATTATGGACATTATTATGGTTTTGATTTAGTATGATGTTAGATGTTGGACCATGGATTATTGTTGATCTTGATTTAGTTATGATGCATGATGATTCTTAGAGACACTTCATATGTGGATGATGATATACTATTTGACATGGATATATTATGAATGTTGTTCGGACATGTGATTTTTGGATATTGTGAGTAGACCTAGAAAATAAACATTATTTGATGATGATATAGTTGTTGATATAAATTGTAAGTGATATTGTTGATTGCTTGATGTTGTAATTGGTATTTCATATATCTCAGATGATGTTGGAATTATTATTGTGATACGATTAGTGGCAAGTGCAGATGATAATGGCAATCGAGGCAAAAGTAGGTATTTGAATTTTGTCGTTTAAATTATCACAACAAACATTAGGGGACTGCATTCGAACTTTCATCTGGTCAGCTGGTTGGATCAAATCAACAAGTATAACCATGTTCGACACGACTGTGGTTGTCTCTGGTGTGATTCTATACTCGTTAGCGCCCGCCTTGGGGGGGAATGCGACTATTAAATATAGAACAAGGGATTTTATGTTTTTCTTATCATTTGGTTCAGCATTTGACTAATGGTTGCATGTGTTCTTATCTTACCGTGCATGTACCGCTACAATTATTTATTTGATGTTGTGGAGAATAGTACATGCCCTCGAGTAATCAGTATTGTTAATGATTAATAAATTAACTACTTATTCCCATATAAGATAGTTTTTATAATTATCTTTTAATGGAAATAGACACTTTCACGTGTTCAGAAAGGCTAGAACTAGTCAATTGCATGCTAAGTATGTTTAATGACGACGCTTATAAGTGATGTGTTGAGGAAGTTGTATCTTGCTAAGTGGTGAAATACTCCCAAGATAGTTGGTGAAGAAGGGGATTAATGCTTGGAGGATTGATATTGCACTGGATAATTGGGGGAACATATGTGAAAATCTCCTTTCCGCATAGATCTTAACATTATGAACCACATGTCATTTTTTCAATTGTTTGAGGGTTGAATTTTAGACGGTGTTTATGCATTTTGATATGACATAATTGTTGAGTTTTAATTGCACTCTACTTTGGAGATATCTTATTAAACTAAGAACAAATGGGGTGTGTGCTTTTTGAGAATACTTAAAGCATAAACATATAAACAATACATGGTGCAGTTACAAACACATCCTAATCAAAAGACATATTTGATGTTGTGGAGAATCAATCTCTTTAATCAAATTGTTAACCAATGAAAATAAATTAATCAAATTGGGATATAAGAAAGTAATTATAAAAGTTGTTGGCTCTTGTATTAAATGTTGTAAGTGATGTGTAAGTAATGTTGTAAGTATGTGTAAGTGACCTTGTAAGTGATGCATAAGTTTACTTCTGAGTGTGAAACACTCCACCTTCTTAGAAATTCGAATTTGTCCTTGGAGGCTGATTTTGAAGACTTGTGGCACAAGTAAAACTTGTCCCATACCTCTTAATTTTATTTACCAACCATACATATGGTTGGAGGGTTGGATTTAGACCTTCTTTATGTATTTTGATATGAATAATTGTAAGTTTTAATTGCACTCTTCTTACATTTTATTAAATTCAGTCCTTTTGGGTTGTGGGCTTTTTGGAGTGTGTAAGTTTATTGTCATATTATTCACCCACCTTTTTATTGTGCATTAGAGAATGAGTTTGACTTTTGTGTTGGAGTTGAGGATGTGTAATGTGGCATCCTACATGGATCCACTTCATCCTCTTCTCTTCTCTCTTCTATAAAATTAGAACTCCTTGCTTTGTTTTGGGTTGTTTAACATTTTGCATACTTCCTTTTAGGTGAATTCTTGTTATTTGGAGCTCTTGCTTTTGGAAGGAGATTGGAGACCTTTGCATGCTTTCTCGTTGTTGATTTTGGACTGTATTTTGAAATTGGAAAGCTTGTTGTTTTGGAACTTAGAAAACTCCTTCATGGATAGGTAAGAGCTTGGCTCTTGAAATACTCTTTTTCTTTATGAATGTATATGTTATTGTGTGAATGTTTTAGCATATTTGTGGTCTGTTTGGGTAGACTGCTTAGGAATGGTGTAGGAGAAGACTATGGGGAATCCATGTGAGGGGGGCATAAGGGAATGTTAGTGGCATCAAGATTCTTGTGGAGGGAGTTGGGATTGGGTTTCTACCTTGGAAAAGAAATGGCACTGCATTTCTTACTTTGTGGGAGGCCTAAGGAAATTTTTGGGGAGCATAAGGAGTGATTGTGGGGGGCATAAGGATATATAAGAGATGTTTTATATTGGCGGTTTGTTACAGGTGGATACCCAATTCCCATTGGGAGGCATAAGCAACTTCCACCATAGTTCCTTCTTCCTTTGGCTTGCTTGATGGAGTCTTAGTCTTGTTTGTATGTTTTAATGTAGTTGTAAACTACAATGTGTTTAAAACTGTGTTTAAAATGTGAAAATGCTACATGTGTGTTGTGGAATCCTTGTTGCCATGGGTTGAATCACATCTTTTATTGTATTATGGTTAGGGTTCAAGGGCCAATGAAGAAGGATGGATTCTAATATTCTTTGGATGGATTGGTTGGGTGGAGAGCATTGCATTTCCCCTACTCTTGTTGTGATCAACTTGGATGAATGAGAAGAATGCATATTGTTGTTCTGGAGCTGAGAAAAGATAGTTTGACACTCTCTTGTGAAATGAAATCTCATTGTAACCTTTCCACTTGAAGTGGATGATCTTGTAAATGTTGTAATGGAAAGATGTTGTACAGATTTTGTTAGTGAAATTTGAAATGTAAAAGAGTTTACTCTGTATTCTATTTTGGAAAGAATGTGAAAGAATGAAATTGTTTTGTATACTATATTTTGAAATCAAATGGAAAGGAAGCTTTAAGTTGTCCTTTATAATCAATAAATGAATGTAATGCCTTTCTTAAATTGCTTTGTTGTATTTAATATGCTGTGAAATGTATTTGAAATCTTTGTTTGAAAGGAAGAAATGCATGTGAAGAAAATACAGAACTCGTTCATTTGGAATGTGCAAAAATGGAAGTTAGAATTGCATTTTGATTTAGAATAGTTTGATTTGAATCAACTATATGTATTAAATTTGAATTGGAATGAATTTTAATACTTGGAAGATGAAAATGGCAAATAGATCCTTTAAATTTTGATCCATGTCTTTTATAATTTCAAACTGGCAATTATCTAAACCAAAAATGCACAGTTCAAACCTACAAGAAAGAAATAACAATGAAACATTAAAATTGAACATGCCAAGGTATAAATGAGTTCAATTTGACAAAAACACTTAAGGAAATATTTTAAAACTTAGCAAAATTGGGCTCAAACCATTTTGCAGATGTTTTCTGTCAATAAATGGAAATGTTCAAATCACAAATCATTTAGAGAAATTGAACCTTGAATCCTCCCTTAAATGAATTTAGAAACAATCCTCCATGTCTATTTGACATGTTGAGAGAGGAGGAAGATCAAATTGAACAAATCTAACAATTTAAAATTTACCAGCTCGCACTATATAAGCCTATAGGCCGTTTTCTTAAAATTTACCCCCTTAAAATTTATCAAAATCAAAATTTAATGATCTCTATGCAAAGAGGACATCGAGAGATTTCTAGAAAGTCTTTGTCTTCCTTGGCATCAAAATTGGGGAAAATTTCTTTGACGGGCCTGCGGCCTGAATTTTTCCCTTAAAATACTTAGGAATTTTTTTGGGAAAATTTTCAAAATTTTCCCCATCTTCCCGCAGCCAATCAGAGGCTGCCCATGTGCCACCATGAGCTGACAGCAGAGGGGCGGATCTTTTTTTAACTTAGTGCTTTCAGAAAATTTTCCAAATTTTCCCCACCGGCTCGTAACCAATCAGGTGATGCCACGTGGCGTCAGGGCATTGGCGGAGGAATGAATCATTTTTTTGTCTTTTGCGTCTCAGAAATATTTTGGAAAATTTTCCAAGTTTCCCTTGTTGTCCCGCCGGCCCGCAGCTAATCAAGGGCTACCACGTGGCATCGCGAGGTACCGGCGAAGGCACGGGTTTATGTACCCTCTTAGCCCTTCGGGGATTTAAGTCAATTTTTCTCCCCGCCACCTCGCCTTCCCAGCATTGGCTTAGGAGACGCCATGTGTCCTTTGCAATCTCATGGGAGTGCGGGTGCAGAGACAAATTTTCACCTGTGCGAGAGAATTTGCAAAATGTCTCACGCCACCCCTCCTTTCCTCATTTTTCCCCGCACTGCCTTAGGGAGTGCCACGTGTCCCTTGTGGACCTGCGGACCCGCGAGAGCGCAGGTGCAAATGTGATTTTTTCCCTGCATGGGAAATTTTTCCAAAAGTCTCCCCATAGCCCACCAACTCGCCCTTTGGGCAAATTTTCACCCTTGGGCCCGCATGCCCGCTCTTGGGGCAAAATTTCACCCCAAGGCCCACTGGCCCATAATTTGAAAAATATGAGGAGTTAGGAGGAATTATTTATATCAATGGAAAGGTGAGGAAATTTCCTATCCAATGGGAGTGATTTAGGGAAATTTTGAATGTGATAAGTGTGAGAAAAACCAAGTTGAAATTTTAAGCCTGTTAGAGAGTGGGTATGGTGAAGATTTACCCTCTTAACCTTTTTAAACCTTCTAACACTAAATTTGACCTTGTGACCTTTAATAAATGTTGATGTAAGAAAATATAAGTTGGTAGTTAGAATCGATCTTGAATCTTGTTGTCATCTCTGTTGTCTTGTATCAAGGTTGTAAACACTTTTAATAAATATATATTACATAATTTTCCTAATTAATCCTAGGTTGTTCAGGTCTCAAGTGGGTTGTTTTAGCGGGCGTTACACTTGGTATCAGAGCAGTGGTTCAAAATATTAGACCATTGGGAACATTAGAAAACTTTAGACATGAAATTTAAACCTAGTACAATTTTGAAACTTAACACACTTTTTGATCAGGGGATGATTTTTGAAAGTTCCATAAACATCCCTAAATGGTGTCAGTGTAGAAGATCATCTCGAGAGATTTCCAATGACTGTGAGAACGTGACAAACGAACATCGGGAGTTCTAGTTATGTCCGGTCAAAGTTTGGTCAACAGGAAAGTCAACTCTGATCAACTGGTCAATATTGGACCAATCGCACTACGACATGTGGCAAAAGGTGTTGGCAAAATTACAGGGGTTTTATCCACTGGTCTTCGATGATTGTGAAATGGAATAAGCGCGTCGGGAACAAGAGGCTCAACTTTTATTATGGAGGGGAGCCCGGCCGCCGTGTGGACTATGGTATTATCGCCGACGTGGTGGGTCCACAAGCCACCACGTGGCTTGCCACCACTTGTCAAATTTGTTCAATTTTCCAATCGCAGATCGACATGTGGGTCGAATTTCAAATTACCTTGTAATTATTTGCCGCGTACTATTCCCAAATTCCACATACCACGCATTATGCAACAAACTATACATATTAATGTTTATACATTAGTATTAAACCACCACATGCTAAGTCTATTTGTGAAGGAGGGAAGCGGTGGTGGAGGCATGCAAAGCCATGCATGGTATTAATCCACGTGGAGATGGGGGCGGTTATGCCTCTAATGGTCCATTGATCACTTCAAATGCGTGGAAAGGCTTAATAAATCATAAGACCTTATCACTCCACAAAATATGGGATATACCCACTTCAAAATCTGCCTCTTCTGGGATTTAATCCCATTTAAAATGCTAAGCACCCACTTTGGAATATTTTATCCCTTATCAAAATACTACGGGCTAAAGGTTTAAAATAGCCTAAGGGATAATATGTAAGTGCATATTTTTTGGGCCCTAAAATTGTATAAATAGGGAACCCATTCTATTGTAAACAGACAACCCAAGCTTATTATTTGTTAAGCTTATTGTGGGGACACACACTGGCGCAATGGAGAAGCTCATTGCTAGAGCGCAGAAAGGTGGACACACACATTAGTCTGACAAGCTTATTATTTGTTAAGCTTTTTTGTGAGATGTGTCAACAAATATTGTTTATTGGCCTATTATTTTAGGCAATAGTAGATGAAATATTTGTGATTAGGATTAAATTATAAACTACCCAATAGGCCCATTGAGCCACATTAATTACTTGCAAATCTTGGATTGTCAACCGGAGTGCTAGCGTCGCATAGATAGCGTCGGGAAGGCCGATCGAAGCTGAAGGAGATTGTGCATCAGGAAGGTGAAGAAAAATTCGACTGATCATCGGAAGTTTTTCGAACAGCTGGTGTACTGATAGGCAAGTAAAATTCCATTAGGTTTTCTTGTGAAAGTACTATTGTAACTTACAAGTTTTGACTAGTGGAATGGTTCGACCACGAACCTGGAGACATAGGCAATTGCCGAACTCCGTAATCAATTTATGTGCAATTGTCATTATTGTCTTGCATTATTTTAAATTGATTATTTAAAAGGAGAAAAATTTTGGAAATTAATTAAAGCCTATAAGGGTCCGAGATCAGGTTGTAATAACTTGATTATTTTCGGATCACTTTTAAATTTAGAAAACAATTTAGTTTGGAATATTCACATTTTAGTAAACATGGAAACTAAGTAAGACCTAGAATAAGGAACTAACCCTCGTTTTGTTTTGTGTAGGAGGCATAGATAAGATGAGGATCCTTTTCACATAGACTTAGGCATACCACCTTCGGAGCATGTTGTAGCAGTCATTCTGCCACAGATTTTGCAGACCCTTCAGGAGGTTAATACCGTGTTACGCGGAGGAATAGTAGGAGGACATGCAGTCAGACACGATAGAGTGACATCCATTGAGGGACATACACCTCCTCCACACATTGAGGAGCATGGAGGAGATAATTTTCATGCAGAGTCAGCCAAAGTAGTCACCACATAGTGGATAGGGTGACCAAGTTTTAGGACATATAGAGAGAGGTCTTGGAGCCCTAGGCTTAGGGAGGAGTATACAGAGAGGCCTAGAGGCTGTCAGACCACAACTACATATCACATCAGGGAGATCTTGAAGCTTCGGCCATCACATTACTTAGGTGACACAGGTGGATTTCAGGTAGAGGCCTGGATAGTGAGCTTGAGCATTTGCTTCAAGATTTGTTCTTGTTATAGCAACACAAAAGTTCATGTTGCAATTCATCTACTGAGGGATGGAACATGAGTATGGTAGAGGACAGAGGAGCAGATGCTTGATGTAGATTCTGAGACAGTGACCTAGGAGCTATTTGAGGAGAGGTTCAGGAGCAGATATTTGTCATGGAGGTTCATACAGTAGAGGATCGATGAGTTCTATAACCTTCAACAGGCATCTCTTTCAGTAGCAGAGTATGAGAGTAGGTTTTTGGATCTACTCCAGTATGTTTAGTAAATGCAGGATGAGAAGGTGCAGATCCACAGGTTCATCTAGGGCCTGAACCTAGACATCAGAGGTGTGGTTCGGATCCATTACCGACAGAATTTAGCAGAGGCCATTGAGAAGGCCTACATAGCAGAGGAGACTCGGGGGAAGACCCAGCAGGCTAGAGACTAAGTCCATAGCCGCATATAACAGATGTAGGATAGTAGATTGAGGGGGTCAGCTCCTCCTCCTCGTGGTGGCCAGAGTTCTTCATAGTCATCATTTAGACCCCAACAACACCAACAGTAGTAGTCCCGCCCACCTTATAGACATCCACATAGAGGTCGAAGTATGGGGTCTCCTCCAAGGGGTCCCATCAGGACACAGGGTGGACCTAGAGCTCAGTCAGTGGGAGCTCGCCAACAAAGGTTGTAGCAGAACACCGCTGGATCATCAGGATCCATAACAAAGACTTCTAGAGCACCTACTAGAGGTGCTACTCATTAGAGAGGATCAGGCGGTTTCTTCAGTTGTGGTGTTACCAGAAAATTTTGGAGAGACTGCCCACAAAACCCTAATAACAAGGGTAAGACACAGATCTCAGAGTCTATTGTTGGTGATATGGGGCACAGTCATAGGATGTATGCAGTGGTTGAGAATCACCAGGCAGAGCATTAGAGTACAATCATGGAGACTACAAGTAGCATTGGGGGTATTCCTACCTCCATCTTGTTTGCTTTTGGTTCTTCTGATTCTTTCATTGCACCATCTTTAGTAGAGCGATGCAGGTTGGTGGTAATTAGGTAGGGTCTTTTTTGGGATGTTGAGATGGCTTCTGGAGCCAAGATCTCTATAGACTCCTTATTTAAAGAGTGTGTAGTGGATTTTGGACCTTTCACCACTACCTCAGATCTCCGTATCCTTCTTTTGGGCTCGTATGGAGTCATTTGTGGTATGGATTGGTTATCTGCACACAAGACTAGGATGGATTGTTACCACATGACTATATCTTGTGTAGATGATTTGGGAGTTAATTCAGTGATTTCAGGGGTCAGGAGACCCGTTTCTATTCTCACCATCTCCGCTATGCAGCTTAAGCGATGTGTGCAACAGGGTTAGATGTATGTTGTTATAGTTAGTGATAGATCAGAGGATGGGTCTAGTGGACCATCACTAGATGATCACCCCATTTTGAGAGAGTTTGTAAACATCTTTCCTAGGTAGCTATTGGGGTTACCACCCCCATGTGAGATAGATTTTCATATAGATCTGGTTCCAGGAGCTGAGCCTATCTCACAATCACCTTATCGGATGACCACCCTAGAGCTCTGTGAGCTCAAGTTGTAGTTGGAGGGCCTTCTGAAGAAAGGCCTTATCCATCCTAGTGTATCCCCTTGGGGTGCACCTATGATTTTTGTGAAGAAAAAGGATGGATATTTATGGTTACGTATTGATTACCACCAACTGAATAAGGTAATGATCAAGAATCATTATCTCCTTCCACATATTGATGACTTGTTTGATCAGATGAAGGGAGCCACAGTTTTCTCTAAGATTGATCTTAAGTTAGGCTATCATCAGTTGAGGATTATGGAGATGGATATTCATAAGACCGCTTTTCGTACGAGATATGGGCACTATGAGTTCACATTTGTGCCTTTTGGTTTGACTAATGCCCTCAGAGTGTTTATGAGTTTGATGAATGGGGTATTCAGGAACTTCTTAAATCACTTCGTGCTCATCTTCCTTGATGACATTTTGATTTACTCACATACACATGAGAAGCACGAGAGGCATCTTCGCCAGGTTCTTCAGTGTCTTCGTGAGCAGTAGCTTTACGGGAACTTGGAGAAGTGTGCTTTTTTTCAAACAGAGGTATAGTACTTGGGTCATATCATTTCTAGGGAAGGTATCATGATTGATCCTTCCAGGATTAGAGCCATTATGGATTAGCCAGCACCCTCTACTATGATGGAGGTGCACAGCTTCATGGGATTAACAGGTTACTACAGGAGATTTGTTCAGGACTTCTCTCGGATTGTGCACCCTATCACTTCCCTTCAGCATAAAGGGAATAAGTTTGTTTGCTCGAATAGATGTGAGCAAGCCTTCAGGACACTGAAGGAGTGTCTCACTACAACACCTATCCTTGTAGTACCAGATCCACATGGCGAGTTCTTTATTTGCATAGATGCTTCGTTGGTAGGCCTTGGAGGTGTGCTGATGTAGGAGGTAGAGTTGTAGCTTTTAAGTCTCCCAAAATCAAGTATTATGAGCTTAATTATCTAAATCATGATCTTGAGATTGCAGTATTCATGCATGCCTTAGTTCGATGGAGGCACTTTCTTCTTGGCAAGAGATTCACACTCAGGATAGATCACTTGAGTCTTTGCCACCTCTTCATGCAGCCCAATCTCAATGCTCGTCAATAGGGTTGGATGGAGTTGGTTTGTGAGTATGATATGGAGATAGAGCATGTGAAGGGGAAGGAGAATGTGGTTATATATGGAGACATGCTATTATGGCCACTTCAGTTGGCACAAATTTACGAAAAAAGATTCTTCAACAGCTTCCTCTTGACAGCTTCTACATTGTCGTTCGAGCTGAGATCGAGTCCCAGAGACCCCTCGAGGGGAAGTTTGATGGTTTCCCATTAGAGGCAGATGGCCTTTTCAGGCACATAGGTCGGATTTATGTTCTCAAAGATGGAGGCTTGAGGTAGGACATCTTAATAGAGGCACATCATGCACCCTATTCAGCCCATCTTGGGGTGAAGAAGATGCATGCTACCTAGCGACAGTTATATCATTGGAGGGGACTTCACAGAAATGTGACTCAGTTTGTGTCACACTATTTAGAGTGCTAGAAAGTGAAGGCTAAGCATCAACATCCAGCTGGCCTTATCTTTCCTCATGCTATACCAGAGTGGAAGTGGAACACCATTTTAATGGACTTCATTGTTGGGCTACCGATGTCGAGATATCACCACAGTTCCATCATGGTCATGGTTGATAAATTGAAAAAAGTGGATCACTTTTCTCCGGTGAAGACCACTTATACAGCTAGTGTCATGGCACGGGTATATTTGGATGAGGTTTTCAGATTGGACGGGATTCTGCGGAAGATTATTTGTGACCGTGATCCTCTGTATAGTTCACATTTCTAGACTACCATGCAGTATGCCCTTGGGACGAGAATCAACTTTAGCACAACATATCACCCTGAGTCAGATGGACAGATAAAGAGGGTAAATCAGATTTTAGAGGACATGGTTAGGATGTATGTGATGGATCATCAGTCTAAATGGGAGGAGTACCTGTACTTGGTGGAGTTTGCCTACAATAATAGTTTTCAAAGTTCCATAGGCATGGCTCCTTTTCAGGATTTGTATGGCAGAGAGTGCAGAAAACCTCTTAGCTGGGACAGGTTAGAGGACAAAGTATCTCTTGGACCAGCTCTTCTACAGGACATGGAGCAATAGGTGGTGTTGATCAGGAAGAGATTGCAAGAGGCACAAGACAGTCAGAAGAAGTATGCGAAACAACATAGGACCAATCGTAGTTTTCATGTGGGTATGAAGGTTTTCCTTCATGTCAGGCCACATAAGAGCCCTATCTGTTACGGAAAAGGTTCTAAGTTAGCTCCTAGATTCATTGGTCCTTTTGAGATCTTGGAGCATATTTTCCCTTTGGCCTACCATCTTGAATTGCCACCTAGCTTGTCTCACATACATGATGTGTTTCATGTTTCTATTCTTAGGAGATATGTTACAGATCATTCTTATGTGTTACATTGGACATCATTGCAGGTGCAGGATCAGAGGTAGGTGATGGTGGAGCTCATTCGCATCCTAGATTGTAGGACCCTAGGCCTTCGAGGTAGAGAGATTGATCAGGTTCGGGTGCAGTATGATAGATATGACGAGACTGCAGCTACATGGGAAGATGCTACATTATTACGAGTTCAATTTCCACATTTGTTCCAGTGACTTCTAGGAGGAAGTCGAGTCTAAGGGGAGGGGGATGTAGTGCCCACTTCCTTTTGAAACCTTTTGATATTGATCTTGATACTGTTGATTACATTATGGAAATTATTATGGTTTTGATTTAGTATGATGTTAGATGTTGGACCATGGATTATTGTTGATCTTCATTTAGTTATGATGCATGATGATTATTAGAGACACTTCATTTGTGGATGATGATATACTATTTAACATGGATATATTATGAATGTTGTTCGAACATGTGATTTTTGGATATTGTGAGTAGACCTAGAAAATGGACATTACTTGATGATGATATAGTTGTTGATATAAATTGTAAGTGATATTGTTGATTCCTTGATGTTGTTTTGATTCATATATCTAGATGATGTTGGAATTATATTTATATTATTTTGGATGTTCTAATATGGGCATGAGGCTGAAGGAGGTAATTGTGTTTTGTAGGCTAAAATATCACAACAAACATTGGGGGACTGGAGACCAACCACATTAGAATTTTGGATGAATTCAACAAGGACACCATGGCAACATGTGTTGTTTGTGTGTGCTTGTTTTGTTAGGGATTTCCATGGGGGGAATCACCTTTAAATGTGACCAAGGGATTTTATGTTTTTCTTTTATTTTGTTCCTTTTGTTTAATGGTTGCATGTGTTTCATGTGGTGTATTTACCCCTTCCATTATTTATTTGATGTTGTGGAGAATTAATGTGAGTAATCATATTGTTAAAATAAATAAATCAATCAAATTGGGATATAAGAAAGTAATTATAAATTTGTTGGCTCTTGTATTAAATGTGGTAAGTGATGTGTAAGTAATGTTGTAAGTATGTGTAAGTGACCTAGTAAGTGATGTGTAATTTTACTTCTAAGTGCGAAACACTCCACCTTCTTGGAAATTCAAAATTGTCCTTGGAGGATGATTTTGGAGGTTTGTGGGACAAGTAAAACTTGTCCCATACCCCTTAATTTTATTTACCAACCATACCTATGGTTGGAGTGTTGAATTTAGACCTTATTTATGTATTTTGATATGAATAATTGTAAGTTTTAATTTCATTCTTCTTACATTGTATTAAATTCAGTCCTTATGGGGTGTGTGCTTTTTGAAATGTGTAAGTTTATTGTCATATTATTCACCCACCTCTTTAATGTGCATTGGAGAATGAATTTGACTTTTGTGTTGGAGTTGAGGATGTGTAATGTGGCATCCTACATGGATCCACCTCATCCTCTTCTCTTCCCTCTTCTATAAAATTAGAACTCCTTGCGTTGTTTTGGGTTGTTGAACATTTTGCATACTTCCTTTTGGGAAAATTCTTGCTGTTTGGAGCTCTTGCTTTTGGAAGGAGATTGGAGACCTTTGCATGTTTGTTGGTTGTTGATTTTGGACTGTATTTTGGCATTGGAAAGCTTTTTGTTTTGGAACTTAGACAACTCCTTCATGGAGAGGTAAGAGCTTGGCTCTTGAAATACTCTTTTTCTTTATGAATGTACATGTTATTGTGTGAATGTTTTAGCATGTTTGTGGGCTATTTGGGTAGAATGCCTAGGAATGGTGTAGGAGAAGGCTATGGGGAATCCATGTGAGGGGGGCATAAGGGAATGCTAGTGGCATCATGATTCTTGTTGAGGGAGTTGGGATTGGGTTTCTACCTTGGAAAAGAAATAGCACTGCATTTCTTACTTTGTGGGGGGCATAAGGAAATTTGTGGGGGGCATAAGGAGGGATTGTGGGGGGCATAAGGATATATGGGAGATGTTTTATATTGGCAGTTTGTTATAAGTGGATACCCAATTCCCATTGGGAGACATAAGCATCTTCCCCCATAGTTCTTTACTCCTTTGGCTTTCTTGATGGAGCCTTAGTCTTGTTTGTATGTTCTAATGTAGTTGTAAACTACATTCTGTTTTAAACTGTGTTTAAAATGTGAAAATGTTGCATGTGTGTTGTGGAAGCCTTGTTTCCATGGGTTGAATCACATCTTTTATTGTATTATGATTATGGCTTGGGGGCCAATTAATAAGGATGGATTATCCTATTCATTGGATGTCTTGTTTGGGTGTAGAATGTTGCCTTTCCCCTACTCCTGTTGTGATCAAATTGGATGAATGAGAAGAATGCATGTTGCTGTTCTGGAGTTGAGAAAAGATAGTTTGACAATCCCTTGTGAAATGAAATCTCATTGTAACCTTCCCACTTGAAGTGGATGATCTTGTAAATGTTGTAATGGAAAGATGTTGTACAGATTTTGCTAGTGAAATTTGAAATGTAAAAGAGTTATACTTTGTATTCTGTTTTGGAAAGAATGTGAAAGAATGAGACTATTTTGTATATTGTATTTTGAAATCAAATGGAAAGGAAGTTGTAAGTTGGATTTTGGAATCAATAAACGAATGTAATTCCTTTCTCAAATTGCTTTGTTGTATTGAATTTGATGTGAAATGTATTTGAAATCTCTGTTTGAAAGGAAGAAATGCGTGTGAAGAAAATACAAAACTCTGTCTTTTGGAATATGTAAAAATGGAAGTCAGAATTACCTTTTGATTTAGAATAGTTTGATTTGAATTAATATATGTATTAAATTGGAATTGGAACAAATTTTAATACTTGGAAGATGAAAATGGAAAATAGATCCTTTAAATTTTGATCCCTGTCTTTTGTAATTTCAAATTGGCAATTATCTAAACCAAAAATGCACAGTTCGAACCTACAAGCAAGAAATAACATTAAAACATTAAAATTTAACATGCCAAGGTATAAATGAGTTCAATTTGACAAAAACACTTAAGGAAATATTTTAAAACTTAGCAAAATTAGGCTTAAACCGTTTTAAAGTCATTTTCTGTCAATAAATGGAAATGTTCAAATTATAAATTATTTAGAAAAATTGAACCTTGAATCCTCCCTTAAATCCATTTAGGAACAATCCTCCATGTCTATTTGACATGTTGAGAGAGGAGGATGATCAAATTGAACAGATCTAACAAGTTAAAATTTACCTGCTCGCACTATATAAGCCTGCAGGCCATTTTCTTAAAATTGACCTCCTTAAAATGTATCAAAATCAAAAATTAATTATCTCTGTGAAAAGAGTACATCGAGAGATTTCCATAAAGTCCTTGTTTTCCCAATAATGAGCTCTATATCAAAATTTATGGCCTTCTGAAGTTTTTCTTCCTTGGCATTAAAATTGGGAAAAATTTCCTTGGTGGGCCCATGGCCTGAATTTTTCCCTTAAAATACTTAGGAAAATTTTTGGCAAAATTTTCCAAAATTTTCCCACCACCCCATAGCTAATCAAAGGTTGCCATGTGGCACCATGAGGTGACAGTGAAGGGGTGGATATTTTTTTAACTTAGTGCTTTCGAAAAAGTTTGGGAAAATTTTCCAAATTTTCCCCGCCAGCCTGCAACCAATCTGGTGATGCCACATTGCGTCACGGGGCATCGACGGAGGAAATGGTCCCTTTTTGTCTTTTGTGTCTTGGAAATTTTTTCTAAAATTTTCCAAGTTTCCCTCGCTGTCCCATCGGCCCACAGCCAATCAGGAGCTACCACGTGGCATCGCGAGGTGTCGGCAGAGGCACGGGTCTATGTACCCGCTTAGCACTTCGTGGCTTTAAGTCAATTTTTCTCCTCGCCGCCCCGCCTTCCCAGCATTTTATTAGGATATGCCACGTTTGCTTTGTGGTCTCATGGGAGCATGGGCGCAGATCCGACTTTTCACCTGCGCGTGAGAATTTACAAAATGTCTCCCACTGCCCCACTTTTCCTCGTTTTTCCCCACGCTGCCTTAGGGAGTGCCATGTGTCCCTTGTGGACCTGCGGACCCACAGGAGCATGGGCACAAATGTGATATTTTCCCCACGTGGGAAAATTTTTCCAAAAGTTTCCCCATGGCCCGCCAACCTGTCCTTTGGGAAAATTTTCACCCGTGGGCCCACAGGCCTGCTCTTGGGGGAAAATTTTCACCCCAAGGCCCACCGGCCCATAACTTGAAAAATATGAGTTAGGAGGACTTCTTTGTATCAATGGAAAGGTGAGGAAATTTCCGATCCAATGAGAGTGATTTAGGGAAATTTTGAATGTGTTAAGTGTGAGAAAAACACAGTTGAAATTTTAAGCCTATTAGAGAGTGGGTATGTTGAAGATTTACCCTCTTAACCTTTTTAAACCTTCTAACACTAAATTTGAGCTTGTGACCTTTAATAAATGTTGATGTAAGAAAATATAAGATGGTAGTTAGAATCGATCTTGAATCTTGTTGTCATCTATGTTGGCTTACATCAAGGTTGTAAACACTTTTTTTTAAAAATTATTCCATAATTTTCCTAATTAATCCTAGGTTGTTCTTGGGTCTCAAGTGGGTTGTTTTAGTGGGAATTACAATTATCCACTTAATCATAGTATTTAGTTGATCTCTTTCTTTTTAACATCTTCTGGACCAGATTTTCCTTATCATATACTTATCAATATTTATGAGTCACATAAGTGTGGTGCATATTCCTCATGAAAGTACGCAGTTAACGGGAACTTGTGCATAAGATTGATCATTCCAGTTAATCCTTGGTCCTAACCTTGAACCTGCGACATCTGCATCCCATTTTTCTTGCCCCACCATCCTGCTGCATGCTCACGTTTGAAAAAATATGAAAAATATTCTTTTTTTAAAATTCATAAATGATAATTCAATGAAATATGTAACAACACATTACATTGCTACCTATATAAGTAACAAAGTAATTTGTTGTTACATATTCCATCATAACTAATGTGATGTAATGGAAAATAGTTATTGACTATTATGTGATCATGTGTGATAGATAGACTCTTCCATGGATGAGAGTGTGAACGAGATGTGTTTGAACATCATACTACTTCAGATATAAATTGAATATTTATTACAAACCACTAACATACGATTGAACCTGCAAATTAGATAAACAAACCAAAATGGACACACCTAAGAGGATAGATAGCAAACAAGTACCGAATCTAAATGTATGTGTAGAACCTGCACGATAGTAAATTAGTATAAGCGTAAACAGAAAATAATTGGCTTCGTGAGATATGATAGCTCAATTTCGACAAAATAATATTTTTGTTTTCTTTATCATTCTAAGAATTTAATTTTTCAACGGGGATGGAAACAAAATTGTAGATCATGTAAAATATCCGTAGGCATCTTTGCTTCGCCTTCAATTTCACGACTATTTTTTCAATGTAATATTTTTTGCACTCGTCTTCTTCTTTCGTCAAATTTATAGGTTTACAAATTTTTCTTCTTATTTACAGGGTTACAATAGATCAATATTGTTAGACGATAACATGACAATGTGGCAATTTGTAAATTAAGAATTCAAATCGGAATCTTATTTGTAAGTGTTGGGTATCTACTTATGTTTCCTATTTCCTTTTTCATCACCATCACCATCATTAAATGTTAAGTGAGTCGAAATGAAGGCATGTAACTTCCCATTCCCTTTTCATACACAACCGACATAGGAAGGAGAAATCGCCATTGTCAAATCCGACGTCATGCAGAATCAACCTTCACTAATGAAAGTGATATTTAGCTCTGTAATGTTTTTTAAGTTAACTATGTTAATATTTTATTCCCTTTAGGGGAAAGGACCAGTTATCGTGAATCAAAATGTTAAAGGTTGTTAGTGTCACTTAATAATCATAAAAATTAAAATAATACCCTTTCGTATATAATGATTTATTAATATGCATATTTTCTTTCAAAAATTAAAATTATGTGGAGAATATATTTTTAAGGGATTTAAAATAAGTACTTTTGAATACAAATGAATTTAAGGCAACCCATTAATTGAGAATAAAATTATCTTTTATGGGTTGTGTATGTGTCACCATTTCATTGCTTAATTTATTGATGTGACTTACTTTATTGGCTAGTTTTTTATTTCATTTTTAACTTTAATTCAAACAACTAATGCTACTTCATTTCACATATCTACTCACAATCATTGGCATATGCATGGTCATTGGCTCCTTTCCCCTATCCTTAATTTTTTTCAAACGTATGTGGGCTATAATAGTCCCCTTGAATTTGATAGTCACCTCTCCCTCTCAAATGGAATTTTTTTTATGGATCTTCATTTTATTGTTAAATAAAAATAGTGGTCAAAAAATTTGAATTACAGAAGAAAATGGAAAATATTTTTGAAGTCTTGGGTGAGGGATGGTAATCATTATTATGGAAAAAACATTTCAAACTTAAGGTGGAAAAAATTTGAGAGGATTCAAAAAAGCATGATTACTAACAAGTTTAAATTAAATATCTTGATCCCATTTGAGATTCCTCTAGTTGAAACGAGGGTTGTACATCTATAAGTTATTGCTATGGTTCATCTCATAACATATTTAAAAAGCATCGAACAAATGGATGGTAGCAGATGGCCTAAGGTTGTCCTCAATGAGTTTTTGGAGAAAAGAAAGAATTCATGGATGAATCAAAACAACAAATGGCTTTAAAAATGGAACATGTACTTAAAGACCTGTCCTAATAACAACAAGGAGATAAAAACTTTTGTTATAGATAAATTCCAATAAGTTATGCGGGGAAATTCGTTAGGGAGAAAGAAGAGGCATTATTTGGAGGGATTTAACTCTACATGTGATCATCAACGAAATTTTTTTATAGGGCCTAATATCCCGTGGAAAGAAAAGATCTTCATAGCTCAATTGAGAACTAATTCACATCATCCTTGATGTGAAACTGAAAGATAGAAAATACCTAAAGAGGCATGGGAAGAGAGAATGTGTGTTTTTTACACGTTTG
The DNA here is from genome assembly GCA_019776745.2 of Taxus chinensis. Classification (NCBI taxonomy): domain Eukaryota; kingdom Viridiplantae; phylum Streptophyta; class Pinopsida; order Cupressales; family Taxaceae; genus Taxus; species Taxus chinensis. The sequence goes on along the minus strand of CM034148.1, from coordinate 252,233,554 downwards.
GCGCAATGGAGTCAGAGAAAAATTTCATGTTGGAATGTAATGCTTATAATGACATTAGGGCCCAGTTTTCTTCCAGGTGGCTACTGCATCCTTTCAAAAAAAAATTTAGCAAAAATATGGTTGAAAAAATAGAGGAATTGATTGTGAAACTCATCAACAGGAGATCTGAATGCTAGAAAGATCTCTAACAAGATTTGTTGTCCCATAGGTTGTCTTTGGTAGTCGTGTGGATGTTAAAATATCTTCTTCTGCTTATCTTTAAAGTAAAACAAATGGTGTGTCAGTGAATAGTTTAGGCTTGTGGACTCAATTCATCAATTATGAAGGCTTTCTTTTTCAATGTTTTTGTTGTAATCTCCTCGGTCATTGGTAACTTTGTGTTCTTCCAGCTACCCACCCTCTAGGATTATACAGAGGAAAAGAGATGCCCCCCTAATTCCCAACTTAATTGGCGTAATTATAACATATTTCTTAATCCTTCTTCTTTTCCTTTCCTTTCTCCTCCCTTAACAAGGGTTTATATGGATGAGGAGGTCAATGGAAAAATTTTCAATTTTGAGACTCATCCTCAGGAAGAGGTGGTGTTAAAGGGATCAATTATTTCCCCATTGTGGTAGTTGGGTGGTTTGGATCCCTGCCGTTCTCATCCTAGGAGTAAGTTGATCCTAGTGGAGTTGGGCGCGTCGACTAAGCAAAAAGACACAAGTCAAAGGCAAAGAGATTTAGACTGGACGTAGAGGTGATGGTTCATGATGACATGCAATGGATGATCGAGGACCTTTTTACCTGTAGTGTGAGAAGAGTGGGAGCAACTTGTGGTTAGGATCGTTGGTTTTAGGTTATTTTTTGTTTTCCCCTCAAAGAACTCCTTGTAATTTGGATCCATATTGTTATTTAAAAGATTGTAGTCCTTTTTTTATAGTTCAAAGTATTTTTGTTGATGGTTGTAGTTTTGAGGGCTTCTCTTGGTGGTGTAGGGTTGGTCTCATATGTTTTATTTCCTAGTTCTTTTGGTTTTTGTGGTGAATGGCCCCCTATTTATGTCCCAAATCTTGGTTCATAGCTCCAACCAACATCACATGTACCTATAAATAAATAAATAAGTATTCCATCAGTGTTTAATTCAATTTTCTACTTGTCCTAAAAAATGTTTCCATATTTCAAATAATATATTAAAATGCCAAAAATATAAATATAAACTACATGTTGGCAACAAGGGCATGATATGGCAAATACTACCGGAGTTGATGGATCATAGGAAATAAGAAAAAAATAACAAACATGGTAGATGAAGATATTTTAATACAAATGTTTGAATGTAGCAAGAAAATGATTAAAAGAATAATAGAAGCAATGTTTATATTTAAAATCATTGTAGTGTCCCAAGCTTGAGGTTTAACATTTATATTATGAAATGTACTAACTATTTATGGCTTTGGTAAGTGTGAATTTCGATTAGAGGTTTATTGATTTACGAAATAATTGATGAGGTTAAAAAGAGGTAATTATTTATATGTGGATGGATAGGATCAATGGAGGTAGAACCATGACACTTCTTAATATTTTAACTTTGATTAGTTGGTTTAGTTTTATTTACAAAAAAAATTGAAAGGTGACAAATTTGGGAAGATTTTTGACATATGATGAAATAATTATTGAGTGACACAAGCTCACTTAATCAAAAAAAAAATTCAGGAGACAAACTCCATTAAATGTTATGTATTACTCTTTTATTTTTATCAAACCCATTTCTAATTTTTCATAGCCCCAAATAAAAATAATGGAATACTTTTGAATAAAGGGAAATAGAATATTTTCCTAATAATTCAATAACAAACTTTACAAAGAAAATAAAATATGACACCTGGCATATTGTAATTGATTAAGGAAAAACATAGTCATGGTGAAAGCTATATAATTGTCTTCGAGAGTACAATAAAGCAATCTAGGAGAGGAAAAAATAACTTGAAACAAACCCAAAATAATTTCATATTTAAAGAATTTAATGATTTATGTTAATAAGTGTATTGCCTTTTTATATAAAATAATAGTTCATATGTGGATGACGTGTTGATGGGTTCGTATAGTGGGCTATCTGTTTCCCACTCCACCTAGGTTCAACTCTCGTTTGGCGCATGCCCTGTTGGGATGAATGCTCTCGAATCAAGGCCAATTATGGTTAATTGCTACAATGATATTGAATTAAAATTCAATTATGGTTGAATGCGGATTGGTTGGGACTAGAACCCCCTTTTCTGTTCCAAGTGAACGGGAAAAGGACCCGCCAACCCTTATTTACGAATAAAAAAATACTAGTTCATCTATTTAATTGAAAATAAGAATCTACAACAATTCAACACAACTTTCCAAACCATTATATTGCTTATCTAAATTACAATGTAGTGATTAAAAAATGAACAAGTAAAGCACGGGAATAAAAGTAAAAACTAACGTTTATGCTTTTGTTTTATATGATTCTCGCTACAATTAGGTTAATAATTAATTCAATATGAACTTGATAAAACATAAATTTTAATAATGTAACATTTCTTACAATTTATTAAATGCAATATAGATTTCTCCATTTAATGCTTCTTATAGAACCTATACACATAAATATTACTCATTTCATGCATATTTATGTCGAAAGGCATCTTTATTGTGAAGTGAGGTGTTGAACAATTGTAATTGATGGTTCTCATGTCTCTTTCACGAAGGACGACCATCGAGTTTTTGGTGACCATTAATTAAGGGTTATGGATTTCTTGATGGCAGAAACCCTCCTTGTCGGCATCTACTTGTTTGTTCTTTTATTGTTTTATTCTCTCCACAAGTTTGGTCCGCAAAGTGAAGGGAGTGCTATTCTAATCGAAAGTGGACTACACAGTGATGTTTTGGGGCTTGAGGGGCAATAGGGAAGTTGTGATATAACTGTAATCCATGCTCACTCCATACCGTCTTTAATGTTGGTGTCTTCAAGGTTTGGTTGGGAGAGCTTCTCTATAAATTCAATTTTAAAGATAATGAAAAATCAGTTTCGAGGTGTTTATTTATGTCGTGGTCATGTGCAGAGTAGAGAAGTTGTTGTTGGAGATTACTCTTCCCCTTCATTTATTGTATGGTACTACAAAATCATTTGCTTGTGATTTTGGTAGTGATTAATTTTATATACATTTATTAGTTTTGAGTTTTGTTTTCAGGTTGGGGGTTTGTTTTTGGAATATTTTAACCATTGTGTTGAAAAATCCCTACAAACTCTTATTTTCCTTGCAATTTTATGGCATTTACATCATCATCACAACTATTGAAATTAACATTTATTTGGGCATTTTTTCAAACACTTTACCTATGTTTTGCATGAATCCACAATGTTTGTAGTCTCATGGAATGTAATGTTGGAGAAGTACAAATATGTAGGTTTTTTGGAATGGTTTCTTTAAAAAAACAAAGAAACAATTAATGTGCTAACAGTTGGAAATTTATATGGTGTTGTTATTAGCCACCAATAGATCATGCAATGAATTTATAGTCACATTCAAATGCTTTTGGTTATAATCACCATGTAATACAATCTTCATTGTGCATTTACACATTTTTTTGAAAGAAAGCCTTTAGAAATGTTCCTGAAATTTAGAGTAGGCCAATGTAGCAGTAATTCTTTTTCTGAATGAATGATGATGTTAATTTCAAAATAACATAGATATCAGCACATGTAATTTCCTGAGCATCCTTTATTTTGGCTTTAAAATGTCCAAGGCTTCTTCAACAAGTCCATTTAGTTCATATCCTGAATTCATTTTGGTCCACAAGAACACATTGTGTTGAGATATTTTGTTGAAAAATTAATTTTCCATCTGTGTATATCTCCTTCTCACATCTATGACTGCGGGTAAGTCACAACAATTACACCGAATCAAAAATCTATGAAAAATATTTATGTTTTGAAGATTACATGCAATGTGTTAAGAGGTTCTCATATTTACATTTATTGGGAAGCTGTTGATTTTGGATTTACAAAATCCAATTCAATATTTTTAAAAATATAATAGGGTTTAAATCAAAAATATTATTTTAATGATAATTTTTTTTGATATGAATTTATTGTTGTCAGTTGTATTCTCATGGTTATTATGAACCTTCGGATTCAAATATTTGGCTGGGTGTTTCTGAATCATAAAAAACATGGGGAATACGTACCCTCATATTCATAATTTTGGATGGATGTTTAGAAACCATAGAAATCATGATAAATAATAGTGAAACACAACATTTTTCATTTCAATCAGCTCCTTCATGGAAAGAGTCTCCTTAAATACATAGGTGGAAAAGTACAAAGTATTTATAAAGCTAATAAATAAAATAATATAAGACTAATGATGTTAGTATTATTTTTGTGATGGAAAACTACGAAGGACTCTTCAACACACCCATCTTATACACCCAACTAATTTTTATGTGGAATATAGTGACTTGCACAGTTCTATCATAAATATATGGTTATGTACTTTGGGAAAACTATACATGTCTTTTCAATAAACCCATTTCATACATACGATGTGGTCATTGCAGTCTACATACGATGTACTTTGGGATGTCATTGAGTTGAATTGATACTAGACACCTTAAATAAATCTAATCTATCTCTAATGAAAACAAAGACCTGTGTTAAACTACAAGATTTAAGTTCAATCATATGTTTCCGCAACTTTCATTTAAGCATGTACTACCTTTGCTAAAACTAAAATTTATGTTTTAAATTGTAAATTTGTACTGTTTCAATAGAATGTGTACGTGTTTTTCTTTCTACATTACTATAAATGATTTTGATGCAATAAATATGATAGCAACGTACATCATAAAAGTTTTTAATGAATAAACATAAATGGGTTTGTGCACAGACATTTGATTTGGTTCACCAAAGTTTTCATCAAAACAATGGGCAGACATATACTGAGAGGTAGAGTGTGAACATGTCAGAGGATGTTTCAATCCGTTGTTTCTTGTTTTACAAGTTAAGGTGTAGTGAGCGTAGGGAATGCAATTACAGGGAGAGTGTGGGAAGAATTTTCCCATGGAAATCCGAGGGAAGAGAGAAAGAAGGAATATGCGGTGGCGAGGGCAAGGGTGGCCGCTTCGGATTCAGACATGATGGGGTTATTAGCTATTGGCACGTTTTAAGTCCAGGAGGTGGTAGAGGGTTCTAAGAGTTTCTCGAGGCAATGGGAGACTGAAGTGGACTCAAGAAATAATGGTGGGTGAGGTAGAGTAGTTTTACGAGCACCTAGACAAGATACTGAGTCTCATCAACACCAACAACTTGTATCCGTTACATCACCTCTTCCGTCATGTGGCTTAGCTCACGCCGTACTTGTCAACTGAATCATATATTCTTTCCACACCTGTAACTGGCATCAGAAGCCCCCATCCTCAACCTGACTTGAACAATGCCTTTCATCATGATTAACAGAGAGAGCGAGAGGATGTAGAAGTGACCGAGAGACGGAGTAAGACCCACACAAATAAGGATGTGAAGTGGATACAAGAAAACAAGGTCAAAGGCATCGGCTGATATAAAAACGTATTGGTTTTATGATGGAACTAGTAGTTATTAGTCATATTCATATATATATTAGTGGGAATATGTTCATATTTATTGATAGGTTTGCAGTTTATACGATCTAGTGTGACTAATACGTGTTAAAAAGTATTTATAATTAATCGTGTGAGAGATTTCAGACTCTTATTAGGAATCTTAGGTTTTTATTGGGTCACATGTAGTTTCGAATTTCAATATCTCTCTGAAAAATTAAACAAATTGATTGTCGTTGATGGGGCTGATTCATTCATATGACCCCTTAGAAGTTCCAACCAAGGAGCACAAAGATCCCAAAAATGCATTATTTCTCCTCCTAAGATAATTTCTATAGTAGGAGAACACATTAGATATTTGCCTAAACAAGTAGGCCCCTAAGCAGACCCTACACTAGCTCCAATACGTTGATCTCTAACTAGAAAAGTAAATTCCTGAGCTTGAGAATAAGGAAAATGCAATAATAAGAGAATAACTTGGACCAAAACTATATAAACACAAATACACTCATACCAAAGAAAAATAACCAGTCTTACACTAAAATTTGGTGTGTGTATAATGTACCAGTTGTGTGTGTGTGTGTGTGTGTGTGTGTGTGTGTGTGTAATTAATATATAAGAAAATCCTATGGGTATAAAATGAGCGTAGTTAACTCTTTGTGTCTATCAAACTATGTTCATGCAAGGAAACAAAAGCAGATCAATGACTAAATAATATTATAAGAAAGGGCCAACTAAAATCATAAATATTATAATACAAAGAATAAGAATGAATAAACTTGACCAATATGTTCAAGATGTATGTCTGTTGAATCTAGATTTTTCATGTATCACAATTTGACAAAAGTGTTTTACTCTCCCAACATGTCTTTGATGGTACGAATGTATCTTTATCTAATATTATAACATCATGCATAATATTGATTAGGGAATGTTTTTAGGAGAGAAATTAGAAATAAATAATGTTAATATATATTCCCCATTTGAGTTCTAGGATGAACCCTTGAATCACCTCTCAAAATAATGTGATGACGTGAAACATGCGTATGAGGGAAATAATGTATTTTTAATGTTACAACATACACACATGGTCGAATTAAAATTTATGAGCACCCTAGGTAAATATTGGATCTAGTGCCTTCTATAAATAAAAAACTATAGTAGACAAAATAATTAACCATGACCACATATCGAATTGATATGTTATGCCTCTACCATCCAAGAAAAACTAGTAAATAATTTTTTTGTATCTATTACTACCCAATATCCCTAGTTAATTTTGTAACATATAGACTATCACAATCCTCTTATTCTCATATATTAATTCCCAACTCTTTTCCCCAAATTTATTACATATTCACCTTATTTGATCTCTTCTCCTAAAAAAATCTACAAGACTTCAAAACAATACAAACTATGAAAAATACATCAATATGAAATAAATTTATAAATCCTGCAAGAGAGGAACTTGCATTAATATTTGAAGCCTCCTAAATATCATAATCTTAATAGAATTATGATTTTTATTTTTTTTTGAATGAAATGAACTGATTTGGTATGTAATGTTGGCCACTAACTGCTACTAATATAGATTCATGTTAATAGATTGATATTCTCTTCATAAAAACCATTATAATGTAAAATAAAATAACCCCCCCTAAATCTTTCCACCCTAGGTAGTTGCCTAATTTTCCTAGGCCTTAATACCCCTCTGTGTGGTCTTGGGAATAATGGGTATGATGATAGGAATGATGGCATGAAATGCGAAGAGGCATATGCGAGGGAATGTCAAACAAATGAGAATGTGGGATAAAATTGAAAGGATGTTGAAGCATAATTGGATGTCGAGTAAGCTTGTGAGGGACAAGTGTAAGAACCAATGGTTGCATGTGTGTGATTGATGATGTGAATGAATAAGGAGGAGCCGATATAAAAATGGGGCATGAACGAGTGGTGACCAAGGAAAAAAGGTGGATGTGGAAGAAAAGTCCAAAGGAATTGAAACAAGACAAATGAGTATGGGGTGACTTGTGAGAAAGATATGGAAGAATAAGTGTATACAAGTGACAAAATGTATATGCAAGAGGAGTGTAAAAAAACTTTAATAGATGGTGTAGGAAGTAATGGAGGAAAATTGAGAAAGAATTGTTCTTGAACGAGTGATGATGAAGGAATTGAGATGCATGTGGAAGAGGGGTTTGAATAGATGAAGCGATTAGTGAACTGGGGTGTGATGAAGATGTATAATTAACATAGAGAGAGGGAGGATGTAGAAGTGGCCAAGAGACATAATAAGGCCCACACAAATAAAGATGCGAAGTGGATAAAAGAAAAAAAGGTCAAAGGCATTGGCTGACATAAAAAAGTATAAAGTTATTTGTCATAAGGAAAATGCAATAATAAGAGAATAACTTGGACCAAAAATATACAAACACAAATGCACTAATACCAAAGAAAAATAACTAGTCTTACACTATAATTAGGTGTGTATATAATATATCACTTTTATATGTGTCAAATTAATATAAAAAATCATGTGTGTATATAATGAGCGCAATCAACTCCTTGCATTCATTCAATTGTTTCTAGCAAACTTTGCTCCTGCAAGAAAACAAAAGAAGATCAATGAATAAATGATCTTGTAAACAAGGACCTACTAAAATCATAAATATTATTAGACAAGGTATAAGAATGAATACAATTGAATATGATGAATATGTATGCTAGTTGAATCTAGATTTCGCATGTATCACCATGAAACCAAAGTGTTTTACTCTCATAATGTCTCTTTGATGCTACAAAGGTATATGTATATAATCCTATAACATCATTCATTAGATTGATTAGGGAATGTTTGGGAGAGAAATTAGAGATAAACAATGTCAATATCTATTCCCCTTTTGAATTGTGGGATGAATCCTTGAATCACCTCTCAAAATAATGTGATGATGTGAAGCATGTGTGTAATGGAAAAAATGCAGTTTTGATGTTAAGACACACACACACACCCACTCACCCACCCATACTCACGCAACATTGTCATGAATGTTTTGTAAGCATGTATGAAATCATGTAAGATGCCCCTATGGGTCCAAGTGTAAGCAATATAATAGAAGTAGTGTTGTAATTCCACAAGATGGAAAAATGGTGTCCTCACTGCTAGCTGGTTTAATAAATTTCCAACTTAGACCACACAATCCACACAAAATACAAAATATGACTTCGCACATGGGAATATCAAAATGTGGCTTTAAATAAATAATAAGCACCTTATATTATTTCAATGAGAAAATTACAATATTATTATATCGTTTTGAAAGAAAGAATTTATAATATCTATAGAAGATGAAATCTTAGAACTCTAGATCATAAGTAGATTTGTTGTCCTACAGGAGTCCATTCAATTAGATTTTGTTTCAATTTTGAACTTTTTGACGAACTATCTTTGGGATAACATCCTAATATGCACATGGCCAACATCATTCAAATTATTCATAGTTATTTTCTCAATATTATAAACCCTAACATTTATAAAAATATTCAACCAAGAGCACGACTTGAATATAGATTCCTTATCCAATAAAGATTCCTTTGTAAAGATTCACTCCGTTTTCCTAATCTCTATTGGATTAGTTGGAATGATTTACTCCTATTAATTCATGGTGAAGTGTTATCCTCCAATTTAAATGTTGTTGGTTGCTAAGTAATTTTGGTCCACATAAATGAGATTGAAAACACATGTATGTATAAATTGGATTAGGTGTCGAATACCTTTGAATTATATTTTGTTCCACTTTTGAACTTGTTGTTGAACTATCTTTGGGATAACATATTGACACATGCATGGTCAACCTTGTCCAAATTATTCTTAGTTATTTTATCAATATTATCGACGCTAACCTTTATAGAATTCTTTTAACAATAGTCTGACAAGAATATAGATTGTTTCTCCAATAAAAATACATTTGTAAAGATACACTCCCTTCGACTAATTTCTATTGGATCAGTTGAATTAATTTACACCTATTAATTCATGGCTTAAATGATTTTTTGTTTTTGAATAATTTTGTTGCACGAAAGTGAAATTAAAAACATGTATATGTAGAAAGTGGATTAAGTGTCAAATACCTTTCGACTAATCAACACTCTTTATCATCATCATCACGGTCAAATTTTTCCATCATATTGCTGCATCGAAATTCTTCCATTAAAGGTCTTCATTCTATTTTTTTCTTCAAGAAAACTTTTTTGTACTAAATCACATGAATTTTAATTAAATTATATTTAATATTTCTAGTTGACATTGTCTACTTGTGGCCAATCCAAAAACAACTTTTGCATCAAGAGATGGAACTTTATAGAGATGGAGATAGTTAGAGGCCAATGTCTTAGATATTATTTCTACAAGTTGATTTGGTGTTGAATAGCACAGGAACGCGTAGAATATGATGATTTCTCATAACATTGGTTATTCATCATCTTTCTCACCATTATTGCTGCTTCAAACTTGTTTGACCATTCATTTTTTCTCAACAGAACGTGTCTGTGGACCATCAAGTTTAGTTGACTTTGTATATGAAATTTAATATCCATATTAAAACATAAAAACTGCGACATATAAATACATTTCTTTATGTTGCAACCTACAGATATATGTGCCACTTGTTTCCTATATGCATTTGCGCATCTTTTGTATTTAAAAACTTTTTCAATTCAAAAATAAATAAACTTATAAAGATTAGATAGACTCTGTGTCACACCACCTTTCTTTTAAGGTGAGACATTTATTTCTCTTTCTTTTGTATTAATTATGATTTTCCACCCCTTTGGGGGGTGGCAGCAACCTATTTTAATGGTTGAAGCTAGTCTTGTTGCATCTCTTGATGTAGGTTTGGGCAGTGGGAACTCTGTTAACCATTCCTCCGATAAAGAACCGAGCAAGGAAATTCATCCCGAAGGTATACGGTGAGGTAATGATCCTCCTCTATGTGATCCTGATGTTGTTTTAGATGTTCCGTAGTTTGATAAAGCTTATTCATGGCTTGAGTCCTTTACTCTGGTTGCGTATTTGTTGGATGTCCCCCGGAGAGTATTCTCAAACAGTGGGTTCACAACCACTGGCAAGGCCATGGTGTCAAACTTGAGGGTGTCCAAAATCTGTCCAAGGGCTTTTTTTTGTTCCAGTTTAACAACCCTAAGCATTGCAAAGTCATTGTGAACCACAATCCTTGGTTCATTCAAAACACTTTGGTTATCTTTTCTCCATGGATGCGCAATTTCCAAGTCTCTAAGCACGCTAAGCTTAAAGTGCCCATCAAGGTTGAGTTCCTTGGTCTCCCCCTGCCCCTTTGAGACTTTGTGGAAGAGCTGGTCAAACCCATTGGTTGTTTTGTCTGCCACGAGCCAAATAAATTTTACTCCACCTACCCACAACATCGGGTTTGTGTTGAAATGGACCTATCTAAGGACCTCAAGGAATCAATTAACATTCAGGTGGGGGATACCCATTTTTCACAACACATCATTTACATTAATTTTCCCAATACCTGCACTCGTTATCAGTTTGCTTTCCATATGATTTGAGAATGCCCTTTAATGGCTTCCTCGGCCCCTGTCACCCCAGTAAAAAATAATACCAACCCCAAGCGAACCTCTTTTTTTGAAGAGAGTTGGACAGAGGTCAAGAGTAAGAAAAACCCTAAACCCCAACCTCAAGTATACAAGCCTGTTCGGGGTTCCTATTCAGCTCCAAACCCTTTGGCTAATAAGCAGCATATGGTTTCTCCTATAGTACATCATTTCCCACTTGCGGTGTCCTCAATTCATCTGAATCTGACGAGCTCACAACCCCAATCTGAGGTGATTGTTCACTCTGTAGATGACAAGTCCACCCACAAGCATTCTTGCAACCCTTCTCCTACAAAGGATGATGAGTATGACCCGCCACAATGTCGTCCTTTGAAAATGAGTGATTATGTTACTTTCTCCAAAATCCTTGACTCTTCTTTGTCATGTTAGGGTGACTTGAGGATGAACAGTTCATGACTCTTGATGGTTCTCAATGATTGTTTTTCTTGGAATGTATGAGGGCTTACTGAACTGACCCGTAGGTACACGATTTAGGATAATTGTCAAAATATTAGTAACATGCATGTTTTGTGTCTTCACGAAGTTAAACTTTATGGGTTTCTTCTCCAATCAGCACCTTGTACTGTCTGACCGAGAGCCATTTTTCATCATTCCAATCATGAGCCTAAGAAAGGGGGTGTTCTTACTCTCCTTTATCCTTCATTACAGAAATCTATTGTTTTTTTAGGGCTCTGACCCTTTTTATCAAGTTGTGTGCTTCCTTTTTTATTTACATAATCAGATTATAGGTATTTCTAATATTTATGCTTCCAATGATGCTACCGAACAATATATTCTTTGGCGGTAGCTCACTGACGAGTTACCCAACTCTCATTGGATCTTGTGTGGTGATTTTAACATGGTGGAGTTTGCGGAGGAGAAATTGTGTTGCCTTCCTATAAACTGGTGTGTAGGTGAACATGAAGCATGGTTTTACATGTGCAACAAACTTGTTGTTTTTTATCCTAGCCAACACTTTAGACATGCCTTAGATGCAACCTGGTTTACTTGGACCAACTTCAGATAGGGTCAGGATAGGGTTGTCAAACGAATTAATCAGGCCTTCCTCCAGAAACAACAATGCTCTTCCTTCACCACCAGAGTTGGTCGGTCGGTCTCTGATTGGGAAGGAGCTCTTCTTTCAGATCATTCTCCCATTTTCTTTTAAATTGAATGGCTTGTGGCTCTTGTTTAGCGTCAAAACTCCTAGTTCTATAGTGCATGGGTGGATCAACTAGTGACAGGAGGACATTTTCAAAAATACATCCTTCCTTTGCATGTATGGGCAGCAGGTTGTTTTGTTCCATCAGCGAGCTCACAAAGCTTCCATTGGGGCTCATATACTTGAAGCTTGAGGGCCCTTCATCGCTCACCGTTCAACACCAAAATTCAAACTAAGGTGGCGATATGGCGTCACAAACTTAGGATGGAGAAGGTTTATCAAGCTTGAGGGGCTCAAATAAGATCTCGTCTGCATTGGTTTAAAATTGGTGATAGAATGAACAAAGAGTTTTTTTCCCTCCTTCATCCTTTCTATGCCTCCAGTTCAATCCAGGTTATCCAAGATGTCGTTGGTCACCTTACCGACCTTCCAGATGTCCTACAATATTTTTGCATCATTACCATAATGTTTTTACTTTTCAACCCTACACTCCAAAAAGAAATGTTGCCTTATTGCAGTGTCTCAATGTTATCCCCTGCAAGTTTTGTGAAGCCCAAAGGGTCTCCTACAATCGATCTCTTTCTGTTGATGATCTTAATGAGGAAGTGATGCAAATGAAGGCTAACAAGGCTCCTAGCATTGATGGGTTTCCATGTGAATTTTATCAGGTGTTATGGGAAATAGTTGGCCCCGACCTCCATCATGTTTACTACGAAGCAATGGAGTCTAATTCTCTTGGTGCTCTGATAAACCAAGGAAATATTAAATTCATTCCCATGTCTGGAGACCCTGAGATCATCATTAGCTGGAGACCGCTTACACTTTTGAATGTTTCATAAAATATCATTTCTAAAGATCTGGCTATTTGGATTTACAACATCATGCCTCTCATTATGTGCAGTGAAAAAAGTAGTTTTATAAAAAGCAAATTAATCTTGGATAATATCATTGTTGTTTGGGAAGGCATGGAGTGGGCAAGGATCTCCAAGAAAAATGACCTCTTTATCAAGATTGATTTCGAAAAATCTTATGAAAGGATTGAATGGCCTTTTATCATAGCCATGCTCCAAGCTCTTGGGTTTGTCCCTAGGTTTGTTCATTCGGTCAACATGCTCTTCTAGGATGTCACTGATAGGCTTACCATTAATGGCATGCAGTCTGATATGTTCGAGCTACATAGGTCTATCTGGCAGGGTTGCCCTCTTGCTCCAACCTTCCATGTGGTTACTGTTGAGGGTTTCAACTACCTTCATGCCAAATCTACTTCTCAGGGGTTGTTCAAGGGTATCTCTCTCCCCAATTTTGAACAACATCTCATTAATGGGCTTTTTGCTGATGATTATTTTTTAACTTTGGAAGAAAATGAAGATAATATCACTAATGCCTTTCGCTGTCTAGACATTTTTTATTAAACTTCAGGTTCTTCCACTCAATGGAAGAAGACTCAATGTTACATAGAGTCTCTGGATCCTAGACCTCCATGGTTGGAGGGACTCTCTTGGTATTAAATTCTTCCTGGTGTGTAATTTAAATTTCTTAGCATCCCTTTTTATTTTCAGGCCACTCCTCCCACTCTCCGGTTTTATTTTTTTCAGCGGGTTGAGAGAAAAATTTCCTTCTGGATTACTAAACCCCTCTCTCTTGCTGACAAGTTTCAAATTTGTTCAAAGGTGTTAGCTGTTATGCACGTTTACTACTCCTCCTACTAGGATCCCTCTAAGTATTCTTCTGCCAAGTTGGAAAAATTACTTCATGATTTTCTTTGGGCAAATATCAATGGTCATAAGGCTTTCACAAAGTGGTTTGGGATATTTTCTGCTCTCTTAAATATGTTGGGGGTTTAGGACTAATTGACACTCGACTTCAAGGAATTTTCCTTAGTGTCAAATGAACTATCCTGAGCCTTGAAGGATCCGAGACTTGGAAATTCTTGCTTCGCCACAGTATTTGTCAAGGCGAATGTAGGAAAAGGAAGGAAATTAAATAAACCATGTTCCCCACTAGGAAATGACACCCATGGAATATTTAGAGAATATTTCATCTGTATTCATATTCAAGTTTCAAATCACGTGGAAGGTGAATGCATCGTTAACCCTCCTGAAATGATGAGAGCTATTTTTGAAACTCAATTATTGATAATGATGAAAGACACTATTTGATGGTCCCATGACTCCTTTCATTTGTAGCCCCGAAAAAAGCTTCCTCCTGACCATTGCATAAGTTAGGTATGATGTCATGTAGAAGCACCTTGTCATCTTCACTTTAATCAATTGTTTGTGAAAATTATCTCTGATGATAGTGGCCCAATCCACAAACTCTCTCTTCGTAAGGATGATACAAAAAAAATGATACATCCATGGGTGGAAGATTCTGACAGAGTGTAGACCAAAGGCTCAGCTCAGGAGAGTGATCATGTCACCAATTTCCTATACGAACTCAATGCGGTATAGTTCCTTAGGAAACCATTCAACTCAAAGCATCTTGGTCACTAATCAATTGTTATTAACCATCTTGATCCACCTAGGAGGTTCTTCATCCCAAAAATCATGTGCTGACTTTCGAGTGATGTCAGCATTCTTAGAAAAGCTAGGTATGTTGGGCAATTATTTAATGTGCTCTAGCCTAATTAAGAGTAAAGGATCGCGATTATTCTTATAAATCCCTCACCTCTCGAGATCATAATGCTCTGCGCAAGCAATGACCAGCTCTGAGTAATGCACAGAGATAGGAAATGTTGCTACTTGGGGTAGACCGCTATGGTAAATCCTATATGAGAATATGTTCTTACCTTCAACTTTCACCCGTTCACAAAATTGTTGCATGTTAACATGGCCAAGATTAGTGTCGGTGATATTGTCGTATGTAGACTTGATGGAAGTGGGAGAAATGACCACTTAGAAGTCGTATTTGAGCGCAGACTTATTTGATTTCTCCACTAGCTTCCTGGATTTTCTTGCAGATTTATTGGATTTTTCGGCCATTATGAATTTTACAGAAAAATGACTCGGGCAACATTGTCGAGTCTTAGTCTCTGAACCATCATCAACACAAGAGAAATAAGGCTCGTTTAATTTTAATTATTATTATTTTTAAAATAATAATAATAATTGATCTCGTCTTACAAATTTTTAACATGTCAATACAAACAAAAATATCGAGACTAAGCTTGAATTCCAGATCAGACAAAAATAATAATAATTATTATTATTTTTAAAATTCTACCAATTGTAATCACTTAACACAGGATCAATTTTAATATTTTTAATTCACTATTTCTCTGTATTTCCTAATTGAAGTTGCTTCAGTGTGAAGAATTGCTTTGATTTTCTGACAATATTTTGAACTTGTAATTTTTCTTTTCACTGGAGTTTGAATGCGTGAGATAATTATTTCTGACTTATGGCTTTATTCCTTCCTAAGCCTGCGTTTGACCCTTCTCAAGACAGTTGCATGAAAATTATTTCTCTTTCCCTGGCATGGACTACTCTTCTCAGTTGAAACGTGGCACTTATTTGATTTCTCCACTACTGCAAGCATGGAAATGGTTTTCTTTTTATTTTCGTGACCTGTGATGCCTGGAGAGCTCCTGTTTAAGGTGCAAAAACTAGTTTACTCTACATGGAAATGCTTTAGTTTGGCATGAATGCTTCAACTGTTGCAAAAAAATGTGTGGCAATCCTAGTTATATATGCATGAATTTTTGTTCCTCTTGCTACCTATGAGTTTAATTTCTCCTCCTCCTCATGCATAGACAAGATTTCTTGGCTTGGTTTTATTTTTTTTAAACTGACATGGGCAGCATATACGTTTTTCTTGGCACTTCGAGACCACTACAAAAATGTGTGGATATCTCCTGATGGCTTTCTTCTTGCAAGTGTGCAAAACTCCTTGGGCTAGGTTTTGCTTGTATTATGCAAACATGGGTTTCCTTTGGAGGAGTGCGTGGGTTCCTTCCTCCATCACGTGGGTCTTCTTTTCTAACGTGGGTTGTGTTCTTTACTAGGCGTTGAAAACTAATCCTTGGCTTTTGTTGTTGTTCCTTTGTTGAAACATGGATCCTTTTCTTTTCTTGGCATGGGCAACTTCAATTTGGACCAATGCGTGGTCTCTTGGCCTGTTCTTTACCTCTCATACATGGCCTGCCTATTTTGGAATGATATGGATATCCTTTACTACCTTTTAGAATGGGTAATGCATATGATCTTGCTCTTTTGTTGTGAATGGCTCTACATGCTTGGAAATGCATGGATTTCCTTTTGGATTTTTCCTTGGTCTGCATGGGAACATCTCAGCTGAAATGTGGCACTTTTCTCTTTTGCATGCATGGTGATTTTCCCAAGTAAATGTGTGGTGGAATAAAGGAAAAGTGTGCATGGACTGTAATTTTATTTTTCTTCTTTGGTAGCTTATTACAAGATATGTGTTGGAAATTCCCTTTCTCTAGCACGTGGAATGCAAATTTTCAAAGAAACTAGCATGAAAAACTCAAAACATTCTTTGTTTAAACCTACTTGGACACTGCTGCATGTATTGAAGTTTCCTTATTCTTCTTGGAAAACCCACGTAGAACCTCTCCTCTCCCACGTGAATGCACTGCCTCCTCTTCAATTGTGTGGATCTACAACTTCAATCACCTTGCATTGAAACCTTATTTACTTTTGGTGTATTGCCTGAGAGATGTGATAAAAATATTTATTTGAAATGTTACTTCAGAAGAAATATAGAAGAAGTTGAAAACAAAAATCTTGAAAGCTTCTTCACATGAATTTTTCCAACATAGTTTGATGGAGGAAAAATTAAGAGGATTAAAGAAGCTTCCCCGTAACCGCTTCTTTCTTCCCGTTGAAATAACCAACTTCCCTTTCTTTAGGTAGTGGGCATTAATTGCAAGGAATTATGGGAAATATCTTAATCATTTGCATATGGTAACGACAAAGCAGATTGGAAATTCCCATCTTATTTCCCCATGTGGGAGATTGGGAGTTTTTTTGTCAGTTTTCCAACCAGTTGGGTTGGCAATCAGCAAGAAAAATTCCTCAAGCGGGGAAAAAAGAAGAATTTTCTAGGGAAGGGGACATCTGGGTGCGGAAAGCCAATTTGGCTTTCCCGACAATTGGAAGTGGAATTTTATTTTCCCACGACAATAAAGAAAAACTTGTTGATTGATTTTTAATAAATATTCTATAAATATTTATTTAATTAAAAACACCCAAAATTAATGAAATTAATTTAATTTAATAAACGGGTAAGAAATTAATTAAATATTAATTAATTAATTATTAATGGAATTTGTGACTTAGCGGGAGGAATTCTCACCCAAAATGGATGAAACGAAGACCAAAACGATCAGAAGAGTAAGACAATCGGGACGAGGATGATAAAACACGCAAAATAATGCTTTTGATTTTTTTTTAAATCATTCTTATTAATTATGTGAAGTCAAAATTAGCTAATAGTAGCTGGCTCTAATTGGTAACAAGGACTTCACAGACGCAACAACAGACACAGACCAAAAATTTAATGGACACGATCCCAAAAATGATAGTGCACAAAAACATAATGACAAAAGAGAGGAAAATGAAAAATAGGGAAATGAAAGAAGCCAAAATCCTAATTACCTATGTACATACAGGGGACAACCAATTTTCAATTTTGATAGTGCTTGAGATATTGCCCATTGTAGGGAAAAGGTAAATGAGTTCCATCAAGATACGCCAAGTAATAGGTGTTGTCTCCACATAAATGTCTAATTTTGAAATGGCCCAGCTATAGTGAATCAAACTTCTCACGCTTTCCTTTTGGTTCATGCCTCTTGTCCCATAGTAGAACTAAGTCATTGATTTGAAATTGTCTCTCTTTAGTTTTTCTGTCAAACAATTTCTTCACTTTTGATTGGTGTTCTTCGATCTTATTTACCACTTGACTTCTTTGTTCTTCAAACTAGCTTAGGAACATTATCCTTTTATCTAATGCATTGGCGAAGCATTCATCGTCAACTTCCTGAGCCAATCGTAATGTCAGTAACTCCAAAGTGATGGGAATTTGAGTATCAGTTACATATAAGAGTTGAAATGGAGACATTTTGATTTCCCTTTAGGAGCTATGTGGTCAGCCCACAATGCATCATATAACTTTTTGTGTCAAGTTCTTTGATTTTCATCTACTAACTTGCGCACGATGGTAGTGAAGTTTTTGTTACTTGATTATGTTTGAACATTTCCTTGAGGATAGTAATCTGATGAATGAGATAAAGATATCTCATACCCATAACAAAAACCTATCATCTCTATAGAAGATAAATTGGTGGCATTGTCTGTCATGATCTTTTGTGGAATTTTGTAACGAACCAGAATGTTCTCTTTGATAAAGTCACATATTACCGCAGTAGATGTTTGTTTCATCAGAATGGCTTCTACCCACTTCATAAAGTAGTCAGTTGCAGTGAGCACATGAGTGTGACCAGCACTGGAATTTGGATTTAGAATCCTAATGAAATCTAACCCCCATTGTTGAAAGGGTTATTCAATGATAACTAGCTTTAAAGGAAAAGCCACCAATTTAGGTCTTCCAACAAATTGTTGTCAAGCTTCACATTTGGCCACCCATTTTTGGGCATCAAAAAACATAGTGGGCTGGTAATAGTGTGCTCGCAAAACCTTATGAGTTTTCACTGTTCCATAGAAATGACCACTGCAAACATGATTGTGAAAGGCTTCAAGCAACCTGAGTTGTTGTTCTTTATCAACACATCTAAGAAATATGCCATTAATACCTTTCTTTAATAAGGTTTTGTCCCAAATGATGTACCTAACAACTCTCAATTTGATAGCTCCTTTTTCCTTAGTTGTTAGATTCTGAAGACATTCACCATATGTGAGAAAGTAAGCTTTATCAGAATACCACTCATCTATGATACTAATGAAAACCATCAGCGATAAAATTTCTTCAACTGGTTCTTCCTTAGAGTCATTTTGTGGCTCATTCTCTGCAATGAGTTGGCAAAGTCCTTTTCCTTGAACTAACTTGGTGGGCTTGATGTCTAAGTCATATTCCTGGATCTTGGAGACCCAATTACCTCTTTTAGATCCTGGTGCATGTTGTGTCAACATTGATTTAACTGTGGTGTCTAGCGCAAAGACTTTCATGTGAGAATTCAATACATAGTGCTTGAAAAGTTTCAAGGCTCTAACTACTGCATATGCATGTCTCTCAAGGGGAGTGTAATTCAGTTTACATTTCTTGAATCCATAACTCATGAATGCAATACGAGATTCAATTCCCTCTCGATTGTGTTGAGTCAGGATGACAGAGATCATGTGTGGAGAAGCATAACAATAGACTCTGAAATCCTTCTTAAAATCGGGACACGCTAATGTAGGAGATTTTGCAATAGCATCCTTGATTTTTTCATACGCTTCTCTACCTTCCTTCAACCATTTGAAGGATTCTTTACCTTTCATCATATCAGAAATTTATTTGGTTAGCTCGATGAAATCTAGCACGAACCTTCTCAAAAATTTCACCTTCCCAAAGAATGAGTGGCCTCTAGGCTTACTTGTAGGTAAGGAAAGATTCTTGATAGCTTGAACACATTCAGGATCGATCTTAGTTCCCTCTTTAGAAATAATATGACCTAGGAGTTTTCCTTCAGTAACTCCAAACACTAACCTCTTTGGATTCATGGAGATCTAATGAATTATACACCTTTGTAATATTTTCTCCAAATCTCTTAGATGATCTTCTCATTTTTGGAGAACATTGTCAAGTCATCTAGGTATACCACGATGATATTTTCTTTTATAATATGGGAATGCCATATGCATATAACTTTGAAAGGTTGCACCAACATTGATTAAACCAAACGGAATTCTTCTATATGTGAACGTACCCCAGTGGGTGGTGAACATGGTTTTATGTTGGTCTTCTCTAGCCACTTCAATCTAATTCTAACTAGAGAAACCATCTAACATGGATAGCATTTCCGATCCAATTACTGCCTACAAAATATGGTCCATGACCGACAGTGGATAGTTATCCTTCAAGGATGCTTGATTAAGATTGCGGAAATCCACAAAAATTTTAATTTCTCCATTTTTCTTATGAACTGGGACAATATTATCTATCCAGGTTGAATGTCGAATAGGAAACACTATTTTTGTGTCTAACATCTTTTGAACCTCATGGAATATTTTCCATGTTATCTTGGGATTATATTGTCTTTGATTTTTCCTGAATGGAGCTGCACTAGGTTTTAAGGGTATGGCGTGCTCCATTTCCCTAGGTCGAAAATATTTCAAGTCTTCATATGAGTAAGCCAAGACGTAAAAATATTTGGTAAGGAGTCTTACAAATTTCTTGCGCTCCTTATGTGAGCAACACTTACCAATGTTGAATAGGAGAGGTTTGTGTTTGGTACCAATGTCAACTTGCTCATAGTAATTTTGTGTGTACATTTTCCCCAACTTTATGCATTTGAGTGAATACTCGATAACATAAAGTAGATAGAAGATGTGTACCTTATAATCATGTAGAGAAGAGTGTTGCCAATAACATGGCGAGTAGACAAGTGAAGTGTGCAGTGATTGCAATGTGTAGCGTGGAGACTAGGAAAAGGAAGTAGACCCTAGGGGTGAAGTGTATGCATAGTAGCATGTTGATGGAGCTTGTGTTTACTAATTTGAGATACTTCTTGTTGCGTATTAAGGACGGACCTACAAAAGAAGAGTGAAAAAAGCAGTCAAAGTCCCATATCTAAAAAATCAAAATAATGTATGTATAGGTAAGTAAAAGTGTGTAAAGGAAAGTGTGCATCTGATGTTTAAGAGAATATGAGATAGAAAATTGTCATGCTTAGTTGGAATTGTTAGATTTGAATTCCAATGGTGAGATTTTTCGGTGGTCTCATGCCTAGAGTGAGATTTTTAGGTGATCTAATGCCAAGAGTAAGTTTTTTTGGTGATCTCACATTCAGAGCTAGTTTTTTCATCAATCTCACACCAAGAGTGATTTTTTTGGGTGATCTCATGCCAAGAGTGAGTTTTTTGGGTGATCTCATGCCAAGAGAAGAGTGTTATGGAGAGAGGTATAGTTTTTCTCTCTTTCCATGACATTTCCCAATAAACACCACTATAAATGATACGTCCTTGATTTGTAACCAATTATAATTGATTGTAACTAATTATAACTAATATAATGCATTCTTCAACTACATCCAAGTTCCTACTATTGGAAAACTATACTGTAAACTACTACAATTTTTTTTTAACTTAGAAAGGGACTATTTTTTCCACTAGGACACAAACACCCAGGGGGACACAAGCACGCACCGCTACTATCTAGGACTGAGTGCTAGTGTCTTCTTTGTGTTTTGGGTCCAAGTGTGATTCTAGACCTATCTCTGATTGTGTGCCTGTGCCAATTATGTACTGTGTGGTGATGTTTTGAAGCTTTAACCTATTCTAAGGTTGATTTAATCACCTAATAGATGACCCCCTCGTTTAGGGGTCATACGTCGATTTTAGGATAATGTGGGCCAAAGTAGAGGACCTAAAAATGATATGAAGTTGATACCTACAAGGGTAGGGTATGTTCATGGTAGAAACCAAGGCATATACAAACAATATGGTCTAGTAAACAAGTGTTAGTTGTAACAATAGCTACATGGAATGGAAGACATTGTAACAAGAAAGTAGGAAGACATGATGGACTGTGAAAAGAAGGTTTCATAAATGGGACCTAGCTCACAATGTTACAAGACAATCAAGGCCGAAGTGGCCATAAGAAATCAATAGTAAACCAAGATATAGGGCATAGCCCATAAACAATAGTAAATAATAAAAAAGAAAGAGTGATAGATAACCATGGTTGTATAGATCCTCCAAGGAAAATACTAAACCTGAAGCACTCATTAACATGTTAGAAAAATAGATCAACGATAATTAAAGTGATAGTAATAATTAATAAATATTGTAACTATAGGATCTATGATGTGTAAAGTATGAGAATAATAAAGGTAGATGACCCTAAGAGCCTCAGTGGGACTAGTAACGAGTAGTGTTGAGTATCATGAGCCATGTAATAATATGTAAAAGTCCCAAAATAACCTCAAGATACCAAGTGAATGCACATGTGTGCATATAAAAATATATAGACATACTAAGAATCCAACTAGCATAGAAAACAAAGTATAACATGTAAGTAGTATAGGCTAACAAGAGTAAATGCAACCAAGATGTGTAAATGTTGTACGTGTGTGATGGTGTGTTGTGATGTGTAAGATGTGAAGTTGAGGATATCCATGTTTCCCCCTAGAAAATTTGTATGAGATGAGGTTCAATTATATATTCTTCGTCAATAGTCAAGTATGAACCATAGAATAAGAGTGCATCATCAAGAAATGAGTGTTATATGTGCAATTGAGATTAGATGATAGGAAAGATGTATCATAAAGCATAGAGCATGAAGTGTGGATGATATGATGCTTGGAAAGATAGGCATGAAGCACGGAGCATGAGAGATAGATAGAGTAGCCTAAATGTGACAAGTGAGGTTCATGGAGGAATTGCACCCTCAATAGTCAAACATGAACCATAGAACAAGAATGTGTCATCGGGTAGTGAATGTGTTGTATGTGATTGAGATTATATGCTAGGAAATATGTATCGTAAATCATTGAGAATGAAAATTATGTGATGTGAGGTTCTTTTAATAATTTATCCCCCAACAGTCATGTCCAAACCATAGAACAAGAGTGTGTCATTAAGTAATGAAGTATGTGTTGCATATGTTTGAGATTGTAAGCTAGGAAAGAATTATTGTGAAGGACAGAGCATGACGTATAGCAAATGAGATAAGAGTAGATAAAATAGACATCAAATAGTGATGGATGGGAGTAGATAGTGTGATTCGACCAAAGTGTGTATATGAAGAGCTACTGGAAAATAGACGCGATCATTGTCAATAAAAAAGGTAGAGTATGTATAGTGCACTAAAGGATGTATATCGTATATTTAAAGTATTATATATATCATGAGTAGAAGGATTGCTAGGTAATAATGAGTAGCTAAACATGTATGTAGTATCATAGAAGCATATATAAGTGTAGTAAGGTTTGCACATGGTGTAGGTGAGAGAAAACATTGCGAGAAAGATTGACATGCATTACAATACATGGATAGGTAATTGTTAATTAGAATATGTGACTATTGGGGGGAAGTTGGATGTCCCCCAAGTGTGTGAGTGATGGATATCTATGCAATGACAGTAGTAAGAAAGGGCCCATGATATGCTAAAGAAGATGAACATATGTCGTGTGAAAGTGCATGTATCATAGCATGTGGGGTAGGATTTTTCCATGCATGTGGCGAAACTAGAATAGGTAGAACATTGGTAAACACAAGAGCTATGAAACAATAATGTCAACATGGTGAGGGGAAAACCCTATCGAGTCTGATATCCCAAATAGATGAATAAGAAGTGAATAAAAAATAAGAATGTACCTATTAGAAGAAAATATAATATGTGTAATATTGGGCATGTAGGCAATATTGGAAAATGTAAGTACAAACATAAGGATCAGTATGTGAGTTAAAAGATGCATAACATATATAATTCTAGGAGGCTCATCATTATGAATCTCCAGTAATGAAGGTAGAGAAACAAGACTCGTCAAAAGCAATAGGAGAAATTTGGGAAGATCATAAGTAATAAAATAGTATGAATTATCCCATATGACCATAGATAGAAATGTGGGAAGAGGGGAATTGCTTTCTCCCATGGATGTAAAAATATAACATGAAACCATAGTAAATGAATTATGCATAGGATCTTAGAAAGTGTGAGGATTATGAATCATTATAAAACCAACATACAATGCTATAACTTGTGATGAGGAAGGTGCAGAGAGAGATGTAACATTGGAAGCACTAAGAATATGGTCAATAGAAGTGTATCGAGAGTGAGACACAATGGGATGAGTATCATGGGTACCAATAGAGAATTGATCATGAAAATTAGTAGCACTAGGGTGCACCCCAAGAGGAAAAGGATGTGCAATGTAGGTAATATCATTAGTATCATGTATGAGGAGAATATCATTAGGAGGAGTGAAATGAGGTGTGGAATATACTGTAGAAGTATCCATAGAAAAAGGTGTATCAAGGGCATTGTGTGATATAGTAGGGGTAGAAAGAAACATATGCATAGTATGTAACCAAATATGACTTAGGTGGATAGTATAAGGAATGTCATGAAGTATAATGTGACATAAAACATTAAGAGTGTAAGATCCCATAGTAAGGGGAAGATAGACTATGCCCAATACTTGTTTAGGTGTAACATAAAATCCACCAATATAAAGAGTAGATGGATTGATATGAGAAGCAGAAATTAATATTTTATGGAGAAAGTAAAGTGTACTTATGTTAACACTAGATACGTGATCACCTAGGACAAGGTTAACAAGGATATTATGAAGTTGGACCTAGATATACCATGGGGAAACATTGGAATCAAATAGATGAGAAGCCATGAAAGATCTGATAATGGGCATGTAAGGAACGTGTTCACCAAATGATTTAATTTAAATTGAATTAAATCTTAATTTCAAAGTAACTACTATAACTAATTTTATACAAGTGATAAACTACGGTAAGATGGAAGCAATAAGCATGTACAATATGAAACCCTAAGCAAGTGAGAGAGATAGATGAATTATCTAATTTCTGATTGATTTGGAAGTAATTTGGGCTAAGAAACTATTAGGATATACTAGGAAGACTATTTTCAAGACTCACTGGAGGTTATCAAACTCATAGATGTGCAAGACAGAAGTGACCATGGAAGGATAGAAGTGTCTGGGTGCTAGTGACTATTATGGATGCTAGTGTCTTCTCGGATGCTCAGGTTCGGATCTTTTTTGTGAAGGAGGAACTTTGATATTGAATTCCCTTTTTCAATCTAGTTTCACTCTAATGTTTATGGTCGAGTTTTAACCTACAAAATAGATAGCTAGTTGCGCATACCCACAAACCACATCAAACCTAATAAATAAGGTACAGAATGGGGAGTTGGATTAACCGTGGTGGTCACCCGAAGATTTATCTTATGACCAAGTGTTGCACTACAACTCAGACTCCATGTATTTCTGTGTGAATGTGTGTGTAATTATGCCCTAGGTTCCCCTTGTGCACGTTGCATCATGGATAATGGACTAGACCTAGAATTATTGAAGTATGCAAATGTGTAAGATGGAATAAATTAACTTCTCCTCTTATGATGTTTGTACAAAGTGATGCAACCATTTTCCCTTTTATGTATTTGCTATATATATGCTCTTGAAATGATCTTTTCCCTTTGGATACAATATTAGGTGATAGTAGATAATGCTTAGTGTTTGGCCCCTGATTTTTGAGAAGTAACTAAGTATATATATATGATTCCCTTGTTTGAATTTCGTAGTTGATAATTGGAAGACTGACCCAAAGTACTAAAATATTCCCAAGAACTAAAAGAGACCCAAAAGGAGAAGAAAAGGGGAAAGATGGTTAGGAGCACCTGGGACGGACAGGAACACTTGGGCTCTTCTATCCTTTCTAGGTGCTACTGTCCAATGCTATACAAGATATATAAGTCAAGTTATGACAAAGCTATAGGATGTGTAAATACAATAAGAATGCAATAGATAAATCAAAAGTCCCAAAAGGATTTTCAACCACTAGTTTTCTTTCTTAGGAATCATGTATACATTTGTATGCTTTAAGACCTAGAAATTTACCCAAGTGCATATATTTTGTGTCTACACAAACCAACAAAGGAAATATGGAAAATGGTTAAAACCACTTACCATCTAAGGTTTGAGGTTGTTTGATAAATGGTGGGAGGTTAGGGCTTCATGTAGGAAGAGGTTATAGGTTTAGGATGGGTAGGATAAACTAGGTTAGGTTTGTTTAAGTGGTTAGGGGAGTGTAAATGAGATTTTACGAAGGTAAATTATGATTTATGACAATATTTTAGGATTTACACAAACCAACAAAGGAAATATGGAAAATGGTTAAAACCACCTACCATCCAAGGTTTTAGGTTGTTTGATAAACGGTGGGAGGTTAGGGCTTCATGTATGAAGAGGTTAGAGGTTTAGGATGGGTAGGATAAACTAGGTTAGGTTTGTTTAAGTGGTTAGGGGAGGGTAAATGAGATTTTACGAAGGTAAATTAGGATTTACGACAATATTTTATAATGTATTTAGGATAAGGATATTAATAATAATATGATTAATGTATGTCAGGTCACCTAGGGGTGAAAAAGCGGTGTCTAGATTTGCCCCCTTTTGTTGACCTCTTTAAAGGCACATGTTGCATAACAAAAACTAGCATGAGGATGCCCCAATTTTTTGATAAGGATATTATTCCCCCCTCAAGCCAATGGATGATTGTGTTGGTCATTGGATTGAAGAGAGTGGGATTGTTTAGATAGGTTTTCTTTAAGATGCTCCATTCTTTTTATTATAGTATGAAATGACCATGTCAAAGGAGTTTGTAGGGATGGTAGTACTCTTAAAAACACTTGGTAGGGGAAATTATACACCCTCTGTAGGGTGAAGCTAATATTCATATGCTTTGATTAAAATTCTATATGGGTATAATCCAATTAGAGCGCTCTTATGAGAATGTGCAAAGTCGTGGGACTAAATGGTAAAAGGAAACATCTAATGGGTGTGCAAAAATTGATATATGGCCAAGAAATAAATTTTGAAAAGGCACTAGGAATCAAAACAAATGCATATAGGATTTTTATGGTATCATGATGTGATTAGAGAGGTATAGGTGGCCAAAATAGATAAGGTGTGTAAAAATGGTTGAAATCGGTAGTGATTATGGATCACCGGGGTTTTTGGATAGGAAATCAGCAACGATTTAAGATCGTTGATGATTTTGTAAGCAAAAAATATATAAGACAAGTCGGGAACACAAATGGATCATTTGCAACGTGTCATTGTATGATTTGAGAGCTCCGGTTTGTTGTTTTTGAGTGTTTTGGAGAGATAGAGGTGAGCAGAAATGGCAGGAAGACGTAGTGGACCAGGAGACAAGTAAGTAGGTTTCATTTTATATTTTGGTTTTATTTTTGTCATTTCTTTTGTGCTTTTTGAAATTTTGGTGCCAAAACTTCCAATCGTTGGTGATCGGGTGGATCACCATCAATCAACGTGAAGAAAAAGTCACCTATTAAAAATTGACTTTATTTTTGATGAGGTTACTAAGTGATGTGTTTTTGTGTGTTCTACATGTGAGCGACACCATTTATCTCCGTTACAGAGTCCTAAAGATGTTGGAGAGGATAGATAAGATTTCATAGATGCTAAGTGGGCCCATTTGATAGTTATTTGTTTAGGAGGATTCCACCACTACCGACAGATTCTCTCTTTCATTTTTTCTCGAGAAAAAATGTTTGGGCTCAAGGGTTGACCATCAAGTTTAGTTGAATTTTTTATGTTTCTAATTATAATATTTAATATCCATGTTAAAACATAAAAAAATATGATACATAAATAAATTTCTTATGTTACCAATACATTTGATATATATTCCATTTTTGTCCGGCATGCATCTATTCATCTTCTATATTTAAATAATTTACAAATTCAAATTCAGATATTCATGTAACACGAGCCAATAAATAATGAACATGAAAGCTAAAAAAATTAAATAAAAAAGATTATATATATTAAAATTAAGGGTCACAAAAGATAAAATGGTCACTTTTGTAGTGACCATTAGAAATGTAGATATAAAAATGGTCAAAACTTGATGAAACTAGTCACTCACTCAAGCTGAATTGAAAGAAAGGGGGAAGATTATTTATGATTAAAAATGAGAGCAACATGAGGTAGAGGTGGCTAGGGAAAAGAGACAAAGTAAGACCCACACAAAGAAAGATGCAAAGTGATGTGTTTTTTGTGTGTTCTGCATGTGAGCGACACCATTTATCTCTGTTACAGAGTCCCAAAGATGTTGGAGAGGATGGATAAGATTTCACAAATGCTAAGTGGGCCCATTTGATAGTTATTTTCTTAGGAGGATTCTGCCACTACCGACAGATTCTATCTTTCATTTTTTCTCGAGAAAAATATTTGGGCTCGAGGGTTGACCATCAAGTTTAGTTGAATTTTTATGTTTCTAATTATAATATTTAATATCCATGTTAAAACATAAAAAAAAAATATGATACATAAATAAATTTCTTATGTTACCAATACATTTGATATATATTCCATTTTTGTTCGACATGCATTTGTTCATCTTCTATATTTAAATAATTTACAAAATCAAATTCGGATATTCATGTGACACAAGCCAATAAATAATGAACATGAAAGCTAAAAAAATTAAATAAAAAAGATTAGATATATTAAAATTAAGGGTCACAAAAGATAAAATGGTCACTTTTGTAGTGACCATTAGAATTTAGATATAGAAATGGTCAAAACTTGATGAAACTAGTCACTCACTCAAGCTGAATTGAAAGAAAGGGGGAAGATATTTATGATTAAAAATGAGAGCAACATGAGGTAGAGGTGGCTAGGGAAAAGAGACAAAGTAAGACCCACACAAAGAAAGATGCAAAGTGAATAAAATAAAATGAGGTCGAAGGTATTGAGTGACATAAGAAACTAAGTATAAAGTTAAAAATTATATGAAAATAAAATAATAAGAGAATATCTTGGACTAAAAATCTACAAACACAAATACATTAATACCAGAGATAAATGACAAATCCTACACCAAAATGAGGTGTGTACATAATGTAGCACTTATATATATATATATATATATATATATATATATATATATATATATATATATATATATATATATATATATATATTACACACACACACACACAGTATAGATATATATCTATATATATATAGATAGATAGATAGATAGATATAGATCTCTCTCTCTCTCTCTCTCTCTCTCTCTCTCTCTCTCTCTCTCTGTAAAATATGAGTAGTCAAATCCTTGCATCCATTCAATTGTGTTTAGAAGACTATGCTCCAACAAGGAAATAAAAGAATAACAATGAATAAATAATCTAATAATCAAGGACCTACTAAAATCATAAATATTATAAGTAAGGAATAATAATGAATACACT
Organism: Taxus chinensis; assembly: GCA_019776745.2. NCBI lineage: Eukaryota > Viridiplantae > Streptophyta > Pinopsida > Cupressales > Taxaceae > Taxus > Taxus chinensis. Next base: position 252,204,018 of record CM034148.1, on the reverse strand, counting down.
TGAATATGCTAAAGATGTATTCCCATTGAGTCTAGAATTTTTATGTATCACAATGAGACCAAATTGTTTTACTCTCCCACTATGTCTTTGATGACACAAAGGTATATGTATCTAATCTTATAACATCATGCATAATCTTGATTAGGGAATTTTGTCGGAGAGAGAATTTGGAGACTTGAAACTTGAAATTTCTGATAAATAATGTGAATATATATTCCCCTTTTTTGTAGGACGAACCCATGAATCACCTCTCAAAATAATGTGATGATGTGAAACATGTTTATGATAAAAAAATATAGTTTTGCAGCTAAGACACACATACCCCCACACCATCATCCTTGTCATTAATGTTTTACAAGCATGAATGAAATCATGTTAGATGCTCCTATGGACCTGAGTGTAAGAAATATAAGATAAGTAGTGTTGATTAATTCCCTAAGATGGGAGAGTGGTGGATTCATAGCTAGACAATCTAATTAAGGCTTGTCTTATACCACACAAAATAAAAAATTACAAAATATGACTTGGCATATAAGAATGTTAAAATGTGAATTTAAATGAGTAGTAAGCACCTTATATTTATATCAATGAGAAAACTATAATATTATTATACAATTTTGAAAGAAAGAATATATAATACCTATAAAAGATGCAATCTTAGAACTCTAGATCGTAAGTAGACTTTAGTCCTACAAGACTCCATCGAACAATATTTTGTTCCACTTTTGAAATTCTTAATGAAATATTTGTTAGGAAATAAGGGATAAAATATGCTAAATAATCCCTCCCATAATCGTAACAATAGAAACTAGTATGCAAAAAATATTACAGATCTTAAATAAAAGTGCAGAATAAATTAACACAACACAAAGAGACAGTATTTAACGTGGTTCACCCAATTTGGGCTACGTCCACCAAGAATCACTTGCTCAGATTTTATTACAAGCCATTGCTTTCTCAATACAATACACAAATTTGTTTGGAGCTATGCTCAGCAAACTCTACAGAATTCACACCCAAATTCAAAACACATCTGTTATGTTACATTATCCCTACCATATGCATAAAACCATATAAGTAGACAACTGCTTAAGTAGTTTTACAAAACCATGGGTATCAAAACCATGGGCCAAAACCATCCCATAAACCTATGGGTCAAAAATCCCTCCCATATGAGAAAAGCATGTTTCCCAGTATATTGGGAATGTTTCAAGGCCAAAAAAAAATTTCTCGAGGGTTGTTCCCCAAAACCCGGAAAGACAACTGTGGAAAGTGTACAATACTCTTAGTGTACAATATTCAACACTTTCTCACATGAAAATAGGCTCTACAACCTAACAATATCCCACTTGGAGACTAGTTTTCCTTTGAGCAAGCTTCTCAACCCTTCACTAGTTTCCGTGAAGACCAACCAAAGCTGAACGCGACTTCAGTTTTTCCCTTGTGACCACCTTGGTCATCATGTCTGCAGGATTTTGACTGGTATGAATCTTCTCCAGCTTCAAACTCTCTTCCTCAAAGTTTTCCTGATGAAATGGAACCTTAACTGTATATGCTTCATCCTAGAGTGGAAAGCAAAGTTCTTAGCTAGGTGTATAGCACTTTGAATATCACTATGCAACTTTCCTTCCTCCTGTTTATGCCCCAACTCCTCAATAAATTGTTGTAACCAAATCATTTATTTACTTGCCTCTATGGCAGCAACATATTCAGCCTCTATGGTTGACAAAGCCACCAACTTCTGTAGTCGTGAAATCCAGCTTACTATTGTCCCACCTACAGTGTAAACATAACCTGTCGTGCTCCTCCTTTTGTCTACATCTCTAGCCATATCTAAATCTACATAACCACACAAAGTGGTGTCTGATCCAATGTAGCACAAGATTATCCCCATGGTCCCTCTCAAATACCAAAGGATCCACTTTATTGCCTGCCAGTGATCTCTACCTATATCACTCATAAATCTACTCACTGCTCCCACTGCATGGGCAATATCAGGCCTGGTGCACACCATGGCATACATAAAACTACCAACTACTGATGAGTAAGGTACCTTGGACATCTGGTTTCTCTCCTACTCTATCTTGGGATACTACTCCTTTGATAACTTGATATGGCCTACCAAAGGAGTCCCAACCGGTTTAGCATCCTACATATTAAACCTCTCCAAGACCTTCTTAATGTACTCTTCCTGAGATAAATTCATCTTACGTTCCTTCCTATCCTGAGATATCCTCATACCAAGGCTTTGTTTGGATGCCCCCAAATCCTTCATAGCAAAGGATTCACTTAGCTTCTTCTTGAGTACTTTAATTTCCCGCATGTTTTTACCTACAACCAACATGTCATCCACATATAAACACAGGATAATATAACTACCATTCTCAGATTTCTTTGTATACACACAATGGTCAGAATGACATCTAATATAACCTTGTTCCATCATGAAGCTATCAAATTTATTATACCATTGATGTGGAGCTTGTTTTAAGCCATACAAGCTCTTCTTCAGTTTGGACACCATCTCCTCTTTACCTTTGACCTCATGGCCCTTTGGTTGTTGCATATATAGTTCTTCCTCCAAATCACCATGGAGAAATGTAGTCTTTACATCAAACTGTTCTAAGTGCAAGTCTTCTACTGCAACTATTCCTAGAACAGTTCTAATAGAAGTCATTTTTACTACAGGAGAAAAAAACTCATCAAAATCTATACATTTTTATGTGCAAACCCCTTGACAACCAACTGGGCCTTGTATATTTTATTTCCTCCTTCCTCTTTGACTTTGAACACCCACTTGTTCTGTAATGCTCTTTTTCCTTCGGGTAGCTTTACCAAATCCCATGTTTGGTTCTCCATTAGAGTCTGATGCTCCTCATCCATGGCTTGCTTCCACTTCTTCCTGACATCTACCTGCATTGCTTCATCAAAGCTCTCTAGCTCTCCACTATCAGTGAGTAATAAATAATAAAGAGAAGGAGAAAAACGTTCAGGTTCTCTTCTTACCCTAGAAGACCTCCTCAATATAGGAGTTTGGGGTTCCTATTAAGGAGGTTCCTGAACTGATTCATGTGTCACTTTTCCATCTGGAAGATCCTCTACCACTACATATTCTTTCTTGGATTCTTCCCTATTTTCCTGCAACTGTTTCTTATACATGGATTTCTCATTAAAGACCACATCCCTAGATTGAATGATTTTCTTGTCATTAATACTCCAACATTTATATCCAAAGTCATCACCACCATAACCAATGAAAGTAAAAAAAAAAAATTATTTAGCCTCAAGCTTGGTCCTATCATCCTTGTCTATATGGACAAAAAACTCACATCTAAAGACTCTAAGAAATGAATAATCAACTTTCTTACTGTTAGTGTGAAATCACAGCAGCCCCAAAAGAGTTCTACAGATTTGCTTTTCTAAGGCAGAATCATCTAGTGTGATTGCATAACATGGAACTTTTCCTAAGGTGTGGGACCTTGCAAATTGGAAAAGCTCTCCAGATTAAAGGTTGGTTCCTTATTCCTCTATTTAGGTGCATGCGTAAGGATTTGCAGAGGATCTATATCTATACCTAATCTAAAAAATTGCCAAGGAGACAGGGATAAAAGGGTACATAAATAAGAAATAACTAAACTACCAGGTGATGCACCAAAGGAATGATGAACACTTAGTTTTCCTTTGACACAAACCAATAAAATGCATACGATAAGAAAGCACAGATAGCCAGATCTGTAATGAGAGACCAGATAGAAGCAAAATAAAATAAGAAGGATATGAGATCGATCACAAACATATTTTATTACTCTATAAATTGATACAGTTCATTACAAAACAGCTAAAAGGCATAAACGTATTACAGTTTTAATGGAAGGCCTGAACCCCACAAATCCTTTTGCTAGAAGGAGAAGGGAGCCTGTAAAACTAAGAATATCCAACCCTTTACAATGAACCCTTCCCCCTAATATATATATTTGATCAGAGAGAAGAAAGAGAGAGAGAAGTGGGAAAACATGGGTTGAGGCTCAACCACTATTGTAAATGCCCTACTAAAATCTGCCCCGAATCCATCTTTGTTGCATTGATCCTTGGTTCGGCACCTTGAAGGAAGAGGAAATGGTGGAAATAGATCGAATCTGATCTGGTTGTTGAGACTGATGATCTAGCATTAAAATCTCAAAGATGTTTCTCCATTTTCTTCCACCTAACTTCGCAAAAATTAAAGTTTTAGACTCCCATGGTGGAGATGAGGTCAAGATCTTTCCAATGGTATTAGATTTTCAATCTCTCGAGAACTGGGTCGAACGATATGCCCCTTCAAAGTTTGAATCAATTCCGTAAAAATGGGTGGGAAAAAAATTTGAAAAATGGGTCCCCCTTTTGGATTGGGACACGTGGAAGCCAAGTTGGCACAAAAATTCAGGTCCATGGGCCTGTAATTTACCTTTTGTCCTTTTGTGCAAAAACGTAAAGCCTTAAAAAATCCTGCAACCTTGAAACTCCGCATGGGCATGTGGCTTCTTTTGGTTGGCTAGGAAATGCGCTTCCATTTTTACCTTTATGCCTTTTGAATGAAAGGAAAATTTTCACTTTTCTCCCCGATGCCCCACCTTGGCTTTGACTTGGGCCTAAATGTTGACTTTTTCCTTTGGCCAGAATCATGGGTCTTTTTATATCTTTTACCCCCCTTGAGATAACAAGGGGCAAAGAATCAACTTTTCCCTAACTCCCTGCTTTCCCCTGGGACACGTGTCACTCTGGCACTTGCTCAGGAACCTTTTCTCCATTTTACCCTTGAAATAGCACCCTTATGACACTTAACAGTTTCCACCAGCCTATTAATGCTTTAACTATTCAACTAACTCTACCCCCCTTTTAGGACACATGGAAGCACCATGCTTGTTTGCAAACCTGACCCAAATTTTCCCTTGGAGAAGCATCGAATTGACACTTTTCAGCCTCTACTACTTTGTGGACTTTTCAATTATCCTTCTTACTTTTTAGACTTTGGGCTACATGGCAAGCTCACACTCAGTTGGGTCTCCCCTTGGACCAACTCTTGGAAATGCACCAAGCTGACACTTGGTAGCATCCACTCCGCTTACATCTTCTATACTTAGCTCAATTTTGAGGCCCACCATGTTCCTTTGACCCTTGACTGACTATTTGACCCTATTTCTCTACGTGGAGATGCGATGCAAGTTTGAGCTTCCCCTTTTGGATTCACTTTTGGAGAAGTGCCATTGGGACACGTGGTCTCTTCCATTGCCTCCTCCATACTTAGTCATTTTCTGACCTTTTCCTGAACCATTTCAAGCCCGAGGACTTCGAATCTTCATTTTTCTTCCTTCTTCTTGCTTCTGGCTCCTGTGTAGTGTCTCCCTTATTGTTTGACCCTACAATTTCATAGTTTTTCCTACCTGTAACTTGGAGAATGGATTTAAGATGTAGAAACGGCCCGACAGAGTCATTTTCTTTTGTACATGATCCTTTGCTCTTTCTTCACCTTCGCCACTTCTTTGTTGAATACTTTTACAACCAATTTGTAGGATTTGAATGATTTTTCTTGGGTTCCTTCTATGTGGGGTTGTGATTCGATCCAATATTTAGCTCGGGAGTGAAATATGGATAACAATTTGGTGACTCACGAGGACATTTGCTTGTTAGATGAAGAGATCAGTTGCCTTGTCGTATCTGTTGGGCATGGAGTCAAGAATAACAATCTGATACTAATTATGCCTCTGGTTCATGAGCCCGGCCACTTACATTCTCAAATTTCATAAGAAAATCTTGGAATGAAGGTTTCTGACAGTAGAAAAAAAATTCAACTCCAGGGCTTCATCCATCTCTCTGAATGAATTGCATAAGAGAAACAAAAAACAACACCACGACTACGTACAAAATTTGAAATCATACATGCTCCAAATGGAACATGCAGAGTGTGCAAAAACACTTAGGAGAAAATCAACCTATACTACAACAAGACAATGTGCAGAAGCACTTAGAGGAAAGAGAAGCTAAACTAAGATGTACAGAGTGAGACTTCCCTTTTAGCAGTGCTTAAGATAGATCCCGTTCATTGGGATCTACAGCTCTTCACCCTCCAATGGGATCCAGTGCTACTTTTACATTTTTTATCATATAAGGACCACTCCAGATGGCATCAAACTTAGAATGTCTCCTTGGTTTTGCTTGATTTATATCCCACTTCAAAACCAGGTCTCCTTCCTGGAAATTCCTTGCTTTTTCTTTCTTATCAAAGCATTTCTTGATTGAAGCCTTATTATTCTCCAATGCTTGGAGAGCACTCTCTCTGGATTCTTCTAATTATATCAGCTCCATGTACCTGGCCTCCATTGGTCCAAACTTAGACATTTTTAGTTGCCTCACAAGCTCCAATGCTGGTAAGTCAAGTGATATAGGCAACACTACCTCTTTCCCATAGACCAGCTTGAATGGAGAGCTTCCAGTGGATCTCTTGGGTGTTATTCTATCAGCCCATAAGGCCATTTTGAGCTTTGTGTGTAAGGTCCTCTGATTCTCATTTAGATTCCTTCTAATGATCTTCAGTAGGTTCTTGTTTGTAGACTCAGCTTGGCCATTACCTTGAGGGTAATATTTTGATGAAGTGCTCAAATAAGTCCCATTATTAACAGCCCATCCTGTAATTTTGGAACCTATAAATGCTAATGCATTTTCTGAGATGATGGTGGCTGGTACTCTAAATGTGGTCACTATCCCTTCATAGAAATTCAGGATACTAGACTCATTTGCCTCTTTGAGTGCCACTGCCTTGGTCCATTTGGTAAAATAATCTATGGCTGTTAGGATCCATTTGTGACCCTGGCTTGAGTTTGAATTGATGACTCCAATGAATTCCAATCCCCATTGCATGAAAGGTTGGTCGACTGAGATTGGGTGCAATGGAAGTGCTGCTAGCTTTTCCTTGCCTTTGAAGAATGCACAACTCTTGCACCTTTTGATCCATGTGAAACAGTCACTAAACACTCGGGGCCAATAATATCCTGCTTTCATGATTTTAATCGTTGTTACTCTTGGAGAAAAATTTTCTCCAGCTGCTTCAACATGAAATTATTGTAGCACTTTCTCCACCTGATCTATCCCAATGCATCTCAGCAGAATGTCATTGATGTCTCTTTTAAACAAGACACCATCAATAAGAACATATGGGATGGCCTGTAACCTGAAATGTCTTCTTTTTTCTTTATTCATCCCATGAGGGCACATGCCTATTTGAAGGAAATGCACCATGTCTTGGGTCTAACAAGGAGCAGGTACATCATCTCTCCCTTCTTCTTGATCATCTTGTAGAATAAGAATAGCCTCCTTTTCACTGTTTGTTTCATCTTGTAGAGCAGAGGCTAGTTGCTCACATAACCCCTTCCCATAGACCAACTTGGTGACCTTAATATAAATGTCATATTCCATGACATGAGTGATTCACCCTGAACGTTTCTCATTTAGGTCCTTGCTGAGGAGGAATTATTTTCTCCTGCATGGGAGACCAATAGTTGGATTTTGTTGTTTGACACCAAATGCTTAAACTTCTTCAGTCCCCTGATCACCGCCAGGACTTGCTTCTCAATGAAGGAATACCTCACCTCATAGTCTTCTAGACTCTGACTAAAGAAATTAATTGGCTGTTCTAATCTTTCTTTGTTCTGCTAAACCAGGATTGCAGAGATAGTGTCATTGCCACCAAAGGCATACAATATGAAGTCCTTGGAAAAATCTATATTTACAAGAGTTGGGGCCTATGATATGGCCTCTTTGATAGCTTTGACGCGTGCCTTTCCTTTAGCTGTCCATCTGAATGCTAAGCTCTTCTTTAGCATCAGTGTTATCAGATTAACCAGAGAAGCAAAGTTTGGGACAAACCTTCAAACAAAGTTGATCTTCCCCAAGAAGCTTTGAAGAGCCTTCTTGTGACTTGGCAAAAGCCTACCCTTGTGGGCCAAGAATATGCATTTTTTGGGGTTTAAAGATACCCCAAATCTTCTACATCTTTGAAACACTTTACTTAGACGAAAAATGTGGTCTGCTGCATTCTTGGAGAACACAATGATATCATCCAAATAGATCAACACTATCTTGTTGATTAGCCCTTTGAATGCCATATCCATGGCTCTTTGGAAAGTAGCACCAACATTGGACAATCCAAATGGAATTTTTTATATGCATAGGCTCCCCATTTGGTGGTGAAAGTAGTATTGAATTGATCATCTTCTTTCACCATGATCTAATTGTATCCCGAGTAGCCATCCAAGAGAGAAAATCTCTCTGATCCAGACACCACTTGTAAGATCTATTCCATTGAAGGGAGTGGTTAATGATCTTTTAGGGAGGATTTTTTCAAATCCTTGAAGTTAACACACAACCTGATTTCTCCATTTTTCTTTCTAACTAGGACCAGATTTGCAACCCAACTTGAATGCTTGATTGGGAATATGATACTTGTCTCTATTAGTTTGTTCAGCTCCTTCTTCATCAGAGGCTCGATATGTGGGTTGACTGGTATCTGCTTCTGACTAATAGGCTGAGAAGCTTAGTCTAATTCAATTATTTTGTGCTATTTTTGGGTTGAAACCCCTTAGGTATTCATAACTTCAAGCAAACACATTAGGGAATTCTTGGCAAAGTTGTATGAATTCATACCTTTCCTACTCAGTGGCCACCTTGCCAATTTGAAGTGTTTTGTCTTCTCTAACTGGGATTGACTCTAAATCCTCTCCTTTGATCTGCATGTTAGCCTTTTCTTTTTTGAACTGATCATTAGGATTGAAAATGGATTCCAGTGTCACTAAGCCCTTACGAAGCTTGTTTGTATGCAGCTGTACTATTTGGTTCACATATTGTTTCTCTAGTCTGTTTTGATTATGGGCTGATAATTTATCTTCTTCTTGCAAAAATTTAATGATCTTCTGATCATTCTCAAACACCTGACAGTATGTATTATTATCTGGCACTACTAGCCTCACAACCACATGGATATGTGGCTGCTCTTTGTCTCTTTTGATGTTGTCCACCACATCAAATGCTACTCCAACTACTGCAAGTCTATCAACAACTTCATTCTCTTTTCTAGGTATGGACACAATGTTGAAAGCTTTGAAATCCTCCATGAGATCCCATACCCTACTCTTATAGTTCTTGAGCAGGTCATTTTTTACATCATTTAGTCCTCTAACTTGATTGGCAACCAATTCACTATCACCAAACACTTGTATATTCTTGATTCCTAGCTTTCTTGCCCAATGAAGACCTTAAACTAAAGCCTCATATTCAGTAGTATGGTTTGAACAAGCAAACTAGAATCTAAAGGCTACATAATATTTCATACCTCTGGGAGACACAATCATAGCTCCTCTTCCAGCTCATTTTCTGCTCCTTGAGCCATCAAAGAATAATTGCCATACTTCATTTTCATCCTTGTATTCTAGCTTGATTAGGTTAGGAAGAGGATGATTCTCTTCATGTAGACAGTAGAAACCCAACTCAGATTCTTCCATTTCCTTGTAGGGGCCAAAAGCATGTATTTTATTGGCCCACTCATCTAGAGTCAAATCAGGGATACATCCCAACTTGGTATCTGCTTCATTAGTGTTTAAGATGTCTTCTTGATCAAAGGCCGAGCAGTTGGCATTCATTGGGCTAGGTACATAGGATTCAATATGATAGTCAGCAATAGGTTCAGATTATATTGTGGTCTTTTCCCCATACCTTTTCCTAAAGAGCTTATGTGATCAATCAGTAGACAGGTAGCCTCTAATCTTGGCAGTGAAGTCCTTAGACAGACACAAAGAAAATTGTGTTGGAAAATCTATGATGGACATGTTTTGCAAGACAGTTACATTAGGGAAGGCATGTAGAGTGAGACTCAAATATTTGATGATTCCCACAGTGGTCACTTTTGTCCCATCTAATTGAACTACTCCTCTAGAGATAACCTCATATTGGAGACCCAACTGATCAGCTATTTGTTTGGGAATCACATAACTACTAGCCCCAGAATCAATCTTGCAATTATGTGCTAATTTTTCTCTAATGATTAACGAGACATAGAATGGAGGGGGTCTCAAGTTATTACCTTGTTGTTCTCTTTGGTTCTTCTCATGTTGAACTGCATTGGCAAGTAATCTCTCTTGCTGGTTAGGGGGTTGATTTGAACTTGACCAATTCTGCATGACAGTCTGTAACAGATCCCTCTACCCTATAATGGCCAATGATTCCCATAGTGAAATGTTCACACTAGTCCTCTTTATCTTCTCAATGATATTGAAGGGGATATCCTTCTTCAGCCCTTTCCAAGGCACATTTCTTTCTTGCACATGAGCTATTAAATCCGATGTCTGACTGGGTTTGGAAGGTGGCTTGGATTGGTTCTGCATGTTAAGGGTTATACTTAGAATACCAAGACCTTGTGGAGTGATAGAAGGTTGAGGGTTACTTGAATTTAGTGGTTGGCCTTCTCCAATACTTCTCCTTCTAAACCTTATATTGACAGCCATACCTTAAGTAGGAGACTGATTCATCCCACAAAACTATTCAGCCTGCCAATTGACAAGCATAGTCTCTCCTAGAGGTTCACCTTGTTGAGCTCACTGCTACTAATCTCCTTCTTGGCTAGGTTCTTATGGCACCATACTGGTTTGCACCATCAAATCCTGATTTAGAGCACCATTAAAACATGTTGATTGGTTATGGGGTTGGCTACATGGAAAACACCAATCATACTCATGTGCCATATTGTTCTGTGCACGGACTAATGCCTTTGATGTTGAGGCTGTATTTGGATCATAAGACCTGAAAGGCCTAGCGACTTGAGGTTGTCTTAGGTTTTGGATTTGATTCATATTTTGAGATGGTTGTATATTTTGCTAATATTGGGGTCTAGCCTTATACTGAGTCTAAGGCTGATACGGCCTAGAGCTCTGTGCCTGCTACCTTTTGATGGCCACTAGTTCATTTCCTAGATTTTACAGTTTCTTCATCACTTCCTGAAGCTATTTAGAGGTGTTAGATGATGAAGTGGAAGTTTCAGCTTAACTTTGACTCCTGGGGGTGGGTATAGGAGCTAATGTAGGTGTTTGGCTAGTATCTGGGTTTCCTAACTCAGGGTATAGAGGCATGGATGGCCTAGGAGCAATTTTACCAGCCTGAATCAAAATGGTTCTCAGCCCCTATGAAAAGGCAATAGGTTGTTGGTAACGTAGTGCCCCCCATTGATTGGATCATCAGAGAAATATTAGAATTTAAAGCCCTAAGAAAGTATAAAAAGGCACCTTCATTTGTAGGTTTTACTACTATTGGAATCTTGTCCCAGGTCTGCTTGAATCTGAGGTTGAAGTCTACCAGCTATTCATTTGGGGATCTCTTGATAGTTGTCAATTGCTCCAGTAAAGACAAATTATCACCTTTCTCTCCAAACTAGTTATGAAGAGCTATGCATAGCTGATTCCAATTTTTAATAGTATCTACCTTAAGACTTCTAAACCATTGTGAAGCCTTCCCTTTGAGTGAAGAGGTGAGAAAATTTACTGCAATGTCCATTTCATGAATCTCATGGATTGTGCAGACATTTGCAATATATTGGATATGATCACCAGGAGAATCTTGGTTCTCTCCAGTGAAATATGGAATACTCTTTAATTCTACAATAGGAATTGGATTTTGCGTATTCAGGGCAAGTGGACTACTACAAGTGAAATTAACATAAGGATTTGGCTAGACCATTCTGATTGGCCTAAGCACTCATCTTGGTTGAATGAACGGTCTACCGGGATGAGGTGTTGATAAAGCTCTGATTGGTGGAGATGGAGACCTCTAAATTCTTCTTCCTCTCCTTTCTCTTCCTAGGGATAGCCGTAAGTATTCAAATAGACCTTCTTTCCTTGCTCTAGACCATGTTTTTCTCATGAATTTCTCAATCTCAGGCTACTGAAACCAGTAGATTTGTTTCTTTTAGTGTCATCAGATGTATAATTTGAAGGCTTCTTAAAATCTAGAATCACAGCAAGTGTACATCAATTCCTACTGTAATAAGATGGAGACTTCTTGGTCCCACCGAGTATGCCAAAACTGTTACTGCGAAATCACAACACCCCTAAATGAGTTCTACAGATTTGTTTTTCTAAGGTAGAATCATCTGGTGTGATTACATAACATGGAACTTTTCCTAAGGTGTGGGACCTCACAAATTGGAAAAGCTCTCTAGATTAAAGGTTGGCTCCTTATTCCTCTGTTTAGGTGCATGTGTAAGGATTTGTAGAGGATCTATATCTATACCTAATCTAAAAGCTTTCCAAGGAGACATGAATAACAGGGTACATAAATAAGAAATAACTAAACTACCAGGTGATACACCAAAGGAATGATGAACACTTAGTTTTTATTTGACACAAACCAATAAAATGCATACGATAAGCAAGCACAGATAGCTAGATCTGTAATGAGAGACCAGATAGAAGAAAAATAAAATAAGAAGGATATGAGATCGATCACTAACGTATTTTATTACTCTATAAATTGATATAGTTCATTACAAAATAGCCAAAAAACAAAAACGTATTACAATTTTAATGGAAGGCCTGAACCTCACAAATCCTTTTGCTAGAAGGAGAAGGGAGCCTGCAAAACTAAGAATATCCAACCCTTTACAATGAACCCTTCCCCCAAATATATAGATTTGATCAGAGAGAAGAAAGAGAGAGAGAGAGAGAGAAGCAGGAAAACATGGGTCAAGGCTCAACCACTGTTGTAAATGCCCTGCTAAAATCTACCCCAAATCCATCTTTGTTGCATCGATCCTTGGTTCGACGCCTTGAAGGAAGAGGAAATAGCGGAAATAGATTGAATCCAATCTGGTTGTTGAGACTGATGATCCAAAATTGAAATCTCGAAGACGTTTCTCCATTTTCTTCCACCTAACTTCCTAAAAATTAAAGTTTCAGACTCCCATGGCAGAGATGAGGTCAAGATCTTTCCAATGGTATCAGATTTTCAATCTCTCGAGCCCTAGGTCAAAAGATATGCCCCTTCGAAGTTTGAATCGATTCTGTACAAATGGGTGGGAAAACAATTTGAAAAATGGGTCCCCCTTTTGGATTGGGACACGTGGCAACCAGGTTGGAATGAAAATTTGGGTCCATGGGCCCGTAATTTACCTATGTCCTTTTCTGCAAAAACATAAAGCCTTAAAAAATCCTGCAGCCCCAAAACTCCACATGGGCATGTGGCTCCTTTTGGTTGGTTGGGAAATACACTTCCATTTTTACCTTTAAGCCTTTTGAACAAAAGCAAATTTTTCACTTTTCTCCCCAACGCACCACCTTGGCTTTGACTCGGGCCTAAATGTTGACTTTTTCCTTTGGGTGGAATCGCGGGTCTTTTTATAACTTCTACCCCCGTTGAGATAACAAGGGGCAAAGAATCAACTTTTCCCCAACTCCCCGCTTTACCCTGGGACACGTGTCACTATGGCACTTGCTCAGGAACCTTTTCTCCATTTTACCCTTGAAACAACACTCTTAGGACACCTAGAAGCTTCCACCATCCTGTTAATGCTTTGACTATTCAACTAACTCTACCCCGCTTTTGGGACGCATGGAAGCACCGCGCTTGTTTGTAAACCTAACCCAAAGTTTCCCTTGGAGAAGTGTCGAATTGACACTTTTCTACCTCTGCTACTTTGTGGAATTTTCAACTATCCTTCTTACTTTTTAGACTTTGGGCTACGTGGTGAGCTCATGCTCATTTGGGTCTCTGCCCTTGGACCAACTCTTGGAAATGCGCCAGGATGACACTTGGCAGCATCCTCTTATACTTTTATACTTAGCCAATCTTGAGGCCCACCTTGTCTACCTTTGACTCAGTTTGACTATTCAATCCTACCTCCATTCCACCCTGGGACACATGGAGATGCGACACAAGTTTGAGCTTCCCCTTTTGGATTCACTTTTGGAGAAGCACCGTTGGGACACGTGGTCTCTTCTGCTACCTCCTCCATACTTAGTCATTTTTTTACCTTTTCCTGAACCATTTCAAGCCTGAGGACTTCGAATCTTCACTATTCTTTCTTCTGGCTCTTCTGTAGCATCTCCCTTATTGTCTGACCCTGCAATTTCATAGTTTTGTGTGCCTATAACTTGGATAATGGATTTAAGATGCAGAAATATCCTAACAAATTCATTTTATTTTGTACATGATCCTTTTCTCTTTCTTCATCTCCGCCACTTCTTTTCTGAATCCTTTTGAAACCAATTTACAGGATTTGAATGATTTTTCTCAGGTTCCTCCTATGTGGGGTCATGATTCGATCCAATATTTAGCTCGGGAGTGAAATATGGATAACACTTACCATACCAAGCCTCCTGAGGTATGCCTCCATCCAAAGCACTTAAGGGTCCTCTATTTATGAAGTACACAGCTATGCTCACCGTTTATGCCCAAAATTAAAAAGGCAATCCTGCATGTAACCTCATGCTCCTAGCACATTCCATTATTGTTATGTTCATCCTTTTTGACACCCCATTCTACTGCGGAGTTCCTGGAACTGTCTTTTTCCTGTGGATTCCATTATTAGAATAGTAATCATCAAATTCATTATTGCAATACTCCCCTCCATTATCTGACCTGAGACATTTTAGCTTAAGACCTATTTCATTCTCTACTAAGGCTTTCCATTTAACATAAGTGTCAAATACATCATATTTGTTTCTAATACAATAAACCCAAAATTTCCTTGTTGCATCATCGATAAAAGTAACATAATAACTTAAACCCCTAAGAGATGATACCTAAGATGACCCCCACAAATCAGAATGCACCAACTCTAACTTACTCTCTTTCTTTGTAGGTCCAACATTGAGAAACCTTACTCGCTTTTGTTTCCCATATATGCAGTCATCACAGAACTCCAAACCTGTCTCTGTATATCTGGGAAATCCTTTTTAATGATTTCCATTCCCTTATGGCTCATATGACCAAGCCTATAGTGCCACAATGTTTTATCTACTTTTGAAGCCACAAGATTACAAACATTAGTACTATAAGTGATTAAATACCAGGTTCCAACCTTCTTACCTCTTGCCACCACAAGATCACCCTTGGTAACCTTCCAAGATTCTGTTATAAATATCACATTACAACCATCACTTCCCAATTTCCCTGCCGATATCAAATTTCGTCTTAATGTAGGCACATGTCTGACATCCTTCAATAGCCAAGTATTCCCATTCTGCATCTTAACCTGAACAAAACCTTTTCCAACTATGCTACAAGGCTCATCATCACCAAGAAAAACATGCCCAAAATCTCCTTGAACATAATCAACAAAATAATGCCTATGTGGAGTAGCATGGAAAGAAGCCTCTGAATCTAAATCCCAAGATTCATTAATATTTTGCAAAGAAAGAATCAAAGCATCCTGACATACATTACCTGTTGCCACATTTGCCTCCTTATTTTCTTCCTGTTGTTTCTTCTTGTCTCAAAGCTCCCAACATTCCTTATTTGCATGCCTAGAATTTCCACAGTGCCAGCATACTATCTTGCTTTTGGATTTTGACCTTGCCTGATCCTTTGATTTTCCACAGCTTCCTCTATTCTTCTTTCTCCCTCTAGTTTCCACTGTCAAAGCATTCCCTAAGTATAAGATTCACAAAATCTTTTTCTTCACATTTCCTCACTTAGAATCGCCCCTACAACATCCTCAAACTTCAACTTTGAATTAGTTGGAACCGATTTGCTTACCGCCATTACCAAGCTATTCCAAATCTCAGATAAAGTGCACAGAACTAATAAATCCCTAACTTCTTCATCAAATTCTATTGTAACCGAAGCTAGCATATTTACAACTGTATCAAAATCATTTAAATGATCTGCTACTGAACCATTCTCAGACATCTTCATATTAAACAAATTTTTCATTAAAAATATCTTATTAGAGGTAGAGGGTTTTTCATACAACTTCACTAATGCATCCATCAGTTATTTTGTAGTCTTTTCCTTTGAAACATTAAATAATATTGAAGATGCAAGACACAGCCAGATTGTCCCAAGTGCCTTCCTATCCAGCAAATCCCATTCCACATCTGTCATGCTCGAGGGTTTGTTCACCTTCTCAGATAAAGGAATATAAAGATATTTTTGATAAAGGTAATCTTCCATCGGCATCTTCCAAAGACTGAAATTCTACCCGTTGAATTTATCAACCCTAGATCTTCCATCATCTGCCATACCTCCCATTCAAGATAAAACTTTCCCTGTGATTCAAAACTTCAGCAAACCAAACCAGACTCTGATACCAATTGTTAGGAAATAAGGGATAAAATATGTGGAATAATCCCTCACAGAATCGCAACAGTAGAAACTAATATGTAGAAAATATTACAAATCTTCAATAAAAGTGCAAAATAAAATAACACAAAAAAAGAGAGTATTTAACATGGTTCACCCAATTTGAGCTACGTCCACCAAGAATCAATTGCTCAAATTTTATTACAAGCCATCACTCTCTCAATACAATACCCAGATCTGTTTGGAGCTATGCTCGACAAATTCTACAGAATTCACACCCGAATTCAAAACACATATGTTATGTTACATTATCCCTACCATATGCATAAAACCATATAAGTAGACAAATGCTTAAGTATTTTTACAAAACCATAGGTATCAAAAACATGGGCCAAAACCATCCCATAAACCTATGGGTCGAAAATTCCACCCATATGAGAAAAGCACGTTTCGTGGTATATCGGGCACGTTTTAAGGCCAAATTTTTTTTTCTCGGGGGTTGCGCAAGACAACTGTGGAAAGTGTATAGTCTTCAACACTTTCTCACATGAAAATAGACTCCACAACCTAACACTATTTCGGATAATATATTGATGCACAAATTTTCAACCTCTCTCAAATTATTCATATTTGTTTTCTCAAGATTATTGACCCTAACATTTATAGAAATATTTAACCAAGAGCATTTCTTGAATATAGATTCCTTATCTAAAAAATATTCCTTTTTAAAGATACAATCCCTTTTTCTGATCTCTATTGGATTAGTTGGACTAATTTACGCCTACTATATCATGGCCCAGTGTTATCCTCTAATTTAAATGATTTTGGTTGATAATTATTTTTTGTACACGTAAGTGAGATTGAAAACATATGTATGTATAAAGTGGATTAGGTTTCAATTTTTTGAATCAGATTTTGTTCCACTTTTTAACTTGTTGATGAACTATCTTTGGGATAACATATTAACACACATATGGTAAACCTTGTCCAAATTATTCTTAGTTATTTTATTAATATTATCGATCCTAACCTTTATAAAAATCTTTAAGAAATAGCATGAAAGGACTATAGATTCTTTATCCAATAAATATATGCTTGTAAAGATACACTCCCTTTGCCTAATTTATATTCAATCTGTTGAACTTATTTACACCTATTAATTCATGGCCAAGTGTTAACCTCTAATTCACATTTGAATGAATTTATTTGAATAATTTTGTACCATGTAAGTGAGATTGAAAACATGTGTATATATAAATTGAATTAAGAATTAAATACCTTTCGACTAATCAACTCTTTATCATCATAACCAGTGGTCAAAATTTTCTCTCATATTGTTGTTGTTGGTATCCAATTTGATTCTCCCTTGGAAACTAAGCAACATCACAGATTTAGCAAGACACTGAGAGATAGACCGATCATATTGTGAGTCATTTTGTAGATGGGGAAGGGATTCGTCTAACTCTTTGTCACTCGGGCATAGGAGAAATGGATAGCACCTTCATTAAGGATTTGATCTATCCTCACTGCTTTAGGTCGTGCCTTTCGACCAGGGTGAGAGGACCCATTTTGTAACCTTTGTCGGTGAAGCATAATGAAGATATCCTTCTTTGCATGAATTTGAAAGGAGACCCTGAGAAAATATGATCAATGCACCACAATTTAAATCTCACGAGTTGTCACTTCTAAAGAATGGTGATATTTTCTAAGCAAGGCTAAGGTTACTAGAGACATTATAGAATCTTGATTGCTTCTGCATATTTTGGCAGTAGAATTTATACATTTGTGGACATACAGGGAAAACAGGGGTAGTTCGGGTAGGATTCATTGTTTTGAATAATTTTGGTGGGAGATTAAGTGGAATAAAATTGATTATGCCAGATCTTTGAGAACCTTCACAACATTTGGAAAACTAAATGATAGAATGCTTCAGAATAGCTAAAATATTCCTTCAACCAGAAGGTGTGCATCAATCAGATTTGCATGGTTTCACACAATCTCCAAGAATTTAACACGAAGGCTCAAGCTAAAGACTCAATTAAACATTAAGAGACCTTTGGTTCCTCATGCCTAAGATACACTCAAAAGCTTATAGACAATCTTTATCAACAAATGATAGTAAAGTGATTTTAAATTGTTTATCTCATTATAGGATGGAGGCTCTTCTCATAATGAAATTGCAAATGCCACTAAACTATCATAGGGATGAGATCCTATGTGATTCGGAGGGAATCTAACACAAGATTACAATAGGAATAAGAAAAACCACTTGCAGAAATTCTGAAATAAAGCAAACAAAAATTTACCCCAAGACTGACATAGATTAATTTGAAGTTAATTAGATTCATCAGCAGGGGAAAGTTTCTTTGCACAATATCAGATATTTTCAATGGCTTTACACTTACAACCAACTTGACTTGATTGAAAATCTAAAACACAGGAAATTAACAGGTTTCTCAGATGGTCTCTCAGGAAGATGGGATTTCTCAAACTTTATCTTAAAAATTCAACCCCCGACCCTTTGCAACAATATTCTCATTGCATTTATACATTTCACTCACTCACTCATCCCAAATTTTCCCCCAAAAAAGAATGATATTCAAGGAACCTTTTCCTGTTACCAATTTGTCTCAGAAAATGACGTTTAACAAATTTACACCCATAGCAGCTAGGTGGACAAATCATGAATTGATCACGTTTCTCAGACCCTTGACTAATGACTAGGATGCCATGCCACAACTTTTTGACATTATTTCTAATCATTCTTTTTAATTGGTCATGTGGGAAATCCCCATTTTAATAATTTTCCGGTGGCTCTGTATAGTTGGATCTAACAGGTAGTCCTTTTCACCCTCAAGGCAACACCTTGATAAATGAGTGCCCTCGTATAGACGCTTGCATTCGTGCCTTTGAGAAATGAGTTTTACGCACAGATTATTCCACATACCTACGCTGTGAGTCTAAATTGCAAGAAAAATAATGTGTATTCACATCTCCAGGAGTCTCGAAGAAAAATGGCAGCAGAATCAAATACAATGCACAATAACTGTTGATTCTGCCCCTTCTCAACTTTAGATTAGAGTCATCCACATGTTTCCTTGGCAAAACTAAAAAAGTGAGGTAAAGAGGAAAGTTTCTAAACAAGCGTGGGCCTTCCACGTGCCCTAAGCCCAAGAAAAATGCCTTTTAGCCTTTGAAAAGTATCAGTATAAAAGGAGCTAGTGGAAGCCTATAGGTGTCTTACTAGCACACTTTTGATATGGTGCCCAAAAGTGGAGACCCTAAACAAGTGCATGCTCACCACGTGTCTCAGTCTAATATATTTTTTGAAAATTTTTAAGGACCAGCGGAAGGTGTCTTGTGTCTAGGGTCCGAGACAGTTTTCCTTGGCCATTGAAAAGTCCAAGCAAGGACAAAGTGGGTGGAAGCCTCCACGCGTCTCCATGGCGCTCTTTTGATATGGTGCCCAAAAGTGGAGACCCTAAACAAGCGTAGGCTCACCACTTGTCCTTTTGGCACTCTTTCAAAATAAAGCTCAAGGGCAGGTCCCTAAATAGGAATCATCCCTCCACGTGTCCTAGACTTTAGAAAGTTGCTTGAAAATTTTAAGTACAGAGAGGAGCCAGCGGAATCTTCCACGTGTCTCCCTAACGTAACTCCTAAGGTAGGACTCAGAGGTGGATCCTTAAATGAGCACCAGCCCTCCATGTGTCCAGAACCCGACAGAGTTGCATTTGCTACTGAAAAATTCTAAGTATGGAAAGAGTGTGCGGAAACTTCCACGTGTCTTCATGGTGCTCTTTTCAAAATAAAATTCAGGGGTGAGTCCCCAAACAGGCCCGGGACCTCCACATGTCCTAGGTGTTTAGAAAGTTTCTTGAAAAGTTTAAGTATAGAAAGGAGCCAAGAAAATCCTCCATGTGTCTCCCTAGCGCAACTTTGAGATGGTGCCCAAAAGCAGAGACCCTAAATAAGCGTGGGCTCACCACATGTCTCCTTGGCATAACTGCTAAGGTAGGACCCAGAGGCAGATCCTTAAATGAGTGCCAGCCCTCCACGTGTCCATGGTCTGATGAAGGTGCACCGGCTGTAAGAAAAAATGTTTAAGTCTGGACAGGGCCAGCGGAAACCTTCACGTGTCTCCATGGCATAACTCCAAAGGTCAAACCAAGAGGTGAATTTTCATATGGGCACAGGCCCTCCACATAGACAAGACTTGAGTTGAAGTGGGCCTTAGAGTTTCAAAGTGCCCCACTGAGCCGCATCGAATCAAAAAGGACCATGTTTCCACATATGCTGAGATATAAATTGACAGGGAAAACACACCCATCAAACCGTAAAATGTAGGGAAATCATCATTTGCACCTAGAAATGAATCTTTATTTAAGGAAAAAGAATTTGGAAAATGATATAAGGTCCAAATGTCATCCACTGATCCACAAGCAATCAGAAAGGACCTTGTTTCCACATATATTGGGACAAAAACTGAAAAGGAAAACAAAACGTGACTGTGGAAAAATGGAAGGAAGGGAAAAAAACCTGAATTTATGCCCAAGTTACAATTTATTTCACATGGACAGAGGAACAGAAAAAAAATTCTGGACTTAGTGTGATCCTCGACCAAAGGAAAGGACTGATCATGGAAACCAAATGAAGGATAGAGCTTTCACGCATCAATATGGGGAGAAAGAAAAGACAACAGAGTCTTCAAACTAAATAATTTCAAGGACAAATGGGGCAAGATCAAATTAAGCACCAACATCGGCTCCAACTCAGGGATGGGCACTCCCTGTGAGTGCCACAAGAACAAATAGCAAACCAAGTGCCAAAAATAAACCATTGGGAAATGGAGTCAAATAACATACTTGCAGAGTAGAACAATAATAATCAACTCCCCCAAGGAAAAATTGAGAAACCAAAAAAATGGAGGCCAAGGACCAGGACGAAACAAAACAGAAAAACACAAAAGTAGAAAGAAACCAAAAGACTATACACTATACAATGGTGTATACCTTGATTATGAGAAATCAATCAAGGAAATGTTTCAAATTCCTTCCATTAACAAGCAACTCAAGAAATTCCCCATCTATGTCTTTTAAGAAGAAGGTATGTTCACCAATTCAAATGTCAATTGAATAACCACCCATCCACAATGCATCAAACTTTCCATTTTTTCCCTTATCCTCATGCCAGCTATCCCACAATAGCACATGATCTCCCACACTGAAATCTATTGGATTCACTTTCTTATCAAACAAATTCTTCAATTTCTCTCTGAATTTTATATGCCTCTAATTGGATGCCCTTCTTTCTTCATCTAACTCAGCAATCTGATTTATACGAGCATCATAGGGACTAACCTCTTGATCTTCCAGTTGTTGAAGAAATTGAAATGAAGACAATTGCATATGCAGGGGCAGAAAAACTTGAGTTCCATACACCAACTCAAATGGGATTTTTCCAGTAGCTCATTTAACAGTGATTTGATCAGCCCAAACAACAAACTTCAACTGCTCACCCTAGTTCCTTTTGTTCAACTCCAAAGTTCTTCTAATTATCTTCAACAGTTTTTTATTGGTAGAATTTGCTTGTCCATTTCCTTGGGGATTATAATTAGAATCATATGTCAAATTGATCCCATATTTATAGCACATAGCCACCAAAGGTTTAGCCCGGAAGCTCGTGGCATTATCAGCAACTATTTTGGCAGGTACCCCAAATCTGAAAATGATATAATTCAGGATAAAATCCATGACAATTTGGTGAGTTACCTTCTTAGTGGGGATTGCTTCCACCCACTTAGTGAAGTAATCTATGGCCAATAATACCCACTTATGGCCTGCACTTGAGGGATTAGAAATTTCCCCAATGAAATCCATTCCCCATTTCCTAAATGGGGCTTCAATTGATACATGATGCAAAGGAAGAGAACCTAAAGCTTTTAGTCTTCCAGAAAAGCGTTGGAAACTTTCACATTTTCTAACCAACAAAGTTGTATATTGAAAAGAGTTGGCCACCAATAACCAACCCTTAAGATCTTATGAGCTGTGACTCTTCCAACAAAATTACCCCCACAAACTCCTCCATGGAGATCAGCAATTATTTTAAGGGCTTCATCTTCAGTAATGCATCTTAAGAGAAATCCCTCAGGGTTCTTCCAAGCTAACCCAAAATTAGTAATGACATATTTTTTGGAAGCTAACTTAAGTTCTCTTTTGTGATTCTTTCTCAAATGTTCAGGGCACTGTAAATGTTTGAGATAAAAAATGATGTCCTTGTACCATTCAGAATTTATCAAATTTTCAAGGACATTCAGCCTTTCTTCTTCAACTTCATTTACCTCTATTGTCTTCATATTTCTCTCTACCATAAGCTTTTCCAAGCCCAAACCTTTGACCAGTTTTGTTGTTTGGATGTCCATATCATACTCTTGCAATTTTTGTACCCATCGGCATCTCTTGCTTGAAACCTCCAATTATGATAGGATATCTTTCACCATGGTGTGGGGAACATAAAAAATTACCTTGGAACTTAGAATATATGTTCTAAAGACCTTTGTTGCTTTTACCAAAGCAAATTCCTACTTATCCATGATAGTATATTTTAGCTTAGCTCCTTGTAATGCCTTACTAAAAAAGGCAATTGGTCTTTCAGATCCCTCATCATCCTTCTGCAACAACACAGATGCAATAGTACTTTCTGAAGAAAAAGAAAACATTTGGAAAGCCTTCTTATAATCTGGAGCTGCTAAAACAGGGGCATTATTTAATGCTTCTTTGATCCCAGCAAAATCTTGAATAGCTGCTTCTTCCCATTTGATACTTTGGTCTTTCTTCAGCATGCTAATGATTGGGATAGTTAGTTCAGTAAAGTTGGAGATAAATCTCCTAATAAAATTAATCTACCCAAAAAAGGATTGAATTCCCTTCTTGGTTCTTGGAATAGGGACTTTGTTGATGGCTTCTACCCTCTCAGGATCAATCATGACCCCTTCCTTTGACACAATGTGTCCAAGCAACTTTTCTTTCTGAACTCCAAAATGGCACTTCTTGGGATTTAGTGAAATACCATACTCCCTGCATCTTAACAACATTTTTTCTAAGTGTTGCAGGTGGTCACTCCTTTTTCTAGAGAAAACAGTCACATCATCTTGATATACAACAATGAAATCATTAATATAGCCGAAGAAAGCTACATCCATTGCTCTTTGGAAAGTGGCTCTAGCATTCATTAGACCAAAAGGCATTCTGACATATACATATGTTCCCCAAGGAGTGGTAAAGGTAGTCTTGATTCACTCTGATTCCTTCACAACTACTTGGTTATATCCAAAAAAACCATCCAAGGTGGATAAAAATTCTAAACCAGTAACCAATTATAACATATTGTCCATATTTGGTAGAGGGTAGTTATCCTTCATTGATGCTCTATTCAAGTTTCTAAAGTCCACACACAGCCTTATATCTCCATTCTTCTTTCTGACAGGTACCAAGTTTGCAACCCATGATGAGTACCTTGTGGGTTGTATGATTCCTCCATCCCTCAATTTTTTTAATTCTTCTTACATCTTCAGGGAAAGGAGTGGATTGATCGGCCTCTGTTTCTTCCTAAACGGCTTGGCAGAAGCTTCTAAGGGAATTTTGTGCTGGAAAAGATCCTCTCTGTATGCTTTCAGTTCAGAATAAGACCATGCTAAGTAGTCCTGGTATTTCTTCAACAATTGGACATACAATGGGAGATACGACTTTTCTTCCTTGCTCAGATTTCTACCTAACCAGATCTTACGTGGTTTATCCTTTGTGCCTAGGTCGTGCTCTTCAACATCCCTCGAGGCTGACATGTGTCTGTTGACAATGCAATCAACATTATCAAAGTTTGATTCAAGTGCTACCAAACCTCTGGGAATAGTGTTAGTCTTCAACTGAATGATGTCTTTGCTAAATAAAGTCTCCTTTCCATCAGCCACACAAACCATTGGCTCCCAATCTATACGTTGATCGGAAAATTCTCCTTGGTTCTGCAAAAACCTTTGCACTTGGGCGTCATCTTCGAACACTTGCCAGTGTTTAACATTGTCAGGAATAGATGGCCTAGTTAATATCTCAATATTATACTCATAATAGGGGGATACAATACAATTTTCAAATTTGGACCCCAATACGGCCAATTTGTCTGCTAGAGTATTGTACTTCCTATCATGATGTATTATGTTGAAGGAGTCAAACATTTCAATGAAATCCTAGACTGCATGCTTATACTGCTTCATTCTCTAATTTTTTGTTGCATATAGTTTTCTAACCTACTTGAAAATTAGCTCTGAATCTCCTTTAACAATGATGTCTCTAATACCATATTTCCATGCAATTCTTAAACCCAATAACATTGTTTCATATTCTACAATATTGTTAGTGCACTCAAAGTTGAGTTTAAAAGAGAAAACAAAATCTTCCTAGCCTAGGAGATATCAGAACAATACCAGCACCATTTCCAAATTTAGAGCAAGCCCCATCAAACAACAAAGTCCAAGGAGAACCTACTTGTTTAAGAGACTTGCATTGATCAATTTTGTGCTCTTTACCATCAGCAAATCCAACAAAGTTATCAGCATCAATGTCAGTGTATAACACTTCATAGGAAGCATTATTGGGATCCTCAATGAGATGTAGCATCTTATTTTCACCATACAAATTTACAAGGCTTCCCTCAATAGGTATAGTGGAAAAAGACATATCCATTTACACACTACCACCCACACTAGTAGCCCATTTTCTTGATAACAACATTCCCCATTTGGCAGGGCAATCAACAATAACAACATCTAGTTTTAAGTTCTTACCTAGGTAAGCTGCAAGTTGCACTATCAAACCCTTGACACATCCAACCACTGGCACCTCTCTGGAATCCATGGCAGTGCACTTCCCATAAGATGATGTCACTTTGATATCTAATTCATTCATGACCTCAAGAGGCATAACATTGCATGATGCTCCAGAGTCAAACATATAGTTGTGTAACAACCTGTCCCCAATAATCAGAGTAGTGAAAAAGGATCTACATTCAGCTGGGACTCAACTAAGGATGTTCCCAAATATACTTTAAGTTGTTCACCTAGTTCTTCCAGTACTTGGGGTTTTTCCAACTCTGCAATGGTAGGAGGAGTCTCAACATTGTTTACATTTCTGCCTTGGGTAATCTTTTCTTCTTTCAATCCCAAATACTCAAAGGCTCTTTTCTTGTGCTCAGGAATCCTAAGCAACTCAATAATTGGAACAGAAATATTGATCTGACTCAAGACTTGGGCAATGTCATAAGGAACGTATTTGGGCAAGGCAACATTTGGAGGAAGACTGACAAACTCATTTGATGGCACAATATTTTCATGGTCTGAGCATGGGCAGGGATACCAGTTTTTCTTGGGGACACAAGGCTTTTACTAGATGTATCTTTCTTAGGAGTTTCTTTTGAGATATTGGTGAGAACTAGAGTTTTTGGTTTGGCCTGAGGCCCTACCCCTTTGAAAAATTTACTCCTAGTGTTATACTCTTTTTCATGGCCAACTACAACATTCATTAACAACTACCTATCCTCCTCAGAAGGGATTCCTCCATCATAATTTTTATTCATTAATGCCCTTAAGTGTTTAAAATCATTGCTAGAAAATTTAAAAGCTTGTACCATATCTATTTCAAAAGTATGAGAGGGAGGAAGGGGTAATACCCAGTGGATGCAATCCCAGAAATCTGTCAGTAGTTCTGGCACTGATTAATTCAGTCAAAGTTGCTCCTTTGTTGTGAGCTTGTAGAGCACCCCATCATGCACACATCATCATCAGTGTCATCATCAGCTTCCTCAACTTATTTTTCTTCATCACATGGGGCATGTGGCAAGAAACATCTGTCACACCACTCAATTTCATTGGCTTCTTCCACAACAGCAACTTTGGTGGTCAAAGGATCAGGCACCAATTTATTTTCCTAGGGTTGGGGCTATCTATTTCCTGATCCCACAGGTCATTTACCCCTGTCATCTGATTTATGATCACCTCTAGGATGATTTTACAAATCTTTCTTGACATTGTGGCTTTTTGATAACCTTGGGAACTTTTTCCAATCCCCTTCTCTTCTCTAGCCAACTTTATAGGATATTTCCTTAACATCTCCAACCAAATTTTTTACAACCTCTTCTAGATCCACAGACTTACTTGACTGAGGCTTCTCTGGATTGATCATCTTGATACCTTCCCTCTTAGGAGGCTTACCAACTACTTTGATATTATTTTCAATCTGCAAAGCCATGGTGAAGGCATGCCTCAATGTTGTGGATTCCATTATTACTATTATTGGATTCCATTAGTAACAATATTGGATTCTAATATTGTCATTATTGGACTTATTCGAGTTCTAATTTTGATATTATTGGATTCCAATTTCACTATTATTGGATTCCAATATCACTATTATTGGATCCCAATTTCACTATTATTGGATTCCAATATCACTATTATTGGATTCCAATTTTGTTATTTTTATATTTTCATGTTGGGAGTATGTAAGGTTAGCAGGTGCTAACTATTATAAGGCATGAGCCCATTGGATTAATAAAAATAAAAAACTAATAATAAATTCTTGTAAAAGCAAGTTCAAAGTGCAAGCCTCACAATTTAAAAAGGCAATGCTCACACTTTCCTCGCACTTTGAAAGTGCAAGCCTCGATGTAAGGTTAGTGACCACTAACTATTATAAGGCATGAGCCCATTGGATTAAAACTAAAATAAAAACTAACAAATAAATTCCTGCAAAATCAAGTTCAAAGTGTGAGCCACACTTTCAAAGTGTTAGCTCACACTTTCAAAGTGTGAGCCTCACAATTTCAAAGTGCGAGCCTCACACTCTTTCAAAGTGTGAGGATCACTTTCAAAGTGTGAGGATCCCAATCTCACACTTTCAAAGTGCAAGGATCACACTTTCAAAGTGCAAGGACTCACACTTTCAATGTTGGAGTCATTATGTGCATCCTTGATATTGGCATTGGCCTCAAATGTTAATGGTGTTATTTTGATGTCTTGTCAAACTTACAATAAAATTAAGTGCTCATATTTGTTATGATTCTCTCAAAATATGACCTTTTTTGTTTGATATTATAATAGTGAAATTATTGAAGCAAAATATCAAACTTATGCCAGTTGGTCATTCTATTTTTGGGTTAAATTTGAAAATTTCTGAAGATACGTGGTAGAAGTAATTTTTTTTGTAGACATTTAAGTTTTCTTATCTTAGTCATAGCATTGAAACAACTCAAGTCTTCTTTTCTTAGATTATACATGGCCTTAAGTTTACTACTACTTATTATTATAAATTATATCTCAATTTATCATTAAAAGCCGGACAACATCATGGGAGCTATGTATATCAAAATTCAATTACTGTGAAAGAAAGTAGAATTTATGCTTGTAAATTGTTCCATTCTCCATATAAATGATGAGTCACTTACTTCCATTAGGAAGAAAATGAATTAATCCTTAACACAATATGCAAGAAAAATGCTTGTGAGAAACACAGTCAAACACCCTTGGAGATACATTAAACCAATATTGTATGGTTTACATCAATCAAAAGACACATTGTGCCATAATTGTATTCTTTGTGAGTCAAGAATTGCCACCACCTTTTTCCCAGTGTTGGACACTGTGAATGAGCCACATTTGCATCACACCCCTCATTATGGAATAACACTTTGCTCGAATATGTTTTCTCAAGTCCCCCTCTTGTAGCCCATTCTCTTAGCCTTGTATAAGTTGAGTAGATCTTCATGGTTTGATTCAATTGATATCTAACTACCAGGCCCTTGTTGTTCTTGAAGAATTTGATTGGAATATCATTTTCAAATAATCTAAAATCTAAATCAATGAACTATACTTACACAATCCAAATCAATGATGCATGTTCCAGAGAATAGAGTAAAAATGGAAATATTTTGTAGGGTCAAACCAGAGGTATATACGCTACTCCCTGTCTCCTTTCCCTCCACTGAACACATTGGTTTAGAGAACGAATAGCTTCCCATGCCTAAGAACTCAAAGTATATCTCATCATGATTTGATTTCTGTGATGATAGATGTAGCTCACAATAACACAACTGATGTGTTATACACAAGAAAGAAAAACATTGTGAAAAGTAGGAGAACATGACTGTGGGATAAATGGTGCAGTCATTAGGTACCATATTTATTTTCATACTAAAGTTCCCAATCAAATACATTTTATTGGATTAAAATCTAGTACCTGCATCACCACCAACCACCATAGAAAACCAAAATATTCATGTCAAAATCTCACTGAAACATATGGAAGCTTTCCTTAATGCCATCTTAACCCCTAAAATTTCATGTAATATTCCCAAGTTTCAAATACACTGAGATAAGTTGAAATAGTTATCAAAAATATTGATAAGAAAAAAATAAATACAACAATCTACTTATGTGCATAAACCAAAACTTCAACCTAAAACAGAGCAGATAAAAAACATTGTGAGGCATCTGAGATGAGGATGTCAGTACAATAATCTACTTATGCACCTAATTCAAAAATTCAGCCTAAAACAGATATGATAGGAGGATGACAACAAATCTTAACATGTAGGACATGAAAAATATCATACCAAAATGGGATACAACCAAATAACATGAATCATAGATGCAGTCAATATAAATAATTAAGGGAAAAACCAAATCAATTGACATAAAAGAGAGAAAATAGTTTAAATTTCCTCTCCTCTCCTCTCCTTTGTTCACCAATTTCTATCTCAACCAAGTCAACCAAATTATAAGGTTAATATTTTCCTCTCCTCTCCTCTCCTCTATTCGAAAATTGTTATCTCCTCCAATTTAATTTAGCAGTGGGTGGAAATTGGAAATTGGAAATAGCCATGGCCATGAACAACATTGGCCAAAGTGATAGCCATGGCCATGAACAACATTGACATGCTGAGTTTTGTGGTTCCATGCCATAGTGCATCCCCCAGCCACAATGCACCTGCCATGCCTGAGATGAGATTTAGGGAATTGGGAATAAAAATAGCTAGGTGTTTGACCCAACTTCATTCTGATCCTCCTTTCAAAGTGATGGCCATGGCCATGAACAAAATATATGTGCTGAGTTTAATGGTGCCATGCCATAATGCACCCCCAACCACAACTTACCCCACATGCCTGAGACATATTTAGGGAATTGGGAACAAATATAGCTAGGTGTTTGACCCATCCTCCTTCTGGTCCTACTGTCACAAGGCCAAAGTGATAGCCATGGCCATGAACAACATTAATGTTAATTTTGGTGGTGACATGCCACAATGCACCCTAACCACAGTGCACCCCACACACCCGAGATGGATTTAGGGAATTTGGAACAAATATAGGTAGGTGTTTGACCCTTCCTCCTTCTGGTCTTGTTGTCACAAGGCCAAAGTGAGCCATGGCCATGAACAACATTGGTGTGCTGAGTTTGGTGATGTCATGCCACAAAACATTAGCACACCACACCGTCCTAAGATTCCCCCCTAAGCCACCGTTGCACCCCCAACAGTCACCCCTAACCATAGTGTACCCCTAGTCCACAGTAGCACCCCCATCCAAGTGCATCCCCCAGCCACAATGTAAAACACCCCCACCATCATCCAAACGAACCCTAGCCAAAGTGCACCCCCAATGTGCATGAGGCCACAATGCATTTAGATGGATTTAGGAATTGGGAAAAAATATAACAAGGTGTGTTTAAAAATAGTTGTAATGTAATGTGGAGTAATAACAAGTTTTTATAGTAAATGGTTGAAGATACTTAAGTGGAGAGTCTAAGTGAATGTGCATTTGAATTTATTGTGTATGGTAAGGAGAAAATTAGACGAGATAGGGTAAAAGTGAGAGGGTAACATTAAAATAGGTGAAGTGAAATTGGAATGGTCCCCGAGATGCTGAGTTGACCTGGAAGGGAAGTCTACGGAAGTTGGAAGCATCTCATTCCCATTTCCCATTCTCATATTTGTCTATGTGGGTCACACACCAGACCAAAGAAGTGGGTGAAAGGGTGAGTCACGACCAAAGAAAGCATGGATTTTCCATCGAAAGTAGCACACAAGGGGTATGCACAAAAAATAAGGTACATTTTAGAACCCAGTGCCCCATCCCTTCAATCCCCCACATCTTCTTGTTGTTTGTGAGAAAATGCATTTAAAACTATAGGGGAGGAGATGTATTTAGGGAATTGGGAACAAATATAGCTAGGTGTTTGACCCAACCTCCTTCTATCCCTCATGTCAAAGTGATAGCCATGGCCACAAACAACATTGGCATGCTGAGTTTGGTGGTGCTACTATGATCAATTCCATGCCATAACGTGCCCCCTATGCCTGAGTTTATAGAAAATGACATCAAATGCCTGTCTGACACTAAAATGAAATTGAAAGACCCAATCGGTTCCATTGTTAGACACTTATTAGGATCTCTCTTGTAACAGTATTTCACACCAAATTCTAAAAGATTACATCCAGTTAGGTGAGTGTTGAGGAGAAGAAGGGATAAATATTAGTGACTGCTAGGCTAGTAATTACCTTTCCTACCAATATAATTTATGATCAATCACTGAAGAAGGGGTGTGGAAGACTGGAGTGGAACTTGAAAGATGAGATGTTTGACATCTCTATCAATGAGTTTGGTGGGTACTTACAAAAACATAGAATAACAAAAAATAGAAGTTGGAAATTGGAAATACAGTCTACGAAAGTTGGAAGCATCCCATGTTGACTGGGAAGGGTAGTCTATGGAAGTTGGAAGTATCTCATTCCCATTTCCCATTCTCATATTTGTCTATGTGGGTCACACACTAGGCCAACATTACACGGTGCAGGAAGTGGGTGAAAGGGTGAGTCACGACCAAAGAAAGCATGGATTTTCCATCGGAAGCAGCACACAAAGGGATCTGCACAAAAAATAAGGTATATTTCAGAACCAAGTGCCCCATCCCCTCACTCCCCCACATCTTCTTGATGCTTTAAATCTTGTGGTTTGTGATAAAAGACGTTGAAAATTATAGGGGAGGAGACAAATTTAGGGAATTGGGAACAAATATAGCTAGGTGTTTGACCTGGCCTCCTTTTGGACCTCCTGTCACAAGGCCAAAGTGATACCCATGGCCATGAACAACATTGGCATGCTGATTCTGGTGGTATAATGCCTCAACGCACCCCCCAACCATAACACACCCCCATGCCTGAGATGGATTTAGGGAATTGGGAACAAATATAGCTAGGTGTTCAACCCAACCTCCTTTTGGTCCTCCTGTCACAAGGCCAAAGTAATAGCCATGGCCACAAACAACATTTGACATGTTGAGTCTGGTGGTACCATGCCACAACGCACCCCCAGCCATAGTGCACCCCCACCCCTGAGTCAGATTTAGGGAATTGGGAACAAATATAGCTAGGTGTTCGACAAAGCTTCCTTTTGGTCCTCTTGTCACAAGGCCAAAGTGATAGCCATGGCCACGAACAACATTGGTGTGGTGAGTTTGGTGGTGCCATGCCACATCACACCCCGAGCCATAATGCACCCCCCCCATGCCTATGATGGATTGAGGGAATTGGAAACAATTAAAGCTAGGTGTTCGACCCAGCCTCCTTCTGGTCCTCCTGTCATAAGGCCAAAGTGATAACCATGGCCATGAATAACATTGGCATGTTGAGTTTAGTGGAGCTACTATGCTCAATTCCATGCCACAACGCACCACCCATGACTGAGTTTACAAAAGATGACATCAAATTCCTGTCTGACACTAAAATGGAATTGAAAGACCCAAAGGATTCCATTTTCATGTGGTGGTTTGGGAATAGTAACAACACATGATTCATATGTAACTTTGTCACAATTCAGTGCTAGCACAATGACGATGGAAAAGTGTTGAGCATCAAGCTCCCTAGAATGATGGTGGAAAGAGGATTCCCCAGTGGCTTGAAGTACTATGGGAGCATGACTTATTTGGATCTCTCTGGTAACAGTCTTTTAGGCAAGTTTTGAGTCACTCAACATTTAATAAAATGTAGACAACTAGTCACCTTGCCATTATGACCATACTCAATCCCCACCTAAGCTCACCTCGTAAGGTCAATATTTTCATATTCCAACACAATATTCTAAGCCTAACGACATATAAGCTTGATATTTATTTTATTGCGTTGATGCAACATAATGAACATTTGAGATTAGTGAATGCTAGGCTAGTTATTACCTTGTCTATCATTATATTTTTTGATCAATCGTTGATCATTGTGTGGGAGCATAAAATCTTATAAAATTTAGTTAAAATTGCCCACCCAAAAAAGACAGGAAGCACCTCCCAGGAAACCAATTCAATTTCATGGATCATGAGACAGGAAAAGGAAATTAAAAGGAGCATTTGAATGTTTACTGATTTGAGAAAAACATCGTAGATGAGTCAGATCAAGGGCGCATTGGATAAGAGCGCTTTTGGGTACATAGAAAGTGATTTTGTATACAAAAAATCTCACCTACATCAATAGATTGGACATGGACTATTTAAATGAGGTAATTTATGCATGCTATTTGAATGTTATGTGTGTAAGGGTCACTAGAACAATATGCATGCCAGAGTCACTAGAACAATCTGTTACTGTTAAACGAACTTATAGATTTTGAAAATCCTTGAAAATTTATAGAAAAGACATCGGTTTGGCAATAAAACTAACAAGCATTGTGGGTGTTGTGGGGAAGGTCTGAGTCACTCAAAATTTAATGAAATGAAGACAACTAGTCACCTCGTCATTACAACCACACTCATTCCACACACTTTTAATACGCAACTCCACGTTACCATTAAAATTTATTTGCATTTTCTTGGGAGCATGGAATCATCCACAATATTGTTGGGTGAGTTTTTGATTGAATACTTCCATCAACATATGTTAAAATTCCACAATATTTTATATCTTCGTCGATTGACATATCCATAATTTATCATCGACTTCCAGAGTTTGAAATAGCTATTACACACATATTTCTCATCAGATTTATAAATCATAATAATATAGTGATCACTAAGCTATTTTACTATGATTTTTTATTCAATCGATATTTTCAAAATAAGAAACATCAGACCTTAGCGGTAGCTAAGACATTCCTTCTAATAAGTAATAGAGCTTAGCAGTCGTGAAGCCATTACTTCTAATCCACAACCAAGCATTTTATCTTTAGTAGAGGAATGAAGGCTATGATCATGATCTGAAGGCTTGCTCATTCCTATGTCATGAAGAAATGCTTAACCGGTCCTGATTTTTCATGATGGGCATGTTCATGAGCACCTCTTATTCTGAAATCCATATTCTTTTGGCCATGTTGATGAGCATGCTTAGATTTATGATTGCATTTATGTTATTAGTGTGCTTTGATTTATGACTATGGTTATGTCTATGGTTATGTGATTAGTGTTGGCTATGAAATTATTTTAATACATTGGGAAAGGTGACAAGTAGATTGTCAGTACTTCAACATCCACATCATTGATACACGTAGATTGGAGGTACTTCAACGTACAATGATGCGTTTACATATTTCATTATTTTATTTGTGTTAGTGTTAAATGTTATTTGTATGGTTTTAATTGTGGAATATCAATCATATTTTCCATGAGGGTATTAATTAATATTAATCATAATGTCCTTGATGGATTGGAAATGGTCAAGTGTGAAAGATTGGATTGGATTGGATCATTAATGTCACTCGTTCTTCCATTTAATGATTAAGCTTTGTTCTCATGTGTGCTCGAGTGTAGGGGGCCTTTTTAATGTGTTGGTCAGGATTTATATTTTCATATTTTTCCTTATGATTTTTTGGGAAATGGAGTCACCATGCTTCCACTACTTCTATTTTCCGGTTTAGATCACGAGATAGCCTTTTATTCTAGTATTTCGAAGAATAGAACTAAGTTTAATATTTTATGTTGATTCCAAACAACCTATGACAGACATTGAAAATATTTTGGGAGAGAAATATATGCAGCTATCTGGTCATGCTCCCACGTAAATTTGGAAATAGTTGCTAAGTTTATTGAGCACATTCTGATCATTAATCCTAATAAATGTAAGGTAGTGGCTATGGGTCAAAAGTGGATTCACCCAAAACACAAAGTGGGTATGGAGACGGATGTTGAGAAAGCATGTCTTGCTTTATGGCCCTTGTTCTTGGATAACTTAGCTCATCAAGTGGACTGGGTGGACAGGTCTTATTTTGTGGAATTAGGAAGGAGAGTGGAAATTATCAATTCCTTCACTGAATCAATGATTAATTTTTATAAGTAGAAGGAACCAGGTTTCCTTTGAATACCTTTTTTTGATTTAGCATCCATTTCTGCTCCGCTCTCCATGCCTTCCGTGCTGGTGGGAGATTTTGTGGCTTAGTGCATCGGAGGTGTATTATCATCTCTTTTCAAGGTTGGGCCAAGCTCCCTAGTAAATTCACCCAAGATGTTTGAGGTTGGGTCTGCGGTGGTGGAGCTGATTGAAATCATAGACATCTCTTCTGAATCTGAAGCTTGAGTGGGCGGAGGATGTGTTGATTATATTTCCTATATACATAGATGTAAATAGTATAAGGATGTAATCGATCATATACCATTAGGTGCATAATGCACTTTTGTAAGCTTATAACATTTACTTATAAAAAAATCAGCTGATATAAAGGTCATAATCACTCTTGAGACATTACATATGTGTGTTTGATTAGTTTTCATTCTTTCTTTAAAGTTATCTTTAATTTTAATCTTCCTTTTCCAATTAAGTCATCTTTACATAATTTTATTTACTACAAAATGGAAATTTGTATCTGATTTTATGAGGTCAAGTAACTTCATTATCTTACACTCAAACTATCAAACACTTTGCATAGCCATCTAGATATTAAGAAACATGCAGCGAGTTGACACCCAAGATAAGATTATTTCTTCAAAGTTAAAATTAAAAAACATGCAGTGAGATTAATATGGATTATGTGCATTTGATTAGTTATTTGATCGCTATTTTGAAAATAAAATTTGTTGAGCCTAGCAGCCGCTAAGCCATTTCTTTCAATAAGTAATCTAGCTTAGCAGTCACTAAGCATTTTATTTGATACAAACTAATGTGTATTACAAAGAAAATATGCATAGGTCTAACCCTAGTGGTCGCTAAGCTAAGAAAAGAGTGTTAACAACCACAAAATCCTAACTGAACTTTAATTTCGACCGATAGGATACAATGCTATTATACCAAATCCTACTTTCCTCAGCAACATTTAATACGACATGTCTCCACATCATGATGTTGTATGAGTACCCTACAAATTTTTTTAATAATCATCTTTTTTCCTGACTAGGGAAAACCATCCATAGCCTTTAAGAGTACGAAATGTATGTTATACAAATTTTTGTCACATAAATAAGTAAAGGAAAAAACCTAGCGGCTGCTAAGATATACTACTATGATTTATTATTCAATCTCTATTTTCACAATTAATAAATTTTTGATCCTAGCGGCTGCTAAGCCATTCCTTTCAATAAGTAATGGAGCTTAACAGTTTCTAAGCATTTTATTTTATGTACACCGATGTGTATAACAAAGAAAAGATGTAAAGATGTGAGCCTAGACAATCGCTAATCTGAGCAAAGTATTCTTTACACTGACAAAAACATAACTGAACTTTAAATCCATCCTTTAGGACATAATGCTATTATACACAATGTAGCTTTCCCCAACAACATGTAAGATGACATGTCTCTACACTATGATGTTGTATGGGGACCCTACAATTTTTTTTAATAAATGTCTTTCTTCCCGACTAGGAAAAACCCTCCATATCCTTCGAGAGTAAAAAATGTCCATTACACACATATTTCTCATCGAAATATATAAAGGAAAATTCCTAGTGACCACTAATATCTATTACTATGATTTTTTATTCGATCACCACTTTCAAAATAAGAAATTGTTAAGCCTAGTGGCCACCAATCCATTCCTTTCATTAAGTATTCAAGCTTAGCGGTCACTAAGCATTTTCTTTGATAAGAACTGCTTTTTGATCTAACACAAGTAATAGAGCTTAGTTATCGCTAAGAATATTCCTAGATACAAAATGATATGAATTATGTGTTACATAAAATATAACTTATGAGAAATATATAAGTCGTGATCCCTCTCGAGGGTATGTAGTGCAGCTCTTGGCTGCGCCAGGGATTGTATAGCCAATATGATACAATTATAATTAATGAAAAATACTAGCGATCCAAAGCTGTACAGATATTTTTTAACATTGTTGGAAAGCCATCCTAGGAATTATAGAGGCTAGTAGTCGCTAGGATTCTCCTCAACAAATAAATGAACAACATAAGACATACAGAGTTGTTCATTAACTCCTATTCAAAGAAATAACTTAGTGGTCGTTAAAACCTAAGGATTTACAATTTTAAATCCAATGTTGCAATAATAAATCATAGTAATGGAGCTTAGCAATCACTAAGTTAATTCCTATATATAAAATGATGTGAAATACATGTGAAGGGGAAAATTATGTTTTAATTTTGCTACTATAAAATGTAACTAACACAAAAATATTGACAAACACAAGACATTATAAATTTCATGCCACGTATCAAAATTTTAGTGGGTGCCATTTACATTATAATATGACAAATTCTTATAGGTTAAAATTATTTAATAGGTATTTCTTAAATAAAAATTTCTTAATAAATGTGTTAATTATATTTTTTCCCAACTATCTAGTTCAAACTTGACACGTGGCACATTTATTTAAATAATTGTTTTAAATTAGAGTGCAGTATATCTAACAATCTCAAATTTGAATTCGATATAAATTAATAAAAAATGTGTGTATATTACTCTATTACACTTTAAAACGATGTTTAGAAATTTTTACTTCAATTTTGTTAGATTATATTTTTTATCATGCTTATATTAATATTAGTCAATGCCCCGCGAGTTCAAAAAGAAATATTTTCCATTGTGTTGGTGCTCATTTTAACCTCTCACCAATCTACCCTAATT
Organism: Taxus chinensis; assembly: GCA_019776745.2. Classification (NCBI taxonomy): domain Eukaryota; kingdom Viridiplantae; phylum Streptophyta; class Pinopsida; order Cupressales; family Taxaceae; genus Taxus; species Taxus chinensis. The sequence goes on along the minus strand of CM034148.1, from coordinate 252,166,605 downwards.
TTCCTCTGATCTGCGTGTTGTGAAATGCTTTATTTCTTGATGTGGATGCTTTGAAAGCTTAAACCTCCTTTTGAATACCCCAAATTATTTTTAGAATCCATTTTCGTGTTCCTCCTTGAAGAAATCTCTGAGTCTGTTTTTGCCCTAATTTCTTCAAAATCTGTGGGCTTTGTCATTTTTCCTATTTTTCACGACCATGGAAGCTCGAAAATGATCGATTTATATTTGTATGCCTTTGAAAATCCAAATCCATGGTCAAATGATGCTCAGAACCATGATCCACATAGTTTTGTTTCAAAAAAAAATTCATCCTTAGCAAAAAATTGGGTTCTGAGCATGAATGGTGAATCTCTATGTTTTGACGGTCTGACGGGTGTCTTTTTCCTATCAAAGTTATTCCTCAGTGTTCAGTGGTCACATGGCTTCCTTTGGTTGGTCATGGGACAGCGGAAGAATGCTTTAACTTATCATTTTTTTCTTTTTTGGCAAAAAGGCAAATTTGGTCCCGTGGCCCTGCTCAAATCTAATTGGTTCTTCTAGTGCTTATGTGGCTTCTTCCAATTGGATGGGGTGTGGCAGGTTTATTATTGAAACTTGTTCTTTTTGGCTAGTTTGGAAAAATGTTTTGAACTCGTTCCGTGGCCCCGCCAGGATTTGATTAAAGAAAAATCTAAGTGGTAGGGAAAATGTCTTACCTTAACCCCACAGAAGGACACCCGGCAAAGTTAAAGGCAGAGGTGTAGGCCTTTGGAGGCAAATTGGATGTTTTTCCTGCTTTGCAAAATGGATTTAAAGTTTAAAATGGAAGCATGCCCCCACCAAATCATTTTTGAAACCTTAAAGGTTTTTAAAGAAGCACCAAGAGGACACGTGGCGAGCTCATGCTCATTCAAGGTCTCAATTTTTGGGAACCACCTCAAGGTGTGCCATAGTGACATGTGGTAGTTTGACAAGTCAAAAGGAGTGGGGAAGTGGATCATCGAGGGTAACTTAGAATTTTTACCTCTTGTGCTGAAAAGGGTAAAAATATCAAACATGGCCCACAAGCCTGATAAAGGAAAGGTCAAAGCTTGCTCCAGTGAAAGGTAGAGGTGCGGACCCATGGAGGAAAGTTGGAAATTTTTCCTTTTGAGAGAAAAGAGTTAAAAGTAAAAAAAAGGAGGTGAAATGGAAAAATTTAGCCATGGTTCCTTTAAGACCCACCTCAGGACACGTGTCAGGCTCATTTCTTGAGGGCAAAGGTGTGGAACAAAATGTGAAATTTTTCCATTTTTTCCAAAAGTTGTAAAAAGTCAGAGGAAACCCTTGGTTCTGTTCTAAATTTGAATCTTCCACGTGGACAGCCAAAATTCAAGGTAAAGATCAATGGCAGCTGAGAGTCTGAATCTAATTTTCCCCTCCCCCATTTTTCTAAAACACGCCTGGAAGTGTGAGTCTTCATGATTTCTTGGTTTTTCTACACGTCAGGTAAAGAGGGGAGTTAATGTTAATATCTGAGTTTGGTGGGGAGATCTTGAAGATGTATTTCGCCATTAAAATGGTCTAACTGTCGAGCTCAATTGGATTTTCCATTTTTCTTCTCCCAAGCAAGCAAGGACCTAGATTGAAAAATTAGGGGAGGAAGTGGTTGGTGAATTAGAGAAAGAATAATCTACCAGAGGAAGGAGTTGAATGCGGGAGGTATTCAAAGAGATTTTCCCTCAAGCACCTGGCAAATTTTTATAGATCTGATCCTGGAAATCATGATCATGATCATGACAAGCTTTGATGCAATCGATTTCTAGATTTTCGGAAGGGAAAACTTTATGGTAAAATGTTATAAATGGCACAAATTTATCATGTAAATGGTTGGAGTGTTAGAGGTCAAAGAAAATTCCCAAGAGGAAAATTTTAAAAAGCATGTCTTTTGAAAATCCATCTAAGAATCCTATATATATCGATTTGTATAAAATTTAATCATGTAAAGGTGGTTGCGAGTGTATAGACATTGAAAAGCTCTGAGATTGTTCTAGAAACTTTCCCCTGCTAATAAATTTGATCAAATATGAGTTATTATGTGTTGTCTTGAGAAAAATGTGTTTGTTTTATATCTAAATATATGCAAATATTTTTTCTTGTTTCTATTGCAATCTTGTATTAAGATTTGATCCAATCACACAGGCCTCAATCCTTGTGACAGTTTAGTGGCATCTGTAATTTCATTTCTCAAAAGAGCTTTCATCTGGGATTGGAATAAACGATTTAAAATCACTTTTCTTTCATCTGTTTGACAGAGATTATCTGTAAGTCTTTGGGTGTACCTTAGGCATGATTTAGCTTAGGTCTTGATGCTTTGTTTTATTTTCTAACTCGAGCCTTCATGATAGAACCTCAAAGATTTTGTGAAAAGGTGTTGATCTGGGCCTCCATTGAAGCACATATTCTAGTTAAAGAAACATTTTAACTGTCATGTGGTTAAAGAAACATATTCTGGTCTAACCTACCATTTTGTAATATTTCTCAAGGATTTGGTGAATCAAGTTCATTTTTCCTCACCTCCCACCAAAAAATTCATTTAAAACAACCAATCATACCCATACTACCCCTATTTTTCCTGTGTGTGCACAAATTCATAATTTCCATTACCTAAGCTTGCAAAAACAATCAGGATTTCAAATGTCTTTAGTAGCTTGAACCTTACCCAAAAAATATCTCCACTATCTAGAGTGACAACTCGTGAGAGTTAGATTTTGTTGCATTGATCATATTTTCTCCAAGGTCTCCTTAATATCTTCATTAGGAAGGATATCTCCATCTCCTCTATAAACAACAGGTTACAAAATGGTCCTCTTACCCTGGTTAAAAGCCATAACCTAAAATAGTGAGGATAGATCTAATCCTCTTGAGGGTGCTATCCATTTCTCCACATTTGAGTGATAGAGGGCTAGTTAGGTCTCATCCCTGGCTAAAAAATAACTCACCATGATCTAATGTTTCTCTAAGCTTCCTTTCAAACCAAGGATGATGCTCAGACTTTTAGGGAGAATCAATTTGGATACCAACACATAAGTGGCACCATTGCTGGTGACTATTTTGAATTACTAGGAACTAATTTGCATTGCTAAGATTAATTTCTTGTTTCACTGCTAGTTCATGTCTATTTAGCCTCTTGTATTCTCCTAGTGTTGTGTGTAGCTCTTTCTATTTTGACACCTAGTGTACTAGCTTTCATTTGATAAATCTAGGTAAAGAAAGGTCAGAATATTTCCATTTCTAGTTTCTAGAATTGACAGACATTTGACAGATCATATTTAGTGCATTTGCACAACTAGGGTGGAAATCCTTAGTGGCGAATCCCTGTAAATCTGATTTTTAATGAATACTGGTGTCTTAACCTCTGTCAAGTGAGTTTTGTTACCAAACTTTTTAAAGATGGAAGTAAGAAAATCTTTCTTTTCTAGGGATCCTGCTAGGACATTGTTTCCAGAGCTAGGGAAAGAAAAATTAGAAGGAAGAAAATCCTAGAGAGTTGTGGGACATCAATAGATAAGAAGGGGGATCTCCATTGATGAAAGTGACTGGCCCATCATTGAAGACTGTCATTCAAGTGATTCTGAATCAGGTAGCCTAACTCTCTAGCTAGAGAAGGGCCTTCATTTGATTTTGAAAGGTTTTCTTCACATTCTGCACCTGTCTTTTCTGAGGTTGATAGGGATTTCCAAGAGACAAGGCCTTTGGGGGATCTCTTTTTTGAAAATTATATTCCTGTGTTCCGAGGACCCTTTTCCCCTTATCAATTTTTTACCCCTCCAGGGTCACCTTCTTGAATCAACATGGCCCAGCCCCCACCTAGACCCCCCTTTTTTGTAAACACCTTTAGACCTATAAATTTTGTGGGAATGGTTGGTTATCCAAATGCAGTGCCTCAAGATGTGAGGAACAGAATACCAAATTTCCAAGGAAACAATGTTATAACTAGTTATTAGCATCTAAAGCTTTTTATCAATATGATGGAAGACTTTGAGATTGAACATGAAGATGTATATATCAAACTGTTTATCCATACTTTGGAGGAAGATGCCAGGGACTGGTATAAAGCATTTCCAGATAACTCTATTGATTCTTGGACTGAGATGAGCAATGCATTTAGATTGCAGTATGGTGGCAGAACTGGCCCTAGGTTTCTTTTGAAAAAATTTAAAACATCAAAAATAATCCTAATGATTCAGTACATGATTTCAACACAAGGTTTAATAAGACCTTGAGGATATTACCTGTTAGGATAAGGCCATATGATGAGTCATGTTTGATCAAATATACTGATACATTTGATAAAAAGGCTACATATTACTTAAGAGACAAAAACCTCACAAATTTGAGGTAGGCCTTCACCATGGCTTTGTAAATAGAGAACAATAGCAAGGCAATTGGAAAGCCTCTAAAAAGGGAAGGTGTAAAATTGATTAACCCAGAGAAGCCTCAGACAAGAAAGGTTATTGATTTGGAAGAAGTTGTGAAGACTTTGGCAGGGGCTGTCAAAGAAATTGCCTACAAACAAGCTTGGGCTAAGAATGGAAACGAGCAGATCTCACAAGGTCAACACAAGAAACAAAGCCAAGATAGGTTTATAAAAAACCAAATATTTGATGAAAGAGGAAAGGTACCTGTTGGATTTGGAAATAGGCAGCCCCATGGCAGGGAAAATAGAATGGTGCATGATCCTTTGGCTGCCAGAGTTGTTGTTGTGGAGGAGGCAGAGGTCATTGATTGGTGTGACAAATGTTTCATGCCTCATCCTCTTTGTGAAGAAGATCAATGAGAAGAAGAAGAAGCTGATGATGATAATAATGATGATGTCTGCATGCTGGGTTGCTCTACAAGCTCACAAAAAGGGGCAACTTCAACTGAGATGATAAGTGCCCAGACTGCTACTACTTTTTGGGACTGCATTCATAGGGTACCCATTCTTTCTCCCTCTCATACTTTAGAAGTAGATAATGTACAGGATTTTGAATTTCCCAATAATGATTTTGAATATTTAAGGGCTTTAATGATAGAGAAGTATGAAGGAGGAATTCCATCTGTGGAAGACAAGAAATTACTAATGAATTTCGTTGTTGCTCAAGAGAAAGAATATAACACAAGAAGTAAGGGTGTCAAAGGGATGGGGCCTCAAGTAAATCCAAAATCTCCCTTACTTTCAAACATTCCTAAAGAGGCCCTTAAGAAAGATGCATGTGCCAAAAGCCCTGCGGTTCCAAACAAAAATCATATCCCTCCTCATGCCCAAGCTATCAAAAATATTTTACCACCTAATGAGTTTGTTTGCTTTCCTTCCAGTATTGCCTTACCAAGGAATGTCCCATATGACATTGCCCAATTTTTAAGCCAAATCAAAGTCTCTATTCCAATTGTTGAGTTGCTTAGGATTCCTAAGTACAAAAAGAGAGCATTTGAATACTTGGGATTGAAAAAAGAGAGGACAACCCTAGGTAGAAATGTAAACATTGTGGAGACTCCTCCAATCATTGAATAATTAGAGGCACCGCCAGCATTGGAGGAGCTAGGTGAACCACCTAAGGTCTATTTGGGAACATCCTTGGTGGACTCTCAGTTGAATGTGGATCCATTCTTCACCACTTTGATCATTAAGGACAGACTGTTGCACAACTGCATGTTTGATTCAGGGGCATCATGTAATGTCATGCCTCTGGAAGTCATGAATGAGCTGAATATCAAAGTGACAGCAGCATATGGGAAGTGTACTGCCATGGATTCCAAAGAAGTGCCAGTGGTGGGATGTGTGAAGGATTTGGTGGTGCAGCTGGCAGCTTACCCAGGTAAAAATTTACAACTTGATGATGTCATTGTTAACTGCCCAGCCAAGTGGGGCGTGCTATTGTCAAGAAAATGGGATGCAACTATTGGTGGGAGTTTCCAAATGGATATTTCCTATGCTAACATTCCAATTGAAGGCAGCCTATTCAGGTGATATGGAGAAAATAAAATGTTGCATCTTATTGAGGATCCCAATAATGCATCTTATGAAGTATTGTACACAAATGTTGATGCTAACAACTTTGTGGGATTTGCTGATGGAAAGGAGCACAAGATTGAAGAATACAAATGTCTTGAACAAGCGGGATCTTCTTGGACTCTATTGTTTGATTGGAGCTTGCTCCAAGTTTGGGAATGGTGCTAGTGTTGTTCTACTTTCTCCTGGTCAGGAAAAATTTATTTTTTCTTTCAAACTCAACTTTGAGTGCACTAACAACATTGTTGAGTATGATTCATTGTTGTTGGGTTTAAGAATTTCTTGGAAATATGGTGTCAAGGACATGATTGTCAAAGGAGACTCAGAATTAATTATAAGACAAGTCAGAAAACTGTATGCCACAAAGAACCAGTGAATGAAACAATACAAGGATGCAATTTGGGACTTCAATGAGATGTTTGATTCATTCAACATAGTACATCATGATAGAAAATTCAATGATTTTCTAAACATGCTTGCATTGTTGGGGTCTTGCTTTGACAATTGTACAATGTCCCCATATTGTGAATATGTTGTTAAGGTATTGACAAGATCTTTTGTCCCTGATAATATTAAACAGTGGTAGGTTTTTAATGATGATACTCAGATCAAAATATTCCTACAAAACAAGGGAGATTTTTTTGATCAATGCATCGATTTAGATCCAATGGTATGTACATCAGAGGGAAAGGAAACTTCGTTTGGCAAGGGCATCATCTAGCTAAAGACCAATACCATTCCTAGAGGGTTAGTTGCTCTTGATTCAAATTTTGATAATGTTGATCGCATTGTTAACAGATGCATGGCTGCCTTAAGGGATATTGAGGAGCATGACCTTAGTACAAAGGAGAAGCCAAGGAAAATTTGGCTAGGTAGCAACCTTAGCAAGGAGGAGAAGCAGTCATATATCAAATTTTTGAAGAAATACCAAGATTGCATGGCTTGGACCTATTCAAAACTAAAATCTTACAGAGAGGATTTGTTTCAACATGAGATTCCCTTGGAGTCTAATGTAAATCCATTTAGGCATAAACAGAGGCCAATCAACCCACTCTTATCTCTCAAGATGCAAGAGGAACTGAAGAAGCTGAGAGATGGAGGGATTATTCAGCCCACTAGATACTCTTCTTGGGGTGCAAACCTAGTACCAGTAAGAAAGAAGAATGGTGATATCAGGCTGTGTGTGGATTTCAGGAATCTAAACAGAGCATCAATGAAGGATAATTATCCTTTACCAAAAATGGAGAACATGTTGCAGTTAGTAATTGGTTTTGAGTTGATTTCCACCTTGGATGGTTTCTCTGGTCATAACCAAGTTGTGGTGAAGGAATCAGAAAGGATCAAGACAACCTTTATTACCCCTTGGGGAACATATGTGTATGTAAGGATGCCCTTTTGTCTGATGAATGTTGGAGCCAACTTTCAAAGAGAAATGGATGTTGCTTTTGTTGGTCACATCAATGAGTTTATTGCAGTATATCAAGATGATGTGACTCTGTTTTCTATAAAGAGAAGTGACTACTTGTTGCACTTGGAGAAGATGTAGAGAATATGGCATCTTACTCAATCCAAAGAAGTTCCATTTTAGAGTGCAGGAGGTGAATTTTCTTGGTCACATTGTGTCACAAGAAGGAGTGATGATTGATCCAAAAAGAGTAGAGGCCATCAGCAAGGTCCTAATCCGAGGAACCAAGAAAGGAATTCAGTCCTTCTTTGGGAAGATAAACTTCATTATAAGTTTCATATCAAACTTTGTTGAGTTGACCATTCCAATAATTTCCACGTTGAAGAAAGACCAGGTCATAAAATGGGAGGAGGCTACCATCTAAGCTTTCATGGGATTAAAGAGGCATTAAAGCATGCCCCTATTTTGGCAGCTCCAGACTATAAGAAGCCTTTCCAACTGTTTTCCTTTGCTTTAGAGAACACTATTAATTTTGTCTTGCTGCAGAAGGATGATGAAGGGGCTGAGAGGCCAATTTCCTTTTTCAGTAAGGCCTTGCCGGGGGCTGAGATGAAGTACTCTATTATGGATAAATAAGCATTTTCCTTGGTAAAAGCAACAAATTTTTCTATACCTTACATTCTAAGTTCTAAAGTGGTTGTTTATACTCCCCACACCATGGTGAAGGACATTTTTTCAAAGATGGAAGTCTCAAGCAAAAGATGTAGGTGGGTGAACAAGTTGTAAGAGTATGATATGGATATCAAAACCACAAAGTTGGTGAGAGGTTTGGGCTTGGCTAAGCTTATGGCTAAGAGAAACTTGCAAACTATTGAGGTAAATAAGGTAGAAGAAGAAAGGGTGGTTGTTTTTGAAAGGTTGATGAGTTATGAGTGGTACAAGGATGTAATTTTCTACCTTAGAAAATTATAATGCCCTGAGTATTTAAGTAAGAACCAGAAAAGAGATCTTAAGTTGGCTTCCTAGAAATATGTTATCACTGATTATGGGTTAGCTTGGAAGAACCCACAGGGAGTCCTCTTAAGATGCATTACTGAAAATGAAGCCCCCAAGATAATTGTTGATCTCCATGGAGGAGTGTGTGGGCGGAATTTTCTGCAAGAGTCACGACAAACAAGATCATGAGGGTTGGTTATTAGTGACCAACTCTTTTCAAAGATACAACTCTTTTCATGAGAAGATGTAAGAATTACCAACTCTTCTCTGGAAGATTGAAAGCTTCAGGCTCCCTTCCTTTGCAGCCTGTATCAATTGAAGCTCCATTCAAGCAATGGGGGATGGATTTCATTGGTGAAATTTTAGACCCTTCAAGTGTTGGCCATAAGTGGATCCTTGTAGCAACTGATTATTTTACCAAGTGGGTGGATGCAATCCTCACCAAGAGAGCAACACACCAAATTGTCATGGATTTTCTATTGAATCATATCATCTACAGGTTTGGGGTGCCAGTCAAGATTATTGCTAACAATGCCATGAGCTTTAAAGCTAAACCTTTGGTGGAAATGTGCAAAGAGTATAGGATCAACCTGACATATGCCTCTAATTACAATCCCCAAGGAAATGGACAAGCTGAGTCTAGTAAAGAAAATTATTGAAGATTATCAGAAGAACCTTGGAGCTAAACAAGAGAAAGTGGGGTGAACAGTTGAAGTTTGTTTTTTGGGCAGATAGGATCATTGTCAAGAGGGTCACTAGAAAAATTCCATTTGAGTTGGTATATGGGACTCAGGCTTTGTTACCCCTTCATATACAACTGTCTTCATATCAGGTTATGCAACAACTGGAAGAAAGAGGTAAGTCTTTATGATGCTCACATTAACCAGATTGTTGAGCTTGATTAAGAGAGGAGGCCATCCCACCAGAGGCATGTAAAGTTCAGAGAAAAAATGAAGAAGCTATTTGAAAAAAAGGTCACTCCCAGAGCTTTCAATGTTGGAGATCTTGTGCTGTTATGGGATAGTAGACATGAAGATAAGGGCAAGCATGGCAAATTTGACTCATTATGGATGGGCCCTTACTCCATTGATATCAGAATTGGTGAACATACCTTCTTCTTGAAGGATTTGGATGGTGAACTACTCAAATTTCATGTTAATGGCAGACATTTGAAGCATTTCTTGGATTGATTCCCTTGAATCAAGAAAATTTCTTATGTACAGTGTATAGTTTGTTTTTTGTTCCCTATCTTTTGTGTTTTTGCTCGTTTTGGTCCTTGGTGACCTATTTTTGTTGGTTTCTCTATTTCATTTTTGGGAGATGGCTCTATGTCTCTACTCTGCAAGCTGACTCTATTACCCAATGGATGTTTTGGCACTTGGTCTACCTTTGTTCTTGTGGAACTCACGGGGAGTGCCCATCCCTGAATCGTAGCCGATGTTGGTGCTTGTTTTGACCTCTCACCATTATGCCCTAATTTTCCTCTTATCTGTGTGTTGTGAAACGATTTATTTCTCAAAGTAGATTCTTTAAAAGATTTAACCTCCTTTTGAGTACCCCAAGTTATTTGTATAATCCATTGTCGTGTTCCTCCTTGAAGAAATCTTTGAGTTTTCCCTGTTTTTGCCCTTATTTCTTCAAAATCCACGGGCTTTGCCATTTTTCCTATTTTTTCACGACCATGGAAGCTCAAAAATGATCGATTTATATTTGTATGCCTTTGAAAATCCAAATCCATGGTCAAAAAATGCTCGGAACCATGATCCACATAGTTTTGTTTCGAAAAAAAAATCATCCTTAGCAAAAAATTGGGTTCTGAGCATGAATGGTGAATCTCTGTGTTTTTACGGTCTGACGGGTGTCTTTTTCCTGTCAAATTTATTCCTCAGTGTCCAATGGTCACATGGCTTTGTTTGGTTGTTCATGGGACGGCGGGTAAATGCTTTAACTTATCATTTTTTGCTTTTTTGGCAAAAAGGAAAATTAGGTCTCATGGCCCCGCTCAAATCTGATTGGTTCTTCTAGTGCTTACATGGCTTCTTCCAATTGGATGGGGCGCGACGGGTTTGTTTTTGAAACTTGTTATTTTTTTCTACTTTGGCGAAAGGGTTTAAACTCACCCTGCCAGGATTTGATTAAAGAAAAATCTAAGTGGCAGGGAAAAAGTCTTACTTTGACCCCGCAGAAGGACACCTGGCAAAGTTAAAGGTGGAGGTGTGGGCCTTCGGAGGCAAATTGGATGTTTTTCCTCCTTGGAAGAATGGAGTTAAAGTCTAAAACGGAAGCGCACCCCCAAAAAATCATTTTTGAAACCTTAAAGGTTTTTGAAGAAGTGCCAAGAGGACACATCGCGAGCGCACGCTCATTCAAGGTCTCAATTTTTGGGGACCACCTCAAGGTGCGCCATAGTGACACATGGCAGTTTGACAAGTCAAAAGGAGTGGGGAAGCAGATCATCAGGGGAACTTCAAATTTTTACCTCTTATTCTAAAAAAGGTTAAAATATCAAACATGGCCTGTAAGCCTAATAAAGGAAAGGTCAAAGCTTGCTCCAGTCAAAGGCAGAGGTGCGGACCCACGGAGGAAAGTCAAAAAAATTTCCTTTTGAGAGAAAAGAGTTAAAAGTGAAAAAAAGGAGATGAAATGGAAGAATTTAGCCACTGTGCCTTTGGGACCCACCTCAAGACACGTGTCAGGTTCATTTCTCAAGGGCAGAGGTGTGGAACAAAATGTGAAATTTTTCCATTTTTTCCAAAAGCTGTAAAAAGTCATAGGAAACCCCCGGGTCTGTTCTGAATTTGAATATTCCACATGGATGGCCCTAATTCAAAGTAAATATCAATGGAAGCTGAGAGTCTGAATCTGATTTTCCCCCCAATTTTTCTGAAACACACCTGGAAGTGTGAGTCTTCATGATTTCTTGGTTTTTTCTACATGCCAGGTAGAGAGGGGATTTAATGTTAATATCTGAGTTTGGTGGGGAGATATGGAAGATGTCTTTTTCCATTAAAATGGTCTGCCTATTGAGTTCAATTGGATTTTCTATTTTTCTTCTCTCGAGCATGCAAGGATCCAAATTTGACAAATTAAGGGCGGAAGTGGTTGGCAAATTGAAGAAAGAATAATCTACCAAAGGAAAGAGTTGAATGCGGGAGGTATTCGAAGAGATCTGACCTCGAGCACCTGGCAACTTTTTGTAGATCTGATCCCAGAAATCATGATCATGATAATGGAAAGCACTGATACATTCAATGTCTAGATTTTCAAGAGGGGAAACTCTGTGGTAAAATCTTATAAATGGCACAAATTTATCATGAAAATGGTTGGAGTGTTAGAGGTCAAAGAAAATTCCCAAGAGGAAAATTTGACAAAGCCTGTCTTTTGAAAAGCCATCTGAGAAGCCTGTATATCTCGATTTGTATCAAATTTAATTGTGACAAGGTGGAGGCGAGTGTACAGCCATTGACAAGCTCTGAGATTGTTCTAGAAACTTTCCCCTGCTAATAAAGTTGATCAAATATGAGTTATTCTGTGTTATCTTGAGTAAAATGTGTTTGTTTTATCTCTGAATGTATGCAAATAGTTTTTCTTATTTCTGTTGCAATCTTGTATTAAGATTGGAATAAATGATTTAAAATCACTTTACTTTCATTTGTTTGACGGAGATTGTCTGTAAGCCTTTGGGTGTATCGTAGGCATGATTTAGCTTAGATCTTGATTCTTTGTTTGATTTTCTAACTCAATCCTTCATGATATAACCTTAAATATTGTGTGAAAAGGTGTTGATCTAGGCCTCCCTTGAAGCACATATTCTGGTTAAAGAAACATTTTAACTGTCCTATGGCATTCTGTTGGTCTAACCTACCATTTTTTAATATTTCTCAAGTATTTGGTGAATCAAGTTCATTTTGCCTCACCTCCCACCAAAAAAATCATTTAAAACAACCAATCCTACCCATACTACCCATGTTTCTCTTTTGTGTGCACAAATGCATAATTTCCATTACCTAGGCATGCAAAAACAATCAGAATTTTAAATGTCTTTAGTATCCTGAACCTTGCCTAGAAAATATCTCCACTATCTAGAGTGACAACTCGTGAGAGTTAAATTTTGTTACATTGATCATATTTTCTCCAAGGTCTCCTTAACATCTTCATTAGGAAGGATATCTCCATCTCCTCTATTAAAAAATGGGCTACAAAAGGGTCCTCTTACCCTGGTTGAAAGGCACAACCTAAACTAGTGAGGATAGATCAAATCCTATTTAGGGTGTTATCCATTTCTCCACATTTGAGTGACAGAGGGCCTGTTAGGTCTCATCCCTTGCTACAAAATGACTCACCATGTTCTAATCTTTCTCCAAGCTTCCTGTCAAACCAAGGATGATGCTCAGACTTTGAGGGAGAATCAATTTAGATACCAACACATTGTCCCACTCATTTCAAAATTAAAAATTTATAAATTTGGTTTCCCCCTATGCCCCGCAATCCCCCACATTAAATTCTAATATTAAATAGGGGTAATTTAAAATTTTGAATTGCGAAATACCGCGCATTAAATGCAAATATTTCAAATTTCAATATCCCTCACTTTTGCTTACTGAGAGGAAAATTCAACCCCGCAATTTATTTCATGGAATGTATCAAAAAAATAGTAAATACCATGGAGAAATAAAGATTAGGGTTTCTTTTCATTTTTGCATTGTAGAAAAGCAACTTTTGAAATCATAATACAATATGCACAGGCGCTAGATTATAGGTCTGAGTGCACAAATCCTAGCTATTTTTCACAAGGGAGCATTAAGGAAGTGATTATAATCTCATTTATAGGAACACAAAGGAGGAAAGAAAAATTTATTTTGGATAGATCACATGTTCAATTACATGATTTTTGGCCATTTTTTATATATCGCGTTTGCAAAGGAGGCACACTAAGGAGGAACTCAAAGGAGGAAGGCAAAAGAGGTTGCGTATAGAATCTCATAGATAGTTTGTTTGAGAAAAGAGATGGAGGTTTCACATAGATCATCAGGAACGTAATAATTTCAAATACTACTAAAACATGTATTTATCAAAAACATCTATTTTAGTGTATGTATACCTTAGTTGATGGCAGGAAATTTCAGTCGCTTTGTCTTCACCTAGTTCTTATGTTTTGTATGGAAATCCAGCCCTACCTTTCCCTCTGTTGCCTTTGTAGTTCCATTTCATCCCCTTATCAAACCACATTTCTCTTTCTAACAATTTTTTTTTTCTACCCTAACCAAAGAAAATGAAATCCCATTTACAATTTTTATTCTTTCAGAAAACAATTTTTTTGTTCTATTTTACCTCTTGTATTCATTTGTGTTAAACAGGTTCCCTTTTCAGCCCTTTTATGTATATCTCTAGATAATGTTTTTGTTGATTTTTTGTTCTCCTTCCTGTGATTTTTTTCCCGATAATGATGGCATGTATCCTCGATTGCAAAACACGAGGCAAATATTCACTTTTTTAAAAAATCATAATGGTTTGATTTAGTATAGTTTAAGTATTCATTATGACTTCCTTTAATGATATTTATCAAGATGAAAGAAATAATTGTAGCTAATTATTTCAATGTTCACTGTTTATATGGTTATCATGTTGATATATATTTTTAATTATATATGATTTCCCATATAGAAATAGTCAAATGTAATGTCTTTAGCAAGCTTTTTATGTAAAATAGAAAATAAAAATATTATATATACATGTAATATTATTAAATATAAATTTTAATCATCATATTTTTAAATATATATTTCCTTTTGCGGACCTTATGTTGTACCAAAAAACCACATAGATTTGTGTCCTCCACGATATAATTATTAATTTTGACGACCATTTTACAAAACCAGAAGTTTATTTCTAATTAAATGTGAACCTCGATAATAATATATTTTATATAAAATTTAATTTTTAATATGCTACATATCATTGGTGAGATATAGAGTTTTATTAAAAATATTAATACACAATTGTACATGTATGTGTATGTATATTTTTGTAACTCAATCATGAAAAATGTTGTATGGCCTAGCAACCGTTGAGCTATTATTCTTCTTTGTTGAAAAACTCTGTGTTTTTTAACAGCCACTATGGTCATAGATTACTACATTGTATTGGTGGAACATAACATAGAATTGAGATTAGCAGCCTCTAGGATATTTATTATCTTTCGTACAAGATAATTAGTAACAACTTACCTAAAAACTGAGATAAGCTCTATTATTATTTTTTAGATTTTCCAATATGATATTCCAAGACAAGCCAAGACAACAAATATTCCAAGGCAAGATGAATATTAATGATTTTCTTAAATTTACATATTCGAACACAAAATTTTAAGCTGAGTGGTTGCTAAGTTCAACATGATATTCGAACTCTATCACATGATATTCAAATCCTATCATGATATTTGAATCCTAGCAACCGCTAAGGTCAAATATTATTACATTGCTTTAGTACAACATAACAAATAATTGAGATTAGCGATCGCTAGGATATTTTTTTTCTTTCATATAAGACAATTAGTAATGACTTAATTGAAAACTAAGCTCATTAATTTTTCCAATACGATATTCCAAGACTATAAACCACTAAGCTAGATGTTTACTACATTTTTTTGATATTCCAAACTAAACAAGACAACAAATATTCGAAGACAAGACAAATATAAATTATTTTCTTGAATACTCATAATCCAAGACAAAATTTTAAGCATGTTGGCTGCTAAGTTTGACATGATATTCAAATTCTATCGCATGATATTTGAAGCCTAAAAAGATATGGGAAGCCTAATGGGCACTAAGTTTGAAGATGATTACAATGCATTAGTGGAACATAACAAAGAATTGAGATTAACAGTTGTTAGGATCCTAACAGATGCTAGGGAAATCCATGATTTTGTGTTATTCGATCGCTAATTTGAAAACAAGAAACTACTAAATCTTGCAGTCGTGCACCGATAAATTTCAATAAGTAATGGAGCCTAATGCTAAGTATTTTCCTTTATACCAACTGATATGAATTATGTGTTATACACAATATATCTTATGAGAATTACATAAGGCTTGATCCCTCTAGAGGGTATGTATGGCATCACTTGGCTTCGTCAGGGATAATCAAGCCAATATGATTTATTTAATTATAAATATTGAAAATACTAACAATCTATAGGTATATAAACAGTTATTAGCACTGGAAAGGAATCCTAGAATATATCAAGGCTAGCGGCTGCTAGGCTTCTCATCTAAAATAAAATTGAAAACATTAAACATGTATTGATGTTCATTAACTCATGTTAATTGGAATAGCAATAACAACCGCTAAGACCAAACATAAGGTATGGAGCTTAGTGGTTGTTATCATTTTCCTTGAAACAAATCGAAATGAATTATGTTTTATATATAATATATCTTATGAGAACGAAATAAGGATTTATTCCTCTCGAGTTTATGTAGTGCATCCTAATGACCATATGAGCTAATAGGCCTTTATGATAGTCATTACATTCTAGATAAGTCAATTACTATTTATTTGAATGAATAATTAGTGACTTTTTGTTTGGGAGATGTGTGCCAAATTTATTAGTGATTACTTATTGAAATTGTTGTGTGCAATGCATAACAAATACTTTTATCAGTGATTCCTTATTTTTTAACAAGATTGGTCCAAAAAACCAAACAATCTAGCAATACTTTGCTAAAAACCCCAAGAAACTTTGCTAAAAAACCCAAGAAACTGTGCTAAAAACACAAGGGGTTGGGAATACAAAACAAACACCATACCAACCAGACAGATTGGATGATTCAATTACTTTGGAACTAACAATGTTATATCAAAATCAAAACAAGTCTATTTAATGACATATTTTTAGAGAATTTTTTTCTTAGAATCAAAGGACACCTCCACAATCTCCACTAAAACAGGGTGGTAAACAAGAGGCAAAGCCAGAGCTAGAAAAAGATTATCTTTACCAACAGTAGCCTGATCTTCAACCAATTATACGCCTCACACCCTTTGCTAAAAATCATATCCTGATGAGCTGGTTCTAGTTACAGGGGAGCAAATAGAGCATCCACGTCAGGGAAGTTGATCAAAATGGAGCCCGATGTTGAGTGCTTGCTAAAATTAGCTGCAGAATCCACAAAACCCATGAGGACCTCAAACCACTTATCCAACTCTAGAAAAGCATATCGGTCCACCAAACCATCCTTGAAATAGTGAGCATCAGAAATTAGGGGCCATGATGTAAGCAAGGTTTTGTCAATTTTAGCTTCCATGTTAACCCTATAAGTTGGTTTGATCCAGTGATACCCCAGCTCCAAATCCCAATCCTTCGTTGGATGTATAATAAGAAAATTACAAATGAAGGTCATGGAAACTTCCACATTAACCCTCAAAAAACCTTCCAAAGAAAGATAATCAACACTGAGAACTCCCTCAATATAAACCATATCTTACTCTAATCTAATCCTAAGAATATATTTTAAATGAAGATGTGAAATCCTAGTATAGAACACCATTTCACGGATTGGAACAGAGAATTGCATGAAATGCAACAATGGACCATCCATGACAGACAAAAAAAAATCCATTGTAAGAAACTTTAATGGTGCAAAAAAATGGGAGAGTGGTACAATAAATATAGGGAGAGACTGTGTCATCGCATGCTTGGAAATAAGAAAAAAATTCTTCATCCTTCACCATCAAATATTATTGGAAAAGGTGATGAATTTCGGATAATAAAAATAATGATTTACAATATTATCACCAACCTATTTCATAATCCCTCAATTTTCTAAAAAAATCCACTTCTTTATTAGCTTCCATATAGATATGCTTTAAGGAGCAATCCAAAATTAATGAAAGCCTAAATGGGACTTTTCTTAACATAAGATTGATTTTCCATAACAAGGATTGCTTTTTTTATAACGGCGTAGCCAATAACTTGAGTGTCACCTTCAATCACTAATTTATTAATATCCAAGTCATATTTTTCTTTTCCAATTCCAAAATCCCTGCTCTCCCATAATCTTTAGGAAGAGAAATGTCGTCCCAATTAACAAGAGGATTTTCTTAGTCTTACCCATTCCTTGCTAGAGAAGGGTTTGCATAGCTATGTTGATTTTATCAATTAAAAATGTGGGGATCCTCAAAATAGAAAAAATATAAATAGAAGCTCATCAAGATTAGATTATAGTAATATAATCTCATCATTTAATCATGATCGAGAACCATGTCCATCCTCACCCTGCATATTTGGTAAACCGTTTTGGTCTATTTGCTTTGACGGTCGATTTTCATAAAATATGCAAGGCCAAAATGGACATGATACTTCTTGAGGTTTAAATGATGAGCTTATATTACTATGAACTAAACTTTCTTAACTATATCGCTAAGGTATACAATGAAATTTCATTTGGTCGTTATTCTGAAAACTAGAAACTATTGAGCCTAGTGACCACCAAGAAATTCCTTTCAATAATTAATGGACCTTAGTGGTTGCTAAGAATTTTCATTGATACAAACTAATATTAATTACATGTTATACACAATATATCTTATGACAACAACATAAGGGTTCATCTTTCTTGAGTGTATGTATTGTAACACCTAGCTCCGCAAGGGATAGTCCAGCCAAAATGATATAATTATAAATAATGAAAAAACCTTCAATCAAATTTGTTTAGATTATTATTTTCATTGTTAAAATGCATTCCTAGAAATTATAGAGACAAGTGACTACCAAGCTTCTTAACGAAAAATAATTAGATAACATAAAACATGCATTGTTTTTCATGAACTCCTATTCAAAGGAATAGCTTAACGGCCACTAAAACCTAACAGAAGTAATGTAGCTTAGTGTTTGCTAATAATTTTTCCTTTATAAGAAATGATATGGATTATGTGTTATAAAAAATATATATTATGAGAAATGTATATGGCTATGTCCCTCTCAAGGGTATGTAGTGGAACGTTATGACCATTTGAGATAAGATGCATTTTGGCTAGTTTTTACATTTCAGAGAAAACAATTATAAATGATTTTCGTGAATACTTATCGAATACTTGTATGCAATAGGTGTGCCAATTTTTTAGTGATTTTTTTTTTAAATTGTTGGGTTCAACACATAAACAAACTACCTGATCTTCTAATTTTACAGTTTTGTTTCTTCACATCACTTTTTTTGCCCACAAGGTCTCATTGTTCCTTATGAAGGGTATTTTTAACTTCTACCACAGGCTTGACTAACTCACCCTTGTACCATCAAGGAAATTGACCTAAATGTGACAAGAGTGAGTGAGTCAAGCCTGTTGTAGAATGAAAAATATCCTGCATAAAGAAACTAGGAGACCCTGTGGGAAAAATAGTGATGCGTAGAAACAAAATTATCAAATTGGTAGAACAGGTATTTTTGACAGAGATGGATTTTTTCAGTTATATGGAGCTCCTATTGAATCAGATAATGTTATAATAGAAAAAAAGCATCAGAACCAACTCCAAAGTCTTGTTGTGGGCTTTATGAATTATGGGTTATACACAATATATCTTATGAGAACTACATAAGGCTTGATCCCTTTCTAGGGTATGTAGTGCAACACTTGGCTCTTCCAGGGATAGTCCAGCCAATATGATGCAATTATAATCAATGAAAAACACTAACAATCCAAATATGTATAAATAGTATTTTAACAATAACAAGAGGTAATGGTTAGAACCTAGCGTCCTCTAAGCTAGAAGATGATTTTTTATTCTATCGTTATTTTAAAAATAAGAAACTGTTGAGCCTAGACGCCACAAAACCATCCCTTTCAATAAGTAATGGATCTTAGCATTCGCTAAGCATTTTCTTTGATACAAACCAATGTGAATTATGTGTTATAGACATTATATCTTTTGAGAGAAATATAAGGCTTTATCCCTCCCGAAGGTATGTAGTGCAGCACTTGGCTCCGCTAAGGATAGTCCATCCAATATGATATAATTATAAATAATGAAAAAAACCTTTGATCAAATATGTTTAAATTATTTTTTTCATTTTTCAAATGGATTTCGGTAGAATTTATAGAGACTAGCGACCACTAGAATTCTAATCGAAAAATAATTTGACAACATAAAACATGTATTGTTGTTCATGAACTTCTATTGAAAGGAATAGCTTAGCGACTGTGAAGATTTAACGTAAGTAATGGAGCTTAGCAGTAGCTAATAATTTTCCTTGATAATAAATGATATGGATTATGTGTTATACATAATATATCTTATGAGAACTGCATAAGGCTATGTCCCTCTCAAGGTTATGTAGTGCAACGTAATAACCATTTGAGATAAGCTTCCTTTAGGCTAGTTTTTACATTCTAAAGAAAACAATTAGAAATGATTTTCCGTAATACTTATCAAATGTTTGTATGCGAGAGGTGTGCCAATTTTTGTAGTGACTCTTTGTTGAAATCATTGGGTGAAACACATAAAAAAACTACCAATGGTAATTCCTTGTTGAAGACCGTTGTTCAACAAGGTTAATTCATAGTAAGAGATGTTCATCATTTAATCTTGAAGGATGAATAATGAGCATTTTGGCATTGTGTGTTTGGTAAATCATCCATCAATGAAAATAGACACACACAAATTACCAATAATGAAAATCCATGATGTACATGATTATCTTTCAAGATTAAATAATTTACATTTATTACTATTATCTAACCTTCATGAACAACATTCTTTAACAAGGAATCTTTGCTGGAAGTATGTGTTATTCATTGCAACCAGTAAATTCAACAAGAAATCATGTAAAAATCATCACACCTCTCCCATTCATGATTTAATGGATAGTTTGTGACAAATAACTAATGGATGTCATCTCTGTCACATCTTCTCTGATATATTAATTTGATAGTTTTATTTCTTCACATCATTGTTTTTTCCCACAAGGTCTCCTTGTTCCTTACCATGAGTATTGTTTACTTCTACCACAAGCTTGAGTAACTCACCCTTGTACCATCAAGGTAAGTGACCTAAATGTGACAAGAGTGAGTGATTCAAGCATGTTGTAGAATGAAACATCTCCTGCGTAAATAAATTAGGAGACCCTATGGGAAAAATAATGACGTGTAGAAACAAAATTACTAAATTAGCAGATCAGGTATTTTTGATAGAGATGACATTTTTCAGTTATGTGGAGCTCATGTTAAATAAGATAATGTTATAATAGAAAATAAATCATTAGAACAAAATCCAAAGTCTTGTTGTGGGCTTTATGAATTATGTGTTATACACAATATATCTTATGAGAACTACATAAGGCTTGATCCCTTTCCAGGGTATGTAGTGCAACACTTGGCTTTCTAGGGATAGTCCATACAATATGATGCAATTATAATCAATGAAAAACACTAGCAATCTAAATCTGTAAAGATATTTTTTTACAATAACAAGAGGTAATGGTTAAAACCTAGCGGCCACTAAGCTAGAAGATGATTTTTTATTCTATCGTTATTTTCAAAATAAGAAACTGTTGAGCATAGCTTCCAAAAAATTTTCCCTTTCAATAAGTAATGAAGCTTAGAAGTTGCTAAGAATTTTTCGTTGATACGAACCCAATATTGACGTGTTATACACAATATATCCTATGAGAACTACATAAGGCTTCATCCTTAAGCCTATATACAAGCCTTGAATGATGTGAATTAATCTACAAAGTAATTATCCTTTCCATTCGTATTTTATAGCTCGTTGAAATTTTTCGTAACAACCGCTAATCTCTAAAGTTCCATTATGAATGATTTGGTAATCTACAAAAATAATAAGATTAAGAGACAACATATCCTTGTTATTAATTTAGTAAAAAACAAAATTTATCCTTCCATATATTTATGAATTATTAATTTGTTTAATTCCTTGTACAGATAATATGTCTTCCTTTGGTCGCACTCCATTCGCATAAATTCCATTCATTAAAGGAGTAGAGGGTTGGAAGAAGAGAGGCGAGGAATGCTTTATTTAAATATATTCTCAAGAAATCTTTGGTTATTTTTGTTGATGATGATGTCAACCATGAATAAAGTATGTTTCTATCTTCAAAATTTATTGATCAACGAACACTACATATTCAGGTTGAATGCATTGATGTTGAAATTAATAAGTGCCTTATTCTTGAAATGGAGTTGGAAGTTTCCTTGTTCAGGAAACAGGAAATGAAGGCTTCTATACAAAATCAGGTATGTTCCTATATTAAATATGGTTGGAATTTGGGGATGTTCATAGACTCATAAAAAATAGGTTATGAAAATGCCCATGAAATTCATAATGACATGAATTTAGTATTCAAAAAAGTATATAGATACAAAAATACCTCTTTTGTTTGTCACTATTTGAATAGAAAATGTTTGCTTTCACCACCAAAGCATTCCAAGCTATTTACAATGCTAAGGTGAACTTATTTGTCTAAATTAGAGATAGATCCCTCTAAGTCAAAGTTGCATGGGCTTAAAAAGAATAATAAATCAGTTGGATTGTTGAAAAAAGTGACCAGTATATTTGAGAAAGAAGAATCTTCAACCATTGAACAATTTAATTTGTTTTTGTTTAATGTCAATGTATTTCCACTTGAAGTTTATAAGTGTCATGTAACATCTCAACAATTATCAATTCCATCATGTAGATGAGGATAATGTTGAGATTCTTATCCATTCCATGTTGATTAATGTTATTCCTACACAGAGGGATGCAATTTTTCTTCCCTTTTTACATTATACAAAGGAAATTGTGCAATTAGAGGATCCAGATGACCTAAAAAGGGATGATGTGTAGTTATACATTCTTGACGGCCAACATACAATTTGTGCCCAGAAACATTTTAGCCAAAAGCAATTACAAGTCATTACATGCTAGGCTATAATTTAGAAAAGATCACATTCTGTCCTTAAAAGCATCTAGCGAAGACATTATTAATATTTTCAAGCAGCAAAACGAAGTAAACAAAATTCGGATCGAAACCAAGTTTATTGATTTACATTACAAGGCTTAATCAATTTGGCAATCCCTAGGATTTCCTTAGAGGCCCAGAAGTGGGAAACACAAAGACAGAGGAGTGGAGGGTAATGAAACTTAATTTTAATGCATTATTATTTAAAATTTAATTTTTGTAATATGCACAAAGTAAATGTATTATTTGTGCTTTGAATGCAGAGCTTCAAGAAGTAATGTCTTACAATTTTCACCTTGCAAAATCCAAAGAGTCTTTATGGCAAATAGACTTTTCTATTATTATTTGAGGATATATGGACAAAATGGACAAAAAAAATTGATTTGTTTAGATCAGGTGGGCTTTCTTGTTCTCCTTTTAAGGATAACTAGCCTAGCTTTCAATCCAATTCAATGGTAAGGTTCATAGCCGATTCCTTCGAGCCTGCAAGAGGAATGAATGATGAAAAACTATCAGTACTAGCTTAAAAAGTGCAATTAGGGAATGTATGGCTAATTGGAACTATTGAAGCATGCATCATAATAGAGAATTTTGAATCTTACTGACGTAGAATAAAAGATAAAAGAAAAACAAGAGAAAAGGCTCTACTATATTGGAAAAATAAATATCCATATAATATTATATTGGCAAAATTCAATGAAGTCAATTTTATTCAAAAATTCATACTGCATGAATCTCACTACCGCCAGTTGTGTGTACTTTTGGGAGAAGAGAGAAAAATAAAAAGACAAGCCGATTCCCAAGGAAGTGAAAAATCAACAAGAATAAAAATTGATGTTGAAGTGTCAGATGTTCTTCCAGCGGAAGCTCAAATAATTTTAGACAACTATGTAATTTCAATGGAAGAACAAATGCCAAGGAAAAACGTGGACACATTTTACTTATCAATGTGCATATTCATTCCAACTTCAGTGAACAATATCATCCATTCTATTGACTAATCCGTTGAATGCAAAATGTCTTATTGTAAATTTCTATAATTATTTTAGCGATATAACTTCGGATGTAATAATGGAGCTGCTTAAAGTTGTCGGATCTAGTCATCTAAATTGTACTATTATTGTTCTCTTACCAATTTCTTATTCAAAAATGTTAAGAGAAACAATAAAAAATACATGCAAAATGTTAAAGATAAGGGGGAATAAGTTATGGATGGCTGTTATAGTTTTTATGACAGCAATGGAAAATTTAATAGCTTGTGTCTTATGTACACAATAACTGGTGTGCATAATTGTGATGTTGATGATGAGGAGAAAGAATAAATTTTCATGGATTAGATGAAACAACTTGCACAAAAATTTATGACTGAAAGGGAAATCGGGCTATGGGGAAAGACACGTCATTTTTTCTATGAGATATATTATGAGTTTTGTTCTCATATGTTCACACAACTCTCTTCCATAAATTCTTCGATAATTGTGCTTTACGGCGGTAATGTTGCATTGCATGATTTGGTTGACTCAGGGTTATCTGTGGTTTTTATTGTTGAGACTCATCATTAAGAAATTTTTTTGAAACATTACTATTATCATTTGAAAAAACATAAGTTGATTAAGACAACATTAAACAATTCTATTAGTTTAAGGACTTCCAACTGATACATACAATATTTATGCAAACAACCAACAAAGAGAGGAACCAACCATCTCTTCCATGCCACTTAAAAATAATGGATATGATTTCATTCTTAACATGTCTCTACACATTTAAATTTTTGCACCACATGTCGCTACCCATACATCAAATGAATATATACCGGGTGATTAAAATTTACTCATTTTATAAATTTATCACTGTGATATGTTTTCGATTGTCTTTTTTTCATTTATATAATAAATCTTCTTCTTTTTTACTATTGATTCCAAATGTGAATTTTGTGGGGACATTGTGTACAAATACATAGACAGAACTTGGTATTTTAGTCATGTGCAACTATAAGAAAAACCATTTATAAGCCCTACATAATTGTAGGAACCTATAACAAAGTGGTTTATTTAATATATTTATTTGATATCATGTCCATTAAAAGTATGGAAGCCGCTAAGCTCATCAAATACTATCCATCAAAAAATTATATAGGTAGAATGGCTTAGCATAGTGGTCGATAATATACGTCTATAGCTATGCAATATTGTAAAGAAAAGGGTAGTACATTGTATATAAGTGTTATCCCGTAAAATTGGCAAGGGCAATTTTACGGATAACCCTACCAAAATTTTGTTCTGGTCCCTCGTCAGGGACTCCTTGCGTTCGGAACATTGCAAAACCCATTCCCGGGAAATCTAGTTTTCCGAACTTAGCCATTTTTGGTTTTTTTTGGTCGAGCACACCTAATGTCTATGCAACATAAAGTAAGCATGCACCCCCTTTAATTCCTTTGGCGCACGGTTTGAAGTGTCGACACACATTTTGGTGCGCCTTACCATGTTGCGCCTTTCTTGCATGCGCCTTTTTGTCAACAATATTTTTGTTGCGCCAAAGGTCACACGTATTTCCGTGTTGACAGCACTTTTGGTGCACCAAAGGCGCACATAAATTCATGTCAACAGGTTTTTTGATGTGCCAAAGGGTGCAAACTTTCCGTTGTTGACAGGCGTTTTGGTGCGCCACTTCAAAAATTGGTTGGCACATTTATTACAACCTTGCCTATATATAGGTGCATCCGCCATGTCACTTTCACAAGTCAGAAAACACGTGATTAATATTTTTCCTCTACACATGTCAACACGCCTGTCATCTTCATGTCGCTTTCGTGGACCCAGTTTCACCTCTCACATTTTATATAATCCTGGTATGTGGTCCTTATTGCTCTCATGTTTTATGTTTCGTTTGTTGGCTGTTTTTGTGGGGTTGGATTGTAAGATTTGTGAAGCCATGAAACCCTCCCTTGTTGTTTTGTTGTCCTCCCCCATGCACTTCTCCCTCTTTCCAGATCTGCTGGTAAAGAGGACTCTACCTCTGAAAAAATCGCTTGGATCTCTTTGTTTTATCCTGTTCAGCATCCAAGGAACCCTGCAGAAGAGGCTTAAACTCATATAACCCCTCCAGAGGAAGAACAAAGACTTAAAAGTAGGTAAACTACTTTTTTCCTCTTTGGCACATTTGCCACCCTTGCAACATGAGGTACAGTCGCGCCAACAGCGCATCCACCATGCCTGCTGCATAAAAAACAGTTGCACCCTCAAGGCGCACTTTCCTTGCTTGCAACACCCGCTTTCCCTGCGCCCTCTTGGCACACCAAACTCATGTGCAACATAGCAAAAACTTGCGCCATTGGCGCACCCTGCATCCATGCAACATCAACTTTATTTGCACAAAGTTTAAACTATTAACAGCGCAGTCGCATCCCTTATTACAACAACATCATGTTATGCAATCCCTCTATGTGCCGTGCCAAATTTCCTTTTGCGCACATAATGCATATGTTACACAAACCATATATGCGCCACTGGCGCACCAAAGTTACATGTAACATAAAGATTATATGCGCCACTGGTGCATCCTGTTCCCGTGTAACATGAAGAATATCAGAGCCTATTATAAAATGCATATATATGATGCAAGCGCACTTCCGCTTGCAACAACAAAAAATGTCATCTGTAGTTTCCATGAGCCATGCACCCTTTGGTGCTGATTTTTCCCTTGCAGCACCTCTTTTCTATGTGCCATACTATTTAACCCTGTAGCCTGCAGTGTTCATGCGCCCTGCACCCTGAGACCTTAAAATTGTTAACTCTTCCTTCTGTCAACGCTTTAATGGAAGATCAAACAGCTAATATGAATTTCCTGTGTTGGGTTTCACTTCTTCTTCTTGCAGATCAGCAACTGAGTTCAGAACTACATATGTCAACATCAAGTAAGAGACCTACCAAGTCTAAGGGCAAATCCAAACTTACAGAAGAAGAGATGAAGTACAAATATCAGAGGGTCAGGATGCCCAAATCCCAGGCAGAGGGTGACCTGGATATAAGAGACTCAGAGCTCGGGCACATTGATATGGAGGATTTCTGGGCCGGAACCCGGAGGGTCACAGGAAGTCCATGGATGGACAAACTGGTAGGCAGTGGCCTGCATTTTGCTGGGGGAATCCCAGTCAATGTAGTAAATAACGAATTCATGATGGTAGTGGCCCGCTGCTACAACAAAGACACCAGGTGTGTCCTAAATGAGAAGGGCGAGGTCGTGATCAACCTCACTGCCCGGCACTTTGAAATTATGCTTGGCATTCCTCACCACCATCACTTTGTGGCCTTAAGCCAAGAAGACTACACCAAGGCTTGGGAGGATAATGAAGACCAATGTATGCAATTGATGAATGAGGTATACTTGAAAAACAAGAAGGTGGTGACCAGATGGCCACAGATCATTCATCACAGCGATTTTTTCGAGGAACTAAGTGATACAATCACATTCCTAAGAAGAGTATTTGGGCTTCCTGATGCCCACTAATTTCATAAATGGATGCTGAGGTACTTGGAAACAATGAACAAGAATGTGCCAGATCAACGCTTCGAGTGGGCAGAGATCATAAGCAGCACTATATCCGAACATCTCCAGTAACTTACCACAACGGGGAGGTTCTACATGAACTCCTATGTAGTTTATGTTGCAGCCTCAGAAAGAGATTATCCAGCGCTAATGCGGTGTGGGGTTTGGTCCCAAGTAAAGATATATGAATACTATCCAGAGCTGAAGCTGGAAAACAGTATCCCACAGTTTACAAAGATCAACGACGCTTTCTTTTACAACGTCATCTGCCTATTGAGGCCAAACATGACTCATGGTCGTACGACCAAGAGCATCATTGCAGCCACAGAAAAGTGGGGGGCCTTGTTCACGCAATTCCCTACCTTCACTTATCTAAGAGAAGCCAACTTCTTGGGGGAACCGACAAAATTTCCAAGATATGCTGACCCCAAGCTGATCCTGTTGGAGCTATCAAGACAGCTCGTAACCTATCACAAGAAATGCTTGAAGAGAAAGAAGGGTGGAACTCCTTTCCCCCTCACAGTGGGCAAGTACACATGCCTTTCTCACCACAAAGCCCGGGAGATGTTTGCAGAGCTAGAACTACTCAATCTAAAGCACAACTTCCCGGTAAGGCCCACTTTCGACCCAAGGAATTGCCTTCCCAGGGCCAAACTCAATCCAATCCACATTCCACAGATCGAGGACATTTATATCAACCTGTATCATGAGGTCGAGCTCAGAAGGAAAGACCACTCTCGCTTGGCCTTGGCTGAAATCATCTAGTATGGTGTAGCCATCGTCCCAAAAGGTTATCAAGCTACTGATCAAGAAGTTGATCAGGTATATCTTGACACGGGTGGAGACGACTAGCCATTTGCTGTGATCGACAGAACTAAAGTGCCCCAAACGATAGAAGAAAGGGTCAAAGAAAATCTGTGGAGAACAGACCACTGGTGCAGAATGAATGGCCTCATTTATCTCAGAGTTGATTTCACCACATCTCTTATGGGAAATGCACCTTCCAGGCCAAAACATCTACCAAAGAGCAAAGGGAAAGACAAAGAGGGTGAGTCAAGCTCCACCCAAGATGAAGCTCCTGAAATTCCTCCTTCCGCTTCACAAGAACGGGTTGTAATCCCGAAAAGCCTAGAAGAAGAAGCAGCGTAAGATGTTCCTATAGGCACATCCACTCAGGGTGTCGCCACTACTATAACTGTTGAGGTCCCTTCTATCCCTTCTCCCTCTCCTCCTTCCCCTCCTCGAGTGACCCAAGCAACCATTCCTTTGGTCGTGTCCTCTCCCCCATCTTCTATTGTTCCTCCTTCCTCATCATCCATCTTCTCTTCTCTCGCAGAGCTGTCCCCCACCATTTTTTCCCTCATCTCTCAGCTCCCTTCCATTCCCATGTCTACCTCCCCTGTAGTATCCCTTCCTCCCGTGAGCACTTTCTCAACTTCCCTCTCAATTCCACCTCCAAGTGTCTCCACACATTTTCCTTCTACTACTGCAGCTACTCCCTTTTCTATTTCTGGTCCTTCCCCCATAAGTCCAGCATGGATCTCCTAGCACCTGAGTCAACAAAAGAGGAAAGTTCCCATCGCACCGATGGACTTCTCCATCATCCCATCAAAAGGGGTCAAGAAGCAAAAGCCTATAACCCGCTTCTCTCAGAGTGCGTCAGGGGAGAGAGTAATGGACATAGCATACCCCAATCATTTAAAGGATAAAAAGGATATGTCTTCGACAGATTACATAGTGACCCAAGTTATAATGGGAACATCTTCAGAAATCCTTCAGGGAGAGGCCCTATCTACAGTTGATGCCCTTTGCAAGAAGCTCCAGGAAGTAAAGGAGGAGAAAAGGTTGTTAAAGGAGCAAAATAAACATCTTCTCCATGCCTTGCAGAAAATGGGCAGTACGCCTCCTACGACTACCGCCGAAACTCATGAGCCTCTGAGCCAGGATAAGATTAATGAGTATGCCAAAATCGGCGAGCATGGTATGGCAGTTTCCGCCTGGAGGAGCCAGATCATCAAGGAAAGTGAGGGAGTAATCGCCAAGTTCACCAGTTTGTATCATAATATCAATCAGGTAAACAAAAATCTCCAGGCGATAGCAGGACCCATCTCCAAAGAGTTGGACCATGCCAAGATGCAGCATGAGACCTTTCAGAAAATGTTCGACTATTCAGTCGAAGAACTGGTCAAGTTTTGCGTCCTTGGTCACCCCAGAGCCCTCAACAAAATCCTTTCTACTCTGGATTACCAAGTTGATCAGCTGGATTTCGTCCTGGAGAAGATTTACAAGATCAATTAGGAAGCCCTAGATGCAATGCATCAAATGGAGCAAATTGTCCTGAGAATGTCACCGGGCTTGCGCACTCCTTCTTTCGCCTTAAGAAAGGTTTATGAAACTATTCAGATCTTCAAGGAGATTGTTTCATAGGGGCTAGGACCAGAGGTTACTTTTCACGCCGAATCCATCAACAACCTGTTGGCCTGTCGTGACTTCATTGGATACCTAATAGAGGCAGAAAACGATTATTCCAAGCTCCCTGAAAAGCTCACAGACGAGCGGGAGACTTGCGAGGCTATCAGTGATAGACACAAGGATCCTTCCTAGGATCAACTTCAGCCCATGATCAGTAAGTTCATGGAATATCGTGCCCAGTTCCACATCACGTCTCCCGAGCAGCAGCAAAAGCAGGATACCCCCTTTCAGCCGTGGGACGACGATGAATATTTTCATTCTTCCTGACTTTCTCCTTGTAATTATCCAAAGTATGTTGACACAGATGATGACATCATCCATGTTGCACCATGGGATGATGTCATCCACCAAAGTTGTCAAAAGTCAACAAATGACTTTGGAGTCTCTTGTAAGATATTTTGTAATTAGGTGGTTGGTTCCTTTTTTCCTTCTTTTATAAATACTTGAATACTTGTTGTATTCGGGGGTGGACATTTTTTAGATGAAAAATAGAAGTGAGGAGAGAAAGACTTTGAGCTTTCTTGTAATAGAAGAAAATATTAATACAAATATCGAGACTTTATGTTGAATACCTGTGTTATGCATCAAACCTTTCTTATGCTAGATCTTTGTGTTTATTTTGTTAGATTCATATCTACTTTTTTTCATTTGCTCATCAGTATTGCTTTGTTTGTTTATGCAAGTAGGTTTGGCTCTGTCTACTACCAATCCCAAAACATAAACCCTCTAACCTTTCTTCTTTGGAATTCATTTCTTTTCTCCCTTCGGACCTGATCTTTCTTCATCCTCTCTTCCATTCCTTTCTTTTCACAGTCGGAAACACCCCTATTGGGATGAGATCCCAAACCCCCGAAGGCAAAATATTGTGAGACTTGCACAGATTCCTACCGGTAGAATAGCAATAAACCATTTTTTCTTTGCTGACTCAAAGAGGGGCTATGCCCTACACACTGTTGGCTCGTCTATCCATAGATCTGCCCTTGCGATAGATTTTCAGACCAACAATAAGCAAGTTGTATCATGAATTTTTACCTTGAAATAAAATTTATTTTGAATTGATGAATATATTTTTAAATAAAATGTGCATCATAAGAACCTAAAGAGGGAAATCACGAGGGAAGCCAAGCCACAATCTAAATCAGTAAGTGTTAAACTACTAAAATGTTGATTATTTTAATTGGTTAATATTAAATTCCAGAAAATTTTTAATAAATACTTTTGTACAGCTGGAAAAAAGGATTATTTAACTATTTTACATTTTGAGGGTTTTCTATATGAGAAAAATCAACCCCATAAAGAGATGTGTTTCAATTTTGGTAAGGAGACTATCAACTTGCAAGGTGGCCTCAAATAATTTTTGAAGCTACTATTAGGCAAAATTGAAGTGGGCTTCTGTTCTAGCATTCTCACTTCTCTTGGAAGAACAAGTGACTAAGAGGGGGGGTGAATCAGTCCTACAATTATTTTTCTTTCATTTACCAAACCATATATCCATCAATTAGATTGTTCATACAACATTCATAACCATGTGTGCTTATTAAGATATTCAACATCAACCACAAGAGAAAGAAACGAATCACTCAACACAAGAACACTATATATAAGTGGGAAAACCTCATAGGGAAGAAAACCTACAAAAACACAAACATTATATTTCCATGTTTCAAAGTTTTTGAGGCACCAATCCCACAAGGATCACCAACCCCTAGTTTAGTAGATCACCAACCCTATAAGGAGAACCAACCCATAATTTATTATATTTCCAACCCTACAAGGACTACCAAACCCTAATTTATCAGAACATCAACCCTAAAAGGAGCACCAACTCATAATCTAGTATAACACCAACCCTACAAGGAGCACCAACTCCTAATTTAGTGAAGCACCAACTCGACAAGGAATACCAACCCCTAATTTAGTGAAGAAACAACTCCACAAGGAGGCTACAACCACCTAGGATGAAAATTCACCAACTTAGCCTCCTAAATATGTTTTATATCTGATTTTTCTTCTACCAAAAGTGATGTAGATCACTAATTCAGCTCAAAAACTCTAGCTCATACCCTAGGTCTTCAAACTTGCTCTTTCTTCTTATTTCTCAGCTTCTCTTGGCTCTAAAATCTTGATATAATTTCTTAAATCATTCTTCAACCTATAATTATCTTCCTCATCCTTAAAATCATCCACACATACCTGAAAATCACCATCCTCTAGGTCGCACATCTTCCCTCCAAGAGTACTATTTAAAAAATGAACCCAAAACATCACTTTTATAAGATTTTATTTTTTATAACCCAAAGGATGTTGGTCCTACACATTTTGTTTGAAACATTAATCATTAAAAACATCCCATAAATTTATCACAACAGTCACAAGTGACCTATATGAGTCGGCCTAGCAAACACCCTTCTTCCATGCACCAAAAATCACCAAAACCCATGCATTGTAATGCCAAAATTCTCCTCACACCAAAAATATTTTTAATCATCCTTTTAAAATAATCACACATGTTTAAAATAAAATTTAAACTTCATATATGGTCACAATTTTAATCAATCAATCATATTATTTCATTAAATGGGACCACTACTTCTTCTACCTCTCAAAACACCTATTTCCAGCACCCTTGAGGACCCTGTAAACATATTTTTTCCACTATATCACTCCAAAACATCAAAACTATGTCATGTGACCACTCAATGGAAATTTAAGAACCTGTATAAAACTTATAATAAATTCATAATTCATGAAACAATCACCTGCTCAAACCTCAGCCACTTTCATCTTCACTAAATCAAACTGCCCAAAAATATGTTTTCAAAGATCGGCTAGGTAACACCTTCGCTAGAATAATAAAGAGATATAAATGGATTCATTGGATGAAAAATAAATCCATATTCACTCTCAAGGTGATATAAATCATCACCTAATCCATCTCATGCTCCAACCAACTCAAAACATCCAGAAAATCTTGTCATATCATGCACTAACAAAAATCTCTTATCAAGAAACTGACCTGGAAACCTTATACAACATCATTATCATGAAACAAAAATTATATCACTACAAAAATTTATAAATCCTCTTTCTAACACAACTTGAGTTACCTCCTAACTCCTCCTTTAGCTCTTGAAATCTCTGTGTTACCACAGACTGCTTGAAACTGCCCCAAAATTACCCTTTGACCAGTCAACACAAATAGGGCACATTTTGCACTTTTTCAGCACCACCATGACCTGAAACCTCCATGTACATCAATAAAAACTCACATAAATCAAACAATGAAAATTTAGTTCATACCTCATTTGGAAACTTTATCCTCAAACTGGAGCTATTCAAAAACAAGAAAATTCAAGTGGGGCCCACATATGACCACATGTTATAACATAACTTTATGCAAATCTGGAAGAGTACTATATAACATACAATCATCACTTTTGAGGAAACAATATAAACTATGTTGGTACAAGCACTTTTCTGTAAACTACTCCTACCTAGGGTTTAGCTATTTTTTATTCCTTTTTTATTAATCAAAAACGCATACATTGTGTTTTCGTCAATCTGCACAATAATGATAATTTTTTTTCTCTCAAAATTATTTAATACTTGGTCATTTTTATGTACAATATTTCCATTTATACCAATACTCGCTACTATTGCATTAATATACCCATCACTATTGGTCATATTACTACATCAATGTCTTTCTTATTGCATATGCTTTAGGTATGTTGCCTTCCGGTTAGGTCTCCATTGGCTACACACTCTTAGTGTTATTCCTGAGAAGTTAAACATTAATGTGTTAATTTTATCCACAATCACCAAGTTATAACCATAAGAGGTATTCCCTTTAATGTTACCTTTCTTAGTGTGCCTAGTTTTTGTTCTGTAGTTCCTCCTCCTAATCATCTCACAGATAGATCTTTGGTTGTACAAAATATCTCTCATGGACCAAACAATTTTATGTTACGCCCTAGGACAGTACTCCTGCACTCTAGTCCTAATTCTACATATTCTCCTTGGCCAATTTTTACACACATTACCTCTCCTGGTGTTGATCATCTAAGGTCTCCTAAGAGGCCTTCAGTTGCACACTCTACACCTTATGACTCTAGGCCTCCTCATAGGTTTGTAGTCCTAGGTAGTGTTTATCATCATTCTCTCTCCCCTAGAGTTTTACGTCGGTCATCTAGTGAACATACTACCCCCATAGATTCTTGATACCCTCCTAGTGGCCATCACATGCATTCCTCTAGTCCTTTGTATCATCACTGCTCTATGCATGTTAGTGTTACATATATTAAGCCTTCTTTGAAACATGTCACTACAACAGTCCCGCTAGTATTTACATCATCGTTGAGGCCTGAATTTCTATCTTTTGTGATAAATCCTTCATCTCTTTAGGAATTTTTCATTGGTTATTTATTTGTATACTCACATCTTTTATACATAGCTATGAATTGTGATAATACAAAAACATTCAAATATTTACAAAATACAAAATTAGGACATGCGCATCTTACTTTCATTGTTAACTATCTACATTACACATGTTGTTTATCACGTTAGTTTTATAAATAAAATGCTTTATTTATTTACACACATGCATTCCCTTGATATGTATAGTTGGATGCAGGACACATAGATCGATACATGTTAATTGGAAAACTTCTATTTCCTTATATTCTCATCATTTGGGGGTAATCCCTGCACATACTATAGGTTCTATTATTTTATTATAGTTCACTTACACTTCCTCGTTTACACTCAGCTATCTACATTGTGTACTTTCTAATTTTCATACTAACAAGAATAACTCATGTGTCTAGTGCAACATTGACATCTATGGTTTCATAGAGTTTTATCATGTTGGTTACTACATCATATTATCATGTTTTGACACTTTGGCTTCATGCATATGTTCTTGTTTGTGTATTAATGTTTGACATTTTTCCTTTCTTGTGGCCTATGTTTCTTTATTGTCTTGTGACACTATGGGTGTCCCATTTTGTCACATTATGCCTATCTTGTTTGCAATTTCTTGTTATTATTTATAGGCCTATGGTTTTTTATTATATTGTCATACAGTGGGTGTCTCATGTTTGCAAGCCAAAATCCTTTTTTATGATTTTATATGTCCTTATTTAAAATTGGCTGCATTGTTATTATTCTTATTTTCCTCTATATGTTTTTTTCTTATGGTTTGTTGTAGTTTCTATTATCATTATATATTGATACCATTTTTTTGCACCCCATTGTTTCTATGTTTCGTAAACACCTTTCCTTTTGTAGGTACATGTTCTCCAATGTGCTTGTCATTTTAGCACTTTACACAAACTCTTGAACATCTCTTTCATTAGTACATGCCTATTTATTTTGTGTTAAATGATCAAACATGGTTTTTGCACATGCCTCAAAAGAGGGGGGATATATTCAAGTTTATTCTACATTTTTAGCAAACACAAATTGAAATCTTTCTGTAGATGCAGTAGAATAACCTATAGATGTATTTACTCATGCATATTTTTGGAAAAACATCACATGGTCATAACCATACACTTTCATCAAGATTGTACAGTGTGGTCTTGATCCCCCACATGTTTATGGCTAGGGGAAATTTCAACATTTTTTTTAACATTTTCAATATTTTAGCTACTTTTATAGGTTTTCTGTAAATTTTCATATGCACTTTTCTCATATTAGATTAGTATAAGAGGCTTGAAAGTTTTCATTCCTTCTTGACATAAAAAATTAGTTTCAATCTCAGTTTCAGGAATCTTGGTGGCATGGGTGTCATTCCTTATTAAACATTGTTAATACATTTTCAACATATTTTATCATTTATTATAGTTTATACTTAATTGATCGATATATGTTCTCCTTTTTACTATATGTTCTTATTTACAAAACTAGGTCTAGATCCATCTACAGTGGTGTGATCCATGGGGTTATGGAAGGTAGAAAAGTAGCTAAGGGATTTGTGGGTATCCTTTCCTCTACTATTACACTTAAAGGGAAAGATATCAAAGTTCTTGAATAAATTTGATAAACATTCTTCTTCCTTTGTAGGGTATCATTCATACCTCTTTTTTATTCTCTCTTTTTCACATTTCTGTGTTGGGTTGCATGCACATAACACTCAGAATTTTCATCTATATTGATTAGGGAATTTTCACCTCCAATCCTTCATTGAAGTTTTACAAATACAAATCTCCAAGAAAAATAAAAGCATGAAAAAGCAGGTGTATTCTTTCCTTGATTATATCTTCTCAATTTACAAATATGAAAATGTAAATCTTTTTTATTACGTGTATTATTTGAGTTATAGTCTATTATCTATCACGGACATTGACTACACTTTGTGTTGGTTTCATTGTGGAGCATACCAACACCAAGAACAAAAACACAACTGTAAAACAAACACTTGAGCAAAAGAAAAGTATGATTACACACTCATGTATAATTTCCTTTAAGAGTGTAATTTTAAATTTCTTACTTAAAGGGCGGGAAAATTTAGACACTTAAATTTGGTAATTTACACTTTAACAATCCTTGATTTCAATGTGCACTCTTACTATTGTAAATACAACTTATCCATCAATACTTAGCACTTTCCAAGGTCTATTATTTGGATCTTTTATCTTTGCACAATAACATGTCAATACATCTTGAGATTACAATGCACAAAATTAATAGAGACATCAATATACCATCTCCAAATCTCATTTGGAAAATTCCCTTCTCCCAGTTAGGACCATACAGTTTGGTTAGGACCATACATCTAGTTTTAAACTACTTATATGGTCTTGCACCGACATGTCTTCCAAATACACTTTAAAATTAAAACCTTTCATTGGGTATTATAATTTAATTGGGCCATCCTTTCTTAGATAAATTATTCATAAAACCCTGTATAAGAAAGTAAACACTACCTCATTTTCTAAGCTACAATTTATAATGAAATCAACTGGAGAACTCACTTCATACACTTGGAAAAGACATCAAAAGCTCATTAAATCTCAGAATTGCACATCTACAATCATAGGGAAACACCCATATTAGGTTTGAAGTTAAAAACTAGGTACGGGAAACCATGTTTCTCATATATAAGCATCCAAATATCCTCTCTTCAATTTTTTTAGCAAGAGCCAAGTTGAAGCAAACATGGTTAGAGAAGATTCAAAATTTGACTTATCTATCCATATATAACATGTTATGTGGAGAATGGCATGCCATTTGAGGACAATTTGGAGAAGTGATAATATTAGTGTTGCATAGGGTTTCCCACAACCCTACTTATATTTTTTTACAAGAATATTCATCCATGGCTAGGGTTTGAGATGATGATCATTCCATTCACAAATCCTCAATGCATGTGCAATAACTATAGGGTTTGACATCATTAGAAAATAATATGAAGGAGAGAAACTTAGAACATTATAGAGGTTAATTTAGAGCATGTCCAAGACCGTACAAAAGGGGATAAACCATAAAATATATATTTCTGACCTAATGGTACAATCCTGGCCTATTTGTAAATAAAGAATAGAAGAATACATTTATTGATGATTCATCCAATTTAAATGGATGTATATATACATGGTAGAGAATATGTGAGAAAAAAAAACCTTCGAAAGGAATGTGAATCAAACATTCAGGTGGCAGGTTAAATGTCATGTCTCCAATGTAATATGGTATACCAACATTCCCCCCTTATTACATGTTTTTATTAATGTACCCCTGAAAGAACTCAAATTTCACATTTCCAAGATATCTTGTGAAAATATCATCTACCTTATAATATGATGGGTAGTACCAGAGCTAGATATCATGGTTCAAGACTTTTTCTTGAATGTAATTTGACATTCGACATTAATGTGCTTTGTTCATTCATGGAAAACCAAATTCTTCACAAGATTCAACACACCATAATTTTTTCAATGAAGGTTAGGTGGTTTTTATTCATGAATGTCTATATCATCAATAATGTGAAGTAACAAAATCACTTCACACACACATCCTCATCTGACACAATACCTTGCCTCAGTGGATAAGAGATCAACAATAATTTGCTTCTTACAAATTGACAAGATAGGTCTATATCTCATATGGAAAATATATCTTGAAGTTTATTTCCTGTCATAAAAAAATCCATCATAGTCTGAATCAGTATATCCTTGTAAGAAAAACTAAGATTTATTTTAATATTCCATACCATAATTTCTTATACCTTGTACATATATTAGAACATGATTTTCAGCTACCCAATGAAATTTCTTTGGATCCTACATGAATTTGGAATGATAGATGACAAAATAGAATAGGTATGGTATGGTATAAGTCAAGTAAATGAGACTCCTAAAAGTCTTCCTTTATTGAGTAGCATCTACTTGAGGTGAATCCTGGAATATATAATGTTGTAAAATTTTCTCCATCAGAGTGGACACATGTTTACAATCAAACATTCTGTAATTTTGTAGGAGTGACTTGGCATATTTCATATGTGAGATAAAATTTGATTCTTCTTCTACCAAATTTCCAAGCAAAGACAATAATGAAGTATCCTAAAAAATTTCATGTTGAAGGGTTTCTTCATATCATTCTTTATATATTCGACAAGTTTTTTTGAGTTCCATGTCATCACAATATCATCCACATAAAAAACAAGAATGAAAATATTTGTGTTTATCTTCTTAATATATAAATTTAATTATGAGGGGCTATGGGTGAATCCATGCTACAATAGGTGATCATCTATTTTTATGTACCATGCCTTATGTGATTTCTTAAGTCCATAAGGGAATTAATTAGATGACATACCTTATCAGGATGTTTCTCATTGAAAAATCCTTCTAGATAGGTCATGTATACTTCTTCTTTGAGATCACCATTTAAGAAAGAAATTTTTAATTCCATATGCTGATTTTTTCATCCTTTTTGTGCTACCAATCGACATACAACTCTAATATTCTTGATCTTCATAGTGGGTGTAAAGGTCTCTATGTAGTCAATACCTTCTTGTTGATCATATCCCTTTGCAATTTGATGTTATTTATACCTATATATAGATCCATTTGAATTCTTTTTTTTCAATCCATTTGCACTCAATGGATTTATTTCCTACAAGCAGATCGAAAATTTCATATGTTTGATTTTAAATCAAGGAGTCATATTTTCATCTATAGCTTTCTTCTACTATATTTGAAATAATTCCTCTTGAACTATATCAGGTTTGATTATGTTAACCATCAAACACATGAGTGTAAGATTTACCTCGTTTATTGTGTTTCTTTTTGTTTTGAATCTTGATGAAGCATCTAGGAAAGAGTTCAAGTGGGATCGCCTGATGGTACTTTGGACCCATTTCAGACGTGTTATTGTTGTTGATGTGAATAATAAGTTTCCAAAGGACTGAGATAAATGAACAATTCTCTATGTACCTCATTTTCCATGTGTGAAGATTCTTCTTCCTCGTTATCTGATTGTGAGAGAAATATGTGAGACAAGGTCAATATTGACTCTTATTTGTGTTGGAATGAGTCAAATCATGACTCATCAGAAACCGTATATCATCTCTCATATATCTTCTATGTCTCATAATCCATGAGATGATATGCATTTGAGGTAGTTTTGTACCCAAAAAATATACACTAGAGTGTCTTCAAATCAATCTTATTCACTTTTTTGTTTGGAACATGCGTGCATGTTGTACATCCAAACACTATAAAGTGGGAGATAAAATTATTATGATCACTCCACACCTATTCTAGTGTTTTTTCCTGTAAGATATTAGTAGGTGCTTGTTTCAGAAGATGTAGAGTTGTCTAGACTACTTCTTCCCAAAATATGATCTCCAACTTAATAGTGGAAAGCATGCAATGAACCATCTCCATGAAAATCCAATTGTGACATTCTATAATTCAAGTACTGTGTGATTTCATGCTCCTTCAAGAATTTGAATAATTTTTTTGACATGAATTCCCCCCTCAATTTGAGAAGATGACAAGAAGGGGTTTCCCAATGTGTTGGACAACTTGCTGATAGAAGGTCTCAAAATTGGAAAAATCTTCACTCTTATTTTGGAGAAATAACACCCATGTCTTTTGAGAATAGTCATCTATCAACAAATGGAAGTACTATAAACATTGAAAGGAAACAGGAAACGGTATGCATAGATCGATATGCATGACATCGAGATGGTTCTTGGCATGGAAGGAAATCGGCTCGAATGGATCACGATGTTATTTTCCAACCAAACACCCATAACATATTTGTATGGACTGGGAGAGTGGAGGAAGCACTCGAACCATCTCATTGTAATTGAGATGATAGAGGGAGATGACAAAAAGGTTCCCATATCAATAATTCTAGAGTGCAATAGACTACACCATAGAGGAATATATAACAATTGTAGAGGATGAAACTACATATAATGTAAATAAATGATCGTTCAAAAAATATCTAGTAACTATTGTACCTTCTCATGATATCAAACATGATTTGATGTAATTCTAGACAATGAACTCCACCTTGATATTTTGATTCAAGAGATGATAGACATATATGAGATTTTTGGTCAAGCCAAGGACATATAACACCTTTGTGATGGTATCTCTTCTCATCCCAAGAGGAGTGGTGACATTTTCAATCCCTTCTACAATAAACTCTTTGATTTTTGTAATACAAACCTAATGTCCTATGGGTTGATCAATTAATGAATCAAAAATATTTCTATCACCTCTCATGTGCTTGTTGTCACTGGAGTGAATCAACCAAATATTCTATGAGGGATGCAAAGTTTGGGAGACTATAACAACATTCTAATGTGTGCTATAATTTTCTAATTTTGGTACTTCCTCCTCTGATTCATGATCTTGCTAATTCGATGTATGTACCTTATGCTTCTTAATGCAGGGATATTATCTAGATTGTATTGAATCACTATGACCAGATGTGTTCTCATTTCCTGAATTACCTTTAGTTTGGCCACTATAACAACAATTAGTGTCATATATATTTTTTGTGTAAATGTGACAACATTGATCTACGTTCTAATAATTTTTCTACTATTGTTGTTTTTTGGACTATCCCTTTTGAGACTTGGTACTCTTCTGGTGTCTTGAGATAAGTGCCTTGTCTTCAAAATCCTCGTGTACAGTATTGATGCTTTCTTCCCACTGTGTCATATTTACTAGTTCTTCAAATGGCCACACTTTTTTGTGATGTTTAATGTTATGAAAAATGTCTAGAACTGGGAAGGAAGAGCTCTCAGAGTGATCATGAACAATATTTTGTCCATCACCATTTCACCAAGTGCCAAAATATCCACTCATAGTTCTGCCACATGACGTAATAATTCCTCTACTTTCTCACCATATTTCATACTCAGTGTATGAAAATTTTACTGGAGATGGAGGATCTTTGGTTCATTCTTCACCTCATTGATAGGGGATAGAGCATCCTAAACTATATTTGATGTTGTCACATCCTGTACATGAGGTCGAACCTCATCAAAGATGTCGAGAGTGATTAACATCAAGAATTTTTCATAAGATTTTTCATACTTCATTATCACATCAATGCATATTGGACACATCATTGTGTCACTGATGATTTCACATAGCTCTTCAAACTTTAGAATCGTGTGCATCTTCATTTTACAAGGGCCATAGCTTGGCCCTTTGAGAAACTGAGAATCAGAAAATAAAAATTTTGGATCACACATGGGTTATGATCCTCATCTTAAATGTTTACTTATTATTTTGGATATGCTAGATAGTGTGTGAGGAAAATAAAAAAAACTCTCTCAAGGTAATGCCAAGGTATTTTTCTTTTGTGTGATTTTTTTAGATACGTTGCAATCTCCTTCCATACTAATCCAAGACTATTTTTCTTCTTTCTAATGGAAAAAATACTTAATAGAATTCCTTCCACTCATGTCTTCCAAAAAAACCAAAATATAAAAACTCCAATGCGTTGTTGATTGCAAAGAAACACCAAAAAACAACAGAAATAGATTTCATAGTAGGTAAACACAAAATAATATTAACTCCATAACGCCAAGACAAATATTGTCATTCTTCTCCTTGTGTGTTGGTATTTTCTCTATTCTCCACATTGGAATAGGTCATTGTAGAGTTTGGAAAAATATCCACGCCAAAACAATAAAGAGAAAATAGGCTTGATACTCCGCTAAATTCCAAAAGACAACAGACTTATTTGAAATCGTTTCCCAATTCTACGCATAGGTATGATGCTATAATTTTATCTTATATGCTTTCAAATAGGTTTGTGTTGTTCTATGTCTCTACCTCCTTAGACTTCACAAATTACACGGGTCACCAAAATGACCAATAAAAGTATCCACTCCTCATGTATTTCAAACAGGACAAAATGTTTTACAGACAAGACTACAGGTGAGGACGTTAGTGTTATGATACCAATGTTTATAAACCAAATAGAGAATAACATATCCATTGATGATTCATCCAATGAAAATAGATGTATAAATGCATGGCATAGAATATGTGAGAATCCAAACGTTAGAAATGATTGTGAATCAAACCATCAGGTGGTACGCTAAAGTTCACATCTCTAATGTAATATGTTACACCAACATAACTTAGGTGTAGTGTCAATTACAGTTCCACTTGCAAAGGTTAGTGAGGTTAAAATCACCTAGCTCCACTATTGCATAACCCAAAATTTGTCCATAATTCATATGAAATCAACTAACTTACTCTATACATTTATTTTTTTCTTTCAATTACATATTAGGTTGATTGGTGCATTACTGCTTCTTTTTATATGATCTGAGTTATAAATCTAAGCTAGTGTTTATATTGTAACATACTTAATCAACTTTAATCTATTTTACATCTAGTTAAATTGACCTAAAATTTAATTAAGCTGGATTATGTTATAGCTCAAAATTATACCCTACCTTGAGTCATAGACAACCCAAGATTTTGAGGCAACATGGGAGTGTCCCCAATTTTTAGGACTTGAATTGAGATAGACCTCTAGAGAATATTAGTTCCTCTATATATTCCTAATTCTAAACTACTCCAAAGAATTAAAATCCAACTATCTAACTCTACTTTATCATTCTAAGGGACTAGGGTGAGAAGGAGATGCATAAAACTGAAATCCTAAATTAAAAAGAGGTGATAACACTAACAAGAGGGGAAATAAACTCTCAGATGGGTGAAAATGGAAGAAAACCGATGAAAGAGAGGGCATACATGAGTGCCACAGTCCAAAAAATCATTTAGGCCACCATTTCCATGGAGCACAACTGATTTAAACCTTGGAAGGAGAACAAAATATGCACAATATATTTTCAGATGAAATGAAAGGCAAGGAAAATGCCATAAAATACAAGCTAAAAGAGATTAACAGTCACTAAACATAAATTTTATTGCTTCAAGTATGCACAATCCATTACATTGAAGGAGAAAGGAAAGGATCACCATGAAAGTTTTCTAAACAAGAGGCCTGCATCTCAAAGTCCACTCTTGTAGAAGGTTGCAACAACATTACAAGAGGGTCCAACTCAAGAGTCTCTAATATTACAAATGAACATATTTTTACATCTTATAGAGAATGTGAAAGAGAGATAAGAGGTAAAACAAAGGGAACTCGAATTCATGCTTCCACCCACCAAAAAAATGCATTAAATCTCTGAAAAGGGGCATGGAAATCCTGCCAAGACCATTCCTCCATTGTACTTTGCTTGTAGGAGAAATAATGGGTACCATACCTGATCAATTCTGATTGTTGGATGATGTAGCCTAGAATTTACCAGTAAAAGCCCAGGCGCGTTGGCACATCACTTAGCCTAGATTGAGTGCTCACGTGAAGTGCACAGAGGTACCAGGCCCCTCTTTAGGGTTGTTATCGTAGGATGTTAGCATGATGAAGACTTAATGCATTCAAATCCATAATTAATACATCATTGTATGGTGCATGTTAAGATCTATATCTAAAGAATAACATACTTAAATAATAACTATGATGAAATCAAAACATGAAAGTACCAATTATACTCAAGCTTAATACTCTGATTCAGCTAATACACATCATTATATTAAACATGATAAATACATAAGCTCATTACAATAGTTAATACCATAGTTTATATGCACATCAGATTTGGTAGCATGACCTCACAATAATTTAGTTCTCACACCACCACTATACTACGTAGATCATTACATATTTATAAGGGTGGGGACTTTACCTTCACTACTTGTATAACTCCAAAATAGGTCGCATGCTTGAAATAGGCATGCACCCTTACAAATACAGCCACACATGCAAGTGCGCTAACAATAGACCACTCCTAGTTAACTGGCATTAGCAATTCTATCGTTAGCCCACATCCATGCAAAGCACTCCATATCCACTCTTCCAAAAATAGTCGATTCGTGTTGCGCAAGTATTTTCCCTTTTTTGTGCTTTGCACGCTATCTCCAAAAATAGCTCGTACATGTGAAAATGGCTAAAGCCCAAATCTATTGTTATATTTCGTGTGCGTGTTCTCTCCTATCCTTTCGTGCCTTTGACTGTGCCCTGTTCTCTCGCATGAACCTCTTGTGTGCCTTCTATTAAGTATTACACTTTGTCTACTCAACATTACCCCACACTAAAATGCATTGTCACCCGAGAAATGGATACTCCTTGAAAAATAAATAATAAATTAATGGAAAGAATGTTAAATAATTTATATACAAAGAATATTTATTTACTTTGCATCACCCTCTACTTCAACTAAAAGAATGACTTCTGGATATTCTTCCTTTATTTTGGCCTCTAATGTATGCCATTCACTTAGTGTGGCCTCTGCTTTTTCTGGAATATCTACCATAATAGACTCCAAATCATCTTAGGTAATTTCTTTCTTTTCATTATGCAAAACCAGAACAATGTTGGACATTGTAAACATTCTTCCTTCTAGCAGATCCATCTTCTGTGCTATAATCTTCCCCAGCTCATCTAACCTCTCCTTATGGGGTTCTTGTGTTACTACAAGGACCCTACACTTTATTTACCAATGTCAACCTCTCTGCTTGATCTAGTGTCTCATCTTTCATCACTTTTAGGACTTCATTTTCCTCTACCATGGTC
Organism: Taxus chinensis; assembly: GCA_019776745.2. NCBI lineage: Eukaryota > Viridiplantae > Streptophyta > Pinopsida > Cupressales > Taxaceae > Taxus > Taxus chinensis. The sequence continues at coordinate 252,122,087 of CM034148.1, read as the reverse complement.
CTTATTCTGATGACCGCCTCTGTAGATGTGCAAATATTCAATGCCTGGTCTTCCTTCCTGAGCTCCTCCTACAATGTTTTGAGTAATGCCTCATAAGATGCAATTTTCCTCATCACCGAAGCTTTTGTTCACTCTGCTTCTTGCTCAAGATATTTTGGTGTTGGCATGCACATAGGTCCATCCTCAAGCACAAATCCACCAAGGTGCGTACATAATGCATTTCTGAAGGGAATTTTTTAGGTACCTTGGAATCTGAATGTGGTCTTTCTTTTAGGACATGGTCTCCAATTTCCTCTTCCATGTTGATGAAAGCATTTTTCTTATTCTACACTAAGTCCTTCTCTTTTCGTATGCATGCTATCTTTGCACCTTTGGTCTCTATCTCTTCTTTCATTGCCCTAATAGTTGCAACTTTATCCACATTCCTCCTTGCCACCTCTGTAGATACCTTTTCCAAGGCATTACTTACTTTTTCATCTGACATAAAAGTAGGATTTACTATCGTGTGTCTGGCCTAAGGTGTCTTCTTCAATATTCTTGATACACAGGACTCTTCACATACATCGAAGTCTAGTTCATCCATATGTGTCTACATTGACCAAGACAATTATTTCCTTGTACACACGGTGGCCATGTCCTCATCCATCATCTCCCATCCATACAATTCCTTAAGGCCCACCGTGCTTTGGAAATAGGCGCGGACAATTTTACTTGTGTCCTCAGCGTAGCCCATGACTAGTGTAGTATACTCCCCACTTGTCCTCTTTGATCTTGGCCCCTTAGGAACTTGAGCGCTAAGATTTGGAGCTTTTTTTTACTATGCCCTAAGCAGACTCTTGCACTATCCCATCTACCTCATTTACTCCTCCATCCTTCATTTCTTCATCCTTTTGCTCTTCCACGTCCTCTGGTGGTGTAGGAGATTCGTTCATGCTCTCCTCAAACTCTTCCACCTCCTTGTCTAGCTTCAAATTTCTCCTTATTTTCTCAGTTGTCTCCTTCTTTGGAGAGGGTTGTGGTGATCTACGCATTGATCGTGGTGTAGCACCTTGGGTTCTGGTTCTTCTGAATACCCTTTTGAAATGGTGCTCTCCTTGTACTACATCCAGGTCCTCATCACCTCCTTCTTGTACCCAAGGTGGTGTAATTGTGCACCCAATTCCTACCTTTTTTTTAGGTTGCCTTCATCCTCTATGCTCTAGACCACCACTATCTTCTCGTTCATCCTCCTCTTCATCCACCACTATAGTCTCTGCAGGATGTGGAGTTGGCACATTCTCTACTGTGTGCTTACCCTCAAGTATCCCTGGGAGCACGAAATCATTTTCCACATTTTTTTTTCTCAAGCTTGGGCTTGAGTTGAAGATAGATAAGTGTGGCCCCATTATATCCAATTTCCAAACTCATAGGATTCATGTTTATCATGTCTGAAATAAGCCTCTTAATGTAGGAATTCTGTCATAGATATACATATGTTTTTCTCAGAGTGTGATAATCACAATCTACCTTATCTGCGATGAAGTTTAGATGGTACGCATCTATGAACCGGTGAACTGATGCCTGTAAGTAGTGTGTTGTGAAGGCATATGGAAGTTTGTACCAAGGGCTCCAAACTTTTTCCTTTATTACAAATTACATGATGTAAAAAATTTGGTAGACCGTGAACTGTACTGCCTTACCCACCACCGAAGGTAACTCCTTGGGTATGAGCCACTCCTCTTAAAATGTCATGTGGAGCCTATCATACCACATCTCCACCCTCTGTTTAAATGGCCCACCCATGGTCCTTTCGCATAAGTATTTATAAAATCTTTCTGTCAGAGATTTATATTCCTTGGGGTATTCCCAAATATTTCCCTTTGGCCCATCAGGCACTCTAATCTCCATAAACACCAAAGACAATAATATAGTGCCAAAACTAATTCTGTCACATGTACATGCTTCTTCAATGATTGTCTTTTTTATGTAATCCGTGACATTGTAGATCACTCCATGAGACATTTTTCTTGCAACGTGCAGCCACATTGTAATCACCTGTGACCACCTTTCTTGGTCATTCAACTTTATTATTAGATGTGCAGCTTCCTGTACCACTGGGTACTTCAATTTATCAATGTCCATATTTCACAAACCCTTGGTATATCCTAATTCCTTCCTTGTCTCCAAGATCACTTCTTTTTCTTTTAACTCACTCTCTAGATCTGCTCTTAAGGCCCTTAATCCTGTCATTGTTGAAATTAAGGCGGTTGTGATTCTAACTCTCCATCTAGAAAAGTAAAATAAGTCCTCATGGACTCTTCTCGTAAACCATCGATACAATGGTTCATACTTTCCAAAGTATGGCAGCTCATACAACTGGTAGACTCCAATTTGCTTTAGCAATTTCTCTCCAGCGTCATCATACATTGGCATGTCCTCCGTTGTGCGCTTGTTTGTCTTCGTGCTCAACAACACATCTAGTTCCTTCTTATTATCCAATGTGTGATGGTTGTAATTGCTGATCTTACATTTACAGATATGGGAATCTCATTCTTATCCCATAATCACACCCTCCAGATACTGCATTTCTGATAAATTAATCTCGGGAGAAATTTCTTCTTCCACTTTGACCTTCTTCTTCCCTTTTACTCTTACTATAGGTGCTTTCTTCAGCACCATTTGAAAATATCTCCTTTCTATCCTTTATAACAAGTTAAAACCCTAGTTCGAATCTCCATTCTTGAGTGGAAATCACATGCCCTAGCTCTTTTGTAATGTTTCTGCTTCGCTCAATACCTTCACCTATGGGGATGAAAGCTTCTCCTACACACAAATATTCTCTCCATGTCTAGTTTCACACTCTTTGCACCTCAACACGATTCTCTTGGCTCATTTGCACTTAGTTCTTTTCAAATTCTAAAAAATTCAATGGCAAGAATGAACTCGCATCTCGTCCTTATATAGATTTTCAAAAAGTTAGTGCATTTATTCCTCCTTCACCTACCAATAATCCTCTCATTAATTGACCATTTTCCTTCTTTCTGTGTGGTACATCTTCGCACCCAAGCTATATCCTTTTAGCATGCCTTCCTAGCTTCTAGTCATGCACTTCTCTTCAGCGCACCTCCATGTGCCTGAGTAACTCATCACTGTGCCTTCCCTTGGTAGTTCTCATGGCCCCTCCTTACCTCACATTACATGTGTTTCTTCATTCATCTCCACCTATGGTCTTTGTTTCCAGAAGTAATCTATTTTTTAACAAATCTCCAACTTGAATAACACCTATAGCAGTTTGTTCCTTTCATGTGTACTTATTTTCAACAGTCATGTACCTGGATATCAATAACCACCCCACACTAATGGTATGTACAGTCCTCTGCACATAAAAATTCGTCAAATAATAATTATCTTATGGCACGTAAATGCACTTATTACACAAAAACACCAACTAAATTTGTAAAGCATAGCGACGAAGAAAGAAATACATTAAGGGAATACAGAATTGAGAACCTAATCTAAATGGAAACACTACCTTATTACAAACACCAAGAATATTTATTTATAGTAGGGATTCAACCTACTCTGAGTTAAGTACCCAAGTAACCGTGTTCCCTCAAGCAACTCTAATTGGAAAGTGTTTGTTTCAAGTATGTGAGTGATAACATATGGCCCCAACCAATGTACCTTGATTTTTTCTTGGATGGAGCAAAAAGTTAGAATCATATAGGAGCACCATCTGTCCAATATCAAACTTTTTATCCCTAATGTGCCTGTCATGCCATGATTTCTACCTGGAATTTTCTTGTTTTTGACTACAACGTGTTATTGCTCGTTGCTCATCCATCTTGATTAAATTTTCAATCCATTCTTATAATTCTTGTTCATCATCTAGACCTCCAGCACACATAATACGTAAAGAAGGTAGCATGAATTCCATTGGAAGAACTGCTTCCGTGCCAAACACTAGCTGAAATGGTGTGGCTTTGTTCAACCTTTTATATGTTGTTCGATATGCCCAAAGTATTGTAGACACTTTATCATCCCAATCCTTCCTTCCAACATCACAAATTTTTGTCAATGTCTGGCTTAGAATCTTATTGAAATCCTCAGCAGTCCCATTTTCCTGAGGATGATATGATGTAGTCTTATGGTGCGCAATCATAAACTCATCCAATAATATCCTGATTATCTCATTCAAAAAATGTGTGCCCCTATCACTGGTCAAACTCAAAGGACATCCATACCTTGTAATAATATTTTCCCACAGAAACCCAGTTGTTGTAGCCATTGTACAATCCTTTGTAGGTGTTACTTCTGCCCACCTTGTTAGATAGTTTGTGCAAGTTATGATATGGCGTGATCCAGTCCTACGCGTGTCTAGTGAAATAGGACCCACAAAATCAATAGTGCATTTTTCAAATGGTTCTACATTAGTAATAGGTCTTAAAGAAATTTCATCTCGTTGACCTAGTTTCCCAAGATGCTGACAGTGATCATAAGCCTTACAATATGCCTTACAATCTTTATACAGGGTCTCCCACCATAATCTAGAGAGTAGAATATTGTGCGCAGTGGCGTCACCTGCATATTGGCCACCTGCAATACCACCATGATTTTCCTTTATGATATGTATGTGTAGACACTAAAATTAGGTCACACTCCCCCTTCGTCCCCTGACATATAAGCCCCCCTTTATTACACCTACCTAGTCATGACCCCCTTCACCCTACTAATATTAATTTAATTACTTTAATTAAATTAATGCTTTATCCTCACTATACTTATTATTTAAATATCTTATTTAAATAATATCTACACAAACAGTTCACTTAGACACCTCACCAAGCAAACTCAACCTAAGACCTATTCTTAGCAAGTTACCATAACTAACTAAGACTTACCCAAACCCTAAAAATCAATGCCTACATTCCCTCTAACCACATTCCCACATGCTCAAAAGAAGCTCCCACTCTAATCCGTGGGATAACAACACAAGATTCGAGGAAATCAAGAGAATCTCCCTAAGTTTAGTAAACCTAGGAAATCCCGCCTTGACCGACGTCAGTTACCCCTAACCATCACTGATTAACCCAGACCGCCATCGGTTAACCTTTTAACCCCTAAACAACCTTATTCTTAAGGTTGGAAGTTGGAACTTGGAAGTTGTAAAACATTGGGAGAAGGAGTGAATGATCAAGAATGAAATCTCATAGAGATAACACATCTTTAGATAGCCAATTCCAGCAAGAACTGAAATCCAAGGAAGGAGATTGAGGATCTTCTCCTGCATAGCCATCCCAACCACATTCTGATCTATCCAAGAAAAAGAGGAGTGTGCATGTAGCCCATGCAGAATCTCTTCTTCAGTTGGTGATCACTTGCAGCCTTCAAACCCATCATCAGCACCTCCATCCTTCACACACTTACCTTCAGGAATGAAATCCAAGTAAGTACAACATCATACTTTCCTGGTTATTTCATTTTATCATTATTCTATCATCCATTGTTTATCTTACTCCCTATTGACCATATCCACCATTTTGTACCTCCATAGACCCATCAAAACCTCATAAAAACCTATTCCTGTCACCCAATACCTCATCCCAACCAACCAAATCCTTTGTACAATCACAACGGAGACCAAAACCCCATTCTGTGATGTTTCCAGATTTCATAGTAACCGGCACCGGTTATACCTAACCGCAGTTAGTCACCCATGACCAATGCCGGTCTCTGTGTTTGCATACACAGTCTTAAACAGAGACCTCCACACCTAATTTTACCTCACCCTCACTTACCTGTGACCTACTCGATACCTTTCTCAGATCTGCAGAGACCCAAAACCTATCATTTGACCTGTGGATTCTATTCTAGCTTAGCCTGTTAGATTAGATCTATTTTCTTATTGTGTTTTTAAGTGAGATACCTAAATCATTTCAAAATAACAATAGGATTTACCTTGTTTTCAACATTGATTTGTTTAAAACGGTGGACTGATATCCATCTAGGAAGTATCATGCTTCCTAAATCTAGCTCACGCTAGGTAGTTCACTGCCCATATTGTTTAATTCTTTCTGGTGGTCTTGCTTTCATTATTGGTAGTTCCTCCTAGCCAAAAGGAAGCTCTCATGGTCAGCTATGGATTCAGAAGTCATACGCGCACAACAAACCATCAACCAACATTTGAACAGGTATTCCTCCTATGCCTGTTACCCTATCTGTTCCGTCAACACTTCAAAGAAACGATCTAAGAAAAAGGTGAAACACTATGCGCTCATGTTCCAATACACAATGGTGTAATACTTCATCCTAACCTAACTTATATTGGTCACCGCTAATCAACATATAGGGTTTCGCATGTATAGCAAGTTGTTTCTTCTTTAAGGATTTCATTCCTTCTAGTGCCATACCTGTGTTTAGAAAGACAACAATGTCCTCTAATTCCGATGGTGCGTGTTGTAACCTATATAACTGTACATCAGGAATTGTATCGTCAATGGCCTATGCTTCTTCTCCTCATAGTATTATGGATAAATGGTCTTCTCCAAAATTGCTTTTCCCGTGTTTTACCACAACTATGAAATCAAATTATTTAAATAAGATTAGGTTAAGTGCAGCAAGTTGGGGGAGAAAAAAGGGGTCATAAGTGGACGTCATATTGCAAATAACAACATAATATCAACTTGTAGGGATTATTAGCAGAACATACACTCAAAATTAGAAAAAAATATAGTAATATGAATCATAGCATCTAGAATCTAGTTTCTAAAATACTATTTTTTTTAAAAAATGGACAAGATTATCTATATTAAACACTCAAAATTCAATGACTTGGTATTTTTTTTTAAAAATGCCTATAATATTATAGTCTGTTTGCCCATGATTTGGATGACAAAAAATTGATATATATTTTTCTACTTTGGTGAGAAGTTAGATGCCACTATTTATCTTGGGATGGATTTTATTTTGTATTTTTTTGAGTAATATTTTATTTTTTATGATTTTTTCCGTAAAAGTGGTATGAAAACATAAAGAAAACAGAGCACTTTCCGTTTGCCCGCCATTACTTCATCAAAAAATATTGAAATCAAATAAAAAAAAATTTGAACATGTATATAATTTCACCACGGTTGGGATGGTATAATTTTTATCACATTCTGATAAGTGAAACAAAATTTTCAATCTTAAACATAGACATAAACATTCATGGGAAAAAGTGTATTAAAGACCTACTATTAGTAAAAAAATATAAAATGATATTTATCCTATTCTATTCACTTTAAAATCAGTATTTCTACAAAGCTAATAGTCTCCCCTACACAATGGTACAACTTTTATGACATATTTTTTACTTTTCGGCATGGTTCAAGTCTGCAGAAGACTAAATTTGATGTTTTGCTATTTTTAATGTAAAATTCAGGATTTGATGTCCACTTAATTGTCCCCCAACTTGGTGCACTTAGCCATTACCCATCTGCATATGTGCCCCTGTAAAATGGTCTTGTTCACAAAATAATTCAATTTCATTTGATCCACATAAAATAAAAATGGTGTAGCTAGCAAGTAATGTCTAAGTTTATGTAGTGCATAGATCATTGATAAAGCTTCGTGCTTTGTAGTTGTGTAATTCTGCTCTGTAATAGTCATCTTTCTACTAGCAAAGCAGATAGGATGATCTATAATACCTTCTCCAAGTTATGTCAACATCACGCCAATGGTCATGCCAAAGGTGTCCACATGTACATGAAATGGTTGTTCCCACGAAGGAAAGCATATAATCGGCATGGTAGTAAGTTTCTCATTCAATGTCTCAAATGCACATTGTTGTGGTTCTCCCCAGTAGAACGTACCTTTTCCTTTTAGTAACTCCTCCAAAGGTGTGACAACTTTGGCATACCCCCTTATGAATTTCCTATAATACCCCATTTGACCTAAGAATTCACACACCTCACTTTGACTAGTAGACTCTTTTAGGCCAATAATGACTCCAACCTTAGCTAGATCAACCAACAAACCTACCTTGTAGATTATGTGTCCTAACAGTATTCCAAATGGTGTAGAAAATATGCACTTCTTGATGTTGAAAGAGATACACAACTGTCTATATCGTTCAAACATTAAGCGCAAATTGTCAAAATGATCCTTAACAAGTCCATACACAGTCCAATCATCTAAATAAACCTACAAGAATTTGTGAATAAATCTTTAAACACGTGAACAATTATTCACGAAAAGACAACAGGCACGTTTTTAAATCCAAAAGGCATCATAGTATAGGTAAAGTTACCCCATTAAGTAGTAAAATTAGTCTTTTCCTGATCCTCGTGGGCAATCCTAACCTGGTGATACCTAGAGAACCCATCTGTAAACGAATATATTTTACACCCTGCAATGCCTTCTACTATTTCCTCAGTGAATGGCATAGGAAAGGGATCATTCACACATGCAGAAGTCACCTCCCTGTAGTCCACAAAGATCCTAATCCGACCATCCTTCTTGATACTGATCACCATTGGGCTAACCCATTTTGAATCATCCAGGGGCTTGATGATTCCAAACTTCAACATTTTTTCAATCTCATATTTGACCTTTTCGCACAAGTTAGGGTTCATCCTATATGGTCTCTTTCTGACCGGGCACACACCCTCTTTAAGATTTATCTTCATCTCCCCTAATGATTCATGCACACCTTTAAGTTCCTGGTAACCCTAAGGGAATAAGTCCTGATAATCCCATAGTAACTCAATGATTTTTTCCACTTCAAAGTCATAACAATAGTCTCCAATTATGGCCTCCTTAGGCTCAACATCTGATTCAATATTTAATTTTTTATCTTCATAGGTTCATGATAGGCGCACATGGTCTTATATTCACTTTCCAACACCTCATGCCCACCTGATGAATGGTCTACATCCAAATTTTCTACTTCTTCATCATCCACTATGTAGACCATTTTCCCTTTTTCTTTCTCAAGGAAAGCGTGTTTAAGTAGTGTGGCGTCTATCTTTATTTCTTCAACAAAACATGCTCCTGAGTATCCTTCACCAAATAACTCCTGAATGAGTTCTTCCACCTTGGCACTATCCCCCATAGTTAAGCGGTTTATAACCTTTAAAGATTCTTCTACCAGAGGTTTAGTAGAGAAGAATTCAAACATTTGAGCCATTCCTGCAATTAAATCCTATCAATTCCTAATATCTCTATGGAGTTCTACATACACACAGAAAGCATGCACATATCCTTAGAAAGTGGAATAAAACTTGTGCACCCAGAGCAAAGGTGGTAAATTTTCCTTCACCTCATTCTAGAGTCTCTCACACTGCTGAACAGGTTGATTACCATGATAAGTGAAAATTTGAGTAGGTGCATTTCTCTTAAAGAACCCAGTGGCAAGAGCAATATTAATTTCATTCCATCCTACAAGATTATTCTTATGAACCACCCACCAGTGCATTTTTGTCCTGTGTAGGGTATATGCTAGCATATTCCTTCTCTCCAACTAGTCTATCCACTGTTCCTCCATGGCACACAGAAACATTATAGGTTCTCCTTCTCTAATGTAACGAGGTACCTAGCTATTACCTATTCTTCTGATATAATGCGGTTTGTTATCCCTAGCAAATATACTCTTTACTTCATGCCCTACCATCTCATAAGTGCTATGAGCCCAATTATCACAAGTAACACTGGTAGTATCGCTATTAGACTGTGCATCCTCCCACTGAAGGATTCCTTCTTTAGATGGCTCATACACCTCTAGGTCCTAGACGACGCGCACATAAATCCTATTCAGGTCTTCCTCACTCAAGAGCTCAACATAGGGTGCAGATTTACAATTTGTTAATGGGATAATAACCCTTTCCTCCTTATTTTCAATGCTTATATAACCCTTTTTGAACCGAAGATCAGCATTATTTTCATAGCACCAAGGACGCCCTAGTAGATCTGGGAAGCTATCTACCTTTTTCAATGCTAAGACATCAAAAAACTATTAAACTTGGCTCCCTATATGGTAATGGAGGCATCTTTCAAAACTCTGATGGGAGTAGCCTTAGTCTGGTTATCCATGATCAATACATTCAAAGATGGCTACAATGGGGGTCTCCCCATTTGTACCCATGCATCTAAGGTAAGAACATTGACTTCCACGCCTGTATCAATCAATATATTACTCAAAATCCACCCATCCACAAAAGCATCCAAAGTGATTTCCTTGTCATAACCTAGGCTATGAGGGGGAAGATTTACTTGCAGGATTTTTCGTCTAGTCTCAATATTTACGCACAAAGTTTTTCCCTTTGACCAATTCCCTAACAGTGGAATGATATTCTCCTGGTGCAACATCTTACACACTTCTTTCAAGTCATCCATATCAGATTGGACCATCTTTGATGCTTTCTTTTGCTCCATCTTCCGTGATTGCTCCTTTAAATATTGTATTTTACCCTAAAGTTTTTTGTGTACCTCCATGGTTTCCTGATAAACCTCCTTCTGATGGGTAGGATCTTGGTACCGTGCATGTAGAAACTCCTCCTTAGTGATGGTAAGATTTTTTTTTAATTCTTCTTTGGGGTGCGCCGCTTCAGTGCGGGTAGTGATCTTTACTTGAAATGCCTTAAATTTTGGTTCCAACTTGGACATCCACTGATTTTCCACAACGCGTTTTATCCTAACCATCTATGTGCCTTTATTTTCTTGTTTATGTTGTTTGCTAAGATGCTCATACAAGTTCAGGAATTCCTCATAACTATGATTCATTCCATAGAAAGAACATGTAATATTCTAAGGACAGTCACGCCTATTGTGTTCAGGAGATCCGTATGTATAACATGTTCTGCAAGGGAACTTGCTAGACCCACCACATCAGCCTCATCCTCTGAATCCACCACGGTATCCTCGACCTCTACCTTGAATGCCTTAAAAAATACCTTCATTCCAATCATAGCGCGCATGATTGTGATCCCAATCCTGATGCTCATTCTCTCCTTTAGAGTTATCTGAAACTCATGTCTATTGTACACCAATATATATAGCATCATGGATCTGACCAATCAGCCGATAGTCTTCTGTGTCTTGATTTGTGGACCTGTAAATTTTACAATAACAAGATACATTCTTCCTTATTGTACGTTGTAATAATGGGTAGTGGCTAGCATCATGGTTTAAATGACATATCTCACAGTTCAACAGCAATGAGCATACTGATTTACGGGGACAACTATCATTTGTGTGACCTTCCACTTCACAATCTATGCACCAAATCCATGTGCATGTCTCATGTGCTGAATTTATTGATAGCTTCTCCAACTACTTCGCCATATTTATGATCTATGCTTCTAAAAATGGTCTCACCCTAGTGTTTATACTTCCAACTGCCTCAGCCCGTAAGGCTACTTCAAGTGCTTCACATGGATCAGTGTATGTCTTATGTGATACCATCCTTCTAAAAGGTGTAATCAAACCTCAAAAAAACCATTGCGCATGCTGGCTTGCGTGAATATCATAAGAAATCTTAGATAATAGCTTTTTGAAATGAGCATCATACTCTCTAACACTCTTAGTAGTTCCTTTCTTAATATCATTGAGTGCACTTATACTCTTCTACTCAAACTTAGGGATATGTAATTTTTTAAGGGAAACATCTTTTAAAGCTACATAGTCTACGCAAGTCTGATAAGGGTCAAGCTTTCTATACCAACTGTGTGTGCGCCCTTGTAACGTAGTAGTGAATTGACTTTCCCTACACTCAGAAGTCATGATTAATTTTTTGCGCCACATTATTTCACACATTTTCATGTGTTCAGTAGCATCTTCTATGCCCCTATACTTTAGAAGGTGAAGAGACGTGTCCATGTAAATATTTTGGGGTTGGTATGGATTTTTCCCACCTAATCTAGAACAACCAGATCCACTAGAACTAGAACCACCTATACCTCCTAATCTTGAACCTGTAGCTAGAGTTAGACCAGAAGATGTACTCCCATGTGTCCCAACAGTAGTACTGAACTACACCCCTACGGTCTGCAAAGTGTTACTACTCACAGAAGAGAGTCCAAAATTTTGTGCACCTAAGTTCTGTACAAAATACACACATGAAAAGGTACTTCCAAACAATAAAGAAGACATTTGTCCTACCATTGATGTGTTTGTTATATGACTTATTCTTGCTCCCCTACTGCCTAAATTATCTTGCTGATTATTTTTTGTACTAAATACTGGAAGACCAAGCGTAAGGGCAAGGTTTCCAGGTAGACTCAGATGCGCGCCCACGGCCCAGGTTGTTTCTGCTGGCATGCTTCCATGTAAGGCTGAGGAGGGTTCCCTATCATGCTTGCCCAAATGGGGGAGTTCCTGATTCTCTGGCTCCATGCCTTCTACGTGAGCTCTAAATCCTTCGCGAGTCATCTCTCTCCTCAATTCCATCCACTCTATAATGTCACGTTACTTCTTTATCTCCCTCTCACATGCCTCATTATACTTAAGTTGCCTTTCTTCTCTCTACCTCTTTTCCACTAGGGTTGCCATTTTTCACCAAACCTACTCCTACTCCTGTGCATGGTGGGGTTTAGTTATCCATCAGTTTTCTCTCCAAGTTTAGGGTTCCCATCAAAATTTTGATCCCTAACGGAATGCCTTGCAAGTAAATTCCCTTGGGATATTGTAAAAATTTTAATTCAGCTACCTCTAGGCATGAATAAGTGGAAATGGAGTACTCCAAGATATAGTTGTTCAAAACACCATAGAACCATGTATCCACAACACAAGTTTAAATCAGATCAGCATCATAAAGGGTCTAAAATTCTTCCTATGTCCAAACAAGTGTGCGATACCTCCAATTCCATTTAGACACATAAATAACCAGTCACTCATACAGTTCTACCAAAACAATAGCGAAGAAGCTCGCGTACAAACAGTCATACAAATTTTGCTCCACCCATGTGCATGCATCAAATTCAGATCTATTGTTGAGCCTCTATGTGTATTCTTCTTCTAGTTCATATTTCCACTCCTCAATACTTGCTAGGGTCAACTAGTGTGTCTTCATCGTGAACCATCCTGAAAGCAAATGAAAAATAGGTCCCGGAAACAGAACCAATGATGTAGAGTAGAATTTACCAGTAAAATCCTAGGCACACTGACACATCACTCAACCTAGACTGAGCACTCACCCAAAGCATGCAAAGATACGAGGACCCTCTTTAGGGTTGTTTTTGCGAGATGTTAGCATGATGAAGACTTAATGCATTCAGATTCATAATCAATACATCATTCTACAGTGCATGTTCAGATCTATATCTAAAGAATAACAGACTTAAATAATAACCATGATGAAATCAAAACAAGAAAGTATCAATTATACTCAGGGTTAATACTCTGATTTAGCCAATACACTCTATTATATTAAACATGATAAATACAAAAGCTCATTACAATAGTTAATACCATATTTTATGCACACATCATATATAACCTCATAATAATTCAATTCTCACACCACCACTATACTACGCAGATCATTACATATTTATAAGGGTGGAAAATTTCCCTTCACCTCTTACATAACTCCAAAAATAGGTCACATGCTGGAAATAACCATGCACCCTTACCATTACAGCCACACATGTAAGTGCGCTAACAATATACCTCTCCTACTTAACTATCAGTAGCAATTCTATCTTTAACCCACATCCATGCAAAGCACTTCATATCCACTCTTCCAAACATAGCCGATGCGTTGCAGGAAAGTCTTTTCCTGTTTGTGTGCTCTACACGCTATCTCCAAAAATAGCCCGTACATGCAAAAATGGCTAAGTCCCAAATCTTCCCTTATATTTCATGCATGTGTTCTCTCTAATCCTTTCACACCTTTGACTGCACCCTGTTCTCTCGTACGAACCTCTTGTGTTCCTTCTGCTAATTATTCCACTTTTTCTGCTCAACATTAGACTACCTGGAACTACATCTTTAAATGTTGAGAACATTTTCTTCATTTTCTCCCACCTACTCTCACCTGAATCCATATTTTCTATTGTCATCATGTAACTCATGAAGGGACCTTTCTAATGATATATAATTTATCAAATTTAGACAATCTGGTAAAAAAGATATGGTCATGTGGATCCAAGGGGTCAAGGAGTATCATGGGTTCCCAGGGTGAAGCTACAGTCTGCCATTATCAATTTTCTACTTTTTCTTGCGAATAGAATGGGGTCGTGGAGAACTCATTGATTAGAGGAACTGGTTCCATTTGCATTTGTTTCGTTCGACACCCTCCATGCATGCACATTTAAATCCTTAGCTCTTCGCCCACTTTCCCTTTGTTTTTTGGGCCTATTACCTTTATGGGGTTCCCCAATGGAACTAGTTCTTCATGCACTTAGTTCTCCTACACTACTTCTAACCCATACTCCACTAGCTCCTCACTTTTCTTTATTCTTTGTTGTGGCTCCCAAGTCATTTTAGGGAACTAGTTTTGCTCGCTTTCTATTCTCCTGAATCCACTTCTCTCTGTAACACGAAACTCGACCCCAAAACTCCTCAATGCAGATCAAAAGGGAATGTAGGGAACTCACAAGTTTGGGGAACTTGTTCCAATCATTTTGTTGGTTCCTGCAACTTGCCTCTTACCCACACAACACTATCAAATCACCCAAAATTCTTATATTGTGGACTTTATGCCAATCTAGAGAACTTGTTGACCCCGCGAACTATTTCCTAAGTTCTTCCTCCAATTTTCATTTATGAAATACACCATAAATGAACGCTTAATCAAAAGTTTCTTAGTTTTTTCTAAGTGTTTTGGCCAAGTACAGAGTTAAGGAATTAGGAAAAAGAAAGTAGAGTGTCCCAAAGCCAATTTTTTCCATTTTTTACTCAAAATTTTGGCTTAGTGTTAGATATTTTAAGCCTTGAGAAAATGAGATAAGTGTATCAAAATAATTCCAAGTGTCCAAAACATGAAAAAATCCATATTTTTCATATTCTTCACAAAGGTCCCATGAAATTACCCAAGTCCAGTTTTTGAAAGTTAGCCAATTTTTTTAGGGGGAAAATTGGATAATAGTTTGGCAACTCACGGGGTAATTTGCTTGATAGATTGAAAAGATTAGTGGCCTTGAAGCCCATTGGGCATGGAGTCAGCCTAAACGCATGAAAACTAATCTAAATTTTAATAACTCGCCCCTGAATCCACTTGAATCACTACCTGAACCCATAGCTGACCTGTCACACTTGAATTTACCATCTCATCATAAGAATTTTTGGAATTAAGTTTTATGAGAGTGGAAAATTGTTTTGAATATGAAATTTCACATTTTTTCCTCTGCAGCTGATTTATTGGGGTGAATGAATGAGCATCTAAAACTGTCCCCAAAATATGTTTTTGCTAATTTTGAAGAAGTGTAAGAGCTTAGTCCTTAAAAAGAGTGGAAAATTGTTTTAATCTAGACCAAAACACTAATTTCTTAGCAAGGATGAACATTGCAGAGTTCTGAATTACATGAATATTTAAGATGGATTGCATGCCCTTGAAACTACCCCAAACACTTTTTTCTTTTTCACCCTGAACATACCTCCTCAAATGGACTATGCAACAACCAAAAGGGCACAAAAACTATGTACAAAAATTGAATATCATCCATGTTCCAAGTGAAAAAATGTAGAGTGTGGACAAGAACTTCATTTTTTGAAAACAATCCTATAATACCCTACTCTAACTAGAGGAAAAGGAGGCCTAAACAAATCCTACAACAAGTAGGGAGAATTAGTTGCCTTTCCTCACAAAATTAGACCATGTAACTTGTTTGGCACTAAAAATAGTCAATAATAAGAGTAAAAAACTAGCCTAAAGATGGTTTTCCACCCTTCTTCTCAAAGTATCAACAAACAAAATGAATACCTCCTTTATTTCCTTTGCATTTGGATTTGAGAGGCATTACATCTGACCTTTGGTGCATTGAATTTATTCCTCATGCTCTTAATTGAACATGAACAATTGTAACTCCTTTTTTGGCTCTATACTAGCCAAATATATAATTGGGAAAGGGCCGATCCTTTTGATTTTCCCATCTCTTTGAAGCTCAACCCCACAAATGGGGGCATTCTGCAGACTTTCTTGAAGGTGGTTGTTTGCAAGCTGATATGAACCTTGTTCTGCTTCCATGATGATATTTGATTTTGTAACTGATTCCTAATCGCTATCCTCCTCCTCAATCATAAATTTTGAGAGATCAAACTCATCCATGATCCACAAAATTAGATTATCATAAGGATGAAGGGGAAGAAAAGTATGAATCTTTCTCATTGAAAGAAAGAAAGGATCTCTCTATGACCCGTTCTTCACTCAAAAAATATGAATCTTATTTTTCCTCCTCCATGGCATGAAGCTCCTCATGACTGGTTACAACATCTAGAGATATTCTTGGTGGATCACTGCAATCTAAAAGTGCAACAAGTTTTAAACATGCAGGAAAATGGGGATCACTACATTCAATTAAAATATATTGCGCACTTGGAAGCTTTTCTTCCTTTTCTATCTACCACTTAATTTCAACCTCCTTGAGTTCATATTTTTCAATGAAAATAGAAGGGTTTTCCCCAATGGGATGGGCCACTTCTTCATCCACTATGTTCTCAGAATCATTCTATTCTTCAATGTTTATTTCATGATTCTCAAGAATAGGACTCACCCCAGCTGATTTTGATGTACTTGGAGAAGGTTGAATGTTAGGTTCTTGGTGATGAACCCCATTGGATTATAAATCATAACTCCAATCCTTAAATATTTGAATTTGGTCCACTCTGTTTATCTCCTTCCAAACTTTCTCCTCTTGTCCTGCATGTGCATATTGTTGTCTAGAATAGTGAAGCTTAACCCCTATTTCCATGAAAGATTCAATATCTTGTTTGATTAGGAATGGATCCTCAAGAATCCAAGAAGGTGGGCCCTTATTTTGTTGGCTAACCTCCATTATTTCATGATCTTCAACTGATTTTTCATCAATTTCAAGCACATATAAACTTGATTTTGTAAAGTGGGGAAAGGATTTAGCCCCTAGCTAGTCATGCAAAGGTTCAAATGGTGGAGGAGGTGAAATATTCTCATGTGGAGGAGATGGAGACTTATGAGGGATAATGGCAGAGAAAAGCCTCCATTAACTCAACCCAGTTTACATTTTGGGGTATCATCTCAACCATGAAATCTAGCTTCTATAGAGGGCAGAACTAGTTCATTATAGGGTCAACCCATCGATACAGCTACCTAAAACCAATTTTAGTTGCCTTCATTATACAAGTGGCCCTGACCTACTTTTTTGTTTGCCTCCATTCCTTGAATCTATCTCTGAAGATCAACATCTTCCATGGAATTTTATCCATCACATACATAACCTTGTTCTTGATAAACATTTTGGTTATAAAAATAACCATATGTGTCACTGGGGTGTGGGTTATATGCATATACTTCATAATATGGCTCATAAAACTAATTTGTGGAAGGATTCTCACAATGTGGAGGGGGAGGGTAGTGATATTACTTCTACAAATGAGGATTCCAATGAGGGAATGAAGTCATGATTGCACAGCTTCATGAATGGAAGGAAAATGAAATAATGGAAGGGAGATAATGAGTGGAAATGAATAGAAAGATAGGAAATGGTCTGTCTGTTTAGAAAATGGGTTGGCTAGATTAGTGGAGTCACTAGATGTGTTGAAATTTGCCTCCAAAAGATGAAATTTACCACGATAGACACCAAAGCTTGGAGAAATGAAAATATTAACTTCTAAACTATCCCACTGGGTGTTCCAGAACTGTTAGGAATTGAAGTCACCATGGTGGCTATGATACACACCTATGAAATATAAATATTTCAAATCTTCTCCCACCGGGCATGCCAAAACTGTTGAAGCTCAAAATTGTACCATGTCCTGAGTCATAGAAAACCCAAGATTTTGAGGCAACATGGGAGTGTCTCCAAGTTGTGGGACTTCAACTGAGACAAACCACTAGAGAATGTTAGTTCCTCTACCTATTCTTAATGTTAAACTACTCTTAGGAATTTAAATGTAACTATCTAACTCTACTATATCATTTCAAGGGACTAGGGTGAGAAGGAGATGCATAAAATTGCTATTCTAAACTAAAGAGAGGTGATAACACCAAGAAGAGGGGAAAGTAACTCTTAGATGAATGAAAATGGAATAAAATTGAGGAAAGAGAGGGAAGGCATGAGTGTCACAATCTAAAACATCATTGAGGGCACCATTTCCATGGAGCACAATAGATTTAAAACCTGCAAGGAGAACAAAATATGCACGATATACATGTAGATGAAATTAAAGGCAAGTAAAATTCAATTGAACACAAGCTATGATCGATTAACAGTCAAAAAACATTATTTTTATTGCTTCAAGTATGCACAATCCATTACATTAAAGTAGAAATGAAGGGATCACTGAAATATGTCCAAATCTGAGGCCTACAACTCAAAGTCCACACTTGTAGAAGGTTTTGAACAAAATTACAAGAGGTTCAAACCCAAGAGTCTCTAAAATTACAAATGAACATCTTTTCACATCTTATAGAGAATGGGAAAGAGAGAGAAGACGGAAAATAATGGGAAATCAAATTCCTAGTTTCACCCACAAACAACATTCATTGAATATCTAAAAATAGGCATGGGAATCCTACCAAGACCATTCCTCCATTGTACTTTGCTTGTAGGAGAAAGAATGGGCACCATACCTCCTCAATTCTAGTTGTTGGACTGCCTCCAACTACATCTTTAAATGTTGAGAACGTTTTCTTCAATTTTTTCAACCTTCTCTCACTAACTCCATATTTTTTGTTGTCATCATGTAGTTCATGAAGAGACCTTTCCAATGATATGTAATTTATCAAATTTTGACAATCTGGTCAAAAGATATGGCCATGCGGATCTGGGGGGGTTGGGGAGGAATTAATTATGCTAAAATGTAAATTTATAGCCTAATCTAGATGTTATAGCAACAGTAAATAAATTAATAATTTAATACATAAATAATACCCAAACATATAAGTAATAAATAATGAAACCCTAATTGTAAAGAGGGTTAAAAGAGCCTTAGTTGATTCGTAGAGGTTGTTGGATTGTGTTGCAGTGGTGATCGACTGAACAGAGATGGAAGAGTGTCGCACAAAATCCTAGAAAATTGTAGATATGGAGGATTTGACAGGACTGAGGCACTTAGAGAGGGATGCGGGCACCCGTGGGCATCCTGGTCTTGTTTCTGGGTGCCCTTATCTACGTAGATGCTTCGAAAACATTCTCTAAGGTGTCGCAAGAGGTTTGCGCTTGTTCACCTTTAATCACCTATATGTCATACATGGATCGCCGAGGTCACTTTAAAAATTGCATCAAAGGATGCACCTACAAAAGCCTTAAATAGACATCAAATCCTAAAAAATAAATATACAAATTGAGGGGTTAGACTATCTTTAGCTGCCACAATGGTGGACTTACAAATGAGTGTTGCACTACATCTCAGACCCAATGTCATTCTGTGTTCTTTTGTATGCAATAATGATCCTAGGTTTCCTTCGTACTGATGATGCCAAGATAGAACGAAATAACTAGATAAAAATTCAAATGTGTGGATGGAATAGAACTAACTCCCCTTCCTATGCAGTGTGTATACAGAGTAATGTGCCCAAATGTAGTCCCTTTCTCTTTGTACATAGCTATCCCTTGATAAGAATTGTTCAGCCTTGTAATGGTATGTATGTTTTATTTATATAGGGATCTCTTGTTCGAATTTCAACCCTAATGAGCCGATATGCCGACTAGTACCTCGGGAGATGGGAGGGAAAACTGAAAAGACCAACCTCAAATGTCAAAAATAAGATCAAATACTAGGATGACATGGGCGCCCAAGATGGACAGGAGCACCTAGTGCTAGTATTCAATCCTGGGTGCTTATGTCCAAAGACAAGTGACAAAAGATGAGTGAAAAATGACAGACATGGATCCCTTTGGCCTGACCAAAACTGTGTGTATGAATGATGAGTGTGAAAGATAAAAAGTAATAAATACCAATAAGAAAATCGGATGGACTATGGAATGGGTCATCAATGAATACTTTTTCTACGCAAGATCCATTTATAAAACAACATACTTAGCGGTATAATAATAGCAGTAGGTGTGTAAATTTTGTGTCTGCATTTTCCCCCACTTTGCGTTGGTGAGCAGAATGCTTAGTAATATAAAGTAGATATAGATGTGTACCTAATAACCATGTAGATGTATGTAATAAGTGTGCCTATGGACTAGACAAAGCGTGGAGTGATAAAAATATGGAACACGGAGACTAAAGATGAAAAAGTGTAAAAAAGTGATGAAAAAGAACCTAGGGTAGAAACACGTGTGTGAATGTAGTGTTCTACATGTTGTTGGTGTTGATGTACATGATGTTGTTGTTGATCTTAGATACCTTCTTCCCATACAAATGGACATGCAAAATATAAAATGATCAAGTAGTCAAATACGCATGTATATGTATAAAAAACATGTAGGGAAGCATGCAAAAGAAAATGTTGTAAGTGTGAAAAAGGAACATGCCCACTTGATCCGTGGTGAGGAAAGAATTTATAAAGAATCCTTTAGGTGATATCGATGAGTGCAATTTTTTTGGGTGATCCCACGCCAATGTAATAGAATAAGTGTAGGGAGAAACTATCGAGTGTCGTCCTCTAACCTTTAATTGTTTCTTGTTGTATAAAACACCTCTACATATGGTGTGTACAAGTGTTAAGGATTGTCTGCCATGTAAAAGCCATTTTGTATGGAGTTCAGTACACTGTGTTGAACTACCAATCATTGTGTGATATGTCTCTTGGTCTCAGGAAATCTAGGAAATTTCATTGTTTGATATGCCCCCTGGTCTCAGGCAATCCAGGAAAAGTTAATGTGTCATGAACCCATGTCTGATTCTGAGTCCTAAAGAATGTAAGGTTGTATGAGTCTCCAGTATACTTGTATACTTTTATGGGGTCACCACATTCAACCATAAGGATGGCCAATCTCCTTCAACTCAAGACTTTAGGGCACATTCTATTGTCCCTTATGGAGAATGTAAGGCCTTCCAACAGAGGCCACAATTTCATATTTTTTGAAATTGTGTCATGACAGTATCAATCCAATATTCTGGTTGTTAACAAAGTGACCATGCAGATGAGTCCCTTAGTATAGAACTAAATATTACCTACAAACATGCATGGATCACTTAAATTGTTGGCCCAATCTAAACAAATCAATTTCAAATCTAGAACACACTTGGGGGGGATGTATACCTAAAAAATTGGGTGAGCAAACTGGGGTGAGGGATTATTTTCACTCCTAGTTTAGGTCATTCTAGTCTATCATTGGCCGTAGCTATCCTGAATTAGGGATATTTTTTACATTTAGACAAAGAGCTTTTCCTTCACACAATGTACATTTATCCATTATGAGTACAAGCGATACTTCTATTTTTTGCATGGTAGTCAGATGGTCATATGATAATCTTTTATCCCCATGATATCACCCATTATTTATGTTGGAAGCCACATGATCTAGCATGAATAAAGTGGGAGTGGTTTTAGGAGAATACATTATGATGGATAATATCCAATGTGTAGTGTAGATCTATAGCAGTTCTAGTGAACACCCATGGGAAAGATCCATTTTTTGGATCACCTAGTTCCAAAAACTTTGCCAAGCATCCATGTTGACATTGTAGTAGAATATGGTCTATTTTGCGATCATCACAAGATTCACACAAAGGGAATCGTAGCATAGTGTGTATGGAGTAAAGCTTTTGACATACAATATTATCAAATGTCAGTACTTTGTATTAAGGGATGCCAACCAAGCAACGAGCTCCCTCTTTGAAAGAGTAAATGCAACCAAGATGTCCCATACTCTTTTATGTATGGATGGAATGGAATGCAGAGTGAATTATAGCATTTTCCGTGTGCCCCCCTAAGAAAATAGGTTTTAGCCATCAACCACTGAGGTATCATTCCCCTGTCATTGATGCCATTCACTTAATCAGTCAATAACCAACCGTAAGCGAAAGCTCCTTCTTTGGGCAAGTTCCATTTGTTGCCAAATCTGTGTTGTATGTATCGCAATAGTGGTAAAATGTATAGTGATTTTCTTGGGAAATAGAGATGAGGTGTGACAATGTATGATAGCCATCTATCCTACAAGCATATATCATCTCAAGGATGTTAGACCCATTCCATGATGTAATGTAAATCATCTCTCACAAGAATGGAAGCTTTCTATCATGTGAGGATTTCTACTGATTTTTGAAATCACTAGATCACTGTTAGGGGCACTAAGTAGCGACCTGATCTTCCAAACAATGACCTATAGTTCCCTTAATGCATTTGATTAGGTCGATGCATATAGCCTTCAATTGGATATCCCCAGATGAGTAGAATAGATAGATGATTTAGCCTATAACGTATATCATCTAAGAATTGTCACACGAGAAAAATATTAACAGTGGGGGAATGCCCCAGTGTGATGAGGTCCATTCTAGATGTATACACTTCACAGTCCAGTATCCAACCTCCCAGAGTAGAGTGCGTCCTTGAATGAATCTTGTACATGCCCACTACAAAGTTAGTAGATGTAGAGATCCTTGGGGATATGTGTATTGGATTGTGAAGATTATTTCATTGGTGTGTGATGTGTAAATGGTGTAATGTGTAGTGTGTGAGGTTCATGTGTATAAGATGTCATCAACAGTAAAGTGTGAACCAGAGCACAAGAGTGTGTCATAGGGTAATGGAAGTTCTAGCATGTGTGAAGATGGAAATGCGAGAATTATAAGATGTCTGTATAGGGGGGAATAAGCATAATGCCCCCTAAGGGTGTAATGGTGAGAAAACTATCTGATGAAAGTAAAGGATGAAGGTCCTTTGCTCGATGAGTGTGGTGATGACAATGTTTGATCATGATTTAAGAGCGGTGGTATATTAGATAGAAGCTGCATGGGTGAGTGAATTATATAAGCATGTGACTGATGAGTATATGGAGGGCATCATGGTGTAAAAAATTCATAGGTGACAGAGACCTATGTGAAGCCGAATGTGGTGGTGATGGACACCTATGTGGAATAGAACAAGGTAGTGTTTTGCGATTAGATGCAGTAATTGTCGGAGGAATGGGCCTATACTGATGGGCTGGACTAATAGAGTGATGAGGCCACATGAGGTGTGTTTGAGTAGGTGAGCTAGTAGTAGAATTTTCTCTAAGTATCATGGGTCGTAGCATACTAGATGGAGTAGGAGATGCATTGGTCATTTATAGATGAGGTGGCGATGAAGGAGTAGATAGAGGCACACCATCAATAGAAATGACTTCATTGTTGTGAATAAATTTTAAATGCAATGATTCATGGAGATGATAAACTTAGACCTACGAATCTAATTGAGGCCTAGAAGCATGTCACCCCCATCCATTGCTTGTTCAACAAAAAAGGGTATAAACATGGTGAGATGACCAACCGTAACGTGTAGTTTGACAACGCCATATGAATTATTCATCAGATATGAAATTTTAGAGAGTGGATAGCCAATAGCAATGAGTATTAGAATAGAACATGCAGTGATGGGATTCGATGGATCAACCTTAGTATTATTGATGGGGATAGATCCGATAAAGGAACTGATATGTAAGTGATTAGAAGAGAAATCCATATGATAATCATGGTTAGAAAAGGAAATGATCGGTGGAGAAGTGTCAGTATACGCAACTAGAAAGTCAAGATTCCCCGATGCAAGAGGAGACACTTCCTGATATACATAATTAGCCAAAGATTCAATTGATTTTGTGTCATTGATGGGAGGAGACACTACCTAATTTTGAGCTTATGATTTTCATTGATAGGTGCAGAAACCATAGGTTCTAGAAGCCTAATTTTACCATTGTTGAGAAAATCCTGAATGAGACATCGAAGTCAAAAGAAACGATCCGTGGAGTGTCCCACACACTGATGATAGTCATAATGGGAGTTTTCATTGTAATTATTCCCTTTTGGTCGAGATGGATCTAATTGGAATGGATGAATATGTGTGATGAGGTTACTATCAACAAGTTGTGGTAGTATAATATGTGGAGGGAAAATGAACTTAGTGAATGTGCATCAAAGAGGTTGCATCTGGAGCTCTTTGGTGGTGCATACCATGTTGACAATAATTTTTGTTTTGGTTGGATTAGTTATAGATGGTTTGAATGTAGACTTACTATGAAAATGTGTAGAGTATGATTCTTGATCTTGAGATTTAATCTTGCCTATGGATAAGAGCTTAGTTTCACGAAGCTTAAGAGTATGATAGAGTTGATCGAATGAAGGATATCGAAGAGAATACTTTCCTAGAGAAGTGGTAATAGACTCTGGATAAATAAGTCCTAAAGCTCAAAGTCTACAAGCACATTGGACATCTTAGCTAAGTTGTTTTTATATCTCAAAATGTAATTTGTTAAGTTTTCATTAGATCCTTGTTTAAGTTATGTGAATGGAGTGTGCAAAATCTAAGTGGAATCTAAAGATGCTGATACATGAAAGGTAGTGAGTTGGATCTTGTGAATTAGCATTTGCATATCCTTATATAAGGAAGTTAAATCAGGGGTATTCAAAGAATTTCCAGGTTGTGCATTGGGAGTGCTAGGGTGAATGATAAGAGCAGTAGTGGTAAGAATGGAAGATGAAATATAAAGGGGTTGAGTTAAGGCCATGGGAACCGAAGAGTGTATAATAAGTGGTGTCGAAGCATCGCGAGTGTTCTTAGCAGTAGTAAAATCATGTAGAATATTCAGAAGATGAGTTGGATTATTTTGCAAAGCTTGTCAAAAATGAGTCAGCATGTTTAATTGTTCTTGGTCAACATTAATATCTCCATCATATTATTTTACACTATTAAATGCTTCTATTTCGGTAAGATGAATATTTCAAGATCTACCCAAAGGATTTTCAGTTGTAGCCATTGATGTGGAAATATCAAACATTGATTTGGAAGTTCTATGGGCAGGAAAAGGAAGCTCGTGATATTGAAAAGAACCAAAACAAGGACTACAGGTGATAGGCATAAGAAGGAACAAACACTAGAGTGGTGTATATGCTCAACAGTCCAGTATGGACTATGACACTAGAGTGCGTCATCGGGTAGTGAGTGCAGCCCGTAGAGGATAGTGAGTAGAATATGTGATATGTGTAATAAGTGAAGATTATCTCATTGGTGTGTGATGTGTAAATGGTGTAATGTGTACTATGTGAGATTCATGTGTATAAGATGCCATCAACATTCAAGTGTGACCCATAGCACAAGAGTGTGTCATAGGGTAATGAAAATTCTAGCATGTGTGAAGATGGAAATGCGAGAAATATAAGATGTCTATATAGGGGGGAATAAGTGTAATTCCCCCTAAGGGTGTAATGGTGAGAAAACTATCTGATGAAAGTAAAGGATGAATTTCCTTTGCTCAATGAGAGTGGTGATGAAAGTGTGTGATCATGCTTTAAGAGTGGTGGTATATTAGATAGAATTTGTGTGGGTGAGTGAAGTCTATAAACATGTGACTGATGAGTATATGCAGGGCATTGTGGTGTAAAAAATGCATAGGTGATGGAGACCTATGTGAATCCGAACGCGGTGGTGATGGACACCTATGTGGAATAAAAAAAGGTAGTGATTTGCACTTAGATGCAGTAATTATCGAAGGAATGGACCTATACTTATGGGTTGGACTAATAGAGTGATGATGTTATATGAGGTGTGTGTGAGTAGGTGAGCTAGTAGTAGAATGTTCTCTAAGTATCATGGTCCGTAGCGTACTAGATGGAGTAGGAGATGCATTGGTCATTGTTATATGAGGTGGCGACGAAGGAGTAGATACATGCACACCATCAATAGAAATGACTTCATTGTTGTGAATACATTTTAAATGCAAATGATTCATGGAGATGATAAACTTAGACCTACGAATCTAATTGAGGCCTAGAAGCATGTCACACCCGTCGATTGCTTTTTCGACAAGGAAGGGTATAAACATGGTGAGACGACCAACTGTAACGTGTAGTTTAACAACACCATATGAATTATTCATCGGATATGAAATTTCAAAGAGTGGATAGCAAATAGCGATGAGAAGTAGAATAGAACATGCAATGATGGGATTCGATGGATCAATGTTAGTATTATTGACGGGGATAAATCCGATAGAGGAACTGATATGTAAGTGATTAGAAGAGAAATCCACATGATAATCATGGTTATAAAAGGAAATGATTGGTGGAGAAGTGTCAGTATACGCAACTAGAAAGTTAGGAGCCCCTGATGCAGGAGGAGACACTTCCTAATATACATAATTAACTGAGGATTCAACTAATTTTGTGTCATTGATAGGAGGAGACACTACCTAATTTTGAGCTTATGATTTTCATTAATAGGTGCAAAAACCATAGGTTCTGGAAGCATAATTTTACCATTATCGATAAAATCCTGAATGAGACATCGAATTCAAAAGCAATGATCTGTGGAGTGTCTAACACATTGATGATAGTCATAATGGGAGTTTTCATTGTAATAATGCCCTTTTTGTGGAGATGGATCTAATTGGAAAGGAGGAAGAAGTGTGATGAGGTTACTACCGACAAGTTGTGGTAGTATAATATGTGGAGGGACAATGAACTTAGTGAATGTGCACCAAGATGGCTACATCTAGAGCTCTTTGGTGGTGTATACCATGTTGACAATAATAAAAAAATCGGTTGGATTAGTTATAGATTGTTTAAATGTAGACTTACTTTGAAAACGTGTAGAGTATGATGCTTGCTCTTGATATTTAATCTTTCCTATGGATAAGAGATTAGTTTCACGAATCTTAAGAGTATGATAGAGTTGATCGAATGAAGGATATCGAAGATAATACTTTCTTGGAGAGGCGGTAATAGATTCTGGATGAATAAGTCATAAAGCTCAAAGTCTACAAGCACATTGGACATCTTAGTTAAGTTGTTTTTATATCTCAAAATGTAATCTGTTAAGTTTTAATTATATCCCTGTTTAAGTTGTGTGAATGAAGTGTGCAAAATCAAAGTGGAATCCAAAGATGGTGATACATGAGAGGTAGTGAGTTAGAGATGGTGAATTTGCATTTATAGATCCTTATATAAGGAAGTTAAATCAGGGGTATTCGAAGAAGAGCCATGTTGTGCATTGGGAGTGCTAGGGTGAATTATAAGAGTGGTAGTGGTAAGAATGGAAGATGAAATATAAAGGGCTTGAGTTGAGGCCATGGGAACCAAAGGGTGTGTAATAAGCGGTGTTGAAGCATCACGGGTGTTCTTAGTAGTAGTAAAATCATGTAGAATATGTGGAAGATGAGTGGGATTATTTTGCAACACTTGTCAAAAATCAGTTAGCATGTTTAATTGTTCTTGGTCAACATTAATATCTCCATCGTATTATTTTTCACTATCAAATGCTTCTATTTCGGTAAGAGGAACTTTTCGAGAGCTACCCAATGGATTTCTGGTTGTAGGAATTCATGTGGAAATATCATACATTGATATGGAAGTTATATGGGAAGGTGAAGGAAGCTCACGATATTGAAAAGACCCAAAACAACGACTACGAGTGATAGGCATAAGAAGGAAGAAACACTAGAGAGAAGGTGGATTCGAAGATCAGGTTCATCAAAATGATGATTCTAAAATGTAAAATTATAGCCTAATCTAGATGTTATAACATCCATAAATAAATAAATAGTGTAATACATAATTAATACCCAAGAAACTAAGCAATAAATAATGAAACCCTAATTACAAAGAGGGTTAGAAGAACCTTAGTAGATTCCCAGAGGTTACTAGATTGTGTCACAGTGGTGACCGGCTAAACAAAGATGGAAGACCATCACATAGAAGCCTAGAAAATTTTATATTTGGAAGATTTGACTAAACTGGGGCACCTGGAGAGGTATGGGGTGCCCGTGGGCACCCTGGTCTTGTTTCATGGCATCCTAGTTTGTGTAGATGCTTTGAAAACTTCCTTTGAGATGTCGTAAGAGGTTCACACTTTTTCACCTTTGATCGTATGTATGTCGTACTTGGATTGGCAAGGTTTTTGTAAAACTTACAACAGAGGATGAACCTACAAAACCCTAAAAAAGGCATCAAATCCTAAAAAATAAAGATGAAAAATGAGGGGATAGACTATCCTCAGCTACCAAAATGGTGGACTTACAACTGAGTGTTGCACTACATCTCAAACCGAATTTAATTTTGTGTGCTTTTGTGTGCAATAGTGCTCCTAGGTCACCCTCGTGTCGATGACGTCAAGGTAGCGGGCAATAGCTAGATAAAAAATGCAAATGTGTGGATGGAATAGAATGAAATCCCCTTCCTATGTAGTGTGTATGTAGAGTAATATCCCAAATGTAGTCCCTTGATCTATGTAGATAGCTAGCCCTTCATAAGAATCATACACCCATATCATGGTATGTATGTTGTGTTTATATAGGGATATCTTGTTCAAATTTCAACACTAATGACCTGACATGTCGACAAGTACCTTGGGATATGGGAGGGAAAACCAAAAAGACTGATCTCAAATTTCAAAAATAATATCAAACACCAAGAGGACACATGCACCCAGGATAGATAGTAGCACCAAGTACCAATGTTTATTCTTCGGCCCTAATATCCAGAGAGAAGTGATGACAGATGAGCGAGAACTAATAAATAGGGATCCTTGTGACCTAACCAAAATTATGTGTTTGAATGACGACTATGAAAGATAAAAATCAATAAAGACTAAAAGGACAGGTGAATGGAATAGACTATGGGATGGTTCATCAGTGAATAATTTCCTTACACAATATCCACATATTAAAACAACATACTTAGCGGTATAATAATAGTAGTTAGAGTGTGTGATTTTGTGTCTACATTTACATCCCCTCCTAGGTATGAAGCTATAGTTATGCACTAATGGTATGTTTCTAAACCTTACGCTCACCCATGGGATGGGGTCTGTCCAGCACTCATTGATTGGTGGAATCATAGTTCCATTTGCATCCATGTATTACTGTTAAACGATATATATGATGTACATTTTTTTTATGCTATCAATCATCTTCTATCCCAGGTATATCCATTCAATATTATTCGAGTATCAATTATCTTTTCTTGAGAACTAGTTCCGCAGTATCAGTAAAATAATTCTCTATTGTACACTGTAGAGTCTTCCACTTAAGCACTTGAACCCTGCACTCCACTAGCTAACCACTTTGCATGAGTTTTCTTGATGCATCTCACAAGTCATTACTCAGGGAACTCAGTTGCATACACCAATAGAACTGGTTCCATGATCAACATATTATGATTGGTCCTGACTGAAAAACTCTCTGCCAACATTGTCCCAAGACTTAACACCGATTACTCCTCATTATCGAGATCAATTATGGATGACGGAGATCTCACCAAATACTTGGAACTTGTTCCCATCGTAATCTATTGGTCTCCACTTTATACTACTTATGTCTGTTAGGGGAATGGCTATCACCATCGCCCAAACTCTAATAAATTGCGGACTTTAGGTCAATGCAGAGAACATGTTGACCCCAAGAACTAGTTCCTGAGTTCCTCCTCTGATTTTCTCATCTAGGTATATGGGACAAGTAATGACCACTATAGTCTATTTTTATCATATTTTTTCCTAAGTATATTTGCCAAATAGAGAGTTAAGGTCTCTCCTTTTTATTTTTATTCCCATTTTGTCCCAGAGCATCATCTGTTTTCTCCTTTTTTCCTTTTCTTTTTTAATTTTGTTGCAACATTGTTTCCTATGTTTAAGCCCTGATTTACCCAGAGAAGTCTATCAAAATTATTTTTCTTTTTTTCTATTTTTTTTGAAAAACCTTCTTTTCTCATAATTGTTTTCATTAAGATCCCCTTGAAATTTACCAAAGTCTAGTTCTTTGATTGTTTTTTTATTTTTTCTAAGTGGGAAAAATTGGATCTACTAGTTTAGTCAATATCTTTTCCCTTTAATGTACTACTAAGAATTTTGTTATTCTCATTGGAATTTTTCTCTTCAACATAGTCCCAATATTCCATTATGATCCTTCCTTCTCTAGTATTCCATGGTTATGTATTAGAATTTTAAATCTTTCCATGTACATCTAGTATCTTGTTACTCGCCCTCTTTTACATCCATATTGTAGCAAAATATACCATTGCATATGTCTATCTATGAATATTAGGAAGATTTTGCTCTATGTGGCCATTAATGGGGAACCTTGGCATCTATTTGTAGACTATGCTTGCTTTTACGGTACCATTTGGCGACCTAGGTCAACATATGGAATATTCTTCTTAACCATAGTATCACATTCTTGGTTATGTGGTGAAACTACCTAATTTGGCTCTTGATTTCTGATAGGTATCAAGTGTCCTGAGGAGAATCACTAATGCTGATTGGATATTTCTTCTGTAATATGAGTCCAATGACTCTGGTGCTAGAGACAAGGTCACTCTCTGCAAGAATGTGTGTTAATGTCTCCCCTAGGAAACATCTATGTTACTTCCATTTTTGGTATTGTACCCCTCATGGGGCTGTATGGTATAGTAGATTTTCAAACATGGTATCACTCGCATCTACCTCTGTATTATAATATATGTCTGTTCTTCCATGTCATTTTTTCTTGCTACAAGCATAGTTTTTGTGTTTTGCGACGTTGTTTTGTTTTCGGTTCTATATGAAGAATCATCAATTTCCATTTTATGGCATATTGTACTTCAGATATCTATCGGTGGTGAAGGGTTGCTGAATAATGAGGGGATTTCTTTTACAATGGATGGGTCTATTTTTGCATATGATATTTACCTACTTCTGTTAGGTAATAAGGGATAAAATCCTGTCTCCGATGAGTCCTCATCATCAGAATCGCAACGAGTCAGATTACTAATAGTGCAAAAAATTAGTGGGTACACACCATGAAATAAAATGATGTACTGCGAAGTGGGGAGAGATTCATCCAATAGAACTGGGGAGGAGGACAGATATTTAACATGGTTCACCCAATTTGAGCTACATCCACCAGAGAATCACTTGCTTAGATTTTATTACAAGCCACTGCTCTCTCAATACAATACCCAGATCTGTTTGGAGCTATGCTCATTCAAACTCGATAGAATTCACACCCGAGTATTCATACACATTTGCAATGTTAGGATCCATACCTACTCATATGCATAAAACTGAGGGCACCATAAGTAGACAACTGCTTAAGTAGTTTGTGACAAATACCCATGAGGGTATCAATTAGAGGTTGTTCATGGAGCCAAAACCGTTCCATAAACCTATGGGTCAATTTTCTAAATCCCAGATCGGTATGAGATTCCCTAAAGGTACATTTCCAGGTATATTGGGCATGTTTTGTTTCGAGATACAAAGAATACATTCAGGGAGACTATTGGAAATTGTACAGTGATCTCTTAGTGATACATTCTTCAACACTTTGCACCCTATGAAAACAGGCTCCAAGGAACTTCTAATTGTCTATGGTTTCTTCCTCTGGCTACATAGTAAGGGTATTTCCTGCTTCATGGTATGTTGGATCTTTGGACCATAAAATAATGAGTTAAGTTATTTTTCCATGCATTTGAGGTCTTATATTGTAACCTCTCTTTACCCCACACCCTTGGTTTATGATATCTACGAAGCATATATCTTTGTAATGCTTCTGGGAGCCACAATCCCTATTTTATTGCCTTATCTAGATTCAAAATTTGTATTATGTATATTTCAAAATCCTCCTTTGTAGAGTTATATAGTGAATATTACTTATATAATATAAATGTATGCCTTTTATGGAATCAAATTCACCATCTCCTACTATTTTTCATGTGTAAACATCTTATGGTATACTTATCCTTGGATCCCTAAGTTTATCAATGTTTCCCACAACTATTCCTCCATAAAACCTTGCACTCCAACTACCATGACTCTTATTATATTAGTCTTGAAACCCTTTATTTGGATTGTAACTCTTTATTCAACTCAATGGTTGATATAAAAATAATTGGTCCCATGTAAACCTCATCTTTTAGACTTTCATTTTTTTATTCACATGATACGTTATGGATCCATGCAATCCTCCATTCCCCTTCCTAATAACAAGTGGGATTACTAACCCACTTATTATTCCATTCTTATCTCTTTATTTAATAAATCTAACAATATTCCATTGACAATTAATAAATTATTATCAATTCTACACAGATATTAGGTACGATGATTGGTTTTTATATGTTTCCATGATTTTGAATTCTACTTTTTAGTAAGGCCCATAAAATCAACTTCTACTTCTTTCTATACCAGGTATGGAATAGGTTCTATGTTGTTAGCTATCAACCATTTTAACATCATATTCTACCTCTAAAAAATGATCAAATTGAGTAGACTTTCCTAATTCCTCCCAATGTATCCTCATGGGATCTTCAAATCTCTACCTCTGTGCTAAGATTAAAAATGTGGCCCAAATGGCATTTCAAATATCCATTAACCTTATAAATCCTTAAATGGTTATCTACTTTTCAACATATCTAATATATGGTTCTAAATATTATTTTTTTCATTATGATCAATGATAGAAAAAAATCAGCTCACTAATAGAAAATTTATAGATGCCTCTTATCTTATGCTTGTAGAGAATAAACTCTATTATAAGGAAATAATGCACCAAATTGATGTTTCTTTTAATTTTTCAAGGTTTTATTTGTAGTGGGCCAAAACTCAAAGATTTAGATAGAGAATTAATCCCTTTTTTGAATATTCTAATTACATATTACCCTTATAAGTGGCTTAGTCGAGTGGAAAAATTCATGTTGCTTGGTATTTTTATTTCCTTCTATTTCCTACCCCTTTGAGATTTGCAAATACGTTATTAAGAAATTAGAAAAAAAAAAGCACCTATTGGATAACCATATCGTTGTCTCTTTCTGGTAAATGTCAATATTGCACCAATATATTAACAACTAATCATGTTTATTACTCTTCATATCAGGATCCTTCTAAATATTCCTTTTATAAGTTAGTAAAGCTTGTCATGAGATTCCCTTTTAGTTAATTCTATGAAAAACCAAGTATTTCTAGTTAATTTCAATATTACAGCAATATATTAACAACTAATCAAGTTTATTACTCTTCATAGCGGGATCCTTCTAAATATTCATTTTATAAGTTATTCAAGCTTGTCATGAGATTCCCTTTTAGTTAATTCTATGAAAAACCAAGGATTTCATCATGTTGGCTTTGAGGTTTGTTGTCTTCCATAGGATAATCTGATACGGGAGTGATTAACATTTAAAGGAAAAACTTATCACTATGTGCTAAATGGGTATTCCTTACAATTGAGTGCATAATAGAATAGAATACTCTGATGGAAAGATTTTTTGGAAAACTATAGGGGTTTAGCCACTCCTCGTTGTCACTTCTCTTGTAAAATTTGAGAGGTCCTACTTTGCTCAATACATATAGAAAGATGATTAAATTTTTAAACCCCATCTCAAATGGGATAGAGATGGGGTTTTATTTGGTATTTATATACCACAATTTTGGTGCTTATATAATATATCTAGTAGTTCTATAATATGACATGTAGAAGTCTCTTGGAATCAAATCTTTCCATTTTTTAAAAGAGGCTTTACAACTATTTGTGATCTTGTCACTTATACAGATTCAACTTTTGTGGCATACAATTCAAAGGAGAATACATCTTCTGCGTCATACTTACCTCCTCTTTTTCACATCTAGGATTAAGAATTTTTTGTCTTATTTAATGTTACTAATCTTTGTTTTCTACCTCTGATTGCTTGATGAAGGGATTGGTAATGGAATTATGAGATTCCAACAAACATTTCTCTATGGGTATTTTCTACTAAATTATAAATAACATCTCCCTTTGTAATGGGAATATTTTAATAGAGTCTAAATTCCTCTCATAAAACTTGAATTTCTCTCCTTAATCATTTAAAGAGGCGGGGAGACAAATTTGGAAAGAAATTCACTGGGAATTTTGTAGCTCCTCTAGAGCCTCATGAGGTGTTGTCACTATGTGGGATCCTAGAATAGTGCATGGTGTTCTGATCCTTTCCTCCCCTGGCCATGTGGTAATGCATTTCACAGAAATCATCTCGAAAAAATCCTGGTATGTTTCTAACATTTATGCTCCCAATAAACTCAGTGAAAGATGGAATTCCTTGAAGGATATCTCTAGCTTTAGACATTTGTTTAAAGATAAGGATGGATAGTTGGAGGAGACTTCAATACCCCCCTTTACCCAGGAAAAAAGAAAGGGGGTTTGATCTCTTATTCTGTAAGGATGGAAGATTTAGCTGACTTCCTGGCCAGAAATAGTCTGTTTGATTTAGATTTGGAGGGGTCCAAGTCTACTTGGGTAAACAGAAGGACAGGAATTGATCTCATTCAGATAAGATTGGACAGATTTGTGATGAGTCATATTTGTATGATCAATCAACTTTATTCTCTAAAAACTCTTCCCAGAATTATCCCAGATCATAATCCCATTCTTCTCGATTTGGGGATGAACCAACTGAAAAAAGCTAGGCCTTTCAAATTTAAAAATATGTGGTTAGATCACAGTGATATATTCAACAATATTCAAGAATGGTGGGATATCCAGGTTCGTGGGGTTGCTAGTTTCAGATTGTGTTTTAAACTGAAGCTCATCAAAAGAAACCTTAAAAGATGGAATAAGGAGACTTTTAAATATTTTCTAGGAAAAAAGTAGAATTGTTGAAGATTGAATAAATGTTAAGGAACTTATGGAGAACGATGGTCTTAACATGGTTCTCAAGGATCAAGAACAAAAACTCTTGTATGATTACCATGCAGTTCTGGCTAAAGAAGAGGTGTATTGGAGACAAAAATCTAGGGTTAAATGGCTTAAGGAGGGGGATAGAAATACTAAATTCTTCCATTTCTCTACCACTTCCAAAGCTAATATCCTAAAGATCAATGAAATAAGAGATGAAAATGGGGAGTCCTTTATGGATAGTAGGGACATCAATTCCTCTATAATAAATTACTTCAAGTAGCTTTTCAAACAGGGGCAAAGTTTGGAGGAGCTGGTTCAGAATAAAGTCTTGGATCTTTTCTAGAATGTTATCACCCCGCTTGAAAATAGAGATATTTTAAGAATCCCCTCATAGAAGGAAATCCATTTTGGGATCTTTGAAATGGAATCAGATAAATCTTCTGGGCTAGATGGCTTCCCCACCTTTTCTTTCAAAAATTCTAGGAAGTGATAAAATACGAGGTCATTGAAATGGTCCAAGATTTTTTCAACAATGGTCATCTCTTGAGGCAAATGAATAACACTTTTCTTGCCCTGGTGCTGAAAATTGTTGGGGCCAAGGAGGTTAAGGATTTCAGACCTTTAAGCCTATGTAACACCAGATATAAAATTCTCACTAAAATCATAGCTGGGAGGATTCAGATGGTTCTTCCTAACTTTATCTCTAGGAATCAGGGGGATTTTGTTCTGGGAAGACAAATTATTGATAGCATTATTGTGATTCAAGAAGCCATCCATTCCATTGAAATCTCTGGAATATCGGCTATGTTTCTCAAGTTGGATATGCATAAAGCCTTTGATAGGATAACATGGTCTTTCCTTTAGGCCATCATGTTAAAGGTGGGTTTCGATAACTTTCTGGTTAATATGATTATGACCCACATTTCCACTATCATTTTCTTGGTTCTATTCAGTGGCAAACCAGAAGGTTTCTTCCAAGCTAGTAGAGGGTTGAGACAAGGTGATCCTCTTTCACCTTTCCTTTATGTCATAATGGTTGAATCCTTGAGTAGAATCTGTCAACTTGTCATGGTTTCGAATTGTATTCAGGGTATTAAAATCTCTAATGGTCTTCCCTCTATCTATCTCAATTAGTTTGTGGATGATAACTTTATGATGGGTAAGGCCTCTGTCCATGAGGCCTCAAATTTTAAGGTGGTTCTTAATTATTATAAACAGGTTTCTGGACACATGGTTAATTTCCATAAAAGTTTTATTTTTTATTAATGTGGAGAATCAGGTTCAAGCCAGATTAGCTCGCATCTTGGGATGCAGGATTAAGAATTTTCTAGATTCTTATCTGGGTATGCCCTTGATCCATAAGAACCCTGATCTCATGGTTTGGAATGCTCTGCTGGAAAGAGTTAATAGAAAACTCTCATCTTGGAAGGGTCTCTTGCTCTCTCAATCTGGTAAGATTCAACTACTCCAAATCTCCTTTCAAGGAATTCCCATTTATGTGATGTCTCTTTTCATGTTCCCTGCTAAAATTAAGGAAGCCTTAGAGAAAATACAGAATAGGCTCCGTTGGATGGGAGCTGGTGAGAAGTTCAAATTCCCTCCTATGGCCTGGGATAAAGTCAC
Source organism: Taxus chinensis (assembly GCA_019776745.2). Taxonomy (NCBI): domain Eukaryota; kingdom Viridiplantae; phylum Streptophyta; class Pinopsida; order Cupressales; family Taxaceae; genus Taxus; species Taxus chinensis. Next base: position 252,085,617 of record CM034148.1, on the reverse strand, counting down.
AAAACCAAAGCTAAGTGGCAGATTGGGGTTAAAAAAAATTTCTCTTATGAATGAGGCCTTAATTGCCAAGGCTAGTTGAAGGATTGCTAGAGAGGAATGTCTTTGGGTGCAAATTATAAAGATGAAATACTTGTGGAATATAGGTAGAATGGAATCCTTTTTTAATCAAAATAACCTCCCTAAAGGGTCTCCTTTCTGGAATTCCTTTGTGACCTCCAAATAAATCTTGACCAAATGGTAAGGGTTATAGAATCAGTTTTTGGTATGATAATTGGATTGAGGATTCCCCCATAGCTAACCTAGATACCTGGAAAGAAGTTGCTCAATTCTATAAGGAAATAGGAAAATTTTAGATTTGGGACTTTTGGATCCAGGAAGATTCTGTCATATGGGAAACCATTGATCCTCCTCTAGATTTTTATGGTGAAATCTAACCTTTTTTGTGATCTCAACAATAAACTAAGGGATTTCCACATCCCCATATTCCAAACCAAGGCGGATTCTATCAAATAGAAAGAAGAAGAATCTAGAATTTTCTTGGTTAAATCAGCCTATATGTTAAATTTCAAGACTGGTTTGCACAAGGACTATTAGGGTAAATTATGGTGAAGGATGTTACCGCAAAGATTAATATCTTTTTCTGGCTGGCTACCCAAAATAAAATCCTGACTGTGGACAATCTTAGGAAAAGGGGAATGAAGATTCCCAATAGATGTTCTCTTTGTAGGAAAGAGGAGAAAAATGTCAACCATCTCCTCCTTCATTGCTCCTTCTCCCATGAATTCTTTGCTTCCATTCTGGACATGTTCAATATCTAATGGATCATGCCCTTGATGATTGAAGACTCTTGTTTTCGATGGGAGATTCTTTTCTGTTTTCCCATTTTGATCTGGGCCTGGAATATTTCCCTCCCCCATTTTTTTGGGGGTTTATGGAAGGCCACAAATGATGGTATCTTGTGTGACTAGAAATCTCTTCTCTTGAAAGGTAGAAGAAAAATTTTCAATGCCATAAAGGAAAACATTACACTCTTTAAAGGAAAAGTCACGAAACCCTTTCTGAAAAGTGAGTAGACAGTTCTTGACAAGTTTTCCCTTGGATCGGTGGAATTACACATACCTAAAAATAATTCTAGTTGGATTAGGCCTGGGGAAAATATTGTTAAGTTAAATTTTGATGGAGCTTAAAAGGGGAATCTGGGTCCTGCTGGGGGAGGGGGAATTCTAAGAAATAGTAAAGGAGATTTGTTGTTTGCCTATGTGGGCCCATTAGATCGATAAACCAACAACATGGCAGAGGCTAGAGATCTTCTTTGGGGAGTTTTGTTGGCTAAAGAAAAAGGCTTCAAGGGCATCCAGATTGAAGGTGATTCTCTCCTCTTAATTAATGCCCTCAATAACCAAGGTTCCATTAACTAGGCCATAAGAAATATCCTCAATGATGTGAAGGAAACTTCAATTTTTTTTTATAGCTATAGTGCCAATAATCAGAAATTTCGTCAAGGGACACTAAATGTGCGAATAAGACTGGAAAATTATGGAATCACGTTTGTAGCTATGAGAACAATATTTGTTGTTGATTTTCTATCATCATTGTATTTATAGACATTCATATGGGAACCATTAGCTAGATGACCCACACTTGGAATTAAACGATCTAATGATGTTGGCATATCCATTGACCCTCTATTTTGGAAAAATTACTCACTTGAAGTATGTCGTTGTCCATGATTTCTCCTACCTACCAAAGAGGGTCTTCTCTTAAGAACCACTTCTAGCAATGCCTAGAGTGTGCAGTTCTTTTAGGGGCATTATTGCGGGACTTGAGGAAGGTGATTCTTGGATTTTAGTCTCCATCCATACATATCGAAAGGAATATAATGTGTATTTTATCCTTATTTCTAGTGGAATGTTATAAGGATTGCTTAGCATTTCATGTAATTTCATGAGCCAGCATTACATGGTTTTGGTTCATCCTTATTTAAGGATTGTCAATGCAATCTTGGAAAGAGGATAAGTTATTATGTCAAAAGTCATGAGAAGATTTTGTGGATCTGACTCAACCATCTAGCTTTAGCTTTATATGAGATGAACAATTTTTTGTTTGTATTCGGGCTTATAAAAAATTTAAGGACAGAACTCCACTAGAGTGACATTTTTTTTGTAAATCACAGTTGTTCTTCGTTGACAAGGAAAGATTTTTTTCTTTACGGATGGTATCGCCAGGTCGTGTATTCTAGGTATATGGAGAGATGTGTGCCTTCAAATCATGAAGTACATCACTCTAGAAGGAAAATACCAAAAAATCTATACCCACCATATGACCCTTCTGAGTATGTTCTACCACAAGATCATGGTGAGCATATCCTTCTTTCTATTTATGTCTATGACTAACTCTTTGATGGCTTTCCAACAAGAGAAAGCTAAGATGCCTATGCATGAAGGGCTCATGCTTTTGTTGTTTGAAAATGGGAAACCTATTATGTCCTCTTCCTTGAAAGATAAGGTGGATGAAGATGACCTCAATCTCACGGAATGTCTTACTAAGATGAAGGTTGGGAAATGCAAAAATGTGGTGGAGGATTCTGGTAGAGAAATGGGTGAGAATGGTCATGGGGAAGCGAGCACCTTGAGAAAAAGAAATTGGGATGGTCATTTAAAGGGTTTCGAGGATTTGAGCATAAGGTCCTGTACTTAGAAGGGGTGCTTCAGGCGATGGAGGAGACCAATGTTGGTCAAAGGGAAACAATGTTGGATGTCATTAATGCTTCTAAGCAAATTGTCTCTTCTCAGATGAAGTCCAAGCAGAAGTTTCTGGAGCTAGAGGACCAGGGCAAAAAGCTGAGTGATAGGCTGGAAGAGATGGAGGAGAACACTAAAAGAAGGAACTTTAACTTGCGCATCAGTAGCTCCGAGGACGACCTGGAGGAAGATATTAATGAAAAAGGTGTTGATGGTGACGAGATCAAAGACAGTCACGATGGTAGTAGTGAAGGATCTCAAAAATTTAACTAGTATTTTTGGATTGTTAGCAGAATTTTGGCGAACTTGTGTTGTTTTGTAGTTTTGGAGACTGTTTCTCCTTCTCTCTGGTTTTCTCTCTTTGGTACAAATTATGGTTCTTCATTGTAAGAGTTAAGCATGTTTAACTCCTTTCCTGGACTTTTCTGTTTCCTTCTTGTTCATGGGTTTTTGTTCTTCATCTTGTAATGGCCCCTAGGAACCGATCCCTATTTTTACCTTATCTAATAAAAAATCTCTAGAGTTCTAATCTTATGTCAAAAAATTACCTCTTTTTGTGTCTAATGCACCAGGGTCTCTCGCTTATGGAAAGACTTAAGATATAGAAGTTTTTAATACTAAGTTTCCTTCTTTTGTTATATCTAATTATTTCATACACCTTTTCTAACACATCATTGGGCTCATTAGGTTTGGAAATAGATCCACAACCCACTCAAACCTTAGAAATTATAGCCCAATAACTAGAAAATGGATTAATTTAGGAATATCTCTCACTGGTCACCATAAAAATATATTTACGGTATGTTATTAGAGATAGATTTTTTTTTAAATCTAAAAATGCAATGGTCATATTTTTAGGTTAGTGAAAATGTTGTTGTTTTTTCGACTGGTTTACATATAAACTCCTTTATAGAAAAATATGTATAAGTGGGGCATCATAGTGCCTCTAGTAACTCTAGATATTTCTTAGGATAGGTTGTTTCCCCATATTCTTCCTCGAAAGAACATCCTCTTGGAGTGCTCTTCTAAAAGATGATCTGATGTTTTCTACACAAATAGTTATACATGTACTTGACATTCACACTTGTTTTAATATATCATTTATATTGTTATTGTATAGCCATACTTCCCAACTTGTTTCCTAAGTTTATGAGTTATGATTTTCCACCATTTTGTTGCACGCACACACACACATGCACACGCACACGCACACGCACACGTACACGCACACCCACACCCACATCACACACACACACACACATGGAGGATTGAGTTCTAGGAAGACTAGGTAGTTTCCTAGGGTGGAAACATTCAGAGGGTGTTAATTTTATTATAATTACTAGAGATCGCATAATTTTGTTTCCTTTAATTAATACTTAGTAACTACATAAGATATATTATATTGTTATGTGTAAAATTAATATTACACGATTGAGGATTAATATTGCTCTGGATAAGAGATATAAAAAATTCCAATTTGTATGGTGTATTAGACGTACATTGATAGTTATTTTAAGGTATTTCCATGCTCAACAAAATACTGCTAACAAATATCATTGAATTTTCAATTATGTTACCTTGTTGCACATCACCACCATCTCACATTTTTCTCAATGGAGTGTTGAATGATGTAGTGCCCGAAAAAATAGATAACACTTAAATAAAAAATCATTAAAAAAATAAAATAAAATAAAATAAGGGAGACGTGAATGGAGGGTGAGTGGATTTTGGGTTGGTGTGGGGCAGTGTGGTGGCATGGGATCCCTAACAGAGAACATGGGCTTCCTTAACGTCTAGTCCAACCCATCTTTTCCCTTGTTTAATAATTCAAACACTTTTTTTGGTATCCAAAGCAACAACCATGCTGGAAAATTCTATGAGCGTCCATGGCTAATAATTGGAACCCTGGTTTGATATTTCTAGTCTGCAGTCACCATTACTTACCGTTGAATCTTTGTTTGGACTATTTGTGTTATGTGATGCATTGCATGAGTTGGGTTGGATTTACTCGCCATGATGGGCTCGAGCACTGGTTTTTTGTTCCGTGTGTGTGCTTTCTTGCTTGTATGAGTTAGATTGGGTTTTCTATGTTGAGTCTATTGCCATCTCAACTTGCAGCTCTTATTGCTCATCCATTTATAATCTAGGTAAATCTCCTTGCAATATGGTTGTCATTCTACTTTGAAGCTTTTGGGTTTGCCTCATTTATTCATGGCCAAGCACAAAGGCAAAGGAATTTTTTGGTGTTGTGGTTGCAAGCGCTCTAGCTGACATTCCTGCAGAAACTAGATGCATGCAAAATGCATGTGAACTATGCTCAAAAGTTCCTGAAAACCATGTGGCCTCGTGAATTGAAATGGTTATAGGTTATGGACGAAATGAGTTTATTGAAATGGATTAGAAACTAATAAGAATTTACATGTACAGGTTTAAAGATTGACTTCCACCCCCCCCCCTCTGCCAACATCTCTCATCCTTTTCAAAAATAATAGCTCTAGAACAGGGTTTGGATGCCTATCTAGACATACAGATAGAAGGAATTTTACTAGATGTGGTATTTGTAAATGCTCAGGGAGACGGGTGTGTTGTTTGTGGATCCTTATACACGGCACGTGAATTGTTTCCTGGATGCATAAAAGAACTATGTTAAAGGGATGTCATCATTACAGGATGTGATCAAACAGGTTCCTTAAATGGCCCTGAAACTGCTCAAGAGAATGTGATTGACATAGCTTACACCAAATTCCACAACCTTGCCCATCACTCTTCCTTATCTACACCAATGGGATCCTTGATACAGGGTATGCACAGATTGGGTTATAATAACTATAGAAACTTCCAATCAAATACTAAGAGCAAGTGTAAAGCCTAGTCGCCACTTGAGCCAACCTGTGCCCAAAATGAGAGCTTTAAACAGGGTAAGAAATCTACACAAAAAAAAATGAAATCTAGTTTTTACTTTAGTATTGGGTGTTGTAGTTGTGAATTCCCTGATATTCATGTATGAAAAATGAGGAAACATTTAAATGGATCACCAATGGGTTGACATATTGCATAATGATAATACAGTTTTCATGGTTTAGGATGACTATTGAAAAAGCACAAAATGGTTTTCTGATGAGGCATGGAGGCATGACTAATAGTTTGGGTCTTCACATGACTATCTGACATGATGTCACGACAATGGTGGTCTCAATGGATCGTGACTGTAAACCACCCGGATCCCTCATACCCACTTTGGTCATCATTCCCAGGCATGGTTCATCTCTCCCTATCTTTCATAATTTTTCTTCTTTAGTTATTCATTTGCAGTGAAATAAATTTTTAAATATAGCAATATTTTAGAATTGATAGTTTTAAATAAACTTGTTTTCAAAACAAAAAAACGTCATATCGTATCTTACGCAATTAAAATATTCCTTGGTAGAGAAGTATAAACTCAAACCCTCATTTTGAGATGATCCAAAAAAAACTTCCTGACAAAACCAGATTGCTACAGTACCCCCTTTTTATTGAGAAGCTGAAATTGAACCCCTATAAATATGTTGACCGCTCCATTGATTAAAATAGATAAATCACGATTTTCGGAGGCCTGCAAAATAAACTTCGTAACTTTATAAAGGATTTGTTAAGTTTCCTACGTTTACCTTATCAGGTGAGGAGTCACTATAATATTTGAATCGACCTTGAATGATCATTTGTGATCTTTTTGACACCCTTCTAGGAGCCTCGTTACACTGTTTTGCAGTTGTAGGAAGCTGATAAATTTTGAAAATTTGGGTTTCGTATTGTCTTGCCACTTGAACCCTGATCAACAAATGTGTACCCACCTTCGTAAACCTCTAGTATTTTTACTAGACAATTTCCTAGAACCTTCAGTTTGAGGAAAAACACTTTTCTTGATTGTTTGAAAAAGCCATTTTGTAGGCCTCTGGTCGTAGTTTGACTAGGTCAAACTGGACCAATTATGACCGGTGGCTCTAGAAAAATTTTTGCCGTTGGAAAATCGATTTATAGTTCTCTTTCCCAACGAATCTAGTTAATCCTTCATATATAGGGGAACTTGTAGGAAGTTTCTAGTTACACGTTCCTCCATGAGCGTCATTTTTAGACACGGGGTTTACGAGCCCTCGAGCTAAGTCTTAATTATTTGCAACTAGAGCATTTACAACCGATGGCTCCAGAAAACTAGTCGCCAATCGTAAACCATTTGCCAATTGTGAATTCTGTCAGTTCTATGAACTCTTGGTATATAGTTGGAAACATAGAAATTTAGTTGTGGGGTGTTTTCTCATCAGAAGACAACATTTGAAAATGGTTTCTTAGCCTCCGAGCTTGATCTGAACATGTTTGAAAACCAACAGGAAAATGTAAAAACGATGGTGTAGGACCCCCATCGAGTTACCTACCACCACGAAAACTTTTTGACACTTGTAAACAATTGTTTGAAACTCTATAGTGTGACTTGTTGTGTGAAATGGAACTTTTGACAAAATGGTGTTTCTCTCTCTTTCCTTCCTCTTTCTCTCTCCTTGGTTACGAAATGAAGTGAAATGAAATGAAATGAATACATGTTTCTAAACCTTTTCTTTGGAATGCACATTTTTAATTATTATTATATGTAAATGGGAAAACTATAGACATTAATTATGTTATATTAGGGTGGATTCCATGCCAAAGATTTATCATTGATTTCATGCTCACATGGTTTTGCAGGATGCAAGAAAGATGGCGAAAATGAGATGTGTAATTCATTATTTATTATTGTAATTTTTATAGTCACTGTAAAATGAATATATGTATAATGTAGTCTCATGTTACAGAAAAGTTATATTTGAAATTTGCTAATATGTATGAGATGCTAGTTTTAGAGATATCTTAGGAAATGTGTGTTTAATCATAGGTGCAATTTTGATTCATAGTTATGTATGGTAAAAAAGGATTGGTGTGTGTGTGTGTGTGTGTGTGTGTGTGTGTGTGTGTGTGTGTGTGTGTGTGTGTGTGTGTGTGTTAAATGAATTTAAATTTAATGTATTTTAGTGTTTTTATAGTGTGCAATAGGTGATTAAATAATCAGTGTTGTGTTCTTACCATGAAAATGTAATAAAGGAATCTAACCACAACAATCAACCCTAACATAAGATTTGGGTATAACTTTTCTGCATGTTTGATCCTTCTTAGCGTAGAAGAAATTGAAACTGTAGAATGAACTTAAATTTTGAACTTGATGGAACCTCCTATTTCAGGTAAATAAAACCCCTAGTTTGAGTTACCATCATAGTCGTTATGTTTAACAAAAAAGTTGTGAACCCATCTTTTAGGAACGACATGGTCCAACTTTATCTAGAGTATGTGGTTTCCTTCTAGGTTTGGTAACCGTGAGGAGAATGTCTTCTCTTCAGGTCTGACACCGTGTTGAGTGGTGAAGACCACCTTGGAAGTCACCTTAAGAGTCCTTGTTTGAAGCAATGACTATGCGGTGTAACCTTACCATTTACGGAGTAAGTAGAGTTATTAATCCCTTAGTATCCTAGTGGACTAATAAGTCTTACAAAGTTAGATCTAGAATTTTTACTTGTCAGTGAATGAAATCCCTGTTGGATCCAGATGACATAAATGGAGATCATGAAATAGTTGTTCTAGGTCTTAAACTCTTGTTAATGAACTTCTTAGTTCCTCTCAGCTAAATGTGTTACCTTGGTTTCTATCAACATAACACCTTAGTCTTTTCTTGAAGGTGGTTTAGCATAAATATGTCCTCTCACCTTAAAATCATATATAGTTGAGGCATAGATCATTAGGTGCAATTGGAATTAAACCAAACCTCAGTTGATTAGGAGGTTAACTTGGGGTTCGTGTGTAGTTATAATGCTTCCAATCATATACTTCTTCAAAATGGTAAACAAGTACTTTCGTAACTCTTTATGTTATAAAGTGACACCAAAAAAAAGAGACCTAAGAAACACTGTAAATGAAATGAGAAACAAGAGTATATGTGATAATGGTTTAGGAACAAATATTCACTTGAAGTCCTTATGGATGATTTAGGCATTGAATTTTTGTTAATAATGGATACAAATTGTTCTTGGTGGGACTAGGCATTTGAGCCAATATAGAGTCCACTAAAAATAAAATAAAATAAAATTATGTCTTGTAAATGCTTAACTGAATCAAACTAAGATTGGTACTAAAACCACCATAGTTCAAGAAAAAATGTGTTTCGAATGGAAGGAAGTTTATAGAAAAGGGAAACTTGAACCTTCACCTCCTTTGAATCGTATTATTTCTCCCTCGACAACTTATGGTTGGTCCCCTTGCATTATGAGGATAAAAATTGAACGTCAACTAAACATATTTTAAGAAACAAACATTTGTAATAAGAACGAGAGAATTAGGAACTTTGTAGGAAATTTTAAATATGAAAAATAATAATGTAAGTTATGAAGATTGTCATAAGGGATAAAGAGAAAACTTAAATGGTCGAACTGTAAGTTGAATGTGGAATGAACTTATAAATCTGTAGGTGAAAAAAGGAGAAAATTATACTTACATAATAATGTTATTGGAATGTTAATCGTAACGAAGATGTAATCATGGTAATGATGTGTTGTGGGTTTTCCAATCCTTGAGTCCCTTTTCTTGTGGTTGGGTTATTTTTAGCATTCATTCATTAGGGAAAGTGTGGCATCGACATGTATATGGTTTTGTCATGTGTCTATGTGATTCGATGACTTATGTAAGTGTCATATGCATTGTTGAGTTTTTTTTACTTGGAGTCCCTTGTGGCATTGTGTAGTGAGAAATGTAAGTCAAAAAAAAATATTTTGGTAATTTTTCTGTTGTTTTTGTGTGTGATAAATGTGGGCGTTGCATTTGGTATCAAAGTGAGGTTCATGCTCTAAAACCTATGAGGCAAATTTGAGTTGTGATGGTGTTGCATGATGGTGGTGGATATTGGAAGAGTAATGTGATATAAGCGTGATGTGAACTATGTCGTAATTGTGAAATTGTGAACGCACATGTTGTGTATGTCACTTAGTGCGTATATTTTTATCATGTTGATGTGCTTGTGATGAGAGTATTCTCTCTCCTTTTCATGGATTCTATGAAGAGTTCACGTGTGATGTACCGCCTTATTGTGTGTGAAAAAGAATGTTATTGTGGATTGTGAAGTTTTAGAGCATTTTTTTCATTATGTAATATGTAGGTGTATTGATGTATTACATGAAAAAATTTGTGTAAAGAGAATTAGATTATATCATGATGTCGTCACTGTATTATGAGGAATCATGTGTTGATTCACCATGTTGTATTGCAATTGACTATATGTTGTAAAGTTAGACATTGTGTTCCTCATACGTATAATTCATGTAATATGTGATGGTTCATGTCATGATTTAGGGGCATATGGTGAGCGTATGATCCCTATTATATAGTGATTGCACTTTGGGTGCAGAATGTGGTAATGTGATGTATCATAACCCGTGAAAGTAATGATTGTGTTATACCCTGTATATATACCATGCGTAAGATGTTATGGTTAATTTGTGTGAATCACCATTGTGTTAGTGATGTAGTTATGTGTTATGTTGTGGACCCTACACTAACCGAACCTAAGGGGAAATTGGTAAAAAGTGTATGTTTGGAGTGAGGAAATGTGTATCGTTGACCAGTCACTCGAGCCGAGTACGAGATAGGAAGTGGAGCCTTACATAGGCTGAAAAACCCACTTTTGTTTGTTTGGTATGTGTGGCACTTGCTCAATGGGTGTCATGCATATTGTGTTTCGTAGACACCTTAGGCTCAGTAGATGGCGACTTGTACTCCTTTCTCTCTCCTGATATGGTTATCGTATGGATTCAACCTATGTGATTTTACTATGTTGAGCCTTGTCGAAGTGGTGGCGGGATGATTCAGACAGAGATGATGACAGTTGTATTATTGATATGATATTTTACGAGCTGAGGCTCGATGTTTCTGAGTGCCAGCAACTCATTGAGTACCCCCCTTTGGTGGCCATATAAGGCCACATAGTTATCATAATGTGTTATTCCTATACATGTATTTTATTCGTAAATCGAACACTTTCCCTTTTCTTGCTAGAACTAGTAGTTTTCTTGATTGACATGTTCTTATATTTTGGGCATTTATTTGGTTGTTGCACTAACATTCATATTTTGCACTAACCATGGCTAATTAGCCATTTTCTTTTCTCAGTTTTAAATTGTGTATCAAGTTTAAAATTTTATAGCCTAGCCCAAGGCTTGGGATTGTTGCCACTTGGCATTTGATATGGATTGTTATGTTGGTTCTAATGTCGTAATGTGTTGGAATAGGGTCATGGGATTCACCATGGAGTGGTGGAACCTATGGACCCGCTTTGTTGTATGGGGGTACGCCCCAAGGAGTTATAGATAACTAGCGGGTTGTTGAACCACTAGTTATTATGTCACTTGGGTTAGAGGTATCTGGACTCTATGCGCCTAGGGCCATAGGGTGACCAACCTCTTTTGGGGAGTGAAAAGGAAAATTTATCTTTATTTTATTGCTTGAGGGAGGCATAAGAGACTTGAGGGAGGAATAAGAGACTTCAGGGAGGCATAAGAGATTTGTGTGGGTGTGATTGATGCTTTGGGAGGTGTATGTGGTTCTTTTTTTGATGTTTGGGAGGTGTATGTGGTTGTTTTGTGATGCTTTGGGAGGTATATGGAGATTTTTTGTGATGCTTTGGGAGATAGACGGAGATTGTTTCGTGATGTCTTGTGATGTGTGGAGTTGGTATAGTGAGTTATGTGTACTCTTGTGAGTCTTTTTACACATTGTTATGATTGAGGCTTGACTCTCCCCTTGGTTGGCATGAAATATTGGATATTGTCTTGGAACTATGTTGGTACATTCATGGATTTTTGGGTCATGTGATACCCGTTGTATATGTATCAGCATGATGATTTTGTTTGTCAGTCACATGTGTGTACTGGATCTATGTCTATGACATAATTGTTGGAAATTCTCTGTTATGTGGACTATTGGTTTTTCTTTCCATGGTTGAATTAAAAGTCTTGGGATTTGATACAGTCATGAAAATATGTGTATTAATATGTCTCATGGGTCATTTGTGTTGTGTTTAGTTTTGTGTGACACCTTGAGGCCGATTACTATTGGGCACCCACGAACACAAGACAATAGAAATTCTAAACAATGAATACTAAGAGTTTGAGATTAATAAATACTGTAAAAACAAATACTAATTGAGTAGTACATTAAAAGTTAACTAACTACCAATCTTCATAGAACATTAAAATTTAAGATATTGCCAAAATTAGTTTGCTTCCTTGTGGTCACATTATACATATAAGTTGTTTTGTTAAATGACATTTGTCATTATTGACTTCTTTTCTTTTGTACCATACGAGCTTTAGCATTGTGTCGCATCAAGGACGATGCTCTTATTAGTGCAGGGAGATGTAGTGCCCGAAAAAATAGATAACACTTAAATAAAAAAATCATTAAAAAAATAAAATAAAAAAGGGAGCCGTGAATGGAGGGTGAGTGGATTTTGGGTTGGCGTGGGGTAGTGTGGTGGCATGGGATCCCTGACAGAGCACATGGGCTTCCTTAACGTCCATTCCAACCCATCATTTACCTTGTTTAATAATTCAAACACTTTTTTTTGTACCCAAAGACGCAACCATGCTGGAAACTTAAATGAGCGGCCATGGCTAAGAATTAGAACACCAGTTTTGTATTTCTGCTCTGAAATCACCATTACTTACTGTTGAATCTTTTTTTGGACTATTTTTGCTCTGTGATGTATTGTGTGAGCTGGGTTGGATTTACTCGCCATGATGGGCTCGAGGATTTTCTGTCGTTCCGTAGTGTGACTTTCTTGCTTGTATCAGGCAAGATTTGGGTTATCGGATGTTGAGTCGAGTTCCATCTCAGCTTGCAGCTCTTATTGCTCATCCATTTAGAATCTAGGTCGATCTCCTTGCATTATGATCGTCATTCTACTTTGAAGCTTCTGGGTTTGCTTCATTTATTCATGGCCAAGCACAAAGGTAGAGGAATTTTTTGGTGGTGTAGCTGCAAGCACTCTGGCTTACATTCCTGTAGAAATTGGATGCTTTTGAAAATGTCAACTAAATATGTATGCAAACCATGTGGCCTCGTGAACTGAAATGGTTGTAGGTTATGCACGAAATGAGTTTGTTGAAATGGATTAGAAACTAATAAGAATTTATGTATACAGGTTTAAAGCTTGACTTCCACCCCCCCTCTACCAACATCTCTCAGCCTTTGCCAAAATACTAGCTCTAGAACAGGGTGTGGATGCCCATCTATACATACAGATAGAAGGAATTTTTCTAGATGCTGTAATCGCAAATGCTCGAGGAGATGGGCTTTTTGTTTATGTGGAACCTTATACATGGCACATGAATTTTTTCCTAGATGCCCAACAAAACTGCGTTAAAGGGATGTCATCATAGCAGGATGTGATCAAACAGGTTCATTAAATGGCCCTGAAACTACTCAAGAGATTGTGATTGATAGAGCTTAAGCAACCTCCACAACCTAGGCCATAGCCTTCCCTATCTACATTAGGGTCAATGGGATATAGGTTGATAAAGGGTATGCACAAATTGGGTTCATTGTGAATGACTATTAAATTTTGTCTCAAATGTACTCCGAGTAGGTGTGAATCCTAGTCGCCACTCGAGCCAACCTATGCCCAGAATGAGAGCTTTAAACAAGGTAAGAAATATACACAATAAAAATGAAATCCATTTTTTACTTTAGTATTCGGTGTTGTAGCTGCGAGTTCCCTGATATTCATGTATGCAAAATGAGGAAACATTTGGATGGCTCACCAATGGGTTGACATATTGCATAATGAAAATACAGTTTCATGGTTTGGGACGACTACATTGAAAATGTGTACAAAATGGTGCCCAATCATGATGAGGCATGGAGGCATGACTAATTTTATTTGGGTCTTCACGTGACTATTTGACTAAATTTCAATGAAATGCAATATAGGTGTTCTCAATGGATTGCGACTGTAAAAACACTCAGAGATGCCCAAATCCCACAATTTTGACATTCGTTCCCAGGTATGGTTCATCTCTCCCTATCTTTCATAATTTTTGTTCTTGAGTTGTTCATTTGCAGTGAAATAAAATTTTAAATGTAGCAATTATCATAGAATTGATAGTTTTAAATAAACTTGTTTTCAAAAAAAAAAACGTCATACCATAGCTTGCACAATTAAAATATTCCTTAGTAGACAAGTATAAACTCAAACCCTCATTTTGTGATGATAAAAAAAAAACTTCCTGACTAAACTAGATTACTACAGTACCCCTTTTTTATGGACAAGTTGAAATTGAACCCATGTAAATATGTTGACTACTCCCTTGATTAAAACAGATAAATCACGATTTTCAAATGCTTGCAAAATAAACTTCGTTACTTCAGAAAGGAGATATTAAGTTTCCTACGTTTACCTTGTCATGTGAGGAGTCACTATAATATTTTAATCAACCTCAAACGATCGTTTGTGATCTTTTTGACTCCCTTCTAGGAGCCCTGTTACACCATTTTGCAGCTGTAGGAAGCTGATAAAATTTGAAAAGTTTGGTGTCGTATCAGCTCGCCACTTGAACCCTAATCAACAAATGTGTACCCACCTTCGCAAACCTCTAGTATTTTTACTAGACAATTGCATGGAACATTCAGTTTGAGGAAAAACACTTTTCTTGATTGTTTGAAAAAGCCATTTTGTAGGCCTCTAGTTGCAGTTTGATTAGGTTAAACTAGACCAATTATGACCAGTGGTTCCAAAAAACTTGTCGCCATTGGAAAACTACTTTCTAGTTCTATGTCCCATCGTCTCTAGTGAATCCTTCATGTATAGGGGAACTTGTAGGAAGTTTCTTGTTGCGCGTTCATCCTTCAAACGTCAGTTTTAGACGCGGGGTTTTCGAGTCGTCAAGCTAACTCTTAATTTTTTGCAACTAGAGCATTTACGACCGATGGCCCCAGAAAACTAGTCATCAATCGTAAACCATTCACCAGTTTCAAATTTCATCAGTTCCTATGAACTCTTGGTATATAGTTGGACACGTAGAAATTTAACCATAGGGTGTTTGCTTATCGAAATACAACATTTGAAAATGGTTTCTTATCCTCTGATCTTGATTTGAATATTTTTTACAACCAGCAGGAAAATGTAAACAGGAAGTTTTAGGACCCCTGTCGGGTTGCCAAACCACTAGTGAAAAATCTTATTGACACATGTAAATAATTGTTTGAAAGTGTATAGTTTGATTTGTTGTGTGAAATGGAACTTTTGACAAAATGGTGTTTCTCTCTCTTTCTCTCTCATTGGTTACGAAATGAAGTGAAATGAAATGAAAAGAACACATGTTTCTAAACCTTTTCTTTCAAATGAAAATTATAATTATTATTATATGTAAATGGGAAAACTATAGACATTAATTATTTTAGATTAGGGTGGATTCCATGCCAACGATTCATCGTCAATTTCATGCTCACATGGTATTGCAGGATGCAAGAAATATGGCAAAAATGTGATGTGTAATTCATCATTTATTATTATAATTTTTATAGGTCATTGTAAAATGCATAAATGTATAATGTAGTCTCATATTTCAGAAAAGTTATATTTGAAATTTTCTAATATGTATGAGATGCTAGTTTTAGGGATATCTTAGGAAATGTGCATTTAATCATAGGTGCAATTTTTATTCATAGTTACGTATGGTAAAAAAAGGATTGATATATATATATGTTAAATTAATTTCAGTTTAATATATTTTAGTGCATTTTCTAGTGTGCAATAAATGATTAAATAATTGTGTTGTGTTCTTACCTTGAAAATGTAATAAAGATATCTAATTGAAACACTCAACCCTAGTATAAGATTCATGTATAACTTGTCTTCATGTTTGATCCTTCTTATGATATAGAAGAAATTGAAACCGTAGAATGAAATTAAACTTTTCACTCAATGGAACCTCTTAGTTTAGGTAAATAAAACCCCTAATTTGAGTTTACCATAATAGTTGTTATGTTTAGCGACATTGTCGTGAACCCATATTTTAGGAATGACATGGTCCAAATTTATCCGGAGTATGTGGTTTCCTTCTAGGTTTGGTAACCGTGAGGAGAATGTCTTCTCTTCAAGTCCAACACCGTGTTGAGTGGTGAAGACCACCTTGGAAGTCACCTTAAGAGTCCTTGTTCAAAGCAACGACTATGTGGTGTAACCTTACCATTTATGGAGTAAGTAGAGCTATTAATCCCTTAGTATCCTAGTGGACTAATAAGTCTTACAAATTTAGATCTAGAATTTTTACTTGTTAGCGAATGAAATCTCTGTTAGATCCAGATGACACAAATGGAGATCGTGAAATAGTTTTTATATGACTTAAGCTCTTGTTAATGAACTCTTTACTTCCTCTCAAGTAAATGTGTTACCGTGGTTACTATCAACATAACACCTTGGTCTTTCTTGAAGGTGGTTTAGCATAAATATGTCCTCTCGCCTTAAACTCATATATAGTTGAGGCGTAGATCGTTAGGTGCAATTGGAATTAAACCAAACCGCGGTTGATTAGGAGGTTAACTTGGGGTTTGTGTGTAGTTATAATACTTCTAATCATATACTTCTTCAAAATGGTAAACAAGTACTTTCGTAACTCTTTATGTTATAAAGTGACACCAAAAAAAAAGAGACCTAAGAAACACTGTAAATGAAATGAGAAACAAGAGTATATGTGATAATGGTTTAGGAAATTTATTTACTTGAAGTCATTATGGATGATTTAAGCATTGAATCTTTGTTAAGAATGGATACAAATTGTTCTTGGTGGGACTAGGCATTTGAGCCAATATAGAGTCCACTAAAAATTAAAAAAATAAAATTATGTCTTGTAAATGCTTAACTGAATCAAACTATAATTGGTACTAAAACCAGTGCCATAGTTCAAGAACAAATGTGTTTCGAATGGAAGGAAGTTTATAGAAAAGGGAAACTTGAACCTTCACCTCCTTTGAATCGTATTATTTCTCCCTCGACAACTTATGGTTGGCACCCTTGCATTATGAGGATAAAAATTGAACGTCAACTAAACATATTTTAAGAAACAAACCTTGTGTTATAAGAATTGCCTAGAGAATTAGGAACTTTGTAGGAAATTTTAAATATGAAAAATAGTAATGTAAGTTATGAAGATTGTCATAAGGGATAAAGAGAAAACATTAATGGTCGAACTGTAGGTTGAATGTGGAATGAACTTATAAATCTGTAGGTGAAAAAAAAAAAGAGAAAATTATACTTACATAATAATGTTATTGGAATGTTAATCGTAACGAAGATGTAATCATGTTAATGATGTGTTGTGGGTTTGCCAATCCTTGAGTCCCTTTTCTTGTGGTTGGGTTATTGTTAGCATTTATTCATTGGGGAAAGTGTGGCATCGACATGTCTATGGTATTGTCATGTGTCTTTGTGAGTCGATGACTTACGTAAGTATCGTATGCATTGTTGGGTTTTCTTTATTTGGAGCCCTTGTGGCGTTGTATAGTGAACAATGTAAGTCAAAAAAAAAATTGATAATTTTACTGTTGTTTTAGTGTGTGATAAATGTAGGTGTTACAACTTACCTTTAAAAAATTATGCAATGTTGTCTCTTTCAATAAATTTTATTTTATCAACATTCACAATTTTCAAATATTTCTATGTACATAAAATATACAAACCCACAACAAATAATAAATATTTTTTATAAAAACCATATATATTAATTTAAGTTAGTCATCAAAAGAATGATTAAGAAAGAGATATAATCAACAACCCAATAAGACTTCAATTAAATTAAGTATCCAACAAAATGGCACTACCTCCAAATAATACCAAAGGCTGTCAGAATTCCACATACATGCATGTGCGCATACATACATAAGGAACCAATGTAGATACTTTAACGTTTTTAATATATACTTTGTAATACTTCTTTGTGTTTATAATATGTAATGTATATGTAGCCTATAATATAATCAAAATAGTTTAAAACATGTATTATAATATGAGTGAAAAATGAGATTATTTTTCGAAAGTTAAACTTGCGCAGAAATTAAAAATAAAATTGTCATAGGTTTTGAACAATTTCAGTTTCATATTTGACCAACAATTTAATATTTCTGCGACGTTTCCAAGACCATCAAATTTGATGTTCAAAATTGGAATGAAAACCAAACAAGAAAGTAGCCTAATAAACCAACAAAGAAGCTTAGAAAACAGATTTTTTTGGTTCTGTAATGATAGAAGTTTGGGTGAAAGAATTCCCAGGAATAATGGTAGATGTTTGGGTTATGTAGGCTGGTCCATCAGCCTAGCACGATCTTAATTGCCTTACTCCCTGTCTGCAAAAAACCATTATCAAAAAAGCTCAGATATAAGATCTTAAATGCAACTTCAATATCATTAATTTCAAGAATGAGTCACACATACCTGTTTATGGTAGTATTATCTGGACACTCGTCCTCAACTTGGACAGTGACAACTGTTGTTCCTTGCACAGTGGAGTTCCAATCTGCTATAAGCATATATAGACGATTAATATAATGCTTAATAAGGTTTCAAACTGTCTTACAAATAAACTCTGGACTTGTGATTATCCACCTCTGCAGAACAAAGCTATGGTGTCATGAAAGTTACGCATAGAAGCAATGCCAGCTTAAGGATACTCGACAATCCTGAAATGATTGTTTTAATAGGATACTTGACAGTCTTATTGCGTAGTGATACACATTTCTTCTGCACAGTCAAACATTCAAAGCTCAGAAATTTGCAATATTCAAATCACCGAAGAGAGTCACACATATCTGTATATATAAAAATACACGGTCAAAGTGGATTAGGTATTGAACAGCACGAGGATGAGTAGAATATAAGAGATTCCAACTGGAACAGATCAACTATCCATATCCAAACAAAGGCGGTAATTCAATATTCCTCAAAAAAATTGCAGGAGTCATCTTTTTATATTTTGGGTTGAAACTAAAAGATTTTATAAATATTTTTTATGTCTCCTGCAGCTATATTAGATATTTTAACGTATGAAAGGCAATGTTGAATGGATAACTCCTCGGCCTCGCTATAATTGGGGTAGCTATCAATTTGGTCAACATGTACTCTAGTAGGATATTATATTTCATATTTTAAATTCTTAGTCGTATTAATTTGAATTGAACATTTAATGCTTCCACAGTCCATATATAACTCTGAGAATTTTTAGCTTAAAATTATGTTAAATTCCCTTTTTTTAATATTTCGAGTTACATTTTGTGAACCATCAGAAAAACTAATTTAAAATTAATGTATGTTGTTTTTGTCGATGATGGTCAGAGTATATAATCTCATACATAGAATGAAAAAGATCTTTACAATTTGCTTTGACCCAAAAAAAAATCTCTAATCTATATACCAATTTGTGACTTCTAGAAATTTAGGCCGTAGCTTATCAAAATTTAGTTGAATTTTTCTAATAATATATTTATACATAACACCTAAAATAATGATTTTCACAATATTCAATATACTTTTCTTTTTTCTTATTAAAAAGAATTATTTTAGTTTAGAGACTGTTTTAATTAAAAAATTTGGTAGTATGAGAGGACTCCACATCAATGCCACATTAGATTAAGAAAGCGCTTTATATATATATATATATATATATATATATATATATATATATATATATATATATATATCACAAATTAATTAAATGCATTATAAATAAGTGAGCTCGAAAACCATTGCAAAAATACCAATGAGTGTTGAATCGTTTCCATCTAGATTTTCCTAGCCACCATGCATTTAGAATGGATTTTCCCTTAAGAACAAGGTTGTAAGTAGTATTGGTAGAATTTCCATCCTTGACTGCATGTGCAAACTCCTCCTAGCTTTGTTAAACTTGTGGAAGTGAAATAGCTAGCGATGTATGGGAATAAATGTATGTGTGGTGAACGATCCCACTTGACGTACTACCAAGAAGGTGTTGAAGACCACCACCACAGTGAGAAGGAAGAGGAAATTAGTGGTGTAATGGAGACCACCCATAGTGGTGTAATGGAGACCACCCAAATTTATTGTGGGTGTAGTAGTGAGAGCTACTTTCATTTTACCATTTTCCTTTTGTGTTGCCTTCCCTAGAGTTTGAAGATGGAAAAACATTATAAATTGCGCAAGGAGCACTTCTACAATGTTCCAAGAGGGTCTAAAGGTGGGTGACATCCAAAACTATTTTTATTCCTTGGAATAAATCAACACAAATGCATTTGAAAATATCATTCCTTACAAATGATGAAAAACAATTTAGAGTTAGCAAAAACAACTTAGTTTCTTTCTTTCTAAATAAAGAAATAGATTTCCACTTTAAACATATGACAAATCAACACGCATAATCTACAAAGAATTCATGATTCCCTTAAGTGAATATTATGTAAGAGGAAGGGCTATGGTCTAAAGCGTTTGAAGTGTTCGTGAACATAATCCAGTTATATAGGCCTTTTTGCAAATCCAAAACAAATACATTAGTGTTTCCACGTCTACGAAAAGGACATTTGGTTTGGGTGACCCCTAAATGGAAAAAGTGATAGGAAAGTTGAAGACCTTAATAAAGTAAGCACTAAGAAAAGTGGGGTAGCTTGGGGTATATAGTAATATGTACACTATTGCAAATCACTTAGCTCTAAATATTAGCAAGGAGACCAATGAGCATGATTTATAACCACAAAAATGTGGTGACAAAAGGTTGTATTCCTTGTTGGGAGAGTAGTTTTTAAAATATGTTTCATGATACCAATTCTAGTCCTTCCATCAAGTTTGAGATGAAATGACTACAATTTCTAGGAGCCTTTCAATAGGGACATATTTTAAAATTTCTTGGAAGGACTCTTGATCACTATTAGTTAGTCAAGATTTTGTTTTTTCTTCCATCCAAGATAGAAACATTCTAGTCTGTCCATAGAAGATATTTTGCATTGTATGAATTCCTCTCTTGAACAATTCAAGTGTGTGTATCTATGAGACTTTAGCAATAAGTGCATCATGGAAGCTAATGATAAGTGACTCTTATCTCAATTTTTCCCCTTGAAAAATTGATGAAACACGACCCCACACGAGAGAAAATCGAAGGGTCGGATCAGTCATGCGAGCTCACATTCAAATCCAACAGTCAAGGGGGTAGGTGGGCTCTACAATGCAGGAGTAGCAGGGTCGACGAAGGATCAAACAACGTCAAAGGAGGCCAGAGGCTCTTAGGAGGAAAACGGGGAAAGACTCGAAGTTTTCAGACTTCACATACAATTCAAAGCGAGCCCAAATCAGTTAAGTATAAAAGGACCAGCAGAAGGCGTCTTGTGTCTCAACGGCGCACCTTCAAGGGTCGAAGCCAAAGGTGGTTCGCCAAACGAACGCAAAGCTTCCACATGCCCCAAAACCTGACGAGGCAGTGTTCACTCGAGGCCCTGAATCGGCTAAGTATAAGAGTGTCTACGTAGGCCTCCACGTGTCTCATCAACGCAACGCCAAGGCTGGGTCTAAAAAGCGGGTTCCCAAATGAGCGCAGGCTTGCCACGTGGTCCAAGTAAAAACGGGGGATAGAGCGGGCCCAAATCGGTTAAGTATAAGAGTGTCGGTGGAACACGCCATGTGTCTCAAAGGCGCACCTTCAAGGGTCGAAGCCAAAGGCAGAGACTCAAACAAGCGCCAAGCCTCTACGTGTCCCAGGTCTGAAAAGGAGACAGAGTCAGCAGTTGAAAAGTCTTAGGCCAGTGGATGGTACCACGTGTCTCATCGGCACAAATTCAAAGGTACAGCCCAGAGAAGAGACTCAAACATGCGCCATCCTGCCATGTAGTCAAGGCCTAAGAAAGGAAGCAGGCGCAAATCGGCTAAGTATTAAAGAAACAGAGCTAAGCTGCGGAAGGCGCAACGTGTCTCATTGGCGCAACTTCAAAGGCATGGCCCAAAGCAGAGAATCAAATGAGCGTGAAGCTTCCAAGTGTCCCAAGTTTGAAATGGGGGCAAAGACAGCAGTTGAATTGGCTAAGGAAAGAAGAGATAGGGAAGGCCTCCACATGTCCAATCGGCGCATCTTCAAAGGTCGGACCCAAAGGCCAGTTCTAAACAAGCACAGGCTCGCCACGTGTCCAAAATTAAAAAAAGGGACAGAGCCAGCCGTTTAAATCGACTAAGTATAGAAGGGTCAGCGGAAGCCTCCACGTGACTCGTCTACGCAACTTCAAAGGGAAAATCTGGAGGCAAGTCCCAAATGTGCAGTGAGCCGCCACGTGTCTTGGGTCAGACTAGAGATAATTTTAGTTGCGAATATTCGTAATATGGGGAATATTCCATTTTTGAAAAATTTGAAAAGGTGAATTTTCTAGCACGGGTCAGTGACCTGTTCACCTAAAAAATTACAGTTTAATTTTTTTTAGGGGTCGGCTTCGCCTACCCTTGAAACTATCCCCTATATAATCCTAGATTATTTTCTAGGTAGAACACTACTAGATCACTCATACCACCTGGGGGCATATGTATTATCAAGTACAATAAATGTGCGACATGAGGGCAGAGGCTACAGACGAGCAACATAGAGTTTGTTGACGCACAACATGGAGAGTTTTTTGACGTCTGACAGGAGTGTGGAGGAAGTAGATGCGCGGCCGAGAGTTTGTTGATGCGCGACACGGAGATTTTGTTGTCGCGCGACTAGAGGGCAAAGGCTGTAAATGCACGACAAAAGATTTGTTGACGTGCGTCAACCACCTTCTTGACATGCGAAAGCAAATCTCCTATCACGTGTCTATAACCTTCTGTCACACTTCTTAAAAATTAGACGAAAATATTGTTGCCAGACCCCCAAAAAATTCATCTTCCCGCGAAACCAGTTCCGAGGATATTCACCAGGTATTTTCCACCTCCGATTTCTAAGAGGTCTCTTAAAATGAACCCTAGGTTAGACATAAAACCTCCACCAAATAGAGGGGCTTAGTCAAAACATAAAATTATAGAGCATGCCTGCAAAGGGACACGTGGCCATGTTTCAAGTCAAAGCGAGAAAACGGTTTGTTGGAGGCAGTTTGAATTTTTTGGCTTTTGTTTCGAAAAGGCGTAAAGTACAAAAGTAAGACACACCTCTGCCGACACCGAGAGAAGCCACGTGTGAGGCCTAAATTACATGCGAGAAGGCGGGCCTTGGAAGGATTTTTTGCCAAAAGCGGGTTGGCGAGCCTGGGGAAGACTTTTCGCCCACGTGGAAATGCGGGCCGACGGGCCCAGAGATGATTTTTGGGGAAAAGTGAATTGTGGGGCTGCGGGGTGTTTTTTGCACTTTTGTAATTTTTGTGCAAAATGCGCAAAGTGAATTTTGGGCCCACAGACCCATTTTGCAAAAATGGTTTTTTGCCATTTTTGTATGGATCTGATTCAAGTATTTAAATGGGAAAATCTTTCGCTCAAATGCTCGAAATTCAACAAATTTGGTACCATTGGAAAGGTCTCGACCTCATCTACGCCATGGAAGCCTAAAACTTTAATTTTGACAAGATTAGGTGGGTAAAAAGTGGGAAAATGTCTTTCATGCCATTAATGTATGATCCAATTGTTTCAACAACCAGATCATATTTGATTTGATACGTCGTTATTCCTTCTTCAACACGCCAAACAGACATGGAGAGGCAAACTTGACAAATTGTAAACGGATTTGTAAGGGCATTGATGGCTAGTAGTTGAGCTTCCAAATCAGATTTCCCACCTCTTTTCTTCTCCTCTCTTTGCTTCATCTATAAAGGTAAGAGCTTGGCTCATTGTAAAGGGTTGGACATTTTGGTTTTGAACCCTCCCTTCTTCTCTGGTCTGTAGATGAATTCATGGAGTTTGAAACTTCTATTGAGACTGTAATGCAAGTTGTTTTTGCCTCTTCGCCATTGTAATGCTTTGTATCAATTTGTGAAGCAATAATACACGTCTGTGGATGATTTTAACCCTCTCTTGTGTTCATTGCCCTTATCTGATCTTTCATTGCAATATTGGTTATCTGTGCATGGTGGTTGTGTTACATTTTAATGGTCTTTGTTTGATAGAAAAGTCGGTGTTCAGAATTCCTTTGGTGCATCATCTCTGTTAGTTTAGGTTTAATTTCTTGCATCTTCTCAACCCTGTCTCCTTGGCAAGCTAGAATAGATTTTAGAATAGATCCTCTGCAAATTTTATGTGTGCACCTGAATAGAGGAATAGGAACCGGCCTTCATCCAGAGAGCTCTCTCGATTTCAAAGTCCCATACTTTGAGAGATGCTCCATGTTATGCAATCACACTAAGAGTCTCAACCCATCGACTTACAGACATTCAGGGGTGCTGTGATTTTGCACTAACAGTGACTGTAATGGAGTCTGTTCATTTCAGGAAAAAAAAATCAAATCCATCACCATTACACATTTTCCATGGTTTGAGATTTTTCCATGCTTTCAAAATAGCCTTAATAATAAAAGAACCAGTGTCTTGATTCCTTGAACAGTAAATCTAAGAATAATAAGGTTACGAAATTCCAAAAATTTATAGGTCATAAAATCCTAAAGATATCCTTCAACACTTTAATTTCATCAAACAATATTCCTAGTTTCATTTCCTTCACTAGCATCAATAA
The DNA here is from genome assembly GCA_019776745.2 of Taxus chinensis. NCBI lineage: Eukaryota > Viridiplantae > Streptophyta > Pinopsida > Cupressales > Taxaceae > Taxus > Taxus chinensis. The sequence continues at coordinate 252,061,140 of CM034148.1, read as the reverse complement.
TCAAATTTTCATAGATAATTTCACCTTTTTGACAAGTGTCAACCACACCTAATCATCTTTCCTACTTGAGAAGACATGAAAATTAACAAACTAATATATGAAAACAAATCCCATGTTCAAGGCTATCCTAAATAAAATATATAACAAAAGTTTCAAGATTATACCAATAATGTTGTAAAGGTACCCAACACAAATAACGACAAACATGGCTTGTAGTGAAAGATTTCAATCATATTTTAAATTTTCTTCTAGGGAGGGTCTTAATGATCTAGTATGAAATATTTTCTCCACACAATCAAATACATGATTCCATAAAAGGGATGTATTAATTTGGAATGGAAATTTAAAATTCTCATAAAGTGAAATATTATTCCATGATAGATCTACTTCTAATCATAATTAATTAATTTGAAGGAGGTTTGGAAGTAAAGAGTTCCTATAGAGTTGAGTATTCGTCCATTGAATACTTGAACTTGAAGCAAGTGGAAAGGTGTCAATGCATTCCATATCATTTATGATGTTATTGTCATTTTTAATAAGTGTGACAAAATAATCATTAAAAGAATTACCATTAACTAGTTTAGAAGGTAATTTTATGAAAAGTAAGGAGATGCCCTTAACTATTTCTTGCATTTTGGAATTCGTCAAAATAAATCCACAGACTTCTATATCAAGCACAAAAAACACCATAGATAAAGGGAAACCTTGTTGAATTAGGTGAAACTAAATAAAATTATCCAAAAAAACACCATTGATAGAGAAGTACGAGATAAAACATTTGCAAGAAGAATATGAACTAATTGCAAGAACTTAAGTCTCAAGCATTAAAATTTTAACATATAGAACAAATTAAGGGTATTATATGATCACAAGATTTTCAAAATCAATGTTAATGAACAATACTCATTTACTAGGTAAACAATCCCATTCAAAGCCTTTCAAAACTACCACGATGTTGTCAAGAATATACCCACTTTGAATATGTTTTGTTTTCTCTATAATTATGATAGAAGGAAGGATATGGTGGATACATAACATAGAGGATTTATCTATAGTATTATAATATTAATTAAATAAATTAGTCATCTCGTAGTTACACATAAAATCTGAATTCACAATCGTTGGTATGAATTCAATATCAATTTTATTGATAATTGAAAAATGAATATGTACTTGAGGCTTCAAGGTAAACCTGAAAATGTTCTCTTCCCATATTCTCCCACAAAAAGTTTAAAATTAATATGGATGATTATTGCATCTAAGTACTTAATCCTTATCCATATACATAACCACATCATGTAATTCATTAATGAATATAATCCTATCAAATGTGACCCATTGACTTTGAGAAAGCATGTGAAAACCATCAAAGGTATTGTTGAAGAGTTTGTTGTCACTCATGGCAAGCAAATTGATCATTGAACGCTTACTACTAATGGAGGATGAAGACCTAAACCCCATCTAGAACCTCAATAAGTCATTGATCAACTTCTTTAATATCTTATATTATATTGGAAATGCACTTAGCCTCAAGCATATGAATAATTTCCTTGAAGATATTTTTGCCAACTTTGAATCAACAATGTATTCGCTTGTTTTGAACTCTTAGTAAAATGTAAACATTTGTAATATGGTGGATTTCTTGTAATATGGAAAGTTAGAGTTGTAGAGGTTTTATAAAGGGTTTTTTGGCTAAGGTGGTCAATGAGGGGATTAGCACCAAGGTGGTGTCACATTAAGATTTTCATAAAATGCGAGCTAATTTTCAACCATACATATGAAGGAACCATATGTTGTGATTGATAGAATATGCCACTATCGAATCTAACAAGAATTTCCTATAGGTGAAGGGACCAATTTCTATATACACTTGATGCAAGCTTATAACTTTAGCCCATAGTATAAAAGTGTAGTCTTATGAAAGAACTACATTATTTAAAATATTATATCGGTCAAACCTTTAATCAATGTGGAAGCAATTTGATAGGTGATCTAAAATGAAACCATGGAAAATAGTGTTCATTGTTAATGGAAACCATTTGGAAAATTATGATGATGGTTATGTGGAATGCATGGAACAAGGGTTAGTAACATATCAGTGTCAAATTAGTTTTCATGTAGTTATATGAAAATTAGCCTTCCTGCGAAGATGACTGAATGGAAATTGTAGACAATGTAAAGAATTTGATTAAAATACTCCTTTGATAAGAATGGAAAAGTTTTCTTTTGAAAATAATAGAACAAATAGAAATGCCATATTTAGAGTGGAAGTTCTCCTTTGTAATGCCTCGTTCTCCGACGACCATGTCGCTAGGCTTTTGACGTTGAGGTGCTTATGTTGACCTCTCTTTGGCTCTTGTTATTTCGATTAATAAGTATTAATAAGTGGTAATAATAATAATAATAATAATAATATTTTTATTTATCGGTCGACGTTAACCTCGCCTTCTGATCGTCGATTTGATACCAACCCTGTTGTTAAATTTTGATAAGCGATTACATAAAATAATGCAGGGAATTGAGGATGAAGCTCTATCCTGCTCGGCTTTTAAGGTCAACTATTTAAATTTGGTTTAGGGTTGTAAAACCTTCTAAAGCGTGCTCGAATGGGGAGAATTTAGGATTTGCGTATCACATGGATCTCTCTCCAAAATAGACTTCTTTTTCTTGTAAACCGTGTTGGACCTTCCCTGGGATCTGGGGAAACGTGTTTGAAATCGTATTGGGTTTTGGCCTGCGTTTTGTCTTCGTGATTCGTTATGGCTTGCTAGCCACGTTTTCTTTGTTTTGGGGATTTGCGTGCTCAGTAGTTTGGGGATCTACGTGCTCAGTGGATTGGGGGTCGCACGCCCAGATGAAAAGCTCACATTTGTGAGTTTATTGAAAGTTCCTTTGCTGTGTGGTCGTTTTCTGGTGCGCAGATCTTGGGCGCGTCTTTTTTTTTGTTTTCCCTGGCCGCATTGGATCCTGTTCACGCCTGGAGCTCGGGGGGGCGTTTGGAAAACGTGGAGGAGGGTTTTCTGAGCGTGGAGGACTGTTGGGCGCCTCCCTTTTTCCTGCCCTGGCCGCGTGGGTTTGTGGGGTGAAGGACTACTTCGTTTTTGTGGTCGTGTGGACATGTTTTTTTTTGTTGTTGTTGCCTAATGCGTTTTGGGGGAAAAAGAAGCGCGGTTTTCTTCTGCTGGCCGCGCGGGTTTGGTATGGTGGTTATAGATGAAGCTACAAGCTGGTACAGTAGGCGTGTTACCTCCTCTTCCAATGGGTGCTGCGGGGTGTGTTCTTGTTGGGGATCCACAACAGCAGACTGCAACAGCTTTAGACAGGCAGCAGGCGTGTGCAATATAGTAGAAGCCTCTTTGAGCGCTTCCAACAAGCAGGCTATCCAACATTGTTGTTACCTATTCAGTATTGAATGCATCCTCAAATTTGGGATTCTCCTTCAAGTTTTTTTTTTTTTATCCAAATCAATTAGTGACAGTAAGAGTGTTACCAGGAAACCTGATGAAATTTATTTCAAAGATTCTCTATGGAGACCTTACTTGTTTTACGATGTAACTCATGGAAGAGAATCTCTTAGAGGTGGATCTGTTTCATATCAGAATATTCATGAAGCACAATTTGCTTTGCGATTATGAACTTATTAAGGGAAGTTTTGAATTTGCATGGGCCATTCTGTTGCCTAGGTACAAGAGTCTATTGGCACTCTTCTTAGCATTTTGTGCTCAAACCTTCGTTTCAATTCAACATTTGGGGAATTTTTTTTCTCGAAAGTCTTTAAATCTGTCAGGTGGTTTTGCCGGGTTCCTGGTAATGTCAGCATCTATCATGGCTTCCTTCATGTTTGGAGCTCTCCTCCTCGTGTTTTTCTTCACATCCTCAAAGCTCTCAAAGCTTGGTACTGAAAAGAAGCGCAAAAATGATGTTGAATACAAGGAGGGAGGCCAACGGGATTTGATGCAAGTGCTAGTGAATAGTTTGATTGCCACAGCACTAGCGTTAGGAGTTGCATTTTTTTTTGACAGGCTGGAATGATATCTGTTTGAACTCAAAAAAGGCACCTTTGGTTACTGGTCTGATTGGTGGTATTCTTGGGCACTATGCATGCTGTAACGGTGATTCTTGGTCTTCGGAAATTGATGTTCTTAGTAGCAGCCAGCCTCGGCTCATTACTACCTTCAAGGGCCTGTTTCAGCGCGCTCTTGCCTTGGGAAGCGCATTAAAGGCATGATAAGCCCTAACCCTCTCTCTTAATGATTTATTTACTTTAGCATTTAGATAGATCAATCTCTGCAGTTTTGTTTGAATTCTGTATATGTGATGTCTCCTTTGGATTGTTGATGTGTGTTTCTCTTTTACTAAGTAACGTCTTGGATTCTTGATATTATTTAATATTTATTTACATATATATATATTGACTCTTTCTTGAACGAGATGCCCAAAAGAAATGGGTTTTCGAATGACTTTTAATCACAATTCGCATGAGCTGATCTCTCTCCAGTGATTCTCGCTTTTTGACCTTATAAAGTTAGTTTATCATTTTGCCAGGATTACTCCTGTGAACAGTGGTTTCTGTAGGAAATATTGTGGTGTGTGAAGGAGATTTAGAATTTTTCTTGTCTTGTTTTTATTACGTAAAACATGGCGTGAAAACGAGAATTTTTCTCGAAAGACTGTGTTGGTCTTTTAACGTGGATTGATAATAGTATAACCCCCCCCCCAATTAGGATTGGAGGCTTCTATTTGGGGAGAGTCGTACTGGTTCTTATTGGTCCTTCTAGATACTATCTGACTCCTTTGATTATCGTTTACTTTGGGGATTATTGAAAACCCCTCACCAGGCCCTTTACTAATCTTATTACTATGAGCTTACTTTTAGATTGGAACGCTCCTGAAACATGTGTTAATGGGGTTCTATTTTTGTGACCCGTTTGAATACGGTAAGCCTCAAGATGTTAGTTTGTGCGGATAACTATATGGCTTAAGTTTGAGGCGCTTCTTAGATCTTCGAATCAGTTGAGGTAATAATGAATACATCGAACTCTCATGAATGTGTACATTCTGCAAGTTTGATTGACATGTGATGGGCCTCAGGCGTATGAATTCAGCCAATGCTTGAAATATGAGATTATAAATTTATCCTATACCTTGACTTCAAAGCTTGTTGAAATGTTTTTTTTGGTAGCAAAACAGATGAATAGGGAAGTTTTGAGAACTACCCTAAAATGGATTCATACACAGCCTTAAGTAAAGGTGACAACTACCATAATGGGACTGTTCATACCTTATATGACGTCAAGGATAGAAGTCGACCTGAGATTATTTAACTTCATTATATAGGACAATGATTAATACCCATAAATTGAGATATGCAAGTGGAGGTTGAATTATATAATATGATATATTATGCTTTCAGGCAACCAGTAAGGATAAATATGTTATTTCAATACTTGGTTAGCGCGTGGATTATTTTCTGGCATTTACGACGATTATTATGTTAACTAAAATTGGTACTTGCATCTCAATTGTGAGTTGAGATAATGTTGATACTTGTATTTATAGTGGCTTGGACCACGCTTACCTGTTTTAGCTAGCCAAATGTACCTTCTACTCATTAACGAAGTATGACGGTATTGTTGTTCGTAATTCATTCCTCTGAGATGGACTCTTATACTAATAGAGGCATATAGAGACATGATAATAAACAACCGATAGGATATCTAAATAATATATGAACTTACTGATTGGTGGAACCCTTGTTTACATAAGTACATTCTTTTTTATTGTGAGATAAATATCAAAAGCATACTTACATATCCTTGATTTTCTATAAAGGTTGATACTTGGGTAATATTGATGATTATCATATGATTGACACTTGTATTTATTATAGAAGCTTAATGTCGTTGGTGCTTTTATTTAATTGAAAGATAATATTGTTGGACACTTATATATGTGAAGTAGGTTGAGGGTATTAGGTGAGCGTTACTATTGTTACTGTAATTTAATTATGATTAAATGCAAGGTTAAGGTTGCTTATCTTCTAGCCACTTGGAATTTTAGTTCATATGTAAGCAGATTTTAGGGAAGTGTTCAATGATGGGTATGAAATGTATTATCATGAGATGTGCAGTTAAGATTTGAATACATGACTAGGAATTATTTGATAGGGAGTATTGCAAAATTTCATTTATTTAAATGCTAGATGGCATAAGTTATTAGGTGAGGTTTATATCTTATCATGCTCAGTTCTAGCGAACTGACTCTAGTAAACATTTGTTGCACATAGAATTTTAGCGAGTAGATGAGGGATAGACTTGTAAGCTTGTGTATCAACCTCAGCTAAGAAGTTCTTACATGAATTTTTTTTATATTGTTCAACTATTGATAACATACAGTGGAAAATGTAGGAGAGGATCATGGTTTTAGTATAATGTATTTGTGGATTTTTGTCATCTTAACTTTGGACACCTTGGTTTGTTTGACCATCTTTGAAAATATTAAAATATTGGTTACTGCTTGTTGAGTGACCTTATTGGATTATTGGTATTTTAAGTGTGGATGTAACCTTGTTCTGTTCTGGTGAATGAGTGTTATTAAACTTTATCCTTGAAAAGAAATGTTGAGTAAATCTTGCTATGACTTATTAATAATGTGACATAAGTAAAATAACGTGGGTTGTTTAATACTTATAAAAGCTGAACTAAAAAGTTATATTTAAATAAATTAACGTAGAGGTTACCAACTTGAGCGCAAGGAATTCTTTAAAGAAATCATAGGGGAGACCATCATTGTGAGTAAGAATTATATAACATGATAACCCTAGCTCCTCTCGTGAACATTATTCCTTTTATGGTGAAATTTGTAAAATAACCCTAAGGAGAAATGAACTGTTAGTTGTTAGAAGAGGATAAGATTTAATAAGCCAGAGAACACTTAGCATTGTAAGAGGCATTGTACAAACCATATCTAGAGTCTTAGCAAACTGTAGTTAAGGATCGAAAGAGGTTACATAAAAATAAATAACCATCAATAATTTCCTCATTGTGGCTTGCCCTATCTGTAGGTGTGTTATGTGGTGGTATCTTATGTTGTTTTGTCAGATAGAAAAGTGAACCATCCTTGGTGTGTGTAAACATTTCCGTGCTACCCTTGTGGTCATCCTTGTATTGAGTTATCCACGGAGTTAGTTGTGACCTTGGTGGTGGCATGTTGTGTCGTGTTATGCGTCGAAAAAAATTTATCCTGTATTTTACTGTGTTGTTTGGGTGGGAAATTATGGGTCGTTACATCCTTTGATTCTTGAGCCATGTAATTGTCATTAAAATGTCTTGAAATGAATTGTATACATACACTAGTCATATTCAAGTAAGCCATTGAAAAAGATGATAAAACAATGAGAATCCAACACAAATAATCTAAAACTACAACAAGATTCAAAAGGAACAAAATAAATGAATATGATCACTAAAAACAACACATAGCCAAAAATTAAGTTTGTTACTATTCACTTAGATCTCCTAGTGTCACAAATTTATATAATCCTTGTTAGAAACCTCTAAAAAATAAACAATGGTTTGGACATTTTAGGAGCATCCATTGTTTCATGTAGGTTTGTTGCAAACTAAACAGATGTATTATGCTTTTCAACAAAAGAAAACATTATTTCAAATTATGAATAAAACCTAAGGCAACTTAAGACAACATGAGGTCCTACACACATGAAAATATACCATATAAGAATCTTATCTAAACTAATGATCCATATACACAATACATGGAAAGAAATCACAATAGCAAATCTTATACCAAAAGTAGGTGTGTAAACGGAAACATACAATATTACTAGATTGTTTGTTAAATGACATTATACTTAGTGTATTGTTTATAAGACTTTACAAAATCCTCCAAGCATGATAGTAGTTGAAAGATAAATTTCTATAGTTTTGTAAGATGTTGTATTCACATCAAGGTTCAGATGAAGGAGCGTCATTTTCTAAAGATTCAAACCGAATTCAAGGAAAGTGAGTTAAAGTTTTAGAGCTTAGAAACACACAAATAACACAATCAAATTTGATACTACATCTATTGATATTTTCTAGAAATGTAAGTTGATTTTTAAAGAAAGTGTACATCATTAGAAAAGACTATGATTCTAGTCTAGTTGCAATATGTTTACATATTTTCTTTAGTTTCCTATGTTTCTTTACTATCTAAACATGGCACACAATATTTATTTTAGAATTACTATATCTAAAAATACTATAAACAAAATATCACTCTAAAATCCTCATATATCAATTATTTACAATATTCTTTATTCAAACTTGAATATTCATTTTATACAATTAAATTTAAATTTATTGAATTAAAATTATGATTGTCATTTACATTGTTAATATTAAAATAAATTAACTAAACAATAAGAATTATTGGAGTATGTTTTCTTATTCACTATTCAATAAACTTATTTGCTTACCATATTTTTGTGACGATCTTTAATTTTTTCTTTTTAATTGTTCCCATAGCCCAATATCTTGTTTTTCCCTAGAAACTAATTCTTTACTTATTGTGTAAATTATAAATGATTCTCTCTTAAATATAAACATAATTATTTGAAATTTAGATACAATATTGTGTATTTTTTTATGTGTTTGTTCAAGAATCACTAATATTCATTTTAGTGATGTTTCTCAATTTATTTAACTTAAACTAATATAATTGCGAAGTGATTAGTTTATTGTGTAATAATGCATTCAGCTATAACATCGTTGTTCGAACAAATTTTAAGACAATTAATTATATTGATAAGTATATGTTATTTAATATTTAACTAAATAAATATTTTACATTTCTCTAACCAAAAATGAATTAGCAAATTTTATAATTATATAAATTAAATATAATTAATAAATGTCTTTTATAATATTAAGATAAATTAATTCAATAAAACAACTTATTCAAATAGATTATTATGCTAAAAAAGGGCATCTATTATTTAAATTGAAATTACAATAAAATTACTAACTTTAAATAATATATAGGATAAATACCCATGTTAATGGGTATGGCTCTATACACCTCATCCCCTTGGTTCAGGTTTGCTCATGCGGTTGGTGGCGTTGTCACGAGTCTCAGTTGGCTTATTGGCGTTCTCACCAATCCAACCTCCATATATATAAGCACCCACTCATGTTACATATAGAATCTATAATCTATGGTTAGAGTTGGGAATAAAGGCCTGGTTGGAGGAATTGGCGCCACCGAAGGCCCCCTAGGGCCCAGGGTCATCCAGGGTCACAACCCCCCTTAGATTAGATAGGGGCCCACGGTCTACTAATCTCGGGCTGCCCCTATCTAGATGAACTATGGAGGGGGAGGATCCCCTATCAACTCTCTTCCTAATTTGGAAGAAAATAAGAATCTCCAAAGTTAGATGGATTCCTCCCGAATTAGATTTTGTAAACTTTACATTGATTAAGCTTCTCGAGGAAATTCATGCATATCTAGAGTTGGCTATGTGATAAATGGTTATCCATGGTCTCTAAAATATTCTTCCTCCATTTATCTAAAAAAATAGATAAAATAATGTGGCCGAAGCATCGATTTTGTTGAGAGGTATTCAACTCACTAAAAATTGTGGTGACGTGAGCTTAATTATTGAGGGGATTCTTAAATCATCATCCAAGCAATGAATATAGTAAACTAAGATGGAAATCGATAACATTCTTAGTCTTCTAAAACATGTTCTTCCAAAATTCAAATTGCGGACAACCCAACATAGCTATCAAGAGGCAAATTAAGTGGCAAATTTTGTAGCTAATCCATGGAAGGATCAATCAAGAAAATATAAAGTAGACAACTTAATGGATTTGTGGTTGGGCCTTGCTTCCATTTTTCTTAATGATCAATTCAATTTAAAATTCTAAGTAATGAGCTTCCTCAACCCTCATTATTATATGGCTTGCATGGTTTGGCATTTACTCAGTACAAAACTAATTTTCACTCAAGAGTCGGGTACATTCCATGCGTATGCTATGTTATTTACATGTTAGAATGTATATTGAATCTTGACTCTTCACACCTCATGCCTACATTCCTTTTTTGGCCTTGGACATTTGGCATTAGTCAAGTTTTATTTTTCCCAAGCTCTATGTTTTCACCATGAGTGAATTTATTTTGCCCAAGATTTTTCTTAAGGGGCTTAAATAGGGAATGGTGTTCAATGGTTACACTATGACGAAGTGGCTTAAGATTATATTTTACCCTTAATTTGGTAAAATATGGAGACCCTTTAGACGTTTATTAGATTCTAATTATTTGAATTTGTGTTGTTGTCCACAGGTAAACTTTGAAGTTTCTTTCATTTTATTTGATAATTTTCTGAAAATTGATTCAAAAAAGAGGGCGGCGATGTCTACGGAAATTATCTTTATCAACCTTGAACACTTAGTCAATTTGGGTGACGTGTTGGGAAATCTAAATCCAAGACGATCTTCTCTTTTGCAATCATTTGGGTCTCCACATGAGAAAGTTGGTTAAGGACTATAGTTCCTTGACTCAAGTCATCTCCATTCTCATCCTTGATGTGGAAGCCCTGTGAAAACCAATTCTTCTAGATGGAGAACGATTAGTGGCCATTAACTAGACGAGAAAATGAAGTCCTCCTACAAGTTTCTTCTATGTTAGGCGGCACATGAGAGCTTTGATGTAGGAAAAGGATGAAAATGGTGTTTTCAAAATAATTTGGGGAGGAAGTTAGATGCTCCCACCCTAGAAAGTTGCACTTCATAGATATATTATTATAGCATATGTGTTATACACTTAATGATTTTTTGGGTAAATATTAGCTCTATTGATAGGAAAAAGACCCCTAGAATTTTCATTTAACACACATACACAACAATATTCAATTTTGTTCCATAATTGTCTTTTGGATTGTAACATGCATTTAAGAGTTTACAAAATTAATATTATTAAAAAAGATAACTTCATAATTGAAAATATAATTTAATATAATTGCGGGTAGGATTTAAGGCATGACATTATATGATATAGCTATAAAGGTGTTTTCTTAATAATGACTTTTCGTACGTAATTTATACATGAAAAAATTAATACATAATGCTTACTTTCTCTTAGAACTTCACAACTCTATTTCACTAAGTATTTACCAATCCCTTCGAAACTACCACAAAAATGCATGAATTTTATTAAATAATTTTTAAAAATATTAAATAAAATAAAATAATTCTCTAACAATTAAATTCTTAATAAATAATATTTTTTTTAAAAAATAAATAAATAAATGTGAAGAACAATATAACTGATTTAAAAAAAAATTGAATGACATTTATCATTATTTGTGTACAAGAAATGAAGAGTAATAAATAAACTTAAACATAACAATCCATCATAAACGATAAATCAATGTATAATTAAATAAACTATTATTATATGTTCAGATTGTAACACAAACAATATAAATGTAGAATTAAAGAAAATATTAGCGGTATGGTACCTTCCCGCTTGATTAATTCCATTAAGAATTTTGGAAGTCAACAGTTGAGGAATGTCGGAGTGTCTTCCAAGACACGTTATTTTGGAAAACAGCGGAATGGCGACTCTTTTCAAACTTGAACATAAAAAAAAGAAGTTTGAAGGAGCAAAAATATAGAAAAATGTGGCGTGTAAGCTACGATGAGCAAAGCTGAATGGCCGCCTTTGATCAATTCCGCTTGTAATCTGAAGCTTCCACGCGTTCCAGTGGTATTGACTTTGTATTCAATGTATGCCCACAACATCGGGGATAACCATTGACGTTTTATTCAGTAGAAATAATTTGTATAAATAGGTCGTCGTTCTCTAAGTTATCAATCAACATTGTTTGAAAATTTGAAATTGCTTGGGTGGAGCAAACAAATCATGGGAGGATTATCAAGTATCCTTAAGCTGGTTCTGCTTCTATGCATAGCTTTCATGACACCATGGTCTTCTTCTGCAGCGCTTGTTCGTTACAAATTCACTGTAAGTTTGTGTTTGAGACATTATAAAATCTGAAGCGTTGTTTGTATTTATTGCAGATTGGATTTGACGTTGTTTTGGTTGCAGATTGCTACTCAGAACGTGACTCGGCTGTGCAAGGAACAAGAAATTGTGACGGTGAACGGACAGTTTCCAGGCCCTACTTTATATGCTCATGAAGGTGACAACGTTGTTGTCCAAGTGCAAAACAAGGGCCCATATAATGTTACGATACACTGGCATGGGGTGAGGCAATTGAGATCGTGCTGGGCTGATGGACCAGCTTACATTACCCAGTGTCCCATTACTCCTGGGAATTCCTTTACCCAGAGATTTAGGATTATAGACCAGGAAGGAACCCTGTGGTGGCATGCACATATTTCATATCTTAGAGCTACGGTTCATGGAGCTCTAGTCATTTATCCCCGCTTTCGAAAGCCATATCCTTTTCCTAAACCCACCGCTGAGTTTCCTCTCATTTTAGGTATCTTTCTTGAATTCAATTACTTTTAGATGCTAAGAGTGATTCTAGATCATTTAAATGAACTATCTTGAGTGCTTTTTTTGCTATCTATGGTGTAGGGGAATGGTGGAACGCAAATGTTGAAGATGTTATAAACGACGCAATTCGAAGAGGAGCGGTGCCATTAGAATCTGACGGATACACCATCAACAGCCAGCCAGGAGATTTGTTTCCATGCTCTGCAAATGGTATGTCACAATCCCCATTTCCAAAATCATTACAGTAATTGATAGTTTTACTGGACAGGAGATTAAATGGTGAGTTGTGAATGCAGATACTACGCGGATTTCCGTTAAGAGTGGAAAAACCTACCTGATGAGGATAGTGAACGCTGCCATGAATCATGCATACTTCTTCAAAATTGCAGAGCACAATCTCACAGTTGTGGCGGTGGATGCGTCGTATACCAAACCGTATAGAACCGACCTGCTTCTCATACAGCCGGGTCAAACAATGGATGTGCTTCTAACCACCCCTAAAACATCAGGGCTCTTCTATATCGCCGTCCGCGTATACAATAGCCAACCTCCACGAGGACTTCCATTCGTGAATACAACTGGGACCGCCATTCTAGAATACAGGGGCACCACCAGTAACAACTCCGTTCCCCTCATGCCCACTCTTCCTGCATTCACTGATACCCAAACCGCATTCAATTTCGCTAACTCCCTCAGAAGTCTGCAGTCGTCCGTTCCGCAGTCCGTAGATGAGGAAATGCTAATAACAGAGGGCTTCGGACTTGTGAGCTGCCCCAACAACTCCTGCGCGGGGATCAACGGCGGAAGGGCGGTTGGAAGCCTTAATAACATTTCATTCGTCACGCCAGATATAGCTATTTTGCAATCTTATTATTACGGCGTCAATGGAGTTTTTACCAGAGATTTCCCAGACAATCCTCCCTTGAAATTCAATTACTCCCAACAAAATCCACCATTGAGTATTTGGCAGCCCGAGTTGGGGACTAAAGTAAAAGTTTTGAAATTCAATAGTAATGTGCAGATTGTGTTTCAGAACACGGGCATTATTACCATACAGAACCATCCTATACATCTTCATGGCCATGATTTTTATGTTGTGGGGCAAGGATTTGGTAACTATAATCCGCAAACAGATCCTGCCAACTTCAACCTGGTAGATCCTCAGATGTTGAACACCGTGGGAGTTCCTACTGGAGGGTGGGCTGCCATTAGATTTACAGCCAACAATCCAGGTAAATTAATTACTATTTCTATTTGTTATATTGAATCTATAATGCTTTTATCCTTGTTCACGACTAAATTCGAGATTGTTTGTTTGAATTGTTGATAACAGGAGTTTGGCTGATGCATTGTCATTTTGAATCTCATTCGGCACTTGGCTTTGAGATGGTATTTCTTACGGAGAACGGGCCGAGGAAATTGGACGCTCTTCCTTCTCCGCCGCGTGGTTTACCAAAATGTTAAAAGGATACATTGATCCATCTCATAGCTCTTATAGACCATTCGGCTGTCAAAAAAAGTGGTCTTTTTAACTATGGAAAATGTAATTTGAGGAATGAGATGGCCTATTGGTCAATAATAAATTCAATCTCGCATATACAAGAGGAAAATCAATGTTTTCCTCGTTTATTTAGCATAATGTTTGTCCGTTATTTGGGAATTAATTTTTAAAAACTCCATTATGTAAGATGGGAATATGCTAAGTTTGAGATAACACTCAAGGTTTTTTATTAAATTTTGTTTAATGACCCTTTAAAACCAGTAACGTGTGGTGTTAGAATTGACCTCCTCAAAGTTGGGCTTATTACATTGGAATTCACCATGCACATAATTAACACTCAATAATTTAATCTTTGACCAAACCATATATATAAAACAAAACACTTTGTACCAGGATTCTTTTCTTATTAGACTACCACTCAAACAAATCGCCACGGCCACTACTAGCATTATCTTTAGTGCTATTAGTGCCATTCCCATTAAGACGAACTTCGATGACCACTATTACCATTATCTTTAGTCATATCATTATAATTGTCTACTAGTATTATTTATAATGTTATTGTCATGCCCACTATTCTTGACTCAAAAAATAGAGCTAAAAATAGAATAAATAAAATATTAAATGTTTTGAAAACACTAAATACACGATACCTATATTGTTTCTATAATATTACACAAATATAATTCATATCAACACTTGTTACATAGCTTACAAATTTAGTTTATACATCTAGTGCAATTTTAATTACTTGTTTATTCTTTTGTTTTACATAATATTTTGGTAACACTAAAATATGGATTATAATCGCTGCAAGATTAGGATTCAATCTCTTAAGTCATACATACTCTTCCCCTATGAGGCACCACACTTTGCTCTCTCCAATTATTCTGAAGGTTTTATAAAAGTCCACTAAGGGAGCATATCAAGATTAAGAGTTAACATTCACCAAGATCTTACTCTAAGCACAAACATGTCATTATAATGTGATAAGATATTTCTCACAAGTAATCTCCTAAGATATTAATGCTAGGCTAATCCCTCTCTCATAAGGAGAAATTAATCACAATATGGAGACATAACAAGGATTGCACATCAAGGCACAATGCGTAAAGAATTACCTTTGTAGTAGGCACAAGCAGTAAAGAATTACCTTTGTCTTATCCCATTGATTGCGATATGAAATTTAAGGTTTGAAATAACTTCTATATATAATTTACAAGGAAAGTTATACAACTAGGTCAAGTGGCATGATTTTCCTATCAAACCGAGTTAAGAAAACTCTTAACAAGTTACCTTTAATCAAAGAAGACACCAAGGTAGAGCCATTTTCATCCTATAAACTATGGAGAGGGTCACATAAGTATAAGAAAAATCACATGCAAGGCTACACAAAAGTAGAAACATGGCCTAAATATGAGCTACTCAAACTAAATAGAGAGGTAAACCCATTGAGAGATTGGTTTCTTCAAAAGTTTCTTCTTGCGCCTTTAACAAGATATATTTTACACAACATCACAAAAAAATTATTTCACGTGAGGTTTGGAGTTTATATTTACTAATGATTTAAGCAAATAAATTATAAAGATAAGGTAGAGTGAAACGTGTTCAAATACATCTAAATTCAATGTTATACTATATTACAATATAACAGGATTTGTCTCTTAAACTTATACACAAATAAATATAACAATTCTCATAATGCAACCGATTCACCAATATAAAACACACATATACAAGTACATGATATTCTGAATGGTAGTCTATATTTTTATAATAGAAATACAAGAATAACTACAAAATGGGAAAAATATATGGTCATCTACATGCATTCCACTTCTTGCCACAACACTTGCAAGCCTGTAACATCATAGGTCAACACAAGGATGACATGGATTTCATTATTCCTATCTAGCTACTGTATTTCAAATACATTTAAAATTTTAGAGAGGAGAGAGAAGAAGTACTATAATTTATTTGGTGGGGTTTTGTAGTTAATTCAACATATTTAAAGGTTAGAGAGACAGAAATAAATATCTTCACATAAAATTTCAAGATTCAATTATATTTCCAAGGATTAAAAGGAAATAATTTAAAGTATTCATGAAAATTTCATGTTCATTTCATCTTCTAAAAAAGGTAAATTTTAAGATCCCCTACCCGAATCCAACTTGTTTTTTTTTTTGCGAATTTACAAAAATGAATTTTGTATTGATGGCGAATATAAGAAAATGTATTGCGTGATGCAGGCGAATAAGTTATCTTGGAAAAGGTATGTCGAGTATAGTTGCAGGGAAATGACCACAAAAAGGGAATATATGCGTTGGATACACAGAATCCTAGTCAGCAGGCATTTGTAAGGGCATACGAGTCATATGTACGGAATAACTATCAAAGGACTACATACCTATACTACTAGGAGACTGTGAACACAAATAAATATGCAATTGAAACTTCCCAAATATGAACAGGGGTAAAATCCAATCACCACATCAAATGATATAAGACTTTACATAGAAAATAAACATGAATCTAAACTGTACATGATAGATCTAACATTACATTAATTTCATACTATAATGAAGACAACACAATGGCGATAAATTGTTTTCAAGGATGAAGAAATAATGCTAACCATTTTACTTCAATTGTACTAATTATCCTATTTCCCGTCATTTCATTATAATTAGTGATTTCCCACTAATTATCTAACATTCTCATTCATTTTAGTCAATTAACGACACTACATTAATTAACTAGCCTTCCCCCATCCTGGATGCCAAACAAAGACACTTATTTAGTTATAATCATCTTTCAATTGACTAATTGACCATTATTAATTAATTAAGTTTTTCAATCTCGTAGTTAACTAATAAACCTTCTTATTGGTTAAATCCCCTTTTCAAACCCTTCAAATTCTATATTTTTTCTTCTAAATCACCTCCAAATGGATTTTTAAGCTTATCTTGGCCTATTAATTAATCCCAATTGATTAATTTAATCACCTCCAACTCCAATGAGTTTCTAATCACTAATTAATCTCTTCTAATCATACTTATCCCTTTATAATTCTACATTCCTTTTATCCCACATTCTCTAGGTTGCAAGTTTCTCCAAAACTAGAAAGCTATATAAAAAACCTAGTAATGCACCTTGTCCAAATTTACACCATGTCCTTGTAAGACATTAGCATATGATAAGAGCATTTCAATCTTGGAAGTCTTATTGATCAAGCAACAATTTCTATCTTCTACTTGGCAAAGAGTACGAAGAGAATAATCATACATGGCAATCAAGCCATATTGGTGAGATCCCTTCTTCCATGAAGAATTTCTTTTAATCGCACGTAGCTACGTTCGGCTCACTAAAGGAGTACCTACAATCTAAATCCCATCGAAAACATCAAAGGATGGTTTGCATTTCATGTTTTTAATATTAGTGTAGACACCAAATTTGGGTCTTACGACGCCCTATGCCCCGCATCTCGTCTCGCAACCTAACCCTACCTCACCACCTAAACCTTACACACTTAATTATTTATTAATTACCTTATAATTAATAAATCCACATCTCCAACCCTGCCACCTCACCTCGTCACCTCACCATGACCTAGCCCTAACCCTAAACTAACCTAATTAAGACCTATAACTTGGTCCAGACCCACACCCATGACTCATCACCCCTCACCCACACCAAAACAAACCTAATAATGACTTGACCAAGCCCACAACTAACCCCTCGGGAGAAAAGGAGGGAAAGTTGGCTATTTTACTAAAAATAGCCAACTTTGACCTAACCAACATCGGTCCCTACGCGACCATCGTCGGTTACGTAACTGCCATCGGTTCCCTGTAAATGACCTCCCCCAACCAAAACAAAGGGATCCGAATTCATTTTGCAAGAGAGAGAGAGGAGGTTGCAGAGAGGAGTATTGAGCCCAAGACTATAACTGAGCAACTAGATCACGGTCGCACTCATCCAAACATTAGAAGAGTCGGACGATAGCTTCATCAGCTCACTTCCGATTGTCAGATCATCCCAGCTGAGCCTTGCCTTCGCCACTGCATTCCTTGGACCTGCATCCGCATTAGAAACTAGTAAGTAGTCTCTTCTATTACCTTGTATGCTTCTAGACACTACTTTGTGAACTTTTGATTCATAGTGATTATAAGCTCACTCTTGGATCTACCACCCGGCAGCACCCTGCACCTAACCTTCATTCATCCATCTCTATATTGCCCCAAAGACAACTTTATCACTATCTGAATCTTCTCTATCACACTACTACTCCCCTCAACCATCTACCAACCTTTTAAACCCCATAACCACCTTACAACCAACCTCCATTTAAAAGCCCCTAAATCACTGCCCCTACCGATATCGGTTATCCCCTACCGGTATCGGTTTTATAACCGTGGTCGGTTATCCAGTGACCGGCATCGGTCACTGTGACTTATACCAAAAACCAACCTTTCACCTATTTACCTCCAAACAATCTCATATCCAGCCTTGTCTATCCCAGCTATAACTTGATCTGAACGTATCAATAACCAGTGACGTATCTGAACGTATCATAGATGGAGTAATTTTGAAAGCTCATTGTATATTTTTGACTCCTTTTGTGGCATTTGTCATTGATTTTATTACACTTGTATTTACTTGTTGAAATTTAGTATTGGGGAATGTGTTACTTTTAATTTGATTTAAAATTTTGGAGTGAATGATATTTTTTTTGTTTTTTTAGATTAGATAACTATTTGGTTTTAAGGGGACCAAAAAACTTGACATTATAAAAGATCCAGCAATAGAAGAGCAAGAAGACATCGTCATCCATGGTGAAAAGAAACAACACAATATCCATAAAGGTCAGACCAAAAAGGAAATACAAATAAAACCGGGGTTAACCCAAAAACAAGAAATCCAAGTCAAAAGGACTTCACTTAGTTCCTCAAGACCCAAAAAATGAAGCCTCCCTAGAGCGGCTCCGCATAATATGAGCAGAACGATGCTTGGGTTAGACCATAATACACCCACCCCCTTCGGCTCCAGATTCCATCTAATTATCATTACCATTAAGGGCCACCACAAGCTATCTATCCCCACAACCGTCTGTCAACCGTCCATCCGAATTTGGTAATCGGTCCCCATTATTATCGAGCAACATGGAGCCACCATCACATCACCAAACCACCAAATCCGGTACAACAAATTCAAAATTTGAATCCTCCCACTCCAACCGTCTCCTCACATCACTTGTCTTGCCACCTTCAACGATTAGTCCACCACCTTCCAAAGAAGACATAGAATTTGAAACCACATTTACAGAGCATTCCACGTGGTCCTTATGCAGATTAAAGTTAAAATTTGAATTTGGAGGTTATTGTCCCCCATTGGGTCCACATGGGTTGTTCCTCAATGGTTCTACCACACAGGCACCCCCACACCCAATCTACCCAGAGAAAACGAAGAACTATGCAGAAGGTTCGAATAGGGTAGCACCCGCACACGAGGACCAGCTCCAGTGAGCACATCCTGCAACACCTTGCAGCCCTGCTAATAGAAGCATCTACCCTACCTATCCCGAAATTTGCTCTGAATGTACAAGCGATGACTTCCTCCCTGTCATCTTCCTCTGTAGCCATTGACTCCAAATCTAAATCATCCATTTGAATAATCGGGACACAATGGGAACTAGCAGCTACACCCCCCACATGAGCAAACTTGGCACCACAATAGAAGGACATGACATCAATTCCTGACTTTCCTACATTTATCACAAATGATCCTCGATTTCTCTATTTCGATGGCTTGTTCATGGTTTCCATTCACATTGTCGAGAAAAATGCACTTTGGACTTTTTCCCCAACTGAAACATTAATCCACAACTTCACAAAAACTAATCGTGATCGAGCCTTCATAAAGGGATTCACAGCAATGAGCATACCCATAGCTCTTGTTATTCTAAAAAAAACCTCTGGCTCCCAAAACTCCAAGGGGAGATCTTGGAGGTGAATCCAGACAAGGAGTTCAGGGAAGGAACTTTCCACAAAAATCTCAGGTTGCCATTGCATAATACCAAGAGTCGCTTTTCCAAAAAAAAAAGGGCACTCCTAGAAGCGCTCAAACCAGATCTGAAAAGGAAATTGTCTTTAGCCATAACCCTGACCTCCAGCTTGCAGGCCCACATCCTTTTGCACCAATCTTGCACAGAGTCTATATTTGGTCTTAGTCCACCAAACCTACCCACAGCTGTATATTTGAATTTTTGTTTGGAACAATCCAGAATAACCTCTAGAATTGCCAAGTGTGGGGCTTCTTTGTCCCAAGAGGGCATTAATTTAATGGGTTCCCTGTGAGCCACACCAAACAACCATTGTGCCCAAGATCCCGCAGCGCATGTCCCCAATCCACCCACCGCTCCCTTTGTAGCCCCCCCCACCCCACAACTCCCTTCTCTGTTCCATTCGCAGTAGTTTCCTTCGCAACACTCGTAGCTTCCATCTTCTTTTCCAGGACTGACTAATGTGAAATAGGTTTACTTGTTTGAGTTTCTTTTGTAATCATTTATTTTCATTGGATTTTTTAGGCGTACTCTTGATTTGGGAGTAAATGATATTTGACTAATTTTTGGAAAAAACAAATTATTTTGCATTGAATAATAGTATGTACTTTGAATGAGTTAGAATGAGTACACTTTGTTGGCATCCATGTGGAGACAACTCACTCACTTCCCTTGTAAACTCTATAAATAAGTCTCATGTCTTTTATAAGGGGATTGGATTGTTACACTCTCTTCTTCTAATTTGTAGCATCCTTGTGCTTGGAGGAGCTTGGGATTATATTGAAGTTTAAAGCAAGTAGAGACCATTGCCATGGCTTCAAGGTAGGGACTTATTCTCTATGGTTATTTCAATATTGTTTTTATATCTTGTTTGTTTCTTTTTGTTAGTGTGTATTTGGCTAGAAATTTTCATTGGTATATTTCTTGCTTCCCTCTTATGGGTTTTTTAATGTTGTATTGGAATGTGTTTTGGGAATGGTAGAAATCCCTAGGTTGGGTGTTGGACTGGAGGGTAATGATATGGTGTTGGTGGAAGCAAAAGGAACTAGGTTTAATGATATAATTATAGTTGCTTATTGTGACTTACTGGAGGGAGTTTGGGGTAGATGAGAATTAGGCCTTTGGTGGAGCTAAAAGCGGTGGCTTAGGCGGTATAAGGTGTAGTGGAGGTATAAGAAGGATTGGTATAATAGAGGATTAAGTCATAATTCACTACCCTTCTTGGAGTGATAAGGAGAGCAACCTTCATTTCTCTCACTCCCACTTGGCTTGGTGTCAAGCCATTATTCTTGTTTGTTGTGTTTGGATGTATCTTTATGTGTTTATGCTTTTTTTAGGTCTCAAAGACCAAGACCAAAAGTTAGGTTGCTCGAGGGGGTTTTGGTTCATCCATGGTTCATTTGTTTGGTTTCGAGGGCCATTATATAAGTGTTCCCCTTCTCCAATGGATACCATTGGGAGGAGAGTATTTCTTGGCTCCCCTCGTGTGTTTGTGGATAGCTTCAAGATGCCTAGTGACTCCTATATTGCAGCCCTCTTCCTCCTTGTTGGGAAAATTTGATCCATATTGTAGTTGCAAAGTAACTTGTTGTATCCATAATCTTGTAAGCTTGGAAAGGATGTACCTTTGGAAATATTGTTATGTATTGTAAAAAATTACCATGTAACTTGAAGGAAATGTACCTTTGATCCTTGTAAAGGATATTTTGTAATGTGGCATTTGAAATTTATATGTGAAAAGATTTGTATTGATAGTTGTATTGTAAATGGTTATTTAACGAAATGAGATTTCTCCTAACTCTACCTCTTTTTCCCTTAAAAGGACAACTTACACAATTATATAACATTGCATTGAAGGAAAATAAAACGTTTTATTGTTTGCATTTGATGTTGAAAGTTGAAATCGAAAGTGGTTAAAGAAACGCAATGAACTCTCCTTTGATCCTTCACTCACCTTCTAAATGGTCACTTTGTGGTGTGTTTCTTGATTTAAAAGAATGGAGTTCGTTTTTGTTGTTCAATGGAACATTTTTGGAGGTATAGTTTAACTTTTCATTTCTCCCTTTTAGCTAAATTGATGTATGGGGAAAATCTTGGGTGATCAAAATTGAAGTATCTAATTTCCACAATAAACTTGTTAAGCTAAAAGAATGGGTGATCTTAGTTTTGAAAGTTGTCAATAAGGTTGGTTCATTAATTTTATGAATATCAAAGGGTTTAACAACTTATATATATATATATATAAAGAATGGGTGATCTTAGTTTTGAAAGTTGTCAATAAGGTTGGTTTCATTAATTTTATGAATATCAAAGGGTTTAACAACTTATATATATATATATATAAAGAATGGGTGATCTTAGTTTTGAAAGTTGTCAATAAGGTTGGTTTCATTAATTTTATGAATATCAAAGGGTTTAACAACTTATATATATATATATATATATATATATATATATATATATATATATATATATATATATATATATATAAAGAATGGGTGATCTTAGTTTTGAAAGTTATCGATAAGGTTGGTTTCATTAATTTTATGAGTTTCAAAGGGTTTAACAACACACACACACACACACACACACACACACACATATATATATATATAAGTTCTTTGGGTAAATAATTCATTTTAAAACTAGATATATATTTATAATGATTGTTAGACGCTGTATTACTTGAGGGTTAAAAAATTTATATATAGCTCTATTGAATAAAACCACTTAGAAACTATTATTGTTTTATTATATAGATATTTCGATTGAAGGTATTATTCTAAGTCACATTATTATAAATAAAAGAGAGTCAAATTATCATGGCATATATGCCATGTATATAGTTACTTATATAATTTATTTTGAACCAATGGAACCATGTTAAGATTATGTATAGATTTTGTATTGTTAGGAGTTACATTTCCTTGAGAATTAAATAAATAAATTGATAATGTGTGTGCGTGTGATATATAATGGTTTATGTTGTAATATTCCTATCGATAAAATATATAAAATAAATCATTTTTAGAGTAATTGCAGTATAATTTCCTTATTATTATTATATTATAACTTATATATGTATATAATATAAGTATTGTAATATATATACCATTTAAGAAATTATATATATAACACAAAAACACAATAAAAAAATAAAAAACAATTTTCTCGATATACATAAAATAAAAGATATCGAGCTGGGCAGAGTCAGCTAGGGTTTGCAAGGGAGGAGTGCATAGGTCTACTGGCCTCATGGTTGTTATCGTCTATCACCATATCCTTTCCTGCTCTTCTTCATGGCTCTGGTTTCTGGACGGAAATCTTTCCTAGAGGTTGTTGTTGAAAATCTAGGGCAGGATTCAACAAGTGTAGGGTTTTCATACATTGTGGATAAAGTAGAGGTCACGCCTATTGTTACTCTTTCGACTTCTGAGGTAACTGAATCTATTGCCTCCCTTCAAAATTTTGTCATTGTTTGTCAATTTAATGGTTTTTGGCCCCGGACTGAAGATCTACACAAATGGATCCACTCTACTTGGACGAGTGACTGTGAGATTCAATTATGTGCAAAAGGTTTTTTATTGTTTGTTTCTTCTCTTCCACTGATTGTCAACGGACTCTTAATGAGGGTCCCTAGTTATGGGGTAGGGTTGGCCTTTTTCTTACTCCAAGGTTTTTTATTTTGATCCTTCTACTATGGTTGTTTCCAAAATGTTGGTTTGGGTTTATCTACCCAATCTTCCTCTCCCCTTTTGGCACCCTACGGTTTGTGTTATTATGGGTGATTCACTTGGTCAATTCATTAAGATGGATAATGAATGGCCTAAGCAAGGGTTGTTCACTTATGCATGAATTTATACTATGGTGGATCTCAGAAAAGGTCTTCTAGAGAAGTTGGAGTTAAACCATGATGGTTTTAAGTGGATACAAGTTCTAGACTATGAGAACATGACCTTCTAATGCTGGTTATGCCATCAAAATAGAAACCTTTTGGAGGTTTGCCCATTATCACTCAATCGGAATTTTAAAAAAAGAACAAAGGGGTTTCTTCGCGACCTAAAGGCTAACATCCTTTTTCAGCGCATGAAGTCTAATATTGTACTCACCATGAAAATTCCGAAGCTATGAATGTTAAGGTTCCCCCTGTTGGTGGTTATGTCAAGCAGTCTCACGAATCTGAGTCTTCTGATTTTGACCCCAATCAGGATAGTCCTCGCCTTGATCCTCACAAGATTCAGCTTCCCAGTTGGCGAATTAGACTGTTGTCTTGAGGTATAAAGAGAAGTAGGGGCACTATGAGCCTCTTGTTACTCGATTTGTTGCGTCATCAGATGCCTTTGAACCCTTTACTTTTTCCACTTGTTTTGGGCCAGTTCCTGGGTCTAGGTAGTCTGGATTGTTTTGTCTGGCATTTTAGCATTTCGTGTTGCCTTCGTGACTTGTTTGTGGGACCGTGAGTTTTCCAATCACCCCTACTAATGTAACTCTCTTTTATTTTTAATAAAATAAGGGCAGTTCCAATAGAAAAAAACAATTTTAGAATCCACAGACATGTGGGTCATGACCTCCCCTTGTCCAAACTATGGTGGGTGGCCACTGACCGACCCACACCTACCCATTCATCAAAAATATGTGGGCACGATTGAGCCATCCCCCACACCTTTTCCCTCACCCTACAGCTATGTTGTCACTCTTCCCTCACCCATTATCCTATGCACTCACCTCGGTCATCCACCATTTACCCCAACCACACTACTACATCAGCCACCATTAAAAACCCCAACCTGGCCTACCACCCCTTCTCCTCCTTTCCCCAAGCGATCTCCTTCTCGATCCCTTTAATTCCCTCTGCCATTATTTTCCCCTGCAAAACCACAAGCTAATAAAACCAAAACATAATAAAAAACATTCAACAAGAATAAAATAGAAGGAAATAAAGCCATGCAAAATGGAATTTAAGTTTAGGTTTTTGTGTTAGGTATCTATTAAACCATGAGATACTTAATATAAGATATAGATATTAGAATAAGGGTACGAATATTAAGTTAGGTTTTGGTTGGATTCTAGGTCGAGGTTCGCACCTTTTACTTTATGGTGTTCATTGCTCCCTTGAATTTATGTTGGATTGGTAACCTTTCAACTAACAAAGGCCATAGTATCTGCTTTGTTTGGGTCGATGTTTTCTCTATTTTTTCTTCTTTTGAGTTTTTATTTTTACACGATAATCAGTCCAATATTTAAGGGAGGTGATATAAATCAAAGAAACTTTGGGATCCATGATAATCGATGTTTTCTATATAGTAAGGTCTTTGAGGTCTTATTTCCACTTTAGATAAGTATAATTTCATTTGCTCTAATCTCATAGTCTATTTGGGATCTTAGGATCTGGCACTTGGTTCACAAGCTAAGCATCTTAATCAACACGATTTTTGTCTTTAAAAGAGTCATTGTGCATTGTATATGTTAGCTTATCGAGTTTGCAGTATTCCTTATTCCATAAAGTCATATTTGAAGCTAAGTTATGCATTATTGTGGATTAAAATGGATAGGTCAGCCCCTCCGACACTTGTTAACAATAGGCTGGAGTGTTTTTGTTAGCTTCAAAAGACTGGTGGCAGGAGATGCCTTCATATTTTTAAGGTTAGATAGTGCACTTAATAATGATTCTTTGTATTTCATATATGTGTGTGGATGTGTGCTCATTGTGGTTTGATTTAGAAGGGGAATTATTTGTTTTAAAAAAATTGATCTCATGGGTGAAAATGGAGAATTGCGGGTAGTACTTAGGCATGTTATGAGGCAGCAGAACAATATGCCATCTTTAATCATATCTAGCCACATCATGCATCTTGGTGTCATCGCTACTGCATCTCATGTTGTTGCAACACATACCATGTTTACTGTTTATTACAAGCTAAGGTGTGTGTACCCCTTGTTCAAATGTTTATTACTACACAGTCATTCTTTGTTCACAATGATCAAATGTTATTCATCACCATCTACTTATCACATATTTTGTTTTCTTTCTCAAAAGCAGTTGTAAATACTTTCATATCTTGAGTGCTTATGAGATTTGAGATCACTGTAGTAGATGTTATTTCTTTGTCCTCACAACCACCTTGCCTAAAAGAAAGGTGCATGCATTTTATCGTGTTGTCACTTAGATTTTGAATCTCACTATCATTATGGTTTTTTCGTAGAACAAGCCAGTCTGAGTTTATCATTCCGCGTGATAAATATATGAAAGCCATGAATAGAAATATTTCAATTGGTATGAGCTTCAACCATCTTCAAATGAGATAAGAATAAAGTTCACATTTTATAAGAATCCAACAATTTAATTTATTTGCAACACCATAGGCATTGAATCCGCAACAACCAGTAGCCACAAGACAGTGACCTCGTACAAATGTTTTTTCGTCATCTACAAACATGTCAATGCTCAGTATGGATTACTGATAGTGTTTTATGTAAGAAAATATATATTTGTCAAATACATGACAAATATATTTTTTCTTACATAAAATGTATAGCATAGTGTTTATTGTTACAGTTTCTTTTATTGTCATATTGTTAACACTCAAAATATGCAGTCCTCTTGAAAAAACTTTAAAAGCTTTATCTTCTTGTATGCTTTCTTCAAAATTAGATGTTTCTTTGAACTTCAAAACAATTAGATATTTCTTTCTTAATGGCAGTTCATATGATAAAGACATCAATGTATGTATGATTACATAGTTGATCTTGATGATAGGTTTCAATTCCCAATTGTCATATTGGAG
Source organism: Taxus chinensis (assembly GCA_019776745.2). Classification (NCBI taxonomy): domain Eukaryota; kingdom Viridiplantae; phylum Streptophyta; class Pinopsida; order Cupressales; family Taxaceae; genus Taxus; species Taxus chinensis. The sequence goes on along the minus strand of CM034148.1, from coordinate 252,034,271 downwards.
TCGTCAACACATGAAATGCAATTCGAAGGCTCATAACCTTGGTTGATGATTGATGAGACTAAATAAACAGATGTTGAACTGGCTGCATTCATTTTTAAACAATTTGTAAATAATGTGAGTTATTAAAGGTAACTTCGAAGTATGTTGAGGCAATTCCTACTACCATTCAAGTTCATTTGCATTATGAGTGCATATGGTCATATCATGTATGTTAAAGTTTCTTCTTGGTTGTAGGATTGAACTCTTACATGACTTTAGACTGGTGTGCATATGTATATTAACTTGAATCAAGATTGTTCAGTTCCAGGTAACAGTCGGCAGTTGGTTGCTTAATTGCATTTATTTCAATGCAAAATGAACACTCTGTTCAACTATAATATGTAGTACTACTCTGCTAGGTTCATAAAAATAGTAATTTCCATCTTAATAACCACAACCTAAATTTACAAGTGTGGAGAATAAAAATCTCATTGTTGAAATATGGCTCTGATAACACAGACGACGAATTCCTACTACCATTCAAGTTCATTTGCATTATGACTGTATATAGTCGTACCGCAGATGTTAAAAGTTCTTCTTGGTTGTAGGATTGAACTCCTATGTGACTTCAAACTGGTGTGGGTATATATATTAAATTGAATCAAGATTTTTCTGTTCTAGGTAACAGTCGACAGTTGGTTACTTAATCACATTTCTTTCAATGCAAAATGAACACTCTATTCAACTATAATATGTAGGACTACTCTGCTAGGTTCCTAAAAATAGAAATTTCCATCTTAATAAGCGCAACCTAAATTTACAGGTGTGGAGAATAAAAATATCACTATTGACAGATGGCTTGGATAATACAGATGGTGGAGGTTGCAACATGTTTCTCAAAGCGTGGCCATAAGTCAAAATTCCCTATTATTTTATTTATTTAATGGTGTTGTAGTCACTTAATCTCGTAAGTGCCCATGTAACATTTTTAGGTGGTAGCTAAAAAGTGCTATTACATTCTTCTCATGGTTTTTTCATTTAGTTTTTAAGAGCATAGTTCAGTCATTATACTCCTCATTATGGGTATTTACCAATTTGGTCTGTTTAATAGTAATGACTATCAGAATTTAGAAATGATAATGACATAAAACAACTTGGAAAATATTCTTACAAAGTGATCCTTAAAAACAAATAACGTATAATTTGATTTGAATTCACTTTTAATTAACATGGAATAGTGACAATACAGTACTATAGTTATCAAATTTGGCTTGTGGATATGTGAAGTGCTTAATTATTTAGTAAGGGAAGTTTGAGGTTTATGTATCATTCTCCTTGATGTAGACAACTATAGCATGGAAATAGAACGAATGTATTTAAGAACAATATATATCGTAAGGGTGGGTTAGACTTGTACATACTAAATTTACAGAAATAGTTGTTGGCTATTAAAGGAATTTGGTCATAGAAAATTTGTGCATTATCGCACCAGTTTCCTTTATAATAATACAAAAAAGTTAAAAATGCGTCCATCAAATTGCATGGGATGGTGAAATATGTGTGCATTTTTTATGTTTCATGTCTCGTAATTGGAATTCCAAGTGTTAAAATTCCACATAACGAAAAATTCACATATTAAGCACCAATTGCACACTACAAGCAAGATTGAAATAGTCCATGTCAAATATCTACTTTACATTTGAGCTTATATACCAGATATTTCTTGGGTAGGAATAATCTCATCCGTGGACAAGGTGTTTCCCATGAAGGTGTTTAGTTTCCCCTATCTAATCAAAAGTCACAACCATCCACACCTGCCCCCTTTTTGTGGTGATTGTTGATTAACGTTGCCACCCCAATTGTTGATGGGGAGAACTTCACATGACGTCGCCACATGTGGATGCCACTTACACTCCACATCTTTATGTCTCTAAATGATACGAATAAAACTACAAACACATTTTCACTTCCGCAATACTTTTCTGCTACTCCTTGCATTCACATATATACTTATAAATTGTTTCCGCAACTTCTTGAACAACACCACTTATCTCATTCGAATTATTTCTATATACGACGTCATGTTGTTCTACGTTTGAGTTTCATAGTGTCTCTACTATTAATTTTTGGTGCCCCCACACTATTCCACCCTATAACCCCTTCATCTTCACCCCACTTCCTCTCCCAATGTTTCCCTCCTTCCAATATGAATCCTTCAAAAGATTCCCTTGAGTGTTTCCATCATACATTTCACGTACAATTGTTATTATATATAGCTATGTTATTATAATTTATATTGCATAATGTATGGTAGTTTATAGATTTTATAATATATAATTGTATATGTGTGAATAATGTATAATATAACATTTACAAGGTTATGTATATACCACATTATTATTATATTACAGTAGCATTATTAAACGGTTATAATTGTATATATAATATTAGGTTATAATAGGTTCTAAGGATTAAAATACTACGCTTTAAATTTCCGGCATCACTATTACACAATGCAATACTAGCAATTGTACATGAAATGTTCAATGAAAACGCCAAAAGGGGTCTATCAAACGAGTCAAAGTGAAGGTAGAAAAACAATGGGAGAGGAAGAGAGGTAAAGAACATGGGGTTTGGGATGGGAAAGTGGATCGGGGAAGAAGTTTGAAAGTCAACCCTCCAACAATGACATGACTTATTATCAATCATTTGAATGAGAAAAAGGTTATTGTGTAAGACTATATGTCGATCCAGGTTCGAAATGTAAGGTTTTTCATAGGGCAACAACTGCATATATTCATTCCCAACACGTAACAAAGAGATGTTGGTTATTATTTTGAAAACATTTAATAGTCAAGGTTGGATAAACATATGGCAACATGTGTCGATTGGCAGTAAAAACACAGTGACTGCCATAAAATCGGCTTCGCTATATTATCTTTGCGATGGCAAGGGTTTCGATTGGGTGGTGTTTAATTTGTTAGATAAGGGAAAGAGGTGAATGGAATTATGGAAACAAAAATATGGGAAATAAATACCCACATGTCCCACACCTACTCCATGGCTTAGATTTTTCCTACCCAAATAATATATGGTATTCATGCTCCACTTTATCATCTCAATCTCACTTGTATTATTGACATAAGTGCCAATGGTGATTTAACAGACCAAAAAAAGAGGAACATTCATGAGGCCAAAGGTACAATACCTAACAACATTTCTTGCTTCATGTAGAATTTTGTAGGCCCACTTTTCATTTTTAAGCCCGAGTAATTATAGGGAAGAAGTAGATGCACAAATGATCATTGATAATTGATGCGATAAGTTCAATTCAGACAAATATGTGAGATTAAGAAATGCCCTGCCTATCCCTATGTTTAGCTCATTGTTATTGATAAACAAAGTGTTCAACTGTGTTAAATTCCCCATTGTCCGCAGGATTTTGCCGGTGAGCTTATTGAAGATGAGATCCAACACTTGCAAGTGCCACATGGAACCTAGCAATGCGCATATTGTTCATGTCAAAATATTGTGGGAGAGAACGAGGTGTTCCATGTTTCCTTAAACGCTCGCATTATCTGGTACAAGCCCAAAAAAATTGTTATGCACATGTCCACAAATCGCAAGGTGTCGTCAAGATAGTGGCTCTGAACGGAGAACATTGTTGTGACGGTCCCCATGAGAAAATTTGAGTGTAGGTCCAAATCGCCCAAGACGCAAGGGTCTACAATTTCTCTTCCAAAATGTGGAAGTCAAGGCATTGTTGGAAAGATTGAGGGAATACAAGTCGGTCATGTGGCCCAACCAACGCGGTATGGTTCCTATGAGTGCCTTTTGGACAAATCCAACTGATACAGAGGGTTCTCCAACTCATACAACCATTTGGGGAGCGTGCCCCAAATGCCGTAACCAAAGAAAAGGGAGATTTGATTTTTTAACACATTTTTGGATGAATAGCCAAAAGTTCATCATGAGATATCTAGAATCAGGAGAAGGTGAATTGTCTTCTTCTTCTACCATTATGATTGTAAGAAGCTACACTGTATTTTTTGAAAATAAAATTAAACATATTATAAGATGACAATGATGATGAAGATGGGAGTTACAAAAAGAATTGACTTTAGAAAGGCTTATCAACTAATTATTGTTGATATATATTTAGTAATAGTATTAATGGCATTAATTATATTAATAATAACATTATTAATTTAAACAAGTGTGACAACAAACATACACTAATAAACTAAAAATTTGAAGTGTATTAATACATAACTCCATTAGAAAATTTAAATAAAAGAAAAAATATAAAAATAAGAATGAATCCATTTAGCATTTGCCTTGTTAGAAGAATATTTAATGGAGGTAGCACAACTACTTAACTGAGAATTTTAAACAAAATGGTTGAGACAAACTTTTGTAGATGGTAATGGAACTTTAAACTCTTTTAGTATTAACGACATTGCGAAAGAGTTGATAATGAATGACCACACCACCTTACTATCAATTCTTACATGTCCATGCTGAAATTGCACATAATGGGTATCCTTTCCAACCTACTATTATGGAAAAACCATTGTCAACAATGTATGACAATCTCCATTAGCAAATTGGTTTAACGTCAATCGTGCTTGATACTTGGCTTTACAGCCGAAACTCTTCTCCTTGAATCATGTCCGACGAAAGAAACATCTCCACACATCAGTTGTAACATGCCTAACTCTCCTGTCCTTCCCCTCGCAGACAATCATATTCCTTATCTGATTTTCAACAAATGCTTCTTCAGGATTCACCCTCTTAATATCATTTCTCTCCGGAAAGGTAACATCCAACAAATCAAAATACATGCTCTGATAGGATTGCATACCGTTATAACATAAAGGTACCATATTTTAAATACCGTTCTTTTCAATTAACATAAAAATTGCAGGTTTTTTTTTAAATATTTAATCGATTGTTTACATAAAGTATATTATGTTCATCTTCTTAAACTTTGTAATTGCATCATCAATCCTAAATGGCCACGTGATTTAGAATATGGGTAAGCATCATGAAAAGAGGTATCAACCGGGCAGTGCGAAAAAATGGTTAGACACAGAGAAAATTAAGAGAATAAATATATTTGCAACGGATAAATTAGACGGGCACCCTTAACCATAAAGCATTACTTTCATGGCAGTGGTGGTTTTAAACAGCTTTTCGTTCTGATGGATTGTTATATCGCTTAGATTGTAAAGCCCATTGAATAGGGCAAAAATAAATGAATAAGGCAGAATGTAGTGATATAGCAGGTAGAGGGGGAGTAAATCTTTTAACAGCTCGCAGAGTCATACAGTTTGAAAGGCTTCATCGTATGTCCAGGTTTTAGATATAATCATCGGGGGTATCTTTTAAGAGTGGAAGTTAGGGTAGACAGGAGAATCCAGAAACTGAAAGTATTTAAGAGATAAAATGTATAGAACTTTTGTAAAGGCCGTCAAGATTTAACACTGCTTGCAACTTGGTGATAACTACCACTATTTTAAGCTATCAAATACCTTAAAAGCCACTGCATGGTATGTGCCAAAAATATGTTATTCACGTAAAGATGTGCGAAGGGCGGGAGGGATTCTAACCTTTACAGATCTACAAACTTTGTAACATAACAGAACACATTTGACTTGAGAAAAGGTGGCAAGATAATGGAAATTGGATTGGATTGCGCTTCATACATCAACTTGTTAAAATCCCAAAGAACAATGACCACCAAAAATACCCAAATGCAACCAAGCAATTTTTTTGTTTCGAAGCACATCAAAGTAGGTATGAAATAACTAAGCAATGAAGGATTTGAACAGTTGTTCATTCCGTCAAAAGAGTCCATAGTACCGCTACTCCCATGCCAAAACAACAAGCAACCAGCACATCAAACCCTCAACCCAAATACAACTTATCTAAAACCCCGGTTCAGCAAATATTCCTTCCTCAACTCAACCTGCGGTTTTTGAAGCGCGCCAAAAATATGTGTACTGAAGCTTTGGAGACCATTGCTCAGAATTGCTCCGGGCTAGAATCTGTTTCAATATCATTCTAAGATGGAAACTTCCCTAACTTATCTTCCTTTACTCTTGCTGGTCTCCTTTCACTGATTGAAGGATGTCTAATTGGGGTTTTAGTTCTTGACCATGTATATTCATTCAATGATAGCGGCGTGGAGGCTCTCTGTTCGGCTCGCTATCTGGATATCCTTGAACTTATACAATGCCAGGAAGTCAGTGACGAAGGGTTCCAGCTTGTCAAGCACTTCCCTTGTTTGAGTATCATGCGACTTGCCAGATTTTTAGGTGTGACTGATATTGGGTTGAAGCCTGTAGTGGGTGCTCATTAACTGCAGTTGCTAAAGGTGGAAGACTGCCCTCAAATATCTGAGAAGGGCACTAATGGTGCTGCAAAGTTCGTCTCCTATAGTCAAGATCTCTCATGACTGTTGAGAGGGGATGATTGATCATCATTTTCTGAATAGTAGGATACAAGTAGCATCCATGGTTTGATTTCAAAGCAATCCATGCTCAGCGACGTGCTTATTTTTGAATAGAGAGCAAGTTTGCTCAAACAAGATTTCTTGAATAGATGACAAACAATATTCTTGAATAGACTTCCTGTTAGAATATAGTTGTAACTTTAACATTGATGACTACGCAGGCTTGTCAGGTTTGATGGTCACTTTCCTAGATACTAGAATATTTTATGTAACTTTCAGGATCAGATTCAAGCTCATAATGTAAATACCTTTGCCATTGCAGCTTGTGTAGTTATTTGAAATAATTATTACCATTTTCCACAGCCACCTAGCCAATAAAAAGCAAGAAAAGTGTATTCACGGATTTGAAGGACCTTAATATGGTAGTAATTTTTAATAGCTGTAACCTAAGCGGCTATGCAAAAATTGTGTATTGCATGTTTGTACATGGTATTAATTTCATTTCATGACAAATATATGCTTATTTCCTTAAAGCTCTAAGCATAAGCTACGCAATCAATTTTTATATGCTTAAAAGTTTCAAACTTTTCCTAGGGAAATATTTACAAGAATGTAGAATCTAAATGCAGGTCAACAATAATTTCCTCTGTTTAAATTTGCTTGGGTCATTATTTGTGCCCATGGGTAAAATTTTACACCCCATTTCAACTGCGACTTTTGGGGTGAGCGAGTGAATGGGAACATTGAAGGCCGTAATATTTGTAGATATTTAACTCTTAGTAATTTGGGTTAGGAGTCACATTTTGCACCTGGAATACAATTGGACTTTTGGTTGTGGGTGTGAGTGGTTGAGATGCAAGGGAAACATGAAAGACCGGCTTTTTTTTTTATAGATATGTAATTCTTAATAATAAAAAAGAAGGTAAACTTTTCAAAGAAGGTAGCACATTCAAGCTTAGACATGTATTTAATATGTATTGAAATGCATCCAAAAGTCTCGGGGCGGAAATCCTAACACGACATGAGTGTCAAAACATAGGGATTGGCACCTCGAGTCTTAAGGATACCTCTTGACACATATCAAGGCCCGCGCACATGAACAAAACGGCGAGTGAGGGCAGGGTCCAATTTGGTGACAGTAGCGGGCTATTTACCCCGGCCTGCGCACATGGAGGAATGTCAAAGCAAAAATGAGAGTACATGATTTTGACAGGTGGCAATATAATATAAAGTTTAAACTGTACTGCAAACTGTTATTACGTGGCGTGTTTTATTAGGTTGGTTTGATTGAGTATTTCAAAAATATATAGAAAACTGTGCCCAAAACTATCCGTATTCAGTGCGCCCTTGGTAAGCCTAGGCAGCAGTACTTGCCGCTTGGTGAGCGCGTACGGAGCGCTCGGGGGTGCTGTAACAGTTGAAAATGCGCGCATTTTCATTGCATGTGCGCGGGCCATCAGATCCATTTCAAGATGGTCTTGTGCTCTTTTCTTAACACATGAGAAAATTTACTGTTTATTAGGCTACAAGTTACTTGCAAGTCCAGTGCATTAAAAATGGTAATTTAGTAAAGTTTGTCTCTGCCATACGTACCTAATTAATAGTTTAGTTATATTCACCATCGCATTAGAAGGCACTGTATATCTGTCAATGATGCATCAAAACCATGAGTTTCGAGGTGATATAATAGAGATTATCTCTAAACTGCAATCTTACTTCAAATGATTTTGTCATATTTATCTTACTTTACAGAAAATCTTACAACTAATAACTAACACCATGTGAAAATTTAGAAGAGTGCGTAGGGTTTAGATTTGCAAATTAGAAATGCCGGATTGCCTCATAATCAGAGGCAGGGGATATTGACAACATGGCACTGGACATCCTAAGCATGGATATTGATCCTAGCTTCATTATCCTAGTGTTTTGTGTATATGAAAGTATGTTTATATAGCTTAAAGTGCCAATGTTTGCAGGCGTACTACCCACTAAAATGAAACATGAACTTCTTATCCATGGATATGGGTCTTTGAGCTATGGTCCAAACAGGGTCATAAACAAGGTATGCTCACCTCACCTAAACTTGCCAAGGTTTACGGGCTATGGGAATAGTCAGTAGATCCTAAACCAAAAGATCAGATTGAAGTCTTTGGCCAACTACCCACTTTAAATTACATGCAAACGCATGTTATTTTTCCAGCCCACTGTATTTTTTTCCATATCTTAGGCCAACTGTAGGCTAACCGTATTGAACACTCCCTGCAAAAGTTGCTCTCTTGGTTATTTACCTTCATTAAAGGCCATATGATGAAACGTGACCTGTATTCCTCGGTGAGTCGGTGGTCATCCCACCATTCCCAACCTCCAACATGTCAGCGTCTGGATTTGACAACACAAAGCCAGAAGTTAATACAGTTTGGAATTTGTAATAGAATTTTGTAATAGATTTCAACATAAACATCATCAATTCAACAGGAAACTAACCATAAATGTTGCGATTAAATGACAGAAAAAGTGATTGTAGAGTGGGGAAAATGAATATTCTATTAATATTACTTCAAATGTATGAGAATATAGTTTGGTGAAGAAAAACTTGAGACTTCTGATAATAAGCACAGAGTACAGCAAGGCAGTTCAGTTGGTGGCTGTGTGTATATCCCCAACCTACTACAGAATATACCCACTCAATATTTCTATGACAACAGTTCAACGGCAGAACAAGGTCTCGACGTCAATGAAAAGGCCCAAAAGACAGCAGCCATGGAGATTCATAAATCCTCAAACAAAACTTCAAAACCCTAAAGTAGTAATAGCTAGAATAAAAAATCAATTACCTAATCTGCCCTGCAACCTGTTTTCACATTTCTCTGGAACAGGACAAAGGTTTCTTCCAGATCTATCATCCATATAACAACACTGAAACACTTTTTCTTCGAAACTTGTTTAAAACCTTAACCACCAATGCGGTCACCCCAAAATGAAAATCAAAACATACCTTTTCAATGTAGCCAATCGCCCCATCATCCGTAAGCTTGATGCCATTTGCGTCCTACACATGAAAGACTGGCGCGCAGAACAGGAGAACAAATTGTTAGCGTAAAAATATGCAGAATTAACACCAAATCATACCTTCCTTTCGAAACAGAACATAACTTACCGTCCATGAACCACTTGCCATCGGATGACACATAAGCCTTGGTCACATTAAGATTCAAGTCTGCCAAAACCTGCACAGCCCTCAATAGAATGTCGTATTTGTTGGCACTATCCGTCTGTGAATTTTGAGACAACGATAATCAACTCCACATCACTTGCGCTGCAATGCAGGGCGCTGGAGTTGTCAAATGGCCATAGCCGAAGTAACCCATTTTGCAATGTAGGAAGCGCACAGAATCTATTCCGCCGATTACTTCAACCGCCAAAATGGAGAACATCCACGGAAACTCGTACTGAAATTAATGACTGACTGGTCATTCGAATGGCTGAACCAAAAAAGTCTAGACCCTGGTTAAGCAGGGACAGAGCAAAAAAATATATACCTATCGTCCTCCATAACACCATTGATTCGCTCGACCATGTAAAAGACATGTTCTTCACTGTTTTTGATCGAACGGTGGCGATTAATCCAATGGTCGTTCTGGGCACAGCAACCGTCGATTTGCATCTGACAGGTAACTGCCTCGCGCAGTGTAACGCCTATCCGCGTAATACGATATTATACTAACACAGTGCCTCGGGTTTAGCTTGTTTCAATAAGTTATTATAATACGATAATGGTTATGAGTTAATGATATTATATTAAAAATAATATTTATAGTAGTATTTTGTGTCTAAGATCATTATGATATAGAATGTAATATCATCAGAATGTTAATGTAATGTTTAAAATTATGTGATATATAATTATGCAGTAGGCGTTCTCCCTATGGGAAAGGCCTCCGTAGATGTTTCTACGACTGTCCTAATTTTGACGGTTTGACGGCTGTCTGGAAGTTTGTTCTTTTTCGCCTATTTTAAATAGTTATTTTATTCTTTTTCGCCTATTTTTAATAATGTTTTTTTTGGGTGCATGTTGAATGCAGCGACTATTTTTAACAGTCATTTTTGTTTTTGCGGGGCTATTTTTTAGAGTGTTTTTTCCTGCAACTCAATGAGGGTTTGTGTGACAGATTTTTGTGTATAAGTAGAAGAGGTGAGGGTTTGCAATTTCACAAGATTCATTACAGTGCTGAGGATTTCGGGTTTGCAATTTCACAGAATTCACTACAGTGCTAAGGATTTTTGAAGGAATATCTAAAAGAGTGCGAAGGAATATCTAATAGACTCATTTGTAATTCTCAGGTATTTATTACTCTGTTCTCAGGTATTTAACTCTTCTTCTCAAAGAAGGTGCAACTGATTGCGCTGCTACACATTGGTGTTTTAATCATCCCTAAAATACTTAAAGTGTTTTCTTTTCCTGCACCTTTAGGCTTATGCATCCCTAAAATACTTAAATTGTTTTCTTTTCTTGCACCTTTAGGCTTATGCATAATGCAAAATTGAATATCTTCACCTTCGCAACCATACTTCAATTTGCTTTGAAACTACTTATCTACCTTGGTCATAACATCCAGAACAATGACAAGTTGCAATCTTTGAGTCTGGTAGTGAGCTTATTGATTATTTATTCCCTCACCATGTTTGGTCTTATCTTGACCTGCACCTTTCTCATGTGGACTGCACGAGTTCTATATGTAATAAGCTAAAGTTGAAAGCTTAGGAGTTTCGTAGTCAGGTTTTTGGAATTTAAGAACCAGTATAACAAACAGGCAGATGGGTGTCTGTTTGTTTTCTATATTGATCTCTTGTCTTCTCAATGGTAGCCGAATGGTAACCATTGTGTGCAATGCATGTTTTGTTAGATAAAAGACATAGCACTGGGTAGAATATGACAAAGATAGGATTCCGTTAGGGTTATATTGATATGTGATGCAGCAGTCTGCTTATTCTTTAGGACGATACCCTGACAAAAGTGTAAAAGAAATCAAATTGCTTAACAGGGGCAAAAGGTGGTGCAGGAATGTGTAGATTCATTCCAAACTGTATAGAACAAATCTGAGCTGTAACATACCTCAGATTTATGCATGCCTTCCCTAGCTTATGATGAAATGGCTTGCATCCCTCACAGTAACCTTACATCAACAATTTTTTAAATAACCTAGGCAAAACTGTGACAAACCCTGAAGATTCTTACTGATTGGGTACACCCCGTTCACGATTTGTTATCACCACACTAGATGTGTTCCTTCTATTCCTCCACAGCATGGTATCATGTTCATACCCTGCTGCCTTCATCAACCCTGCCGAAGACTACAATGTACTGTCAATCAGCTCGACTGTTGATTGGGTACACCCCATTCACGATTTGCTATCGCCACACTGGATGTGTTCCTTCTGTTCCTCCACAACATGGTATCATGTTCATACCCTGCTGCCTTCATCAACCCTGCCGAAGTCTACAATGTACTGTCAATCAGCTCAACTATGGGTGTGGTTTGTCTCATACCAACTATTATGTGTACAATATCTACTTAAAAAATACCAAGCTCAATTATCCATCTCTGCTTTGCTTTGCATCTGTGGGACACTGTAGTGTACTCTTGTTCCTTTGGTTGTTGGACCAGATTTGAGAACGTGGACTATAAGGTGGAACATTGAACCTATTTGTGTCATATATTCAGTGAGTATCTATACATTCACTTTTTTTTGGCCTTTCATGTCATAGATATTCACCTTGACTAACCATTCTAATACCCTGATTATGTCTTCAAATCCAATTACACTTATATTGGGTTTATGAAAACTCTATTTTTTTCTTTTTCAAATCCTATATTTTCTTGTAATTAAATATTGTGGAGAAGATTGGGTATCTACAGGAGGTTCCGCCTAAAATTCAATTTCATGAGACAAAACTTCTTGAATTTTCAGTCACAGAATGAGAAAGACATGAACTGTGACAAAGATTACCCAGAAGTATATTCTGCAGTGATTATACCCCACATGTTTCATGGTATAAGCACAATCTCACTGCATATTGATTACAAAACAATTTTGGCCGCATCTATACTGTGGAACACCTCATATTAAAAGCCAAAATAAATATAAGAGGATTTCAAATATAACCACAAAACATTTCTAAATCTGTTTTAGTTGTGGAACCAATCCTGCAAACTTAGGTTTTTAATGTTCTATCTTGAATTAGTATTTATGGCCCATAATTTATTTAGTTACAAATATTCCTGGTTTCATACATTCCAGTGTTGTTTTTCATCATATTTACTACATTCCCATTAGTTTTAGATCAATTCTGAAATGTGCATGTCTTTCACCACCTTCTTTACCATAGATATGGACAATGAAATGGGATCGATCAACCAAGTTAAAAACCAAAAGTTCTCCATCATTAACAGAGTGATCGGATACAAATGTGTCCCAGCCCCTGACCAAATTCATCTTCTCATCTCGACTTATGCACCATATCTTCCCACTTGGCCCTTCTAAAATAAGGTCCTCCCTAACTTGGTCCTCAAATTGTGCTGCAAATGCTCGTGGAATTCTCTGAAAAAAGAAAATCCAATTCTTTGTAATAAATTATAAGGAATAATTCTATCTTTTCCATAGAGCTTAATCTTTCATATAAAACTCAAATAACTCCATCTACCCAAATTTCAAACCCATTTATTAAATTAAATTTAATGGTCAGATTTGATCTTTCCTAAGTCACGTCCATAATAAAAAAATACAGTTTACTATTTTCTTATGTATGGCCTCTACTAATATACAGTTTTTAATAACTCTTTATAATATTTTTGGTTTTGTTGTATTAAATTTGAGATTGAAATTAAAAATATAGAATAATCTTAATGGATGAGTGTCTCCTTTTGAATTCGCAGATACATTTAGTTTTAATAACTTCCTATTTCGTTTATTTGCAGGATATTTGTGCTTCTCTTTCTCTAACAGTAAAGAAAAGAGTGTTGTCTCTAGACGAACTTCTGGTGGGTTTCAATACTGATTGAAGTTTTTATTCAATTGATCTCTTTATTGCATGCTATGGACTAAGAAATTATTGTAGAGAGTTTTGACGTTATTTGGTTTGGATTGTTCCATTTATATTTGTAATTGGCTCCAATCTTTTTCCCGAAGTGACATGTGGGGGCATGTGCCTTCGTCAATGACAGGATTCGTTATGTGCCAAGGGGCTCGTTCCCCAGTGAGGCCATTTCGAAGCATCCCAAGTTGGATGTTAGACTGATCAGCGACAAGGCTTTTAAAGTTTCCTGTCATACCTAAGAACATCTTGGTGGACTAACATACTTATTGTCCCTCTCCAATTTAATATGATGCATACTAGAAACACAATTCCCCTCCCCACAACGGGATTGACATTAACTACACCTCGCTTGCAGAGGGAGGAATATTTTAAGCGTATTCAATGTGTTGTTAATGTTTTGCATTGTAGGCAACCGAAACCACTTAAAACAGTGATAGCTGAAATGATCAGAGATCGCCTCCACCTGATGCCAACATCCCCAATTTTTCTCTCCAAAATCCAAACAATTGGAGATCATTCACGAGGCTTTTGTTTGATTTATGATTCTAATGAAGATGCACTTAAATATGAACCACCCCACAAATTGAGGAGAATGGGAATACCAATTGAGGCATCTGTAAATGGACAAAAATACAAGAAACGTGCTAAGAAAATTGTACAAACAAAAAGCAAGAAATTTGATTTAAAGAAATAACTTGTAGTGGTTTGTTTATAAGTGTTTTTGAAACAAACTGTAACTCGTACCAAATAATTCCATGTATGCATTGTGGCAATATATATTGGACATAGAATCAAACTTTTTAAACACATGTTCAGTTTTTGTAATCCAACAACTATGGCTTTCGAATTTCTTTATCATTGTATCTCCATATAAATACCTATAGTTTTCTTACTTCAAGTGTACATATTGTTCTTATTGTCTTCTATTCTACTTGCTTAACATAATAATCTGTAATTCGTTTCAACCATACAAATTTTAGTTCTTTTCAACCAAAGCTTTGTGTTTTATATAACTTTTTTGCATATTAAATTATTAAAGGATTAGGCTTCGTGTTTTCGCTTTTTAGCACATATAAAATAATAAGGAAGCCAACTTTAAAGGTTCTCATTCTTTACAAATGCATGCTTTCCAGAACACATCCTTCATTTCATGATTGACTGCCCTACAAGTTTACATTGTCCACCATATATTTGCAGAATTCCCACTATCGCGAGCATCTTTTAGTTGCCATGGAAATAAATTTGACACACAAAGGCATTACTCAATTGATTGAGGGTGGTTCCAATGTTGACCCCACATTTTAGATACTCCACTTGTCCTCCCTAAGCTCCATTCTCAACACTGGTGCCCAACATCGTGTTGACCTTTCAGATGGGATACATTTTCAGACAACACTTCTACCCTCCAAATTTGCAAGTCGTGTAACCAACAAATCAATACAAGAAGGCTCCATTGTGTGCTTACACAAATCCCTCGTTAGAATGATCAAAAGTGAACTGTAAGCTTCATCTCCTGCTCAATTACCAATGTACATAAAATTCCTATATTAATTATAATTTCTTTCTGTTTGTTTTTTCGATCCGTTGTTCAGTTCTAATTCTATCCCGATTTCCTTTTTCATTGCAGGATTGTTCTTATCATTGAAATGGATGTTCTTGTCAAAACACATTTGGTAGTCGGTGCTCCAATCCGACTACCAACAAATGCTCTTGAACACAGTCAGTTGCCGCAAACAGATGCAAGTGCAAACTGGGTTAACAAATATTTTGCAAGAACACCAACTAAAATAAGTGCTTTGAATACATCTATGTGCATGTGGTCCATAGAGGGCCGTGCCATAGCAAAAACAACCATTTGCCAATATCACAATGCAAGGGGAAATGGATCCGTGTTTGGGTTTGATTTTGTTGATCAGGAAGGAGGGGAAATCCACATCACTTGTTTCAACGAGGCCGCGGAAGCATTCTATGAGCAGATTGAGAATGGAAAGCTATATACAATTTCCAATGGGAGGATTGTGAGTATTGTTGATGCAAAGCTATGTTACAACCATTTGAACAATGCTTTGGAGATTTTCCTGCAACCTTCCTCAACCATATCTCCACTCATAGCAAATGAAGATACAATACCTTCCCATAACTTTCACTGCACCAAAATCAAGGAATTACCTACAAGCGCTGAAGGTTCTATAGTTGATTTGATTGGCATTGTTGTTACGATGTCACCATGCTCAACAATTTGTCGGTATGACAAGTCTAAAACAAAGAGAAGAACACTGCAATTAAAGGACATGTCGGGTTTCAGTGTAAGTGTCACATTGTGGGGACAACACTTAGATGATATAAGCAACGAGCTTGAAGACATGCTTTCTATACCGCCTCTTCCGGTCCTCGCCTTGAAAG
This sequence comes from Taxus chinensis, assembly GCA_019776745.2. Taxonomy (NCBI): domain Eukaryota; kingdom Viridiplantae; phylum Streptophyta; class Pinopsida; order Cupressales; family Taxaceae; genus Taxus; species Taxus chinensis. The sequence continues at coordinate 252,018,336 of CM034148.1, read as the reverse complement.
CTGCCCACGTCTCCAGTTTCAATGGAAGCCCAGTGGACATTGTTTCAAGAACCAAATGTTACGTCAACCCTCAAATTTCATAAACAAATACACTTTGTGGCTGGGTTGATTCCGATGACTACTTGCTTTCGGTGCCCTCTATCACAAGCCAATTTCTGGGCCCTCCAAAAAGCCTAACCTCTGTAACAACGATTTCAGAGGTACTAAATATGGGGAACACTGAGAGAAATGAATGGGCCATGGTTACTGTAGAAATCACGAATATCAGCATGGACAACTTTTTTTACAAGGCATGTCCTCTTCAAAAAGGTGACAAACAATGCAGGAAAAAGGTGAGAGAGAATGATAATGGTTCATGGTTATGTTCGAGTTGCAACAGACAAGTTCAAAACTATGATTATAGATATGCACTCATAATCGATCTAAAGGACCCAACAGGAGAACTTCAATCAGTTACCACTTTTGATGAGACAACTGAGTTAATCATGGGTGTTGCAGCTAGCGACCTCCATATATTGTCTATAGACGAAGATGCAACTAGTGAAATTATAAGTAATGTCATCGGAAACGAATACTGCTTCACACTTTCACTGAAAAAAGAGACATATTGTGGAAACAATAGATTGAAATGTGTCATCCTTAGTTCAAAGAAAGCGGAAAGCAGTGCAACTCCTCCATAACCTTTACACAAGGATTTCCAACCCACCCGTCCCTTCAAACATTACACCCTCACTCATCCCATTCTATACTTTGAACTATCACTGCTATGTTTCTTATTTCATATCTATGTTTCACTTTTTTCCCTGCTTCAAAAGAAAACTGTTGAATTCCCTTATACACTGACATACTATTGTCTCCTTTTATTATGTGGATTGTTAGTACTTTTAAGAAAATAAATATACAAAAATGCAATTTTGTTATGTACGTATTTACATCCTTCTGTAGTATGTGAACACATTGTATGTTTCTATATATCTAATACTCTTTTCCTTAATAAAAAAAAGTAGTTTCTCAAAACTCAAATTGTTACCTCTTGTGCGTATTTCCCATTGGAACTCCACATGCATTACAATTGAATTTAGTTTTACATTTTCACTTATTTCAGCATTTGTTTGTCATCAAAATATGTATCGTTCCTTGCTAACCCAAAATGATCTTTATCCAATAGGTGGTACTCCATAATCCTGTGACTTCGCAATCATGTCCACTCCTGCAAAACGAGCCCAATGAAGAGAGAATTACGTAAAAAAAAAAAGTACACATAACTGCTGAGCAACGATGTCGTAAATTAGAGCATAGAACAATGAAAATCTCAAATATCTTTCAACTTACAACAACTAACAACCTACGATCCCCCAACATTCCAATCTTGCCATCAAATACAACTACTGAAGAATTGCCAACCAACATTCCGCATGTAACTTCCATGGAAAAAAACTTTCAAGAGCATACCACTTCCTTCCGTACGAACCCATCTTTGCTAACAACTGTCACTTTCCCCCAAATGTCTGGGATGCCACATGAAACTGTCTCAAGTACTGACCTCTCTTCAGTTCATCACACAAATACAACTAGTTTATCCTCTCCTTCAGACTGCTTTCCACCTTGCAATCCATAAAGGACTGAAACATAACACCCCACCCCTTCCAATACACAGACAATTCCCATATCCCCACCCTCTTCGCTGAATTTAGAAGCCCAACATCTGTTTCGCAAAAGAATAGATTTGTTGGCGAACATTCAAACTTGCTCAATCTGTTTGGAAAATTACCCTAGAATTAAAACAATTTCCTTCGAAGGCTTTCCATCCTTAACAGATGCAAAACTGAAAAACAAGGCCATCGCTTCTCTTCATGGAACAACATGGACCTTGGAAATCAACCTACCGTTCTTGTGTCTTTAATCCAAATTGAGGAGATGCTTATCGCACGAGTTAATCCATTCCCGCAAGTCACCCAAGTACATAGCGGGCAATACAAATACTCAGGACACACCATAAGCTTCTCGCAAAACATTACTTCAATAGCAAAGACCCTACCCCACCGCCTTGGAGATTTGGACATAATTCTCATACAAAGGGAAGGATCTAATTTAAAAAATTATGATTTCTACGTCAGAAGATCTTTTTGTTTGGGCAGCCTTGTAATATAAAATCCAACACGATCCCTATTACAAATATGTCTTAATCGACAATGACGCCCTTTCCTCTCTACCATCAGAGTCGTCAAATGTTTCCTCCTCTCTTAACACAACCGCATTGGAACTGCCCCAAATGCAAAGTGCCTCTTGTTGTCTACTCAAAATTCCCCTCTCTAACAAGGACAAATTTTGAAAATTTTGAGTCTAAGTGCTTTTTCTGAGATACCCAGGTTGTGAAGTCGAAAGAATCTAAGTTTTGGGTCATTTTGTAAGTATTTCGGGTCTGTCGGGACTTTCTGTCCCACCTGTCCCAAGTACGAAAGTGCAAGTTGTTCCCCGATCGGACCGAAATCCCCGAAACTGTCCCATTCTCGGGCCCGTCGGAACTTTTTGTCCCAAGTGTCCCAAAACTTTTGTGCGAGCTTTCCCATTTTCGGCCGAAACTCCCGAACCGCGTACTTCGCGCATTTTCGTCCCACAACTTTTGTGCGAGCTTTCCCATTTTCGGCCGAAACTTCCTAGTCGCGTACTCCGGAATTTTCTGTTCCAAAAGTCCCCAAGTCCAAATGGGCCTGCTGTTCCAATTTCGGCCGAAATGCCTGAACCGCGTACCTCGCGCATTTTCATCCCAATTGTTCCAAAAGCTTTTGTGCATTCTCTCTCCATTTCGCCCGAGCCGCGTGTTTCGCGCATTCGCGTCTCACCTGTTCCAAGCGTACCAAGTGTCATTCATACTTAGCTTTTCCCGCTCATTCCGAATATGACGCTCTTTCAAATTGGTGGTGGTGTATTCAATGCGCATTAAATTCATTCCGCTCCTCAAACGGCTATATAACCAAGCATACCACCTTCGCATTTTTCACATTGCTTTCTTGCTATCATTTGCTCAAACCCTTGCAACCTAGTTCCCTTTGCAAATTCCTTCCAGAGTCTGGGTCGCAGCTCCGAATCTATCAATATGAAGATCAAGTTTCAGGGACAGGAGCAAATTTCTCCACTCGAGTCTGCCGTTAGCAATATCGGAGACAGTGAAGCCCGTCATCTCGACTTCGGCGACTTTTGGTCAAGAATGACAGATGCAAACCCTACGCCGATGGCACAGATGATTAATGATAGCGGTTTGGCTTTCGCCGGAGGTTTCCCTATCTCAGTGCAGTGTGCTGATACGGTACTTTCATGCGGAGCTCACTTCGACCCCGACTCGAGCGAATTGACAAATGTACACGGGGAGCTCATTGCCAAGCTAGACGCTGCCGCCATTGGAGCTGCTCTGAGGATTCCGGAGATGGACAATGCCATAGTCGTCTCTCGTGATCAAGCACAGGCCATGTTCGACCAAGACAGTGATAAATATAAAGCTCGAGTGGCGAGGTCTTGGTTGAAGAACCCTAGGAAAGGAGCTTCTCGTCTGACCAAAACCCTCTTCCGGGCGGATTTCAATGAAGAATTGTCAGATTTTATAATCCTGCTGGCTCGGGTTATGGGTTTGCCCTCAACCAATGAGTTTCATTTCTGGATGTGCCCGCTCATCAGCATGGTGTGCGAGGGAACGCAAAACATCAATTGGGCAGAAATCATAAGCATGAATTTGGCCGAGCAATTATCCAATGTGCGACAAACAAAGAAGTTCTTCATGACTTCGTATCTGATGTATACCCTAGCAGCGTCACGGCAATGGTTTGGCTTTTCCTACATCGATGCGCACAAAGACGATCCAGTGTACGCCTATTGCCCGCAGTTCACCCTAGAGACCAGCAATCGGAATTTCAGAAGGGTCAATGATGCCTTCACCATGTACATGGTCAGATTGCTCGAAGGTGACACTGCCAGGAGGTTTTCAGACGAAGCTATGAACCTGATATCACAATATGGAGCCTATTTCATTCAGTTCAGGAAATTCTCTTATATCAGGCTTGCTGGCTATGAGAACACTCCTCTGCGGCTTCCCATGTTCTGCAACGACAAAATGGCCTTGATCGAGATATGCAGGCAACTGGACAAGTTGCACAGAACTTGCAGAGACAAGAAGATTTCTGGCTTACATTTTCCCATCTCTCTGGGAAACTACACATGTAAAACGGCCCTGGATGCTCAGAACGTAGAAAGAGCCCTGGTCCCTATCACTGTTCATTTCTTCAAGCCAAGAACCTGTTTTGACTTGAAGAAGTTCATTGAAAGGAACATCAAGATAGTCTATCATCACAGGGCAGATACAGAAGACTACTGGGCCGACTGTGCAGATGATTTTGAAGCCAGAAGAAGGCATTGTGGCAGGTTCTCCCTGCAATTGATCCAAGAACTCAGCCTGTACCAAGTTCCTGAAGGTCTCCAGGATGACAATTCTGAGCTATATTCGTATGAATACGAAAATGTGATTAAGCACACCCCTCTGGAGGACCTGGATTGGAACAGAAAAGAAAGAGATGATCTGGCTGAGATTATTGCCCCAGTCTTGATCAGAACTAGGGTCTGGTTCAGTAAGAAGATCCGAGAATTCAAGAGGCACTCAGGAGAATCCAGCTCCAAAGATGATTCGACACCCATAAGGGAAGCATCAGTTCCAGAGTCTGGGACACCAGTGAAAACCCCTCCTGCCTCAATAGCTCAGGGACTTGTAGGATCTACTCCTTCTCCATCTACCCAAGTATACAAGAAGAAACTCAAAGAGGTAAAGAAGGAGCCTGCAGAGGATGACCCTCCAAGAAAACAGGCAGAGTTGCCTATGGGGCCAGAGAACATCATCGTTCTCAGTGAAAGTGAAGACAGTGAGGTGCCAATTCCTACAAGTGTTCCTGAAAATCCAGCAGATAAAGATAAAGAAGTCCAGAGCACCGAACTTCCAGGTACTACTGATTCTTCTGCCGCCATTACCTCCAGTGTTCTGCCTGCATCTCAGCTTGAGTCAGCAGCTGCACAGACCTTGAGTATCATGAGCTCCCTATCTCTTGGTCCCCTTGCCTCTCCTGCAGATTCTTCTTCCTCTTTTGCTTGGGTGCAACCTCTGGTTGATAAAAGGAAGAGAAAATCCTCCTTTCAAAGCTTGGGACCAAATTTTGATGCTGTAGCAGCCTTGTTGGGCACCACTCCTTCTCGTGCCAAGAAAGCCAGAACTACTTCCAGGATTGTGTCGGATGCTCGAGGTCAGCAATTCCTGGAGATTGCTAAGCCCACAGTAGACAAATCGGAATCAGAGTTGCTGACATCCGACTTGGAACTCTCAAGGATCCCTATGGGAGAGTCTACTCCTGAAGGTGAGATTCATAACCTCCAGGAAACAGTCACCAGAGTCATTGGAAGGGTGGAGAAAGGGCAGCAGACGATTGAACAGCTGGAAGAACAAGCCCAAGTTCTCACTAGTTTTATCAAGTCACTCTTGTCTAAGGACAAAGTTTTAGACCCCACCCCCTTGACTGCTCTACCCCCCTCCTGTAATTCTAAGCCAAGATGAAGTGCAAGAAATTAAAGAGATGCACAAGTATTCTGTCTATGGTAGAGCTACCGAAGCCATGGTGGATGACATGCTTGTTGCCCGGGCTAAACTTCATCGACGAAGCTTTTAAGCTACATGGAAAGGTAGACAAGTTGCAACATAAACTATCCTCTACCATTGAGGTTATGAATAAGGAGCTTAAACTTTGGGGCAGTTGCATTGTAGACCTTCGCCTCATGGGACAGACAGATGAGAACATCTTGCTGGCGAATAAGATTTTCGATGATGCCGAAGATAATCTATCAAAATCCTGGGTCTACAGTGTAGAGTGGAAAATCAGAGTCCTGGAAGAAGCTGTAGGAGAAATGAAGAATAGCTGGCAAAAGGGAGAAGCTTTCAAGACGCTAGCAGCTGCTGCTTTCAAAGATATGCATTGTCATCTTCAGGATGAAAACTCTGGCATTCCCTCATCCTTGCAAGAAATCAAAGCTCAGTTCAGAGCTTTTGTCAAAGATAATCTTTTCAAGGAAGACTCCATCTCTAAAGACAAGATAAAAGAAATTTGTTCTCTCCAGTCTGCCATTGAAGAAGCAAACAAAGACTATCATACTCACGTCGAGTTTGATAAAGAGATGGAGAAATCCTGGGATTTTGGACTCAGTCTGCAACTAACACATCAGTCCCTCGTGGCAGAGATATAGCTGAGTCATTGAAGAAGTTCAGGCAGCGGATTCTGAAGACAGTAGGTCCCTCCCAGTAGCTGGCCACCTGTCTCCTTCTCTCTCCTTCCCTCTTCTTTCCTTTCTTTTCGTATTCGTTGTAATTAGTTAAGGTATTGCAACCGGCAATACTCAACTATTCTTTATTTAAAAGAAACGGTTACAAGTCGTAACCGACTTGTAAGCTATATAATGGCCTTTCCACGCCATTTTTGGGAGGAGGAAGAACTTGGCATACTCTCGAAATTGTAAATAGATCTTGAACATATCAATACAAAAGGGCTTTTCTTTTCATTCTCTATCTGAATCTTTGTAGCTCTGTGTTTTCCTTTAGTATTGTGAAGATTATTTTGTACCTAATTCGTTAGTCTTGCTGATTGCTTTTGCAAATACAGTGATCTTGCACGACCAAGAAAGAACTTTGTGTCTTTGATTAATGAATTTGAAAAAGGTCGTTGAAGAACTTTGTGTCTTTGATCTTATTCAGTTAATGCAAATAATCTTGTTTCAAATTCCCCGCAACTTCGCACTCGTAAAGAATTATTCTGTTATCTATAATTCCAAACGTTTGCTATTCTGCTTATCTTCGTACCCTCTTTCCTCAGCCCGTTTGTAACTGATGATCTTTGTGGAAAACATTTTCGTGGTATCCAAGTTCAACCATAAAATGACCCTCTGTATATTTGTAAATAAGTTCGTGTCTCAATAAGGGAACCTCTCCCATTAAAGAGGAGGGACTTCTTGTCCCCTGACTGTTGCTCTTCTAAAAAGTCTTATTTGAAAACCAACACCTCTACAGCTCATGGTAATGATGCTCCCACTCACTTTGATGAAACGTATGAACACTCATCATCTTTCATGCCAACACCTCACAATACAGGAACATAAGAAGAGGAAATCAAATAGTTCCTACTCAACCATGATGGTAACACTCCATTTATCATGCCATGGCCAGAGCTTGGCCTCTCACCAATAAATGAATACAATACGAAGGGCATGTTCTCAATGGCTTTCCCAACTTTATTTCCCGACAGGAAAAGCAATGTGGCAACAACCTCGCATAAAAGAAGTTCCAATGCATGAATACGCACTTCATTTGATGCATTACCATGATGGGCGCTTCGGTTCCCACCCAAGATTTCGTTACTTCCTTCTAAACCTCATAATGCGACACAAAAGCCAGTCCACAGCAACAGTCTTTATGAAACAAAACCTCGAATTTGGAATCCCTCTGACAATTAGAGACCTACGAAGACAACTACTGGAATTCCCCAAAGACAACCTCCCAGACAACTTAATGTAGTTTGGATCGAGCCTTCGAGGGACACGTTCATTCTGGGCAAAAAGTAGAAGTGAGCTTTCAGATATGGTGGAACAATTAGGGACACCAACCTTATTCTTCACTCTAAGTGCTGCAGACACTAAATGGCCAGATCTCCACAATATTATGTCGGGTGAATGCCCAACAAATCCTTGAGCTGCACAACGTTGGAGAAAACTTAACATTGTCTCTAACCCTCATCGAGTATCAGCATACTTACATCACAGATTCACAATATTTCGCGAAGAAATATTGCAGAAGGAACTTGGAGCAGTAGACTTTTGGTACAGGTAATCAAATCTACTTATTTCAAAGTTATTTCCAAACTGCATAGCTAACATTTATGTTCCCTTGTCTCGCAGGTATGAATGGCAACATAGAGGCTCCACACATGTCCACAGTTTATTGTGGCTCGAGAATGCGCCCAAAGTTGACGAAATGGATTGGGAGGATACAACAGTTATTGAGGCCACAAAACAATACTTTGATAAGTTCGTGTCTGCCTAGAACCCTCGCCTGACATGTAACCACTTAGATTTTGTTCGCAAGTCACTCCTAGATGACCCTTGCTTGTTAGATACAACAAAAATTATATCCTCCTCCCCAAATTCAGACCTTGAAGAATTGCTTAATCAAGTTCAGCGCCACACTAAATGTTTAGAACAAACATGCCTGCGTAGAAAGCAATCACAGCTCCAGTGTAGGTACAATGCCCCCTGGGCCGCACAACCTATTTCTTCCTTGCACATTGAAAGTGATGGGAAAATTAAGTACCTCCCTTCCAGAAATGATGACAGATTGAACATCCACAATCAAACTATGATATACATATGGAGAGTAAATGTCGATTGCCAACCAGTACTTTCCCACCATGTCGTTCTTAAGTATATTGCAAAATATGCTTCGAAAGACGAGCAGCGCTCAGAAACATATCACCAAATGTTATCCAGATTTTCAAGAGACGCAAATGCAGATTCTCCAGCACATATCACGATCCGTAAAATGTGCATAGAAAACATTGTCGAACATGACATAAGTACATAAGAAACATGCCACATGTTGAAAAAAATTCCACTTGCTATGTGCAGTCATCCATTTGTATCATTAAATGTTGGGAAAAAAATTATGAGACGTGTCGTTGAAAGTGACGCTGATGCAGAAAAAACATCCGCTTTCTTGGATGCATATAAAGTTCATCCAACAATCATGGAACACCTACCACTTATTCAAGTTGCTCGAGATTGGAGCTATAGCAAGAACCATAAAGGTGATAAATGGAAAAAGTGAACGATACACGCAATTGTTCGGGTCCACCCGAGATTTGTAGATATCCCAGCTCAGGATTCAATGTCATATGACCTTTTCTGTTGGTCAAAACTTCTTTTATACAAGCCTTTCAGAAATATTGCATCAGAATTTGGAGCAACCCCACATGACATCAACGACACTTGGGACATGTTCAAGCACAACTACAAACCGTGGCATGTTTTATGCACAACCGTAGACACAGGACCTGTTACAGATGTTAGTTTTGACTCTGAGCCCGAATGCAGTATTCAACATGAACCATTTCAAGAATGGCAGGTCTTCGCACAACTTCACCTAGGAAACAACACGGGTCTAAACAGTCTTGACATGTTGGGGAAATGAGATTTCGACGTACAACATAATTGGAACATACATGACATTCCGCATGAATTACAGATAACTAGTTCATCATTCATTCAAAGAGAGAAGGTAGACATAATTAACAACAACATACAAGCCACACCACCATCTTCCACACTTCCTTTGGCTCCAGAACAACAAAAATCTCTTAATACCATACTACACCATTCAACAAACAAAACCCTTCTACCTCCACTAAGATTCATAATTCAAGGAACGACTGGCATAGGAAAATCATTTCTGATAAATAAAATCTGCAATTTATTCACATCACCAACCACATATCCCTCACCTCTACTTGTGCTCGCTCCTACCGGTGTTTCAGTATTCAACATCTCCACATCCATAATCCACGCAGCCCTGCGAATTCCAATCAAAGAACTCAAACCCCTTGAAGGTACTGCATTATCGTCTTTTCAAGAGTCGCTGAAACATATAGAATATGTTCTTATTGATGAAATGAGTTTCATCGGCCCAAAGTTACTAAGCAAAATTAACAGTAGGCTTCGTGAATCTTTCCCACACTCAAGAACATTTGAATTTGGGAACAGATCAGTCATCCTCCTCAATGACCTCAGCCAATTACTGCCAGGTTTTGGACAGTCCTCTGTGTGCAAGTAATTCCTATGAAGTAACCCTTTGGAAGGGATTTCAGAATTCCATTACATTGAAAACAATATTTCAGCAACAAGGATCAACCAATGCATAGGTTTCATTCCAGAATTTACTGCTCCACATGCGAGATTCAACCCCTGTAATTGAGGATTGGGAAATCTTAATGTCTCACATAGACACAAACCTAACTCAGCAAGAGCTCAAAATTTTTAAGGACGCACCACATTTGTTTGTAAAAAATGATCAGGTGGACTCCCACACCCTACAGATGTTGAACGCATTGAACGTTACGATCACCCAATCCATTACTGAAAGAAACAAGGTGGACTGGACTAGGAAATCCTAATGATGATCAGTTGGAACACAAAGTTGTACTTATGCAAACAACAAAAAGTCATGCTTATTGCAAACCTATGGGTTGATGTAGGCCTTGTGAATGGTGCCACATGAATAATCACCTACATTATCTACGATGCATCAATGCAACCACCAACATTACCTATATTTGTTGTTGTCAATTTTGTTAGATACAACGACCCACGTTGGGATCCCTTCAACCCGTTGCATATTCCCATACCCCTTATTTTGAGAGGGAATCGAATACAATAGCCAATTAAAATGTCTTGGGGATTAACTATCCACAAGTCACAGGGACTTACTTTGCGTAGAGCAACCATCAACATTGAAACCACTAAAAGGCAAGGGTCTGACATTCACAGCTTTGTCCAGAGTTCCCTCACTTGCAAATCTATGTATTTCACCTGATTCTTCATTCGAGAGATACTCAAATATGGTGAACATACCAACACTTGGAGCAAGAAGAAAGGAGGAAGCAAGACTACTATCACTCAACCCGTCGTAAATACTACCCTTTGCTTTGATAGCACCTCCACTACTACTATACTCAACACTTCTTCAATCCAAAACAACACTGTTGTTCAAGGGGTATCAAATGTAATCATGTTTATTGAAACTAAAATTTCCCACTAAAGGCTACCATTCATGATACAAATAGTGCAAATGTATACATGTCTCATTATGTACACACAGATCTACATTTATTTGATGTTTTGAAATATGATATAGAAACTTTAAATGTACGAATCTGTAACAGAATTAAATGTACACATACAACATTTCAATGTAATGTTTCAACTAAATTCCTACACTATAACTATCAATCACACACATTATCAACTGGACAATAAATGTTTTTCCAACAAAACACCAACTAAACAACCGATGCACAACTAACACAATAAACACGAATTAAATACATACAACAACAACTATAAAATAAATTAACTATCGAAAATGGTATTAAATGTATTCATGTACGAATTTTCAACAAGTTTGAAATGTAGAAACAACCTTAAAATTAATTGGCCCATCTATATTTCTACACTTACGAAAACAATCACACCCCTTATCAACATCAACTACAAAAGTAATAACTATACCTCTAAAACAAATAACATATACCGTTCGGTGTTCACATCACATGAAACACATGCAATTTCTAGTCTCATGAATACTACCTCATACGTAATGCATGGAGGATAATTCGACCTTCATGTTGTAACGACTGTAGATCTTGTCACCAAAATTCATGAACAACAAGGGCTAAAATGTTTCCCAATAGATGCTAGTTCTCCAGGTTGTTTAGATCATAATTAATGTATTACATGCATTTTTATGTTATGATCTGTAGTTTTTTTGCTTCTAACATTCAGGCATACTTGAATCTCGTATATACTCATAAAGTGAGTATATACTAGATCCCTATGACAAATTCTTGTTTTTAGCTTTTCCTTGAGCTCAACATACACACACTAAGGGTAAGAAAGAATGAAACTATCTCCTAAAAACTCTGCCCAATCTTATGACATTGTATTGTACATGAACAATATCATAGACATAACATAGTATAACAACCATATTTTTGGCATGTATACAATATGATATTGTCACCTCTTACCCACCTATATTACTTCACTAGCTAATAAGCTTATGTGTACCTTATATATGTCACTGTCTCACATTTACATGTTTGAATTTTTTTTAAAAAAATAGGTTTTATGTTTCGCTCATGTCCATATTGACCCTCTAGACGATGGGTGATTGCTCCTACATCATAGCTCCTAGAGATGGTAGATGAACCACTTCATTTACCAAGGAGAGTCCACAAAGATGGTTCATCTACATACTTAAAGTTAGCTCAAGTGAGTGTAGAAGAGAGACTACTATAAATTAGCATGGTTAGTTCTTGAGCATATAACACAACTAGGAGGTCCAGGCCCTTTGACAGGAGAGGGATCTAGTGACTTATGAGAGAGATTAAAAATCTACCCATGATGTTGGTTTACGACATAAGAGGCAGAGGGAGGCATACAGGTACTAATTTGGAGATCTAGCATCTGATACATAGTATCTTGAGTCAGTGTAGTGGTGCACTAACGGTGTTATAAGGAGTAGAATAGATGGAACCATTTCATTTAAAGGCATCTATATCTTCATTTCAGACTCGATCAAGAGAACTAGCTGCATAGACTAGATATTATGAGAAAATTCATGGTACCATGGAGCTACCACAGACATTGAGGTATTGGGAGTACATGAAGCGGTGATGTAAACAACTAGAGTATGAGCCATCTGGGAGTGCAACATAGTGTGGATAATCTTCGCACCAAGAGGAGGGCAACATAAGTGGAGGATGACAAGGTCTGCATGAGATAGATCCATAGGGTCTTTATCCTTGAGTATCGTCTGTATGTTAATTTTACAGATTAGTAGTTGATCATTATCAGCTTTGACCATGCAGGGCCCTTAGCATGCTCAATGATGTATTGAGACACTTAAGTTGTATGCTATTATGATATATATGAATTTGTCATGTTCTTAGCATGTTTCATTATTGCTGTGATCTATGATCATTTTCTGACTCCATCAACTTGATGATAATGTTGTTGTGGATGTGTAATGATGATCCACTACGTTTGTTTTATATTTGATAGAACCTGATTTGTTAGTGGACATATAGATATACATGATTTGATGTATTAATATATGATATATAATGCTAAGAAAATGTTGTCTAAAAACTAGATTAATGCATGCATAGGTATGGATAATAATTCAACTTATGCACATTCTATGCATGTGAAACTGTAGTGGGATAGATAACACATAGATGTCATTTGTCTCTGAAATAGACATTATGGTAAGTTTCACAGATAAGTAACAAGTTGTAATTCAAGATAGCTATACATAAAAATAGAATAGAACACAAGCCTTGATGATTGACATATCTCTTAATGGGTATGAAATAGACGCTACATCATATCAAGGAACATGCGAGGAAAATAAAAGCTCCATATTACATTAGAGGTAAATTCAAGAAGGGGATAACTAATTCTGACATAATACACATGTGACCAAAACTTGTGCTAACACTCAATAGCCAAACGATAGTCTACCTTTATACCATTAATACCATGTAGAGAACGTATGGATGAAATTGACATCTTAGAGTTCTAACGTAATCCTGAAACTGAATGTGAATATGAAGGGTGTGGTGTGTAAAAGTTATAACATCACGCGTTACACTTTAAAGATTCCTTGGCGGTGTCAAGAATGTTGGTGGTACAAAGAAATAAAGTAAATTGGCTTTTCTTGAAAGGAAGGAAAGTGACATTTCATTACAGTTGAATTAATTTGTTGTAAATTGGTTTTCCTTCAAAGAAATGAAAGTGGTATCTCATTTCATATAGTTGAATTACTTTGTCGTAAATTAGTTCATCTTGAAAGAAAGAAAAGGTGGTAAATTGATTTTTTTTAAAGAAAAGCGGTATTTCATTTCATACAGAAGAATAACACAATTGAATTAATTTATTGTAAATTGGTTTTTTTGAAAGAAAGAAAATGATATCTCATTTCAAATAAGAGGATCACAGTTGAATTAATTTGTCATAAATTGGTTTTTCTTGAAAGAAAGGAAAGGGTGTCTCATTTCATACATAAGAGTATTGAACAGTTGAATTTCATAGTTGATGTGGTTTGAAATTATTGCTAGGGGTCAATTGGTTCGATCATATTGTGTAACAACTCTGTGTTTTGTAGGCTCGTGGATAGACTACTTGATGTGCTGGAGCTTGATGCATTTATAGGAGATGGACCATATAGGTAAAAGTGTGCATGCACTAGGCCTAAATACCTGAATGTAAATTGAAAATGCTTCCTTAATGGTAGGGATGGGTGCTAACTTATGTTTGTTTGCCTATAAATCTTTGGGCTTTTCATATAGGATGGAACTTGAAAAAATGTTTGCAGACATGCATGTTGTATTTACTGGTATGTTGCATGGGGAGGAACTTTCCCAAATCATATGTTACTGGGGATGTTTTCAAGGATACTCCTTCAAACGGTATAAGTTATTTGATTTGGAAGGATATGTTAATTACTTTCATAGTTTATGTGGTTTGAAATTATTACTAGGGGTCAATTGGTTCGATCATATTGTGTAACAACTCTGTGTTTTGTAGGCTCGTGGATAGACTACTTGATGTGCAACTTGCATTTATAGGAGATGGACCATATAGGTAAAAGTGTGCATGCACTAGGCCTAAAGACCTGAATGTAAATTGAAAATGCTTCCTTGATGGTAGGGATGGGTGCTAACTTATGTTTGTTTGTTTGCTTGTTTGTTGTTTACTTACTGGCTACTGAGAGATTTCCCAAGAGATTTTCTTTGGGCGCTCAGATTGGTTGATCAAACTCATTAGAGCAATCGAGAAAAAACCTTCCTCACTAGATGATGTTAGGGAAGATAGAAATATTTTTATACCCACTTCTTGTCTTGTAATGCTGAAGGGATGTTTTCTTGAAGTATGAGAGAAGGGATGAAACTCAATTTCTAGAAATCATTTTTGGTATGGGATTTTATGGCCATGGAATAACTATAAAGAAAGCAGTAGTAGAAAATCAGTCTTCGTTCCCTTCTTTGGAAACTCCTGAGAGAAAAATGAATCATCTGAAGATTTAATAACCTTATTCAAGAGATATGTCTGCTGCAAGTTTTTCAATACATCCCATTAGGCTTAAAATTGTTGGTCCAGTTGATAGTCCTACCTTGAGAGCCTTAGCCTCATCCACAACATTTCCATTTCAAAAATCATCAATATTAGGTTTCATATCAAATTCAGTTTGGGCTGCAAAGTTTGCGATTGATGCCATTTGTCTCTGGTTAGTAGGAAAGTTTCATAGAAAGTAATGAGTTGTTATTCAAGATGTTATACTGAAAATCCAAGACAAGAGCCTTGAGATTAATATCTCTTAATTTTTTTCAGATAGATGTATTTAAATAACCACAAGCTATTTAAATGAAAGTTAATATTCTTTGTCTACATTCAAAGGTGACAACTAATTCTGAATTTCCGTGTTTCACTTTATAAAACTCAATCCCCAAACTCCAGTCTACCTTTATAATTAATTTATGTAAATAACGGGGATCTGTTTGACATCTTAGAGTTCTGACGTAATCCTGAAACTGAATGTGAATGTGAATGTGAATATGAAGGGTATGCTATGTAAAATTTATAACATCATGCGTTACGCTTTAAAGATTCCTTGGCGGCATCAAGAATGTTGGTGGTACAAAGAAATAAAGTAAATTGGTTTTTCTTGAAAGGAAGGAAAGCGGTATTTCATTACAGTTGAATTAATTTGTTGTAAATTGGTTTTCCTTCAAAGAAATGAAAGTGGTATCTCATTTCATATAGTTGAATTACTTTATCATAAATTAGTTCATCTTGAAAGAAAGAAAATGTAGTAAATTGATTTTTAAAAAGAAAAGCGATATTTCATTTCATACAGAAAAATAACACAATTGAGTTAATTTATTGTAAATTGGTTTTTTTGAAAAAAAGGAAAGGATATCTCATTTTAAATAAGAGCATCACAATTGAATTAATTTTTCATAAATTGGTTTTTCTTGAAAGAAAGGAAAGGGTGTCTCATTTCATACAGAAGAGAATCACAGTTGAATTAATTTGTTGTAAATTGATTTTTCTTGAAAGAAAAGAAAATTGTACCTCATTTTATATAGAAGAACATCACACTTGAATTAATTTGTCATAAATTGGTTTTGCTTGAAAGAATGGAAAGTGGTATCACATTTCATACAGAAGAGCATCACAGTTGAATTAATTTGTTGGTTTTTCTTGAAAGAAAGAAAAACGATACCTCATGTCATACAAAAGAATATCACACTTAAATTAATTTATCATTGTTGATTTTTCTTCAAAGAAAGGAAAGCGATATCTCATTTCATACAGAAGAACATCACAATTGAATGAATTCGTCATGTCACCTTTGGTTACTAAAATGTTTGAAATGTTTTTAAAAATAACATGTGTATAAGCACACAAATATCTCTATGCGTAACAAATGTATATACAGGTCACCTAATGTTAAATACCTCTACCAAAATGTATTGCTAATGATCTCATCCGTAGTGTGCCATAAGCTGTTGATGTCCATGGTGAATGGCCAATCAATTTCCAGCAGCATCAAGTATACTGCTGATTGTTAGTGTTTGAAGACCATGCATCCACCTCTAACTCTGAAGAATAACTTATACCTCTTGGCGGTGCTGCAGCTGGTGTTGGTGCTAATTAGAGGAGAGTGTGGACCTCACCAAGTTTACGAGTGCTAGATAAGCTAAATAGTTTCGATGTCGAGGCCATCTCTTGCGTGTCACTATCCACCAAGGTTGACACCCATTGTGCCTCGCCTTGCTCTATGTAATTTCTAATGCTTTCATTATTTTGTAAGCATGTGGCTACGTTCTGTTCTCATCTTTCCACTATATTGGCTCCATTAATGGAAGTCATGGAAGATAGGTTGGAATACCAATTAATGGATTTGTACTGAGCTTGCGCTTTCTTTATCCTGGTTCTCCAGTAGTTCTTTATCTCGTTATCTATCCTTCCTGGGAGATGCCTTGCAAATGAGCTGTAACAGCTTTTTCCGGTTCTCTTCAACCCTGAACAGTTGACAGTTTGATGCAAATGTCACACTCAATAATATGATATGTGAGAGAGAAGCAAAGTGACCCAAGTGAAATTAATGAGTATGTAAGTACCTGCGCATTTAGCTAATGTGTTCCAACGACCTTCACCACGAACAAAAATGCAGTGAAATAAGGCCGATGTCCTCCTCTACAGTCCACAAACCCCTCCTTATCATATCTTCCTGCTCTTCAATTTTACAACTAACTATATTCTCCATGGAAACTGCAGAAGTGAATTGGATAAGCTATGACTATCACTTTCCCCTGTTTCTGTCCAAGCTCTAATTTGAGGGAGATTGGGATGAAAACATAATTTATAGACCCAAATCCGCACATGTTGACAACATGTGAACTCGCGGATAGTGGAGAAGACCGTGTTATATATTTTTATGTATTTTAGAAATAAGTACATGCTCTTCCTAATGATTAAAAATGAAGTCTCCATGAGAACCATGCAGCTGTAGGTACTGCTAGTACAAGTAGAAAAAAGTAGAATCAAGCGGCCAAGACCCTTCTACTGCCCTTTATTGTTAATCCCTGAGCCCTGTTTTGCATTAAGTCTGTGTACAAGATTTCTGGGCTACGTTGATTTGGTATGGGAATTTTCCCTTATCTTCTTATTTTGTACAACAAATCCTGCTATTTGCCAATGTTAAAAGATGAATGTAGGTAAGTACAAGTTTATCAATGAGCCCTGATTGGTTGAAGACTTTGTAGAATGAGAGGTCCTGACGGGAAATGGAAACTTTAAACACGTTGAAGCTGTGCAACAAAATCTCCCTCCTAACTCGGAGGACATGGTTTTATAGCAGGGTTTTGAAAGAGGTGACGCAAAAGGGGTGGACATCATTTACCCCAAAGGAAATAACCCCTGCAATTTCCGTCAAGAATAAGAAAATTTCCCTTCATGAGATGGAAACTCATTCTTAGCAGTAGCCGATAAAGAGCGGCACACATTATATGGGCCAAATGTTAGTCAACGACAAGGAGCTGGTCAAAGAGTTTCCCATGGATTGTGTTCCTTAGTGCTACCAATGGTGTCATGTCCACATTTCTCTTCATAAATAGTTGGAGATGATTCTCGGAATATCCACCCACCATGGTAACACCTACTTCATCTTTCACCACCGGCGTGCTCCACAAATATCGAAGATTCCAAAACACAATCTGGGGAGGCTCCCCATATCCTGCCTTCTTAAACTTACCTTTTATCACGTTGTAATATGTTCTCCATGGTTTAGCAGAAGCCTGGTTGAATTCCATGTCACTGAAAACAAACAGCTATTTTATCAGCTTCTCCCTCGCCAGCTTACATTTATAGGCCATTCCCAATATCGGATCAAAAACTTTCTGAAAATTCGTAGTCACATCCCACTGCATTTTTTCTATAAATTTGTATTTCTCAACCAGAGACTCACCCTGCACAAGGTCCAGCTGAGGCTTCTCGCTGAAGGTGATGATGTGGCCTCTCCACGGCTCCTCGTGAAATATCCAGAGGACGACGAACACACTGTAAATCTTCCGCGTCGGGTCGGGAGCTTTGTCTGTTTAAATTTAGGGTTTAATAATTGTGTAAGCTAGATCTTCTCCTTGTGATCCTCCCTTTCGGCCATTCTTTTCTCATTTTTTTCGGGTCCTTGCAGGAGACAGAGAAGTATCTCTGGGAGATCTTTGAGGCAACCGAATTTGGTGAAGACGACGACATTAGCAGCTAGGGTTTTAGGGTGGTGAGAATGTATCCAACAGGCGGTGGCATAGAATCCCTCTCGATTGGATTTTCTAGTCTCTCAAACTCCTCTCAATTGGCAGACAAGCTTCAAAGTGGCGAGGGGGTTTTCCTGCCAAGTGGCTTCCAACAGTTGAATAATTCGTCGAGGAGGAGTGCCTGGCACAATTTGGAAGAAAAAATTGAGGCAGACCTCCCCTAATGATAAAAAGGTGGGAGAAAAATTCTCTGTCCTTCCCATCTGTGGCAGCGATACATCTAATTTCGTCTGTTGAAACCTGGAAAACAATCTCATATCTAATATCACCTGTAAAAATTTGGTGACCACTCTGATTTTAATTTCCCCTGTATAAACTTGATAAGCATGTCTAGAAACTTGTCTCTTGTTGTGCTACCATTATTTTCAGGAACAGGAACGTGATTGCTTGTGCTACTATTGTTTTTAGGGTAGCGGCAGTGGGGGAAATTCGTGGCGGTGGCTAAAACACTAATCTTTATCTGTCTAAAGAAGGAATGCAGGTCAAAATAACTGTTAAAAATGTTAAAACATCCAGACGGCTATCAAACCGTCAACTTTAATACAGTCGCAGAAATGTCTGGAGATCCTTTACCTTAGGGGGAATGCCTTCGGCGTAATAAGATTATAACGTAATAATAATATGATATAATCATGACATTATAACATATATAGTTTATAAGGTCTTGATTAATATTTAAAATGCATTATACTGCTTAAAATAATATAGTACAAATAATCTTATATATACATGATACATACTTATTATAATGTAATTTTTATATCTAATGTAGTATCGTCACAATCAGGTGTAACATTATAATAATGTTAAAAGACTTGTAATGTTAGTGTAATGGTTTTAATGCTTTTAATGTTAGTGTAGCATCATTCCATATACAAGGTTATTATTCTATAAAATATAGTATAATTATAGGCTATATATCATTTATAATAAAGTATTATCATAATGTTTTGACGAATTCCAAAGCATATAACATAACATACACCCTATAAAGCATATATTAGTAATCAACTATGTGTGTGTGTGCGTGCGCGCGCTAAAACGCATTGCATCCAACATAGGGTATAGTCTCTTCGGAGACATCTGATAAAATTGGAATGACACAGAGAAGATTAGCATGGCCCCTACGTAAGGATGACACTTTTACAATCGAGAAACAATCCGACCAAACACTATAACATCATAACAACGTAAAAAAATTGCCTAATTTTTGGTGACAAAATGAGGGGTGTGACTGTAAATGTTTGATAACTTATTATTATAATTATAAAAACAAACTAGATAAAGGTAAAGAAGGTTGTATTAACCTTGATAAGTGTTGTGAAGATGATAGAGCTCCCAAAAAAATGACTTGTGGTCTGATGATGCTTTCGAATGATTGGGTAGCATGAGGTTAGTGATTATGAGCATAATAATGTTGTTTGCAGGTGTAGCAATTTGTCCTCGCATCTAGATTTTGAATAACTCGAAAATGGAGGAAGAGGTTGGATAAATAGAATTGACGATGTTTACACCAATCGCTGGTAATTTTTCCACAAAGGTTAACACCAACAAAGGGAAGAATGGAAAAATGGTGAAAACCACATGCCATCCGTGGATTTAGGTTGTTTTATGATGGTGGGAAGTTATGAATTTGGGTAGGAAGAGGTTATGGAGTTAATATGGGTAGGGTAAATTAGAATAGGGTGGTTTTGAGTAGTCAGGGTTGGGTAAATGAGATTTACGTGGGTAGATTAGGATTTGCGATGGTAGTTTTAAAGTGTAATTAGGATTAGTATAACAATGATATCTATGATAATGTGATTAATGTGTGTTGGATCACCTAGGGGTGAAAAGGTGGTGTTTACAGGAACTTAAAAACTTTATCACCATAGTATTTTATCAAGGTGCAACACCAATTTGTGTTTATTAGGTTTGAAGGTCTTCAAGAGTTTAGTTGGTGTCAAAGTTGGACATAAGTAGAGCATGATTGACATGTTCTTTGTAAAGGGAATCTTTTAGTACAAGTATGTTATTAATATGCTTCCATTACTGAGTAGTCTTTCCTCTTGGCATGTAGAAATACATGTTTGTGATTGGTCACTGAAATTTGGTTTCTTTGCATTGAACACTTATTGTGGGATCAAAATTATTCTTGATTTTCCTCTGTAATTACTATTTTCCAACAAGACTTTCAAATCCAAAATGTCAAATGATAATATCTAAATAAATAGCCATCCCTCCATCAAATAAGTGAAAAACTACTATAGACTACTATATTTGTGTAGAATTTAAATTCAAATAGGAAACTTGCATCTTAGACTGCCTGTAGATGTTGTAAACTAACATGTTGATGTCATAGGGATGTATGGACGGCCTGGAAAGGGAATTTGACATTTGGATTGTGTCACATAATGACTTGAATGATCGATAGTGTTATGTGCTCAGTTGTTTGGCTAACATCAATGACCCTCTCAAATGTCGCAATCACAGAGAATTGAGGATTTGATGACTAGGTGGCATATGGAGGTTCTCTAACAAACCAGTTATGTGCTTCAATTATTGAGTGACGTAAACATTGACTTTGTATAACTAACATTTATAATGGAGAGCTTATATGACCAAATTATTTTTTTGTAAAACAAATTTTGAAATTTACGACTTCAATCATCCAATAGATCTACTCATTCAACCAAAAACCCATAAAGTTGGAAGTAGTACCTTATAAGGCTAAATTTGATCTTAGATTGCTAATATTTTGTCTCATATGGATGGAACATTGCCTCTACAACCCATGGAAGCTAGTTGGATACACAAATGCATGAGGTTTTGAAGAATTGAAGATTTTACTTGTTTTATCAAGAATCATTTTTTATTTATTTGTCTACTCTTTTAAGATTTGATTTAGAAATTAGTGGTATTTGATGTAACATCCTTTGATTTGGTGATTTTGATGTTTTTTCAAGGATGTTTTGATATTTTTGTTTGTATATAGGTGTTGTTTCCTCCAAAGAAATGGAATTGTACTTAGAATAAAAATTCCTTGAAATAAAACCTTAATTTTATATCATATCCTTGTATGTAACTAGTAGTTTTAGGTTTTCTTGCAAAGAGATTCCATTTAATTTATTTTTTCTTTAGCAAAGTTCCTTATGTACATTAGAACCCATTGGAACCCTCTGTTCCTTTTATATTTTAATTGCATACCATTATTAATGATGATGATTGTTGTTTGCTAAATTGTCAAGGGACTGGTAAAAAGTTTCCAAGCTACACATATTTTCTTGATGTTGTGTGAACCACTTTCCTTTCCAGTAGAAACTTTCAAATCTTTGGTGAGTTTTTCGTATATGTTGATATAATGTCTATATACTTTTAAGTGTTTGTTAGATTCCATTAACTTACTGATTTTCAGTGTCGATGCATTTATTTTGTCACTACACAATGTGTCATCAATTCTAGAGATTTTGTGCTCATATCTTATGCAATGTAAATTACATAAAGCATTTAAAACTTTGGGTGGTTCTTTAATGTTGTGCTCATAGGTTTAAGTGAATGATTCCATTGTACAATCAATCTGCATAATCTTGCTTTCATGCATGTCACATAATTTTTCAATAATGTAGGTGCAAAATATTTGTCTAAAGGACAATTGAAACATTATCTTTTTCCCTATTCTCTTTGACCACAACTATGCAAAGTTCAATCAACTAAATTTTTTACCATAACTAACTAGATAAAATAACGCAAAGAGGATATCTAATATTTTTAAAACCAATGGAGGAATAGCTATGGAAGCTTCATCTCAAATGTTATTACGGTCCATCTTGGGAGTGCAAAGGAGGATTGAAGGTTTCCATGAGTTGATGTATTTTTATTGACTGAAAAAGCTATCATTACACAAACAAGGTACTTGCAACTCATGGAGATTCATCTTACTTTCCTTGATTAATGTACTCATGCACTCCATCACCTCTTCACCATCATCACATTTATTCTGGAAAGACTCACTCTCATTATTCATCAGTTCATAATCATGGTGGCTCTAATCAAGTGAATTTAGGAATCATACTCCTTATCCTTATTCTTATTCTATAGATCCCTGCTCCAACACCTTTTACTAAGTCACTTTTTTGTATTCGACACAATGCCACTTCCTTCTACATCTACAATACATACAACACCGGTAACATGTTTTCCTTACTACTAAAGTTTAGGTAGTTAAAGTGTATTTTTTGTTCATATATTTCCCTTATTTATATGCATTTACCTTCTGCATAGTCATGCAATGCCTTGCTTAATATAATTTTTACAATATAAGGAGCAAGTAGAAGGAGGGGATGGCTAAGGAGAAGAAATTGCAATACCAATATATTTATGTTTCCTTTTCTATGAGCATGAAATATACAAACACTTCTTACAAGAGATTGGGAAAAAACAAGAGTGCAAGAGACTAGGAAAAAGGGTTTTTTGTGTGATACGTGTGGTCCCATGAAATGTGATATGTTTACGCATGTAATTTCAGATATAGTTTTCCGTGGGTGAGGAATGAGGTTGTGAATACTCAAATGTTTTGATGGATTTGTTTTTTATAGATGAAATTTCCTTTCCTCTATATGACATTGTGTTGTATGTTCTATCCAAAGATTGGAGAATTTTATCTCCACATACATCAGACATCCTCCAAAAGTATTAAAACATTTCACAAGTATCATACAACAATTACTTCTAAGTTTTAGATTTGTAATGTCTTCCTTTATTTTCAGATTTATGATGGATAACCCAAAAGGAGTCCTAGAAGAAACATTTGTTGAGTTAGACCACATTGTATGCAATATTATTTTTTGGCTATGGATCGGATTTTCATTGCTCGGTTCAACTTTTATTAAACTAATGATTTTTTTATCAATTCGTATAGGAGAAATAAATTGGTAGCCAATCATCATTACGTGTGTGCCCTATATTTGAACGTTTTACTCTATGTAACAAAGTTACTAAGAGGTTATGAGATGGTACGTCACTAGTGGGGGTGGGATTCACATTGGGTATGGACAAGTAATTTTATTGTGGTTTTCTCTCTATTACCTATGGAAAATGGTAATTGTCTCATTTCTTCTTAAAATCATACAAATTTGACCATGTCGGATTGATTTGATGTAGAGCTCATATACATTCAATAAGACAAAAAAGTTAGAATTAACCAAAACTTTGTAAAATTGTCATGTACGTGGAGAAGGAAACACTTTCCTTGGCCTACATGGCTATCAAACAGGAAACAATTGGTCTTTTTAGTTAATGTAACATGTTTCTATCAAGTAACGATAGTTATAAGTTATATTCCATGAAAAATCACCATTCACATTGATAAAAAAGTAAGAGAAATTCAATCTTCTTTACTTCCTCCAAATTGCCCTTCCTAGTTCTAAGAAACAATGCTCTTCATGGTTTCATGTTTGGAAACATCTACAAATACCCAAAATAAAATGAAACCACTTCTAGATACCCTTTTGGCCTTATAAGGTGTGTGCTTCCTTTCTTGACCCAAATCTGAAGCTAACACCCCTTTCCACTATCTTCCTTTTTAGGACTAGTTTCTTCCCATGTAGCTCTGATGGAATAGTTTTTCTAACTTATCTTTTTTTATAGTGAGTTTCAAAATTGAATGAGGGTATTTTGAGTACCCTTTATCCCAATACAAGGATTTTTTATATTTTATATCCCGGACTTTACTCCTAAGTTTCCTTTCTCAACTTCGTCTCCATGGATTCTTAGTCTCCATGGCTTATTATTTATAAAAAAGTAGAAATGGGAATATTTCTAGCTACCCTTTTACTTATCTAAGCTTCACACAAAAATTTAACATCCAACTCTCGCTTTAAGCCCCTTCAACATTTGTGGTATTTTGCAACTAGGTCTTAAATCACCCCCTATATGCATACAATCTCAAATGTCAAGAAAATAGAGAGTTTTACGAATTTTCTAAACTCAAAATATTACAAAAATGTTTATATAAACTATTAGATGGTGGCTACAATTTTTTTAGCATTTGGCAATAATTATGTGGCCTTTAAATGGCAATCTCATTACAAACCCTTAGTAGTGTTTCCTCAAGCCTGGTAGAGAAGAAGAAAAGGATTTTGAGGATGTTTCAACAAATTTCAAGCCCTAGAATATTTGGTAAAGGTCTACACCACTCCTTAACTCCTTTTAAAACAAACTTAGCCATGAAATAGATCTTGAAATGCCTAAAACTAAAGAATCTCAGTCACAAAATAGAGTTCATTACAGATTTTGGACTGTGCAAGAATTAGGAAATATGATTGAATTGAAATTTCATTTCCAAATATTACGATGAATTAAAAAAATCCTACATTCATTCTAAAATAAAAACCATGTCAGATATTCAATGAAATCAATATATACTTGATATTCTCATTCAAATTTTCCTTCCTTAACTGTGATCACATTTTAAACAGTCTTCTCTAAGATCAAAATAAAAAGTTCTCTCTTTTTATTTTCTTCCTATAAAAATAATTTTCACTATATATTCCTTTAAACTACCTTCTCCCATGATTTATCAACCCTAAATACTTGGTAAGTGACTCCTCCCTAACTAAACCAAAACTCAAGTCATCATTGCTTAGAGTCAACTATCTACCATTGGTGTTCTCGTGACTAATCACTTAAAACCATGAGATTATGATCCTTAAGAGGATGTTACACATTAGACAAGTATTCCTAAAACACCATAGAATCTAAAACATACCTTAATAAACCAAAATGTCTTCATACCTTGTTCAAAAATTCAAATTAGCAAAATGGTAGGAAAACCAAAATTTTGAATTTGTGGATGACTAAACTCAACTTAACATCACAAAATGAGTTCTAATGCCTCGCTAAATACTTCTATACCTTCTACACCATCTTTAAAATCAAAATTTTGACTTGACACATGAAAATTATGATAAGGAGAGATGATCTTGCATCACTATTGTTTGTTTTTTCACACGTAACAAATACTTATGCTTGCTTACATATTTTGTGTTAAGATAAACAATGTTTTATGTCACCACCATTACTTTCCCAAAATTCCATAAAGGAATTTGGTGGGCATTTGATTATTTCCCAAACAAGATTACAGGTAAGGGGTCAACACAAGTAATCTTTGGAAAAACTTCTTTGTTCAATTGGCATGCTCATATGCGCTTCTCAATTTATATTTGTTTTTGGTTGACATGTATTTTTTGACCACTTTGGTAGGATGTGGAAGAGACAAACAAGGATGAGGAGGGTGGGAATACTGGTCAAGATGAGTTTTTACCCACAAATGTATGTTTTGGTCGTACTTATTTTTCATTCCATTCTCATGTATCCATACATTATTCATTTTATTTAATTTTACATTCTCATGTTTACGTTGGCCATTTTGGTAGCACGAGGAGGGGAAGGACAATGATGAGGAGGATGTTAAAAATTCTACTACTAATGTTGAATTTGACATGGATTATGAAGATGATGTTGATTGGCTTCCACGTACCTCATTTTTTGATCTTAAGGAGGGACTGAAACCAGTAAGTAAAATTTGATATTTTCACAGATGATTATGTATTCTAGTTTATTTTAAGACATTTTAAGGCTTCTCGTGATTCCTTCTTTGATGACAATTTTCCGGTGAGTACAAGATTTTCGACATGGGTATTGGGAAATGAGATAACCAAAACTGTTTGATTTACCCAAGCACCACATTTTATAGTGATGGTAGCTGTTCATTTGGGTCACTAGACAGATTCAACTCTCACCCAATAAGATTCATGGTAGAGCACATGTTCCTAGGATACCTCCAGGTCATCCAAGTAGTGGGAAAATAAATCTAAGGGGAAGTTCCTACACATTAAAACAAACACAATAGAGGATAATAGACTGGATCATAGATAATTTGAGTATTAGTAAGAGGCATAGGCTAGAAGGAGCATGGATGGCCAAAGAAAATGTATCTCTGAGTAAGAAAGCCTTAAAGGTTATCAATCAACAGATGCGTGCATATGATTCTCCTCAAAAAAGTGTCTGGAGAAGGGAAGTGTTAATAAAGAGGTGAGAATATTATCATAAAATGGAGGAACAAAGGAGGAGGGTAGAAGGAGATAGTATAGGAAACTATGAACATCAAGTGAGATGCAAAGTGTTGAAATTTTCACATGTCCTAAAATATAAGGTCAATTTTTTATGAGTAACAACTTAATTATATTCGGAGTAACAATCATCAGAAAATGATATACACGATCTTAACACCAATTGTAACAAGGATGAAAACCTTACATTGAAGGGGTACCTTTCATAGAAAGAGAATATGGTTTTTCATGGAAAAAAAAGGTGGGGATGAGATGCTTCAAGTAAGAAAGTTTAGTTAATTTTTCCTTACATATTGCTAATGTACTTCTTATTGATACTTATGTGGTTATAATATTTGATATCGGTCCTATGTTGGGGAATTTTGTGCATGAAGCACCACAGATAGAGGTTGTTGTAGAGTCAATTAATGACACTGGAAATGACGATGATGGTTCATCCACACATATGTCTAACAATGATTATTTTTATCAATCCACACTTGCCTATTATTTTCATGTCAGTGACAATGTTTGGTTATACGCCGATGGTTATATGGTTGTCAAAGGATGCATTATCTCTACTGAGCGGGGATTACTTTCCTAAGGTGTGCCAACCTCAAAGAATTGTTGTGTGGTGAACATTTGAAGGGCCATGTATCTAAAATGGATTCCCTTTGGTAAGAGTAAGAAAGATACACTGTAAAAAAATTACATAAAGATACATTATTGTTCATAGAGTATATGAGCATTGATTCTTATGCAACCAATGTACAACACTCATCAAATGTGTACACATAATTTTCAGTTATCTTTGTATTTCATAAAATCTTTCATATTTTCATCTAATTATGTTATATATCTTTTAATTTCCTTTTAGGATCGGGATGAATAGGAGGCGACATCGAAAGAAGTATGACCTATTTCTTGGGGGTATGAGGTCCTTTGTATGTAGCAAACTAAAATGTTATTTCTTGATGTATGTGTCATAGTTTTGTTGTTTGACCACTTTTCTAACATTGAAAATTTCAAATACAGATGTCTTCATGGGAGGTCAAGGTATCCCCACATTCATTGCTTAGTTAAATTCATGTTCTTATCCTTCATAAGGAGTTTCCTTGTCATGCCTTGAGCATGGATATTACTTCGTCACGATGTTTAAATATGTACTTGGGCATGATATTTATGATATAAAATGAAACAAAAAAATTGCATATAATGTTTCAAAATATGTAATGATATAAATTACTTGCATGTGATGGTTTCGTATATACTTTCATATATTATTTATGATGCGTAGTGATAGATTTAACTTGTGCATGATGTTCCCATGTATGTGCTTCATTTACACACTCTATTCCTAACAAATGTTTTATTTACACACATTGTAAGTAATGTTGAGGTGTTCAATCCCTTGCAATTAATAAGGTTGCCTAAGGCTTTTGATGGTTAAATGATGCATAGATGTTGACATGTATGTGGTTTTTCTTGATGTGATGTATGATATTTTATGTTGTTGACATGTAATGGTTTCCACATGCAATCAATCATGTTGACATATTTAAGTTTTTATTTATTGAATATTACAAATTTTCAGTGATCATGTTCACACATTCCCTATTTTTTATGTGACAATATTTCATGGGGAATGGTGCATCATGTGACTGGTTTGTTTTCCCTTTACTTCTCTCAATTTTTGTTTTCATGTATTCAGGAAGCTCACTCATCACTTCAAAGGATCCAAGATGACTATGGACCATGCGTTGAGAAAGAAGAAGAGGGTGGCCGAGGAGGGATGCAACAATTCCACAAACCCAACAGAGATAGATGGAGGTAGGGAGTCATGCTTTTATGTCTTATTCTTCTATATGATGTACGTATAGTATTTTTATTTGAATACATGGATTATGAAATAGTTCACCATCTCCTTATTCATGCTTCCTTGTATATTTTCAGCAGTGGATGTGAATGTTGATGAGAAGGAAATTCATGAAAGCATACGTGAAAGGGAATAGCTTCTTGTGAGGATGAAATTTGAGCACATTGTTCCGAAGGCAAAAAAATTGGATTTAAGATTCTCATTGGCACTTGTACAAATTGGATCGCTCACTAAGAAGGAGTTTTTGTCCAACATTATTAAAATTGCAAGGAAAACCAGTGACACATTGGAAACTATCATAACTAAGAAGAATACTATCTTGGAGACTCTCACTACAAAGAGCAATGAGTTACATATTATAATTCATGTGCTTGGTGGTGAGAAGTTGGAACTTGAAGAAAAAGTGTTTTTCCCTACAATCTTCCAATGCGTACACAACAACACTCCATGACTACAAGGTAGACAAAGTGAAGGACTTAAACATCAAGTAAAATGGCATGTGTGGTGTCTATGAAGAAGAGTTGCAAAACTAGAAAACATAGTTTCAGAAGTTTTGTCAGAAAGTCTGACGAATGACTATGGGTGGTTGTGGCATTTTTGAGAGGATACACCATGTTTAACAAAAATAGTTTAATTGTTTAGTTGGGTTAATTAAAACTGAAATATATTGGGATGTATAAAATAATTTTTTTTTATACTGTTGGAACATAATAAAGTTTATCTTCTTTTAGGAAAGCATGTAATATAAAATGTAACACAATTTTCTATACTTATATGTGTTTTCTTCTATTTTCAATAAAAATAAAGTGTGGACTAAATGTTTTCTGTATTTCCTTATTATTGTCATTTTATTTAAGGTGGAATTGAATAGACTAACAATAGACATTGTTTTTCTTGGTTGAACAATGTACCATGTTCATTATCTACTTTCCCTATTTCATGCACTTATATGTGTGAAAAATAAATATGTTATATGTTTGCCATATTTACTGCACTTTTTAGTGGCTGAAGGTTGTTGTATTTATAAGCCATTGTTTGAATTTAAGTCTTCATATGCATTACCTGCCTTCTCTAGCACTACTACAATTCTCATGATACATTATGGGATTTCTTCTATAGTTTAAAATGTTCTACTAGCTTTCCTAATTATGGATTACTTTCTTAATTGACATGCTCAATTGTTGCATTTAGTTATACAATCATCTTGTTCATTGGAATTGTAAATATTTCTATTCCTATTTAGTTATGGGTCATACACTCTCTCCAAATTTTTTTCTTAGGTAAATTCTTGCATTTAGGGTCCTTAACATTCCTGGATTTTAGGCCTTCTTTTGTATTCAAGGGTATAGTCCCTTTTAAAAAACTATTTGCCAATAATAAAAAAAAAAACATTCCAAGCCCCCATTTAACTACACTTTTATGTGATTACTTCTATATTCAATAAAAACATCGTGGAATAAATGTGTGTTGTATTTATTTTTTGTTATCATTGCCTTTGTGGTGGAAGTGCATAAAATAACAATAACCATCACCTTTCCTGGCTGAAAAATGTACCATGTACGTTATCTACTTTCCCTATTTCATGCACTTATATGGGTGAAAAGTGAATATGTTATCTATTTTCTTTGTTTCTCATTAAGAAACTACAATCCTTATCTAGAATGCATGTTTCTCAATCTTCTGCACCCCCCTCCAAAGAACATAAATAAGCATGCATACACAACTAACAAGAATAGAAATTAAAGCTACTTATTTATTTTATGTCAAAGGAACACAATGAAAATCAAGAAGGGAAATTAACGTAGGTAAGTTAGTTCTTTTTCCAATATTTCATGTAAACCTAAAACCTATGAACTTCCATTATCTTTAAAGCTTTACATTTAAATTTCTAATGTTGGTATATATACTGATCACAAATAGTATTTCAATTTTATAGCTACATATATGAACCATGAATTAAAGGAGGATAGTTGTATGTAGGAATAGAGGAATTGATTTATAAGATTTGAGGCGTATGAATTCATAAGATTATAGTGCTTCATGATATTCTAATGACAATATTTTTTTTCTTAAATTTCCCACACGAGCTTTGGATTCTGTACTTTCTCTTAAAAATGCAAACCCCAAAGTAGCTTCATCCATCAGCTTGTCAATACAATAATATATTTGTATTTACAAATGTAATGAGGAAAACAAACGCGAGAAACGATACTCGTTTATTGATAAGTGCTTATAATCTCCATATTGAGAAAAAATAATATATATTCGAATCGAACATCATATTGATAGGATATGTGTATGTTTCAATGGTCTTCTCCATGATGAGAAAACGACCATAAAACATGATGGTAGAAACTTGTCGACCATAAATTATGATAAAATAAGACCATATCTATTATACATAGTACATACAGAAACTATGGCATTGATGTATTCAACAACCAATTTTTCCTTTCTACATAATGAGTTAATTTACAAATTAATAAATCTATATTTGAAGGTTCCACCTACTTCCCATCAGATCAAAAGAACCAAAAACATCATCCTCATCATCATCAAGCCCAAGAAGCTCAAAATTTGTTAACAACAATATTAATTAATACAATCATCAAGACATTTAAGCTTTCATTAGATTGCAACACATGATTCTTTCTACTTATTTGTAAAAATTGTTAGTGTTTGTTTCGTTCATTAGTTCCTTTTTTACTATAAAAATTATATAGCTATAATGTTTTCACTTTTAAGGATATCGGATTTGGGTTCTAGAACTTCTATAGTTGATTTTCCTTTTAGATAAGAATTGTAGTTGCTTAAAGAGCAAACATTGGCTTCTTTATATGCTTCATAAAAAACCTTTTGGTCTTAGAAGCGTTATATTTACTTCATATCGGTCTTGTAGAACATCGTTTTATTTGATTTAGCAGTGCCATTATTAGCAACAATCATAAAATATTTGAACACCTGCATCAACTAATCATGCACACTAGTGCACACACTAATTATACAGAGTTCACAAAGAAAACAAAGAAACCAAATAAGGTGACTTTTTAGTTTCAACTAAAAATTGCCTCAACATATATTCCTCAACAGAAATATGCACTCATCAACATAAATATGCACTAATTCTCATTGGATGTTACATATAAAAAGCCAAAGTTGCAAGAAAAGTGAATGGATTAGCATCAGAGGGACACATTTAAGATGAAGTATCTCTATTCTTTCTTTCTTTGTCACATTTGGCTTCCATGTGTAGATCCTCATTTCACATTTTTTGTTTGTGATTCTGAGGGGGATTTGGAATTATGGCTTTCTCTTGTGACATGACACATTGTCTTCTTCAAGTCATCAATTCTATGAAGACCTTTTCTCTACGAAGGGTGTTTCTACGACCATCTTACACTTGGTGGAAAGGTTGAACCACTAGGTGTTGCAACCCATGTGTATTTGATAGTTCCCTACTATTGACCTTGTTGTAAACATCTACCATACACTTCTCCAGAAATATAGTGTCTCGTTGTTGTTTGCTGCTGCAAGGCAATTTTCAAATACCTCACAAGGTCTCCTTTTAGATGCTTATAGTTCATCCTCTATCCCATTAAGCATGATCTATTAATACAAGAAAAACATCATGTTACAAATGCCTTGAAAATTAAAATGGAAAATGATGACAAATGGAATGATTACTTACATTATCATCTATATGTACATCCAGTGAGTCTCCAATATACATTCGAGATTTGTTTTCATTTACATTTTCCAATCCATTTTCCATGCCATGTGTTATTAAAATAAATGATGTCATATTACAATAAAAATGATCAATTTGTATATGGAAATACATCCTATGACAAAGGCTAACAAGTATAAATGAAAATCTTGTGACTAGATTCCTACCTTACATTATAGCATCCAAAAAGCCTCTTCTTTCCATACAATCATCTCTTTCATTTTCATTTTTTGGACCACTTTGCAAAGCCTATGTATTGACAACAAATCAACCACTTGAGATTGGAAATTTTTAAAAATGAAGAAAACTGAAGAGGGAAAAAACTATACATTCACATATGAATCATTGTTGTCAATGGAATAACTAATACCATCCCCTGTGTCATGAATTCCACTGACTCCTCATATATATCACATCATCCCCACCTTAATTACATGTTTACATATGTAGGCTTGGACTGAAAATGGACAACTACACTTTGACATTGGTGGTGTTGCACTATACACCTGATAATGCAATGCATCATCTTTCTACCATTGCACCCATGGAATACAACTATCTGTCATGTGAAAGGTGACATAATAGTTTGGAATTTACAAATCATTAACCCATGATATAATTTCAACTTTAAAGTTCCTATAATTTTTTTTTGTTTTTCCTCATTTAGACATCAGTAGTATATATAAACACTTATGGTTAGTTGGTGTACTAACTAATCCTCCCTTCAATGTGCAACACTGCAAATTATACTCAAGAAATAATTTTATAAATTTGAATTATATGATTAAATGGTTGTGTTGGTTTCTTTCCTGACATATTTGAGAGCATGACAATACCTCGACCACATTACAACCCTATGGAGTCAATGTTCCTCCCAATATTCAACAAATTTGGATTACATGCAATGATACTTCTCTATGAACTTTATGACCTCCCTATTAGCCATCTCTTCATCAATACAATTGTGCATAATGTATCCGTGTTCACTGAACATCTCTTGCCTCACATCATCTTCTATCACTTTGGCTATCAAATTCTTTAACCATGCACATCGTACATGCGAGTTACATAGGTACACCTCACAGTCAAATGTTCCCTGCATAAGACAAACTAGTAAGACTTTACAACATAATGATTATAATTACATTGTGCCTATGTAAAATAATCAAGACCTAATTTATTTCTTTGATTTCTACTCCCATGTCATCTACCTTGAAGGCATTTATTTTCCATTCAAAAAATTTCAAGTGTACTCTTTGTTGAAGTAACTACATCTATTGGGTGATCTCACTAGCACACGACCTAGACATAATTACCAATGCCATGGGAAGCCCTTGGTGCTTGGAATCAAACACAAACAATGCATATAATTCAAATTGCATGAAAATATGTAACAAAATTTAACTTCTATGTTTAATAAATGAAGTATCAACTACTAATATTACTAGTACTAAAAGCATACATTCATTCCAAATGTTGAATCCATGATGAATAAAGTATCATTGACATATCTCAACAACTAATCCAACTGAAGTGGGAGTTGGATTCCTAATATGAATGATATTTTCCCATACTTATTAGTACCTTCATTATTATATCCCTGATAGAAAAACCACTACTCGTGATTTGCTAGAGTCCACTCCCGAATAATTTCTACATCATTGGGGTTAAACACATATTTCAGCTCTTTAATTTGGCATTATCTATTAAATATGTCATCTATGCATAGGAAATCATCTCGTTCTATTTCACCATTCAGAAATGTGACATTCTCATGCACCATCTCATGGTGCTTAAGGTGGATAGCATCGGAAGACACTCCGAAAAAAAGTAACCTATGAAACCACTCATTAAGCTACATGCTAATAAAAGGGGTGAAAAACCATTTTTTCCCTTTGAAATTTTCTTATTCCTGGCCATGGTAATGATTTCCTTCACTATCTACATGTTCTACATGATTGTAGGTGACCAATACTTGATCAGGTTGATTGACCATTCTCTGAGTGTTGAAACGACATTGACAACCAGGTCTAATACGATTTCAGCCTGGTCGGCTTTCTTTTTCCTTCTTTGGCAATAAGGACTTGTCTTATGGAAAGATATAAATTTTATGGAAGTCCTATGGCCCATAAAAACACCAATATATATGCATTAATATGAAAATTATTAGCACATGCACACTCAAAAATGATATACAAAAGCATCCATGTACACACAATATTTAAAATAAGAGCCTACATACATCATGTATTCCAAAGTGTTATTGATTCTTGTCTTCTTTCTAGGAATAGGTGATGGAACTTTTTTTTCCGATGCAAAACACAACATTTGGTTGGGTAAAAATTTCTATTTTATTCTCCTTTCATGAATTCTTCTACTCTATCAATCTCAATCCAAAAAACCCACATCATCTTCGTTGATGTCGAGAACATTTTTCCAATGTAAATCATTACATGTAAATAAACCCTTGGTTTGGTTTTTAATTGGGAGATGTAGAATGTTATCCCACATGTCTACTCCTAACTACTATAAAAATGTTTCATTACATTAGTAAAAAATATATATGAAGATGGTGTAATAAAGCCAACATCATTAATCATAAATTCAGTTTAGAGAAACAAAAAAATGGACATATCTAAACATAAACAATGATCAAACTATTTTGATAAGAAGAAACATCAGTTACAGTCACTTTGGCAGTCTCCTTACAAAGTTTTTTATAAAAATTTATTTTTTCCCCTTACCCATTTTAATCCTATTCATGTAAAACAAACACACTTATCCATTAACAATGTAATGAAATTAGAAATTAAATTTTTCTTCATGCCAAATGATAGTATATGAGGGTACATTGTATCCTCTTACGAGCACAAATGAAACAAACAATATACCCAGTGAAATCATTATTTATATTTTCATTGCTTCTATTGCCAAAATTAGTAGCAACAAGCCGAGATACAAAAAAATGATAATGATGAATTAAAATGGGTACATGCTACTACTACTAATATTGAAGAGATATTCACTTGTACAAAATATATCAAACAAAAGTGGGGAATATCTTTTCAAATGCATTGTCTTCAACTTGTAAAAAATATATAGGGACTCATGGTAGGAGAAAAAAACCAATGCAAGCATCCCAACTACAACTATTGTCACACTCATCAGATTCACAATGTCCTTCTCTCCACTCTTTATACCTATACTTTTCAAGTTCTTCTAGTTGTCAGTTAACATCATCATACTATGTAAGGACATTTCTAGATAAACCAATTCTGCTACCATTTGGAGGTGGGTGTATGACAAGGGTGAACTCGTGGTACATTCCAAGGTAGTATGTCCATTGAATTACATGGAGATTTTCTTCGATCCATCTTCCAGTGACGACATTTGTACGTGTGACATGTGAATCCATGATAAAAAGAACTATCATGCTATAGGTAAAAAACATATATGTATATTCCACACTTCTTTGTGACCATTTGCCATCAAAGATTCACAATGTCATCTATTTTTCTCTATTTTGTGCAAGTGAAAATAGTGATGAGGGCTTCATAAAATATGTGATTGTAATGCATGCATTCTGAAGTTGATCGACTTCCATTATTGGGATGATGCGTAATAGTGTCCACATTTTTCGTTTCCAACAATACATCTACATAATATTAAAATAATATTGTAGAAAAAGATATTCATAATATATCTTGATGCAGAAGATAAGTTTTTTCAACCAGAACTAGTGGAAATATTAGAAAAAAGGGTTTTGAAAAAGTGGTTATCTATTCACAACATAGATGTAAACTACAATTTTTTTTAAACAATTGTTTCTAAAAATTCATGATATTGAATACCCATGATTTAGTTCCTAATACAAATTCCTGATAAACATCCTTGATACAAATTCATAGGTGTAAATGTTGTAATGTAAAAGAGAAGAGAAGGGGTTTTGAAAATAAAGTTTACCCAAAAATTACCTTTGTTTTTTTTGTAAAGTGTCAGTGTTGGTGCTAGTGACGGATTATATGAAAATCACTAGCCCTTGTTCTCATTCCTTTTGCTCTCTTTCAACCTTTTTTTATATGACACCCACACAAGGATTTAAAAAAATTGTAACAAACCCTTCAAATTTTGAACTCCTCTATTTCGTGTGTTGGGTGTAAGGAAATTTTATTTATCAAGTCACGATGGGCAGGAAGAGTGGTTAAAATTTTATTTTTTTTAGACTTTGAAAAATGAACCCTCTAGCATGGAAAATGTTCTGGATTTCATAGATCTATGGGTAACTAGATTGATGGGGCCTTGGACTAACAGGGAAAACAAGTTCAATAGAAAAGTACATATACTGTTTAGTGGATGTCAAAGGGAAGTTTGGAAAAATGATGTCACCTGGATTTTTGCGTGGTAGATAAGCTGATCCCTTTCTCTTAACTTGTCCCAAAACTAAGCACCCCTTAAAATTCCCTCCAAATCCTCTTGAATTATGAAAGTGGCAAGCTTGATCTTCATTTATGATACATTAGTTTCAACTCTTACATATTTGAATATGTTCATTAATTTCTTCAAACTACGATGATGTCTCTCTGCTTAACTTCCTACACTTGTCAGATCTTATAGTTGAGGATAATTAGTAATCAAGATTTGTAATATTTCCATCAACTAATTTATCATATCACTTTGTAGACGTGCTTTCATGTTCAATTTTCTCCCCTTTGGTGAAATGTGTCCATGTGTAGCTTATCCTTAATATACCTTTTTCACTATATAACATGTCATATCAATCCCTTGAGTCATGTACATAATACTAAAGAATTGTGTTCTAAGACTTCATGCTCAATGTTATTGACAGTCTTGTGCAGTTACTACATTCAACACTATTTTCAAAATATTTTATCACACCCTATAAGAAAATCTACATGCACTAAAAAAGTAGAACCATTGGCACTCAAGTGAGTTCAGGAAATTCGGAACTGCTAGGGTTTTATGCATAAGCATGTGATATCATGTTGATTACACTGCTCCCCTTTAACCTATATAGGGTTCTCACTTCGGTCTATACTGTTAGTCAATTTTTTCCCAATGATAAGGCGGTGAATTTCCTATAAATGGTTAAATCTCCATTCACTGCAACAACTGTTACAACTGGTGGTGAAAATGACTCAAAAACATGCTTGAGAGTTTTTCTCAAAGGTCTACGATGAGGTATGGATTTTGAATCATCCCTAGATGTTGTTATTTATGATGAATTTGAGACCTTGTGGTCAAATGGTATCATAACCATTGCCTTATTTTGTATTTATGTAGTCACATCTCCTTATAATCTTACTTGTAAAACTGGATAAAGAACCATTGGGAGTCTAATGGTATCCTGGTTTTAGGTATCATTAACCTCACCAAGGTATTTTATCTCTTTTCATTTCATGAGCCTTCTTAGGTCTAAGCCCTCCTTCTTAAGGTAACTTGGTATTTAGGTAATACCCTTTTAGAGCTTTCTCAGTGGACTCCCAACTTTAACCCCATCAACAATGTTTCGTTGAAAATCCCAGTTTTGATTAAGCTTCCTAGACTCCTCGTTCATTTTTGGTAATTCCTTCTAGAGATAGTTAAATCCATTAATAGGGTGATATGCCATGAGCAAGAGCATTTTTTACACTCGCCTAAACAAATGGGTTTTTCTCGAATTGTCCTTGTGAAATATCTGTGGGACCACCTGAATATTCAAGTTGGACCCTTACATATCTATCAAAAGGTGGTTTATTTAACCTCCCAAATAATTAATTTCGTTGTCAAGCCCTAGACCATCGCATTCATGACCATCCTCTTCTAGCTCATTCCAAGACAGTTGTGATACAACCCTCAGTGTCTAAGCCTAAAGATGATCAATTGATTGGTGGTTGGATTGTAATCAAGAATAAGAAGGGTGTAGGCATGAAATATACTCATGTGGATCCTCTTGATCCTTATCCTTCCCCTCTTCCATCCAATGATAAGTTAGAGTCATTACCACCCCCCTCGTTAGTTTCCATTCCTTTCAAGCCCTTACAAAGCCGAGTCTTTCCTCTTCTAACAGATAATTCTAGGAATTTAGCTTCAACTTTTCTTTATTTGAATCACTCATGTATTCCACCTTAGGAGGTTTCCTACGGTGCGCAAGGAGATAATGGGGTAAAATACTACTCCCATCATATTGAGCTTTCTAAATCATACCATTTCCCACTTGCTAATAATTTTACAATTCTTGGCTAGAAGGATGATGTGCCAGACAAGAAGGGGGAGTTTGACATGTCTTATTTTTAACAAATTTAATCTCTTAGAATGTGAGGGATCTTATAGAACCCTCTTGAAAATATTATGTTTGGTTATCATGTCAGCATTTTAGCTTCCTTGATATTATTTGCATATATGAAATTAAAATTTCTAGTTTTTTATTTTAGAATACGCTAACTTGTATTGCTCCTACTTTTTTGCATTTTCATACTCCACAGATTGATAGAAAAGGTGGTGCTATTATTTCCATTACCTCAAAATTATCAGTCTTAATCACCTCCTCGGGCCAATATGCTTCAAATCGGGTTGTGTCGATCATTATGATGATTAAAGATTTTTCTTTTGGTATTTTAAATGTTTATTCTTCTGATGATGGCTCTGAAAGAACAACATTATGGAAATGGTTAGGTGAAAACTTTCCTTTATAATATTAGCTTGTGTGTGGCGAGTTTAGTATGATAGAACATCTTGATGACAAACTCGACACCCTCTCCATACTTTGGTGTGTCATAAATAGTGAAGCTTGGTATTTATTTAAAAGTGTTTGACAAATTTTCCTGCTCCTATTTCAAGTTAATGGAATGGTGGAAATAAGATAGGAAACTCAAAATTATGGGAGGGTTTAAGGCCACCTCCTTATATGCGATGATGATGAAGATACATGTGCACAGATCCTCTCCACGGTGAGCTTGATAACCTACAAAAAAAGAGAAGCTAAACAAGAAAACAATTATTAGATAAGATGGCGGGTTTCCTTACTACGTTAGTCCTGAGAAATGATAACTTCCTAAGGAAGATGTCAATGCACTTTTATAAAATTATGGATAAAATCTGATAGATAAATACGATGTAGAGTAAAAATAGAAGAAGATATCAAAATAATGCTAAGATAACCTAATATAAAGATTGGATAATGTAAATGATGATAAATAAAATCAAACCCGGTTGGGTCAATGATGACCTGAGACTGACAAGGAGAGTTTATGGCGAATGTAGTAGAGAATATTAGAAAAAGTGCAAAAGAAAGATCTCAAACAGGCTCTAAAACATTGAGAAGGCTCTGTATCTGATGTTGGGATGTTGAGCAAACAAAAAGGATGCAAGTAACAAAAAAATATGATAGATATAAATCGAGTAGATTGCAACCAGGGTTAGATCTGGAACAATTGACGATGACAAAGGCCAAAAAGTGAGATCTAGGTTGTCATAGAGATGGATGAAAGAGACAGAGGGATATGAATGTTGAAGGAGGATAAAAAAATAGATGATAGATGAGGCAGAAATCACAAAACAGGGTTGATGCAGATCAGGTCAATGGTATTTGGGATCGATCAATGGTGACCGGGGGTAGTTTTAGTGTTTGAGGGGGTTGATATATGGCAAAAGGGGTATGAGGAAAGGATAAGGAAGGTGAATGATGCTAAAAATATCTAAAATATTGAGCAAACCTGCAAGACTGATGCAAAGGATGATACAAAAATGGTGGGGCTCCCAAGAAAATAATATATTTCAAATATCAAGAATTGCATGTAAGAACTCCAAGATGGCTCCAAGTTAATGCTAGATCCTCACAAGAAGAGAAGGAAACAAATAAAAACTCGCAAGAAGACCAAAAATCCAAAATTTCATCCTCATGAGGGGTAAGGGTATATGTATAGGGTCGACGGTGATCCACCAGGGTCATCTTTGACTGCAGATGACCATTGATTTGGGTGGTGGAGATGATGCTCAACTTGATACAAGGGGGCCTAAAGAGGTAGAATTGAGGTTTCGAGATGTTTAGGCGTGTTAGGGTTGTATAATGATGATAAAAGGTGGTTGGAAGGTGGAAAAACATTGAGTGAGGGTAGATTAAAGTCTAGGGATGATAAATGGAGTGTTTAGGGATGTTATTAGGGTAATAGATGGGTTTATGGGTAATTAAATGTGGTTAGGAGTGGATTATGATAGATTAAATAATGATATGATTAAGATAGGAAAGTGGGAAATTAGATGCAATAAATGGGGTTTAGATTAAATGAATGAGATTTAGGAGGGAAAGGAGAATTCAAATAGGAAGAGAGGTATGTATGGTTCAAGATGATGACGAAGGAGAGAAAACCTGAGATGGGGGAAAAATGTACCAAAATTTGGTGTCTACATTTGCCCCTTTTTATCAAGTGGTTTGTGTTAACAAAATTACGAGACACAACCCATAAGTGATAAAAAGATTATGGTTGAGGTGTTCCCCCTCAAACTAGGGATTGAATACATAGAAGAATTGATCATGAGGTTAAAAGAGATAGCTGAAGGAAAAAGGAAAAGGATGGAAAGGAAGAGAAAAAATGCCCCAAAAGGAGAATGATATGACCATTTCAATGAGCATAGGGTAAAAACAAAAACAAAAATAAATATGGTAGTGATTTTTGGAATCACTTCTATAGGGAACATGGCATGGCCTCAATGGAGATGATGTTAATGTCCTACGGACCCATGAGTTAAAAAATACCATTGCAAGATGGAGGGAATCCAATGAGAATCCTCTCGAATGGATGAAATAAAAATGGCAGGAAACCTAGAAACATATCGGTAGGGAACATAGAATGGCCTCAATGGAGGTGATGTTAATGTCCTACAGACCGGCGATTCAATAAAGATCAATGCGAGATGGAGAGAATACAATTGGAATCCACTCAAATGGATGTGTAAGCCATGGGACCAATGGTTCATAGGCAGACATCAATGTTATGTGCAAAAAATGCGAGGATGGTAAAGACAATGGCTTGACAAAAATGTGGGGACAAAAGAGGATGCGTTATCCTTTATATATGAGGATGAACGAAAATGTGTTTCCTGGTGGTACATAGATGAAAATGATAACCAAAATGGTGGGATCAAGATGAGATATGGTTTCCCGAAAGGGGGAACACAAAAATGGCTATAGTGCCAGATGTTAGATATGATTAAGGATGCATGATGAGATAAATAGATGGGCTAAAAGATAGTAAAATGGGCTATGCAAGCCAAGACAAGTTGTTTTATGGGTGACACACACAATCCTAAAGTGGAAGGAAAGATACTTTTATAAGGAGATTGGACGAGACATCATAAAAGATGAAAAATAGGGTTGGGTCGATGGTGACTGGGTAAGTTGATAGTGACTTGGTGTGGGTCGATGGCGATTGGGCAAGTCAACGGTGACTGGGTCGGCGCGCTTATATAAGTGACAAAGATGGCTGACATGGCTACTTTGTATGATATGAATTTGATGAGCGAGAGTTGTAAGAGGTATAAATACTTGAGATTTGAGTGAAATGGAGGCCAACTGTGGAGGAAGTAAAAGATAAAGGTCTCAGAGACTGGAAATTGTCGAAAACCTAGCTTAGTTTTGATTTTATTTTATTTTTTTATTTTTTTGATTTCTTGATGAGCACCAAGGGTCGGTCAGTGGTGACTAGGTTGGTCACCTTTGACTTATGGCAAGTCGACGTTAACCAGGATGGGGTCGATGTCAACTAGGGTAGATGAAGATTATATTGATTATTTTTAGATTAAAATGATGATTTTTGAGGATTAGATGTTTATGGGTGCTTGTTTAATTAGTTTTTACAGGCCAGAGATACCATAAACCTTTAAAACAAAGTCCCAACCATGTTGGGGAATATTACAATAGATGTCATAAATGCTGAGTGGGATCATCTAGAGGTAGTTGAATTGGGTGGATTATTCCATTACAATAGGGTACCTTGAGACACAGGGCTCATCATTGCCTTGGTAGATAGATGGGATATGAGGTCTAATACCTTATAGTTCCAAACCGGTGATATGACGATGAAATTGGAGGATGTGTATCATATTTTGATATTACCAATTGAGGGCGCACTGATAGTTCTTATTACAATAGATTGTTAGATGGGTGCTTTGATACGACTGTTTAGAGCAGATGCCCTGCAAATTAATTTTTTATCTAGGGCATTCCATATTGAGACATGCTATCAGCTTGTGACTCCAGGGAACTG
Organism: Taxus chinensis; assembly: GCA_019776745.2. Taxonomy (NCBI): domain Eukaryota; kingdom Viridiplantae; phylum Streptophyta; class Pinopsida; order Cupressales; family Taxaceae; genus Taxus; species Taxus chinensis. The sequence continues at coordinate 251,975,659 of CM034148.1, read as the reverse complement.
ACTGATATGCCTGTTTATGATGGTTATATCTTTTTACATGTTCTCAGATTCAGGAGTAGCCCAATTTCAATGGGCCTTAGCAGGAGTGGTGGTTGATATTGTCAACCACAAGACATTGTATGCATTTGGGGTAGCTTTGTTAGCACATGTATATTATGATTTGTGGATGTACGTGACATGGAGGAGGTCTGGTATAGAAGTGGGATTCCTATTAGACTATTGGGAATATGACCACATAGATGTGGTGAGACTGTCAGGGATTCGATGGATCACATGAGACCACATTGAGCTAATAGTTGGATTTTTGTGATGGAGAGCCGACTAGGCTCGCAGAGATAGGGGTGAGAGAGGAGAGGATTGATATGCAACAAGATTGGGGATCATGAACGCTGATGATGTGAGATGGAGGCAACAAAGAGGATTCTCTACATATCCGTGCATAGATATATAACTTACAAGCATGAGTAGAGTTAGATGAGTATAGGGGTGGAGGCTGAAGATAGTGGAGTTTTTGTAGTTTACACGGGTGATGATACAATTCAGATTGGTTTATATGCAACCTGGAGTGTTGGAAGTGTTGGCACCCAAATTGATTCTCCCTCGGAAGCTGAGCAACATCATAGGTTTGGAAAGAAGCTTAGAGACAAGTAGAGTATGTAGTGTGTTATTTTGGAGCTGGGGATGAAATGTAGCCTACTCTTTGTCACTCAGATGTGGAGAAATGGGTAGCACCCTCAAGAGGATTTGACCTATCCTAACTACTTTATGGTTGTGCCTTTAAACCGGGGTGAGAGGACCCTTTTTGTAGCCTGCTGTTTGTGGAGGAGATGGAAATATCCTTCCTTGTGAAATTATAAGAAGACCTTGAAGAAAATATGATCAATACAACAAACTCTAACTCTCATGAGTTGTCACTCCAAATAATGGAGATATTTTCTAAACAAGGTTTAGGCCACTAAAGACAATGAAAACCTGATTTTTTTTGCATGTTTTGGTAGTAAGAATTATGCATTTGTATACACACATGACAAACATGAGTAGTATGGGTATGATTGGTTGTTTTTAAATGAATTTTTGGTGGGAGGTGAGGCAGGAATGAACTTGATTCAATGGATTCTTGAGAAATTTTACAAAAATGGAGAGCTTGAACAACAGAATGCTTCGGGATACCTAGGATGTTACTTTAACTAGAATATGTGCTTCAATGGAGGCCCAGATCAACACTTTTCACACAAAATTCAAGGATCCAAAATGAAGGCTCAAATTGGAGAACTTAACTAAACATTATCAACCTCAGTTTCATCACGCCTAAAATACCCTCGAAGGCTAACAAACAATCTTATAGTCATGCCAGGAGTCACAATGATTTTAAATTTGTTTATTTCACTATCAAATGAAATCTCTTCTGATAAATGAAATTACAAATGCCACCAAACTATCACAAGGATAATATCTCATGTGATTCACAAAGATTTCAATGTAAGATTGCAACGGGAACAAGAAAACTACTTGCAGACATTCAGGAATGAAGCAAACACAAATTTTGCCCAAAAATAATGCATATTAACTCAAGTTTGATTAAATTTATCAGTAGGAGAAAGTTTCTAGAACAATCTCAGAGCTTGTTAATGGTTGTACACTCACAACCACCTTGACATGATCAAATTTAACACAAAAGGAGATAAACATGTTTCTTCAAATGATTTCTTAGAAGGACAGGTTCTATCAAGCTTTTCTCTTAGAAAAATCAGTCCCAACCTCTAACACTCCAACCATTTGCATGAAAAATTCATGTAATTTATAATACTTCATTTACAACAGAGTTTTCCCCCCAAAACTAGAGACATTCAAAGCACCATTGTGTGTTGAGACTCCCAGAATCAGATTTGCAAAAAAGTTGTCAGGTGTGCAGAGGGAAAATCTCTCCAAATATTTCCAACATTCAATTCTTCACCTGGTAAGTCATTATTCATCTCACACACCAACTACTTCCTCCTCCAATCTATCAAATCTGGTTCTTTACATGCCAAGGAAAGAAAAACTGAAAATCAGATCAAAGCCAATGATTAGATCATGTCTTGATTGCAAAATACGTCTTCATATTTTTCCCACCCAACTAGGATACCAAATTAATGTTCCTCTTCATTTTACGTGTAGGAGACTCCAAGAAATGATAAAAAACCATAAAAATTCACATCTTCAGGAGCTTTGGAGTAGAAATGGCAGAAAATCAGATACATATGCACAACTGCCGTTGATCTCTCTTTTGAATATGGACCGTCTACATGGGAGATCCAAGTTAAGACAGGCTCGGAGGTTCCTTTTTACCTATTACACCTTTTGGAAAAAAATGAAAAATTTCTCAATTTTCTCCACCCATTTGCCTTTGAAAAATGAGCCTGACACGTGTCCCAATGTGGGTCCCAAAGGAACTATGGCTAAAATATGCTATTTCACCTCTTTTTTGGAAAAGGGAAAATTTTCCATGTTTTCCCCGCAACTTCACCCTTCCACTTCTAATCTCTGATGTGGGTCCCAGCGGAACCATGCTTCCTTTTACACTTTTAACTCCCTTTTCCACAAAAGGAAAATTTTCCAATTTATCTCCAAAAATCTGCACCTCTACCATTGACTGGAGCAAAATTTTGACTATTCTCTGTCGGGCTTACGGGTCATTTTGATGATTTTAGTCTTTTGAATAACAAAGGGCAAAAAATCCAAGTTGCCCCTGATGGCCCACCTCCCCGCCTCCCTGCCTCTTGACTTTTCAAACTTCCACTCGTCTCAATGGTGCATCTTGAGGTGGTCCCCAAAAGTAGAGACCCTAAATGATCACAGGCTTGCCATGTGTCTCGGGCCCTTTAGGAAGCCGAAAAGTCGAAGGAAAGAAGACTCGGTGGAGACCTCCACGTGTCATTATGGCGCAACATCAAGAACCTTATAAGGCTTCAAAATGATTTGGCAGGGGCACGCTTCCAATTTAGAATTTTACTCCATTTTTCCAAAAGGGAAAAATATCCAACCTACTTCCGAAGGCCCGCATCTCCACTTTTAACTTTGCCACGTGTCCTTCTGTGGGGTCAAAGTAAGACTTTTTCCATGCCACTTAAATTTTTCTTTAATCAAAGCATGGCGGGGCTGTGGGGTAGGTTCAAACCTTTTGCTGAAGTATCCAAAAAAAACAAGTTCAAAAAACAAACCTGCCATGCCCCATCTAATTAGAAGAAGCCACGTAGGTACCAAAAGAACCAATTAGAATTGAGCGGAGCTACGGGGCCAAATTTGCCTTTTTGCCAAAAATCAAAAAGTGATAAGTTAAAACATTTTCCCACCGTCCCCTGACCAACCAAAAGAATCCATGTGACCAACGAATGCTGAGAAATAATTTTGATAGGAAAAAGACGCCCGCTAGACCGTTAAAAACACAAAAATTCACCATTCATGCCCAGAATCTGATGTTTCACTAAGGATGATTTTTTTTGAAAAAAAAAAAAGTGAATCATGCTTCCAAGCATCTTTCAACCATGGATTTGTATTTTCAAAGGCATACAAATATAAATTGATCATTCTCGAGCTCCCATGGTCGGGGCAAAATAGGAAAAACAACAGAGCTCATGGATTTGAAGAAATTAGGGCAAAAACAGGGCAAGCTCAGAGACTTCTTCAACAAGAGGCATGACAATGGATTATGCAAACAATTCGAGGAATTTAAATGGAGGTAGAAGCTTCAGAACATCCACATCGAGAGACAAAATGTTTCATAACACGCAGATCAGAGGAAAATCAGGGCAAATAGTGTGAGATCAAAACGAGCACCAACAGGAAGCACAATGGACTGAGAGAGGGGGTAAATAAGTCCTTACAAACTTAAATCAATATCATATTTTATTAATTAAATCATAAACCAAACAACCATTCATTTATGTGTGCACAAAATCAAATACTATACATACAAAAAGCCATGAACAAGAGAGAAAACACCATAACAAAAGAAATAAGTAGGAAATCCTCAAAGGGAAGAAAACCCACTGAAAATTTTGATTATATTATTCAAATCAAAATTATTTAGTGAAGCACCTGTTATGTCAAAACTAAAACACCCCTCGAATGGCTAAGTGGTGAATGGGGCATTCAGTGTAATTTTGCTAACATGAGACCATCTCTCAAGATGTGGGACTTATGGGCTTGAGATGGACCTCCAGAGAAGGTCGGCTTCCTCTTCCTAATCCTAATGCTAAACTACCCCTCATGCAAGAAGAACAACTAAACCTATTCTAACACTTCCAAGGAGAAAGGGAGAGATAATTTGCATGAAATGAAAGAAATCCTACACTAGATAGTGGTGATGCATCAAGAAAAGAGGCGTCAATTAGACACTCTTCCCAGCTTGCAAAACAAAGGAAAGGGTGAATCTGGAGAGTGTGGTCAAGCACCACATAACAAATTACACTATCCAATGCACCATGGAGAGGATATACATCAGCATCACAGACCATAACACATGCATTCACCATAACTGTATAAGCACAGCACTAAATCCTGCAATGAAATAATGAAATTTGCATAGAACACCTGATTTGTAATGAGAGGCAAGATGACAACACAATCAAACCCTGCAAAGGCTAGAATAGGATTAATTCACAACATAGTCTTGTAAATTCACCTTATGAGATATGAACAGAAAATAATATAAATACATGTAAGGATTGACAAATTAAATCACAAAACACTATTTTATTACTCCATGAAATTCATCACAGTGACTTTCCTTGATTAGAAAGAGGAAAGAGTTTCCATTACAATGTTCAAGAGGAATCCTTGAAGCCCCAGAATAAGAATAGGGGTGCATGGGGATAAAAAAAAATCACTAATTTTTTTATAATTGAGGAAACTCCTTTACATGTGTATAGAAGAAAGTTTGGAGGAGAAGGGGAGGATATATTTGAATTCCTATGTTGCTATGGAGCTCCCATCCTTTCTTTTATCATCCTTTGGAGTCCTGCCCATGCTTTCCCATACCCCCTGTTCTCTACCTTGCTAGGAAAAGGAATGGGTGCCCATACCTTCATTAATGAGCCTCCTCACCTACCCTGCTATTGATTCATTGTTCATGTAATTTCAGAGGTCTATAACCTCTTAAAATCTACTTTTTTATGATTCCATGTTATAGGGATTCTCCTTATCTTTTCAATGACTAGTAATTTTGTACAAAATCGGACAACGATATCTCAAGATATGTTGTATTGAGTGGAGGGAAGCTCTATCCATTTGGGACCGTAGGATGTTTAAGTAATGAGTTGAGGGCGAGCAACTTCATCGAGCATACTTAGAAATCTGCTACGGGGAGCTCTCCCCTGAGTTTCTTGTGCTTGTCCAAGGATCTGCCTCAACACTCATGACTATCGCTTCACATTCCTCCATCGAGCTCTGTAAAACTGCAATAGCGAGCACCTCAAAACTAAATCCTCACCGCACGTCATTGGATCCCATCGCTTCGACTCAGGCGAGTTGGATTTGCAGCGAGTTGAGCCCACACGTATCGTCTGCTTCGTGAAGGCCTATACCTTGGCATCGGATTGTGTCTAGCCAACTAGCTTAACGCTTTACCTGATGGATCCTCGAAACCACCCCCTTACACCAAGCTCTTTGTTTCCATCGTTGTCATCTCCATCTCTAGCATCGGACTATGCAAGCTCCACCGCCCGACTCAACTGGCCCACTTTGTCACGACACGCTCCCTAAGCTACTCCATTGACCCCATCACATTGATCCATGTGACGTTACCTCACACCCATACCCGGTCCCATTTTCAATACCATGTAACTTCAAAGTTTTCCCGTAGATCAGAGCCCAAACACCAAGCCCACCTACCATGTTCGAACGCTTCCATCCGACACCATGTTCACACACTCACTTGGCCAAAGACTCCGAAGTTTTTCCATATTTAAGACATTGCCCCCTCCGAACATTTGACATTGCGTTGACCATCCTCGACTCCCAACATTTTGAACTTCGAACTCGCCTCGAGTCAGACATTGGCTTCAGACTTTGTCCTGAGTTGAGCTGACACTATTCATCTATAGCGCTAAACACCTTGATTTTCCCAATGTCTAAAGTCCAAAATTGTAACTTTGGACCTCGCACCCCACATTTCTTTCTCCTCCAGCCCGCAAACCGCTGAGTTCATCTGTACTCGCTTGCCCAAGCCGCACTTTATCTATGCAGAGTTGATCCTGACCTTCGCATTTTCTCTTAAATTGTGAAATGACTTCCAACTCTGAGTCAGATGGCTCGTTTCTGCCATGGCTCCACCTTGGTCGAGTTCATCCCATCATGCCTAGTTTCGCTTATGCATCTGAGTTATTTCCAATGCCGAGCCGATGCCCTAAGTTCACGGCCCCATTCATCTCCTATCGAGCCCACAAGTTGCGAGCCCTGATTAGGCTTGATTCTCTTCACTTTGCCATGGCTCTAAAATCTCTCATGCCTTGCCGTTGCGAGCATTTGGAGCCGAGCCTGATTGTCGTCCACCAAAGGCTCTCTCTGCCCATTGCCGACCGAGCTTGAGGGCCTCATCTTTCTTCGCATTAACACTATGGGGTTACATCTTGGCTGAGTCGCACTCTGGTTGAGTCGATCTATTGACGAGGGAGCCTCTTCTCGAACTCAATGCCAATTTCATGTATGAAAACATTTCCTCGTCGTTCCCATGGTTCATTGAACATCCAAGCTCCCTACTTGCACAATATTCTGAGTTGTCCTCTCATCGTGCACAGACTAGGTCTACAAACTTCGATTGCTTGGACGTGACATTGACTCCTAGTTTGGGTGAGTCACTAATCACCTCCCCTTATGTCGACATCCCATCTCGACTTGACTATAATGAGCTACTTGGACGGGCTCCCATGCATTGCTCTATGCATGAGCTTGGCTCATTGTGACATCGCTTACTATGTTTCGTCATGCTCATGCAGGCTGACTCAACCCTTTCTTCCTGTGATCCAACTCCAACTCGGCACACCTCTTGTGATCTCACCGAGCTCACTAACACTCTCGCCAGGTCGCTGAGCCTATGTCAACCTTACTTCAATATGAGCTCTGCCAAGCAAGATACTTAGCCGAGCTATTTTAGCTTTGTTTCACCTTTGAGGCCCTCTTAGGAACTTTTTATCAATTTTCTTTGAATCGTTCCTCAAATAGATCGAACCGGAAGGCTGAGGAAAGGAAATTACTAAAAGCTTAGGGACTGGAAATATCAAATTTTCCCAAGATAGGCCCATTCTTTGCCCATTTTGGGCGGAATATGGGCCTAACAGAGCCCAATTCTTCTTTCTTTTTCCAAGTTGATCTCTAGGTTCAAAACCTAGAAGAGGAAAACATCCTCTTATGACCCCAACACCCTCAACAATGTTGAATGTGTCCCCGAAATAACTGAATTCTGCATGAAACATCAAATCCATCCTTAGGTTCCCTATCTAGTGCTTGGGTATATTACACCATGTTGTCCATTTTTCCCAGGGGAAAAATGGATAATAATTTGACAACTCATGGAGACATCTTCCTGTTATATGTTCATACATCATTAGCCTTGAAGCATCCTTTGGGCATGGAGTCATTAGTGATTTCCTGTAATTGATTTGAACCGTTGAACTGCTCTCATGAAACCACTTAGTGTGCTACTGATTCTGGAACCCAAAGCTTCATTGAATTGACCACTCTTACTCTTTATAAGATTTTTATAAATTTAAAATTTTGTGAGAGTGGAAAATTGTCATAACATCTAGGATTTTCACCCTTTCCTCTATGTGATCTTGATCCATGGGATTGAAAATGGACTTCCGAAGCTTACCCAGAAACTTGATTTTTCCAAGCTATGTGGCATGCTGAAAACAATAATCGCTTGTTACACACAACACATTGCATGGTTTTGAGTAAAACATTTACTGAGTTGGGACATCATGGAACTCTATTAAATTTTGATTATTTTCCCTCTGAAAGGCTGCTTGGAACATTGTTGAAGGTTGAAACTTCCCTAAAAAATCCTTGGGGAAGATATTTAACTGAAACACACTCAAAAGGGATTTGAGGTTGATCTTCTACTTCCAATAACGGGGAAAATCTGATTGATTTGAGGGGCTGCTCCTGAAACTTAGACCTATTGTTGTTATGAAACCATTTTCCATGCAACAACTATCCTTGGGGCTGATTTTTCTGGTCCTGCAAGATTGCTAGAAGCTCATAATTTTTAATCTAGAGGAACAAGAGAATAAAACTTGAATATTGTCCCTTATCAAATTTAGTTTCTCTATATTTGGATTGATTTGAAGATTGGAAATGTTCCTTCTAAATGTGATATTTTTTCTGGATTCCTTTGCTCATGGGAGGTGTGCTGAAACATGGTGCACTATGCTAGAGAAAACACAAAAAAAACTATGTACAAAATGACAAATCATACATGCTCAAATGAGGCATGCAGAGTGTGCAAAAACACTTGTTATGCGGAAAACAAACCTACTCCTACCCTACACTAACTAAAGAAAGAGACGACTTCAAAAAAATCCAGACATTGGTAGGGAAAAGTAACTTCCCCTTCTCAAAAATTGAAGCCATGCAACTGATTTTTCAATGACATGGCCGTACATATGAGTGAAAAATGATGTAGGACCAACCACTTCTTGGACCAAAATCATCAAGGTATCAACTGAAAATAAAACAAATACCTCCTCAGAATGATCTATATGGGGCTCCTAGGAGGTGTTGTAGCTGATATAACTAATCCTTGGCACTATAAGACTCATCCTCATGTTTGGAGAGATGAACATGACTGGTTGTGGAAACTCTGATTCTAGCTCCAATGAAGCTAGATACGTGATGGGGCTTGGCCTGGTCTACTGGATTTTCACCATTTCTCTAAGTTCCAATCTCAATAAGAAAGTCTTCTTGTAGAATTTCTTAGAAAAGGTGATTGTTCTGTAAGCTCGATTTTCTTCTTTTTACACATCTACAAACAACTAAGGCTTCCACCTTAGTGAATGGTATGAGAGAGATGAAATCACACTTCCATCCTTCTCTTTTCCTTCTTTTCCCACTGGAAAACTTGGAAGATTTAATTCCTCCAATCATGTAGCTCAAGAGGACTCCTTATGAGACATAGGACGTTCTCTTCTTTAACAATGTCTCCTTCAATGGCATACAAGAAATCTCCTCTATGGCATGCAACTCTTTGGGCAGCAGATTTATTGAAACCTCCATAATTGGACCCATTAGAAAGATTCATTGGAGGTAGTTAGATTTTGTTGCTCTTTATTTGGACTAAGTTTGGAGTTCCTCTTTGTCCCTCTTGGATGCAAGGTTTCCCTGCACATCCATCTTCTCTTTTTCAACACAGAGTTGAAATGTTGAACTCCCTCGACTTGTTTATCTTGAGAGTTGTTATGGATCTAGAAAGGTTTGATTCAAGATCCTCCCCCTTGATGGATTCATGGGAAAATACATCAAGATTCAACAAAAAATAAAGGAAGAGGGAAATCTGAATTTTCATCAATACAAGAGAGCACGAAACTTTCTATCCTATTTATTCTTCCTATAGTGCTCCAAAAATCTGGCATTGTTCTCCTTCATGGAAATTTTTTCACCATGGGATCCTCCTTAAACATAAAATTTAAGAGTTCACATTTTTCCCTTGAGTCAGAATCTAGAGAGGATAAAGTGGGAGAGGGGTGTGAAGTTTCTTGTGTAGCCTACCTTGTGTTTGAGTCCCTTGATCCTGTTTTGTTCTCCTCCATGGTAAGGACATGCTCCTCTTCTTTTGGATTTGGAGCTGCTTTTGTCTTCCCTTGCTGAACTTTATAGCTATTGATAGATCAAAAATTCGTGAAAATAAAGTTCCCTCATGAACACTGCATTCCAAACATTTTGATTGTTGATCTTCTTTTATCTTGTTCTTTCTTTTCCCTTTTTTTTTACAGCCTCAGCTTTTTCCACATGTTATTTTCCAACCTTAGCCTCCTTCCAAAGGCTTAACCAGTAGAGGGGATTTTTTCAATTCCAAGCTTAGCAACCAAACACTCTCAAAAATTGAGTCATTTATTTCATGTTAGGCTCCTCTTTTTGTTGTACCTCTTGACTGGTTTTTTGGATCTTCTCCCGATATGGATTCGGGGATGTATGAATGGAGGAGTGGGTTGGGATTCATTTGGCGTTTGCATTATTGGTGGTGGAAGGGGTTTGCAATTTTTATCTTGTGGAGGGGACTTGGGTTTGGAAAGGAAAAGGGAAAAAAACTCAAGATGAGATGGGAGAGTGGAAGGTGAAGAAGTGGATTCCACAATAGGGGCAGCAGGTGGGAAATAAGGGAATTGATTCCTGGGTTGAAATGGTGCACACTAGTTGGGGACTAGGTGGAGAGGGTTGTGACCATAAGATGGAAATGCTGAATTTTCCCATTGACTTGGTATAATATTCAACTCTGATCTCCTTAATGCATTCTTCAAGTTACGGCAACATCTCAATCACGTAGTCAAGTTTCTCTTGCGAGATAAAATAGCTTGGAATAGGGCCTTCCCATGGACAAGGGACCTTGAATCTAATCTTGAATTCTTTCTCTTGATGTGTAACCAAGGCATGCATCATACCTACCTCCAATTTCTTGATCGTTAGCTGCAACTCGAGATCCCGAGGTGTAGGATATCCTCCAAAATCTGCATACCCTTGCTCATAGTTTGGTGAACAGCCAAACTAATATACATTCTACTGGTAGGGATATGTATACTCTTGATTATCTTCATAGTACTGATATGAAGGGGATTGAGAATAGCTTGGAGATGGATCTTACAAATAAGGAGGTAGATTTAACTTGTATGGATGTCACTACAAATATGAATCTCATTATGCAACTGAAGCCATGATTGCACGACCTCATAAAATAAATTCAATGGAAAGAGATGAAAGAAAATGGAAGGAAAAATGGATGGAAATGGGTGGAAAAGAGATGATCTGCAACTTAGATAAGATGGGTTTTTGATCAGATGGAGTCATCTGTTATGTTTGCACGTGTCTCCAAAGGCACTAATTCCACCAAGAGCACAAAAGACTTTATGGAATGAGATGAACACCTGTATGCAAACCTTGAAGAGATGAAAAATGGCTATGGGGTTGAACTGGTATGACTGTAATTGATTCTTTGAAATCCAAAATTTTGGAACCTGGACCTGTTTTAAAACTTCTGAAATCCTGAAATGTAAGACACAGTTGAAACTTCGAAATCCGAAGGAAAACCCCAAAATCTGAAATGTAAAGAAACTTCTGAAAGTCTAAAATCCCTAAATTCCAAAACCTCTAAAATTCTAAAATCTTGAAAAATTCCAAAATTATGAAATGCGAAAAATTCCAAAATTCCAAAAACCTAAAAAAAATTCTGAAATTCCAAATCCTGAAATTCTGAAATGTAAATTTTGGATTTATAAGAATACCCTTTTGATATTCAACCTCTAATCATTATTTGTGAAATGTTGAGCCCATTTTGCACATGTGAAACCATTGAACAATGATTTTAAAATTTAACCCTGTAGTAGAATCTTCAAAATTGAAAATATACAAATTTTGAAATCCAAAGCGTGAGGGAACCTTCGAAATTAACTTGTTTTTGAACTTGGTGTCAATGTGACTCAAATCTGCAATGGAATAACTTGTTAAAAACGAAACCTTGACTTCCGAAGTTGTCCCAACCGGGCATACCAAAACTGTTGTGGCAAAATCATAACACCTTCCGAATGGCCAAGTTGTGGATGGGACATTCAATGTGTTTTACACACCATGGGGTTATCCCTTAAGTTATGGGACCTGCAAAACTTGAGATAACCCTCCAGACAAGGTCCGATTCCTACTCTTAATCCTACCCTGCCATAACTACTCCTAATGTAAGAAAAAATAATGGCTAAACCTAAACTAATACTTCCAAGGAGACAGGGATAAAGAACTTGCATGAAATGGAAATGAATCTACACTAGAAAAGGTGATACATCAAGAAAAGGAGGTGTTGGACATATTTTTAATCCTAGAAAATGGAGAATGATGCACTTCCAGAGGGTGGTCATGCACCACAGACCAAAATGCACACTTTACCCCCACTCCCAAATAGACATAACAACACCAGAACCCTACAATGAAAACATTAGTTTGCACAGAACACATGATAACAATGAGAGGCAAGATGAAAACAACAAACCATGAGAGGGTAGGAAAATTAACACAAATATAGTTTTATTGCTCCATATGAATTTACATAATACATTGCAATAGGGAGAGGAAAGAAATTCTTAGTGTGAAGGCCTTAAGCCCTAAGAAATTCACAACAACCTAGCTGAAGGAAAGGAGAATAGGGGTGCAGAGGAGGAAAAATGACTAACTCTTTACAATTTGCAACCCCTTTACAATTTATAGAAGAAATTTTGCATAAGAGAAGAGGAATTCAAATTTCAATGAGTATTTTTCTCCATTCCTACTTTCATACCCCATATGAGTCTTCCGCGGTTTCCCATACCCTCTGTACTTGGCCCCCATGTCGAGAAATGGGTGCCTATGTCTTCATTAATGCACCCCCACCTACCTAGGGAACTGTTCACTATTCATGAGTTTTGTAGGTCTAGAACCTCTAAAATTCCCTTTTTAATGTTTCTAGGTTTTATATATCTTCACCACCTTTTCATTGACTGGTTTTTTACGAAAATTTGACATCCCTATCTCAAGATATGGTCATTTTTGTAAAGGGGGTTTCTGTGTATTCAGGACTATGCAATGATTACATTAGTGAGCTAGCTCACCGAGCTACTCGACGAGCTCTGAAAAAAGTTTTCCTATTTGTACTCATGGAAGAATATCTCTCCCTACGTCAAACTCCCTCGTGAACTCATCCCTTTGCATTTGAGCTCCCCCGACATCACTTCCATTTCGTATTTCTTCACCGAGCCCTGAAATCAACGGTACACTGGTGTTTTGATTATCGAGCTCCATACAATCCGGGCTTCACAACTCCACTTCACCAAATGCCTTGGCCTTAATGAGCTCTAAAATTACATTAGTGGGCTATATTTATATCTTATTGCATTGGGGTGAGCCCCTCACATTACCATTGTAGTCATTTTTACCGTTATCACAAAAGAAAAGAACCCCATGCGCACTCCATCCTATCACCCAAAAGGCATTGGGCACTCAGCCGAGGCACATGTGGGTAGTGAGTCTCTCTTTTATGTGATTTTAGTGGGAAACAACATCTATGATCCAGGTTTAAGAGAATTGGAAGGAACTAAAGCATACAAGCACCATAGAGCTCAGGACGGCTTCTAGGTCCTTGCAGTTATTCCAGACAAAAAATGCTTAACAGATTGAATAACTTATACCAAAACAGAAAGAAGTTGCACAAGCATCCATACTTAATCATAAACATAAATGAGAAATAACTATGAGAAAAATGTATGCATTAGAATCATCAATGTTCATATTCATTGTAAGATGGTAACCTCATTACATTCATGGAGCCATTATAAAATGTTACAGAGAAGCAGACTGCAGTCATGCATTATATCTGGACTCATATGACTAGGCTCTCAAAAGAAATTTATAACCTATACCATTGATGCATCCTTCCCTAAACACAATTACCCAAACTAACAGAGTTCTTGCAATATTTTTGTAGAGCTTCGCCCTCTCTCTCTATCTATCTACTTCCTTCTACAGGTGCTTGTATATATAGGCTTTATGGACTCCCAACTCATCCTCCAGTAGCCTCAGATCTGATGCCAAGTTTCTGAATGTGGTCCTCCATGCGAGCATGCTCCTCCAGGCCTGAGCTTCCCAATTTTTACCATGATGAGCTTCTAGAAGCTTCTACCACAGGCATGCTCCTTCCTGGGCCACCCTGTCACTAGGATGGCACCTTATCCACTTTGCATGTGCATTCAGGTCATGATTTTCATGTGTTCTACCAAAATCCCAATATGGCTAAGTCCCAAACCCTTGGTTCTGTCTGCACGCGCACCATGGGTTTCCTTAAAGCCTTGCCCTGCGCACCTTATCCTTGCATGCACTTTTCTTCAACTAGGCCTTACATGCACCTATGTGCCCTTTTGTACTTAGCCAATATTTAAGGGGCCCAACATTACCCCACACTATGCATGTTCTCCATCTGCGGGAACACCTCTCCAGTGAAAAGAAAGAATACAATAGACTTACACCGTGGGAAAAGAATAAGGGGATGAAATAATATAGAAAGAAGAAAGAATGGGAAGTGATGGAATCACTGCAGTAGGCTAGGAAAATCCTTTTGCAAGTCAGCCTCCAACTTGTTCCAGGCATCGACTTCATTCTATGCTCTCTGAGAAAGGTCGCTGACTAGGGTGCAAACCTCCTCAAATCTTAGCTCATTTCCTTGTGTGTTTATGGTGTTAGCAATTTTCTCTAATTCTTTGCCTACATCATCTAGCGCATCCATTCTTCGTGTAATCTGTGGGTATAGTTCCTTCAACCAATTTTTAATTGAACCCCTTAAGGCTTCAATGGCTTCATATTTTCTTTTGACCTCGGCAAGGATTTTGTCCCTTTCCACCCTATTTCCTTTATTCTTTTCTTGGAGCTCATTGAGTTCTACTTCATGAGTGGCGAATCAAGATTCCTGCCACTTTGTCTCTATCTAAGTCGCAATTGTCATATGTGGCCTCAACAGTCTGGGAAGCAAATTTTATAGCATCAAGAACCTTGTTGTACTCTACTATGAATGCCATGACCTTCAATCTATCTTCTTTCTCTAAGCATGCATGACCACTTCTTCTTGCAGATTCCAAGGCTAATGAATGCCTCTCCATGGTGAGGACCCTTGTTAAATCCTCCGAGCATCCTAAGGCAGATCCATACTTCTGCGTGGGAGGTGCTAGGTCTGGATGCTTCAATACTATAGCATTATTAATAGCCTCCACCTTTTTGTACACCGCGCACACCTTGGCCTTCTCATCTTTTAGCTCACGCTGCAACTGGGTGCTGATTAGTTTCTCTTGACTAAGCTCCTTGGCCCTTGTAGCTAGTTCTTCCTCTTTCTTCTTCAGGTCCTCCTCCAGATCTTTGATTCTATCATTCCGCCTGAAGATTCTAGCCTCGATTTCAATGGAGACCTTGTTCAGCACGTTGCACAGCTGTTCATCTGAGAGCTGCTAAGCATTCACCACTGGATTGTCTTTTGTTGGCCCTGGCAATGTCATTATTGCCCCGTGGCTTACCTCAAATTCCGGCTCATCAAGATGGGACTCAATTGCCCATGAGAGCATCTTCCTCGTCTATGGGTATGCAGCCTCCTTGTCAAAAGATGACATTTCTACGAGCTCTTCTACTGGAATCGTGCTTTGGAACCGCACGTGAAACACTTTGTTGGGGTCATCAATATAACCCATCCCTAGCCTCTCCTCCCCTGTGCGCCTTCCTCCCATGTGTGTGCCCTTAGGAATACTTATAGTTAAAATGGGGCCTCTAGTGCTGCCATGGTCCTTTTCCCCACTCTCCTCCTCCTCTTTATTTAACATTGGCTCAGTGCTTGCACTTCAACTTCTCCTCCTCCAAGGTCTCGATGGCCTTTGTTTCTTCTCTCCTTGGCATCTTGGTTTCTTATTCCACCCTAAGGCTTGGGGCCTTCTATGTCTACGTGCCATCTCCCTCACTTCTCATGTCCTGGGTACCTCTCCCTTCCTAGCTATCCTTGCGCTACATGAAGAGGAACCCCTGTTCCTCTTCTCCACCTTCTTCATCTGAATCATGTACATTGAAAACAGCTGGTCCTTGTTCTTTTCCAAGCTCATCTTCCCCACTAACATCTTCTTCGCTATCTTCTTCTTCACCTATGTGCTTATCCAAACTTCCAGTTTCTTCTGAGGTGGTCTCCTCCTCTAGCCTCTGCTTCTTCCTAACTGGGGATTCCGGTGTAGGTGACTCTGTTTATTCTTCTCCCGAGGACTCCTTGTCTGATGGATTTTCTGGCTCTGGAGTCTTTTCCTTGACTAAGGGCCTCTTCTTGCATGAATACATGCTTTTCCTAGCACTTGTCCCAGGGGAGCCTATTACCTGTGTTTCTACAACACTTGGTATTTTCTTCTCTGGCTCCTTTTCCACCTGCTTGGGCATGGGTCTCTTCCTGCTAGTTGGATCCCCATGCATAGATACCTCATTCTCCAGATATGTGCCCTTCTTTGATTTAGGTCTTATACGGAGGTACACACGTGCTGCGGATCCTCCTATAATGGGCAAGGTCATGGGCTTTGTCATTTGTACTTCATGCGACACGTACCTCTCCACGTATGTGCACTTTTCGGGGTAGACCAACCCTTTGCACATTTCCCTATGCTCCTGGTCCAAATTACCAAGGTCCAGTTTTAGCTTCTTGGACTCTTTAAACCTATTTACTCCCAGTTGGAAGTATTGAGCTGTGAAGGTGAAGGGGAGCTTGCACCATGGGCTCCATGTCTCATCCATTAGTTTGAACCTACCCAAGCAGAAATGCTGGTACATAGAAAATTCAACTTCTCCTTTGGTGGCCACTGGTAAGTTGTTTGGGAATTCTCCATTCTGCCCGGAACGTGTTCCTTAGGTGCGTATACCATTTCTCCAGGTGCGCCTTGTGCACAGTTGTCATGGTGTCACAAGTGTATTTTTCAAATCTCTTTACGGGCGAAGGGTCCTCAGCTGGGTACTCCCATATGAATTTTTCTGATGCATCAGGTACTCCAATCTCTTAAAATATGATTGTCAGTAGGACATTACCGAACAGGATCCTATCTCCTTCCTTCACGCAGCTTACAATCTCATCCGTGATGAATGCAGACAAGTTGTAGATGGTGCCTTCTACGATTTTCTTGCAAACATGTAACCATGGCTTATTGACATGGGTCCATCTCTCTTGGCCATTTAAATTAGTCACCAGATGCGCGGCCATTTTCATTACCGGGTCCTTGATGTCTGTGATATCATAGTACCTTGACCCCTTTTTGTATGCGTAGGCAGCGATAGTTTCCTTAATTGCCTCTTTATCACCTAGGTCGTCTTCCAAACCATCTCCTTCACAGACGAGGCATGTGAAATGTGAGATGAGATGAGGAGTAATGCACATATTTTGCCCCTGTGAAATGGAAGTAGTCCTCATGCATGTGTGACATCAGCCATTGATAGAGGCGCTTAGGCTTCCCGAAGTAAGGCAACTCAAAGAGTTGCAATAACCCTACTTTTTCCAACTTGACCTTCACGTCATCATTATAAATGGGAAAACCCTCTGGTGTCCTTTTATTTATTGGGTGCACTAACTCCAGTGCCATCTCCTTCTTGATTGTGCTTGTACAATAATTATAGTTGTTCACAGACATGTTTCTTAGATGGGACTCCCACTCCTTCCCTAGCAATACTCCATCTGGGTACTACATTTCTGCATACCACTCTTCATTTGTATGTGCATCAGTTTCTTGTTGTTTTCCCTTTCCCTTGCCCTTCTTGGGTGTGCTAACTAGTTTCTTGGGTGCCATTGTCTAGGTTTGCTTCTTACTTTAATCACTTCTTGTAACTCTGTTCTTCCACTCTTTCCCACCTTAGATCTTGAATTTGTGAAGAAAATTCCTTAAACCCATGCCCTAGTTCTTCAAACCCTAGCTGGGATAATCCCTTCACAAGACGATGCCTTCTCACAACTCTTTTACACCCATGAGACCCCTTTTTTTCTTGTTCATAGATCCAAACTAGTCACTTATGCTCAATATCTTCAATTTTTTCTTCACACAGATTAGTTTTTTGGAAGCCCTAGTTTGCGAAAATGCAAAAAAATGCTTCTTTCTCCTTATACGCAAAGTGAATAATGAAATTCCTCGACCCTCTATTTATAGTTTTTTCCCTTTTTAAGCATTAAATGCTACTTCACCTACCACCATACTTTTCACATTTACTGTGGAGATTTTTCAAAACAAAGTCTGACTTTAGCGCTTTAACTCACGCACCTTGACCTTGTGCGTAGATAATCTTCCAACCTTCTGGTGCGCAACCAATCCATCTAGATAGGAGACTCTTGCGTGCACGCATCACCGGTGCCGAAGGCACTTCTTCTGTCCTAATTTTTTCTCTCACCTACCTCATGTTGCTTATGCACTTTTTCTTCCTTTGTACGTGGGATCTAAACGTAGCCTTATCTTGACACCAACCATCCTTTTCCATCTTTTCTTTCCATGCACCTCTTTCAACAGGGCCATTCAACCGGGATTTTTAACACAAACTTCCTTGGCACTTTACTCATGCTTTCCTTCACATCACTCCACCCCACACTAAAATGATGTGCGGTCCTCTGTGCACTCAAAAATCCTCAAAGAGTAATAAGGGTTACCGGCCCAAGGTGCAAAAAAAACAACACAAAAAGGGAAACACAAGAAAAGAAATGCATAAAGGAAATTATAAACTAACTAGGAAAAAATACCTTATTTACAAACACCAAGAAGACTTATTTATAGTAGGGCTTCAGCCTACTCCCATTGAAGTGTCCAAGAAATTTCGTTCCATCCAGCACTTGTAATTGGCATGCACCCAAGGATGTATGAGATTTTATAGGGACCTAACCAATGGACCTTCAACTTCCCAGGATGGCACAGAAACTTAGAATCATATAGCAAGACCATCTACCCAACCTCAAACTTCTTGTTTCTGATGTGGCGATCATGCCATGCTTTTTTCTTTTCTTTTTCTATTTTTTGGCTCCACCTGGTGAGTGATCATCTTTCATCTAGCTTCATCAATTAATCAATTCTTTCTTCCAACACTTGTTCATCAGCCAGCCCTCTTGCACACTATTCGTAGAGAAGGTAACATGAATTCAACCGGAAAAATAGCTTCCACACCAAACACCAATTGAAATGGTGTGGCTTTGTTCATCCTTTTATAAGTTGTCTTGTAAGCCCATAATACGGCTGATACCTTGTCATCCCAATCTTGTCTTCCGACATCACAAATCTTGGTCAGGGTATGACTCAGTATTTTGTTAAATGCTTCTGTGGTTCCATTTGCTTGTGGGTGATAAGGGGTAGTCTTGTGATGAGCTACCATGAACTCTGCTAACAGGATCCTCATGGTCTCATTCAAGAAATGTGTACCCCTATCGCTAGTTAAACTTAAAGGACATCCATACCTTGTGATAATGTTCTCCCACAAAAATCTTGCCGACTATGGCTATTGTGAAGTCCTTAGTTGGGGCTACCTCTTCCCACCTTGTCAAATAGTCCAGTGCAAGTGATTACATAGCATGATCCAGTCCTACGCACTGCTAGTGCAATAGGGCCTACAAAGTCTATTGCCCATTTCTCAAAAGGTTCAGTGCTAGGGATAGGGCACAAAGGCATTTCATCTCTCCTTCCTGGTTTGCCAATGCGTTGGCAATGGTCACATGCCTTACAATAGTCTTTGCAATCCTTATACAAAGTTTCCCACCATAATCCTACCATTAAAATTTTATGCATGGTGGCATCACCTACATAATGTCCACCCATGCTTCCTCCATGTGCTTCCTCTATGATGGCAAGGTTCTCATGCTCTAGTACACACCTGCATAAAAATTCATCATGCCCTAACTTGTATAAGTCCCCACTGATCAACATGTAGGGCACGTATGGCTAGTTGCTTTCTTTCTAATGCCTTCATCCCTTCTGGTGCCACACCTTCCTTTAGGAATACCGCAATCTCCTCCAAATCTGAGGGTGCGCGCCGTAACCTAAATAGTTGTGTGTCTGGCATAGCCTCTTCAATACTCTGCGCATCCTCCCCTGAATCAATTCTTGACAAATGATCAGGTCCACAATTACTCTTTCCAGGCTTCACAACTACCGTAAACTCAAATTCTTGAAATAATAGCACCCACTGACATATGTGTCCTTGTAGAATGGGCTTGTTCACTAAGTACTTTAACACCATGTGGTCGGTGTAAAATACAAAGGGTGTTGCCAGCAGATACTGTCTGAACTTAAAAAGCACGTAGATCATTGACAATGCTTCGTGCTTAGTCGTGGTGTAATTCTTCTCTATTGGTGTCAACTTCCTACTTGCAAAACATAGAGGATGATCAACAATTCCTTCACCTGGCTATGCAAGCACTGCTCCAATGGCAGTTCCTGAGGCATCTACATGAACATGGAAGGGCTTGTCCCAAGAGGGAAAATGTAATATAGGCGTGGTGACAAGCCTATCCTTTAATGTGTCAAATGCCTTCTGCTGAGCCTCTCCCTAATGGAAGGAACTTTTATGTCTGAGCAATTATTCTAGAGGTGCAGTGATCTTGGCATACCCCTTGATGAATTTCCTATGTAATAACCAGTATGCCCAAGAAATCCATGCACTGCACTCTTGCTAGTAGGCTCCCCCAATCCCACAATAACTGTAACTTTGGCAGGATCTACTAGCAAGCCCTCCTTACATATGATATGCCCCAGTAATGTCCCAAAGGGTGTAGTAAAGACACACTTTTTAATGTTGAGGGATATCCTTAATTGATGACACCTCTCAAACATCAGCCTCAAATTATCACAGTGGTCTTTCACTAGCCCATACACTGTCCAATCATCCAGATAAACCTGAAGAAATTTGTGGATGAAGTCCTGGAACACCTGAACCACTATGTGCAAAAAAATAGCAGGCACATTCTTCAACCCAAAGGGCATGACCGTGTATGCAAAAATTCCCCATTCAGTGGCAAAAGTTGTCTTCCCTTAGTCCTCCTTTGTAATCCAAACTTGGTGGTACCCCAAAAATCCATTCGTAAAGGAATAGATTTCATGCCCAGCGACTCCCTCTAAGATTTCTTCAGTGAAGGGGGTTGGAAAAGGATCGATGACACAAACTACATTCAGCTCCCTATAATCCACGCATATCCTAATCCATCCATCCTTCTTGATGCTTATCACCATTGGACTTATCCATTCCAATTCTTCCACAGCTTCAATGATTCTAGAAGCTATCATTTTTTCTATCTCTTCCTTTACCTTTACACGCAAATTGGGATTCATCTGGTAGGGTCTCTTCCTGACCGGGCGTGCACCATCCTTCAACTTTATCCTCATCTCCCCCAAGGAATGGTGGACGCCTTTGAGCTCATGGTACCCATGCATGGGAATAAATCCTCAAATTCACACAAAAGATCAATGATCTTAGAGACTTCCTTCTCCAACTAGTAATCTCTAATGATAGCTTCCTTAGGGTCCTCTTCTGAGCTGATGTTAACCTTCTTTGTCTTTAAAGGCTCATGGTAGGTGCACACGTGAGCATCAACATTATCCACTACCTCATGCATCCCCACAGAATGGTTAACATCCAGGCTCTCTACTTCCTCTCCATCAATAACATATACTAATTTCCCTCTCTCCTTTTCCAAGCACGCGTGCTCAAGCTAGTATCTCTTCTGCTTCTTCTACTTCTTCTTCAAAGCACGCCTCCAAACCTGGTCCACCTAGCAGTTCCAACAGCCTATCTTCTGCCATGGCACTATCCCCCATGGTAAGGTGCTTAATAACCTATAATTCCTTATCAATTGATGGCTTGGTACTTCGATATTCAAACATTTGAATGAGGTCAGCTGCTAGCTCTTTCCAATTCCCTGTTTGGCGGCGTGTCTTAGAATGTATGTACCATGCACGTGTGCAACCCTGTAGTGTAGAATACAACTTGTGCACCCAAAGGGATGGTGGTAAATCTTCTGTGCCTTCTCTCTAGACCTTCTCACAAGCTTGGATGTGGAAAGAGGTGGGTTCCTTACCATGGTAGTCCTTGATGGTGGTGGGTACGTTGCTTCTAGAAAACCTGATAGAGAGAGAAATTCTCACCTCGTGCCATTCCAAAAGGCTCTCCTGATGTGTAGCCCACCACTGTGCCACTATGCTGAGTAGGACATAACTTAACATCCCTCTTCGTTCCTTCTCCTCCTTCCACTGAGCTTCCATCTCCTATAAAAATATCTTAGGGAAGGCCCCTCCTGAATACTTAGGTAGTTTTTTCCTCCTAGGCATCAGACTATACGTGCCTTTGTTACTTTTGTTACCGATCCTCTCAACTATCGTTTGATCAATTCATAAGTCCCATGTACCCAATTATCACATGTTAGACTAGTGGTGTCACTTACTGACTGAGCATCCTCAAACTGGATAACTCCGTCAGTAGGATGGATTATCTCTAGATCCTTGATTGAGTGCACATATATCCTATCCAGGACCTCTTCCCCCAAAGGTTCAGTATAGGGTGTTGAATTCCCATCAGCCAAGGGTATAATAACCCATTCCTCCTTATTTTCAAAGCTGATGTACCCCTTGTTGAACCGAAGGTCAGCATTGTTCTTGTAACACCATGGGCACCCAAGTAGTGCTGGGAAATTGTCTGCCTCGGCGAGAGCACCAAGAACTTTGAAGTCCCCGGTAAACTTAGCACCCTGGATAGTAATAGTTACATCCTTTAAGACACCAATGGGCATTGCCTTCATATTTTTTTTTCCATATATAGCACATTCGAAGATGGCTATAATGCAGGTCTTCCCATCTAGTGCCAAGCATCCAATGTGAGAACATTGACCTCTGCACCTATGTCAATGAGGATATTACTAAGGAGCCATCCATCTACGACTGCATCCAATGTGATCTCCTTGTCATAGTCAAGGCTGTGAGGGGGAAGGTTTACATGCAGGATCTATCTCTCACGCTCTTCCCTGACGCACATGGTACCTTCTCCCTCAAACCATGCTCCTAGCAAGGGAATAACATTCTCTTGCCTTAGCATTTTACATACTTCCTTGACCTCATCCAGGTCATCCTTTGGCACCTCAACCTTCCTCCTTTGCTCCTCCCTCCTGGACTTCTCCTTTAGACACTAGATTTCTCCTTGTAAACTCTGAATGACATCCATGGTATCCTGATATACTTCCTTTTGATGCGCGGGGTCTGGGTACTTCCCATGAACTACTTCCTCTCTTGAAACTAGGGTCCTCTGCCTTGGTATTTCTTTTACGCATGTGCGGCCTCTACTCTTGTTGTTACTAAAATAGGTTCCAAGCCTGCATCACGTGTTACCCATGACATCCATTGTGTGTCTATCTTCTTAATGCTTACCATTGTAGCGCCCTTGTCTTTCCATTGCTGTTGATTCATGTGCTTGAACAACTCTGGGAATTCCTCATACTTGTGCTTCTTTCCACACCATGAGCACTGTAGTAGATCTAGGCACTCTCATTTATAATGTTCTGTAGACCCACAATTAAAATAGGTTCCATATGAGAACTCACTCCTTCCTCCCCCGCGGTTACCACGACCACAGAATCCTCCATAAAAATCCCCTTCCATGTGTGCCACCATCTACGTGCTCCTCATAAGCGGTGATCATCCCCTTTAGAACTACTGGCAATGTTGGTTTGGCACACCCCATGATCAATGGCCTCATGGATCTGATCAATGAGCCTATAATCCTTAGTATCATGGGTTGTAGAGGTGTAAATATTATAGTAGCAAGACACCTTCTTCCGAATTACGTGTCTGTAACAAGGGGCACCTACTTGCATCATGGTCCCCATGACAAATTTCATAGTCTACTGTCACAATGTGTACTACCCTCTGGGGAAAACTACCCTTGACATGCCCCTCTACTTCACAATATGTGCACCATAAACCACTTCGAGTCTCATGGGCTGAGTTTGTGGATAATTTCTCTAGCTACTTAGCCATAGCAGCAATTTGAGCCTCTAGGAATGGGCTAACTCTAGTATCAACACTACCAACAGCCTTGTGCACGTAGAGCAGCTTCCAACACGCCTCACGCGGGTCTGTGAAAGTTTTATGAGATAAGGCCCTTCTAAAAGGTGTGATCAATCCTCCAACAAACCATTGAGCATGCTGTGAAGGGTGAATATCATAAGATAACTTAGATAAGAGAGTTTTAAAGCATGCATCATACTCCCACACACTCTCTTCCATTCCCTGTTGAATCTCCTTCAAGGCCTTGATGCTCTTCTGTTTAAACTCAGGGATGTGGAATTTTCAAGAAGGTATTCTTTAAAGCTGTATAATCCACCACCATTTGATGAGGGTCATATTTCCTATACCAGCTATGTGCATGCCCCCTGCAACATTGTTGCAAATTGACTAGCCTTCTGCTTCTGAAGGTTGTGATCCCCTTTGTGCACCATAGCAGCTCACACTTGTGAACATGCTCCGCAGCATCCTCAATACCTCTGTAATCTAGAAAGTGTAATGACATCTCAAAGAAGACCTGAGGGGGTGGCTGGGGCCCTTGTCCTCCTGAGCTAGAGCCTTGGTTTCCCTTGGTGTTCCCTCCACCACCTGGATCCACCAGGTCTTAGTGCCTCTTGAGCCACCAGATCCACCAGAACCACTAGTTCCACCAGGTCATAAATCCCTCTGACCCATCAGATCCACTAGAGCCACCAGGTACTGTAGTAGTTGTGCCAAGTGCCCCCAAGGTTCCATTGAACTGTGCACCTATGGTCTGTGAGATTGCCCCACTTCCAGATATGTGTACCCTGGGCCACTTCCCTGATCCAAGACCAAAGCCTAGTGTACTTTGCACTTTGCCCAAAGACTTCCCCAAACATTGGGAATGGTATGTGTAGCCATATAGAAGTCCCAAACTAAGAATATTGTATCTCCTAGGTGCAGATCTATTACTTCCATTGATACCAACTAGGGTCGACATGATACTCCTCCCTTACTTTAGAAAACCAAACATCAGGGTTTGGTCACTAGGTGGGTTCAGATTATCGTACAAAAAAAATATTCTCTCTCCTTGTAGATGAAATCTCATCAGAAGCCGAAGGGGTATATCTTAAGTGCTTGCCAAGATGGGGTAGCACAAACTTCTTAAGTTCCATGTCCTCCGCGTGAACCTCAAATCCTTCCCACAACGTCTACCTCCATATATCCATCACACTTACAACCTCACGTTCATCAAGTAATATCCCTTTCACACGCTTCATTATACTTGAGCTGTCTTTCGTCCCTTTCCTTCTCCAGTCATGATATCTTCCATATTCCTCTACCCTAGCTTCCTCATCCAGTACTGAGAATGGTTTAGTCAGCCATCAGAAACACATCTAAACCCAAAGGTAATAACTCAGGATCTTAATTTACCAGAGGAATAACACATGGAAATGATCTTTTAGGATCCTTACATAAATTCAAACTGAACATGACTTCTGAGACAAGAATACATGGAAATATCATATTCTAGAGTGTAGTTAGTCAAACACTCCTTTCTACCAATGATGCACAACATGAGTACATGTCAAATCTGAACCTTGTATCCTCTAGTACTCTTTTTAGGTACATGCATGTGATCTATAATACCAGCTTGATCTTGACACATATGTCAAGATCCATTCATACAGTTCTACTAGGACGCAACAGAATTTTTTTTTTCATATAGATCATGGTATAGGTTCCCTTCTTCACATCTAAGTGCAACAAACTTAGGTCCAGTGACTAAATCTCTGATACAATTCATCCTTTGTGCTCTTAAACCATGTTTCCAACACCTTCTACAGTTAAATGCTTTGTCATCACTCATTACACAGATCATGATGTATGTCTATTTCCCACTACAAATTAGAAAAGAGGTCCCATAAATGGAACCAAGATATAGTCAGGTTTACCCTTATCCACCAAATAACAGGGGAATCCCATGCATGTCTGGCCTATCATCTAACGAGTGCATTGGGCACTCATCCTGAGGCACGTCAAGCGGGAGTTGAGTGTCTCCTTTATGTGAGTTTAGTGGGAAACATCATCTATGATCCAGGAGTTTAAGAGAGAGTGGAGCGGAAATGAGACATGTAAAAATCATAGATCTCAAGATGGATTCTAGGTCCTAGTGCAGTCACTCTAAACATAAAGATGCTTAACATAATGAATAGGACATATACCAAAATAAAAAGGAATTTGTACAAGGATTCATACTTCATTCCATAAACATACATGAGAACAGAATTATGAAGCAAGATGTATGCGACCAGAATCATTAATGATCATATTCATTGTAAGGTGGTAACCTAATTACATCCGTTAGATCCATTACAGAACATGTTACAGTATGAATTAGACCGCAGTCATACATCATAACTAGATTTACACCCCTTAGACTCTGAAAAAGAAAATTTATAACTACCCATAGTCCCTTAATGCATCCTTCTCATATATTTCATCTACCGAACCCAATATAGCTCCTCGCAATTTTTCTGCAGAGCTCCACTCTCTATTGACCTCCCTCTCTTAATTCCTCTGTGGGTGTTTGTATTTATAGGCCCCTTGAACTTCCAACCCACCTTTATAAGGCTTAAAATCCATCACCAAGTGTTTAGATGTGGTCCTCTGTGGGAGCATACTCCTCCAGGCCTGAGCTCTCCACTCCTTGCCATGATGGTCTTTTAGAAGCTTCCATCGTAGGGCATATTCCTTCCTAGGCCAACCTATTGCCAAGCTAGCACCTTATCCATTCATCATGCACAGACGGGTCATGTTTTTCTTGTGTCCTGCCTGATGCATCAAATATGGCTAAGTCCTGAGACCATGTTCTTCCGTGCACGCGCCATGGGTTTCCTTAAAGCCTTGCCTTACGCGCCTTATCCTTGCGCACTTTTCTTTAACTAGGCCTTGTGCTCCTATGCGCCCTTTTGTACTTAGCCAATATTTAAGGGTCCCAACATCCATCATACCCACTTCACCTATTGCATACATGTAAGCCACTTGTTCCCACCTGTGACTACCTCATTGTATCATGCTTGGGCTATTGCTGACCCAACTATTTTTCACTTGTTGAGCTATTTGCACGGGGTCTTTGAAATTTATCCTCATATGCGTTGTTATTCATTGTCAACCCAACGCATTTCTAACCATCTCTTGAGATAAACCCAACATGACCCCACAACATTGACTAGCTTGGGCCTCGAGCTCACCTACCACACACAATTCCCAGTGACTCAACTTGTTTTCGGAAATTCCCCTCACATTAGAGTTTGGATTTCTCCCCATTTGGAAGATCAAATAATTTTTCCACCGAGTTGTCATTATTCATCAGACTCATTGAAACATTTGAAACCCTAAAATCCCAAGGTCCAAAATTTAGACTTCAGAATTTTGGGACTTCGGATAACTCACCCACCCTTTGCTCAAACTCAACCATTGAGTTTAAAACCAATTTTCTTAAAATTCCGAAGTGCTCTTAATTGACCACCTCACTTTACGTTGACTCTAAAACTGAGCCCGATGTACATTCCATGTTTTTCTGATCTCTGAGTTCAATCTCAAGCCACCCTCCACGACATCTTTCCATCCTTGGGCACCTCTATTTACCTTCCATCCCCCTTCATTATTTTCAAATTGCATGTCTTGCCCTAGCGCTTTTGAGTTTCCTTTGGGCCTCGCTCTTCATGACTTGTTGCGAGCTCACGTCGATTCCCCCCTTTTTGCATTGATTTTCTTCGTTCCAAGGCCAACATTATATTTGTGAGCTTACTCATGCTAAACTCATCCTGAGCCGAATCTTCACTGTTTCCACTTGATCTCACTAAAATCAGGCCCGTCACCTTTTGAAACTTGGCTCGCTAAGCTACTTGGTGGGTCACCACTTCATGTACCTTTGCAAAGCTTAACCCCTGACCGAGTTGGCCATTCAACACAACCCCGAGCCTCTCTATGTTGTCATGAGCTCGCTAAGCTCTCAAAATAGATTTTCCGAGCTGTTTTTACTTGAATCCCCTCCAGCTCGCCAAGTAGCTCATCGAGCTACTCGGCGAGCTGTTTTTTACCTCAGTGCCCCTTCAAGGCCCTTTGGGAAATTTTTGTATTTACTTCATATTTTTTAGACCAAAGGACCAAGATGAGCAAGTGAAACACCCCTAAAACTTATTTCCCTGTTTTCCCCATTTTGTTCTCGTTTGGACCAGATGTGGGCTCGTCAGGCATGGTTTTCACAATAAGCAAACACTGGGTTGCTAAAAACCCAGAAGAGGAAAAAGTTCCTCAAATGATTTCAACCTTCTGAATCATTCCCGAATGCTCCCAAAACACCTAATTTTTCCTTGTAACCTAAATTTTCCTATAGGGTCCTTTCCATTTCCAAGCTAATTTCTACCCTCTATTGTACAATTTACTTGAGGGTGAAAAATGGACAACAACACCAACTTCACAATGAGCACCAACCCCTAAGTTAGTATAGAACTAACCCTACAAGGAGCACCAACCCCTAATTTTGTGAAGCACTAAATCCATAAGGAGGCTAAAACCCCCTAAGATGATCAAACACTCACTCAACCACCTTTAAATAACTTATTTCTTTTTTCTGCCATAACTAATTGAGATCATTGATTCAGCTCACAACCTTCAAACCTTTGCATATTTAACTCTATCTTTCTCTTAGATTCTTCACTTGTCTTGGCCTCAAATACTTACACACACAATTTCAAACATTATTTAACCTATGATACACTCTCTAATATCTCGAATCATTCCTTTAGACCTGTTATTCACTGACACATGGGTCACACTATTCCATCTCAAAGAACTAGTTCAAATTTGAACTAAACAATTATGTCTAACACCTTGTCTTCACCTTTGGCCATCTAGACCACCCAATATCAACTCAATTGTTGAATGTAGCCACCCTATGGAATCCTTAGGACCTATATAACACATCTATGAAATGTTATAACGTTCACATATGACCCATACAGGTTGGCATATTCTCAAAACCATAGAAACTTTCCTCTTTACTAAAACAAGCTCAAAACCCCATCGCATGTATGAGCTAAAACCACAACTAGTTTGCCAACCATTTCTATCACTTAGTAAATCTCCTCAAAATATCATTTATTAGGAACAAAAAATATCATCCTCTTCCACTGGATGTTAATGTAGATATAAATCATCAAAAAAATACATTTCATGACTTAACCAAGCCTCATATCTTTCAGCCTTAGAACAACCTGTCCTGAAAATCAACATCACCCTGTCTTTAAAAACCGACCTAAAAGAGCCATCAAGATCAACTTAAGAACAACTGAAAATATGACATGTAGCCACTCAATGGAATTTGAAAAAACCTCTAAATCACTATTTCCATGAACATATTATAACTCCTTCCAATATCCTAATGTACGAAACCTTACAAACATATCCAATCTTCTGCAAACTTTTTCTTAAGCCTTCTAGGAAGATGTTTTACAGAACTTAACTGTGAGCCACCACTTATGTCACTCCCATTACCTCCAAAACTCAATTCCACACTTGGACCAAAGTGTGGAAAATCCCTCTATAATTTTTTTATAAGTGACTTAGAAACCTTCACCAATCCATTAACAACTTAGAATCATTCATCTCATTACCTCTTAAAGTCAAACGAAAACCTTGCCTGAGATCAAGCATCCTCCATATCTTGACCCTCAAATATCAGGATCAATAACTTTTACATACCAAATAACCAAGACACATAAATTCGATGCACCATAAATGGAATATGAGTCGTCTAAATCAGGATAAAAAAACTTGAATACCATCTTCTAACTCCAAGTCGCATAGGCCTCCTACCAATCTACATCTTTTAGAGTAAACTACTCCAAAACTTCCCCAAAAACCACTCTTCATAAATAGGGAACACTTGTGCACTTTTTCACCTCATAAATACCACCATGGTATTAAACCATCATTAACATCTATAATAAAAACTCCCATGGACTAAAAAATAAGCTAATTTAGTCTTTACCTTCTTTGGAGAACTTTTCCACAAACCAAACTTCTTCATAAATAATCCATTTCAAGTGACGTCCACATATTTTCACATGCACTAATACACCTTTCTATAAATATGGAAGAGTCCTATACATCATACAATCATCATAATTTCACTATAAATCCATTGTAGACACTTATGAGAATTATCTCTCCTACCACTTTTGAGATAGGGTTTCAAACACACAAAAAGTAGTTTACCTTCTTAACATTCATTCATAAAAATATGATTATTGAAAAGACCTAATTTTTTTTTTGAAACCTTTTATACTAAATTTATAAACATCCCTAAAATCCACAATTTCCCATGCAAATCACACAATTTAGGGTGAGCATTAAAAGGTGTAATTCGAGCTAGAAAACACCCTTTCTTGGACTCTTTTCACAAAAACTACCACAAGTTGCAAAATAAACCTCATGGAAACCTAAAAAAATTTCCCATCATCACCTCATAAGAACACCCTAATGCATCATCTCAAATCATCAATTATGTCATCAAATAGTTCTCCATCTTCTCATCCCATCTCATTTGCATGACTAGCCCTTGGGATTTTACATGGTTTAGGCGAGAGTCAACTGAAGCAACACCATAAATCAACATGAATCATCTCCAAAAGGTCCTAACATACCTATAACAGCATGTATTACACCCTTGCATTATTCCATGAGCTTACATGGCTCTAAAACTCATCATCATGCCTCCAAGCACCTAGACTTGGTCTAGGTGAACACCTAAATCTTGGTCTTCAACATGTATTTGCATCCTAAAAATATTTTGAGTTTCTAAAAGCCCCCCAAAAATTCTCTCTATTATTTCATCATGATACTCAAGACACCAAACAACTCAAATTTCCATGCACCATCACCTAAGCAAGCTAGGTCACTTGATTAAGCTTCCTAGAGCAAACCATTCTCACTGAAACAAATCATGCCACCATGTAACCATATGAATATCCATGTCATTATCACACTCAACATCCTCTTTGTCATTAATGGAATTTTACATCAATGACAACACCTAGAACACAACATGCCAAAAATCTCCCTCTTTTTCATTAATGGAAACCCTCATGAAATTCTTCCCCTTTTACATTAATGAAAAAACATACATGTACCCGCATGGTATTCACCTTCCTATGTTTCATAGGGTCACCATTGGGTTGGAAACATCAACCAAAGTCTTCATTCTAGCTCACAACATAGTATTTTCTCACAATAACTTCTGATTTTTCCTCTTTTAAAGCATTTATGACTGTACTCCGCCTGGGAAAGATCATACACAACACATATTCATGCCAAAAATGATTATATAGAGCTATAAAAATATTTCTTACCTTTCTCTTTGAATGCAAGCATCACATAACATCTTGATTTGGCTCAAGAACATGTTTTCATCACCTTATGCCTTGTTTTTGACCTTTTTCAACCTTTGAGAACACTGTAGGAGACCTTGGAATATGAATAACATTTACACACATGCCAAAAATAATTATTGGGGATAAAAAATTCAGCAATATCAACTTTTCAAGGCTCAAATTTGATTTATCTCTACCATTTTTCACCAAGTAGCTTTTTAAGAATTGAGATCCCTGAATGTACTTTTCAGTGCTATTTAGGCCATATTTCACATACTCTAGAAGCACATACACATAATTTCATGGCTCATCACAGCTCCCCCCTAGACTCATGACACTCTTCTCTAGTGGAAAACACTAAAATGAACCTACTTACCTTGATAACTTTCCTTGGAGAGATGATAAACAATTCATCATTTCCCTAACAACTTGCACAACCTTTTCATTCTCCTTCATTCACTTTCACTCTTATTTTGACAAGGTTACCTATACGTCAAGAAGTTATATCTTTGATCATTCTTAATTTTCTATGTCATTCCTTCTATATCACTTGTATCACCTTTTCATCTTTTGTTGAGTGTCAACATAGACTCCCCCTATGTCAAACACTTTCTCAGTCATGTAGGACCAATAGATCTAGTCTAACACCACTTCAATGTCACACTTGCTCATACACCCTTCATAATAAAAAGAACACCTGATAACACCACAAGAATGACTCCTCCTGACTTGGACACCACATTTGATAAACCTGAAACTTCACAATTTTTCATCCATAGACCTTGTTATCTAGCAAAAGTGCACCATATTTGAGGAATAATAGATTTGTTCTCTCTCTCTCTCTCTCTCTTAACTTCTACGGATATATAATTGAAATACCTCGTGGGATGTGGGTATCCCAAATGTGAAGTGAATCTCTAGATTTAAAGGTTTGGTTCCCTTTCAGTGCATCCCTAAACTAAGTTGGTGGGGGTAATGGTTAGAAAACAAATTAAAAATGATAAAAGGAGGTGATACACCATAGATACTTGTAGATTTTTGATATAGGAACATGCACAAACTAATAAAAAAAAGTATTGAAATTTGCATGATCTAAAGGGCTGTGGGTGAATTCCAAGGAAAAAAAATGGAAGTTGTTAAGGGGTGAATCTCACAATAATAGTTTTCAATAAAATTTACACTAAAATTAATCACAACACCTGTTTTTTGCAATAGGGCTGATATCTTAAGCATGAATTTAATGAATTCAGGGAAAATTTTCACAAGAATGAAATGCCTTGAATGCAAAACACTACAAATATTTTTGGAAAGGTGCAATACTTCTATTATAAAAAAGGAACTTGTTGTAGAAAATCCCACATCACCTTGTTACATCGAAAATTCCCTTCACAATTCTTGCAAAAGCATGAATATATAAGAAAATCACCCCCCAAATCCACCAAAAATAACATGTCCAACTTCAGTTTAAAACCTAGCTAATCCAAAAATAACTTTACATGTGTATAAAAAAATAAAGCTAAAAGGCCTACAAAAAGGGTTCCAAGGCTCAAAATAGGTCCACATGGCCCATACATCTCCTTAGTCAAAGCTCTTGTTGACTGTTGTTAACTCACTCTTT
The DNA here is from genome assembly GCA_019776745.2 of Taxus chinensis. Classification (NCBI taxonomy): domain Eukaryota; kingdom Viridiplantae; phylum Streptophyta; class Pinopsida; order Cupressales; family Taxaceae; genus Taxus; species Taxus chinensis. The sequence continues at coordinate 251,942,864 of CM034148.1, read as the reverse complement.
GCAAAATTTAAGGGATGGGTTTGAACCCTTTGCATATACAAAGGTATTTTTTAAAATGTTAAGGTAATACTATTTTATTTCAACTCCAAAGCTATCCTTGTCTTGTTTTGAAAAGGATAATTTGTCATCATGTGAATGCAAATTTTGGATAATAATTATTTTTTGTTTTATTTGAAAAGTGAATGATTGTCCTTTTAGGAGTATATGTTGTTTTGGTAAGATACATGTATAATTGCTTCAAAAAGAGATCATGATGAATACATTGTAAAAAAAGCTTTATTTACTTTGGGGATCACATGCACTGCAAGAAAAGTTTTCTTTTGGCTTGATAATCATGCAAAGGATAGTGATTTTATTTGTTTACCCCTAAATCCTAATACTTATCATGCCCCTTCATTCAAAAAATAATCATTTACAAACCTACTAAACACCCTTCTACGCGGACATGACATAATTATCCTTTTTCAACCTTGACATGATATTTCTAACTTGATCATAGTCAAGTTGACCCCAATTGGGTCAAGTTGGAATTAGGGTATTCAAACCCCAAAGAATTTTACATTTGTCATTTACATTTCTGGAAAATTCGAACGGGGGGGGGGGGGGGGGTTGCTCTGCTGCATTTTCATACTTTGATGCCATTTTATTTCTGGGTGAGTTGGTTTGTTTCAATTTTTCCTTTACAACACACTGGATTAGTTGTTAGATGTGTTAAATAATTGCATCTGCTGCCATTTTTACTATTTTGGAGCTCTAAAGCTTACCCTAACCGCCATCAGAGAGCTCTGACTTTCTTGCTAAATGTTTATCAGGTCATCATGAAGAACATATTAGAGCTTTGTTCTCTTAGCTTGAGATTTTTGTTTTCCTAGATTTGTGTGCAAAATAATTGTATCCTCAGCCACCAACAATGGATTTGGGATTTGAAACCTACCTACCATGAACTATGCACTTATTGGGTTCTGGATGGCTTGATGATTTGGGGTTTTCTTCATTATTACTCTGACTTGGCTGGTCACCATTCTTAGTATTTAGGTTACTTCGTGGAAGAAGATAAAAACTTGCTTCCGATCTGTACATGTTGGCTGCCATGGTTTATAATTATGGAGCTTGTTTTTATTCTAGTCATGTCTGTGTTTCCTTATGTTTCATCATTGGGGTTTCTTGTCGTCATTGGAGTTGAGTTCAAATTTTTAAGAGGCCACCATTTTGGGTTGGCTCGGTTTCCATTTTTTATCAGAGTTCGTTTGTCACCATTAAAGTAGAGGTAAGCTCTTTTCTTGAATGTCATGGTTATGTTTTGTTTGTTTCCTAGAAACCATTAATGGATCATCTCAAACCTGGGTCTATTTTTTAACTATTCTAGTTTATTATATGCAACCCATTCATTGTGCTAAATATGGATTGTCGTTCTTGTTATTTAGCTCACCCAAGATTTTTTGGTGTGTTGTACACTCTCTGTTTTGTCCATTAGAGCTATGGGCTTAATTGGTTTGTTTTCGTTATTGGAAAGTTATGTCCTTGGTTCCTTAATTCTGGGTTTGATCTGCATTATTCGGTTACATTATGTGGTAACTCGAACTCTTTACTGGGTGGCTATATTTGCTTAAAACCATGTTGAATCTAGTAATGCCCTCACTCTTCCTAGCTCGACTTATGGGAATACTCTTAATTGTGGTTTTTATCACTGTTTATTGTTACTCTGGTATGGCTTAAAGCTTCATTTGTTGTTACCGTGCCCAAATCTATTATTTATGGGCCTTCTAGTTTCATATTGCTTTTGATCGCCCATATATGTGCTTTGTGAATTTAATTCAAAATATGTTTCCAATTTAAATATTTGTCTTTTGATTGCTCATTTGAGCTCAAATCTATTTAAAAAAGGCTCACCATTTAGAAAACTGGTAAATCCCTCATTTTATTTTCTATTATGTACTTGTATTATCCAACCTAGATCTAGGCTTTTTGTGGCCGTACAAAGGTCACTCTAGTTTTTTACATCCCTATAAAGAGCTTAATGTTGATCTCTTCATGTTATCAACTCCCTCATATCGTGTTACCTCCATTCTATAACGAGTTCACTGTAATTTGAAGGCCTTGGTGTATTGTATTGGTTTGATAATTGAGCTCTACGTTTAGCTTGTTGTTCTTGTGATTTAAATCTGCTCATGGCCCCTTGTGCTTGCTGAGTTTCCTTTTGACCGATCGATGTGGGTTATTGACTTTCCTTACTTATGGATTGTGTTTTCCTTTGGTGAGTTTTTTCATACCATACTTTGCAAATCTTAGCTCACCATGTTGTTTTATCAACTCGGCCCACTTGTTTCATGAGATGGTTAGACTCATGAATCGGCTATGCCAATTTTTTAGTGACTTGGTTTGGTGTATTTATTCAGATAAGGCCTTTTTGGGTTTGGCCATGCATTGTAAAACTTCAACTATGTTAGAACTAGCTTGTCCTTGTGTATGACATCTAAGTTCTGTGTTAGTTGACTTTGATTTCAAGCTTGTATATTTTTCCATGGCTTCAATAATATTGAACATATGCATTAATAAATGAAATTACAAAACTACATAAGTGTCCTTGCAAGAGTGTATGAAGTATTTTGAATTTGACATTTCTATGTCCATCTACAAAATACTCTTTATATGGTATCGTAACATGTTCTCCTTTCTTGTTGTTGACTTGAATAGCAGTCTAGATTTGTCACTGATAATCGTAGCATGTTGTTTGCTTTGATATAAATGAGGTCCATAGATACATCCCTGGGATTTTGTGAATGCAAATTTGAATTGTAGATGGTTGTTGATTGCAAGAACATTTGTTCATTTTATTCTACATTCCTTCCTTTTGATAGGTGTATGCTTTAAAACAACTACTGTAATTTGCATTTGTGCTCATTTGTGAGGCAACTGTAGATTATTGTTCACTCAATGCTTCTACTTGTAACAATGTTGTTTTACCAAATGCATGGATGTTATGATCAAACCCAAACCTCTTTATTGAAAACTTCTTGAGCACTTATATTTTCATGTTTTTAGATTTTTAATTTATGAACATCATTGAACACCTGTACGTGCACTATAAGAATGTATTATGAAAAATATGTCTTTTCTTGAACTTTCTAATTGATGGATGTTATGACTCTATGAAATATCTATGCCTAATGAATACTATGATCTATGAAATGCTTGCTTTACTAAATTATTTGCACTAGATTTCATTTGATATGCTGAGAATCTGGCTTGAAATTGGTACATAAGGAACATCAAGAAATTCTTTACCGATGTAGCTTAGTACTCTTTTTGTATTTTGAGACTTAAAATCTAGAAGCTTATGTGAAAGCTCTTCTCTTCTGTTTTGATTTCATCTTCTTATATCTTATCTCAGCCAGATGATTATATTTTTACAACTCAGAAAGGCTCTGTCACACCCTGCAAAGTCAGTTGTGTTACAAAGGGATAATTTGTTAATTAGTGCTTTTAGTGCTTGATGTACATAAGTAATTAATGATCAAGGTGTTATTTCAATTTCATTTTGAAATATATATATATATATATATATATATATATATATAAAATCCATTTAATATCACATTTTGGATTATTATTATGATGTCTTATATTGACCTCATGGCATATTATGGAATGATATAGATAACAACTTATGGTCCTACTCTAAAAGAATTGTTCTAATGATACAAATGTCTTTACGACACAAATATCTTAATAAACTTGGTTGGAGGTTATTAAGTTCTACCTTACATCAATATAGCGCTGCATCATGTTGTTACATCTGATGGTTTAGGTAACTTCAACTAAATACCTACACGGTATGAGAACATATCTAAGTGAGAAATGTAGTGCCCACTTCCCTTTGACACCTTTTTATACCTATTTTGATACCGTGATTACGTTATAGACATTATTATGTTTTGATTTAGAATGATGTTAGACATTGGTCATGGATTATTATTGATCTTGATTTGGTTATGATGCATGATGATTATTGGAGACACTTCCTAAGTGGATGATGATACACTTTTTGACATGGGTATAGTTTGAATGCTATTCGGGCATGTGATTTTTGGATATTGTGAGAAAACTTAGAAATGGACATTATATGTTGATTATATAATTGTTACTTTGATGTTATTGATATAAATTATAAGTGATTTTTTTAAATTGCTTTGATGTTGTTGTGATTCACATATTTAGATGATTTTGTGATTATATTTATATCATGTTGGATGTTCTGATATGGCCACGAGGCCAAAGGAGGTATTTGTATTTTGTAGGTTAAATATCACAACAAACATCATGGGACTGGAGACCATCCACAATGGAATTCTAGGTGAATTCAATACGGTCACCGTGGCAACTTGTTTTATTGTGTTGTGTTTGTTTGTTGTTAGGGATTCCCATGTGGGGGATCACCTTTAAATGTGACCATGGGTTTTGTGTAATTATTAATGTGGTTATATTTTATTTATTGTTTTTATGTATTTTATTAGTGATGTGTTCCTTTCTTTTATTTAATTAAAATTGTGGTAGTTTAATGTGAGAAATCATATGGTTAAAATTTAAACAAATCAAATTGGGATATGGGAAAGTAATAATGGAAGTTGTTGGATATTTGTATTAAATATGTAAGGGATGTGTACATTGTGTAAGAGTTGTGTAAGCCAGATTTTGGAGTATGAAACACTCCTTGGTAATTCGAAATTTTCCTTGGAGGTTGTTTCTGGAGGTTTGTGGGACAAGTAAAACTTGTCCCATACCTCTAAATTTAATTTACCAACCATACCTATGGTTGGAAGGATGATTTTAGACCTTTTTAATGCATCTTATTAATCATGTTGCAAGTTTTGATTGCACTTTTCTTACATTTTATTTAATTTGCAGTACTTTGGGGTGTCGACTTTTTGAAGTGTGCAAGTAAATTGTCATATTTTCACCCACCTCTTTATTATTCTTGGGAGAATGAATTTTTTTCTTTTTTGTTTGGAGTTGAGGATGTGTGATGTGACATTCTACATGGATCCACATCATCCTCTTCTCTTCCCCCTTCTATAAAATTCAAACTCTTTTCTTGTTTTGGGTTGTTGAATCATTTTGCAATCTTCTTTGGGGGCACATTTTTACTATTTGGAGCTCTTGTGGATTGTGGAGGAGATTGAAGATAATTTCATACTTGGCATTGCTATTTTGGGACTATGTTTTTGGCATTGAAAGCTTGCTGTTGGAAACAAAAGCTACCATGGAAAGGTAGAAGCTTAGCTCTTCTTTTGTGATTGTTATTTCTTTTGTGTATGAATGAATGGTGCATGTTTTGATTTATTTGTTGGCTGGTTGGGTAGACTACCATAGGAATGGTGTAGGAGGAGGCTATGGGGAATCCATGTGGGGGGCATAAGGGAATGCCATTGGCATCGGAATTTTGTGGAGGGAGATTGGGTTTGGGATCCACCATGGAAAAGAAAGAACTTGCATTTCTTACTTTGTGAGGGGCAGAAGGAAATCTATGGGGGCATAAGGAGAGATTGTGTGGGGCATAAAGATATGTGTGGTGAAATTTATTGGCGGCTTGTTCTGGTGGATGGTTAAGTGCACCAAGTTGGGGGACAATTAAGTGGACATCAAATCTTGAATTTTACATTAAAAACAACAAAACATCAAATTTAGTCTTCCACGGACTTGAACCATGCCAAAAAGTAAAAAATATGTCATAAAAATGGTACCATTGCGTAGGGGAGACTGTTAGCTTTGTAGAAATACTGATTTTAAAGTGAATAGAATAGGATAAATATCATTTTATAATTTTTTACTAATAGTAGGTCTTTAAGACATTTTTTCCCGTGAATGTTTATGTCTAGGTTTAAGAATACAAATTTTGTTTCACTTATCAGAATGTGATAAAACTTATACCATCCCAACTGTGGTGAAATTCTATACATGTTCAAAATTTTTTTTTATTTGATTTCAATATTTTTTGATGAAGTTATGGCGGGCGAATGGAAAGTGCTCTGTTTTCTTTATGTTTTCATACCACTTTCATGGAAAAAATCATAAAAAATAAAATATTACTCAAAAAAATACAAAATAAAATCCACCCCAAGATAGATAGTGGCATCTAACTTCTCACCAAAGGAGAAAAAATATATATTAATTTTTGGTCATCCAAATCTTGGGCAAACGGACTATAATTTTATAGGTGTTTTTAAAAAAAAATACCAAATCATTGAATTTTGAGTGTTTAATATAGCTAATCTTGTTCATTTTTAAAAAAAATTAGTATTTTAGAAACTAGATTTTGGATGCTACGATTCATATCAATATAATTTTTTCTAACTTTGAGTGTATGTATTGCTAATAATCCCTACAAGTTGATATTATGTTGTTATTTGCAATATGACGTCCACTTATGACCCCCTTTTTGTCCCCCAACTTGCTACACTTACCCGGATACCCAATTCCCATTGGGAGGAATAAGTAGCTTCTCCCATAGTCCTTGCTCCTTTGGCTTGCATGATCAAGCCTAAATTTTGTTTGAATGGTTTTCAAATGCAGTTGTAAACTGTTGTTTTTGTTTGGACTATGTTTTATATTGAATTATGCATGTTGAAAGAATGTTGTGTGTTTAGTGGAAGCCAGTTGTTGCCATGGGTTGAATCACACCTGTTATTGTATTGTGGTTGGGGCTCGGGGGCCAATGATGAAGGCTGGCTTCTCCTTTCATTGGATGTCTTAGTTGGGTGGAGAGTGTTGCCTTTCCCCCACTTTTGTTGTGATTAATTTGGAAGAAAAAGAAAACTTGCATGTTACTGTTCTGGAGCAGAAGAAGACAGTTTTTCCAGCCCCTTGTGAAACAAATTCATTTGTAATCATTTCCCACTTGATGTGGATGAAATTGTAATGAATTTTGTGAAGAAGAGATGTTTGTAATCGATTGTGAGAATTGTAAATTTTGAAACGTAAAAGAGATATTCTCTGTAATCAGTTTTGTATTCAGAAAAGAAAGAGATGTATTCTATATACTGTATGTTGATAATAATTAAAGAAAGGAGTTGTTAAATTTCCATTGGAAATATATAAATGAAGGAAATGTTCTTTCCAAGTCATATTGTAAATTTGATTCTGATCATGTCCATGTTTTGGGAATTTATGTTTGAAAAAAAAATGTATGAAGGAATTATATTCTTTTATCTCTTTTGGAAATATATTAAATTGGAAACCAGACTTTACTATTTAGCTTTTAAACAAATTTTTTATAAACAACTAAATGCCTTGGAATAGAATAGAAATTAATTTCCACACTTAAATGAGGAAATTGGTATACAAATTTTCTAGAAATGGATCTCTGTTGTAAATTTAAAACTGGAAAATAAATTTAATTAAAATGTAAAGTTCGGGCTTGCACATAATAATCAACTTGGAAATATTAAAATTTAGCATGTTGTATTATCAAGCAACTCAAATTGACAAAGAACACTTAAGAATTAATTTAAAACATTGCAGATTCAAGCCTAAACCTTTTCACAGCTATTTTCTGTCAATTGTTGGAAAAAAAATTCAAATTGGAATCAATTGAGCAAATTTACCTTCCAAAAACATTCTAAATCCTTCCTAGAATAATCCTCCATGTCTGTTTGGCATGTTGAGTGAAGGAGGAGATCAAATTGAATCAAATTTTATAAGTTAAAATTTACCAGTTTGCTATTTAAAAGCCCGCAGGCCTTTTTCCTAAAATAAATACCTTAAAATTTATCAAAATATAAAATTTATGATTCTTATGCAAAGAGGGCATCTAGAGCTTTCCAGAAAGTCCTTGTTTTCCAAAAACCGAGCTTTCTAGCAAAAGTTATGGCCCTATGAAGTTTTCCTGCCTTGGTGGGAAAATTTGGGAAAGTTTTCCCTAGCGCGCCCACGGCCTGAAAATTTCCCTTTAAAAATCCTTAGAAAATTTTTTTGAAAAAAATTTTGGGGAATTTTTTTTTAAATTTCCTCCGCCGGCCCGCAACGAATCAGAGGCTGCCACATGTCCTCACAGAGCAGTGGTGGAGGCACAACATTATTTTTGTCTTTGGGGCCTTTTAAAATTTTGGGAAATTTTTACCTCTTTCCCCCGCCGGCCCGTGATCCCACATCCATCGGATACTACCATGTGGCAGCATGGGGTGTTGGCGGAGGGGGTGGAACCCTCGTGATCTTTTTGCTTTGAAAATTTTGTTTAAAATTCCCGTGGCTCCTACACTCCCACCCTAGCCTCGGTGTTATCCCCCCCCGCGGATGTGCGGACCCATGCGTGCCATCTTCCCTTTGTCTCCCTCGCGGAGAAACCTCCCAAAATCTTGCGCCGCCCCGCCTTTCCCTCTCCCTTTCTTCCCAGCCATGGTTGTTGGGTGCCACATGTCCCTGGCGGACCCGCGGGTGCACGACACAAATTTGGTTTTTTCTCCCATGCAAGAAAAAATCTTCAACACCTCCCCATGTCCCGCCAACCTGACAAATGGGCTTCCTTCTCCGCTCGACATGTGTCCCCTTGAGGGAAAATTTGACCCTTAAGGCCCGCCGGTCCATAACTGGAGTTTTACAAAGAGTTAGGAGGAATTCTTTATATCATTAGAAAGGTGAGAAAATTTTCCATCCAATGGGAATGATTTAGGGAAATTTTGAATGTGTTAAGTGTGAGAAAAATCAAGTTGAAACTATAAGCTTGTTAGAGAGTGGGTATGGTGATAATTTACTCCCTGAACCTAACTGAAACTTCTAACCCTAGAATTTGGACCTTGTGACCTCTGATAATTGTAATAAAAAAAAGTATGTTCTAGCAGATTAAACTTGTTCCGGAACTTGATAGTGTCAACTGTTGTCTTGTAACCTGGTTGTAGACACTTCTAATAAAAAAAATTATTCCATAATTTTCCTAACTAACCCTAGGTTATTTCTTAGGTCTCAAGTGGGTTGTTTTTACGGGCATCACAAGCAACGTATGAGGACCATACTAAAATTACTTTGGGCTTAAGTTATATGTCTAAGGAATAAAATTGTAACTATAGTAATGTTGGCAATATGTCTATGGTTATAAAAAAAGGGGTGCCTAAGTTTTGAACTAAGTTATGTTTTAAAGCTAACATATTAGGCTAAGGACAAGCTCCTTAGATCTAAACCTTATAAGTTATGGGACATGGGTATCCCAGGAAAATATAAGGCAAGCTAGGCTAAAAGTGGTAATCAAACCCATCATGATCAAAACTGAATTGATAGGCATGTGGCCACCACCCTACGTGACGTATGTACCCATCTGGAAAATATTAATGTCAGTGGAAGAACCACCACTCGACCATGCAAGTAGGGATAAGTTGGAGACATTGTTGTTTTAATTGGTAGATATGTATTCGTGGGTTTAGAGAGTTGTTAAATTTATATGACAGGGGTTTAAGCTGGGAATTTGTAGGAAACTATATCTTGTCCTCTCAAGCATTAAATTGCATTAAACACCGCCCAAAGATTTCTGGGCATGCGAGAGGTGGTTTGAGAACTTGACATTGTTTGTGGTTTTGTTGTTTCATTTGTTGGTTTATTAAGCTATGAATTTATGCATGTATGAGGTCTTCCTATCTTCATGTAAGTTCTTTGTTCTTGTGAGTTGTTGCATACATTATGCAACTGTCCAGTTGAAACATATTATTAAGAAATGGTGATAAACTACTATTTACATAAAGGAATGGATATTATTTATGGGGTTTGGTTCTGGAATTGACTCCAAGTTTTAGCTTGTAGAGGAATCTTGGAAATAGGAGAAGAAGAAATCGAGCCTCCATTCATAGGCATGATACACCCTATTTCTTCCCTAATAGCTTGTTCTATTTATTATTTGCATGGCTAAATCTCTGCAATAGTTCCTCTTAATTGTAGATTTTGGGTTTTCTTGTATGATTATTACTCTTTAGAATAATGGCAATTTCTCCATTAACCTCAATGTTGGGTATAAAATAGAACTTTTATGAGATACTTAAGGGTCTGTAACTGTCAAACATGATCTCGTGGGTGTATTTTACATATAAGTATTCACTAATAATACTAAGGCTTGCAATCAACTCAAATCCCCATAATTGGGGTGTATATGCCGATAAATATACATTTATATTTATGTATCAAATCCTTAGATTTGAGTGTGTTATATCTATGCTCTACTGATGGGAAGTTAAAAGTCAGTTCGGTTCCTTATTACATCATCTCGCTCTACAAACATATTCTCTTTTGAACCACAATTTTCTTTAATGTCGTGTGATGGTATTTTTATGTGGGTTCAATCCTCTTTATTGATAATGGAACTTTGGTATAGTAACATATATCTCGTATGTCTGTTGCTATCATTTGAGAGTCGAGATATTTTCTCCTGGAATCGACTAAGGAATTCATGGGCTCTATCTTTAGCTACCCACCTATTATTAATGTTTCTTAGTAGGTTTGATTCAATCTTAGAATTGGTAAACTGCAACCATATGGTTATTACAGACCTTTTCGATGGTATTATCTATTATGTGGAATGCTCACAAGGCCTTCAAGATAGTTAGCACTGATTTGTATCCTTTGGTTGGTCAATAACCATGAAGTCATGGTTTAGTTTGAATTGCTTGTAGCAAATGAGATATGTGAATTCGTTAGTTTGAATGAATTGTTACCTACCTTGGAACCATCAAATAACCATTATGCACATTTTCACTGAGAAATTTTCTTGGTGGTTACGTTTTTGTTGATTATGATATAAATATTTGTATTACATGTACTGTGAAGTTTTAGACTTTGGGTGTTTGATTTTATCGTTTGTACCTCTTTTTGGGGTATACATTATGAGTTCTATGGGTTGATGTGGGTTGTCGACCTGTTTAATATCATGAATTTTGAGCATTCAACAGTAAAAAGGGTAACTTCTCATTACCCGTGATTCATTGTGTAGCCCTTTTTGTTAATACTGTGATATCTTTTGATAGCTAAGTGTTCGTTAGTAAAGGAATTATGTGGTAAGAACTTTAGATGTAGTTGATCTAAGGTAAATGATAATTTACTATAAAAATGTTAAACCCTAACCTATACTTGTGACTCATAAATGTGTTTGTTAAAGGATTTAAGACTATCAGATTATAGGTCTAGATGATGGATTAGATTCAAGGTTTGATGCACTCGAATACTTGAATATCCGCCTGAATTTTTGTCCAAGATGTTGAATGATTTGAAAATTAGATAAAGATATATATACTTGGTCAGGGGATCATCTAATAATCAATGTTGTGGTCATAAATAGTTCAAGACTTAATGTACTCGAATGTTTGAATAACCTTTTGGTTACTTGACTATGATGTTATATTGATTTGGGAATTAAATATGTACATATACATATATTTATGCTTGGTTATCAATTTAGCTTCTGTGGGATAATTAAATCCTTAGTAAGGTAAATAACTGGACTTAGAAGAACATTTTGTTCTCTGATAACTATATACCAGTTGCATAATTATACTATGAATAGTTTTGATGTGTGTATTATTGCTTATCAGTTTCGGAGATGATAACTAGTTGAAATGAGCTCGCTATTGTTTGATTAACTTGTCAATTTTGGAATTACCATTAAGGCATTAAAACAAAATGATGTTATAAATTGAAGTGGTGATTACAAATTGATTAGTCCTTTTTAGATGTTAAATGATTTGCAGGTTACTATGTTGCTTATAGTTCTAGTTATTGCAGCCTTTTATTTATAGGTCTTTTCATGCTAGTTATTTCAAACTAACCATTGCTAACATTTTGCTGATGGATTACTTTGAGTCTGTAAGGTGAATGGTGTAGAAAGAAATTAGTTGTTCAATTTGATTGATTAAATTTTCATTGTGTTACATTGTGATTTTGCAATCAAGCAAAATATCGTTGTACTTTTAATTGATTAAGAGGAAAATTTAGCCATTTATGTTATTATATGTTTCGAGAAGGAAATGAATAAGATGTATCCTATATTTAATCAAGTCTTGATTTGCATCAGAAAATTAAATGGGAAGGTTTATTTATCTCATTGCATTGTATGATTGGAAAATTATATGAAATAATATAGGGTATTATTAAATAAATAATTATGATGTATTTAAAGAATGATATATGCATGTTTGCATTATTAATGGATCTAGTGGATTATTAATTGAATATAATTCATATATCGAATGGTATATGTGTAACTGAAATTACATATGATTGAATCATATGCATTGAGGATGTTCAATAGTTATTCCTAAGTATGTAAATATTATGGATGTTTATGATTGTATACATTCAGTGATGAGTTTTACATTTGTGTACTTAAGAAAATATAACGAAAAGGTCATAATTTAATAATTAGGGACTACGTACTTAATGTAGTTTGCTGCCCTAATTAACTCAATGCTTAAGAAATGTGCACAAACCACTTGTGGAAGTTGATTACATTTTATTATTCGAAACTAAGATATGGACCTTAGGATCGAATAATTATAGGGATGGACATCGTTGCTTTGCAAAATTCAAACTATTGTAAAAAAATTCAATGAGGTGAAAGTTACAACAAACTTATTATGCATGTCATGATCAACATGGAATTAAGTTGTGCTATGAAGCAAAAATTTCCCATTCAACTAGTCTAGTTAGCACAGTCATTCTCACCTCACTAGATGCAAAAGTTTTGCATGGATGCGTGACTTAAATTAATTTAACTAAACAAGTAATTCAATTTTGATAAATAGATCAAGTGATATGGTGATGGGACATGTTTCTATTGACGAATGTGCCATCATGAAACTGAGCATGACATACATGACTCTGAAACTTTGGCCGAAGTAGTGTATGGTAGTACACTGTCAGGGTGCACCTAGTTCTAACATAAGTGTATTTTTTCTGATGGGATTTGATTGACTAAAATATCGATAGACACTTACAACAACACTTGTAAATCAATGCAGAGAAGGGCACTACTAGTATACTGACTCGAAATAATTTTCTATGGGGGATCGAGTATGATCTAGTTGACCCATAATCTTGCACATGCTTTCTTGATTTGTTATTTGATGGATTGTGATTATATTATGCTGGATTTAAATGTTAGTTGTACATTTAAATCATTGAAGGCATATGATTAAATTAGGAAATAAATTTTTTTTCCCTTGTATTGAAGTGTTCAAGAGAGGATGATAAATCTCTAGATTAAATCTCTTTATGGCTGCAATGAATCATTTGTTTATTTGATGGCAGCTCTGTGATTAAAACTCAACACCCCCTTAGATTGAACTATGATGGATAATTGTAATTGGATTTGATTAATTCTACAATCTTTCACTTGTATAACATTTTTTACCGTTATTTGATGAAAATCTGCATTATTGCATATTAAAGGATGTACTTTCCAATGTCATTTAAACATGAATGAATCCAAAATAATGTGTCCTTTTCATTTCATGTACCTGCACATTAAGAGAACTAGTTAGAAAATGGTGAAGGCCATAAGACCTTTCTTTTCCCTTCATTATTTTATTACTTTCTTTGCATGATATGATTCTAAATGATGATATTATGTACTTCCTTTCTATTTATGATCTTATGTATCATGTATCATTTTCTGTTTCTAATTCATCTATACTAATGAAAGAAAATACATATGCCTGAATCTATATATTGTATGAGTGACGAGAAAAACCATAGATCTAACATATTTTCTTTTTTGTTTATAGGTATTCCAACTCTGGAAGAGAATAGGACAAGGGCGAGGTAGTTACAAGTGAAAGAAACAAAAAGGAATTCCACCTCATTCCAGGAAATGATGGGTTTCCTCCTTTCTCTTGCATTTATAGTTTTTTGTGTATGTATTTTCTTTTGTATGTATTGTATCTATTGATTCATATCCCATGGCTTGGGTGGGACCAATGTACATTTAAATTATGGATTAAAGGAAAATTACTTAATGCAACGAGTTGTACATATTTATTTTGCATTTATTTTCATTAACGTAATGTTAAATGAATTTTTTGTAACTCAGAACACTAATTAATTTCACATAATCATAAGTAATGAACCAATTGCATTTTTATTAAATCTATAACTAAAATGAAAGAAAACCAGTAACCCAACTTACTTCAACCCTGTACATGGACTGTCCCTTTGTTCTCGTTGGGATGTCTGTCTTCAGCTTGATGTGTCTTTCTTGTCTGTGTCAAGGTCATACATCAATTCATGAAGGGATAATGCATGATCACGATGGAGACGATGAATTTAGAAAGACATGTAAGGGAGAGGATAGAAATTATGAAACAAACATGACAACAGTCCATACTCCTTTCTCCTTTATTCCTTAGTTAGATCACTCAACTTAACCCCTTCAATCCTAAAAACCAAATTTTTGAGTTGATCCCTCACACAGGTGTGAGAAAATTCACTAGACCTATTATAGCTCTGTCACATTACTCAGACCCACTCATGATATTTTGACTAAACAACATGGGTCATAAGGCTTCAACTTCATAATATTCCATGAAGAAAAACTCAAGAATATTTCATACTAAGCTTGGGCAACTACTATTTACACTCTACAATATTATACCTACTTCACATGAAGAAAATCAGTCACATACCTAGATTTAAGGACCCTTCATTGATTTATTAAGTCCAAGATCAACCTTATTTCTTACCTAATGATCTTGTATCAAGACTTCCATTGGATCCCCTTGTCTCAGTAGCCTCCTACAGGCCTAAAGTATGTTGTCACGGTGCATTGTACTATTGAAATGGAGAATTCATTAATTCAAAGTGCAAGGATTCAATATTATAATTCTTGAAACTGATCTCTTTTCATTTCAAATTAAGTAAGCCTTCAAGCCAAATTCAACTCATTCCATCTTAGTGAAATCATCCTAGCCAATATACCCTAATTGAACTTCTTCATTCAGTCTCTTGAAACACTGTTATAACTTCATGGATGAAATCATAAGACTAAACTTGGTTCATTGTTGATATTTCATAAACTTAGCATGCCTACATTAGATCTTATCTCTTCATTCTAAGCCAAAGAAGTATTTCAAACTATGTTGACCACTCATTTACCTATTGGTGTCATTTTTCCTAACCTGGGAAGCATCATCCCTTAACTATGACACTAAGTTATCCTCCATGGTCTTAACAACCTCATACCATCTTCCCACACCTTTTATAAGATGTGAATCATACTGATGATATCATGATCATTACTCAAATCAATATAAGTTAAGTTACTTAGCATGCATATCTTGTATTCTTCATGTTTGATCACTTTGACAATCATAATCTCCCTCCATTGATGCAAATATTTGACCCTTCTTATCAACTGATTATTCTCACTCATTGATACTAATTGTCACCTTTATCAAGGTCCATTTAATGACTCAAGGCTTCTTTTGAGGATCACATTATGTGTAGATAACCTCTATCCAAATTTCCCTTTTATGTCCTACCCACACATAGGATACTAGCCCCGTCTTAAGATAAATTCACCCTAGATTATGATCCATCCACTTTCACAAGGAAATATTACCTATTTTGACCACCCATTTGGCCATTTTGTCTTTTCCACCAAAATTGTTACATGAAATTTAAGGATCTATGTCTAGTTTCCAAGTTACCCTTGTCTATCACATCTCCTAGTGCTCTTCACAACAAGATCTAACAACTATCATATTTTTCAATGAATTAAAATATCCTCTTAAGATGAATCCTCTTTAATCTCTAAGTACTCACTGTTAAGATGTTTTGTTTTAAGAATTTTCCTTTAACTCCTCCATTTAAACCCTTAGGAACAAGTTTTTCTTCATACTGCCAAAAATGACTCCCTAGAGCCCAGTTTGAGTAAGAATCACTTAGATTGAATTAAATTTGGTTTCAAGATCTCAAATTCTCCCAATATCAATGTATCAACATCCTCTAAGGTTCTAAGCAACCATATCTTGGTATGGAACAAAGCATAATAACCACAAACATTTTCTTTTACCCTCCTTAACATAACTTCAATCATCTTCCCTGAACTTTGTCTCAAATCATCTTGTGATGATGGTCTGATCAAGTAATCATATTTGATGACATGCATCCTTATTCATTTCCTTTCCTTTAAAAAGCATGAACTTCTTTTGATCCATTTTAAGCATGACACAAATATACTTAATCCAACAATTTAAGGTGAGGCAATGCTTTTGAGTAATATACATACCTAGACTCCTTTTATGACTAAAAAAACTTATACTCAATGTTGCATTTCTTGAATCCCATAAAAAAATCTCATTTGGACCTCATAAAGGAGTAAGCACATAATTTTTCAACATTTAACATGACACAACCTTTTAATTTTAACCAACATAGACTCGAGACTATCTTTACATGTTAAAGGATGATCATTTACTCAAACTATCATCTTGGTTACTGATATATATATATATATATATATATATATATATATATATATATTAGGACACCATTTATAAAATTAAGGACTTATGCCATGAACACTTTATATTTTTTATATTCAATCTTATAGACATACATCATGACACAGTGTCAAGACACAAACATAAACTTGAGAACATAATTGTACTAACTCAAGACTTTTGACATATACCATACCAGTTTTACTTCTTGAAAAATCAAGAGAGACTTACAAACATTCTTAGAGACTATGAAAACATACCTTGACACCATGGAGGAGAAAAACATCATTCTAGATAGTTTACCCTCTTCTCAATGATTCATATAAACCAATATACCTCTAAGAATCCTAGTAGAGGCATATGACACTGTACGCACCAAAATTTGCATGGTGCTACATTGTAGTAACAATTAAAATCCCCAATGATGATAAATATAAATTCCAATGATATCCAAGTCTAATTTCTCACTTGCAACATGTTCTTGTAGCTTATTGTAACTTCATCTATTTTCCATCTTTTCCACTTTCCTAAGTTGTTTTACAGCCTTTTCCTTGATCTTTTGGCCTTAAGTTACGTAACTTCCATGATGGTTGCACAACCACCACAATGGTTACACAACCACCACAATGGTTACATAACCACCAGTCTACATAAAGGGGTGGTTGCCTAATTTCCACGATGGTTGCATAACCGCCGCTTTGCACAGACCAACAGTTCCACGTGATTTTATCCGGGACTTAAACAACTTATTCTGTACACGTGTTTCCTTCTTCCAACTCACTTTTCTCATACGTTTCTTGACTGAATCATATTTTTCTAATCTTGATAGATGTGTATGAAATTATCCTTCTATACTTACTATTTTTAGTAGGTTAAATGCCCCTCCCATGAGTGATGTGGCACTTTTTGGCTACCAGGTGGGCTAGACTACTTCTCTAACAACTTTATATAAAAATCAAACTTTTTCCTGAAGCATTGGTTGAAGTATTTTGATTTGGAATGACATTGTTATATTGCCATAATCTTTCCAAGAGGTACATAAGAAAACACAGTTCATTTTCCTTGTTATTCTCTTGTTTGCATTTCTACCAAACTACATGCAAACCAGCTAGCTCCAACACTCCTTCATTGCTTTTGCACATTACAAAAACAACTCCCTAGACTATATTGGATTCACCATTGGAAATGAAGCTGAAGGGATCAACAAAAACACAAATAGCACTGGAATTGTCTCAGTTCTACACTGCCAGGTTGGGGTGTAATTGAATTCTTTGAAGCTTTCTCTGTTATAGTTTAGATTTTAATCTGTAATAAATTCAAGCATTTGTTTCAAGAAAGGTAGAATTTACAACTATTTTAATTTCCAGTAAGTAACTTCCATTGAATATTTCTTCTCATCTCATCCCTGTGGATTTGTCTGGGAAGGATTTGGAGGAAGTTCTTGTGCACAAAATCCTTCCATTCTTCATTATCAAATTACCTGTAAATTTCATGGCATTCATTATTTAGATTTCATTAGCACATGAGAAAATATTTTCTTGAAAGCATTCTACTTACCTATCCCTATGGATTTTCAAGCAAAGTGATTTTGCAGAAGATTTTGTATCTGTGCATTAGTTTTAGTTTCTTTACATTTAGAAAGCTTCTGTAGATCCTATTATTTTACCAGGGAATCTTTAGGGGAAGATTTGCATCTAAGAATATTTTCCATATTATCATGATTATGAGGAATTCATATCCACAATTACAAATTAGGAAATTATTCTTTTTTAATTAGATTAGACTAAATCCATTCTACAACAAGGAAATAGCCACATCTAGTTATTTACTTGTTTAGTTTATTTTATTTTAGGATAGAAGCAATTCCAATTTAATTACAAAAAATTCTACTGTCTGTGTAGATTTCTTTTATTTAATTCCATAAAACAAAAAATCCTCAAAAACATAAATTAGATTAATTAGTTTCATTTATTTGTCTTATTTCCCTTCTTTTAAAATAATTGAAAATACAAAAACAAGTAGATCAAATTTAATTCATTGCTTCAATTAATTAGTTTCCTTTTGATTAATTAATTAGTTGCACATATATTTAATTAAATTCAAGGAGAGTTATCAATTTTGGCTTAGTTAAAATATGTTTTCATTTCCTTGTTAATTTAGGTACATAGATTTAATTATATGGGAATTAACACAACTCCCTATGTTTCCTTAGTTGGCTTAGCTTATCTAAACATTGAACTTTCCCCTTTTGGATTCTTTATGTGTTTTTTTATTCCCCTTCGATTAATTATTTACACGTCCACATGACCATCCAAGGCCCAAGGAAACCTAGAAAAAGAGTGTGTGATCTGAGAGTGTCACAACTGAACACAATTACATAATTGACAGATATTGATCAAGGGCTCAGACAACTTATATTCCAAACCACACTAGTTCCACTAACCATTATCTCATAGCTGATAGCCTTGAATGACGAAGTGGATAACTCTAATGATTTCTAACACAAATATCCTGGTCGAGACTAGATTTTGCAATCCATAGATTTGTCCTTACCACGTGTCTCTTCTCATAATTCCATGAGCATGTCTAGAGAATTTTACGCAAGAGACACAAAACATTTCCCACGTATTCCATAGCCCATTAAATTTATATTTTGTGACTTTTACATTGATTGAAACCTTCGTGCATTAAATTTTCCTTGACCATTCCATTTCTCCCAAACAAGTTAGAAAAGGTGTTCATTTCCTTAAATGAGAAAATTCTCATAGTACCCATAGAAGAATCCATTTTCCTTGATCTACCTTTTAGCCATTTTTTCCAATTTTCACATATTCTTCCTATTCACCCTATTTATCCATTCCATAACAACATTTCCATCTCATATCAACTTTCTTGGCATGACCTTAGGAGGTTGAGTGTGTCCTTGAGTCACGTGTAGATTCTTAGACGTATAAAATTGCTGAACCTGACGTGAAAGACTAGTTTGTTTTCATTTCCTCTTTTATTTCCTTTCTTTCATCCATCCTTATCCTCTCCCATTATTCTATGGGTGTTTTTACACCCCTCGAAGATGTCAGGTTAGGAATACGATAGGCCCATTTTTGGTCTCAAAGCTTATTACGCTCAAATCAGTATACAACAGTCACCTTCTCTGTCAGGGTGGGCCTATAATCACTCAAAAAATATCTTATCTCCACACATGCCCTATCCTAAAGGGTGTAATACCAGTTCATCAATTAAAATTGAGGGGATAGATCAAACCAATTACAATGTGAAACTAGAGTTCTCCAGCTCAAATAACATGACATTTATGGGATAACAAAGGTTCTATCCTCGTGTCTTATCTAGGCCTCAAATAAGTATGTAAAATGATTCATTTCCTTCCTAGCTATTAAAAAATAATGAGTTCCTAACATGTCTCAACCGAAATGATGAACATATTAATGCTATAGATCAATCCTTGGATAGGATGCAAGGCTATACTCATGATATCCTTCAGAAAAATGCTACTACCCCTCTTCCAACAATATAAAATATGTCCAAATATGGGTGGCCTACAAAGGGTCAATTCATAGTAGGATATCACATGACTTTTCCCCCTAACAAGGCTCAACAATAACCTAAGAAAAATATAACACCATCATCGAGTGATGTGAATTTAACGTTGTGAATAGAATTAGAGAATTAGAATTTGTCTAGTCTTCACATTCTACACCATTCATAGGGAAAGGCAAAGTTCCCCACCGCATTTAAAACCATAATTATATTCCCTCTACACTATCACCTTCTCAGGTCCACATGGGTGTTCCTAGCCCTGGATACCTTCTTACTGGATTGGGAACATTAGGTATGAGCCATTATTTTTCATACTGATACCCACCACAGGGGTCAATTGAAATTGCATTCTCAAATGCCATTCCAATGAGCAATGTGTCATTCCCTAATTTCACGCCTATCAATATGTATGAAAACAATGTTCCCCCATATCTTCACATGTATTCAAAATCACCGCAAGGGGACATGTTTTCTTATCTTGGTCTGTATGCTCAGCAACAAGGGGCTCCTTATGTCCCATCCAATGCTTATGTTATGTCATATCAATCTCCTATTCCACCTCCTCCCCACCAAGGGTCGTCGATATTTGAATCATATACATTAGGGACATACTCTGAATACTTGAAAGAGAATTTGAATTTCCCTATCCAAGGTTTCATGATTCTGGGACCCTTGCTAGAACTCCCAAAGTTCTAGGGGGAGGGAGACCCAAATGCCGACATCAAGGCATATATGACCTCCATTAGAGAGCTACTTCCCTGGGACATGGTTGTAGCAAAGATATTGCCCAAAACCCTCAAAGGGATTTCTCTTGACTGGTATTATAGGATTATGAAATCCTCCATTCATTCGTTGAAGTAACTCATTTTTGAGTTCATAAAGGATTTCGACATGAAAAACTACTGAGAAGAGGAATAAGAGAGTTCTTGCACATTAAACAAGAACATAATGAATCCGATGCCCATTTCATCTAGAGGGGCGGAAAGTTCTCTACTCCTCTGCCAATGCTCCAAACATGGATCAAACGGATCTTTGTGATCTATTCCTCCACTCCCTCAATCAAGAAACTAAGGAGGAGGTACAAAAGTTTCCTCTTATGAACTATGCGGAGGTCTTAGAGGGCACTCTCTGCATTGACTAACTGGAAATTAACAATGGACAAAAGATGTATGGTCCAAATGAGAAACTGGTCACTCCATCTCAAGGTAATTCAAGTTATCTAAACGATTCAAACAAAACAATTGAGGAACCAAGGTCCTCAACAAGAACTGTGGTGCTACAACAGATGGTGTAACTGACCAACCTAAAAAGTCAAACATTGTAAGAACAAGCAACACAAATAATTGTAACAAAAATGCAAATGCAAACACTCAAAGGAGTAACAATTTCACTCCTTCCATTAATGTGATTGAATTTAGTCTTCCTCCCCTTTCTCCTCAATAGGTCCAGGTACAAGGAGTGGTTCAATACCCAATCCATTATCCAAACCAATTTCCAAATCAATATTTAAACTAAGGCCAAATGCCTCTTATATTTAACTATAATAATTGATAACATAATAACAACATGAACTATGGGCCGTAGAAAACTCAGAACCAAATACCTCGTGACTACGATCCCAACTTATGTTATAGTTTCTATAGGGTTATAGGACATGATGCTCAGACATGCCGTGATTGTAATAAGTTCATACAACTACTTCTGGAAGACCAAAAACAAATCTTCATTTATATGTTCTTAGCTAATCCCATGACACCTACGTAAAATACTCACATGGGGCCTATTTCTCCATAGAATATTATTCTCAGGATCTACAAAGATCCCTTCCAAAGACATCCTAAAAATTAGGAAGCTTAATCCTCATGGTACTAACAAGGGAGCTCCTATAGGGAACAATGACCACAAAACATCTACGTTTGCGGATCCTTGATAAGTTCCTCCTTTGGTCAACCAAAATCAGCCTAAGATTGTAGGCCTAGTTGAGTCAGAAACCAAACTAGATGTTCATGCGGAAACTCTCATGTACGATTATTCTTCACATCCTCTCCCTATTTATCCCTCCATGTCAAATGATACGCTAGTAGCTCCTAAGCTGGTAAGGGCCTGTGATTTGATCAAAAATTTGAATAAGACCTTTTCCCACATTTCCTTTTTGGATTTTTTAAATAATTCCCCTGCACATCGATCTAATTTATTATAAGCACTAGATCTTGGCCATCTAATCAATGTCACCCCTCCTTTGGAGGCCCAAATCAATTGTATAGACTTCAATGTATATCCCTCGGAAGCCTGAGAGAGATGTTAGATTTGTGTTCGATATCAACAATATGCCTACTGAAGCTGAGCTAGCATGGAGAGGTGATCTCATGTTATATCTGCAAGTTTGGATTTACAACAATTACTTTAAGTGAGCTATGATAGATGATGGGGCTGTTATTAATATAGTCCATTTATCATTTTCACAAAAGATAGGATATTGATAAATGAAATGTTCCTCCACTTGGAACACACTGAGAGGCTATGATAGCCTCAAAGAAACCTCTATTTGAACCATAGTTCTTCATGTCACTCTTAAACCCAAGACTGTGTTGACTAAATTTTATATTATAGATCAAGAAAATAACTATAATATGATTCTTGGTAGACCCTGGATTCATAGAATGAAGGTAATTCCTTCTATGTTATTTCAAGAAGTCAAATTCTTACATCTAGGGAAGGTCTTCGTGGCTTTTCGACATCCATCTATCCACCTCAAAAAGAAACCTGGGGTTCACAATGAATTCAAACTACTAGATAACCATTTAAACAATCCTAACTCTTTTAAGGGATCCATTCCCACATCTAATTTTGTGCCAACGAATGAGTTAGAACCACCCAAGGTGATTGAAGGGATGGATGCTAATGAAAAGAAGGATGTTGTAGTAGAATCTATGTTAACAAAAACTACGGATGAAAGTTTTAATCTTGTAGAGAATGATTTACCGATTGTTCTCCCATTTGATTCCTTAGGTATAGGTCACGCTCTTAGAATTTCCTCTCTTCCAACCAATGGATTTGAAGAGGTTTGTATGGTTGAGGTCTTAGAAGTTATGGAAGAAGACTCTAAGAATGACAAAAAATCTATCTTCGTCAAAAACTGTTAGGCTCTCAACTACGACGGTGTAAAGTGTCATTTCAGCACTGGGATAGGGGTGATCCTCACTTCCCCTAAGTGGAGGGTCATGCATTATTCCTTTAAATTGAACTTTGAATGCAAAAAAAACGAAGCTGAGTATGATGCTCTTCTTCTTGGTCTTATTGTGGCCAAGAGGATGGGTGTAAAAACGTTAGCGTGTAGGGTGACTCATAAGTCATTGCCAATCAAGTCTCAGAATTCTATGTGACCAGAGCATAACACTATTATCTCTTGAAAGTGCACCATGTAGAGAGATGGCTACAGGTGTTCTAAGCTTGAAAATTTGATCTCTCTCTTTCGTAGATATAATGGAAACACCTCAGGTCTGTGGGTATACCTATTTTGAGGTGAGTCTCCAGTATTAAGGCCGGTTCCTTAGTGATGTATCCTAAACTGATTTTATGGGGTTTAAGGGTAAAATATGACTGTAAAAAATGAAGTTGAAATTGAGGTGATACACCAAACTTGTATGAGGTATTTGATTGAGTACATGCACAATTAATATGGAATGAATTTATGATGCATAGGCCAATAATTTTCTACACAATATTGAATTCAAACACTTAGATGTATTGAGGGAAAATAATCACAAAAACAATGTTAAGTTAAACATGCACATTAATATCTAACAAAAATTACTGAAATTTACAACAAGATAAGATGATTAATTAGGGAATTAACATTCACAAGATTAATGAGAGCATACACAAGATTGGAAATAATTGGAAAGGAAGAAAATACTTCACATTCAAAGGGCAAAATTGGCAGAAATTTGCTTCACCACTCCTGTATCTAAAAGTCCTTAAAAACAAATCCCTTGTGCTTTTCCAAGGCACACAATATATAGCAAAAGTTATTTCCCACCCTTCCTAAAAATAGGCTAAACTTGTACTTGCCCATGCATCTTATTTTTATCCTTTATTTATTAATAAATAAAGGAATAAAATAAAGCAAACTAATACAAAGAGGCATTAATAGCCTTTGATTACAACTCAATCAACTGCAGTCGACTGTTCTATTTTTAAGAAAAGCATGGGTGAATAATTTGCTATAAATAAGTTTTGCTTGATGAGCAAGTCTCCTTCCTTGTGCATGTAATTTTTGTCTTCTTGTCTGTTAAATATTTCTGAGGTTATTTTCTATTTAAATAGCTGTATTGTGAACTCACCATCATTAAATCTAGGGTTGCTTATTTTTGCTTGGAGTCATTGATTCGAATTCTTTGCAAAAAATGGCAAGGTTCTTGATGCTCGACTAACACTGTTCTTTTGCATCTCTGTTGGGTTCACGGTATTCTTTAGCGAGCTCAATATGTAGAGAGATGGAACTTCTAATTTTGAAATTTATGAACTGAATGACATTTCTGTGTTATTACCGATCTCTTTACCGAATCCAAACATCAAGGCTTTGTTTTTTTCGCAACCTCAAAAAAGAGCCGTTTCACGTGTAACAGATTTTAACTGAAATGGGCCTAGGGGCATCCTTCACATTTTGATTCTTATGGAGATTGTGAATTTTAGACATTTTGGCCCACCCATTCACTTTTGATGCAGGCTCCACATGTGTCTTTAACTGGGTGTCGTGTGGTCACGACTCAACTTTACTCCTTTTTCGAAATAAAGCTTAAAGTTTCAAAGTCAGAAAATACTCTGACGACCTGCCTATCCACTTTTAAATTTTGAGAAAAGGCTCAATACGTGGGTTTATTTTGTCCTCAGTGGAGTCGCGGGTCACTTTTATAATTTTACTCCTTTTTCAAAAAACTCAAATTCTCAAAGTGCCCTGGTGATCCGCCTCCCCACTTTTGACTTTTGATCTAGGTGTCAGCGAAGTCGCGACTTACTTTATAACTTTACTCTTTTTCCTAAAGAGCTCAAATTTTCAAAGTCACTTGACAATCTGCCTACCCACTTTTGAATTTCGATGTGATTGACTTGGCATCAACAGAGTCGCGGGTCACTTTTATAACTTTACTCTTTTCCCAAAAAAGCTCAAATTTTCAAAGTTACATGACAATCTGCCTTTATAATAAAAATAGGCCACGTGTCCTTTTGTGCGTCTTAGAATTATTTTTATACTTTTACACTTATCGCCATAATGTCTCAAAACAAAAAAAGGGCCCACCTTCCCACCGCTTCATAGTTTTTACTATCCAATTATAATTCATCGGGCTGCTGGACAAATTTAACATTTTGCAATAATAATGAAAATTGACAAGGTCGCAAAATGGACTCACCATGCCGCATCCAATTAAAGATGACCACGTGTCCGCAGATGTTGAGACAAAAATTGACAAAGAAAACACAAATCTTTTAACTGTGGTTGAGTTTCATTAACTCACCTCTTGGGTTTGTGTGGTAAAGGTCACTTGACCTATTTTTGGCTCGATGCCATTGTTGAAGGCTTTTAAAGCTTGGATCAGTCCATTTTTTGGCCTCCTTAGCCTTCGCGCATCTGTATATTTTGTCTCTGATCTGTTAGAGCTTTTCTGAGCAAGCCTTTTGGGAGATTCTGCCATTGTTGTATACTTTGAGATCAGTTTTACATTATTTTGGTGTGCTAGATTCTGGGGCCTGAACATGTGTATTTTCTTGTCATTTTGAGTTTTTAAAGCTCTGTTATCACCATGGAAATTTTCTTGAGCTTCTACAAGTTTTATGGTTTTATGCATCTGCTCGATATTGTGAGTGAATCATAGTTGATGTTGGCCACCATGAGTTGTTATAGGTGAGCTAATTTTCCTCTTACACATGTACACTTCTATTTTCATTTTCTTCCTTGGATATGTCACTGAAACTCTTGAAAATATTTGTGGGTTTTGTGATTTCTTGCTCCTGCTTAACTCCCTAGTTTGAAAATTCTCATGGGCATATGGATTTCTTATTTCATCATTCAGTTGCTCAAAAATTTTGACTGTTTGATTATAAACAATGAGTTCTTGTCTGTTACTCTGATTTCTTGATACCCATTAATGGGTTTTTCGGTCTCTGGCCAGGAGCTATACCCTTCTCACTCTGATACCACAACTTGAAACTGATTTCAAATGGAATAATGAATTTATGAAATAATTCAATATTTCTTTAACTTGGATATGAATGCATTTTTGATTCAAAACTCCTCCACTTGAGTTTGTGTTCTGAATATGATTTAAAGCTCTGTTTACTTGCTACTCATTTTCATTCCTTATAAATTATCCCTTGAATCTAGACTGTTATACTTTATGTTGTAAAAAACTCTCTTTCTTGATTATCTTTCGAGGGTTTATGACCTTAGCCCTGGTTATGCATGTGTCTCCGATTTGAAGCTTATTCTCGGTTAACCCTTGAGCCTTTTCTAGAAACCTTGGATATTCTTGATTATGCTTTGCATTCTATCTTCTTTGAACTTGTTGAAAGACTTCAAACGGCTCGGCCATAACTTCATATTTTGACTTTGAACTCTTTGGCTCCTATTTTGAGCTCCTTTGGGTTCCTTCTAAGAATGATCTTGGACCATTCTTCGTCATGTTCTTCATTCTTTGGGACCTTAGACCTTCATTGTTTTGATCTCTGAAAATTTGCTCTTGAGGCTAATAATATTTTCTGAAAAGTTGAAATACACTTCATATTATCTTGAGTTCTGCATTATCATTCAATTCAACCATTAATACCCACTGAGTTTGTGATCTTTTCGTTATTAGTGAAACCACTTTGAGATTTTGTAAGTTGATTCCTTTTGGATGTTTCTCTAACCATTCTTCTTCTCACTGATTTGGTTCATCATGGCTGAGGATGACATTCTTTTCACTTACTATAACATTTGTTCACTATTTTCTTTTGTGTATTGCTATTTGTGCATTCCATAGTGACTTTTTGTTCATACCTGTAAGATTAAGATGCATACTTGGATGTTCTGAGATTTGACATCTTCTTGATGGAAAGATATGCTTGTTCATTTGACTCTGGAACTTACAGTATTAGTACTTTGACTATTCTTGATTTCATGAGATCTTTGTACCTTGTATGTGGCCTTCTGGAAGTTGTAAACAATTTCTCATTCTTGTAACACTATTAACATGCATAAGCCTTGATTCAGATGTTTTGTTGAAATACTGTAATCTTGTTTCTTTTGCTTAAATACTGTACTTCTTTAATTGTAGAATTTTTGTGCACTCATACTTGTTTCATTCTGAAAACTGAAATTTAAAATGGCTGAACTTTGTAGGATTATCTTAAAACTTCATGTTATTTAACTGTTAAGCTATAATGAATGATCCAAAGTACTTCAATTTGATGACTGAAAGTGCAGTCCATTTATTTTATGTTTAAATACTGCATTTCCTTTTTATTATAGCTTTGATATGCATGCTGGAAAATTTGAAATGTCCATTTTACATGGCAAAGCCCTATTAAATTTTTCTCAGATTTCCTTCTCATTCTGTGTCAGTTGTAATTTTATCTTGATTTAACGTCAACCTTTGAATTCAAATTCTTGATGCTTCACCTTTGAGTTGTATTCTGAAACATGTAATTTTATTTGCAAGTCTCTCCGTTGATCTGCACTGTAACTTCTTCTATTTCTAGAATAGCTACTGAACTTTGAGTTACATTCTTCATTCATTCCAACATGTACTTATGACTCATCTACTTCATGTACCATAGGATATAAGTTATTGAACTTTGTAGTCTTTATCTATAGTGAGAACTGTAAGATATGATTTATTTTTTCTTGGCTGCAACCTGTACCTGCACACTTGAGAAAACAGTTAGAAAATATTTAGGCTTTTTGGCCTCTCTTATGTTGATGGTTTTCTTTTCTTCTCTCTCCTTCTTTTTGAGTGAGTAAATCATGTATACTGTTTAATCTTCAAGTAATCTATATCTCCTGTTATTAAGAGATCCATTTACATGAATTAGGATAGTATAGGAATATGGGTTAACCCCGAGCTCGTAATTGCTGATTTTCCTCTTTTTTTTTAGGTACAATGCTTTCAGTAGTGAAGATGGAGAGAGAACAAAGCTGAAGATGAGGATGCATTAACCAAAGGAGAAACCTCCAAGGCAATAATGGGTTCACTCATACTCCTTTATTTTCTCTTTCATGCATATGTACCTCTTATTTTAGTAGCTATACTTTTCTTTCAAGTTACATCCCACTGCTTGTGTGGGAACATTTGAGATTCCTTGTGAATAAAACATTGAATTGTGAAATTGAGTTGTGTATTTCTTTCTACATCTCTATTTTCTGATATGAATTCTATGATGAACTAAACAACTCAATAATATAATTGAATGTTTTAATCATGAAGGAAATAACATTAAAGAATACCTATAACATCTAGTTATGAACTCTAATTTCTGTAATCTGCAGTCATGATTACTGTTACAAAACCTAACACTTCAACTATTCTATAATTCAGTGTCTTCATCAAGACAACACAACTGTACTTCAACTATTCTATAATTCAGTGTCTTCATCAAGACAACACAACTGTACTTCGGGGATTTGTGTTCTTTTGCTGAAGATGGCATGAAATTGTAGACTATGTGATCTGTTATGTTTTGTAACAACACACATAGCTGCAGATTTCATGTAATCATTAATTAATTCAACAATAACAATATTTTCTAAAAGAACCTCCCCTAGCTTAGGTATACTTCACCAATGTTATTCATCATAATGAAGTTTTGAGTTGCCCATTTTTGCACAAGTGCAAAAATTGTTAACATTTCTGTTTTTGGCATGCCTGGTGGGAGCACGAATCAGATCTGCATGCAAGTTACAAATATTCACAACAGATCTATGACATATTTCTAGCAAATAAAAGTTACTTTCGTGACAACAAGCTGCAACAACTTATTCTAAAAGATTTAAAGATCTATTTGGTGACTCCGTAAAATTGATTTCAGACCAATATTGCAGCATGTTCCATGCCTAAAGTGATCACAAGATCATCGGTAAGAGTAATTCCTTCTGAGTTTATTTCTTTACCATTGAATTTTGTAAGAAGGAGAAGAGTTGGTAATACTTTGCCTTATAATAGACCTGGATTTGGTAATCCTCCTCCCAATCTTCCTTGACCACGTGTCAATCTTTTTGTTTAGATTCCAGTTTTTCAAATGGCTATTCAACCACCTAGGAATTTTGTGACCTTTACTAATGGCAACCCATTAGTAATCCCAATTTATCATGACATCCCTAATACTGCCATAAAATTTTTGCCATCATTCACTGGTGAAAATCAGGTTATACCTACAAAGCACATTAAAGATGTTGCAACCTTGTGTGTAGTTCATACTATCACTCATGAGGATGTAGCTTTAAGACTTTTAGCTGCATCCCTTAAAGGAAAAGCCTTACAATGGTATATAAATCTAGAGATTAGATACATAAGAATTTGGGACGATTTAGGTGGTAAATTACTAAAAACAATTTCAAGATAATTCAGATAATTTATCTCTTATAGAACAACTGTCTACCATTAAAAGAGCTCCCATTGAATTTATGTCTAGTTTCAACATCCGTTTTTTCAGAACTTGGGAAAGAATTCCAACAAATGTCAAGCCTCAAGCTGATCATGCTTTTCTTTATTATCTTAGAGCATTAAACAGTGATATTTCAACTATGATTCAGTCTATGGGAGGAGAGACTCTCCCAGTAGCCTATGATATCACCATCTGAGCTGAAAATAGCCTTATTCAAGCTAGAAAATTAGCACCAAGGCCTTCAATGCCTTTTTGGTAGATTTAGCTCCTATCCCACAACCTATCACAATTATAGAACCCGTTGTTTCACCCCCATCAGATGATGTACTTAAAGATTTGCAGACTATGGGGAATAAGATGACTTTAATTGAAAATAGACTTGCATTACCTAGAAGACCTTATTAGGATCCTTATCAGCAAAACCAACAAAATAGGTAGCCTTACCAGTAGAATCAAAATTATAGGCAGCCTTATCAGCAAAGGCAGTTTGACCCAAAGGCTCCTAGTTCATCTAACGCTTTAGTTCCAGTTAATATGGCTACGAAAGAGTGGTGTCAACCTTGTAATCAACCTCATTCAGCTACAAGTTTCCCAAATGCTTTTCTGAACATAAGTCTTGTTGCACAACCTCAATCTGAGACATTGTTCATGCCTCAAATGGAGGGTGGACAACAAGATACTCTGGTTTAGAAGGTACCTGAATAGAACTTAGTCAGTTTCAATGAGGATGATTTCATTACAGTTACTAATAGGGCTCAGGAAAATGCTATAGAGAGTAAAAAATAGTAAAATAGGCTTGTTCTACCTACTGTCACTGATAAAACGACAACTATAAGCCCAAAACTAGCTAACAATGTTGTTCCTGAAACAAAAGAAGGCGTTACAGTTGGTAAAGAGTAGTAAAAACAACTACAGCCTGATCCAAGAAGGTTATTTATACCTCAGATATCAAAAGTAACTGAAGCAAAATCAGTTTTTTCCAAAGCCTATGCTAAAATAGTAGAATCTGTCTCTAAAACTGTTACTTCTTTTAACATTGTTGATGTAATGAAAAAACATAATGTTAACATCTCAATGTGGGATGCTCTAAGTATTCCAGGACAACAATATTTACTTTCTCATGAACTAGCTAAGCTACAGATTTCTTCTAAAACAACAGAAAAGGAAGTCCAGAAAGCAGACATGGTCCTTGGAACAATGGAACAAGACCACATCAAAGAGGTTAAATGGATGGTTCAGAAAGTCTTAAATGCTCATGACATCAAGAAGCCACCACCATTTTATCTATCACTGATTATTGGAGAACATCTTGTTCATAACTGTATGGTGGACAACGGTGCAAGTAGCACAATTATGCCAAAAGTAATTGTAGAAAAATTGGGTCTGCAGTATGAACCTACATAAAAGAGTGTTTTACAGCTTGATGGAATTGTAACTAATACAATAGGTGTCATCAGAAATTTAGAGGTAACATTACATGCTTTCCCAAATGTTTCCATTTTGTAAGATATTATTGTTATATATTTACCTCTTTACTTTGCTATATGCTTATCTAGAGATTTCACAGCAAAAATAGGAGGTTATCTCTCGTTAAATTGGTTTTTCTTGTTTTTCACTACATGTTATGGGACCAAGGTTACTATCAATTCAGAACCATTGGCCAGATTTCACATTGAGCCTCATGCTTCTAATGCATTAGCTAATTATGCAGCCTTAGACCAGTCTGATTTTGATAATACAACTCATGTTTCAGCATTAGATGGTGTTTCTAACCTGTTTATGGATGAAAAGACACATGAAGAACATGCTCATGATCCTTTTAAATAATTTGAAGAACATCTGTTTGGTGTGTATTGCTTACATGAAGAAAACACACCAATTCCCTTGTTGTCCAAAATAGAAAATGTAGCAGAAGGGATTTGGAAGCTTCATTTTGATGGAGCTAAGAACAAGAAAGGACAAGGAGTAGGTTTGATGCTCACTTCCCCAACAAATGAAAGGTATTTCTCAGCTTTGAGTCTCCAATTTTCATGCACTTGTAACGTAGCTGAATACGAAGCATTAATTCATGGCTTACTTTGGGCCAGAAAGAGAGGTATTAGCATGCTACAGATTTTTGGTGATTCTGAGTTGGTTATCAATCAAGTAAGAAATTTTAATGTTTGTAAGAATCCATTAATGAAGTCTTACAGACATAGAGTTTCAGAATTAATGGAATATTTCAAAGCTATTAACATCCAGTCCATTCCTAGAATAGAAAATAAGCATGCAGATAGACTTGCAGCAATTGGTGCTATTTTTGAAGTGCTGAAACAAATTAAAAATAGAAAAATTCAGCCTCATATAAAGCTGATTGTCAGGCCTTCGATACCTGATAATGATTTGAATTGGCAAGTTTTTGAAAATGATGATCAAATATGTAGGTTTTTGCAACAAGAAGCTGAATTTTCTACAGTAAATCAAGATAAATTACAACACTTATATGGTGACCAGATTGTTCAATTAAAGAAAAATAAACTACCTCGAGGTCTGGTCACATTAGAAGACATCTTCAACACTGATGATCAGTTAAGGAAGGTCAAGACTAAGATGTCAACAAATGCTGATAATTATGAGGAGATCTCAGTTGATGAAGGAAAAAATTTGTTTCTCAGAAAGGTATGTTCCTTAGCTGAAAAACATTCATTTATTAATCTTTGCAAGGAATTTAAAGATGTTTTCGCTTGGAAATACCAAGACCTGAAAGGGTTTGATCCTAGTTTAGCACAACACACTATTGAATTACAGCCAAATTCCAAGCCAGTTAGGCAAAAATAGAGGCCTGTAAATCCCAAAATAGAGCCTCTAATGAGGAAAGAGTTATCTAAGTTGATCAAATCAGGTATTATCTTTCCAGTTAAGCATTCAAGTTGGGTAGCCAATCTTGTTCCTATTAGGAAGAAGAATGGAGAAATCAGATTATGTGTGGATTTCAGAGATCTTAATAAAGCTTCATTAAAAGATCATTACCCACTTCCAAATATGGATCATATTTTAAGAACAGTTTCTGGTTCAGATAGACTATCTCTTCTAGATGGTTATAGTGGATACAATCAGATTCTAGTCCGAGAAGAAGATAGGTACAAAACAACTTTCACCACCAAGTGGGGTACTTATGCTTACAAAAGAATGCCTTTTGGCCTTTCAAATGTTGGTGCAACATTTCAACGTGCAATGGACATGGATTTTCATAGCTTGTTAAATAAATGCATCCTTGTTTATTTAGATGATGTTACTGTATTCTCAAAAAATTTAGAAGAACATCTAATACATCTAAGGCAAACTTTTCAGTTATGCAGACAGTTTGGAATATCTTTGAATTCGCTAAAGTCTATCTTTTCAGTACATCAAGGTAAATTACTTGGTCATATTGTTTCTAAACAAGGTTTAGAAATTGATTCTTTCAGAATTGAAGCCATATCACAGCTATCATTACCTCATCATAAGAAGGCATTACAAAGTTTTCTTGGAAAAATCAACTTTGTTAGAAGATTTGTTCCAGATTTTGCAGCATTGGTGAAACCATTGACAACTATGTTAAAGAAAGAGAAAAATTTCTCTTGACCAGTGAAGGGAGAGAAGGGTTTGAAGCAATTAAGGCAGCCATCTCTCAAGCTCCTACTCTTGCAAATCCAAATTTTGATAAATATTTTACAATGTATGCACTTGCAGGAGCTGAAACAATATCAGCCATATTAACTCAGGTTAATGATGAAAATGTTGAGCAACCAATTGCTTTCTTTGGACAGAGCTTGCATGATTATGAAACAAGGTACACATTTCTTGAAAAAAAAGTACTTTCAGTAGTCAGAGGACTAAAGAATTTTAAGTACATGCTTTCAAACAACAAAATTCATGTTCTTGTTTCTCATCCAAGTGTGAAAGCTTTCTTGTTAAATAAAGAATTGAATGAGAAAAGAGCAGGTTGGATAACAAAGGTCATGGAATATGATGTTGATATTCGTGTTGCGAAGATAGTTCGAGGTAAAGGTTTGTGTGAACACCTAATTACTGATATGGAAAAACAACAAGCTGCAGAACCAGAAGATTCAAAACATCATGCTGAAATTACGTATCAACAATCAGACATCATGGTTCAGCAGAAAATCAGTAACCTGAACTTGCTCAAGAAGTTCAGGAATCAAGATGGATGACTGATTTAGTTAACTATCTACAGCATGGCATCTATCTGGAAGGTATGGAAAATAATAAATGAAGGTATTTCAGATTACAAGTTGTACCCTATGTTTTATTGATGGTGTGTTATTCAAAAAGGATATAAATGGAATCTTGTTGTGATGTGTTGACTATGATAAAATTCAGCAATTATTATCAGAATTCCATGAAGGACCTGCAGGAGGTCATTTCTCAGCACGTACCACAACCTTAAAAATTATGAAAGTTGGTTACTATTGGCCCAACATATTCAAGGACTATTTCGAATGGATTAGAAAGTGTAAGAAATGTGCTTTCTTTGTTGGAAAAGAACGTTTAGCTTCGCTGCCCTTACAACCTGTTTCAGTTGATCAACCTTTTATGCAGTGGGGCCTTGACTTTATTGGCATGATAAACCCACCTTCGTCACAAGGACACAAGTGGATTTTGAACTACTACAGATTACTTTACACACTGGACTGAAGCAATAGCCTTGAAAGATGCTAATGAAACTTCGATATTATCCTTTTATGAAGGTATAGTTTACAGATTTGGTGTTCCAACAACTATCATATCAGATAATGCTTTAGCATTTCTTGGTGCAAAGGTAACAGATTGGGTTGTCAACCATGGAATTTATCTAAGTTCTTCATCTAATTATTACCCACAAGGTAATGGGTTAGCTGAAAGTACTAACAAGAATCTTTTAAGGATCATCAGAAGAACACTCAAAGATAACTAGAGAGCTTGGCATCTAATGTTGAATTCAACACTTTGGGTTGATAGAGTGACTCCTAAAATATCAGTTAGAAATTCACCATACAAGCTTGTTTACAGAAGAGAAGCAAGAATGCCTATTTCAGTTGAGTTACCCACATTAGATTTGCTGCATCAAATGGAGCTGCTTGAAAATGAACCATTGTAGGTTTTTTATGCAGAATTAATGGAATTACAAGAGCTAAGAGATCAAGCTCATGTAAACATGGAAAAGAATCAGAAATAGATGAAGAAGACTTTTGATAAGAAATCCAAATTCAGAATCTTCAATGAAGGAGATATTGTGTTAAAGTGGGATGTTGATCATGTAAAGCCAGGAAGACACACAAAGTTTGATACAATCTGGAGTGGTCCTTACATGATTTCAACTTGCAAAGAACACAATGCTTTTCAGCTCTCGAGGCTGAATGGAGAGGAACTTCCCATTCCTGTGAATGGTATGTTTCTCAAACATTGTTATTTAAAATCTCCTACAGTGTCTGTTTAGAGTAGGATTTCCCTTCAATAAGTGCAGTTCCTGCACATTGCAATGTTTTTCAATTCAATAAGTGCATTCGTGCACGTGATCTAGTTTACCAGATCCTTTCCTAGTTTTAGTTTGTTTTGGAAGGGTTGGACCTTCAAAAGGTAGATTTTTGTTACATGCTTTAGACTCCATGCCCAATGGACAAGAGCAAGGCACTGGTTTACAAGCTAGCAGGAAGCTTTCCCCACAGGATCGCCAGAAATGTTGACAATTTTTTCACTTGTGCAAAAATGGGCAACTCGAAACTTCGTTATGATGGATAGCATTGGTGAAGTATACCTAAGCTAGGGGAGGTTCTTTCAGACAATATTGTTACTGTTGAATTAATTAATGATTACATGAAATCTGCAGCTATGTGTGCTGTTACAAAACATAACAGATCACATAGTCTACAATTTCATGCTATCTTCAGCAAAAGAACACAAAGCCCCGAAGGACAACTGTGTTGTCTTGATGAAGACACCGAATTGCAGAATAGATGAAGTGTTAGGTTTTGGAGCAGCAATCATGACTACAGATTACAGAAATCAGAGTTCATTACTAGATGTTACAAGTATTATTTAATGTTCTTTCCTTCATGATTAAGACATTCAATTATATTATTGGGTTGTTTAGTTCATCATACAATCCATATCAGAAAGCATAGAAATGCAGAAAGAAATACACAACTCAATTTCACAATTCAATGTTTTATTCATAAGGAATTTCAAATGTTCCCACACAAGCCATGGGATGTAACTGAAAAGTAAAGTACAACTACTGAAATAAGAGGTACATATGCATGAAAGAGAAAATAAAGGAGTATGAGTGAACCCATCATTGCCTTGGAGGTTTCTCCTTTGGTTGATGCATCTTCATCTTCAACTTTGTTCCCTCTCCATCTTCACTACTGAAAGCACTGTACCTGAAAAGAGAAAATCATCAGTTATGAGCTCAGGGTTAATCCATATTCCTATACTATCCTAATTCATGCACATGGATCTCTTAACAATAGGAGATATAGATTACTTGAAGATCAAACAACATACATGATTTACTCACTCAGAAAGAAGGAGAGAGAATAAAACAAAAAACATGGACATAAGAGAGGCCAAAAAGCTTAAATATTTTCTAACTGTTTTCTTAAGTGTGCAGGTACAGAAATAAATCATGTCTTACAGTCCTCACTATAGATAAAGATTACAAAGTTCAATAACTTCTATCCTATGGTACATGAAGCAGATAATTCACAAGTACATATGCTGGAATGAAGGAAGAATGCAACTCAAAGTTCAGTAGCTATTCTAGAAATAGAATAAGTTACAGTACAGAACAGAAGAGAGACTTACAAATAGAAGTACATGTTTCATAATACAACTCAAAGATGAACCAGAAGGATTAGAATTTAAAGGCTGAAGTTAACTGGAAAGATAAGATTACAGCTGAAACAAAATGAGAAAGAAATCTGAGAAAATTTTGACAGGGCTTCACCATGTAAAATGGACATTTACATCTTTCCATCATGTTTTTTAAACTAATACATTCTTTAAAAGTTGTATGTAAATCAAATAAGTGATAATACAGTATTTAAGCATGCATGATCAAGATAATAGTTATGGAGATTTCAGTTTCCAACAACAAATCAGCTTCAAGCATAAAAAGTGATACATTATGTATTCAATATAAAGTACATTATTATAGCTGAAACATAAAAATAAAAGAAATAAGATAATCTTACAAAGAATTACACATTTTAAATTTACAACTTTGCAAAAGTTAAATGAAAATGAGTGCAGAAGAAATGATACCATACTAATTCATCAAATTGAAGAACTTTGGAGCTTTCAAGCTTAAAGCTGAAACAATGATTTCAATGGAGTATTTCCAGAAACATCATAGTTTTCAAGACATAAATATTTCAAATGAAGCAAAAATGAGAATACCTAGATTAGTTCATCAAAAAGGCCCATACAAGGAGAACATTATAAGCTTGAATCATGAACAGTGAAAGATACCCATCAGAGATTCAAGTTCAAATCAGTAATCAAAAAGTTCAATCTCATATTTGAGTAGCCAACAAGAAAGATTTTCAAATCATACAGAAATGATTAAAAAACCAACAACAGTTTATCAAGTTTACATAATGACATAGTTCAAAAGTGAACTAATTAATAGATATCAATAAACAAAATAAAAGCTTTAGATGAAATCAAAGTTGCACTAGTAATGAATAAGCAATTTCTACATGAAAAGTTAGAACTCAGAAGAAAACAATGGGGACCACATTCTAAGTAAAGCAACAAGGCCAAGAAATCATGTACAAAGTCACAAGGTTTCAAAAAATGAATTATCACTTTCTAAACTCAGTCAAGAGCAACAAGTAGAGATAACATCCTACAGATCCATGAATAAAATATAATGCAAAACTCAAGAATATGAATGTGGAAGCTTGAATTTTGACTTTTTAGATAAATATTTTGATAGCCTCTAAAAAAATATGCACAAGAATCAGGAAAATTCATGTATAAAGGTTTCATTTAGTCAAAAATGAACTAAATTGATAACCAAGAATTGAGTATAAAATTAAGTCATTCTGATTATAAAAAGGAACCCAAATGATTCAAATGATAGATCTAAAGGGTTGTTAAAGAAAAATGAATTTTATACCAAAGAATCATTAGTTGTGAACAAATCAATTCAAAAAGCAAAGGAAAAAGAATTCAGTGTTTCGATAAGGCAAAGAAGTATTAACAGTAGTTCTTAGGAATTAATCAAAATCCCATTCATTGAAAGCAGTATGCAATTACAAGGGCTAAATGCCATAAACATTAAGTAGAAAAATTTAAAATTGAAAACCTAAGTGTTTCATGTAAAAAATCAGAGTTGATTGCCAAAATGGTGGGTACAAGCAAAGCCTCAGAATAAGGAATTGAAAACTCCTAGATCAAGTGAAATATTAAGTTTTAAAAAATAAAAACTTTAGTACAGAACTCAATCAAACAGAAGTTTGAACTTGAAAACCCATTCATATCCAAAGCAGTTCTAAAGAAAATTAGAAGTAGTATCCTAAAGAATGGTACAGTATATAAGTTTGAAATTAGATTCAAAAACACAAAGTCCAGAGCAAAGGTGATCATAACAGAAGCCAAACTCAAAAACTTTAGAATGGCTATGAAGAAATCAGACTAAAGAATATCTCTACATTTATAATCAAACTAACCTTTTCAAGAGCAAGCTTACAAAGATCGAAATCAAAAAATATATGTAACCCAGAATGACAAGAGCTCAATCTGGAAATCAAGCTTCATGGTTTTCAATCAAAATGGTAGAGAGATCTTCAATAATCAAAATTTCACAGAACCATAGCTCAAGAAGAAAATGGCGAAAACCCTCAAAGATTAAGATTTGGAATGAAAAAAAATTCCACCAAAACCTTCAGAAGCATCTCAAAAAATAATGAAAACAACCCATAGTAATGGTTTCAACCACCTGCTAACACTCAATAGATTCTAATTCACAGAAGGAGAAGAAATATGCTCCAAGATCAAGCCGTGCAAATAGAGATATGCTCAAATACAATAAAATGCAAACCAGAATCAAATTCACATAACCACTTCATAATCATAGAACAAACCCTAAAATGAGTCAAAAATTGAAATCAAGAAATCAAAGAACATAATACCCAAAAATCGGAAACCTTGAAACAAAAGAGCTCTAACGCAAAAATAAACATGCCAATCGAGGGCTTAATGGAAAATCTTCAATCATGGGTTAAATCGAATTCCAAAAGCAAAATCAGATCAATGATTAAAATTGATCACCAAATGGATCAAATCAAACCTGAGATTAAAAATTTCAAATAAAGCAACAATGATGGAGGGGTGAGAATAGAGCAACAATGCTTATTTTAAAATTATTGCAAGACTTAGGCTCACTAAGTGATAGCCACACATTCAAAAAGCGACCATAGTGGGTAAGTGCATCAATTCCTTCCATTAGGGAATCAAACCGAAACATTCCAAAATAGCAAAATCATCAATATGCCAAATAAATATCAGTGGACACCATGAACCATGCCAAAAATCAACCATCTATGTCAAAGGTTAAAATGGTCACCATCGCATAAGAATCAATCCATGAGTTAAATATCGATTTTAAAAAGATGTCGTCCAAAATTTTTAAGTAAAAGGAAAAGTCATCAACTTAAACTGATTGCTCAGGTCTTCAACAATGACAACTTTGTGCAAAGAAAATTCCTATGAATCAGAGATCATGGGCTACCATTAAATTCAAATTTGATTACTTAATCAATGAGTCAAAATCAATGACCACAACCATGGTCAAAGAGGATCAACATGAATCAATGCTAAGATTTAAATCGATCACCAATCAAAGGTACATTCTACCTAATGATTAAGAATGTCACCGATCAAAAATCATAAAAAATCAAGATCGATGGTGAGTCATTGTCAAAAGGGGGCCATCCCACGAAGCCAAATTAAAATCCATTTCATTTTAATTTCAAAGAAAACCATAGTCCAAGAGGGGTATGCCATTATCATGGGCAAAAGGGGTGTCGACATACAATCATTATATGCATGATCAAAAAAAAAATCATGTCAGAATTCAGAATTCTAAGCCAAAATCTTGTGTCCCAAAAATCAAAGGGGGCCGAAAATGCCAATATTATAAAGTCTAAACTCTATCTTTCAGTGTATGTGTCAACCAAGTTGATAATTACCCAATAGGTAAACTATGACCGAATTTGCTAATGTCCAACAACATGGTTCAACCAATGAAGACAAGTGCTCACAATAAATTGATTGTTTCCTACATGGATGGATTAAAAATGACTTGTATTTTGACAAATGATAATCAAAAGGTGATAAAAAATCTATGTTGCCAATAAAGGAAAGAACAATTACCTTAATACTTCAACACAAAGAGTGGTCCCCATGGGATGCTTAGTGAAAAAGTGGTCCCCACTATTGGAGGAGTTATTCTTGCAGTAGTCATTGTGAATCAATAGTAATTAAGGAATTTCAACATCAGAAACCTAAGGCTTGAGGTGGTCACATCAAGTGGATATGTGGATGAATTATTTTTGCAAGTGTTGCAAATAATGTATTTATTTTTCTCAAGTGGATCAAGTAATTTTGCATGCCTTCACAACAAGAAGAAGAATTTGCATGCACCTAGAAGGAGACCTGCTCATCAAGCATGATTTATTATTTGAAAATTATTCACCCATGATTTTCTTAAAAATAGAACAGTCAACTGCAGTTTGACTGATGATGTAATCAAAGGCTATTAATGCCTCTTTGTATTAGTTTGCTTTATTTTATTCCTTTATTTATTATTAATAAAGAATAAAAATCGAAGGCATGGGCGAGTACAACCTTATTCTATTTCTAGGAAGGGTTGGTGAATTAATTTTTCTATATATTGTGTGCCTTAGCAAAGCACAGAGGAGGAATTTTTAGATACAGGAGTGCTGAAGCAATTTTATGCCAGTTTTTCCCTTTGAATGTGAAGTATTTTCTGCCTTTCCAATTATTTGCAGTCTTGTGTATGTTCCATTAATCTTGTGAATGCTAATTCCCTGATTAATCATCTTACCCTGTTGCAAATTTTAGTAATTTCTACATGATATTAATGTGCATGTTTAACTTAGCAGTGTTGTTGTGATTCTTTTCCATCAATACATCAAAGTGTTTACCTTTAATATTCTTCAGAAAAATGTTGGCCTGTGCATCAAAATTCATTCCATATTAGCTGTGCATGTACTCAGTCAAAGACCTCATACAAGTTTTGTGTATCACCTCATTTTTAATTTCAATTTACAGTCATCTTTTACCCTTAAACCCAGAAAATTAGTTTAGGATACATCAATAAGGAACCAGTCCTTGATACCGGAGACTCACCTCAAAATAGGTATACCCACAGACCTGAGGTGTTTCCATTATATCTATGAAAGAGAGAGATAAAATTTGCAAGCTTAGAACACCTGCAACCATCTCTCTACAGGGTGCACAAGTGAGGACCTAAAATAAATCGAGTTCACCATTTCAGTTTGAGCCGAGCCTTTGGTTCAAAATATGCCAACCAATGTAATTATGGCATATGTTGAGGTTATAAATGATCCTTCTATATTAGATATCATGGAAAATTACGAGGCAATATTAGGCTACCTCAATTCTTACAAAGACCTTCATCTCATGCACCATAAGAAGGGTTTTTCCATTATACCTCACTCTTCCTCTTACTTTAGAGATTATACAATGAGGTCTTCTTCTTTTGAAGATTATGAAATCTATGAAGTTAAGGAATAAGAAATGGATTTACCTCCAGCCCCACCTAATTTTGAAGAGGTTAATGCCTCTTTGATCGAAGGAGCGATAGACATTAACATAGGGATGGAAGAAGAATACAAAATCCTAAAAAGTGGTTCTTTATTTTCTCTAGAAGAGATAGAAGTTCAAAAAAAGTTGTTTAAAGATAATTCAAAAGCCTTCACCTTTAGCTATAAATAAATGACGGGAATCACTCT
Source organism: Taxus chinensis (assembly GCA_019776745.2). Taxonomy (NCBI): domain Eukaryota; kingdom Viridiplantae; phylum Streptophyta; class Pinopsida; order Cupressales; family Taxaceae; genus Taxus; species Taxus chinensis. The sequence goes on along the minus strand of CM034148.1, from coordinate 251,901,178 downwards.
TGACGTTGTAGTGCACAACCTAGTTATGAAGCCTGCTACTAAACTTGTGAAGAAAAAATTGAGACCCATGAAGCCAAAAGTTGTTTTAATGGTTAAAGAGGAGGTAATGAAACTCTTGCAAGTAGGGTTTATCAAACTGGTATATTATCCCAGGTGGGTGTCAAACATCATCCCAGTTCTAAAAAAGAATGGGAAGATACACATCTGTATTGATTTTAGGGACATTAACAAGGCTTGCCCCAAAGATGATTTTCCACTGTCCTCAATTGATGTTATCCTAGACACAATGGCTAGGTATGAGTTGTTGTCTCTTATGGATGGATTTTCTGGTTACAAATAGATTAGGTTTTTTGAGGATGACCTAATTAGGATAAATTTGGAAATATGAGCCTAATCTGAATGTAATATTATAGTAAATAAATGACAATGAAATACAACCAAGCAACTAAGCAATAAATAATGAAACCCTACTTACAAGGAGAGGGTAGAAATACTGGAAACAGGAAGCACTGACTATCACACATGAGCTCGTAAAATTACAGATCTAGAGGATTTGACTGGACTAGGGTGGTCCTTTCTCTCTCTAGGATTTTCCCCCACTTTATCTAGGTGAGAAGAAATATCGGTAACATAAAGTAAATAGAGATGCATACTTGATATTTGTGTAGATTGATGTAGAAATTGTTATGAGGGACTAGACAAAAATTTGGATTGATAACAAAGGTGAAACATGAATTCTAAGGATGAGAAAGTGTTATAAGTGATGATGAAAGTGAACCTAGGGAAGACACACATATGCAGATGTCATGATGTACCGGTTGTCTATGTCGATGTGTGTAATGTTGTTGTTGGTGGTGTTATTGACTACCCCTTCCCATATAGATGGACCGTAAAAAGATAAGATGACAAGTAGTCAAATACACATGTATATGTAAAAAAGTGTGTAAGTATGTAAAGATGCTGAAAGTGAAAAAGCAACATGTGCACCTAATCCATGATGAGAAAAGGATGTAGAAAGGATCATGTATATGATTTCGATGTGCGAGTTTTTTGGGAGATCTCACACCAATGTAATGGAATAAGTATAGGGAGAACTATTTGGTTGTATCCTCTAACCTTTAAATGCTTCTCGCTATATAAAACAACACTGTAGATGGTGTGTAAGTGATAAGGAATTTACTCCCTGTAAAATCCATTATGTATGGAGTTCTGTAGTCTTTTTCGAACTACCCATCACTGTGTAATTGCCCATTGGTCTCATGTAATCCAAGAAAGGTTTTTGTATTGCCCCTTGGTCTTAGGCATCCAAGAAAGGCCATTGTGTTAAGGACTCAAGTTTGATTATGATACCTTTCTAAAAACTATGTTGTATCAATATCGTGTTGTGTAAATAGTTGTATGGGATGATGGATTCACCCAAATGACCCCCCCCCCCTCATTTGGGGTGCATGCTATCTCAATAGAGAAGTATTTGGCCCAAAAGAGGACCAACTGATGTACCAAATAGTGCCCTGCAAGGGGGAGGGGAATGTGTTTGGTAGAAACCAAGGAATGTATAAACTAGTGGCTAGGAAAATAAGTGTTAGTAAAAGTAAATACAAACACTCATGTAAAAGATGAAATGTAATCTAAGCAGACAATGTATAAGCTAAGATATAACCAGAAGACAATATAGAACAAAAAAATTGGGTTGTAAACATGGGACATTACTCATGATGTCGCAAGAAAATAAAGGTTGTAGTGGCTGAAAGCAGTCAGAGAACTAGCAAGACATAATACAAATCCCACAAATAATGATAGGAAAAGGACACCAAGAACAAGCAATGTAATAGACAACCATGAAATAAAATAGTCCTACAAATAAAATGCTACAAAAAAATCACCTGTTAGCATGTTAGAAAGATAAAAATTATGTCAAGGCGTGTATAACTTGATAAATTAAAGTTCTAAGTCAAAAATGAAACAATAACATTTGTAGTGTATGAAAGTGGATGCCCATAGGAGTCTCTGTGGGATAGGTAATAGGTACTGTGATAAACATCCATGTTACATGTAATGAACCTGTATAATCTGTGATCACAACTAGAAAGAAAATGAACACACATATGTGTATGGAAGGATAATGAAATGCACAATATCTATCTAGTATGTGAAATAAAGCGAACATGTACACGTAAATGTATGAAAGAGTACATACAAATAATATATGCAATATGTCGTGGATGAGATGGAATGGAATGCAAAGTGAATGATAGGAGTAGCGTGCCACTAGAGTGGATGTATATGTATGCAACAAGTTTCATTTATTTATGCCCCCTCAACAGTCAAGAATGAATCATAAACAAGAGTGCGTCATTGGGAAATGGTTTGAGTGATGTGTTGTATGTAGAAATAGGTGATGAAGGAAGTGATAATATTGAATGCGACATAGGGATGCTGATTTTGAATGTGTGGTGATTTATCCTAAAGTATATATCACTAGACTGATGAGTAAGATGCTAGTATATGTGATGATGTAACACAAGGCGTATATCACGAGATAAATGAACGTGATAATGGTAGAAAACATGATGATGTAGCATAAAGCGTATATCACAAAATATATGAATGGAATGCTAGAAAACATGATGATGTAGCACAAAGAGTATATCACGAGAGGAATGAATAAAGTACTAGCTAATAATTTCGCATGATAAATAGATTGAATGATGTGAGTAGGATGAGGCCCATTTGAGATATACACCCTTAGCAGTCGAGTATGGACCTTTGGAGTAGAGTGTGCCATCAGGTAGTGAGGGTAGTGTGTATAAGTATATGGGTAATATGTGTAGTAGGTGTGTTTAAGTGTGAAACGTGTAATGTAGATTGTGTAGCATCTAATGCAAGATGTGTATATTGTATAAGTGTAGGAGTGTGAAGTGCATGTGATGTAAAGTGTATAATAGTGTAATGTATAGTATGTGTATGATGTATAAAGCACAAAATGTGAATGATGCATAGTAGACAAAAGAAGAAGATGATGTGTGTGTACAAGATAGTAGGATGTGAGAGGATGTGTAATGTGTAATGTCTACCATGTAGTGTGTGAGGTTTATCTGTATAATATGCCCTCAACAATCAAGTGTGAAACATAACACAAGAGTGTGTCATAGGGAAATGAGGTGAGATAAGTCACCTACCAGAGATTAAGTGGTCATGTAATGGTGGAAGAAACATTAGGACCATGAGACGGTGGAAGAGTTTGAAATGTGTCATGATCATCAATAGAAGGAGTAGTTTATTTGGAAAAAATTATTGGCTGTTTAAGTGGTGATTGGGGAGGGACCTTACATTATGGTGGCTTATCTGATGACGCTATGGAAGAATTGAGTAGAGGCCAGGTGGCATTGAGCTTTAGAGGATGTTTCTTAGATTGGCTTGGCAATATTGTAGGTGATTTAGTAGGAGGAGGTGATGGAGAATGAATCTTGAGAAGTGGTTGCTTAGATTGACTTGGTAATGTTGTAGATAGCTTGATTGGAAGAGAAGTGGGACCATCCTTAAGAGGAGGGTGAGTGGATTGGATAGGTGAAACTTTAATAGTCGAAGAAAGACACCTCATAAGTGATAACATGATGCTTATTAGATGTTGAAGGAGAATATTTAGGAGCCCATGTGGATGTGGCATTTGTAGATGGGAATGTAATAGAATGTTGTGCGGTGAATGAGAGAAACCCTTACCACTCAACATATTTGATTCTACATTGTAAAGAGTAATAGTCATTGTCATTATGTCCATTGATTCGATGATAATTGCAATATAGAAAACCTTGATATTTTTCAATTCGGTAAGGAGGATAGCCTTGAGTAGATGGTAAAGTGATCAATTGATGCCTAATAAGCACATAAAGAATGTCATACTACTTATTATTGTGATCAAATGTGAGAGTCTCGAGTAATGGTATGACTTGAGGGTCAATGATATGAGCACACGTAGAAGACATAAAATGAAGATGAGATGTAGAAGGGGAATAAACATGAGCTTGAGAAGTCTCATTAAGATGTTGGATTTCAGATTTGAGAGATGTAATTGTGGATTCCATAGCCTAAAATTTGTCTTGAAATAAGGAATGCAAAGCTTGAATTTAGTCCAACATGGATTTATTAGATGGAGGATCACAAAGACTAGGGTCGTCAGATAGGCAATCTAAAATAACACTCACTTGATGTGGCAGTGTATTTCTAGGGAGATACATAGTGTTTAGGGATTTTTAGAACAACTTTGCAATTAGGATGCATTTGAATTAAATCATACAAAGAAATTTAAGGAATGTTAGGAGCCATGATAGAGAATATCTTATGCGAAAGAAGGATCCAAAAGACCGATTCACGTCGGGTTCACCAAAATGATTAAGCTAAATATGGAAATATGAGCCTAATCTGAATGCAAGATTGCAGTAAATAAATGATAATGAAATATAGGGAATACTCTTAAGCAACTAAGAAATAAAATAATGAAACCCACTTGCAAGGAGAGGGTAAAAATACTTAGTTTATTTGTCGAGTTTTGAAGAGTGCATATAGTTGGAAAATAGAGAAATAAGAATCATTGAACATTACACATGAGCTCGTAAAATTTCAAATCTGAAGAATTTGACTGGATTGGGGCACATGGAGAGGGACAAGGGTGCCCATGGGTGCCATAGGCTTGTTTCTGGGTGCGTGGGTATGCAGAAATGATCAAAAACCCTAATTCTCATGGTTGCAAGATGTTCCCTTATGCTCGCCTTTTATTGCTACAAATTCACATAATGATCAGCGAGGTCACTGGAAACCTGCAATAAAATATAGACTTGTAAAACCCTCAAATAGACATCAAATCCTAAAAAGGAAAGATGCAAAATGAGGGGTCAAACTATCCTTAGCTGCCACAATGATGGACTTACAATTGAGTGTTGCACTACATCTCAAACCCAATATAGTTTTGTGTGTGTGTTGAATTGTACCCTAGGTTTCTCTTATGCACATCACACATGGAACAATGAACAAGTAACTAGATGTAGAATGTAGTAAATGTGTGCATGGAATAGAATGAATTTACCTCCTATGAACTGTGATGTAGAAAACCAACCCTTGTATCCCTTGTGATAGATCTAGATGGATGAAATGGAGCTCTTAGATGCTTGATGGATGCAACCTTGGGTGGAGATAGATAGTGCTTAGTGTTTGGTCCCTTATTATGATCACATAACTTTATATTTATATGATTCCTTTACTTGAATTTCATAATTAAACCCAAAAGGAAGACCAACAAAAAGATAAGATGCTTAAATGGATAGAAAGAACATAAAAAAGTGAGAGAAAAGTACAAAGGGGACATGAGCGTCCAGAGGGGAGAAGGGCACTTGATGCTAGTGTCCTGGATGGGTGCTAGTGTCCATGATGGCTGGTACCAAAGAGAAAAAAGGAAAACTGAGATAGTAAGGGTGCAATACTGAAAGTAACAAGCTAATGTAAAGAAAGGTGGCCAAAGACATGGGTTAATTAGCACTTTTCTTACATAAGAATAATAAGAATAGTAGTATGCGATCAAGACTAGATAATTACCCAAAGTGCCTAATTATGTATCTACAAGACCAAAGGAAAAATACCTTCATAACTCCTTGGGGAATTTTCAATTATGCAGTGATGCCTTTCGGCCTAAAGAATTCCAAAGCCACTTACCAGTGGGAAATGGCATGCATTTTTAATGATCTTATTTATAAGATCATGGATTCATATGATGATGACCTACTGGCCAAAGAAGAGAAACATGGAGACTACCCCAAGGTGCTTCGTGGCATTACCTTGTGCCTAATCGAGTATGGAGTAATGTTAAATCTTGATAAATGTGTGCTTGGAGTAATAGGAGGAAAGTTGTTAGGATACATCATTTCATCTTGAGACATTTATGTTGATCCAGTAAATATTCAAATTTTTTTGGAGATTTCCCCACCCGCAAATGTGTCGGGCATTAGATCTTTCCTAGGTAAGCTTGGGGAAATTCGCAGGTTTATCCCTAACTTTAATTACACCATTCACCCCATCAATGGATTATTGAAGAAGGATTGTAGTAAATATTGGACCAAAGAGTGTAACGAAGCATTTGATTCAATGAAGTACTTCCTTATGTCGCCACCTATGCTCATGCCACCGAAAGTTGATTGTCCTTTTATTTTATATTCTCGAGCCACTGATGTCTCGATTACATACATGTTGGGACAAGAGGGTGACAATGGTCATGAGCAGGCCATTTAATTCATTAGCCATACTCTTCTCGATTATGAAATGTGATTCACATAAGTGGAGAAGGATTTATTGGCTATAATTTTCACAACAAATAGGTTAAGGAACTACATGCTTAACCAAGAGACATGAGTAATTGTAAAATCCAATCAGTTGTAAACATTCTTAACTCAGGTCACCTTATCAAAGAAGACTGGCCATTTCATTACATTGATGGATGAATTTGAACTCACCTTTGTTAACCAAAAGTCTGTGAAGGGATAAATTATCACTGATTGGTTAGCAGAAAATCCTATAGACTGCATGGAACTAGTAGATTTATATTTTCTTGATGAATGCGTGTTCCTCATAGAATAAAATCCATCTGGTGCTTCGAGTCTATGGTACATTGATATTTTTAATCACATTGTGGACCGAACACATCCTAAGGGAGAAACCTCACAAAAAGATGACATCTACGTGTTATGGCTACCGAGTACATAATTGTGGAAGTTCTCTTTCGCAGATCCTTTGATGGTAGGCTATTGAGATGCATTGATGAAGAAGAGTCAGAGAAAATCCTCTTCGAAGTGCAAAATGGAGTCTATGGTGATCACTTCGGAGGACACACAACCGCTTGTAAGATTCATCGCAGGGCTATTTATCACCCACTTTAGAACATGATGTTTTAAAGTACGTACGCAGGTATCAAAAATTCCAAGAGTTTTCACACAAGATACATATTCCTTCTTAGGCTATACAACTCATTGTGACACCTTTTCCCTTCTCTACTTGGGGTCTTGATTTGATATGGAATTTCTCTCCCTCATCATCAGATGGTCATAACTTTATTATCACGACCACAAAGTATTTTACAAAATGGGTTGAGGCAATGCCTCTTACTACTATACCTAGATATGTAATTGCCAAGTTTATTTTAAACTAGATTATCTGTAGGTATGGAGTCCCACAAGTCATTATTTTTGATAATGGATCGCTTTTCAAAAATGAAGAGGTGTGAGAATTGTGTGCGCAATTAAAAATATCCCATTAAACAACCTCTTTGTACTATCCTAAGGATAATGGACAGGTTGATTCTATAAACAAAACCCTTAATCCCATTCTCCTTAAGATGATAAAAAAGGATAAAAGGGATTGGCATCTAAAGTTTTTTCTAGCCTTGTGGGCCTATAAGACATTGGTAATAACACCCATGGGGGAAAATCATTATTCATTAGTCTTCGAATCTAAAGTGGGCTTACTGTTAGAAGTATAATTACCCAGTCTTCGTATATCTCTATAGGGTATTTTGGACGAAGACGGATATCGAGAAGTATGACTAGTTGAACTAGAAACCCTTGATGAAGCTTGAATTAGAGTTGAACATCATAACCTAGTTTATGCTGACAGGATGTGTCGTCAGTATCACAAGAAAGTGTATGAACGTGAAATACACACCAGAAACCTAGTACAGAGATTTGATAGCCAGATTGACAAAAAGACTAACGAAGAAAGGAATTTTAGACCCAAGTGGTTCAGTTTGTACTAGGTAATATAAGACTCTAAGAATGGTGCGTACTAAATGTGTACTCTAGAAGGTGAAGAATTCAATGACTCAGTTAATTCACTTCACCTCAAACGCTTCTATGCATAGTTCATTTGCATCTCCACTTGTACATTATTGAATCCATACGCTATATTTTCTATATTATCATATTGTGAGATTGTAAAATGAGAAACTTAATTTTCAAGAAAATTTCAAATATTAGCAAAAACATCCAATCATATCTCTTCACGTATCCATGTTATCATCTTCAAACTATTTAATCTTCCTATCATCTCAACTACTTAGATGGAATTTTAACATTGATCCTACCAGTACTTGCACACTCAGTCCTTTTCATAGTTTCTTCTAGCTTAGGTGTCTTTGCCCATAGTCTACACTAGAAGCTTCTTGATGTCACATCACTCCCTAAAAATATCTCTTATGATAGGAAAAATCAAAACATTTCACCTGGGCCTCTTTTTTTCATATCTCAACCTTCAGTGGCGAGCCCTCACATCTTACTAGTTACATAGGGTTGAGGCTAGGGGAAAACGTTCCCCCTAAAAACACAATTCTAAGGTCAATATATATATATATATATATCAATAAATATATACAAAATGCTTTCTTTCACAAATAATACTACACTTCTTTTCCTTACCAATCTTTGGTGATGAGCCCATGCTTCATACTAGTGGTATGAGGTTAGGAGAGAAGGGAAGTGCCTTTACTCGCCCATGTATTTTCCTTGGTGATGAGCCCATGCTTCTTACTATTAGCATGGGGCAAGACGTACGGGGTCCCGTCAAATAAATCAGTAAGCTATAAATAAGTCAATAAATAAAAAGTTTTTTGAAATCTTGAAAATACTAAGAAAATGAGTTGGATGTGTATGTTATAAGAGATTTAATCTGTAAAACCATATTTTGTCAATCAAAAGGCCATCCACGGATCTAATCATAGTTAAAATTGCAATCAAAATTCATTCTGGACTGGTTAGTTGACCTTGCTTAGGGTTGAGTTGTAGGTTCCTAATTGGATATATGTCAAAATCTTGTCTTTCATCTACAATTTCCATTCCTCAAAATCATACGACTCACTTCCTTCCTGGCTCTTAGTGATGAGCCCCCACATCAAACTAGCTACATGGAGTTAGGTATGGAATGAGTTCATATTTTTATCATATCACATTCATCATATTTTTATAATAAAATAGAAGTGCTAAATATTGCTTGAAAATCAAAGTATCTAAGCTATAATTTATAATCCTATGCATCATATTATATATATATATATATATATATATATATATATATATATATATATATATATAGAAATCATTATGTTTACACATTTACATCATCATCATCCATAACATGTATCCATAAAACATGTAAAAAGCATAAAAAATTCTAACCATATAAGAGTACATAGATGAAGCAAATCATGATCGATTCCACTCTTACACATAATAGCCGAACCAAAAAGAAATATATATATTTATATATAATAATATCAAGTCTCATGTCCAATGCCATCACTCTCTTGTGTGTAAGTTCAAAAAACTAATCTATGAGATGAAAATCCAAATATATATATATATACACACTCACACACACAAAATGATCTCAAAGCAATAAAACAACCATAGCCTATCCCTCTCTCTGGGATCCCAATGAAGGTGTAGGGTGAGGGATCTTACTGAAACTCTAGTGACAAGGGTGACTCATTGCAGTGTGGGAAACTCCATGTGTCAGTTGTTGAGAGTTCCCGTGAGATTTCCCATATCATGGGGCAGGTGATCTACTAATGCTAGCACTAGCCTTGCTGTGAGAATGGTCTCACTATTTTCTCCTCTCTACCATCTCATATGTCGTGAGCTTGGCCATCATCCGGGTCAGGGCCTCTGCAACATGCCATGTCAGTGAGAATAAATCCATGTGATGTACAACCATTGTTGGATACCCAATGACTACTAATAGTTTCTCCTATGTCTTCCTCATAGCGAGTGTAAAATTATATAGGAGAATCTGACAAATAAAATATTGTTAACCATCTATGGTAGTTGTAAAGTATAAATAACAACAATGAAGAGTTTGAAAACTTAAAAAAAAAAGATAGTGTGTAGTTTGTGAACAATCTAGTCCAAAGATTAATGTCGATGAAAGAGTAATTTAATTACTCAGATCTCCAAGCATCGAGGATAAATTGATTACTAGTGTTGGTGCAAGAGCTACTGCAGGAACCTTCTCTACTCTAACCTCCTCCGCTAAGATCTCCCCTATTCCCATTTTTCATCTAAAGACTGAATCCTTATCCCCTCCACCTATAGTGGTCAGAGGATCCTCTGAATGCATCATCTCTATCTCAGCCTCTTCCTCGGCCCTAGGTGCCACATACATCTCTCCAGTGGCCACCCACTCTATGTCACTCTCCTCCTCTGTATTAACCTCCACCTCCATCTCCTCCTCCACCTCTGTCTCATCATCATCATCATCCTCCTTCTCTCTAATGTTCACAAGTCCTACCTCAATCTACAAAACATTCCTTAGCCTAATTATTTTTCTAGTGGTTAGATCTCGTGAAATATAAGGTGTGCCAATCAGAAAACTAGGAGTGACAATAGTCCACTCAATCTTACCCCTTGAGCAATCTATTGCCTCTTAGATCCCTCTATACACTTACTGCTAAGAGGGAATCAACATAAGGTAACTAAAAATGTTGTGGTACCATGTGAATTGGATGGACCTCTACTCTATTGGTCAGATCCACTAGCTATGTAGTAGAACTGCATGTAGTTAGAGTGATAGTCTCCTCACCCCATATGCTAGCCATTTCCTGATATGGTTGTGCAATCATGCCATCAATAGTGAGTGTAGAAACTGATCGATGTGGCCCCTTGAGCGGGTTCATGTCAACCCATTTCACCACTCTAATTTCCCTAGGATATGTTATCCCAATTCCCTTCTTATAGGGGATTATGCACTCATATACCCAGCTCATAACCAATGTGGGATGACTAAGGACCTTTCCCTTCAGTCAAAAAATATGTAAAAATCATGATATGTAGCACCAAGGATATCAACACCCCATGCATATATGTGGCCATGTTGCTTAATACTCTGTATGATGGGTACCCAACAGTAAATAAGTTTGTCCATACTCTTGTCCCTAACCAAGCATGAAGCCAATATATAAATGATGGCCTAACGTAAGGCAGGGATATGAGTGGAGGCAATTGATAGTAATCTCATCCCATGCTTGGCACTTGTGTCGAGTGCATGTGTGTCTCCCATGCATGTTTCCCAATTGCATTTTTATGCTACTGTGATCATACCATCCAAGACTAACTTCCTTTTGGTGAAAAGAACCCCCAAAATATGGTAGACATCCTCTAAGGTGATCATCCACTCCCCCTAACTCCAAGCAGCCGAAAAGTGTTCTGGTCTGCATCTCAGTAAGACAATAGATCACATAATAGGTGGCTAGCATGTGCAACCAACTGCATCTACAATATCCGGCAGATCCCAACCCTATGCAACAAGTCCCTCTCATCCCGAGTCAGTGCATCCAAAATTGGGGGCAACCAATCACACTCATGAGATCTACTCTATCTGATATACTTCCCATGCATTTAAAAACATAAAAAGAACAAGTTAGAATCTATCAATGCATAATAAGCTCACAAAAACAATAAAAAACAATAAAAAACTAATAAAATTTCTAGCACTTAGTCAATTTTGGAAATTTCCTTGACAATTATACAATATCCCTAGAATGGTGGTTGCGTAACCGTCACGGGAATTCTGCATTTTCCATGTTCTTTATTGTGGTTACGTAATCGACGTGGCAATTGCGCAATCATCACTCTGTGCAGAGAAGTGGTTGTGTAATCACCGTGGTGGTTCCATCCATGAAATGTTGGCCATACCCTAGGGCCCCAAAAAATAAAAAAAAAGACAAAATGCACAAAAATTAAATAAAACAAACTATAAATCCTGTTTGGCACCCCCTTTGTGGTCATTTTGACTTTAAAATTGTCAAAGATAACCCCCCTACATAATTTTTTTCACATTTTTAGGTAAAAATAAACAAATACATATAACTCACTTGTTTGTGACCCACTACTCCTCCCATTGGTCGGGATGCCATTGCATCATAACACTATTCATTTTGACTATACTTTCATGTGAAACCATCACAGGTAATCCAGATCTCAAATTTCACTAAGTGGCTAAGTGCAAATGATTTCTAAAAATAGTAGGTTTGAGATATATATAGCATGTTTTAATATTGGTTTGACTGTGTGTGCTTTGCAAGGTGGAAGCATTGGTGCATGTATATCTCTATCACTGCGGATATGGTAATTCCTCTTGTTGTTATAGTTTTAAATATTTTCTCGATTATACATTATATCTGCACTTGATTCCCTTTCTCTCTTGCAGGTGGTGCGTGGTGGTGCAAATTAACTTGCAGCAATTAGTATGTTGTTCACTAATCCACATTCATTTATTCATCAAACCTAGGGATGTAGACTTTTAACATTGCCAGTGCTGTATACACAGTTATAAGTGTTAAAGAGATATAACTAAAGGATTTTTTTTTTCACAATATCTGGAAATATAATATTGGAACTAAATGAGGTTGTAGATAAAAATAGATACTACAGATAATGAATAAAACATGTAAAAATGAATCATAAGTAAATAAATGATTTCCTACAACTCTAATCTACTCATGCATAGAACTTAAAATAACAAAGAAAAAGGAAAGGGGTTTAGTGAACCACAAGTGGGCCCTATCTTGGGTACTATCCCTTCCTAAGGCTTGTGTCTACAATAAGATGATAGAACCCACATTTTTATTCACCAGCATGAAGATTACAGGATATAACTTACAACAATTTCTTTACTATGGATCGATATCTAATACAATCTTATGATTTTCTTTATATTAAGTAGATACATGAAGAGACTCCTTCAACTAGTAGTTACATTTTAATTAAGTACCAGATCACTCCCAATAAATATTTAGATTATTTTGCATGCAACTAGAACTGAAGAGAAGTGTTATAATACATAAACATAACTAACTATTCATTCAAACAACCAGTTGTAAAATTAAATCAACTAGTTCCAAGTTGTAGTTGCAGAGAATAATTAGGAATTGGTGTGAGATCCACTCTTGTTATCATAACTACTTTACTAGTAGGTGCAAACTGAGGTGAATCATCCTTATTGATCAAGTTTCCCATAATCATGGTTTTGTATATGCATGTTCTTCTTTGATTGCAAGTGCATTTCTGTGGACGAGTCCTAGTTGCTGCATGCCAGTTGCTGCGGATAAGTCCCCTTGTATTGTGATAGAGTATCTTTGGCTACATTTTAGAGATAACATATAAAAAATTCTTGCAAAAAAGTATGACATTAAGATAAATCACTAATAATCATTCATTTTATCAAATATTTTAACATGCATATTCACAATCCATGAAATAAAGTGGCTTAGTAATAGTTATAATAATTAATATTTAAGTGTCATAAACATAAGTTCAGGTGAGAATGTATGATAGGATAATAGAGATAAGAAGTATGAGGGTATACAAAATACAACAGATGAGATAGTTAAAATGGTAATTAGAGGGTCTCGTCACACCCCCAAACTCAACCTCTTGAATGTCCTCATTCAATAATTTTTTATCTATCCATTTCTTTCTTGGGGTCTTCCTAAGTGATGCTGCATAGTTGTTCGAAATTAGTTGGCAAGGATGTTCCCTCAGGTTCAATAAAGAAATAGTCTACATTCCTCCTGTAGCATTCCATTATCATTTCTTTCACTCCCTCATTGAGTTCTCTATTCCCAGACCAATGAGGTATTGGATAGTGGAATATAGGTGAATAGTATCCAATAGAGAATTTTTTTTTTCCACATCCCTTTGATATCTCAATATATGGATTGATCTGTTGGAGAGTTGGGATAATTTTTGGATAGGAATTCATTTATTTCCTTTTTAGCTCTAGTGACATCTCCTCCCATCTCATTCTGCATTCATGTACTATCTTTACTCCATTGTACTTAATGTTATTTTTGGCCTCATCATGGGTCTCCTCTCTCATTCTATACACTCTCTTCTTGATTTTTTGTTCTTTCATGAACTTGCCACACTCTTCAATCATTGCCTTTGTATTGTTTTCCTCTTCCCTAACCATTAATGATTTCTCTTTGCACAATTGTTTGTATTCGACCATTTGTTTTTCTCTGTAGATCTCATTATTGAAATAAGAACATAGTTCCCAAACGTACATATCCCCAATGTAAAGAATAGGGATTCAGTCTCTGTTCTATTCCAAATCATAATTGAACATATATAGTTCACAAATAAGTAACTGTATTTCATGGGGAATTTTTAGATATATTTTGAAAAAATGACCTAGCTCCATTAATATCAAATGGTATGTCACTGTTGATACAAGCGTATTTTAATTGCAACATTTGTTCCTTTAGAAATACATAATAAATGCTTGATGGTGATCTACACTTGAAAATTTCATTGGTTACCTGTACTGTATCTGCTTGTTTCTTTTTCAACCATGCAATCTCATTGTATTTTTCTGTTAGCTTCTTATCCTTTTCTTCTAAATCTTGTTGGTGCTGGAAGAGTAATTATTCCTTTTCTCTTTCCCATCTTCTCTATAGTTTATTACAACAATTCTCAAACTTCTGCACCTAATATTATGAACTGGTTTGTGTTGCCATATTGTTACAAGCTGGCCTAGGAGGATCTCTGAAGACTTCTTGTATGATAACATGTGGCTGTAGGTTAGAGGGTTGAGATAGAGGTTCTGAGGATATATGAGCAATTGGGGGGTTATTTATGTGCATTGGTGAATAAGATTATTGGGCAATCTATGGCTCAAGGTTCTTGACAATGTTGTCAATTATATCCTCTATATCAAGTGGTAAACTGACTTTAGTATCCATGGCACTGGGTTGAGTTGCAGGTACTGTTTCTGATGATACTTTCTCATTTTTTCTCATGTTGTTCTTCATCATCTGTAGATGCAATTTCTTCCTCCCCACTTTCCTTAGTTACTAAATCTTCTTGATGTTGTGCATGAACAGTCTCTGTTTTCTTAAGGATTCTTTGATCATTGGTTAAGACTTAAATTTCTTCAACTGTCACCTCTTCTTCATGTTGCGTATGGGTTTCCTCAATTGGTTTGGTAGGGTACTCATTATTAGTTTTTTCACCCAATTTTGCCTCATTTTTATTTTTAACTTCATTGGTATGTTCTTCCATGATTATTTTTGCATCTGTGACTATGGGAATTTTCTGCTCAATTTCCATTGGGACAAATTCCTCAATCTTCTATGTCCCCTCCTCATCACTATCTAGGGGGATTTGAATATTTCACCTAGACTTTGGAGTTTTTGGATTTTAAGTGTTGAGTCCGCGTGATCTACTTGGTGGCTTAACAATATTGTGGGAAGACTTCCTCTTTCCTTTGGAGGAGGATTCTAGGGTTGAGATATTTAACAAGGCCTCAACAATCAGGACCATGTCTAGAGATATAGGTCTAAGGAATTTCTCTAGAAACAATGTTTCTTCATTGAAAGGTGTTTCAGAAGGTATGGAAGCTTTAGTAGGAACTGGGGTTTCTATAGGAGTAGGGTTTTCTGAAAATAAGGGTTCAGGTGGAGGAATAAAGGAACTAGTTGAGTTTTTTCTCTTATTCTTACCCTTCCCCAATAGATCATTAATATGATTTGATCTTGTGAAATCTCCCTAATTCAATGCAGGATGCTCAGTTACTAATGTGTGATTTATAACTAGAGTGACAAGACAATGGGGAGACAGGGTAGATCTTCCCCTTTGTGTCTCTCTACTCATCTTATTTAACCCCTCATGCAAGAAATTTGGTACATTCACAAGTCTACCTTTCTTCAAATGATTTAACAATTTAAAATGGAAAGTGTTCAATCAGGAATATCTACCCTCACAGGTGAAATATTTTATGATATAATTGGAAACATATTCCCATAAAGGTTTTAAATTATGCATTATACCTTTTTTATCCACCACGAAGTTGTCATTTTGTCTACGAATTTTTCTTGAGCTTCTTTAGGATTGGCTTTCACAGGATACATTTCACCTTCTGTTGGCAGACCGGTGACTGCAGCTAGTATTTCATCATCAAACTTAACATGCAAACCCCTGACCAGTACCTATCCATCCATGAAGTTGTTGGAAAATTTTGTGACGATTGACTAGTTGAACCCTTGGAACTTATTGATATAATCCATCCATCTATTATCGTGAAAATACTGAAGAATTTTTGGTTGATTCCGTAATTGTGAATGATCTGTTGGCTCATTTATTATAAAATCCCCACCCATTGTTCATTTTTGCATCATCTACAAATTCTGAGAGACAAGAGGCCTTTCTCTTCGAGAAGATTATGCAAAATTGGAATGAAAAAAAGAACTTTAATGTTTGACTTTTCAAAATTTGTGACCAACCTTTGCACACAACTTAAAAGGTAGTATTAATTTGAATTGAAGGATATCCATGTGAAGTGATGGTTATGGGATGATGTGGGAGATAGGTCATGTAGAAAAAGGTGGTGAAACATTATAGGAAATACATTTTATTTGAAAACTTGGCACATATATCAATTAAATAAAATTATTCTAGTGATACTCAATTAAAGGAAATTGAGTGCACTTAACTCGAGATATACACCGAATGATTGTGACACATGTCGTGTTTAGAGTTCCCAACCTTGGATGCATGTATGAGGCTACATGGTGAGGTACCACATGGCTGGAAGTAGTGTTGCTGCAAGTGATACTTTATAGAATGAGATCCATAATTAATACAATTTGTTCATGGAGAGGGAAGATTGAATGATTTTGGTGTTGATTATCTTCATATATTTAGTGTTCATACAACTGGAATCTTGAATCTCCATTTAATTATGATCTATAAAAAAGAAATAAAAACATGGATTTGGTTGCATGCTACTACAAGTTGATGTTCTAGTCTTTGCACCATCTCCTTTCATAAGAGATTATGCACCCCTTGTTGCAAATATTCCAAATCCTGTAAAAGAAAAATGCTAATAAAATAAAACATGTTAGCGAGTGGTGCTGATCACCATGAAGGCTGATCACATCACTTTATTTCTCCCTGGTATATCCAACAAGATGGATAAACCAAGGCCAATGAAGATATCATTCTTCAAAAGTTTCAGAAGATGAACCAACATGTTCAACTTCCATCCTCAATTCTGATGTTTTCATTTCCATCCTACTTTGGCCTCCTCTGAACTGTTGGATGAAGGTGCTCCTATCAGTTTGATTTTTGTACAACCTCAATCTATGACCATTTACCAATAGTTTAAATTTGACAGGATCAAGGGTGGTGAGTTTCACATCTCCATTGGAAAATATCTTCTCAATTTCATATGGACCTATCCACCTTGTCCCGAGTTTTCCCATGTGGTCCTTATATTTGGAGTCAAAGAGAAGTGCCCAATCACCTTCTTAGAATTACCTTGTTTTGATGAACCTGTCATACCGCTTGATCCTTTGTTTTTATACCACCTTTGTATTATGAACAACTTTCCTCCTCACTTCATCTAACTCATTGAGCTGAATAACCCTTTTCCTCTGTGCTTCAGACAAATCTATGCCTAGTTCCAATGTAGTTATCAATTTTTTGTGTTCAAATTCAATAAGGAGGACAAAAATATTTCCATACAATAGCTCAAAATATCTAAACCCAGTTATTATCTCTCATGTGGTATTAAATGCACAAACTACCTCCAGAAGTCTCTTTGAAAAATCCTTTCTATGTAGCACAATAGTCTTTATCAAGATGGCCTCAATTTATTTGTTTGTTACTTCAACTTGGCCATTAGATTGTGGGTGATAAGGTGTGGACTTCCTATTCCCGATTTCATATTCTATAGCTAAATCAACAATAACTTCAGTAGTCAAGTGGGTACCTTGATCTGTGACAATATCTCTTGGCTCTCCATATCTTGTAAAGATATGGTCATATAGAAATTTTGGAACTCTTTCACTCTTATGATTTGGTAATGCCTTTACTTATGTCCATTTAGTGAGGTAGTCTGTGCATACCAAGATGTATTATTTTTGTTGATACATAGGATCAATGGGACCAATAAAGTCCAATCCCCATTTATCTAGTGGTTGGAGTACCATCTGAGGCTGCAATGGCATTTCATCTGATTTGGTAGGCCTTCCCATTCTTTGACACTTATCACATCTTCTTGCATACAATGCTGAATCCTTGTGTAATGTAGGCCAATAATACCATGATGTTAATACCTTTTTTGTTGTTATTTTTGCAGTGAAGTGTCCTTTACATGGTTCACTATGGTAGGCTTTGAAGACATCATAAATTTCCTCATCATCAATACATATTATAACATTATCCTAACCTATGTGGAATAGGAAACCAATCATTTAAGATAAATTCACACTTTTCTCTACAATATATTTCTTTTCAGAATATAGATAGTGTGGAGGTGTCTTACCTGAAACCAAATAGTTAGCTATATCAACATACCAGGGTGTCTTGGTGGAAATAGAAAACAAGTGTTCATCTGGGAAAGAGTCATCCACTACTGCTTCCTCATTATTGTTTCCCATTATTGAGAGAAAGTCTGCTACACCATTGTCTTTCCTAGGATTATCAACAATTTTTACATCAAAATCCTCTAAGAGCAATAACCATTTGATTATCATGCTACTTAGAACTGGTTTGTTGATCAAATATTTAATGGTAGCATGATCTGTATGGATAAAAACTAGATATCCCATGATATAGTGCATGAACTTGTTGATGGAATATACAATGGCTAAGAATTCCTTATCAGTGATCATGTAGTTAAGCTCAACATGCTATAGGTTCTTACTCACATAACAGATGGCATAATTGAGTATCCCATATTTTTGACCTAAAATAACTCCAATTGTGTGATCTGAAGCATCTGTATGTATATGAAATGGAAAAATCTAGTTTGGCCCTCTCAAAACTAGTGCGAAGATCAACATTTGATTCAATTCCTGGAACACAACTTCACATTTTTCTATCCATACGAATGCAACATCCTTCCCTAATAAACCAAACAATGGTATTATAATTTGGCTAAAATACCAGATGTATCTTTGGTAATACCCAACATGGCCCAAGAAGCTTATTACATCCTTAGGATTTTTGGGTGTTGGAAAATTTATAATTACTGATATTTTTACTGGATCTACCTTGATCCCAACAGATGAAGATAATGACCTAACACTATCCCTTCATACATCATCATATAACATTTTTCATTACTTAAGGATAGATTATGCTCCTTGAATATTTTTAGAACTTTTTCTAAGTTCTTCATTGCTTCATCATAAGTGTTTCCATGGAATGTGAAGTCATCCACATATACTTCCATGTAATCATTGGCGAGATCTAAGAAAATACCTAGAACTTCCCTTTTAAACATTACAGGTGCGTTGCACAATCCAAGTGGAATAACAAAGTAGGAAAACGTTCCCCATGGACATGTGAAAGTGGTTTTTTCCTGATCCTTTAGAGAAATCTGTATTTGATTGTAGCCACTATAGCCATCTAGGAAAGAAAAATACTTTTTTCCAGCAAGAGTGTTAAGTACTTGATCAATAAAAGGAAGTGGGAAATGATTCTTTTTCATTTCTGCATTCAGCTCCCTAGAATCCATGCAAATCCTCCATTTTCCATTCTTTTTGGGTAAATTAATGAGGGGTGACACCCATTGTCTATCTGAGATTGGATATATGAATCCAACATCTAATTTTTTTAATTCCTCCTTCACTATGTCCCTTATTGCTGGACTCATTCTCCTTTGTGGCTACCTTATTGGATTGCAGTTGTCCTTGATGTACATCTTACGAGTACAAATTTTAGGATGGATTCCATGCATGTCTCCATAATCCCATGCAAATGATGTCCTATGCTTTTTGAGAAGTGTAATTAACAACTGCTCTTGCGACATGCTTTCTGTTTTGTTCACATTGAGTGGCTTGCTAGGTGTAATATCCACTTGCTTTGAAAGATCAGTCATGGATCATATGCTACTACTTACAGAGTTTAAGATACAATCATGTGGAAGAAGCTAGTGTAGGATGCATTTTTGAACATTTTTAGTATTTTGTTGAGGTAAGATTTGAAGGGCAGCTTATTCATTGCAACTTGCCATCTTCTTCTTCACTCTTGCCATAGTTATTCTATAGAACGTTTGAAAGAACAACATCCTCATCATGTCCTTATATTATGCATGAATTCTCCAGTATCATTAGAAACTGAACTAAACTCTGGTCTTCTTTTGGTTCCTCCACCCAAATAGTTTGGTCTTCTTCATTAAATGGCTATGCAGGGGGGTAGAGCATAATAATTTTGGTATCACTTTCATTAGAGATGAACATATTTCCATATCTGCATCCAATGAATTCATCAGTAGTTGCTAACCACAGTCTTATGAGGATAATACAATATCCTCCTAAGCTTGCTTTTGGCTGCAGAACAATGAAGTCAGCAAGGTACTCCCAGGAGTCTACCACTACTACCACATCCTTCAAAACTCCTTCAAGAATTACTATGGATTTTTCTGCAAGCTGAAATACTATGGTTTTTTATCTTAATCCTTCCAATTTCAAATCATCCATGATTTGTTTTCTCATTACATTTATTACTACTCCAAGATCAATCAATGTATTTTTGATCACTATGTCATTAATTGTGACATTCACTAGAGGGCTGCATGGATCAATATACTTAGGTAGAACTGAGTTCCCAAGCATAATATCAACTAATTTCCCAATGAACTTTACAATAGATGGGTCTTTCCTTTTCTTTCCTGGATTTTTAATGCATAGGTCGTTTACTATATTTTTGTAGATAAACATGTCCTTGATAGTTTGTATTAATGGTATTTTGACACAAATGTCTTTAAGCTGGTTGAAAAATTCAAAATCAAATTTTGATATGACGTTACTCTTATTTTCTTGAAATATTTAAGGAAATGATGGCTCATTATCCTATTTTTTATGCTTGCTAGAGTTATAAGCAGGTTGTTGCAGATCAACTTGCATCATCTTTTTTTCTTGTTACGGGTCATCATGTAGCAATTGTGGTTCCTCTGTAATTTCAATAATGGTTGGTCCAGTTTGTGAAGGAAATTCTCTTCTTGAGCGAAGATGGATATTGTTGATATCAACAAAATAAGTATGGTATTGAGTTGGTTTAGTGGAATAGTTTGGTTGAGCAACATTATTGTTAGGATTAGGCGTTGGTTGAGCTGGTACTTGTGTAGATTTTTCTTGAGATCCTGATTTAGGATTAAGCATCAGAGCTTGTTGTTGCTACTGATAAGGAGGTTGTTGATAATTTTGATAGTAATTAAGAGGTGGGTTATTCCACTGCTGTCCCCTCCATGGTTATTGCCATGACTAGGGAGGTTGTTGCCATTTTTGTTGTGGTAGGCCTTGATATGGAGGTTGCCATTGTTATTGGTACCAGTTAGGATATGGGGCCCATCCTTGAGGGTTAGCCCAAGGTGGGGGCTGCATATATGAATTATTAGACCAATTATGAAATGAATGCATAGGGTCTTGTGTCATACCTCCTTGCCTTGGTGGAAATGGTTTCCTTTGAGCAACATATAAAACTTTCCCATCTTCTATCTCCAATATTTTGAAATTAGGTTAAGCATATTTTTCTTGAGAAATGTTGGCTAACTCTCTGCATCTACAATCTGATTTCTTCCTTCTACATGCATGGGAGTACTTTGTGAGTGCTTCTTCTGCATCTTCTTTCTTCTTTTTGGCATGTAGAGCATCCAATTTACTAGCCATGTCATTGACAATCTCTTGCTTCATATTTTTGAACGTGCTAACAATCTTACTTAGATATGTCCCCCACTATTTTGGTAGATACTCCACCTCTTTATCTTACATCCCTTACTCTCTTCATGGTAGCTCTTGAATAGTTTTTACATGAATCACAAATATCTCTAAAACTAGCCTTTAAAATTTCTCCTGCTCTTATCAAGTCCAGAGCATCCATGTGTTCATCACTGAGCCCCTTTAAAAAGAGAAATTTGAGGGAGTCAAGTGGTATATCAGTGGTATGTTTTGACTTCTGAACACAGAACATGAACCATTCCAAATAATCCTCTAATGGTTCATCCTCTTTTTGTTGCATTATGTACATTTCATCTCCTCCTCTAATGCTTGGTCTGTAACTTTCTTGATACTTATTGAGGAATTTATCCTTCATTTGTGCCCATGTAGTGACATCATTCCTTCCCAATCCCATGAACCACCTTAAAGAAGCATATTTGAGTGTTACAGGAAAGAATTTCAACTTATGTCCATCAATAGAATAATCATAGCTTCTGCACAAAACATCAAATTCAAAGAGAAATGTGTTTGGATATTATAACATAGCTCTATGGAAATTTGACAAGGTTGATGGAGATATATTCTTCATTGCAGTAGCTACATGGTTGTCAGTGATGAGGAACTCAAAAGTGGTTGTGCCATTTTGAGCATTTTGATCAAATTATTTTACCATTCCTAGTTGTTCAAGAGTAGCTACCGAACTGTCACTTGGAGGATTGTCTTCAAAAAGCAAACTGAGTGCAGAGGTTTCTTCTTCAAAATCTTCAAAGGTAAATGAAGAGATTTTTTCTACCTGTGGATTAGGTAAAAATCTATCATGGGAATCCCTTGGAAGGTGCATGCATCAACTACTCAACTCATTCAATGATTATTAGTTGGGGGAGTTTTAAACTGAGGTAAATTCCTAAAACCTGGACAACATCTAAAGAATAAAAAACCCTTTTTAACAAACTTATAACTTGGTAGGGTCCCTGGCAATGACGCCAAAAATGGTGGTGTAAATTAACTTCCAAAAATTAGTATGTTATTCACTAATCCACAGTCATTTATTCATCAAACCCAGGGATGTAGACTTTCAACACTGCTAGTATTATATACATAGTTACAAGTGTTCAAGAGATATAACTAAATGATTTTTTATCACAACTGGAAAATATAATGCTAGAACTAAACTAGGTTGTAGATAAAAATAGATACTATGGCTAATGAATAAAAAAGGTAAAAATGACTCATAAGTAAAGAAATGATTTGCTGCAACACTAATATACTCATGCACAAAACTTAAAACAAAAAAAAAGGAAAGGGGTTTAATGAACCACAAATGGGCCCTGCCTTGGGTGTTATCCGTTCATATGGCTTGTATCTACAACAAGATGATATAACCCATATTTTTATTCACCAACATGAAGATTATAGAATATAACTTACAACAATTTCCTTAGTATGGATCAATATCTAATACAATCTTATCATTCTCTTTATATTCAAAAAAGACATGAAGAGACTCCTTTAACTACTATTTACATTTTTATTATGTACTAGATCACTCCCAAGAAATCTTTAGATTCTTATGCATGCAATTAGAACTGAAGAGAAGTGTTCTATGTATGCATGAGAAGGTTAGCTATGTTAATGAATAGGAAATTCAACCTAGTAACTCCATGATATAACTACCTTATCATAAACATCAAGATGAGTGCTAAACAAGATAACTTCTACAATAATGAATTAAACTAAAACACTATCATTTTATCTCTACTACTCTATGATTACTTAAAACATAAATTGAACCTAGTTAAACGTATGAGCAATCAAATTAGATTTGTTGTTTGCTTCAATGGAGGTGAAAAGGTCTCTCTAAAATGGCTACAAGACCAAGTTAGATACCCTCCTACTAACCTAACATGAAACTATGGATGCAAGATAGAGGAGTTTCATCAATGGAGGGTAGCCAAGATCAAATGCCTTATTAGCTTGGCTAATGCAAATGAGGTCTAATGCCAAGATCTCCAAATGTGAGAGAGAAGGACCATTTGAAAGGAAAGCCTTAGGCTTGTATTTATAGTTTTCCATATGGGAGAGTTTGGAATTCTAAGGCATGTGGGACAAAAGTCCAAAAAACACTTTTATATTATATTAGGATAAATTTCTTTAGGCTTATTTAAGCTTGGTTTAGGCTAGTTAAACTTGATTAACAAGTGATTAGAGACTCTTTGAGAGTTGAGAGGGGTCTGGTTAATCATTTGTGACTGATAGATAGCCTATGGAAGCCTATAGAAGTGATATTGAGGGAAACAAGAAGATATTTAGCTAATAAAAGGGGGTTTATTAACCAAATGGGTTGAATATATGAGGAATATGACCAAGAAGGTGTCGTAAATGGGCATATGAGAATGGAGCGCAGAATGGTTAATTAACGAAGTGTTGTTAATTGATCGAATTGGAGGAAATGCTAGGCGTAAATGGATTTTAGGTGTCTACATTTGCCCCTCTTTGGGGTGGCATAAGTAACGTCACTTCAAAGATAGTAGACAAACATAAACAAGTAGAAAATTTTGAAGGGATAGAAGAAAAATGAGTAGAATGAAGGATGCCCCCTCGATTGTCGATGGGGTGATGAAAGAGGTCCATCGATGATAGAAAAGATGAAGGAAAGAGAACAGAAGAAAGAATAGTGTGAAGAAGAAGAAAAGAAAGGGGATATAGAAGAAAAATGAGTATGAGGAAGGGGGAATGAGCTAACATCCATCCAATTCCTTTTAAACAACTTTATTTTTCATCATATTGCTAGTGATCTTCATCATCGGTCCTTATTAAAAAAAATGAACAAAAGTGTAGTATGACATGAAAATCCATATACGAATAAATGTCCATTGCTAAAAACACCAACTCCATGCAACATACAAAATGCAATGCCATATGAGAAAGTAAAAGATGCCTAACTCCATGCAACATACATAATGCAATGCAATACGAGAAAGTAAATGATGCATAACTCCATACAACATAACAATGCAATAGAGTAAACTAGCTAACCTAACAGAGAAACATAATGTAATGCTTTGTTATCAAGCTTTAGTTCTGACCTGTGTGAATTAATGACAAGGGTTGACGATGGTGCCCCAAGATCAAGGATACATGCAAGGGGAATAAACAGAGGACACTTGGGTCCAATGATAAATAAATTGTGCACTATGACACATTACTAGGCAACTCGTTGTGCCCCCGAGTACAAACATAGTAAGCAAACTAGCTTTGTTAAGGAGGGTAGATCAAAATGATCCGTGAGTTGTTTATGAAGAGAACAAGCAAGAACCAAAGAACGACGTTTTGTAGGATGATTTTTCGATTTTTTTATAAGTTTTCTTAAACATATTTGAATGTTTTGATTTTTCTAACATATTTGAATGTTTTTTATTTTTCTAACATATTTGAATGTTTTTGTGATTTTTAAAGTTTTTTGAAACTATGTACATGAAGAAAAAGAAGCATGGATGCCCCCAATGATAGATGGGATGTACAAGGGCAGAATGTTGCATGCATGCACAAGAAAGTGAATATGTGAAAATGGCTCAACGTTAGGTGGGAGTATTCAAAGGAAAACTCTTCACGCGCATTAGATGGATCAAGGCCAATATGGATAGGTTCAATCATGATGATGAACATAAACCAATGATGTGCTAGGAAGGAGCAAGGATGCCCCCAGCGTACGTTGGCCAAGAAACACATGATAGAAAGGAAGTAGAAGATTGTTTTTGTGAAAGGGGACAAAGGTGTCCGCAAACATGGCAAAAAGGAAATACTATACACATGGATGTTTTGAACGAAGTAGAAGAACAACGAATGTTATGAATGTAGCTTAGAAGCCTCTTGAAAAAAAATGATTAGCCAAAGGCACAAATTATGAGACGAGATATGGACTAAAGCAAGAGTCTGAACAAGGTCCAAAAAAAGACACTTGGTAACATACTAATCCTGTTTGCTCATAGAGATCCAATGTGTGCACGTGGAAATTAATTACCTCTTGAAGGGAAGATTTAATAGGCAACAAATGAGGACAAACTAGCCAATGTGTAGGAATGATTTATTTTGAATGTTGATTTGTGAATGGAAAGTGGAAGGATAACCATACATTGCTCCGGTGTCAGCCCAACGTCCATAGCCCCGACAGAGGTGTATTTGATTCTAATCGTAAAATTGCTCTACTGTCATTCAGGTGTCTATATCCCCGATAAAGATTATTGGAAATGCCCCAAGAGAGAGTTATATATCAATTTGCTTTTGCTTTTAGCTTTTAGCTTTTAAATTTTGATTGATTTTAACTCTTTTGCTTTCTGAAAACTTATTTCAGCTCTCTTTCTTGTTTTGACAAGGGGTTAAGAACCACTAATGGCTTGATGGAAGGAGGTGGAAGTGATTGTGATGACGACATTGGCTAGTGTCGATAAATATGTCCAAAAATTTCTTCACAACAAGTTTATTAGATGTTGAATGTGATAGGATCTCTAAGAGGTCAGTCGTTCTTTAATTTACCAAGGTGATAAAAGACCAAGGTCAAACAGATACCATAGAGATAAATGTCACAAAATGTGTGTGAATAGACTAACCAAAATATCATCGAAGGGATGAAAATGGTGGATGAATTGTAGAGGAATGTAATGTAGGGGAAGAAAGAACATCCATGTGTACACAATACCTGATTGCAATGTTTGATCTTTGTACCTTTGATTTTTTTATGTTTTCTCATGTTTTTGTATTTTTGAATTGTTTTTTATTTTTAGGTTTTTGAATTTTTTTGGAAAGGTAGGACCAATAAAGTCACTCTGTGTGATAAGATCCAACAATAATGTTTGTGACTTCCTTGACAAGGGATATTAAGCATGTTTAATTATCAAGAGTCATATTATCTGCGATCTCAATGATAATGGTGAGTTCGTACTCAACAAATGACTGTGATTTATCTTGAAACATGGATTTTGTATGCGGGAGCTTGAGTTCCCTATCCAGAGGTTTATGCACTTTGTGTCATACTTGATGGTTGCGTTGGTGTTTTTTCTTGAATCATGTTTGATTTATGACTTTGAGATTGTTTGATTTGTTGGGATCTTTGGAGCTCTTGGAAGTTTTGAGCTTAGCTTGATTAAGAAATTGTTTGGGTTTCTTATAAGCTGACACGTGACTTGTCTGATCCAGAGAAGTGGGAGGAGAAAACGAACGTTTATGATTGATGATAGGAATGAGAGAAATGATGGTGGGCTTACCCCAGTCATTGATAAAAGAAGAACGTGATAGGTGAAAAGGGTACAATCCAAGAATTGAATATGATGGGCTACCAGGAGGTGAGCCACTAATAGAAGATGATGAAGGGCTGCTAGGATATGTCCCTTAGATGGAAGAAATTGGGCTACTAGAACATGGCCCAAGAATAAAAGACATGGTTTACCAAAGACTTATAGAATATGATGGATATAGGACACGACTCAAGAATAGAAGATAATGGGTTATCCCAAGGTGACTCATAAATAAAAGATAATGGAGGGCTACTAGGATGCGACTCCAGAATAGAAGATAATGGGTTACCCCAAGGTGACTCATAAATGAAAGATAATGGAGGGATACTACTGGGTTACCCCAAATGGAGGTAAAATAGATACTAGGGGTTAACCCACAAGTAGAAAATGAAGGGCTACCCCAAGGATAGAAGATAAAGGCTACATGGAGCAGACCCACTAATAAACGAAGAACTAGGATGTGGCCCAAGAGAAGATGACTAGGATACAACCCACACATGGAAGATGGGGGTGGCAGGAAGGGATACCAGAAGGTGACCCATGATGTGATTTTGATTAAAGAATGATGATAGATAAGGAATGATTTGGCAATGAGAAGATAGGCCATGGATCAATGCTAGACCCTGAAATCTCATCATGTTCATAGGAAGGTGAAGATGGAATGCTAAAAGAAGAATCAAGTTCCATGACCTTAGTCTCTTCCTCTATGTTTTGACAAAAGGGATCAATTTATTCTCCCCAATACGCGAGTGTATCGAGTTCCAAAAAGAATCCTTTTTTACAATCCTCTAGAGGGATATCTATGTGTAGTTTGATTGCTCCTTCACTCTAAGAGAAATCAATAAGTATAGGTTGTTGTTCTTCAACCATATGAGGTTGACTAGAAGAGACGAGTCTGATAAGTGGGGAAGATTGATTGAAAGAAGAAGATGAAGATGTTTGATGATGTAGATGAGCGGAAGGTTTAACCTTATCACTCCCACGAAGAGTTTTGATAGTGCTTCGAAAAGATATCTTATCACATGGCTTCTTTTTAATGGTTTGATGTGGTCATAGACGTTGATCTTTAGAAGATTGATGAAGATACGATAAAGTATAGTTAAAAGGGCTCAAAGGCTGAGGAGGGATTGGATTCGGTTTGATAGCAGAAGATGAATCAAGAGACGACATATATTTGGAGGTAGACATCTCATGAACAAATGATTTGGATTTGAACCTAGGTCATTTTTTCTAGATGACAACACAATGTAGGAAGAAAAGTAGGATCACATAGCCATCTGTTAAGTTGCAACTTAGGATTCGAATTGGATGATTGACTAGAGGGAATCCAATTCATGGAAATCTTCGTCAGAGGAAGGGGTTTTTAAAGTGATTGATAAAGGTGGTCCTGCAAAGGAAGGGAGGACCACTCAAGAATCGAATTAGATGTTTGATCGATGGAACTTGGAGTCGTACAAGTCTTCAAAGGAGGAAGACGTTGTTGAGGTGATTTGGAATAAAGATCCTTCGAAGAAAGGGAGGACCGTGATTCAAGATTTGATCTAGGGGTATCTGAATTATAGTTGGGATCCAAATCTTCAAAAGAAGAGTGGGAATTTTAATGATAGTTTGGATCTGAATCAAAAATAGAGTGGGGGGAACTTGAGTAATAATTTGGATTAGAAGCATCCAAATCATACCACCGACTATGAGATAAAGGTGGGGAATGAGGTTCCTGAACAGGCCCTCTAGCATGAAGAACCAAATGAGGTTTAATCGTAATGGGCATCTTTTGATGTGAATTCCAAAACCTATGTTTTTTTATTGTTGTAAGTGTGAGGAACTGTGTGATAATCAGTCATTGTTAGCATCATTTAGGTACAAATGCCTAGACCTAGATAGTGTGATGTAACTCCTTCAAAGGGAAGTTCCATGTCGATTTGGGCAACATAATGACAACCAACTAGACATTCTATAAAGATGGGGATGCTTGTGTGATTTTTCCAGAAGGGATCCAAGGAAAAAATACATCGTGATAATGCAATTGTGACAATCTAACAAGGTTTGGATAACAAGTTGCAAGTGCAAAGAATCAAAGGCTTAAAAGGATTGTCCTTAGAAATGGTAAGTCAATGCAACGAATAAATCGTAAGACACAATCACAAAATGTTCACCCTAAACCAACCAAACAATGAAGTACTTCCTAAGTGACACCAAATAATACTTTGACACATAAGATGATAAATGAAGTGTCACCACTTATGTTGAGTTTAGAAACAAACAAGGCGTAAGTGATAACAAATAGTTAAAGTGATTCCCAAACAAGGTATACACAAAGCGAATTTTAAGTTTAAACAAGACTTGTCTCTCCAAAACTAGGGGTTACAAATAATGAACAACGTAACAACACCACCAAGATACAGTTAACCAAACTCTACAAAAAAAGTAAGGTGTTTGTATCGAAATGATATTAATATGACGTGCATCAAGTAACAACGAAACTTTTCAAAAACAAGGTAATGTTCAAAAGTAAACCAAGGAAAAAGTATACCGAGGAGTTGTTTAAAATGTGTGTAGCATACCGTTATAGTCCAAACACTTAAGCCAAGTTCATGAGGAACAAAATGTAAGTATCAAAATTGTTACAACACGATATAAACAATGTAACCACTCAAAGGAGAACCTAAATGAAGAACCAAGCCTAACTACAAATGATGATCTTGAATTGGGTATCAATATCAAATGGTTATTAATGACGTAAATACGTATCCACACACTTTAGATGTTTAACAACTTATCCGTAAACATGGATGGGCGTAAACAAGAAAAAAAGTGGTGATACAATCAATTGACAACACTCGTATAGTTGTTCCTCTTTTGATCAACAAAGTGTCAAAAGAGAACAAAGGAAATAGACCAAGTAGGGGTGAAAATGTTTGGTGTCACTTCGGCAGAGTTTCGCCTAGTCTTATAGCGAGTGAAAACTAAGTAAAAATGATTTCACACAAGTTTTGCGATGAAATACACTTAGATCAAACTTAAGAGGACTCTTTTCCTTGTTCAAAAAATAAGGTTTTGATTCCAAACAAGTCGTCACTTCATGAGAGTTTAAAAGATGCGATAATGCACTAGAAAAATGGGCTCCTTGAAGAAATGGCTTCCCTCGATAGTTCACTCAACTAGGTGTCAACAGTTTGTCTAATGTGAGCTCAATTTGCCAAGAAAGTTGCAATGACTAATCTTGGTTTATCTCGGCTTTACTTTACCCCCTTCTAATACAATGAACAACTAGTGTGTTCAGCTGTATTATCATTAGAGTCGTGATACAGACAACTTTGACTTTAACTAACAAAATGTATTACTACTCAAGTGGGTAAGCGGGGAGCTTCCTATTTCATCTACGAGGTTACTCAGTGGTGGATTACTTTAGGGTTCCTAGAACCACCCCCATTGTTGTAGCTTAAGGTGTTATGCCAAAGGGGTTATGTTATAGTTGAGCGGATAGGGACGTACCCTTTTCCGAAACCTGCAATACAGTGTGATGAATGTGGTGTGTTTTTATCTTGTTTAACTTAATGTGGTTTTAAGTAGCACACCATTTGGAAACCTACAATCAAACACGTATTAGTGGGTTTGTGTTTCGAAACTCCTTTCTTCGACAAACGAATTTGGTTAAGGTTAGTATTTTTCCAAAAAGAGATCACAACAAAAGAGAGTTTACGTGTTTTTTTATTCCCAAGGTTACCAAAAGGTGCGAGGGAAGAGCATACACAACACAAAAAACTCAACTACAAATATGCAATGGAAAAATACTTGAAGTAACTTGTGAAAATGAATTCATTTTAACCAAATTTTGAAGATTAATCCATTATGAAATGTAAATCAAGTGTTTTGAAAGCAATAAGAAGGTTTTGGAAGCATTTTTGGTTCCCAAGATCGCCTATAAGGTGCGAGGGAAGAGCATATGCACTTCGAAGACCTCAATCAATTAAGAAATGAAACACTTAACTAAGTTAATAAAAATAAAACCAAAGAACCTTGCAAACAACTAATTAGTCCCACAAAGACCTTTCAAAGTGTTAGAATAACCAAGAAAACAATTTTGCAAACTTTAAGACACATTAGAAAATGACTAGTTATATAATAAAGTAAACCATAAATTTTTGTAAGTCAAAATCCTAATTTTATGTTTCCATTGCATATTTTTTTCAATACCTTTCAACGCAAAACAAATGGAGTCGTTTTGAGTTTGAGAGTAAAATTTATGGCCTCCGGAAGATAGGTAATGAATACAGTTTAACACATACATGCCCAGAATGACACATACCAGCCCAGAGATGATTACACTGATTTTGAATGATGATACGTGCTCCTAAAATGATGGATACATGCCCATGTGTAAAAAAATGGTAAACATTGTGCCTGCACACTCATAATGATGGATACACACCCATAATGACGGATACGTGCCCATTTCGACAGATACATTATTCCTGGATTGCGCGTACCCCCTGCAAAAACCTCAAAATTCACGGAAATGAAAAATTCAAAGAATCAAACAAGTTAGTCTTTGACCATTAAAGCCCATTTTCAGCTCAAACCCATTAAACATGCATGAAAAAGGAAGATTTAGCTCACTTAAAATGTTAAATCAATTGAAAAACAAGCTATTTATCCTTTTAAAGCATAAACGTGGTTAGAAAATGGAAATGACAAAGCTCAAAAGACCTCCATTAATGGAGTATGAACTAAGAGTCCCACCGGGCATGCCAAATTTATGCATGAGAAGATTAGCTATGTTAATGAGCGTGAAATTAAACCTAGTAACTCCATGATATAACTAACTCAGCATAAACATCAAGATGAGTGCTAAACAAGATAACTTCTACAATAATGAATTAAACTAAAACACTATCATTTTATCTCTACTACTCTATGATTACTTAAAACATAAATTGAACCTAGTTAAACCTATGAGCAATCAAATTAGATTTGTTGTTTGTTTGAATGGAGGTGAAGAGGTCTCTCTAAAATGGCTACAAGGCCAAGTTAGATACCCTCCTACTAACCTAGCATGAAGGTATGGATGCAAGATGGAGGAGTTTCAACAATGGAGGATAGCCAAGATCAAATGCCTTATTAGGTTGGCTAATGCAAATGAGGTCTAATGCCAAGATCTCCAAATGTGAGAGAGAAGGACCATTTGAAAGGAAAGCCTTAGGATTGTATTTATAGTTTTCCATATGGGAGAGTTTGGAATTCTAAGGCATGTGGGACAAAAGTCCAAAAAACACTTTTAGATTAGATTAGGATAAACATGTTTTATGCTTAGTTAAGCTTAGTTTAGGCTAGTTAAACTTGATTAGCAAGTGATTAGAGAATCTTTGAGAGTTGGGAGGGGCCTGGTTAATCATTTTTGACTGATAGATAGCTTAGGAAGCCTATAGAAGTGATATTGAGGGAAATAAGAAGATATCTAGCTAATAAAAGGGGTTTATTAACCAAATGGGTTGTATATAGGAGGAATAGGACCAAGAAGGTATCGTAAATGGGCATCCAAGAACGGAGTGAAGAATGGTTAATTAACGAAGTGTCGTCAATTAGTTGAATTGGAAGAAACACTAGGCATATGTGGATTTTAGTGTCTACATTATAATACATCAACACAACTAACTATTTATTCAAACAACCAGTTGTAAAATTAAATCAACTAGTTCCAAGTTTTTGTTATAGAGAATAATTAGGAATTGGTGTGAGATCCAATCTTGTTGTCACAACTAATTCTTTATTTATAGGTGCAAACTTAGGTAAAGCATCCTTGTTGATCAAATTTCCCATAATCATGGTTTTTTATATGCATGTTCTTCTTTGATTATAGGTGCCTTGCTGCGGATGAGTCCCAGTTGTTGCATGCCAGTTGTTGCAGATGAGTCCTTTGTATTGTGATAGAGTTTCTTTTGTTGCATGTTAGAGATAACATATAACTTGTTGCAAACAAGTACAACATTAAGATAAAAAACTAATAATCATTCTTTGCGTCAAAGAGTTTAACATGCATATTCAAAATCCATGAAATAAAGTAACTTAGTAATAGTTATAATAATTAATATATAAGTGCCATAAAATTAAGTTGAGGTGAGAATGTCTAATAAGATAATAGAGATAACAAGTAAGAGGGTATGCAAAATACAATAGATGAGATAGTTAAAATGGTAATTAGAGGGTCTCATTAGTGTGAAGCTTGGATTATTATAACTTCAACACATGCGTGTGTTAGGTATAATCTCTAACTTTCACGTTTGGGAGCACCATACTCAGAATTCACATTTTAAGACTCTTCACGGTTAAAATGCTTTTCTGAGGGGGTAATATGTATGCCCCCAAATTTACACGGTGCTACATTTTCAGAACAATTAAAATCCCCAATGATGATAAATATTTATTCCAATGATATATAAGTCCAATTTCTCACTTGCAGCATGTTCTTGTAGCTTATTGTACCTTTCTTATCTATTTTCCAACTTTTCCCACTTTCCTTAGTTATTTCGTAGCCTTTTCCTTAATCTTTTGGCCTTAAGTTATGTAACTTCTACGACAGTTATGTAACTATCAGTATTCTTAGAGGGGTGGTTACACAATCACCGTGGAGGTTGTGCAATCGCCACTCTGCACAGACTAGCAGTTCCCTGTGCTTTTATCTGGGACTTAAACAACTTGTTTTGTACGCATGTTTCCTTCTTCCAACTCAATTTTATCATACATTTCATGACCTAATCATTTGTTTTTGAGCTTCATATGTGCGTATAAAATTATCCTCCTGTAGTAAATATTTTTAGTAGATTGACTGCCCCTCCCATGAGTGATGTGGAACTTCTTGGATGCCAAGTTGGTTGAACCACTTCTCTTAAAACTTTTTATAAAAACCAAGCTTTTTCCCAAAGCAGTGGTTGAAGTCTTTTGACTTTGAATTGCACTGTTATGCTTCTAGAATCCTACCAATAAGTACACAAAAAATACAATTCATTCACCTTATTATTCTCTTACTTATGTTGCCACTAGATTACCTACAAACTAGCTAGCTCTAGCACTCCTTCATTTCTTCTACACACTACCAACACAACTCCCTAGACAATATTGGATTCACCATTGGAAAAGAAGCTAAGGGTATCAACAAAAGCACAACCAAAACTGGAATTGTCTCATTTCAACACTTCCAGGTTGGGGGTGTAATTGAATTCTTGTAAGCTTTCTCTATTTTAGTTTAGATTTTAATATGTAATCAATTCAAACATTTGTTTTAAGAAAAGTAGAATTTACAACTAGTTTAATTTCCTATAAGTAACTTCCATTGAAGATTTCTTCTCATCTCATCCCTATGGATTTGTCAAGGAAGGACTCAAAGGAATTTCTTGTGCATAGAATCCTTCCATTCTCATCTGATCCCTGTGGATTTTTTTGGGAAGGATTTCCAAGGGAAGTGATTTTGAAGAAGCTTATGTGTTTGTGCAGTAGTTTTAGTTTCTTTAAATTTAGAAAGTTTCTATAGATCCTAATATTTTACCTGGGAAGCTTCAGGGGAAGAATTACTTCTAAGAAGCTTTTCAATCTTCTCGTGGTTCCGAGGTAGAACCAGAGGAAGTCATATCCACAATTAAAAAATTAGGAAAATATTTTGTTTTAATTATATTAGATAAAATTCATTCTGCAACAGGGAAATAGCCACATATGGCTTTTTACTTGTTTAGTTTATTTTATTTTAGGATAGAAAAAATTCAAATTTTATTAGAAGTACTTATACTGTCTATGTAGCTTTCTTATATTTAATTCCAGAAAATAGAAAATCCTCAAAAACATAGATTAGATCAATCAATTTCATTTATTTGTCTTATTTCCCTTCTTTTAAAATCAGTGTCAATACAAAAACAAGTAGATCAAATAGTGATACTTCATTGCTTCAATTAATTAGTTTCCTTTTGTTTAATTAATTAGTTGCACATAAATTTAATTAAATTCAAGGAGAATAATCAATTTGGTTTAGTTAAAATATGTTTGTATTTCCTTATTAATTTAGGTACATAGATTTAATTATATGAGAATTAACACAGCTCCCTACGTTTCCTTAGTTGGATTAGGTTACCTAAACATCGACCTTGCCCCTTTCAGATTTTTTGCATGTTTATTTATTCCCATTGGATTAATTATTTACAGGTCTAGATGGCCATCCAAGGCCCCAGGAAATCCATACATAGAGTTTGTGATCTAAGAGTGCCACAACTGAATATAGTTACACAATTGATAGATATTGATCATGGCCTCGAACAACTTATATTCTAAACAACCCCAGTTCCACCAAGCATTATATCACAACTGATAGCCTTGAACAACAAAGTGTATAATGTATACACTTAGCATTTCATCCAATCCAATCAATTAACAACACTTCGTTAAATCCCCATAATTCACTCCATTCTTGAATGCCCAGTCACGACACTCTTTCAGTCGTATTTCTCCTATAATCAGCTTATTTGGCTAATATCTCTCTTATTAGCTAAACATTCCTCCTTTCAACCATTTAGAACCTCCCTAGTTCTCTCTAGACCACTTCTATTGGCTTTGTAGGCTATCTATTAGTCATAATTGGTTATCCAGACCCCTCCCAGCTCTCAATGAGTCTCTAATCACTTGCTAATCAAGTTTAACTAGCCTAATCCTAGCTTAAATAAGCCTAAAGCATGTTTTTCCTAATCTAATCTAAAAGTGATTTTTGAGCTTTAGTCCCACATGCACCTAAATTCCAAATTATTCCAAGTGGAAAACTATAAATACAAGGATAAGCCTACCCATTCAAAATACAACTTTACACACAGACACACCTTGTTTACATAACAAAAATCTCTCTCACATTTGGAGATATTATCATTAGACCTCATTTGCATTAGCCAAGCTAATAGGCATTTGATCTTGGCTATCCTCCATTGTTGAAGCTCCTCCATCTTCCATCATTTCCAAATATAGTTAGTAGGGGAAGATCTAAATTTTGGCCATGTAGCCAACTTGGAGAGATCTCTTCACTATTTTTGGGAGTAAACAACACACAATTTGATTGCTTAGAATATAACTAGGTTCACTTTCATTAAGCTTTCATATAGGTAGAGAGTAGTATACATGCTATTTTTTGATGTTTTTGTCAAATTTATAATGCTTTCATGTTAGTTTTTCTTGTTTAGCTCTAATCTCATGGTGCATGGATGAGTTAGAAAAGCTTTTAGGTTCTTTAGCCTCATCCCATAGATTTTGCAACTTTCCATTACACACAGATAACGCTAATGAGTTTTGGCACAATCAACTTGGTCAAAACTAGATTTTGTAATCCATAGATTTTCCCTTCCCACGCATCTCTTCTCACACTTCCATGACTTTGTCTAGAGATTTTTACACAAGAGACGTAGGAAATTTCCCACATATTCCACAAACCCATTCAAGGTATATTTAGTGACTTTGAAATTGATTGAAACCTTCGTGTAACCATTCCATTTCATGCAAACAAGTTAGACATGTGTTCATTTCCTTAAATGTGAAAATTCCCATAGTTCCATAGAAGAAATCCGTTTGTTTTGATCTACCTTTTATCCATTTTCACCTTTTTTTGCATATTTTTCCTATTCACCCTATTTATCCATTCCATATCCATCTTTACATCTTATATTGATTGTCTTGGCATGACCTCGGGAGGTTGACTCTGTCTTTGAGTCACGTGTTGATTCTTAGATGTACATACACCATGATAGATCTAGAAGAAAGACTTAAAAATGTCCCAAGGCTTCT
This sequence comes from Taxus chinensis, assembly GCA_019776745.2. Taxonomy (NCBI): domain Eukaryota; kingdom Viridiplantae; phylum Streptophyta; class Pinopsida; order Cupressales; family Taxaceae; genus Taxus; species Taxus chinensis. The sequence continues at coordinate 251,864,332 of CM034148.1, read as the reverse complement.
TGGACACCTATGAATCACCTTCACCTCCTTACTTCTAATTTGTGCTCTGAGAATCAATTTTTTTAACATCAATAATGACTCTTGAAGAACCATCATTGTTTCTTCTAGGTTTGCATATCTTTCTTTGACTACTAACATGCATCCTAGACCTCTGAAAGCTTCTTTCTTGAACTCTAAGATCTTGATATATATGATTTTTCCTTGAGGAACCATAATAACACTCTTTAGAAACATGCCTAAATTTATTGCAACTGAAACTCACAACTGAACTCTTTCCTTTGTAGAAATTCCAAGGGTCAAGGATGGTGGTTTTGATAGGTAACAGATAGGCATCTACATAACCTTGTGGGCATTGACCATCTGTATGCATGGCAAATTGTTGCACCTTTCTCATTATCAATTAGTGTTGGATCTTTATATAGGTTGAATGATTTTTATTTAACCTGTGTCCATACTACTATTACCCTTTGACCAAATTCTGTTAGGGATGGTGGTTTTGATAGGTAACCATTGAAGGATATCTACATAACCCTAAATGGGCATTAGAACATTTGTAATGTGGCTTAGTCTGCACCTTATTCATTGATCAATATTTAGTGGTTTTCTTCCTTGATATTTGGTTGAACATCTTTCTTGATTTTAATTGTTATCCATACTTACTATATTCTCCGTCCACCATCCTGAGGTCATTATAATGAAAGTCAAAACATCCTCTATGACCTACTGAATCTACTGTTGTCCTAGAAGGATCATCAAGATCCATTTGTACTTGTCTCAAATTCCTAAATTGAAATTGTTCTCGTACCATGACTTAATAGTCCTATTTTTAGAAACTCAACATTTCCGTGTCTTGGCTATATTCCTTATGCATTGTTAATGTCTTTGTCTTTTCCATTTGAGACTAGAATACTATTACCTTTTCTTCTAGTAACCTATAATATGACTCATTGAACTTGATTGTCTCTAATCAGTTTAATTGCAACATAAAATTCTAGATCAGGATATTCTATATTTCCAAACTCTTTGACCTGAAAACTAAACTTGGTAAAGTTCTTCTTTATAACCAATGCACCTTAACTCAAATTTGTTCATAAATTGGAAAGATCATACTTCATATGTGGGATAATATTATGTCAATATACTATCCCCTTTAGTAACCTGATCATGATAATCACCTAATATTGAGGAACCATATATAGAAGATCTCATGGCATCTGTAGGGACTAAAAAACAACTAAAATATAATAACTAAATGATGCAAATGGGTCATTGACTCATAATATGAATATCATCCACTACTAGCATCAAACAAGAAATTCTCTTCCTTTGGTATAAAGCTTGTTTTTCCATTCTTCTTATAGTCAAACCTTTTAAAGTATGATTCTTAAGATTACTAAACTTATGGTTGTAAGAGATAGATAAGGGTTGTAATTATCTTCATTCTCTGGACGATACATGTGCAATGAGGTCAATTATGCAACAAAGTAATGCAATAGAGAAATAATATGTTACAATCTAAATGTAATCTATATACATGATATACTAAATTGATCCAATCATTCAAACTAGATTATACCACAAAGGAAAAGGAAGGTTAAAAATCAATTACCTGTAGTGAAGCATTACCATTGGAGCATTAACCTTCTCAAAGATTAACAAAACTTTAGATGAGAGAGTTATTTATGGGAAAGATCTAAGTTTGGAATCATACAGACCATCATCTCATAAGTAGACCACAATTTGGACTCCAATTAAATTGGTCCACCTTGCTAGGTATTTAAATCCTATTCTGATTCTATATTAGACTTAATGTTCCAATGAAGACATCGAAGTGTAATAAAAACTAAACCCGAACCTTATGAAGAACTACCTCTTCCTTCAGGATTTTTGAGTGTCAGGTAGACCGATTCATGGTGATGATGTCCTTGTAAACCCTAGATCTTAAATATACAGCTATAAACTAAAAGATCACTGATCTTAAGACCATTGTAAACTGATTTTCTAGAAGGTTGGTATGGTTGAAAATGTATTACCTTAGAATCCCCTAAATAGATCCAACTTGAAGCGGTATCGATCATAGCCTTGGCTGATTTGTCATTGGCCATCACAATTTACTGATCATGAGGGTCTCCTAAGGGGATACAGGATAATGAATTCATAGCCGAAAAATTGTCATTACATAGCCTTCATATATGATAGGTGACTATCTGATGGGGAAACATGAAGATTAGTATAAGAAGATATGTCCAGGTGATTACCAAGGATAGAAAGCCCTAGGTGTCATGAAATGAGGTATTAAATGATAGGACTCCAAAATGCATGGTGTCATTCAGACTACACAAAAATGGACCTCTTTCACATGTACAATTAACCAAATCACCTGACTCGTCATTGATGATGGTCCTTGAAGGATCTCCTTTCAAGTGATAGGACTTCTCCAAAAGCACCTCCTATGATTCCAATTGTGCTGGAAGCACAATAGACTGAGATGGAGGGGGTGAATCAGTCCTTACAAACGTTGATTCGATTTCACATTTGCTTACTTAAATCATAAACCAAAAAATTGATAATTTATGTCTGCACAACATCAAATACCATACATTGAAATATCCATGAAAGATAAAACTACATAGCATAAGATATAAGTGGGAAAACCTTAAAGGGAATAAAACCCACTGAAGAAAAAAATTCACAAGGAGCACAAACCCCTAATTTAATAGAGCACAAACCCTACAAAGAGCACCAACCCCTAATTTTATGAAGTTCCATCTACACATGGGGGATAAAACCCCCTAAGATGATAAAGAACCCACTCAACCACCTTATAAGAGTGTATATTATGTATTTTTTCTACCACAACTGATTGAGATCACTGATTTAACTCACAACCTCAAACCCTTACACACTTAGCTCTCTTTTCCTTTCCTCCTTCACTTTTCTTAGCCTCAAACAGTTACACCCACAATTTAAAAAATTATTCAACCTATCACACAATCTCTAAACTCTCAAATAATTCTTTTAGATATGTTACTTACTCACACATGGGTCAAACTACTCCCTCTCAAAGAACTAGTTCAAATTTGAACTAACACTTCACTTTTATACTCTTTTATTGATTCAAACACACTCTAGGTTAGTTTACCTAGTTTGGTTCAACAAATGAAACTTAAAACATCCCAATTAAATCATAAAACATTCACATATGACCCATATAGGTCGGCCATCCCCAAAAACATCAAACTTGCACAAAACAAGCTCAAAACCCCATCACCTGGATGAGCTAAAAATATAAATTCCAAAAACATGATTATTCAAGATCCAAAATCATCATACACGATTAATATACCATATAAATATCATCCATGGTAGTTAATTATATTTCACTAATAAAACAAATTAATAATACATCTCATAAGCCTCATATCCTTCACAAAACAGTTGTTTCCAACACCCTATCTTCACCTCTGGGCATCAAGATCAATCAAGAAAAACCAAACTATGGAATGTAACCATTCTATGGAATACTTATAACTTTTAGATCACATCCATGAAAAATATAGCTCATGAAACATATAAATTTACAAACCATACTAACATTCCTCTTCATCAAATTGAGCTACCCAGAAAGGCGTTTTACAAATTCAAATGGTTTTCACCATTTATGTCACTTCCAAGACCCCCACAGGCCTTCAATAGGAGGTAAGGCCTTATGAAGATGAGAATCTTATGGCCTCATGTAGGAAATAATGGAGTCATCATCACTACATTAAAGAATGTTGATATTAGGGGAATCCTCCTCTATTATGTTGGGAAATACGAGAGGAAGGGACCTAGTTTCACCTTTTTCCTAATAAGTGAATAGTCCCAGGGTAATGGTAGAGATTAAAAAAAGTTAGAAGAAAGGGACATAATTTCATCCATGTCCATGGGGTCATTGGATGGAGAAGGATTGGATGATTCGATGTTCACGGGAGATGTAGAAGAAGTAGGTGCGAGAGGGTCGGTGAGTTTCTCTTTAAATCCCAGTATGAATTTATCATGAGGTTTACAAGATTGGTTGATGATGAGATCATGCATGCCTTGTTCATAATGTCTAAGACCAGATCCCTTCACTACACAACAATGGAGGTAGGTGTAGGAGAAGGGATTTTTTATGGGAATTTGAAGCCATTGGTATATGGCTTAGTGTGGGGTTGATTGTCAATGTGAGAAAAAGAGAAATCAATTCCACCATAGATGAGATTGGTTTTTCATATGAGGTGGACAGAAGGAAATTATATCCCCAAATTTATGTTGATACATAGGATCTTTTTTAGGTCTACTAATTCGATTGGGTGTGGGAAGAGCATTGAGGGTGAGGAGTTGGTACTCCCCAAGTTAAAGATGTTACATCATGGTGTTGAGAGATTTGCCATTGGGTAGCATAAATGTAAGTAAAAATGAACTATTATATGGATTAGAAGTTGAATCTACTTTATGAATGAGCACATAATTTGGCTGATAGGTCATAATGCATGCTTTGAATGGAGGGAGGTCTTTAGGGAGTGTATGGATTTTCCCCTCATGTTTGTATTTGAGGAAACAACAGAGAGTGGATGGGACACAATGCATTGCATGGATCTATGGGCATCCAAGTAAGACATTATATTGCAACTCCCCCTCAAAAATGTAAAAGAGCACGTGGAGGATTTTTTCACTGACGTGGATGGGGAGGATAAATATTCCCAAAGTAGGGGTAACAACATCATTGAAGGCTCGAAAAACTGCGGGTGATTGAATGAGAATGTTGTTGGGAAGTTTGAGTTGGTTGAAGGCATAGGAGGAGATGATGTTGATGCTAGCACCATTTTCAATCATAGAACATTAGATAAAGGTATCATTGATGCAAATGGTGATGAAAAGGGGAAGTTCATGAACTTTAGGGAAAATTTTGGGGATTTCAAAGTCATCAAAAGAGATGGTGGCGGAAGTTTTAAGGGCTCTGACCAGGGCCGCGGGCCGCGAAATGCTCGGGATCATTAGTGGTTATTAGGCTATGCATCAAGGGTTCAATAATATCTTATCAGTGGTTAAGAGAGATTTGAATGAGCTTGTAGAGATACATTTTAAAGGGAGCTTGTTGTAGTTATTTTACAATGATTTTCCTTATAGCAATTTTTTTGGGTACATGGCATGACTAGGATGTATTCCTTATCCATAGATGAATATAAAGATGGGATATGCTCGTCAGATGGATCATCGATAACCATGACTAGTTTTGGCTGGGTGGATGGCTAAAAATCATGTGGATGAGAATGAGTGGAAATACAAATGACATCGATGAAAATATAGGGACCTACTTTGGAAGATTAAGATATTTACAGAGGGATGGTGATGAAGGGTGTATATGAAGGACTAGATTTAGAGGCCTTAGAATTTGTATATTTGATTGGAGGGTTATGCTTGGATGTGGGTGAGCTAGTGGATGGGAGAGGGTGGTCTTCTTTGATGATAAGGTCATCCTCTTCTTTTAGGTTATTAATGATGGTTTAAAGGGCCTTACAGGGCTCTGTATCATGTCTAGGGGTACAATGATAAGAAAAAATAATGCTATAATCAAACCACGTGGGTTTTTTCCCACATGAATAGAAGGATTTGATGGGGAAAGGGTGATTATAGATGCGTGAATGAGGTGATGAAGGATTTTAGTGTATAACTCAATGGGGGTTTTTAAAGAGGGGGTTTTGTTGATTGTAGATTGATTAGATTTTGGGGAGGAGGATGAAGGAAAAAATGATGTCTTGATTTTTTCTGGAATAGTAAGGGGTTTAGATTATGGTTTAGACTTGGAAGGAGGGGTGGATGGTTTTGATTCATATTTGTTGATGACGAGGGATTTGGGAGAAGTTCTTGGTCCCAAAATGGATGGGTGAAGTCCTAAGATAGATTATTCGGTGTTGGTTTTATTATATTGATGGGGCTTCAAAGGATGAAGCTCCAAATTCTTGTGAGGATGGGTGAGAGAATTTTTTATAGGGGTACCAAGGTTTTTAGGTTTTTTATATAAAGGTTTAACCTTGGTGGGGATGACAATGATTTCAATGCTGGGATTGTCTTTGAAGATTGGATTAGATGATTTGGACTTAGATTTGGTTATAATTGTGGGGGTTCAGGATGAAGATGGTTTTTGGATAACACAAGAACTGGTTGCAAATTGTGTAGATTTTCAGAGGTGTTGATATAGGAGTGGTTACACTTATTGAAGATGAGGATGAGATTGAGACATCATTTGTGGTTGAATCTAGTGGGTACATTCACTTGGTGGAGGATTTAAGGGAGGATGTGGATGTGGACATGGATTCAAATATTGATGTAGGTATAGCTACAATTAGGGATATGGATGTAGAATTAGGTATAGGAATGGATGTAGGTATAGATGTTGAGATGGGTGTAGAGATGGATATGGGTATAGTGGATATGGATGTAGTAGATGTATATGTAGTAGATGTGGTTGTAATAGATGTAGATATGGGTGTGGATGTCAATATGATGGCAGATGTAAGCATAGATGGGGAGATATGTGTGGGTATTATAGATGTGGATATGTGTTGGTATACATAAATGATTGTAGATGCATGGGTATATGTTAAAGTAGACACAAATGTAATAAATGTGGATATAGTAGATGAGGGTAAAGGTGTATAAGTCTGAATTAAAGTATTAATTGTATGTGCATCAAGTGATTGAGATGTGGGAAGATTAGCTTTGTTATTTGGTGGATGATTAGGGAAGGGATGCTTGAAGAAATCTTATGGTTAGTTAGGAGGGGTGTTAGGATTGTCTAATAGAAGTTCCCTACGATTAGTAAGCTATTGTACTAGGTATTTAAAGGTACATAATTTTTGATATCATGACCATAAACTTGATGATGTTTACAATAATGGCATTTACGGTACTATGTGTGTTTGGGACACAAATCATAAATGGGGTGGATAGGAGGGAGTTAGATGAGAAATGCAGCCATAAGTTTATCAAAGATGGAACTATAATATTTAATAAGGGAAGTATAGTTAGGGACTTGTCGAGGGCCTCTTTTTAGAGGTTAGGGATGCAATGTAGATGTAGAAGAATATTTGATAACAATGGCATTGGCTGAATTTTTGAATTTTTTGTTATGGGTGGATGACTTGGTGAATTCAGTTTTGGGCTAGTTGGAGTGAATATTGACATGGCCTTGTTCAAGGGAACGTACTTCTAATTTGCAAGCCATGGTGAATGTTTCCTCAAAGATTTAGAAATATCTAATTTGGAGAGTGGATGATATATGTTTCATACATGATCTAGAGAATAGTTCGACGAGTTCAATTTGGTGAAGAGAGAAGGATAATTGATTGATGATGCCGCACCACCTAATGACAAAATATGTGATTGATTCGTCATCAAATTGTTTAATAGTGTAGAGGTCAGTGATGGCGATTTTGTGTGTGATATTAATGGAAAATTTATATAAGAAAAACTATGATGGTCGAGTGAATGAGAAGAGTGAATGCTGAGGAATTCCATTGTACCAGTCAAAACTAGTTCCGACCAATGACATGGGGAAAGTATGAAGCATGAGGTCCAGATCATGGGAAATGAGATAGCAGGGGTCCCTAAAGGAACAAAGGTGTTGTTGAGGATCCTCCTTACTATTAAAATTTGAAAGTTTAGGGAGCTATCCATGTGGAGGATAAGGTTTGACAGGTACATATGGGTTGATAGACTCATTGCTAATTTTTTCGTAAGTAAAAGTGATTTTAGGACCCAAAGTAGTGGGTTCTATATTTTCCATTCCACTTAGAAAATATTGTATGGGGCCATTAGATGTATGGGGATGATGAAATGATTGGTGTGGTTATGGATTATAAGAAGTGGATTGGTTGGGTTGTGGGTAAGATTGATATTATTGAGGATAAGTAGGAGTTTGTGGAGGTGGTTGATAAGGAGGAAGGTAGTTGAATGCTTTTGATTGGATAGGTTAGGAGATATGATGTTTTGGGGGAATGTAATTGAATTGATAGAATTGCGAGGGTTGTTGAGATATGGGGAGATTAGATTCAGTTTTATTTGAGTGAGTTTGGATATACGTATGAGGTAGTTGTGATGTTTGGGTAGATTGATTAAGAAACATGTGTTGAAAAATTCTTTGGAGTAGAGGTTGATGAGTTTGAGTAGAATTTGAAGGGTGGGGTTGTGAGATAATGAAATTTTCATGGAATTGAGATTTAGGGATGTGTATCGAGATTCAAACATGCTGCTCAGATGGTGGAAGAAGTAGATTAGATTCTTGATGGGTTTGAGTAGGAGCATTGATGACCATGGTAATGAAGAAGTGATGTGAATAAAAGATATAGGGGTGGTATTAATGTGATGGATGTTTGGTAGAATTGGTACCACCAATTGATTTGATTGATGGGATTGAGGGAGCATGGTGGATGAGTCATGAGGGACATGTTCAAGTTGAGCCATTGCTAATTCATGTATGGCCCTTGGAAAGAAAATGAAAAGCTGGGAGGTAAGGACTTAAATGGATTCAGAATGTGGGGGATAAACATAAATATGTTGAATGGGATTTCCATCGATGGGGAGATGAGTTGATTTACGAGAAATATAATCATGAAGGGAAATGGGATTAGCATCAAAAATATCCTAAAACTCCAAACATCCATGCGAGATAGTTGGAGGTCTAAAGGCTCCTAAGGAAGTGGCGGATGGGGCCTAACCCCTAGATGTGCCAAAAGGTTTGACACATTTTCTCACTCTTGTTTCAAGTTAATGGAATTATGGAAAGAAAATAGGAAAATCCAAATTACGGGAGGGTTTAAGACTACCTCTTGATATGCGATGATGATGAAGATACATGTGTAAATATCCTCCCCATTGCGATCCCGATAACCTACAAAACAAAAAGAAGCTAAATAAGAAAATGATTAGTAGATAAGATATTGGGTGTCTTGAGTAGGTCAGTCTTCAGAAGTAATAACTTTGTAGGGAGGATGTCAACCCACTTTGATAAAAATGTCGATAAAACATTATGGATAAATAGGATGTAAAATAATAGCAGAAGCAGAGATCAAAGATATGCTCAGATAAGATAAGATAAATATATGATAATGTCAATGATGATAAATAAAATCAAACTTGGTTGGGTCGATGTTGACTTGAGACTTTCAATGGTGATAGCAGTAGAGCAGATACAAAAAAGTACAAAAGATATATCAGAAAAGATTTGAAACATTGAGGAGGATCTATATTTGTTATTGGGATGATGAGGAAACAAAAAGGATGTAAGAAAAAAAAATATTTGATGATATTATGATAGATATAGATCAATTTGAAGATGATCAGGGGAATATCGAGAACAATCAATTGTGAACAAGGAATTTTTTTTAGATCTAGGCTGTCAGAGAGATGGATGATAGAGATAAAGGGATCTGAATGTTGAAGGAGGCTAGAAAATAGATGAAATATGAGATAGAAGGTATAAAATAAGGTTAATGGTGACTGTTCTAGATCAATGGCGACTGTGGGTGAATTTAGGGTTTGAGGGGGTTGATAGATGGAAAAAGGAGTATGAGTAAAAGACAACAAAGGCCGATGATGCTGCAAATATCCAAAGTGTTGAGAAAACTTGCAAAAATGATTGAAAGGATGATAAAACAATGTTGGGGCTCCCAAGAAAATAATAGACTTTATCTATCCAATTATGGCATGCAATAACTCCAAGATAGATCTAAGTTAATGTTATATTCTCATGATAAGAGAATAAAATAAAGAGAATATCGATAGAAGGTCAAAAATCCAAAAAAATCATCATAAGGAGAGGGGGTAGCAATATACTTATAGGGTTGATGGAAACCCACTAGGTCATTGTCGACTGCAGATAACCATTAATTTGGGTGGTGGAGATGATTCTCAACTCGATACAAGAGGCCCTAAAGAGGTATAATTAAGGTTTTGAGTTGTTTAGGTGGGTTAGGGTTGTATAAGGATTATAAAAGGTGGTTGGAAGGGTGGAAAGACATTAATTAGGGTATATGAAAGTCTAGGGATGATAAATGGAGTGTTTAGGGATGTGATTAGGGTAATAGATGAGTTTTAAATTTTGTTAGGGGTAGATTAGGAGAGATAAAATATTGATATAATTAAGATCGAAAAGTGGGAAATTAGATGAAATAAGTGGAATTTATATGAAATGAATGTGATTTAGGAGGGAAAGGATAATATTTATAAGAATAGAGGTATGTATGGTGAAAGACGAATATTATTTGGAAAAAATGTGAGATAGGGGACAAACGTACAAAATTTTTCTCTACAAAAAGTTGTTGGGGGCTTTCCGATCCTTTGCTCAGATGGTGGCAAGAATTTAAGTCTCAAGCTTGGTATATTTTAACCATTCTTTGATAAGGATGTGATCACATTTTAAAAATACTTGATTATGTATTATTCTCTCAGCATCCTATTTTTTATTTTGACACACAAGGCTTCTCCCCTGCCATGGCGTGGTTATATGTACTTTTTTTAGATAATCATCCAATCTATTTTAAGATCATTTGGATCGGGGCCCCATTAAAACTCTCATCAAATAAATTTCTTATTAATATTTCCTTTCTAATTCATGAGGGGTTGGTCCCACTTATTTCTAAAGTTTAGAACATGGTGCCACATCCACCTTTTATTGCCAATTGGAATGAGTGGTGGGAAGTAGTGATTTAGTGCACCACCTGATTCCTCCACCAGTTTGGCAAGAAGATTGTTCGAGTTCTTAAATGGACGGTCTTGAATTTGTACAAATAATTTTAAAGGATACATGTTCTCCTAAAATCCAATCCTTTCGACACCCCTCTTTAGTTACAAGTTGCTGATATTTAACATAAGCTAAAGCTCATGAAATCTCATTCAGCCCTTGGCACACATATTTGATCGAGGTTGCACTAGCTCAAGGTGGGAGACAAAATACGTAAATTCTTTTTCAAATACCTCCTGGCCAAGCATGCTCGTCAACAGATCATATCTATTCAAGTTTCTCAAAATCATCTCACATATTTTCCTGAGATTATAAACACATTTTGGGAACATTATCAGTTAGTATTCCAAGCTCAAGAGGCTACTAATGAGCGAGATTCCACTTTGGAGAAATGTATCGAGATGGTTCTGGTCAAGATTTCTCCTAATGATCATGCTCGATGTAATGTTCCTCTTTCTTTATATGAGATTTATGTTGTTATGTTGTTCTTTGCTGATAATAAACCTCTGAGACTAGGTGGATTTCCTTGTGATTTTTACAAAGACACTTGGTCTTTTTCTAGTCTAGACGTGCTTTGGATTTACAATGAAGATCTCTAATCCAATTCGTTTGGGAGTTTCATCAATCAAGGAAACATTAAGTTAATTATTAATTTTGTAAATCCAAATTTGGTTACTAATTGGAGGCCTATCACTTTGTTGAATGTTTCTTAGAAAATTATTTCAAAGGCCCTGGATATTCGTATTGTCAATATTTTACCCAAGATTTTTCAACCCGAGAAGACGTGATTTTTCAATGGCTGACACATTCTGGATAATCTTTTAGAAGTAAGGGAAGGAAGGGAATGGGCTTGGTTGTCTCTGCAAGAACCCTTATTTCTCAAAATTGACTTTGAAAAGGCTTATGATTATATTAAATGGCCTTTTAAATTCTAGCTATGCTCAAAGCCGTAGGATTTTTAGAATTTTTTACCTCGGCTGTCATAACTCTGTTATCTAATGCTTCTTCTTTCCTCACTATCAATAGGCATCAATACTCTTTGATTGGCCTCTTCTAATCTATCAGACAGGGGTGCCCCTTTGTGCCTACCCTTTTTGTCTTAGCCCCCGATGCTCTTGGATATCTTATTGTTCAATGTGTTGATCAGGGCCACATTTAGTGATTTTTTTTGCCAAATCATTTGATTCAATTCATTAATGGGTACTTTACTGATGATTCCAATCTTACCCTTATTGAATTTAAATAGAATTTGGATGTTATTTTTTATTTCCTTGATATTGTTTGTCTTTATTTAGGATCCAGGATTCAGATGGCTAAAATGTTGGGATCATAAAATTTGTTGGCGTATACCTAATTGGTTGAAAGCTTACCTCTAGAATTTGATTAGGCACGAAGAATAATTTAAATTTTTGGGCATTCCTTTTTCCTTTGATAGTGATTCTTCTACTCTATCACATTATGGGATTAAAAAAGTTTAATGTAAAGTCTTTCGGTGGTCTTTAAAGTCTCTTTCACTAGCTGGTAAATTCTAGGTGTGTACCAAGATTCTTGTGGCCACCCATGTTTACTATTATACTTATTGGTACCCATCTTGGGCCTCCTTTGTCAATATTTCCAAGCTACTGTGGGATTACCTTTGGTCCAAAAGTTCTAGTTTAGTTGGATTTCATCGGGCGTCTTGGGAAGTTTTTTTATCACCCCATGATCAAGGTGTCATATGTATTATTGATATTTACAGGAAAAGTGTGGATTTATGTTCTAAATGGGTGGTGAGATGTCTTTCGAGAATTCAATCTTGTAAAATTATGCATTGAGATTGCATTGCTTCAGGTGCACCTTACGGTAAAAATGTTGGAATAAATTAGGGTTGCATGCCTTAATTATCACCAAGGATCCATTCAAGATTAATGGCACTTTCATCACAAAAAATATGGAAGGCCTTTGAAGCTATGAAACACCTATTGCGTTGGATTTTTGATTACTTTCACACTGGGATATCTTTCAATTCCCATAATATCTGGCTGTCTCTCATTATCACAGAAGATAGTATTCTGCTTGTGGAAACTCTGGGCATCAAAGATCTTTGTTTATTTTTCAAAGGGATTCAGACCATTCAAGATTTGGTTTCCTGCAAAGAATGGATTTCCTAGCCCGAGCTCAAGATAAAATTCAATCTTTCCAATTCATACCTTCCATCTATCTATAGAATAAAAGAGTTGATTCTAGATGTCATGCTTGATAATCTGGAAGCTAAGCCCTTCAATGCATCGTGGCATTATTTTCAGTGGAATCATGATATTGTCTTTCTTCTCTACAATGTCAATGCCATATACAATCTTTTTAGTCTTATCTATCATGTGATTTCAAATATCAACACCCACTGGGGCCTATAATCTACCCCGTCTACATGGATTCGTCAGCTTTCCCATGCCTAGAACTCCTTGCTTGAGCATAAATTTAACCTTTTTCTTTGGTTCATTATATAACAGGGCCTTCATTATTTAATAATTTTTTTTGGTTTTGTTCCCCCGTGCAAGTTGTTTGGTCATGGATTCATACATTATTTCAACCCTACCACCCTGAATTGTTTAATTGGTGTATGGTTTTGTTTGGAGATTTCAATCCTTGGCCTAATTATATTGATATACTGTGGCATTTGTTTAGAGATTGTATTCACTTTCATATTTGGAAATATCAGAATACTATGATATTCTAGAATGATCAAACTATTTCTTTATTCTCCACTAATGATAAAGTGGTTATTTTTTCTATTAATCACATACATATTCAATCTCAAGCTGAAAACATTACTCTTTAATTTTATCATTTGCAGTAATTGCTTGTATATTAGGGGAGTTCTCCTTGCATGATGATTCGGGTCCCTCTTGACCCTTTTATTGCACCACCTCGTCCATCTCTGCCTCGCCAACCATCTCTTCAAGGACTGTGCCATAGAATCCACTCTAGTAGCCATCGCTTTACCTCTCCTTGGGATTTCCTTTCAGATGTGTACTCTTCCAGGTTGGGATAGAGTCCTCTGAGGGGGAAGGCTATCGTAGGATCTCCACATTCGACCTCTCCTCCACATGGAGTTTAGATGTTTCCTAGTTCTCCACCCCCTAGTTGGGGAGATATGATGCCTTCATAGATACAGATGCCATATCAGGATGGATGGTAGGTTGATCCTCCTTTGGCTGAGTCATTGAGTAGAGATTTCATCCCTCCTTGAGATGATCCTCCTCATCCTCTTGAAGCAAAATCTTGTGCTTAGTGTTCTCTAGTTTTATGTAACTATTGTGTTTTCCCTCATGGAATTCTATGTTTTCCCTTTGGGCATTTTGTGGTGCCTACATGTATTTTTTTGGGACAGTGAGTATTCTGGTCTCCCTTGCTCTTATAACTCTCATATATTTTTATTTAATATAATGGTAAGTTCTAATAGTAAAATCTACATGCCCACCTCATGAACCTAGCCATTTCCAAAACAATTTGATGCCACTATGAGTTCCTCATCATTCAATTTCTGTTTGTATTGCATAATCATCCTATTATAGAAATTTATTGCACACTTTGACGTAATTATATAACTTTTGCACCACACACTATTTTCCGTTGTTCCCATTATCTCTCTACTTAGCACACCCATGAATTATGTGACGTACTTACTACTTGAGATCCAATAAATATGGATGAAGTGACTAGTAATACCACCTTTTGGACTATTGAGGATGATATTATTGGCTTCCTTATTTAGTGAGCCTAGTTTTGGCATTTGTGTTTCGTTATATTCTTCCAACACCTTATCACAATTCTATTGTGACCTTTCTACATTCATTTTGTACCTTTGTGACTTTCCACTGGTAATATTATGACCACATCCTCAAAATGTTTCTTTGCCTTTCTTTATCTACAAGTTTGTAAAACCATCTTCCATTTACCTCCTATGATAGCCTTAATAGATTTTTTCCTACAACCATATCTCTAGTGGGATCCAATTCTTTGCACATACACTCTTTTGAAGACCATTGTCCTTTGTTCCATTTTGGTATATGTGGGCTCCATTTCTATATTCTCTCACTTAATATTTCCTTTTCTTGAACCCTATTGAACCATATGCCATCCACCTCTTTCTCAATATGATAACCATATTTTGATATGACCTGCACAATAATATGTCAAAATATACTTATCGACAGAATCCTTATGGATCCATTACTATGTTTATCCATCATATGTGCTTTATCCTTACATATTCTTCACACACTTCTCCTTTCTTTTACCCCTACACATTCTTTTCCTTACAACTTCTTTTGTACATTCATCTCTTTGTTTCATATCCTTATAATTGGTTACGGTATTTATTCAATTTGTTTCCTCTCATAGTTTCTCCTTACTACCCTACTTACCATTTCTCAAATGTTTCTCTTCATCTCTTCCTTCAATATATGAATGAATCTCTTTCTTTCCCCTTCTTCCAGAGTGCTCTCTTCATTACATAATACTACAACTTCCTTTACCATCCATTATTCTTATGTTTCCTTAAATTTCTTTCTTTTGAAAAAATTCCAAGCAATAATCACTCATACCCTCATCTATACATTCCTTCTTTCCTCCCTTAATAGTATTTTATATTAAAACTTAACCACCAAATATAGTTCACCCTCTCTTATTCATTGGCCTTGCATACTTGTAGTGTCTATTGTCTTATCACCTCCAACCACAAAACTAAAATCTCCTCTTCACACTCTTTGTTTAAAATTACCATCTTCATCTCAAAACCCACATGTTATTCTATCACAATGCCCTTGCACACTTTTGTCAAGCTGAAATGTACTTTATAAATTTTATGTTCTTGTGATATCCTTCTCCATATTTTTGTACATTTTTGGGTGACACAACCTTCCCATTGTACTAGTCACTTAACTATCAAGATTTATATTCTCTCTAGATTCCATATAATACTCTTCGATATTGCTACAGATGCTCTATCTTTACCACATTTTCACACTTACATGTAACTTTGGTACTTTTTACCTTTTTCTCTCAGTGGTAGGAGACACAAGACTAAAAATCTTTATACATAATCATAATTTTTAACTCTCCATCATAGAGAATATCTCAATAAAGTTACCAATTTCTCCCCATGTAAGAAAAGTTCTATAGATCATTGCATTAGGACCTGGAAAATGTTGTAGTATATATAAAACTCATATTTCTTTCATTAAACAATAAACGAAAGAGATAACAAGAATTAACTCTCACTTACACAATAGCTACATAATCAACATAATTCAAGGGAGAGAGATAGTGCTTGGAAAAACAGCAGCACACACACACGAGAGAGAGAGAGAGAGAGAGAGAGAGAGAGGCAGGGAGAGGAGATGAGAGAGGAGAGAGGAGAGAGAAGACGAAAGAGAGAGAGAGGAGAGAGAGATGAGAGAGAGATGAGAGACGATGAGGAGAGAGGAGAAGAGAGGAGAGAAGAGAGAGAGAGAAGAGAGAGAGAGAGAGAGAGCAGAAGAGAGAGACTGGAGAGAGGACGAGAGAGACGAGAGAGAGAGGAGAGACGAGAGAGAGAGAGAGACGAATGATGAGGAGAAGACGAGACGAGAGAAGAGAGAGAGAGAGAGAGAGAGAGAGAGAGAGAGAGAGAGAATGAAACTTAAAGGAATCAAGATTAACTTCAATTAACATCAAATATTAACCTTTTGCAAAAAAATCTTACATGGTTTTATATAAAATGAGGTGATTTTTGAGTAACCATTCCCATCTTCTTCCTTTCCTACAAAATATTCTCTTCACATTCTATGTGTATATTAAAAAAATAACTCTATCTTCTATAGTTTCCTATCTAGATTATGCATATATCATATGATTTCACAATCATACAAAATTTATTTATGTTGGCTTTATAAACTCTTTTACTCTCCCAAGACTTTCCCATACTTAACTAGTTGTCTTGTGCCGAGATATAAAAATTGTTTTGATGATATGAGAGATTATTTTTTCTATTATTTCTAAGTTCCAAAAAAATTCACTACACATTATGATAATCTACTTGTAGTTACCACAGAGGATGCATTTTACTATATTTCATCATCTACATGTTACTTAATTGCCATTTTGTGATTTCAATTAAGTAGAATTTCCAAAAGACCATCCTTACAAGATTTCAATATGTAGAAACTACCTCATAGACCAACCTAGTTGGTTTTCATTTTATGTAAGCCTACTTACAGATACAAAAAAAATCATAACTATACTTCAAAATTTTATTACCTACAACAACAAAATCTCCCTTTTCTTGTGGTTATTGTTATATTTCTTGACTTGGGCTAGCTAAATGACTAGAGTGAAAAGAGGAGGTGGAAATATTTATTCTTATTTGAATATGTCAAGTAAGATTTTTGGTAGGACATACTACGGATTTTTATTCATTATCTCACACTATGGAGGAATTATTCCATGTTTATCTTGTACACATTTTAGCTTACGAGTTCTTCATTCATCGTACCCAAGTATATATGCAATTCTACTAATACTTGCATAACTTCATAATAATAATTTTATTTGGCTTTATAAACAATGTTAAGATGGGGAGAAATGGAATATTGTATGTTGTGGGTCAAAAATTCTAATTAATCATGAATTCTTTGTGCTTGCACTACAAAAAAGGTATTACGCAGTGTATTGCGCTCACATTCTCATATTCTATCATTAAAATTGTCATGAGCCTGTAGGGATGTTTAGAATTGCTTTTCAACCTCTTAATCATTTGTTCCCATCAAAATTTGGGCTTGTATTAATTTTCACATATCCATATCATTATTACTCTTGTCCATTATATGTTAAATTCATGTGTTACAATCCAAGAGCTCAAAAGAGATTTGTTTGGCTTGTGTTTTGGCTTGTGGAATACTTTTAATTTTTACAAGACCAGGCCTCCATCCTTGACTTCATTCTTGGATTAGCATAGTTACACTTTGATTTTATATACAGTCTCATTTTCCTTCCAATCATCCACAAGTTTACCTATCGATGTTTTTAGTTGCACTTATTTGATAAGTATTTTCCCACCTATGGTGTGAGGAACAAGTTTTGGATGATTTTCTTTGGTTTGATATTTGAGATCACATAGTTCCTAGTCAAGATTTAATTTCTATTGCGTCATATAAATTGTGGTCTCCTCAATGTTTGATTTTAGTATGTTCACCCCTTCAATTTATTTATGCAATTGTAACTTCTCCAAATCCACCTTATTTATGCTACCTAGTTAATGAGAAGTGGTAGCTTACGTACTTGTTTGGGAAATTTGGGGGGATAAAGTAAATAAATGGGATGAAGGGAATACTTTCTTATGATTTCATGTTTGTGAAGTTAAGTGTGACACCATTTAAAAAAAAATTGTGTCCCCTTCAATAATTTCTTCCATGGATGGCTACTCCAAACTTGAAGCTCTAATTTTTATGGCACTAAATATGAGAAACTATGTGGTATTCAATTGCATAGTGAGAGTTATTGTGGTTTGCAATGCTCCCATAATTTATTCTCCTTCTAATTTTGTTTTATTCTTCTTCTTTTATTTTCTTGATTACAATGGTGCTTGCATCTTGACCTTTTGATCTTCTTCCTTTTCTTTCACAATTTCTTCCACTATGTGTTGTTCATCCTTGGAATTTTTCTCTTGCTCCTCATTATCTTTTGTAACCTTTATTCTTCTATACTTTATCTCTCTTCTTATTTCATATTCCTCTCTTCCTCCTTCGCCTCTTCATCTTTCCTCACTTTTTTTCTTCTTTTTCCTTGGGCTTTGCTAATATTTATTTGTTCTCCTTTTCTTCTTTCAAATTTATTTTCTCTTCCCCTTTACAATAATTTTCCATCATAGCTTTCTCAGCTTCAGCCTACGTAGTTGATTGTTTTTTCTTTTTTGCCTACTTCCTTTTTCTCATTTTCTCTTCATTGTATTGATTTTATTGTTGTCCAATGTCTTCTATTTAAATCGTTGATATAATCTATTTTAGAAGTGGTTACATAGTAGGAATTGTAGGCTTTGGGCCTAGTTAGATGTTTTGAATAGTTGTTTCCTTTTCTATGCCATTTTTTGGTGGATTACTTAGATCTTTCAGAAATGGAGAAGGAGAAGATGTAGTCACCATTTGTTTTGTCATAAATTTTAGGACTGTTAATTTTACCCTTATATGGGTTTTGGCCTTCTCCTTTTTTGTGTGTATTCTTATCTTTTTTGAGCATATTTTGTATTTGAATATTGCATGATGTCTTGTTGAGATATATTCTCTTACTTAAACAAGGCCCTTATACATTCAGTGACTCTCCAACCTAGAAGTGTTATCTCTCCATATGAAGGTGATATACATGCTAACTTATATGGTCTTGTATCTATCATCCTTTTCTTGAGAGGTGTCACTGGGATTTATTATTGAATCTCTATCAATTTGATCCCTTGTAAATATGGTTCAAATTTAGAATGTAATCCAGCATCCTTGAGTCCCTAGGTGATGTTTTTGAATAGTTATTCCTGTGTGACATCCTCTCAAGATTTGATCATGAGAGAGCACGACATTAGTGGTAAGTTTATTAGACACACATGATTTACCTTTGGATTTATATCTTTCACTCTTCACACTTATATCGAAGTGTATCTCTCTCTCTTTCTCTCTCTCTCTCTCTCTCTCTCTCTCTTCTCATAGATGCATCTTGATTCCCATGTATTTTGCACCATTGTGCACACTTTGTTTCTAATGAATTTCATCTTGTCAAAATTCAAGTAAACGAACCAACTGGGAAATCTTTGGTATCTTTTAACTTGTGGTTAGGTTTTCTCATCTTATGTAGTGGTCATTTATTTTCTTTTATGTGCCTCCTTCTTTGAGCTTCTATTTGCATTAAGGGTTAAGATTCATCCTCCAATTGCACAATTCCTTTAACATATAGGCCTTATGTGAGTGGTTGCGTTATCATTTCATTATCAAATGGTTGTACATCTATGGTGATGAATCCAATGTTTCTAATTAGATTTTGTTGTGTTATCTCCATATTGATACAAAATGTGAGTGTCTTCGAGTGCTTGGAATTGGATCCTTCAAATCATAATGTAACCCCATTATTCAACAAATTCACTTTGGCATATGAGTTTTTGTATGTACACACTTCCTTCGGTATTCATGGGTCTTAGTGAAATAATTTTTTGTATGGAAAATTATGTGTTTCCACCAATGCGATTGGGGCTACACCCCTCTTTCTTGTGTATGGGGAGATTCCCATTATTAAATGTAACTATCATAGTTCTATATAAATGTTGTGGGTGGCCAAATAGGATGGGGATCATAAAGGAAAACTTCACTGAACCTATGAAAAAGTGTTTGTATGGGTTACGAGGGAGAAATTTTCAGCGGTGAGGGGTGAAGGAGAGAAATTAGAAAAAGGAAGGTCATTAATATGAGTAGGAAATTATAGAGTTCACACCATATAACCGGATTACTTCAACATTTAATTAGAGGAAAGAAATAATAAAGCATCTAGCTATACACAAAAAATCATGTACTTTGGGTAATCATCTAGTCCTTATTGCATACTTCTATTCATATGATTCCTAAGTAATAAAATTACTAATTAACCTATGTCCTCAGCCATATTTTCTCTCTTTTTGTTTCCACTTTTAGTCTTACACTCTTTCTAGCTCAGTTTGTCTTGTCACACCTCAGTATTCCTCATCCTGGACACCAGTACCAAGTCAAGATGTCAGAACCAGATGCCCCCATCCCCTTTAGGCGCCTCTGACCTCTTTGCACTTTGTTCACATATTTTGGGTCCTTTTTAGCCATTTGAGCATCTTATCTTTTATGTATTCAACCTTCTCTGGGTTAATTACAAAATTAAAGCAAGGGAGTCATATAAATATAAAGTTATGTGATCATAATAAGGGACCAAACACTAAGCATTAGCTATCGCCACCTTCCAAAGGCTATTCAAGAGCATTAAAGCATCCATTCAAGGGAAAACGACTTCATTATTCTACATATAGTTCATAGGAGCATAAGTACATTCTATTCCATGCACAAATCTTCTACATTTTCATACATCTAGCTATTTCCTCGCTACCAAGTGTGACACACACAAGAGCCACCTATGGCACGATTCCACACAAACACCTATAACTAAATTGAATATGAAATATAGTGAAGTGTTTAGTCATAAGATCACTTGGTTGATAGCTGAGGATAGTTCGACCCCTCAGTTGTATTCTTTTCTTTTTGGAATTTGATACACTTTTGAGGGTTTTACATGTCAATATTTCATTGTAGGTTATTAATGACATTGAAAATCATTGTGCGACATACTAACGACCAAAGGTGAAGGCCAGAGAAAACCTTACAACCAATCAAAGATGGTTTTTAGAGAATGCTAGTAGTCACATGCACCTAGTACTAGTCTGTAGCACCCGCAGGTGCCCCAGTCCAGGCATATTGTCAACTCGCACAATTTTTCTGAGGTTTTGTGTGACAATTCTCCCTCTATATTCATCAAGTCATTACTTTGGAAAAATCAAGATTTGGTTGTGAAATAAACAATACATTTTATCTCCTCTTTGCAATTAAGGTTTCATAATTTCTATTTTAGTTTGCTTGGGCCTATCTTGTATTGAATTATTTATTCATTTACTGTTATCTTGCAATCATAATTAGGCATCTATAAATATTATATTTTCTTAATCATTTAGTGAACTGATCATTTGAATCCACATTCTTTATATGGATTTTTTTCTTATGCTTGTCACCGGTAGTGGTCATTTTGGGTCTTTTACGCATCTTGAGCTTCCTCCATCTTCCTGTACGGTTTTTAAAGTATGGCTCAAATTGAAAATCCATTCAATAGATCTCACCAAGTGCTCCTAGAAAACATTTATGCATCTGATAGTGAACACTCGTATGAAAAATAAAAAAATGTTGACTAAGAAAAATTAGACAAGATTATTCATTTTCGTCAAGCTTTGCATGATAATCCTGCTCATCTTCCACATATTCTGCATGCTCTGATTATTACTAGAAATACTTGTGATCTTGCTTCAGTACCACTTGTAGGTTCTTGTTCGGATTTGATGGCCTCCACTCAACCCTTTAATATTACCACTTCTATTCCCACTACTACTGCTCCCATCATTCAAAATAATGCTTCTAATGTACACCTTAAATCTTCTTCAAATACTCCTGATTTAACTTATTTATATCAGAATCTATAGACACAAATTCACCAACTTCAATTGCCTACCTCTCATGTATGTCCATCTTTAGATTCCACTTCACTTCTTCATAGTACCTTTGTACCTGTCATTTCATATATCTGCTTCCTCTCAATTTCGTCACTCCCAAATTACCTATTTTAAAAGGCCATAGTGACTCACAAGAACATTTCTGAGCCTTTCACGTGGCATGCCTAGAATATGTAGATGATCATATTTTACTTGTAAATATTTTCCCTCGCATTCTCCAAGATTATGTGATGTGGTGGTTCTATGACCTACCTATCCACTCGGTAATATATTTTATGCATCTAGTTGATGGTTTCCTAACTCATTTCTCTATCAATATCAGATCTAGGATCTCATATGCTAAAATCACACAACTTAAACAAGGATCTAACGAACATATAGTAGATTATGTCTTACAATATAAAAATAACTTAGTTAAGATGTCTAATGTGCTTGCAGACTCTAAGCTTCAAGATTTATTTGTCCAAAGTATATTTCCACCTCTACATGAGAGTTTCATTTAAAAAACATCTCCCTCATTTTATCACTTATGTCACACTCTTAAGCTACGCAAAACAAAGCTAGTATCTACAGGAAAACATGAATATCAAGAGCAGGATTCATCTTCTACATGCTTACAAAGTAAATCTACTTTTAAGCCCACTAAAAAACCTATTGAGGTTAAAGAAACCATCAACGACATCTCTAACACTAAAGAGCTTCAATGGATACCTCCCAAGCGAACATAAAAAAAAGTAACGGTCATTCAAAATATTCTACTACCACAACTGGTCGAAAGTAATATTATTACACTTCCTCCTCTACTCACTTTAGATCCACCTCACCATAAAGGTTGTAATTATGATGAAAATATTAGATGTGACTATCATCAATGTGTTGGACATCCTACTTATCATTGTTTCAAACTTAACAATCTTATTCAAGACCTGATCCGCAATAATACAATTGAGTTCCCAGAGCCTTCAAATTCTACACCTGTTAATGAAAATCATAAGCTCAAAATATTCAACAATCCTCTTCTAAAACATGATAAGAAAGTAGGTGACTCTTTATAAAATCATACATATTGTATAGTGCCTCTTCCTGCATCTTGGGCTCTTGATTTTCTAGTTTCTCATATTGTGAAATCCCCACCACTCATTACTTTCTCTGATAATGATTATCATGCTACATTATCTTTCGATTGCTTACACTTTAGTGCTTCTATTGGATCCACTTCCATCAATAACACTAGAGTTCATCCATCATGGCACATCAACACGTGTTCTATTGCACTCCTTGTTGCTATCAGCTAACCGCTATCGTAAATTTCATATCCAATTCTAAAATCATATGGTGTTTTCAAATTTTTGGTCATTGTTGGTCCTCTCACTAGGATTATGCCTTATCTCTTGACATCACCAGTTGAAGTGTGTGACATGCTCTTAGGTATCTCTTGGCTCCGCACAACTCAAGATATCATCTATATGACCCATTTATGTTTGAAATTCATTAATAACAAGCAAGTCATTTCTATCAATGGTGTTCCACCATCTACACTATGGACACAACCCCTTCTTGAGGTATTCATTGAATCAGCTAGAAAATATAGGTCCCCACAACCTCTCAAAACTAAAGCACAATCTGTTCCTAGCTCACTTATTTGCACATGACCTATATGGTCTCATTGGTCTTCTAGTCCATCATACTAGTCTAGGTCTACCATTTGGAAAAATCTTTCGCCTCATTATGCCTCACCTTCATGTCTTGTTTCACATAGGTTTCCATCACATCTGCATTCTATTTCACATAAGTGTCCATTACCTCTGTGTTCTATTTCACATAGGTTTCCATCACCTCCATGTTCTATTTCACATAGGTGTCCATCAACTCAACATTCTGCTTCACATAGGTGTACATCATCCATGTGTTCTATTAAATAAAGGTTTTCACTGCCTCCACATTATACTCATCAGTCACACACGTATAGGATTCATTCACATACACAATATCTATCTTATATACCACCACTCTCAGAGCATGGTCACATGTATTTATCTCCACAAACATCAGGTGGATGACCCTTGTCTTTCACTTTCATTGGATAACACATTTATTATCACACACTTGGGGGTATCAAATTGTATCTTTCTTCCCCCCTCTAGTATTGTTACATGTCTTATATCCTCATCACATCACATCTAGTCTCACATACAACGTACACATCTTGATACATTAGTATCATCATTACCCGATGATGCACTCTCGTGCTTCGGTTCACACTTGACTGTTGATGTCATCCTATACACATGAACCTCACATGCTACATACTACAAATTACACACTACACACTTTACATTTCGCAGCTTCATCTATTTCTATGCAGCATCTAATCTACGCATTCACGACATATATTTCTGGCATCTACATCTACATGTTGCGGTAATTACCCTATGACACACTCTAGTTGCACGATCCATAATCTAATGCTAAGGGTATACAACTCAAATGGACCTCACCACACTTACACGTTTAATAATTCACTCATTTAGTTACGTGCTTACACTATACGCTTTGTGCTTTAATGACCACATCTTTCTAATACACACATTCAAACCATTTTTTGATGACGCACTCTTGTTCTACAATTCATTCTTGACTATTGAGGGGGCATGTATAAATGAACCTCATCTCATACATACACATCCACTTAAGGGGTACGCTACTCCTATCGTTCACTCTACATTCCATTCTGTCTCTTCCACAACATATTACATATCTTAGTTGCATTTACTCTTGCTTACATTTACTTGTTACATGTAAACTTTATTACACATGTTTGATAGATATATTGTATGTCATTATCTTTTTCCACATACACATGCATATTCACTTTCTTTCTATCTATGATAGTAGATTCTACAGATCTACACATGCAGCACAAATGCTTAGCACAATACCTATTACTAGTCCCACAGCAGCTCCTGAAGGCATCCACTTTCGTAAACTACATGTGTTATTATTACATTTTTCATAGCACTTTATTACCAGATTATACACGTTTTGACATACATTTTATGTTCCTAACATGTTAATGGGTACTTCATGTGCAACATTTGTTTGTAGGTCTATTTGCTTCCATGGATTTTTGTTATAATGTTTTCTCTTGCTTGTCTTTGTTTGCCACTATTTGTGGGATTTTCCCTTTGTCTTATGTAAAAACTTGTCTACTTTTGGCCTAGTGGCTTCGATTGTCTTACGACATCATAAGTGATGTCCCATTTTTGAAACCTATTTTTCATGGTCTACATTGTCTTCTTGCGTCTTAGCTTACACATTGTCTGCTTATTTGCTAGCTTACATTTTACATGTGTGTTTGCATTGTCTTGCACTAACACTTGTTTTCGTATCCACTTTGTTTGTGTGTGCCTTGGTTTCTACCAAGAACACTCTCTCCCGTTATAGGGCATAAATTTCAGAACAACGGTTGGTCCTCCTTTGGGCAACATTTTTCCTCAGATACGTTGTATGCATCCCAAACATGGGGAGGCATCATTTGGGTGAATAAATGACCTCTTACAAAACTCTATAGTTACATTCCAACACAACTTAGTACTGGTAAAACACAGTCATCAGTCTCAGACATTGCCTAGAATCAGACTTGGGCCCTTATCATAGCACAAACACTAGTGCTTATATATGGATAGTAGTTCCTGAGCACCATTGAACCTTCTTGGATGCCTATCACCAGGGGGAAATTACAAAACATCTTTCAATGAAGAAAATTCTACAACATTTCACACAAGAAGTTTTTGACATGATAGACATTCCTTTAGCTCTCAACATCCATACTTTATAGTTTCTTTTCCTTTCACATTGTATCATAATTCATCGGACTGGATCAGATTTTTACAAACCATATACAATGGCATCCCATACATCAGGAAGTGGTTAAAGGTTGTAGGATGAAACCTAACTTTTCTCTCTACACTTCTTCGAGTTTTGGCATGAGATCACACAAAAAACTCACAGTTGGCACAACTGGCATGAGATCACCTGAAAAACGCGTTCTTGTACATCATCTACATGGTCCTTTCTACACTCTTTTCCTCATCATGGATCAGGTGCACATGTTAATTGTTCACATTTTCACATGCTTTCTTACATAATTCATACACATTTTGATCATATACATGTGAATTTGACTAGTTGTTTGTTCTTCTCTTTTTACAGGTCCATCATTATAGGAAGCGGTAGTCAAAATCATCCTAAATAAACAACATAAACAACATTAATCACATCAACATCGACATCAACAATAGGTACAATGACGACCTCTACACATTTTCCTAGGGTCATCATTCGTCATCACTTTTTGCACTTTCTCCTCTCTAGTTTCCATACTCCACATTTTTTATCACTCCACACTTTTCCTTGTCTCTTGACACACTTCTGCCATCAATCTACATTGGTTATCAGGTACGCATCTCTTATATACTTTATGTTATCGAGCATATTCTCAACAACATAAAGTGGGGGCAAATGTAGACACAAAATCACACACTTTGGGTAATTATCTAGTTTTGATTACACACTACTATTCATATGATTCCTAAGTAAGAAAAGTACCAGTTAACCCATGTTCTTGACCATCTTTTCTCTCTTTATGTTTCCTCTTTTGGTCTTACACTCTTTCTAGCTCATTCTATCTTTCATACCTTGACATTTCTCATCATGGACACCAAAACCCAGTCAGGTCACTAGTGCTAGGAACCCCTGTCCCCTCTGGGAACCCATGACCTCTTTGTACATTTTTCACATGTTTTGGGTCATTTCTAGTCATTTGAGCATCTTATCTTTATGGTATTCATCCTTTTCAGGGTTGATTGCAAAAATTCAAGCAAGGGATTCATATAAATATAAAGTTATGTAATCATAATAAGGGACCAAGCACTAAGCATTAAATATCACCACCTAAGGTTGCATCTAAAGGCTATTCAAGAAAATTCAAACATCCATTATAGGAAAATGGACTATATTCCTCTGCATACACTTCATATGAGGGGAAGTTCATTCTATTCAATGCACATATCTACTACATTTTCTTGCATCTAACTATTTTCTTACTACCATGTGTGACACACACAAGACCCACCTAGGACATGATTCCACACACACACACACCTAGAACTACATTGGGTCTGAAATTTAGTGTAGTGCTCAGTCATAAGATGAATTTTTTGATAGCTAAGGACACTCTGACCCCTCATTTGCATTCTTTTCTTTATGGGATTTGATGCACTTTTGAGGGTTTTGCAGTTCAATCTTTCATTGTAGGTTATTAACGACATTGGAGATCATTGTGTGACATACTAGTGACCAAATATGAAGGGTGGAGAACACCTTGGGACCAGTCAAAGATTATTTTATGAGAATTCATGCTATCACAAATTCCTAATACTGGTCTGTAGCGCCTGCAGGTGCCCCTGCCCCTTTTAGGTAGATCATCATCTCACACAGTTTTATGAGGTTTTGCGTGACACTTCTCCCTCTCTATTCATTAGGTCATTAGTTTCGCACAATCTAGATTTGGTTATGAAATAACTAATTCATTCTATCTCCTCTTTACAACTATGGTATCATAATTTCTAGCTTAATTTTCTTAGGTCTATCTTGTACTTCATTATTTATTCATTTACTGCTATCTTGTAATCAAAATTAGGCATATATAAATCTTATATTTTCTTAATCACTAGCTAGAATAAAAAACCAGAGACACATAGTTCTTTAGGTTCATTTATCAATGAAAAGTTCCTTCTTGATCACCATGATTGTAAAGTTACGAGAGAGAGAGAGAGAGAGAGAGAGAGAGAGAGAGAGAGAGAGAGAGAGAGAGAGAGAGAGAGAGAGAGAGAGAGAGAGAGAGAGAGAGAGAGAGGAAAAACATAAACATAGAGCATGGAAGAATCTAACAATTGTTTCTTGTGTTCGTGATCAAAATATCAACACCCAAACCACCATCTACAATTTATACTAAAATTTTAGATCCTTTGGAATGGATAAGCCATCCCAATTTATAGGATTGCAAATTGACCTTTCACCTACCCCCCACATGACTCTTCATGATCTCATTCAATTTGTGACTTTACATCATCCCTTAGAAGAGACAAATTAAGTATCTCTCTTATAATTTTGAAAGAATACTTTTACAATTTTGAAATATTGTCACTTAAGTAAATAACAAAAAATTCAATGATTGCATACAATGAAGAATTAGAAGAAATGGAAAGAAGAGGAGAAAGGAAGGTGATTGATTAATTTGTTAAAGAAGCTCCTTCTGATATAAAACTTGTTAATACGAGGCATGGTGGTCACAATATATTCCATATGCTAGAAGCACAGACACCTTGGACCATTGAATGAGTGTTTAGAAACACTGTTGCAAGACCTTTTTGTGTGATCTTGAGATGAACAAGGACATTACTCGTGATGATGAATTATTGATCTCACAATGAGAGTGAGGATCACTCTCTTGCTCCTTATACTTTTGTAATTTTCATTCATGATGCACAAACCTCTTGTTTCTTTTGTTCTCTTCCCACACACGACACTATAATATTTAAAAATTCTATCTTTACTAACCCACGAAATGTGAGCTCCCGAAAGAAGAAAGATAATCTCTTTCCTAGCTCACTTGGCTTGAATGGATTAATCAACTCACCGAGCTCATTTGGTGCATCTCAACCAACTCAACTAGATCACCCCAAATAACTTGGTCACCTATCTCACCTAGTGAGATGATCATGGTTTCATCTAATAATATTGGATTTTAATGGATCCCTTTACAACCTTAGAATCCTTTTTAGTTGCTTAATGTCTCTGGCTCTTACCTGTTACGCCTTGATATATCCTACTTTCTAGACACATTTGAGATCAGAATGATCCTTCAAGATATCTATGAAGAGATGATTTTCCTCATTTGAGTTGTGAATCCACCTTACAACCCTTCAAGTATTTCAAAAAGTGGAAAGATGAGTGAAAACGGAGTCAACTGCAACTTTCTAAATCCGAAACAGAGACTTCATATTTTTAGGAGGTAAGACCAAGACCTACTATTTTAGGACACATCACCTATTTTTCTCAAAATTGACCTTATAAACCTTATAGAACATTTAGTTCTCCTCTACTGATAATTCCTTGTTATTTTGGCAAATTGCTTTTTCTGGACTTGTTATTTTGGGAATATTGTCAATTTTTTCCAGCCTACTGTTTTTCACCATTTCTGACTATTCTAGGTGATCATGACTTGAGATTTAAGTAAATTACAATTTTTAGCATGTGGATGGAAAAAATACTAAGAAACATGTAGTCCTTAATATCTATAAAAATAAGCATCTCCATTGCGTGAAAAGTAGTTTACATGAAACTAGATTTTTTGAAGAACCCTCACTCCGAGTTTCAGATGATTTTTCCTACCGGATCTTTAGGAAATTGAAAATGTCTTCAAGGATGGAAGAATTCTAATGAAAAAGATTGTCCTCAATATCCCTAGAAAATATGGGATTCACAACATGAAAACTAGCTTACGTGAAACTAGATTTTTTCAGGGATTGTTTCCTCCGATTTTCAAGTGATTCCGCCCACTAGAACCTTGGGAAGTGAAGATGAGGATCGATTTCCTTTTTTTGCTGAATTATGGCACCCATTAATTGAATCTTTGACAACAATTTTTTTTATCCAAGTGTAGATAATGAGTTCTGGTTGTGTTCTGTCTCGTATAGGGATCTCATGCTTTGATTTTTGGATGAAAGACTATGTACAACATTCAATATTTGGGGTCATGATCATTCTGGAAGGCATTGAATGACATGGACGTGATGTTCTAAAGATTTATCAGGTCTTTAAATAATTCATGGCTTCAAAAATTAAGTCTTGGTGCACTAGGTGAGGAAACCATTAACACTTAGTGATTTTTGGGCTTTGACGATCATACAACAATCAAATTTCAAACGACACTGGATAGGGCACAGAGTAGAATTTTGGATGTATGGGAAAGGGGCATATTTTTGTGTGCACATTTTCACCACTTTTCCTAAGGATAGGAGGTGCACAAAAATGCACCTCATTCTGGGTCTCCCATGTGTCACTGCAAGGTTGAATGGAAGGGAGATGAAGGAGGGAAAGTTTCAAACACTGTGGAGCTATTTTGAGGTCATATAAAGAAATGTGAAAGGGGTTTAAGGGTGGGGAAATTTTTATTTTCCCCACTTTCCCAGGGATAGTTGGGATTGTAAAATGTGCCACCTATTTAAGTGAGAAAATGGTTAAGTCGAGAACACATTTCCCAAAGCTCTAGGATGTGCTTTCATGGAAAATTTTATATCATTTTGAATCCCAATATCATTCCAAGATAAATGGGATGGGTTTGAAGACATGATTCTGAATTATTCTCTAAAAATGGAATTTTTTCCTTCAGGACAATAAGGTATATTTGTCAAAATAAAGCTTCCTTATAAAGTCATTGGGTCGTGTGAGGACTACTTCAAAAATAAGTGAAAGAGGGGGAGGGGCGCATTTTATTGTCCCCACCATCCCCACTATCCCCACTATCATAAGGATAGTAGCGACAATTAGGAAAGTTAGAATAGTTGGGACAGTCGGGGCATTTGGGACAATAAAACCTGCCACCTATCCAACTTAGAAAATGGCTAAGTCATTGAAACTTGAGAAAACGTTACCTTGAGCTCCAGGAGGTGTTTTCATACAAACATTTAGATCAATTTTGACTCCCAAGATCATTCCAATATCAATGGGATATGTCTCAAGACCTGATTATGCCTCTGTTAGAGTAGGCATTTACCTTAACTCATGTTCACCTAGGTACTTTATTTACCTTCTATTTTATTTTTCCTCGCTCACTTATGTGTGGATATTTTTGTTATCTTATTTAGATATTAGGAATATATTATCTAGTTGTTATGACTAGTTTTTTCCTAAATCTATGGCCTTGACTAGTTGTTTGATGACTAGTTCTTTCTTAAATCTATGGTCTTGACTAGTTCTTTGATGATTAATTATTTTCTTGATTTATGGCTTGATTTATGACCTTAACTAGTTCTTAAGTTGATCTTCCTTGCATATATAAGCAAGACCCATTCCCATTGTACTCATGAGAGTTCCATTATAATATATGATATTGCTGCTCTTTGTTTGGAAATTCTTTTGTAAAGTTATTCTGATGAATTTCTTTCAGCTTATCAAATGTGGTGTGCTATGATCATATGAGATCTTCAAGGCTTGGAATGATCTTCTTATCATCCCTTTCATGGTATTAGAGCAGTAGATGATGTAGACACCCATCTGTAAGTGTTCTTTGCAAACGAGAGTTTTTTCTATTTTATATATATGGAATTTCTTAGTATGTTTCTGCAACTTGTATTTATGTGTGAAGTAGAGGCCACCATTAGATCTAGAAGATGTCAAAACCCTTAGATTGACTGTAAGCTCGACCAATGGCCTTGATAGGAATTTTTAAAGTTTGATTTTTGTAGAGTCGGTTAAGAGTATGACTTCGCTTATAGAGCCATCCGTGTAGCTAGGAAGGTTGTCGAAGGATTCCACGAAAACTCTTTCTAGGTTTTTAAAATTATTTTTTGGGTAGTTGTTTTTTTATGCAAGTTGCACAAATTTGGCCACACAGAGTATTTTGTGGCACATGATAAGAAGCCTCTAACACCTATGCTGAAGTTGTTGGTGTAATCTGCCCTCTTTGGTCATTGAAGGGCTAAACCATTTCTGGGTTTTGTTCGGAGCAACGGAAAACATTCTGGGTTTTTGTTAGATTTTTTTGACATGAAACAATTTTAGAGCAGCAAGTGAAAAATCAGGAATATGCGCGCACTTTCCAAAAATGGTAATTTCGGCCCAGATGCAAAGGTTTTCTAAAATGGAATTTTTTGCCAAAAACGGAAAGTTTCCATAAATGGAAGGGTTTTCCAAAAATGAAAACTTTCCTAAAATGGTGGGTTTTGCCAAAAATGGATAGTTTCCTGAAATAGTATTTTTTTGTCATAAAGGAAACATTTTTGTAAACATTTAAAAAATAGTTTTTTAAAATTTAAATGGACCTTAGTGATTGAAAATTAAAATTATCATAAATTTTGACTGGTAACTCAAAATTAAGTGGTGTATTTTGCAAAAGTGTATTATTTTTCGTGTTCTTTCCATTGGTTTCATTTAATTTGTCAAAAACATTAATTTATAAAGTGTCAACATTTGGGGGTGTTGTACTCACACACAGATGCATTTTCGATTGAGCCTGATGTCCCATTGCTTTATTTGTTATCATGGATTCGTGCTTTGACATATTCGCTTTACATTCTGAGAATGAGATGCTCTTTTATGAATTTTTTTCCATTTAAAAATACATAGTAAAATTTTTGGAAGAAAATAGATCAATCAAGAAGCGAAGTTCTCTTCTACAAGCACTCATTCACGAAAAAGATGATCTCATATACTCCTTACAACAAAAATTTGCTATCTCTCAGCATCAACATCATATTGTGGACTCTCATATCCATGCTTCTTGTCCACTTGTATTTGTTTCTCCTGCACTCACTGATATTGATCTATCATTTTTTAATTTTTCTCTTGCTCCTGATTCTCCTAAGCCTATTAGGCTTATTATTGCATGTTCTTTTGCATCTGTGCCTATTACCATTACACACTCTGAGTATCCCACATTAGCTCATTGTGCTCACCTACTTGGCTCTTTTGAGAAGAATACCATTGCATTTGGTTTTAGCATGCTTTGTTCTATAGGTTTCACTGGCGGAGGTATTGGAAGACATTTACATGACATTGCTTCCCTTATTCCACATGTTAAGTGGAATTGTCGTTATGGCATTGGTTTTTGAGTAGGTACTTCATTGAGATCACACATTGATAGAGCTCCTATTTTAGTTTTCTCGAGTCTTTCTGAGAATCATGAGCAATACTTGAGTTCAGCACCTTCACTCAGGCTTGAGAAACCTAAAATTTTAGTTGTCAGACATGATTGACCTGACACACATTCTGATGTTCCTTTACATGAAACCATTGTGCATTTTGCACCAAGTCATATGCAGACATCTTCATCCATTTGTGTTGATTTGGGGTTGATTTCTGATCACTTGTGGCGGTGACATAGGCATTCATTGATAGGACTCTACAGGCATGGCTCCTCCACCATACAACCTCTTGCTCCACTTTCTATACCATTTGCATTATAATGTTCCTTCTTTTGAGAATTTTTATTTAGCATGTGTGGTATATCTCTCTTGTGTGTGGAGATATTTTGTATTTGTATTTTCAACACTTTTGGCATGTTGATAGTCTCTCTTATGAGGGAGCTATTCTTGTGAAGCCCATTGTTATTTTGGCAGTGTTTGAGTAGTTTTTTTGAAAAATCATACAAATTTTTAGTGTCACTCCACCCATTCAACAGTATGGGAGGGTGTGGTGTTGATCTTGCTTCTTTGGGTTTTGTGTCTTTACCTTGTTACTTTGGCTTTTCTTGGATCGTGGCACTTATATTTATTTGGATCTTGTGTCCTTGCCTTGTTGCCTTGGTTATTATTCTTGGATTGTGGAAAAACTATTTTTAACATTTGATCTCTCTTCTTTGGGTCTTGTGTCCTTGCCTTGTTACCTTGGATTTTATTTGATCGTAGAAGTCCTATTTCTTTGGATGTTGTGTCCTTTCTTTTTTTCTCTAGTTATTGTTCTTGGATCGTGACATACCTATTTGCAGCATTTGATCGAAAAATGTTTGGTGTATTTTTACACTTTCAACATCACTCCATTGACAGTCTCCTTGTATGGAGCTAATCTAGTGAAACCCAGTGTCAATTGTTTTTTATTCTTATGATTGAGTAGTGGATTTAGACCACAATACACACCAAACTTCTTCAACATTGTACTGAGCTTCTAGGGATGCCTTGCAATGGGATTTTTCTCTTTACTTTGTTATTACTTATTTTGGGTACCTTGCAGTGTTCCATTTTCCTAGTTATTGTACATGATTACCTCATCAGACCTAGTTGTAGGGACTCATAATGTGGATATGCCACTTTCATTTTGGGCCCCTAGCTTCACTTGAGGTGGGTGTTAGAGTAGGTATTTACCTTAGCTCATTTTCACCTAGGTAGCTTATTTACATTCTATTTTATTTATCCTCGCACACTTATGTGTGGATATTTATATTATCTTATTTAGATATTAGGAAGATATTATCTAGTTATGACTAGTTCTTTCCTAAATCTATCACATTGACTAGTTCTTTGATATTGGTTCTTTCTTAAATATATGGTTTTGACTAATTCTTTGATGACTAATTATTTTCTTGATTTATGGCTTGATCTACATCATTGATTGGTTCTTAGATTGATCTTCCTCACCTAT
This sequence comes from Taxus chinensis, assembly GCA_019776745.2. NCBI lineage: Eukaryota > Viridiplantae > Streptophyta > Pinopsida > Cupressales > Taxaceae > Taxus > Taxus chinensis. The sequence goes on along the minus strand of CM034148.1, from coordinate 251,829,857 downwards.
ATAAGTAATGCCAATTCTCATTATACTCATGAGAATTCCATAATAATATATGATATTACTGTTGTTTGTTTGTAAATTCTTTTGTAAAGTTATTTCATTAAATTTCTTTCAGCTTATCAAATGTGATGTGTTATGATCATCTAAGATCTTCATGGCTTGGAACGATCTTCTTATCATTCCTTTTAGCCTCCTCTAAAAAAATCCTTTTTTTCATTTGGGACAACAAAATGAGTCTACACAATCTTATCTTCCCCGAGAAGAAACCATGTCTTGTAAATAATTTTAGGATTCCATTATGAAGAGGGATATTAAATATTTCCAATGGTAACTTGTTTGTCTCTCGAATCATCTCAGAGCTCCCAAAATACTCCTTTGAAGTTCATGTACCGTTTTCAACTATAAACTCCTTACCCCTGAAAAACATGATTTCACTGCAACTTCTCCAAGACTCCCAAAAACTCGCTAAATCTTCCAAAATAAATTCCACCACTCTTAAAACTCCTTGAAAATACCTTTGGGTGATTTTTGGCCTTTGATTTGTTTTGAGATGATTCATGTCTGCTCGTGGAAGGCTATAATTGACCTTTCTAGTCTCACTAAGAAACTAGTCGTTGGAAACACTTTTTGAATGATATGAAATGAAATTGACATCAAATTTCAAACACTAGGGAAAGCTTATTCAAAACACACTAGGAGAAATTATAATGTCTAGATGAAAATGATATGGGGGTAGACTAACCAAAAGAGGGTTTGGGAATGCCTAGGAGAATATTTTTAACACTTGGGTCCATTGTCATGCTTGAAATTTGAAATTTTCATGTTGCATATTTGCATGGCAACAGGGTAAGTGCAGGAAGTTGATGGACAAATATAGGGTCATCCGTGGACATCATATGCAAATAACAACATAATATCAACTTGTAGGGATTATTAGCAATACATACACTCAAAATTAGACACAATTATATTAATATGAATCATAGCATCCGGAATCTAGTTTCTAAAATACTAATTTTTGTAAAAAATGGACAAGATTAGCTATATTAAACACTCAAAATTCAATGACTTGGTATTTTTTTTTAAAAACGCTGATAAGATTATAGTCCGTTTGCCCACAATTTGGATGACTAAAAATTGATATATATATTTTTCCTTTGGTAAGAAGTTATATGCCACTATCTATCTTGGGATGGATTTTATTTTGTATTTTTTTGAGTAATATTTTATTTTTTATGATTTTTTTCCGTGAAAGTGGTATGAAAACATACAGAAAATAGAGCACTTTCCGTTTGCCCCCGCCATAACTTCATCAAAAAATATTGAAATCAATTTTTTTTTTTAACATGTATATAATTTCACCACGGTTGGGATGGTATAAGTTTTATCACATTCTAATAAGTAAAACAAAAAATTTAGTCTTAAACGTAGACATAAACATTCACGGGAAATTTTCATGTTGCATTCCTAACACCCTCTTAACATGAAAACATATTTCATCCCTCCCACCCTAAACAAACTTTCAAACCTTTAACATACATTAAATTGAACCACAAGTGTCCATGAGTGTTCATGTCTTCCATCAATCTTTATTCTTCTCTCTGGTACCACTTTCCCAAGCTTCTTCAAGATGCAATCAAACAGACTTTCATCAGCCCTAAACACTAGTTGCTTAGATGCCCTTCCAATGCTCCATCAGGTTGCCATCAGCCCTGTGGAGGTAGAATCCTACTCATTTACCCAACTATAAATGTTGAGACATCCAATCAATCAAAACTTTTACCTGATTCTAACCACATCTTTCCACATAATATCTATCATTTTTTTCTCACTAAAAGCCAAATATATCTGGGGGATCTAACATTGTTTCATTTTCATAAATTTTAATTCGTGATAAAATTTTGAGTTAAAATCAATAATTTAAGCGGTGTTGTTTCAAACTATTCAATTTTCTGTGCATATGGAGAATTTCACAAAGTCATAATACCATAATATTTATAACTTATCTCAACATTGAGCAATATTTGTACAAAATTTTCTAGTTGACAAACTAAAGACTTCTTAGGAATGAGATTTTTTATGTCCAATATAAAAATTCATAAACCTAGAAAAGTGTATAATGCATATGCAAAGGTATTTCAAATCCGAACAACTACTAAAACAATTGGTATGAGCTAACCGAGAGAAGTAGCGGCACTGTCCACCAAAACCTAGAGATTTGCAAGGAAAGAGCAATCATTCGTCTCCATATGTTCAAAGGTGATTTATCCTTACTCTCTCTCAATATTCACTTTTTCCTTTATCGTTTGAATTGTCTCAATCCTGGCTCAAACTGTCTCGACTTTCTCTTGTTTTCCTGGACACCGGTCATGTTACATGCATGCAATGTCTAAAAATATGCATTATTTGGTGTATGAAATATGTGCCTGCTGCAAATCAATTTTTCACTCCCATACAACTTCATTTTTCAAAGTTTGCATCCTTTATAAATCAAGCTGTCCCATCTGCAAATCAATTCATCTTACCCCGATATCACTTCATCAAGGCTTTGCCTGAAATGTTGAACACATCCACGAGATTCTATTTTATACGGTTTCAATTTTGTCTACTAAATTTATACAGTAATGTCCTGATCCATCCTCAAATGTCAGAAATCCATTTCCATGATGAAATCATCATATGCCCTTAGTCTACATTCTTCGTTGCATCTTGTATAAATCATCTTCATCCATTGTAAACATATGATCAGATGTGATGTGCATCTCCCCTATGTCAAGTCTACCCAGTTTCTGAGCTTCATCCCTTATTCTTTGTTTCTAGTCATGTGTCCAGTCATTTCAACATTGTATTTTTTTGTTCAAGTTGATGCTACTAATCACCATCATCAACATCTAGTGGAGCAACTTCATCTCTGTTCTTATTGACATGGAAAGTACACACTTCTTCAAACTCTGATTTCATGAAATCATCATGATGTTTATTTGATCAAGTCATCTCATGACTCACTGGACAACTCTTCTAATAATGTGGGCACAGCTCAAGATCATCCTCGAAGGTCATGAAAAAGTTACAAGATTTTGAATTTTGACATGGGATATTTGTCATTAGATCATTTCATCTTGTAAAAATATACTTCATATTTGTCAGAGAATTTTCTTTGTTTTACCATTGACTGGGATGGTGATATGGGACCAATAAAACCACATATATCCTCCTACTTCACGATAAAAACTTCAGCCGAAGAACATACAGTATGAGGTAGGCATGTCGACTACAAGTATTCTCATTGTGATTTTCTTCTCAAGGAAATATGCCAATGCTACCTCATCGTCCTTGATCTGAGCCATAACAGGAAATTATTTCATTTCCTTGGAGGGGAAATTTCTAGAGGAAGGAAAAAGGGAGAGGATGATAAATTTAACAAATTTTGTAGGCATGATGTTATCGGAAGCACCAGAGTCAATGATGCAATTTTTCATTTTAAACCCATTAAAAAGAAAGGATATATAGAAATGTTATACCTTCCTAGAGGTGGAGGGTGTGGAAGCAAGAAAATTTAGATATGGAGTGGATTGAGATGCACGAGATAGTTCTTTGGTGGTGACATCTTTAGAACATGAAAAAAGAACTAATTCCTTTAAAATTATGAACAAATTTCTCAAGTTGTTTGGGATGAGTTCTTAAGTACTCGTATTCAGAAATTTGGAATTTGGAGTTTTTGAAATGGTCAATGATATCAAAAGATCAAAAGGTAGTAGGAACATCAGGGATTGTGGAAACATTGACATGGATGTTCTTAGGATATACAAATAATAATTTTTCAACGGAAGGGGAAGGAGACTTACCCAAGGAAGCAGAATGATTACTGGTTGGAGTAGTGTCATATTTCTTCTTAGCTAACCTTGTGGAAGTGGAATCCGATGATCCTCATTTTATTGTTGTTTTTGATGGAGTCACAATTTGAGGATTCAATTTCTTACCTTGGGCAGTAGAAGAAGAGCCTTATTTCTACTTTTACAATCTAGTGAATGGCGCATATGATTAATTATCTATGGATTCTTAAAAATAATCATCAAGTGTGCACTCACAAAAATTGATCCAAGAACATTCTTCTTCTCCTTCATTTTCAAATTCTAATTCAAAATTTTCTTCTTCTTCATCTTCATTGACCTCACATATTGCATTGACCAGAAAAGCCTTAAAGAAAATCCTTTGGGGTGCTCCTGAAATCTATTTCTTGTTCTATTTTGGATGAGGTTATCATTAAGAAACTTATTTCTTCAACATTTTCAAGTAATTTTCCAACCTTTGCAGCAATTGATCAATATTTTCATCTTTAGAACTTTGGGTTTTATCTTTCATTGAAGGAGTATTGATCTTACTAGAAAAAATGAGGTCATCTTCCAACTCAATAGAATTTTTTTGAATGATGTCCTGATCTCTCAGTTGAACTCTCTACAATATGAAGCTTACTTCAGGAAATTGAGTATTCACAAATAACATCTTCAGGTTATCTGCAGTAGGAAGAGCAACGATGAGAATCTTGTTGATCAAATTTGTAAATTTTTCCACAAAGTCTCTCATGGACTCTTATGGCTCTTTCTTGATTTGAGAAAGTTGAGAAAGGAGGGAATGGGAATCTTCAGCAGTCATGAATATTTATTTAAACTTATTTTTTAAACCATTCCAATCATTAATTATGTGCGAAGGAAAATAGTAAAACCAGTCCACCGTGACATCTTGTGATGATTCCAAGGACAACTACTCTATAAAATATTCATGTTGCACTCCTAGTATAGCACAAGATGTGATGAAGGATGTGATATGATCATCAAGATGTTTATTTCTATCTCCAATATAATTTTGGAAAATTCTTTCTTAATCCTTATGGAAGTTTATGGACCGGTGGATCCAAAGCCAATAGACTAGTGTTACATCCCCATGGTACAGGTTCTTTTGTTGTAATTTCTTCCACTTCTCGTTCTTCCTCTCTTTCTCCTTCAATAGGAATTATTTTTGGTTAAAAAACTAGTTCTTTAGTGTGACCTTAAAGAGGATTTTAAGAGATTTATCTTCTTACTGGTACAATGGGAAGTCTAAGATCATCTCTTCATTGCTCCTTGAATGTGGGGTCAATAGTGCCACCTGCATGATCATCCTCAGTGTACCTTCTTTCTTCCATATTTTCTCAAGTGCTTGGGAAGGAAGGAAACTTGAAAAGTGTATGTTTCTCAAAAGAATTGCAAAGAGGCTTTTGATTGTTTGAATGGTATTTTTTGGTTTTTCAATTTTTTGATTTTTTTTTGTATTTTGCAGAGATCTTTATGGGTGCACGAGGAAAGATATCTCCCCAGCAATTTCACCAAAAGCTATTGGTGAAATATTTTTGTTGTGTGGAAAATTATTTGTTTCCACCAACGATCATGGGGCTATAACCCTCCTTCTTGTGTATGGGGAGGATCCCATTATTGAATTTTACTATCCTAATTCTATCTAAAGTTTGTGGGGTGCCCAAGTAAGCTGGGGATCACACAAGAACACTTCATTGAAGCTATGGAAAACTGCTTGTACAGGGTACAAGGGAGGAATTTGAAGTGGTAAGGGGTGAATGAGAGAAATTAGGAAAATAATGGTTATTACTATGAGTAGAAAAATTCAGATTTCACACCGAATAACTGAAGTAGTTCAACATTTAATTAGAGGAAAGAAACAATGATCATCTAGTGAGACTAGAACAAACCCAGACACAAAATTTATTTAGATTCATTTATCAAAGACATACAAGGCTCTTATTGGGATCACTATGCTTGCAAGGTTACATAAGAGAGAAATAGAGGAAAAATAGGAACATATGAGAATAGAGGAAATGTAGCTTTTATTTCTTGTGTTGGTGATACAAATCTCTACACCTAAACCACAATCCATAATTTCTACCAATAACTAAAATTCAGGATTCTTTGGAATGGAGAATCCATCCCAATTTATAGCATTATTAATTGACCTTTCACCTACCACCCATATGAATATTCATGATCTCATTCAACATGTGATTTTACATATTCCCTTGGAAGACAAAAATGAAGTATCTCTCCTATTATTTTGAGAGAATAATTTTATAGTTATCAAATATTGTCACTTAAGTAAATAGGAAAAATTACCATAATTGTGTACAATGAATAATTAGAATAAAGGGAAAGAAGAGGATAAGGGAAGGGGATTGACTGATCTATTAAAAAAGCTCCTTCCAATGTAGAAATTTATGATTTGAGGCATGGTGGTAATAATATCTTTCTTCCACCAGATGCACAAACACCTTGGATTGTTGAATGAGTGTTTAGAAACATTGTTGCAAGACCTCCCAATGTGACCTTGAGATGAACATGGACATTACTCATGATGATGCATTCTTGATCTACCAATGAGAGTGGGGATCACTCTCTTACTCCTTATGATTTTGTAATTGTCATTCATGATGCATAAACCTTTTGATGTTTGTGTTATTGTCCTACACATTGCACTACAATATTTGAAAATTATATCTTTAATGACCTGTGAGATGTGAGTGTAGACACCTAAAATTAGCACCATTAATCCCCATGTCTTCATCCATTAACATCCCTTGAATATCATATCACCATCATTTCATATATTAAAACCTTATCCTAAGTCTTATTCCTCACCCCTCATATTTACTCCCTATAAATATTATCCTACACACATAAATCCTATTTTACCCCTTTCTAAACCACCTAATCCACTTAGAAACCAAAATAAAATAAATAGAAAACAAAAAAAAACAACGTATCAACCATTTCACAACCTCCCTAACCCATATAACCTCTTTCCAACACACACCCTTTGTAAAAATAAACAAAAACCTCGATTTGGGAAGTAGTTTCAAAATTTTTCTCGTAAAACCCAGATTTTTAGTAATCCTACCAATCGTCGGAATTTCTCCCAGGTCAACGACGAACCTATATAAATGAGTTCCAGGTCTTCATAAGGTTATCCAGGACATTTCTTCACATTGCTTCATGATTCTCACACTATGATAATTTACATTGCACTTTATTTGTATCCTAGCCCTCTCCCAGCACCAGAGATCATCAGAACAACATTTAAGGCATCAATAATCTCTTCCTCAACCTCCCAAACATCTAGGAATAAAATAAACAATATTATTTCATCTATAATCCCTCCATCTCAGGTAACATCATCTTCTAGTCTTCATTTATCAACTTATACATGGTAAGTACCTTTGTAGTCTTGTTTATTTCACCTAATTACTATGCAAGATGACACTTCATCCAGATAGATCTGAATGCTCACATGAAGTGTGTGAAGCTACTAGGTCCCTCCTTTATGTTGGCTTGTCAAGATGTTAGCATGCATGTTCATGATTACCAATACCAAACATACATTCAAGAGTAGATCATTACAGTTATCACAAGGAAACACATGTAATAAGGAAACATAACAGATCAAACCATCACTAAGATCAATTGCACTATGTGATCAGCATATTCAGACACATTAATCACCAAAATCCATCCAAATTGATCCATTAATAACCAAATTATTACAAATTATAATTTGAATACATAAAAATAGTATCAAAGAGTTGTGTGCACTAGTACATCTGAGAAACATAACCCTATTACATCTAGAGGTCTCATACATGGTACCCAAAACCATGAAGAACAAAAAATATATATAGGGGTGGGGATTTTCCCTTCACCGATCATGCATTCTCAAAATAGGCTACATGGTCAAAATGTCCATGCGTACATACAAAATCATCCATAAAGTGTGCATGCTTTCCTAAAAAATCTTATCAATAGATTAATCCTATAAATAAACTCTTCTTTAATCATTTTATTAACTTGATCCATGCATGAAATTTCATCTTTGCTTTGCATGTGATTTATCCCAAAAAATAGACATTCCTTGATCTTCAAGTCTCCTTGATTTTCTCCCTTGCATGATCTGAACTCCAACTCACTTTTTCTATTTTTAGCCAATATATGTAAAATAAGTCCTGAGTCTATCTTCTTGGGTGCACACCACTTCAACTGGCCCTTGTGCATATTCACGTGCCCCAATTTTGTGCCCCAATATTCCACACACTTTCTTTATATTTAGTCAATATTTCCAACCCAAGATTACCCCACACTAATTACATTGCCACCCTCAGAAATGAGGTTTCTCAAATTATCTCTCCAAAGAATAAAAATAATAAAGAATGACCATACAAGACTAAAAGAATGAATTAAATAGAAGAATGATCAGTGAGTATGTTTCTCCCTACTCCACAACTAGAATAAAATCTTAGGGTAATATTTATTAAATGTGGTCTCTAGCTCATTCCACTCTCCCATCCCCTTTTTTACTTTATCCAGGACCTCACCAATTATTTTCTCCATTTCATCTAGATTCATGTCCTGATCCTTATGTGTAAACTCCCTTGTCACTCGAGTAAGGCCTGATACATTCATTCTAGGAAATCCATTCATTGTGGCACAAATGATCCTAAATCCTTTATTCATTCTTCATGAGGATCCTTGGCTACCTTTAGTGTGTCGTGTTTCTTTGTAACTGCGGTCAATTTATCTTCTCTTCCCAGAGACTCATCCTTCTTAGCTGGCAAGACATCGTTCTCCTCATGGATGGTGTATGATTTAAGTATTTTCTATGGATCCTCATAGTTTTCCAGTGCTCATCCTGAATTCTTTAGGTCATCTTTCAATGTTTGCAACAAGGAATTGTACCCTATAATTCAACGCTCTATAATATTTTTATTCTGCTCCTTCTCTGCAGATCTTTCGTCCTTACTCGGCACTTGCGCACTTTTTTTATCCTTCTATAGTAAATGTACCAAACATTGTAAGTAAATTAATGTAGAGGGATTTGTGCCAGTGACCTTGTCCTCATACTGAGGGTGCTCTTCCAAGATCTCTTCTCCTATCTATTCTACCATACCTAGGACAACTTTTTCATTTCATTCTGCTCTATCTCTCTCCTCTGTTAGTCTCTAGATGTCTTATTCTTTATTATTTTTATCCTTGAACAATGTTCCAAGGGTGGCCCCCCTTTTGATATTTCTTTAGGCCACTTCTGCCACCATTTTTGTCAAGGCATTACTAGCCTGTTCTTTTGTGAGTTTTGTGGGATTTACTATGATGTGGGTCTCTTTAGGTGACTTTTTCATCTAACACCTTATGCATGTGTCCTCGCTGACATCAAACTCTAGTTCATCTATATGTGTTTTCATCATCCAACTCAACATCTTCCTTATGTGCATATTAGCTCCCTTTGGGTCTATTATCTCCCACCCATATAGTTGGTCACTGGCAAGGGTACATTGGAACCTTGCGCAGATGATCTTAGAAGGATCATTAACATACCCCAAGTTCAGAGTTCGCAATACTTCTTCTCCCTTATTCCTATCAGTCTACCTACCTTTGGGAATATGTATTTCTACACCTAAAATTAGTCCTTCTCCCATCTCACACGACACACCTCCATGTTCACCCGATGGTTCCTCTACACTGTTCTCCTTTTCTTCATCACCTCCAATGGAATCTTCCTCCTTGGGCTCACTTGGCACTTCTATATCATGTTGGATTTCTTATTTTCTATGATCCTCCTCTCCTTCCACATCAATAATGGTCTAGGAACTTGTAGTGATTGAAACTTCATCTGATATGTATTCTTCCTCACTCTCTTCATGTGTTACAAACTTATGCCTTCTATTTGTTTTCTTCATTGGGATTGGTTTAACAGGGGATGTCTTGGGTGACCTCCTAAGTGGTTCTACGCCACTACCTTGAGGCTTGGTTTTTCTTCTTAGATTTATCCTACCACCTTTCTCAACCGCGTCACCTTCGTCATTTTCTTTCTTTGTCTCCTCGGCCACAAGATCAATTTGTTATCCAAAATTTACCCTCTAAGGTAATTTTGATAACTAACATAATTATTTTTAGTCTTGGACAGGAAAAAATGGTGAAAATAGAAAAATTAGATATTGGAGATACTCCTTTTCTTTTCTCTAACTCTCCTATTTAAGAAAAATCTAAGGAGTTAGTGAAAATTTGCCAAAAAAACAAAGGAAAATGGAAAAATGGCCTATTTTAATGTATTGTGGTTATGGGAGTTGTGGATGGAACAACAATGGATAGAACTAAGGTTCCCCACCCTTGACATAGGTCTAAAATGTAAAAATATAGTATAATGTGGAAAATTTAGGTCTAGAAGGCCTAGATGGTACAAGTTCCTTCGAGGCTTGAGTTCCCTGAAGACCCGAAATGATTGATTTATTAAGGAGTTGAAGTGGGTCCCTTGTATTGTAGAAAAGTGGTGAGTTGCGGGCATTAAGCAGTCGGGTGATACATGTTCCTTGGGCTCACTTGTTCTCTACATCCCTTCTTGGGACGAAAAATGGAAAAAATGGTTAAGTGTCAAGTGTTATGTGGGTCAGGGCAAGTTGTGGAGAACTCAGGTCGGGGTGGTACCAGGTTCCAAGTTCCCCACACTTCCATTTTTTTCCGAAAGGTAGAGGCATAGTGTTTTGCGGATCGGATTGGGTGCGGGGGCCCAAGGTAAGGACGAAACAAGTTCCTGGGAACACCAAGTTCCCCGCAAGACATGTTGAGCCAAAACACAAAGGGTGGGGGTTATAAGGAGTTAGTGCTGCAGAGATGGGAACGTCAGATGGAATGATGCAAATTGGCATGAGTTCCTAGGTATAATAAGTTCCCCGCAAGGAAGTTAGAGCCAAAACAAAAAAATTTAGGACCGCGGTACATTGTAGATAGTGCAAAGTTTAGAGGCCTGGATGACCCTCGTTCCCACATACCTTGTGTGCTATGAAGACTCGAAATGCCTGCAAAACAAAGGAAAATGGATTCTTTTAATGTAGACTGTGTATTAAAATCTTGAACATATTCCTCATGACCTCTCAAGGTCCAAATAGATATAACTTTTGATTCATAGTTCATTTTTTCACTAAATTGGACTTTTTGGAATCGTTTCTTCAACCACTACATCATGGAATCCATAAAATAGGATTTAGGAGGAAATAAATAGGTAAAAAATGAAAAAAAAACTAGGGAATGGCACATTCTCTTGGGATCTAAATGAAAATCCAACCAAGTGTCAATCATCCATTGCTGCTAATCGTTTTGGAACTTCAAGAAGGGCTGGGACCACTGGAAACGTGCTCTGGAATTATATATATATATCTTCTCTCTAGGATCAATATATGTAACTGCTAAGGTCCATTTTTATGGGGGAATGTTCTTGTAATGAAACTCTGCTAAATTTTTTCCAGAGAAGTGTTTAGTTGTGTTGAGTATTTTGGAAGAAGATCCTTTCCTTCTCTTACAATTTTAATGAATTGTGCATCCATTTAATCAATAAATCCACGTGTCATGGCTATTCTCTTCCCTTGTTGTGTTTTATTGAATTATCCTTTCCTTTCATTCCATATTCCAAGTTTTGTGCATTTTTTATTCTTCTTGTAGGTTCAGGATTGTTGTGCTCAATAGAAATGATGTTGACAAATGTTGTAGACACAAAATCATGCACTTTAGGTATTATTTAGCCTGGTATTATACTACTATTTAGAAGGTTCTCAAGTGGATAAAGTACTAATTAATCCCACCTTTTGGCCATCTTTATTTTATATTTTATTTCATCATTCACACATATATTATTGCACTTATCTGCCCATTTTGTAACTACCCCATCATTCTAGCCCAAAATCAGGGTGTCCCAACCTATACTGGGGTGCCCTAGTCCCATTTTGGGTACCCCGTTCTATGCACATCATTTCCCACTTCTTTTTGGGTACTTTCTAGCCATTTTTGTCTTTATATTTTTCCCAGCTGGCTTTGTTAGGATTAATTGTGAAATTAAGCTTGAGAGCCCTATAAATATAAGTTTATAAGATCATAATGAGGTTCCTAGGTCATAGTGTCACATACTACTATCACTCCATCTAGAGTTGCATCCATTGCATCACTTGTATCCACATAGTGCCATGCATCAAGGCTAGGATATTTTCATCACACACACTACATAAGGTAAGGGATTATATTCTATTCCATGCACACATGATATTTACATTTTCTATAGTTACTATTTCTCGCTACTTCACAAAGTGTGACCTACATGAGAGCACCTAGGGCATGACATGCACACACTCACCAGAACTACATCTGGGTTTGAAATGTAGTGCAATGCTTAGTGATAAGTCCACTTGTTTGGCGGCTGGGATCAGTTCGAACCATTCATTTTACATCTTTATTTTTCCTAGGGTTTGATACTCATATTCTTATTGCAAGTCATTATTCAACTCATCTGAAGAATCCAATGCGACAAACAGGGAATATTTGTGATACTTTTTTGACCTAGAAAAATTCAGATCCTGAAAACATGTGAGGACTATAGAGCCCAGATCAATGACTGGAGAGCCTAGGGCTACTCGAGTCCTTTCCCAGGTGCTCTAGTACCTTCATATCCTCCATATCTAGCCTTTATGGGGTCTCTGTGTATCCATTCCTACTTTTGGAATTCACTGTCAGACCTGGGACAATTTTTTGTTATCAGCTAAGCCATTTCTCTCCCTCCTCTTCCACATTTAGTGTTTCATTTCACTTAGAATAATTATTTACAATTGCTCCATACTATTTTAGTTTATTTCATACATCGTTTTAGTCCTCCTAATTAGATTAACATTAGTACCCTATACCCCATTTAGGTTTTATTTGTAGTAATCATTTTGGTGAACCCAACGTCTTTCACACTTAGGATCCTTATTCTTCTTATATCATGGGTCAATATTCTTTATATGATTTACTTAAGAGATATCCCACCTGTCAAGATATTTTCCAATAATCCCTAGATACCAATTATTTTGATGACAATACGCCACTACAAGAATTAAGTGTTATCCTTCATTGTTTCTTTGTTGACCCTAACCTTGAAGACCCTCCATCTAACCAACCCATCTTAGATTCAATTCATGCCTTACATGCAAAATTTTCTGTCATGGAATCCACAATCATATCTCTTAGATTTGAAGGTCAATAGTCTAAGGATTCTTCTCAATCGTATATCTCCTCTATGTAATCTATGGAATCAACGATCACATCTCTTAGATATGAGAGCCAATAACTTAAATATGCTTCTAAATCACATACATCCTCTATTAAATCTATGGAATCCACCATCACATCCCTTAGATATGTTATTCAATAGATTAAGGATGCTTCACAATTGCATGTCTGTGCTCCTTCTACATCTTATATGGAATCTATATCCACTTCATGTCATCTAGCTGAATCTCAATACATGTCATTTCCTAAGCCTCTCATATTTGAGCATAATACCATGCCACATACAATCCTTACTTAACTCCTCAGTTGTAAGTTGATCACTCTATCACCTACTCATTACTATTCACATTGTCAATTAGCAAAATATCAAGGTCACCCATATTGTGATTATCATCGAATCAATGGACATAATGCAAATGCTTGCCACACCCTGAATTGCCTAATCCAAATTCTTACTCGTTAAGGTCTTATTTTATTTAGTACACAAAATCCCATTCCAAAGGTCACACCAACATGGGATCTTAAGTATCTTTCTCCTTTGATTATTCTAGATCCATCTCAACAACCTCCCTCACTTACTAGTGACTTTCCTCCTGATCTTTCTAAGGAATTTCTCGATGATTCTATTATTTGCTACATAAATGATATGGATAGCCCCTCCCATGTACATAGTGATCCTTCTCCTTGTTCAACAAGCACTTCTCCTATTTCTGATATTGCTTCTCCCCCACTTACTAAGAATCATTATATTGCTTCTCGTACACCTTCTTTGGTTAGTCAAGTGCCACATAAGCCATCAATTATGGTTTCCCCAAGTTAAAAAATTCAACCACCTATCAATATTAGTTCATAAACCACTCCTGCTAGGTCATCTACTGCATTATCAAATAAACATAAGCAACCTCCCTTGATACTTGTGCAATATGGCCTCTTACCAAATCTACACTCTAACCAATTAAGTTTATTAAAGTAACTAATCTTCCTCCTAGTGTTTGCGATACATTTTCATCTTCATCGCCACCACCTAGTTCTACTAGAAGATTTGTCCAACAAGGTTCCACCACGCGTAAACTTTTCCTTTGGTAGGTGAATTTTGTTACTCTACCTTCCTAATGACACACTCATATTCTTGGGTTTCTTATATAACTGTTGAGGGGTATTTTACCATAAATACCCTTGTTTCATCTTGTATTTTTCCATTACATCACAACCTATAAATAAAAACATCTATAACACTCCTTACACATCATCAATTAAACAAAATCCATCATGTCTCATCACCCACATACATCATTTATTACATTGTAAACATGTTATCATCTGCTTGGGGGACATGGCCAGTACACATGCCCCCCCTCTTATTTTGACATTATAAAATAGTATTACCACACCCATGTTATCCTTATCGATGGGCATACCATCCCACACATCATCACACCGTACTTACCTGATGACACACTCTTCTGCTTCGGTTCACACTGGACTATTGAGGGATTACCATTAAACTGAACCCCACACTCTACATGCTAGGTTATACACATTTCCATACATAGCATACATCCTACATTATCCTACACACACCTCATCTATTAGTCATTTATACACCATCTACCTCATACATGCTACACTATTCTTCATGTCATCTACATCTATTTTTTCATCTCTTCCTTACATTCTGTATTTATGCTAGGTTACATTATACATAGGTCTATCTTTACCTGTCATCATCACATATTCCATTTATATATACACCTATTAGTTCCTTTCCTACATTACACAAGCTACACATCCCACATTGCATTGTTTACACCGCACATTTACATCATGTATTCCTCATTTGGTTGTTTACCCTATGTTGTCTTCTACGCGCTGCACTCACTACCCTACGACGCACTCTAGTTCCTCTTTCCATACTCAACTTCTGATGGTTTACCAATAAAATGGACCTTACATTCACCAATGTGACATTTTCCTCATCCAAAATTTCCCGCATTAGTGACATACACCTTAGGTTAAATAGTCACCCCTTCCTATCATCTTATAGTGGTATACTCTTTAGGCTAAATCACCACACCAATTTTATCATCTTGTAGTGGCATACACCTTAGGGTACATCACCACTCCCTTCTTATTCATCTTGTAATGACATATGATTTAGGCTAAATCATCACCCATCTCCATCCTTTCCTCTTATAGTGATATACACTTAGGGATCAATCACCACTCTTCCATTCAACACGTCATGGTATACACTTAGGCTATAGGGTTCACACACATATTTCCATATATTTCATCTCCATCCACTCATCCTATAGTGATATAGGTTTAGGGATAAATCATCACTTTTTATTTCAACAAGTCATGATATACGCTTCGGCTATAGGGATCACACACATCTCTCCACATGTCGCATTTCATCACCACTACACATACACACTCATCCTAGCGCACTAGATACAACCAACACCACTCTACCATTTCACGATGGCACACTCTCATTTATCATTCATTCTTGACTATTGAGGGGGAAAACAAAATGAACCTCACTGCATACACTTCCATCCACTCGGGGGGCACGTTGCTCCTCTCATTCCATCTTGCATTCCATTCCATACATCCACAACATCTTGCATTGTCTTGGGGACAATTTAATTTTTATTACTAGTGTTTTGCATGCTCACTTTATTACACATGTTAGATTTTTTTCTTCTACGTCACTATCATACACACATGTGTGTTCATGTCTCTGTTTAGTGTGATCATAGGTACAGGTCTCTACACACGGCATGGAGGCTCACCTTCTTCCCTTCCTATACTGGTCATTGGTGGAATCCACATTCATCTTATCTAGGTGCTATTATTTCATTTTGTACTTAGCATATTATACTACTTACTCATACATGATTATGACATATTGGTTATCACTCTAACATGCTAACAAGTGGTCTAGGTGCAACACTTGTTTTGCATGATTACATGTTTCCATGATTACTTGTTTGTTTCTACTTACATGCTTTATTTTCCAGTGTATGTGTGATTTTCCCTATTCTTTTGTGCACACGTATCTAATTTTTTCGACCATGATGGCCTTGTGTGTCTTGTGACATCATGAGTGACGTCCCATGTTTAAAACTCGCTTTATGTGGTCTACTTGTTCTTACGTGTTTACACTTATATTGTCAGCATATTTTCCACTTATTGCATGCATGTGTTTTAGACTAACACTTATTTTGGCTAGCCATTCATTTTTGTGTGTCCCTTGGTATCTACCAAGTGTTTTCCTTCCCCTTGTAGGGTATATTTCTATAGGTTAGAGTGTGGTTGGGTCCTCTTTTTAGGATGTATTCTCCTTTTTGCGATGTTGCATGCAACCCCAAAGAGAGGGGCATCATTGATGGTTTTCTACTAACACAATGTATTTACACTAGTTCAGACACATCGAGTGAGTTCAGACCATTCTATAAACTCCATACACAATGGGCATAACAAGACATGATGTCCTTCAAAAATTCTGCGGATCAGTTACAAGCTTGGGGTTTATAGTGGGTGTGCCTCTCTACACTTCTTCATCTAGTGGCATTGGATCACCAAAAAACTAGGAAAATACAGAGATATCTTCACTCCATTTCAAAAGAAGCAGTTAAAGTTGGAGGACATAGAGTATTTTCTCCCTACACTTCTTCATCTAGGGTGGTGTGAGATCACCCAAAAAACTCACGACAGTACATGATATCCTTATACACCCTTTTTCTTGACATGGATTAGGTGCACATGTTCCATTTACACTTTTTCTAGCATCTTTTACATTTACGTACTTTACACATGCATATTTTACACAAAATGTTTATATACATACATATTTGACTACTTAATCAATTTCTCCTTGTAGGTCCTTTGTATGAGAAATAAGCAATCAAATTGGGGAAAACAACATTCACAATGAAAACAACAATGAAAACACACCATTATGGGTACTTACCTTTACTAACCATGTAGGTACACTACACAGTAGCAACTACACACATTTTCCAACCTAGGTTCACTCTCATCACTTTTTATGTGTATTTTTCATCTTTAGAATCCATGATCCTCCACATTTTTCTTTTTTACATTTCACGCTTAAGTGTAGTTCATCGACACGTCTTCTTCTACACTCTATATTGATATCAGGTACACATCTCTATCTCCTTTATGTTACTGGTAGTCTGATCACAAACATAAAGAGGGGAAAAAATGTAGACACAAAGTCATGCACTTTAGGCATTATTTATCCTAGTCTTATATTACTATTTAGAAGGTTCTCAAGTGGATAAAGTACTAATTAATCCCACATTTTGGCCATTTTTATTTTATATTTTATTTCATCATTCACACATATTTTATTACACTTATCCACCCATTTCGCAACTGCCTTGTCATTCTATCCCAAAATCAGGGCACCCCAGCCTATAATGGGGTGCCCCAGTCCCACTTTGGGTGCTTCAGTCTATGCACATACTTTCCCACTTCTTTTTGGGTCCTTTCTAGCAATTTGTTGTCTTTATCTCTTTCCTAGTCGGCCTTGTCAAGATTAATTACGAAATTAATCTTGAGAGCCCTATAAATATAAGGTTATAAGACCATAATGAGGTTCCTAGGTCATAGCGTCACATACTACTATCACTCCATCTAGAGTTACATCCATTGCATCACTTACATCACTTGCATCCATATAGTGTTATGCATCAAGGCTAGGAAATTTTCATCACACACATTGCATGGGGGAAAGGATTCTAATCTATTCCATGCACACATGCTATTTACATTTTCTATAGTTACTATTTCTTGCTACTTCAGAAAGTGTGATTGACATGAGAAAATGCAGGACATGACATGCACACACTCACCAAAACTACATCTAGGTCCGAAATGTAGTGCAATGCTGAGTGATAAGTCCACTAGTTTGGTGGCCGAGCTCAGTCCGAACCATTCATTTTGCATATTTATTTTTCTGAGGATTTGATACTTCCTTTTGTATTGTAGGTCATTATTCAACTCATCCATTGAATCCAGTGTGACAAATAGGAAATATTTACAACACTTTTCTGACCTAGAAAAATTCAGATCCTAAAATACATGTGAGGACTACAGAGCCTAGATCAATGACTGGAGAGCTTAGGGCTGGTCGAGTCCCTTCCTAGTAACTCCAGCCCCTTCATATCCTCTAGATCCATCCTTTACGGTGCCTTTGTTTATCTATTCCTTCTTATGGAATTCACTATCAAACATCCAACACTCTATGATAGTTTTCTATTATCAACTAATCCATTTCTCTCCCTCCTCTTCCACATTTAGGGTTTGATTTCACTTAGAATAATTAGTTACAATTGCTCCATATTGTTTTAGTTTATTTTATATAGATTTTTAGTCCTCCTAATTAGATTAACATTAGTACCCTATACCCCATTTAGGTTTTATTTTTGTTAATCAAATGTAGTTAGGGACTGTGTCACTTGTGTATGACCTCTCTTTTTTTCATTTTGCCTCTCATTTTCACTCATCTGGATATATACCCATCCCTTTTCTAGTGCATCACCTATGTAGCTAGGATTTCCCATTTTATGCAATCTCCCTCTCTCTAGTCCCTTGGAATCTTAGGATAGAAGTAGATATAAGAGTTTCCCTTCTAGGAGTTGTTTAACATTAGGAATAGGTAGAAGAACTAACTTTATTTGGATAGTTGTCTAAATTGAAATGTCCCACACCATGAGACAAATCCATGTTAGTGAATTACAATGATTTCCCAGACCACTCATTTGCAAGCATTCAAAGGGTACTGTAATTTTGCACTAGTAGTTTTGGCATGCCTAATGGGACCGAGAAGTAAATATTTCCATTTTATCGTAATTCGGTGTGTGTCTTGGTAATATCCTAGCCCTTGGAGGCTCATTCCCAACACATCTGTCAACTCCCAAGGCTATAATTCAGTGGTTTTATCATCCTAGGTATCTCAATTTCATCAGGAAGAGGTAGACAAGTTCAGAGATATATATCTCCACCAAATAGGACTCTTTCGACACCTCCACCTGGTAGGCCATTTCTCCAATCAACTAGATTTCTTAGACCAATCAGAATGGCTCAACCACCAAACCATTTTGTCAATTTTATGGGTATTAGTCCACTTAATCTCAATGCTCATAAATTAATTCTAGTGGTAGCATTAAAAAACATCTAATATTTCACTGGAGAGAATCATACAACCCCAATTGATCACATCCAGGACATTGCAAATGTTTGTACCACTCATGAGATTGTTGATATGGATGTGGAAATTCAAAATTATTTCCTCTTTTCTCAAAGGAAAATATTTTCAATGGTTCATAAGCTTAGCAATAGGAACAATTCAGAATTGGAATGAACTACGCTCATGACTTTGT
The DNA here is from genome assembly GCA_019776745.2 of Taxus chinensis. Lineage (NCBI taxonomy): Eukaryota > Viridiplantae > Streptophyta > Pinopsida > Cupressales > Taxaceae > Taxus > Taxus chinensis. Next base: position 251,810,326 of record CM034148.1, on the reverse strand, counting down.
AACTAGTTCGGGGAATGAGTAGACAACTTATCTCATTTGGATGAGTTGCCTACAATTAAGAGAGCACCAAATGAATAGATGGATGACTTCAACTTTAGATTCCAAATAACACTGGACATGATTCTAATCGCCATAAGAACTACTTTTGAAGGTGCATTTCTCTACTTCCTTAAAGCTCTAAATTATGATATATCTGTCATGATATAATCTATGGGAAGGATAGCCTTACCAGGAGCTTATGCTGTAGCCATTAGAGATGAGAATTTCTTATTTCAATCCAATAATCTTGCACCTTTGCCACCTATGTCTATTTATCTAGAAATGGGGAAACCTAGTTCTAGTCAAACACCTACACTAGCCCCCATTCCAACTCCCAAAAATCATAATTATAATGAAGCTTCCACCTCTTCAAGCACCTCATCCAGGATTCAGGAAGCCATGAAACAATTGCATAACCTAGAAAATGAGTTGATAACAATTAAGAGATAACATACCCAAAATTTCAAACCATATCAACCTCAAGACCAACCAAATAGGACTCCATATCAATCAAACAGATGTCTAGCTCAAGATGTAAATCAAAACCAAAACCAAGGACAACCTCAATCTGTCATGCCATTTCAACTGTATAATTCAAATATAGCTTCAACATCTAGAGCCTTGGTTCTAGTCCAAAACAACTTGGCACAAGAATATGAATGGTGTTTCCCTTGTGGAAAACCTCATGATAAAAAGACATGCTTCAACGGTGATCTAAATCAAGCCTTAATGGTGAAAACTATTGCTGTGACTCAAGAAACAAACCAAGAAGAAAAAAAACATCAAGAAAACACTCAAAAAGCACCTCAAAGTGAGACTTCAATTGTGAATTGACAAGCAAAAGATTTATGTGGGATGAATCAGTCCCCTTTTTAGGGTGTGGAAACTAATACAAGATCTAAGAAGAGAAATATAGAGGAAGGACAGTCTTCAAATTCCAGTGCTCCTCAACCTTTTAACACACTTCAAGGAGTTGGCACTTCAAATGTAGCTCCAAGCTCAGAAAACCATCCTAGAGTACTTGTTGTGACATCTCATGTGCAAGAGAAGTTTGTAAAAAACAAAGGGAAACAACAGGATATACTTTTAAAATCATTGATCAAATGAAGAAAAATAATGTAAGCATCTCCATGTGGGAATGTTTGATAATTCAGGGGCAGAGAGATCTATTGCAAGCAGTTATGGAAAGTTTATCCATCCCAAATCTTGCACCCAAAGATCATGATAAAGTTCTCACTAATTTGACTCAGAAATAAAGAGGTCAACCAGGTAGAAACATGAAAGATCCTCCATTTTACATATCTCTAATCATTAGAAACAATATTGTACACAACTGTATGATCGACTCAGGGGCAAGTAGCTCAGTGATTCCTAAACAAATAACAAAATAGTTAGGTATAAAGTATGAAATTGTATCAAAAGGAGTGGTATAGTTAGATGGGAAAATGGAAATAATAATGAATTTGAATCTAACGCTGCATGTATGCCCAAATGTCATGGTCCAAGAAGATATATTAGTCATTGAATTACCGCCACTCTTTTCTTTGTGCATGTCCAAGGACTTCACAACTAAAATAAGGGGATACCTATCATTTGATTGTTCCCGTGCATGCTTTTTAGAACAAGATATGGAGCTAAAGCTATAATAAAATATGAACTAATTGCAAACTACCACATTGAGCCTTACATGCCAAGTCTAATCAATGAAAATTTCTCAGCTTTTGATCAAGAGGATTTTCAAAGTATGCTAGAGATAGATACTAAAGTTGGAGGCATTCCAGACTTAACATTAGATGAATGGGAAAACAAGAGGCATGGCTAGGATCCATATTGAGAAATGGAAGAAGCTGAGCTGGTTATTTATTTCTTGCATTAAAAAGACACACCTCTCCTGAGCATCACCAAACCAGACGATGGAGATAAGAATCAGGTCTGGAAGATTTTTTTTTACGGTTCGAGGAGCAAGAAAGGTGCAGTATGAGGAGAAATGATTATATCTCCTAAAGGTAACAAGTACTACTCTTCTTTCTGTTTCCAATTTAGTTGATCTAATAACATAGCTGAGTATGAAGCTTTAATCTATGGATTGCATGAGGAAAGGAAAAGAGGTATTAAGAACTTGCAAGTTTTTGGAGATAGTGAGCTATTTGTCAACAAAGTTAGAGGACTAAATGCTGCTAAGAATGATCTTATCAAGAGATATCAGAACTAAATATGGGATGTCATTGAGGATTTTAAGGTATTTAACATAAGCTCCATACCAAGGAAGAAAAATGAGGTTGCGGATACACTTGCAACAATTGGAGCAGTATTTGACAACGTTGAAAGTATCAAGAAAGATCAAACTTAGCCTCATATTAAAGTGGTTGTGAGTCCAGATGTTCCAAAAAATAAAAATCGTTGGAAAGTGTTCGGAAATGACCAACAAATCATCAACTTCTTACAAGAAGTAGAGTTCTCTGCAAGGAATCAAGACAAATTGGAAAGGCAATATGAGGATCAAGTAGTCCAGCTGAAAAAAATCAAACTCCCAATAGGCTTGGTGGATCTTGAATCAATCTTCAATCCCAATGACCAGTTTTGGAAAGAAAAAAAAACTTCACAGTCAAGGTAGAGGATTCATAGTCCATTTTAATTAGAGAAGGAGTGTTTCTCGAAATTGGAAAAGTAAGTACCTAATAAGAAAAATCTGGTTTCATTCAACTTTGTCCATAATTTCTGGATATCTTTGTTTGGAGTTATAAAGATTTGACAGGATTTGATTTAAGACTGACACAACATACTATCAAATTGAATCCATAATCCAGTTCCATCATAAAAAAGAAAAGGCTAGTGAACCCTCATATTGAGCCTCTCATGAGGAAGAAATTGTACACGCTCATTGAGGCAAGTATTATTTTTCCAATCAAGCACTTATCATGGGTGGCTAATCTAGTGCTAGTTAGGAAAAGAAATGAACAAATATTCTCTCAAGAACCATTATCTGCTCCCTTCCATGGAGAAAATCTTGCAAATAGTAGCTAGATCATAAAGGTTCTCACTCCTAGATGGCTACTTAGGCTATAACCAGATTATGGTGAAGAGGAGGATCAATTTAAAACAACCTTCACCAAATAATGGGGTACATATACCTATAGGAAGATGTTATTTGGGTTATCAAATGCTGGAGAAACATTTCATAGGGCTATGAACATGGCATTCAAGGGACTGATTAACAATATGGTTCTTGTTTATCTTGATGATATTGTGGTATTCTCCAAGAATGTAGCCGATCACCTTTCTCACCTCAGGAAAGTGTTCCGAAGATGCAAGAAGTTTGGGGTATTTTTGAATCCCAAGAAATGCATATTCTTGGCACATGAGGGAAATCTAATAGGTCACATTTTTTCAAAGGAAGGATTGACCATTTATCCCGAGAGAGTTGAAGCTATTATGGCGTCGCCTTTGCCAAGTCACAAGAAAGATCTCCAAAGCTTCTTAGGGAAAATAAATTTTGTCAGAAGATTTGTACCTGAATTTTCCAATCTAGTTAAACCACTAACAATGATGTTGAGGAAGAGTATGGAATTCAAATGGACAACAGAGGGTAAAGAGAGTTTTGAGGCCATCAAACAAGATATTTCATAATCTCCAACTCCCATCAATCCAGACCTCTCCAAGTACTTCATCCTTTACGCTTTTGGTGCCTCTGAGACAATCCTTGCAATCTTGGTGCAACAAAATAAGGAGGGATTCAAGCATCTAGTTTCCTTTTTCAGTCAGATCTTGGAAGAATATGAGGTGATGTACTCTTTCATTGAGAAGCGCATTCTCACTATTATAAGGAGCTTAAATAATTTTAGGCATCTGGTTTCAAAGAACAAGATTCACTTGCTAGTTTCTCATGTCAGAGTCAAGGATTTTCTCCTCAAAAATAACTTGAATGAAAAAAGGGCTTGTTGGATCACCCATGTCATGGAATATGACATTGAGATCAAGATAAATAAGTTGGTCCATGACAAAGGTTTGTATGTAAGTATGGATTCAACTCAGCATGTCGGATCAAAGGATGAAGAGGGAGTCATTCTACTGCTTCAAGATGATCAAGAACAAGTAGCAGATGGTATACCCACTCCTTGTTGGACCAAATATATGATAACTTCCTTCAAACAATTTTATGCCTTCCAGTTCTCAGCAAAAAAATAAGAAGGTATTTTAGACTCGAATCCATTTCATATGTTCTCATTGATGGCATTTTGTTCAGAATAAATATTAATAGTGTCCTCTTGAGATGTGTTTCTACTGATTAAATTTAGAAATTTCTACATGAATTGCATGGCAGAGAAGTTGGAGACAACTTTTCTCTAAGAGTAATAGATCTCAAGATCATGAAGGTTGGTTACTATTGGCCCATAATATTCAGTTATTGTTATGCATGGATCAAGAAGTGCACAAGATGTGTATTTTTTACAGGGAAAGAAAAGCTAGCAACACTTCTACTCCACCTAATCTCAGCTGATCAATTGTTCATGTTGTGGGGATTGGATTTCATTGGGGTTATCAATCCTAATTTATGCTAGGGGAAAAAGTGGATTCTCAGTGTAATGGATTACTTCACCAAATGAGCTAAAGTAATGGATCTCAAGGAAACAAATGAGTTAATCCTACTGGACTTCTATGAGGGGATTGTAACAAGGTTTGGTGTTCCTTCCACTATCATATCTGACAATTCTCTAGCATTACTTGGTGCCACGATATCTGAATGGGATATAATTGAGCACTTCCTCTAATTATTACCCCCAATAGTAAAGGGCAAGATGAGTCCACAAAAAAAACCTCTTGAAGATTATCAAAAGAACTATGAATGTAAATTAGAGGACATGGCATACCAAGCTCAAATAAGCCTTGTGGGCTGATAGAATCACACCAAAGATGTCTAATAACATATCTCCTTACAAGTTAGTCTATGGCACTGAAGCTAGGATTCTCATCTCTCTTGAATTTTTAACACTGTAATTTCTTAAGCAGCTGGAATTATCTAAGTTTTAGCTTATGGAAGCTAGATATGAAGATTTCATTAAGTTGGAAAAAATGAGGGATCAAGAATTACAAACTATGAAGAAATAGCAAGCTTCAATAAAAAGGTCCTTTGACAAGAAATCTAAATCTAGTAACTTCCAGGAAGGTGATATGGTTCTAATGTGGGATGTTGAAAGAGAAAAGCCAAGTAGGCATTCCAAATTTGATGTTATATGGAGTGGTCCATAGATGATCACTTGATGTAAAAGTAATAATGATTTTTAGTTGGAAAAGTTGGAAGGGGGAGAAATTTTGATTCCAGTCAATGGAATCCATCTCAAACATTGTTACTAAAGTAAATTATGACCTTTGTACATATTAGCTTAGGATTTCTAATTCCTCTAAATGATTGTAGTACATTAAATGCTTTGCACAATTTTGTTGCTTGTGTTTAGTATCTTTACATAGTTTATTATGTTTCCAGAGAGAGGATGTTGTTGAATTATGTTTAAGGATACAAGAAATAGTTGTTATTTCCAAAAGGTAGCAGGTCTCATGGAACTTGCATGTTCTCAGTTCCAATCAGGTAGTTCTAGGTCAACTTCAGCTCTAGGAAGTGTTTCAAGAAGGATTAGAGATAGGATTGAAATTTTTAGTGTAACTTACAACAAATAAGCAGATCCATTTCAAGTCCAAGAAGTATTTTAAGTGACTTAGGGGTCAAATTTCAGAGCTTTAGATCAGTTTCATGGTGTATTAAGTTGAATCCATGCACAATGGATGCTACAAGGCCACTTCTTATCTCATCTATTAGGTAGATAGCCCCGTTGAGTCACCAAATTGTTATCCAATTTTTTTCCCTAAGGTAATTTTGATAACTTACATAATTTATTTTAGTCTTTGACAGGAAGAAATGGTGAAAATAGAAAAATTGGATTTTTGGGGCACTCCTTTTCTTTTTTGTAGCTCCCCTATTCAAGAAAAATCTAAGGAGTTAGTGAAAAATTACCAAAAAACAAAGGAAAATGGAAAAATGGCCGATTTTAATGTATTGCAGGTCTGGGAGCTATAGACGGAACTAAGGTTCCCCATCCTTGACTTAGGTTTGAAATGCAGATAGTATAATGCAGAAAATTTGGGTTTAGAAGGCCCAGTCGGTACAAGTTCCTTTGGGGCTTGAGTTCCTTAAAGACCTAAAATGGCCGATTTGTTAAGGAGTTATAGTGAGTACGTTGTATTGAAAAAAAGCGGTGAGTTGTCTAAACTAGGTATTCGGGAAGTACATGTTCCCTAGGATCAATTGTTCCCTGTATCTCTTATCAGGCCAAAAAATGGAAAAAAATGGCAAAGTGTCAAGTGTTATGCAGGCTAGGGAGAGTTGCAGAGAATTGGGGATGGAGTGGTACTAAGTTCTACAAGATTCCAAGTTCCCCACACTTTTGTTTTCTCTCAAAGACAAAGGCATATTGTTTTACAGATTGGAATGGGTGCAGGGGCAAAAGGTCATGTCAGAATGAGTTCCTAGGAACACCAAGTTCCCGTAGGACATGATGAGCTGCAAAGTGAAGGGAGGTATTTATAAGGAGTTAGTGTTTTGGAGATGGGAGTATAATATGGAATGATATGGATGGGCACAAGCTCTCGGGAACACTAAGTTCCCCATAAGGCAGTTAGAGCCGAAACAAAGAAAGGTGGGGCCACGGTACATTGTGGATAATGAGCAGTTTGGAGGCCCAGTCAACCCTCATTCCCACATACCTCATGTGCTCTGAAGACTTGACATACCCTCAAAATAAATGAAAATGGAATTTTTAATGCGGATTATGTATTAAAATCTAGAACGTATTCCTCACAAACTCTGCAGGTTGGGATAAATATAAATTTTGATTCAGAGCTCCATTTTTCATGAAATTGGACTTTTTGGAATCATTTCTTCATGCTCTACATCATGGAATCCATAAAATCATATTTTGGAGGAAAGAAATGGGTAAACATGAAAAATGTGGGAATAGCACATTTCCTTGGGCTCCAAGAAAAAACCCATCCAAGTGTCAATCATCTGTTGTTGGTAATAATTTTGGAACTTCAAGAAGGGATGGGACTACTAGAAACATGATATGGAATTCTCTATATCTTCTCTCTGTGATCAATAAATGTAAGTGCTAAGGCACATTTTTATGGGGGAATAGTCTTGTAATGAAACTCTGTTAAAGTTTTTCCATAGCAGTGTTGAGTTACAAGCATCTGATATGAGTATTTTTGAAGAATATCCTTTCCTTCTCTTGTAATTATAATGAATTTTACATCCATTTAATCAATAAATACATGTTTTGTGGCTATTACCATCCCTTTCTGTGTTTTATTGAATTATCCTTTCCTTTCATTGCATATTACAGGTTTTGTGCATTCGGTATTCTTGTTGCAGGTTTAGGTTTGTTGTGCTCAATGGAAATGAAGTTGAAAAATGCAGTTAGGGACTGTGTCACTTGTGTCTGACCTCTCTCTTTCCCATTCTATATCTCATTTTTAGTCATCTAGATATTTACCCATCCCTTTTCTAGTGCATCACCTCTATAGCTAGGACTTTCATTTTATGCAATCTCCCTCTCTTTGGTATCTTGGAAGCTTAGGATAGAAGTAGATAATAGAATTTCCCTTGTAGGAGTTATTTAACATTAGGAATAGGTAGAAGAACACAATTTATCTAAAGATTTATCTCAACTGCAAGGTCCCACACCCCGAGAAAACTCCATGAAAGAAAATTACACTGATTTCCCAGACCGCTCGTTTGCAAGCATTCAAAGGGTACTTTAATTTTGCACTAATAAAATCCTAACCTCTTCTTCTTCCTGCCTTGGAGGACTGTCTTCATGTTACCTCTTGATGGCCGTAGTCGGTTTCCTTATCACACCATGATTGAGCGTGCCAACATCCTCCATATTCTCCTCCTCATCTTGTTATCTCTCGAAAGTGCACCCTGGTTGAGAGATGACAACATGGGTTCTAAGCTTGCTTGGTCTCTCACTTTTGTAGATATAATGGAAACACCTCAGGTTTGTGGGTTTACCTATTATTGAGACGAGTCTCTGGTATAAAGACTGGTTCCTTATTGATGTATCCTAAACTATATCTTTCAAGGTTTTGAGGGTAAAAAGATGACTATAACTGAAATTGAAATGCGTGATACACCAAACTTATTAAGGGTTTTGATTGATTATATGCGCAATAATTGAGAATGAATTGTAGATGCATGAAACAATTTTTTCATCAGAATATTAAGGAAATACACTTATGTATTGAGGGATAAATCACAACAACACAACAAGCTAAACATGCACACTAAGAATATGCAAAAAATACCATATTTGCAACAAGGTAAGATGATTAATCAGGGAATTAACATTCACAAGAATTAATGGAAAGATACACACCACTGAAAATAATTGGAAAGGCCAAAACTAGTTCTTATTCAAGGAAAAACTGGCAGAAATATGCTTCAACACTCCTATGTCGAAAAATTCCTCCTTATGCCTTGCTAGTGCACACAATATATAGGAAAAATACTTCACCCAACCCATCCTAAAAATAGACTACATTCTGTACTTGCCCATGTATGCTAATTTTACCTCTTTATCATGAATAAATAAAGGGATAAAAATAGACATGCTATTTATGATGAGGCATTAATAGCCTTAGTTACGAAAATAAACTTAAATCAAAGTGTAGTTGACTGTTCTATTTTTAATACAATTAATATACTTGGGTGAATACTTGGCTAATATTAGCCACTTTCTTGTTGTGTAAGTCTTATCCAATGCAAGTGCATGATCTTTGTCTTCTTGTGCATGATGTGACACCTATCATTTATCCTCTTGCATGGTATTCTGTCTTCATATCTATTCTGTCCTCTTGTGAAGGCATGGAAAATTATATATGTGCAAGAAAAATAATACTTTTGATCTCCAATACTTAGCACAATAAGTTTACCTATCTGTAGGGACCACCTATCACGTGCACAAGGAATATACCCTTTTTACATACAAGAATAAGGTATCTTAGGACAGGGTTTAACATTTTTTAAAAAAAGGAAATCATTCTCTTCTTTAGGGACCTTCTGTCCATGTGTAGTACATTTAGTTGGACAGTTTTAAGGTATCTTGGAATTCTAAGATACTGACCCTTTTCAAATAATAATGCATGAGCACCACTTTTAATAAATAAGGTTTCGGGACTTTTTTGAACAAGGTATAGGTATAATAATATTTGGATGTCCTTGACATCTTTGACTAATCATATATCTTTTGAGCCCTATTTGCATCACTTGACTATTTAAATATGTTTTCGACCCTTTTTGTTTAATCATTTAGCATATACAATGATTTAACCATTTTGATTAATCAACATCATATGATTTTTGGACCTTAAAAGGTAAAATGCAATAATTATTTGAATTATGGGGCTGGCCCCCTTTTTATGACGACTCACCCCTTCTTGATTTGTTGGTGATCATAATTTGAACCTGGTTAGTATTGAGAAATGGATGCTTTGATCTCGATCATTGATTTGTGTACCTGTTTGATTTGAGTCGTTGATTATTTAACTCGAAAAGAGTTAGGTTACCTATGGGGTTTGCATTGATTATTATCTTATCCATCAATCACTATGGTTAATTTTGATTGTTGATCTCTAATTTCATTTTTATCTCCAACGTTGATTCTTTAACTCTGTGTATGAGCTAGCTCACAATGGCAGTTGAGTTGGTATTGATGATAGTGGGTTAATCATGAACCGTTGATATGGTGCTTGCTTGATCCTTGCCATTGGTGGTAACTATGGTAGTTAATTTGTGGTTTTATATCTATCTGTTTATATTTGTATCATTCGATATGGGTCATTACTCCAAACTCATGGCGAGTTAGGTTGACAAAAATTTTGCTAAGCCTATCATTTTGTCATTTACACTTGGAAGCCCAGAGTTTTACAAAGCGGTGGAAAAATGGTTTCAGACCACCATTAAGGTATTATTGTAGCTCGATTCTTTACATTTTTGATCCATTCTAAAGCTCTGTGAGTGCGAAGATTTCGATCTTTCTGTCATTTATTCATTTTGAGGTACCTGTGAGATTTGTGGCCACCATGAAAGGGTCTAGTGAGCTTGATTCTTTGATTCAATGTCCATCATTTCTGAGCATGGAGTTCATTTTTGTGAGATTTGTGATTTCATGATTTTGGAGAGCTAGTCACAATTAATATTTCCTCGAAGCTCTATTATGATCTTGCACTGAAAGAAGGTAAGCCTTTTCTTTTGCACTCGTTATATTTCGGATATTTGAGAAAAATTTCTTTCATGAAGAACCATTTATCATGTTTTTATCCTAAATCAATACTGAAATGTGTTTTGAAAATTTCTGGCTTTGTGTTTTCTGCCTCTGCAACTTGATGAGAGCATGTGGTGGTTCTGGGTACTCGTTTCTATCCTTTGCATTCAAAAATTTCATGAGGGTTTCACAAGCTTGACTCTAAACTAGAAATGGTGAATATCTTCCATCTTTTGAGCTCCTCTCAAAAAAATATTCATAGCCATGAAAGGATGAAATCTTTTCTAATCTGTTTCTTGCTTGGATATGATAATTTGTAGAAATTTTGTGAAAACTGTAACTCTGGCCTGGTAGAGGGGTTCATGTGCTCCATTTTTCTTGAGTTGCTTTTCTCAAGGGTTTTAATAGTTTTGGTAGCTCACCATTTTTTTACTGGTGGTTATGCATTGCTTGTCCCTTTTTCCATTCTGGGTGTTTTTATTGTTTGAGATTTTGTGCTTGAAGTATTAGTGCACTTTTATCTTGTCCATGGACAACATTGGATTTTATTAACGCTTTCAGAGTTGTATTTTCCATTGTACGCCATTTTTTTCTCCCTGAGAGTCTACTATCCAAGCTCAAAGGTTTGCATTTGGAATATTGAGCTCACTGTTTTGTTGTCATTCGAAGCTCTATTTTTATAACTATGATAGCTTGTTTAGTTTGACTTGATGGCTCAATGTTTTGTGCTTACCCAGATCCATTTTCTTACTATGTCAAGTTGATTGTAAAGTCTCTTTTTGCAAAAGGTTGTAAGTAATCATTTTGATTTGTGCAACAAAAGCTTCTCAAGGCATTGAAAATTTGTATCTTCATTATTCATAATTCTATCATGATTTGAAAATGTGACATGGATTTGTATTTTTACTTCACCTTTTGGAGGTTTGTATATACTTCCTGCCTGATGAATTTGTGCCTTTGCCACTTTGATGAGAGCACATGAGGGTTGTGATATATTTAATTCTAAGAGGCCATTGAAGTACTTTCTAAAATGAATGAGCTATTCATTTTTCTATTTCTGCCTATGTTTTCCTCCATGTTCCAAATAATGAACCTTAAGAATAGTGAGCAATGTATGAAAATCCTTCATGCATTTCTTACAACTCAAATCTATAGCTTTTCATATTTACACTATGTATCTGATTTTCAATAGAAGCTCCTGGAACTTTCCTTAATGTCTATAGTTTGATTTGTTATTTAATGACACAATTAAAATCTCTATTATTCCACTTTTTGGGAACCTGTAGCTTCTTATGAAGTAGTTTATTTCTTTAAAGTTGTTTGTTGAATCCTGGGCCCTTATAAATTTTCTGACACTTGGACCTAGAAAGTCTGAAATAATGATAAAAATTGATTTGATGTTTTTCTCTTGTAAAATGAGTTGCAATATTTCCTTCTACCTTGTATGGTACAATTATTTTACACAAGTATTGTTCTCCATTACAGTTTGACATTTGAGCTTTTAAAAGCTCACCTATCAGAGAAATAATTTTTCTTTTCTGATCTGAATATGTTGAAGCTTGGTTAGGGACCTTATGTATCATCTTGATTCCTGAAGGCACATATTCTCATATTGACTTCTCTTTCATGAGTACCTTCACATATTTTCTGAAAAATACTAAAAGATTATACATTCCTTGATAGTATATATATATTTCAAGCATGTATATGTTGTATTTTCATAGAATATGTATTCTTTGAGAAAATATTGTTGAGTATTGCCTTTATTAATTTGATGTTATAATTTTAACTCTATCAACATGTTGTTGTAAGTTTGAATTGAATGCTATGGCATTTTATATTACCTTCTTCATCTTTGAAAACTTGTTTAGTGTGCTATAGAGCTTTGTATTTTAGGGAATTGCATTTGTCTCTTCTGTTAAAATTTATGAGCTCCTGAAGATTATCGCTTTGTTGGTTTTTCCAGTGAATACTTTGAAGACCACTTGTGAGAAAATTGTGCTTTTTATCTTGGACAATTTCTAAAATTTGAAGCAATTATTTTCTAAAAGTAGATATCCAGCTCTGTTGGTTCAGAATAAATATTGTAATTACAATCTTGTGTTTCACCTTTTCTTCCTGACGAATCCCTCTTTTTCATGATGAACCTTATTCAATCAGTCTAGTTCTGTTTGACTTTTAATGATGAGTATGAATTAATTCCTCCCAATTTGATCATTGTACCTTTTTGTTGATTTGTAATACATTATATCTTGTAATTTTATTATTTTTCATCTTCATTTTGGAATCTCTACAACTCTACTTGCATCTGATTATGTACTTTGAAATTTTTGTATGTAATTTCAAGGTCATTCAAAATGTACTCTATTTCCTTGTGGCACTTTTTTAGTAATCTGATTCTGAATATGGACTATTTAGCTCATGTAATTTATACTTTGAATTGTCTCATGAAAGTTAACTCAAATCCCTCCCTTTTCTGATTCATCTTTTAATGACACTTCATATACTATACCTGCACACTTCACAAAACAGTTAGAAACTAAAAGGCCTTCAACCTCTCTTATTTCCATAGTAGTTATCTTTTTCATTTTGTTTCCTTTTTTTCATTATTCTGGGAATCATATATGCTACTGAAAGATACCGCTTTCTTAATTATGTATCTGTTAAATTAATGTACCTTATACCTCTTGATTTTAGGAGATTTATTTGCGTGAAGCTAATAGTACATGCATGTAAATTTAACCCTGAGATAAAAATTTGAAAATATTCTATTTCCTTACGGGTACACTGATGCAATGGAATGATGCAAAGAAGATGAAGATAATGAGCTGAAGCTAGAACAATGAAGATAAAGAGGAAACCACAAGGAAATGATGGGTTCCTTCTACATTCCTTTGCTTTTAAATTTATACACATGTATCTCTTATTTCAGTAGTTATAAGTTACATCCCACGGCTTGTGTGGGAAACATTGAATTTCTTCATGAATAAATGACATTAATTTCTGTAATTGAGTCATATACTTCTTTCTGCATTCATATTTTATGATGGATATTGATTGTATAATGAAATAAACAACTCAATCACATGATTAATAACAATTAAATATGTAGAAATAATTATATTGAATGTACATGTGACTTAAAAGTAACTCTTCTACATGAAAACTACAATCTTGTTTACTGTTATTGATTTTAAACTCTCACATAAACTGTGATTCCGACCTTTATCAAGGTAATGCATTAGTCCTTCATTGATTCTATATTTCCTTGCTGAGGACAAACATGGAATGTCATCCTATGTGAGTTGTTACATTCTGTAACAACACACATAGTTGTAGATCGCATGCTGTTAATCAATTGTCGTAACTGAAAACACAATGGAAACTGTACGAATCCCCCTAGTTAGGTCCATTTCATCAATTCCTTCCATCGAAACCGAAGTTTCAAGGTGCCAATTTTCACACGAGTGAAATTTTTTTAACACATCCTTATGATCTTCTTCTTCTTTTCTAGGAGTAGGATTGTGCTTCTTCCTTGTGCCGACTATATGCTTCCCCTTGGGCATCTACGGGAGCCTGAAATCATCGTCAATATAATTCCTATTTACCAATCTAGGCTTAATGTTGATGTATAAATTAGCTACACCCACTTTCCCAATTTCCAAATTCATAGAATTAATGATGATATCATCTGATATCCTAGTCTCAATGTAGGAAGACTTACCCTGATATACATAAGTTTTGGAGAGCATATGGTAGTCATAATAAAATTTATATGCATCAAATATGAGCTTGTATGTGTCTAAAAATCTATTCACTGAAGCCTAAAAATAACGCACTATAAATGAATATGGGAGATTACACTAAGGGCTCCACTTATCAGTCTTCATTTGGAACTTGCCAATGTAGTAGTGCTGGTAGATCATAAATTTTTTCTCCCCATCTATCATTAATGGAAAGTCTTTTTATATGTGCCAATCATGTTCAAAGGCCTCACACATTCTCCTATACCAAATCTCTAGCCTAATTTTATAGGCACTGCCCACGGCACCACCACATGTATACGTTTCAAACCTCTCATCTAGTGACGTCATCTCAGGAGGGTACCACCAAATTTTTTCCTTGGGGCCATTTGGAACCCCAATCTCTACAAATACAATCGATAGGAGGATTTCACCCCAACTAATTTTGTCTCCCTTGTGTGCTTCTATCATCACCAATCCAGCACTATGATAATTCTTCACTGGGAACTCCTCATGCTATGATTATTTACTAATGCACAAATTTTAGTTTGGTGGATGGAATCTGGAAACACAACAACAAACATAACACAAGAATACCATAGACTATGATAAGAAGGAATGATGATAAATCTGAAATATAAGTGTAAATTATAATATCAACATGAAATTGTTACAATCTCACTCATGAGGTACTTCAAGTGTTACTGACTTCACTTGCCTTCCAATAATAACTATGGGAGAAACTTCACAATTACACCTCTTAATGGCTTCTTTAACACACCTTCAAAATGATGGCTTCCTTTACACACTTACTCATACAATATTTCTCACTACTTCGTTCTATATCCTAAATGAGGGGGTTGGCCTCTTTATTTATAGGAATTCAAGCTTATCCACCCTATCTCTAAGATAGGATAGGAAATCTCTTCCGACCAATCATATTCCATGCCTAAACTCTTGCCTTTACATGTAGGCTTATCTTCTAAGATAAGATAAACCTTATCATCTCACATGGGTTCCACCTTTTTAGAATTTTCCACAAATAAAATACACAAAATATTTATGACATCACTCTTTGTCCTTATTACAAATATAATATTTCTAATTCATAATCATGTAGACCCTACTTCTCTACTTATCCCAGCTTTGACATTTTAACATTACCAAACCACTTACAACAAATATTTACTTTTTACAACATTCCTATTGTACTTTGACTATTACTGTACTCTACTTTATTGGTGGCACCGTACTGACAACGTCTTTATGTTCTATGGGACATCACTACTAATTATACTTAACAACATCTTATTCCTAATACATACATTAATAAAAATAGAAATTATGAAGGAAAATTTTAATGTTGACATTTTCCCCCTTCCTAGCTTCTACTCCATCCTCAGAGTAGACTCTTATGGACATTCTGAAGCTGGTGCCTGGAAAATATTTAACTTGTCATGGTTGACCCATTTCGTAATGGGAGTGCCATCCAATTCCTCCAGTCAATATGTACCATTTTCATGCACAACTGCTATTTTGTAGGGCCCCATCCATTTTGGAAGAAATTTTCTCTATCTTCTTTTTTTGTATCTGGAATCATATACTAGAACCAAGTCACTCACATGAAATGGAGACCAATGGATCTTTTGATCAAAGTATTCCTTATGCTTCATTTTCTTCTTATAGCTTGTATCCTTCGCTATTTCTCTCATTTCCTCTAGCAAATGAAGATGTACCAACCTTTCTTTTACTGAATCACTTTCATCCATCCTTTCCTTTTTTATAACTCTCACAGTGGGAATATCAAACTCAATAGGAAGAACTGGATTAATGCCATAAGCCAATTGAAATGGGGAGTATCTTATTGCTGACTTTGATGTTGCCCTATATGCCCACAATGCTACATGAATCCTTTTATCCCACTTATGTACCTGCAAGGCTACATCTTTTGCTAGAATTTGACACAATACAAAATTTGTTCGTTCCACCTGTCCATTTGTGCTTGGCTTGTATGTTGTTGCCTTCCTGTGCTTAATAGAAAAATTGTTGACTAGGGATTTTATCGCCTCATTAATGAAGTGGCTTCCTTGATCTGTTACAATTTCTAATGGGAAACCAAATCTAGTGACAATGCGTTCATATATGAACCTTGCCACTTCATCCATAGAAGTTGTTTCAATGGCCTAGCTTCAACCCACTTGGTTAAATAATCTATGGCAACTACAATATACTTATTTTGGCATGGGGTAGTTGGAAGTGGACCTACAATGTCTATTCCCCACTTTTCAAAGGGACCAAGTGGAAGAATAGAGCATAATGGAGCTGATGAAGTCTTATGGTTACCATGTGTTTGAAAAATATCACATGTCTTACAATAATTATAAAAATCTCTAAAAAGAGTGGGCCAGTGATAACCTGTATCCAAGATCCTTCTTGCTATAAGTTGTCCAGAGAAGTGTCCTCCACATGTACCATTGTGGAGTTCTTCTATCAACTCCTTCCCTTGATCACTTCTAACTACTCTCTTGTACTGTCCATCAAGTCCTATTCAAAATAATTCTCCATGAAGAATAGAATATGGAATATTAGCTTGAGTAATCTTTCTCTTAGTCTTTGCATTGGCACCATCAAGAAACTTGAATTCATTCAGATAATTCCAGATATCTATGTATTCACTAGGGATTGTGTCAAGGGATAACAATGTTGCATCTGGGAAATCATCATCATCACAAAATGAACCTAAACCATCATAAGCTCGAGAGAGTGCATTTGCATTGACATGCTTCTTTCCTGGCCTATCTATGATATCAAATTCAAATTCTTGTAACAAAATTATCCATCTTTCTATCCTCCTGTTGTTGCAAATCAGCAATACCCCTGGATGTTGATCAGACTTCTAGTTTGACATCTTGGACATCCAGTGTGATTGCACAACATTGAATCCTCTCCCCAAGTGTGGGACTTGTAAAAATTTGAGAGGAATCTCCATCTTAGAGGCTGGTTCCTTAACTCCTCTGATCAGATATATCACTTACAAGTTGCAGAGGTTTGAATTCCTAGTTCCTACCCTAAATTCCAAGGGGACAAAGATAAGGAATGCAAGAAAATGAAGCTAATGCTAATGTGGTGATGAACCAAAGGAGTTGCAGACACCTAATACTGTAATACATACACAATCCACAAGAAGACATGGCACAAAGCATGTACAAATTGCTCAAAATGTAATGAAATATCAGGAAAACAATGGTAGATATATGAAAGGATTGAGGGATTTTAATCACAGAGCATATATTAACATTCCAAATCCAATACAGTGCATTATAGTGATCAAGAGGCAAAAAGGGTGCTGTATTACATGGAAAAGTAAAAATTTCCACAAATTCTACCAAAAAGGAAGAAAAGGGAAATTGTAGAGTTGAAAAAGTGTCTCCTTTTTTCAAAAATGAACCCATTTTGGCTTTTACAGTGCAAGCCATGACCCCAGGAGAGAGAAATGTAGGAAAACATGGGAGAGCTTCAACCATTGACCACACACACAGTAAAATAGCATGGTCATCCTTACAGGCCCATTCCCTGACATTTTTCGCCATGCTGGGAGAGAATGCGAGCCATTCTTCATTAAAAATGGTGGTTGAAACATCATTTCTGTCCATGACCACGTGCCAGAGGCGTTTTTAAATTTTATCTCTCTAAACTCCATCAAAATACAAAAATGACCCCAGAATCTTGTAGAGAATTTCACCATATTTCCATTGATATAAAGAACGCAAAACACTGAGCTTTGGATCGAAAGATATGGCCGTTTGAATTTAGGGAAAAACAGGGCCAAATCAGGTTGGCGGGCAAATTTTTTTAAATTTTCTACTTTTTGGTCATTTGGATTTTTTTCCAAAAATTCCCTATGCTCCACCATTTCAGGTGCCATGTGGCATGTTTTGATTGTGTATGAGCCTTTAATGCTTTGTTTTCCATCATTTTGTCCTTTGGAAAATTTTCCAAAAATTCCCCGCCGGGCCGATGATCTGAGGACACGTGGCGCGTGCTGATTGGATGCGGGCCTGTCCTCCTAAATTTTTTGTCACTGTTTGATCCTATTTTGACTCAGACATGTGACAAAACCTCATTCATTGTGGGGTTTACCCTTTGAATTTTCTATTGGGCCTACCCTGTATCTTTTTCCG
This sequence comes from Taxus chinensis, assembly GCA_019776745.2. Taxonomy (NCBI): domain Eukaryota; kingdom Viridiplantae; phylum Streptophyta; class Pinopsida; order Cupressales; family Taxaceae; genus Taxus; species Taxus chinensis. The sequence goes on along the minus strand of CM034148.1, from coordinate 251,792,047 downwards.
CCACCGGACACGTGGCAAGATGTGATTGGTTCGCGTCCGGGGGGGCAATTTTTCCTTTGAAATTTCCTTCTTTTTCTTTTGGGAAAATTTCCTAAATTTCCCCCACCTTCTGCCGGTCTGAGACATGTGGCATAATCTAATTCACCGATGGGCCCTGGGCAAACATTTTTCCTTTTGCGCAATCCCTTTTGGAAAAATTTTCAATCTCCTCCCGCGCTCCGCTTGCCCGCGTGCCCATGGACACGTGGCAGGCTCTGACTGGTTGGCGGGACAATGGGCCAATAATTTTCCTTTTCCCTTTTTTCCAACACTTTGCCAAAATTTTAACTCCACCTCTGTGCTCTGAAATTCTGACTCCCTGGAGACACGTGGCAAAGCGTGATTGGGTGCGGGCCTTTCCCTTCGAATTTTCCATGGTGCCAACACTTAGTCAAATTTTTCAATTTTTTCCCCTTGGACACGTGGCATAATCTGATTCGTCGGCGAGCCTGTGGGGCCAAATATTCCTTATGAAAACTTTTCCAAACACTTGGTAAAAAAACCAAGTTTTCCTCCGACCCCCGCCACTTCCTTGGACACGTGGTGCCATTTCATTGGCTGTGGGCCTTTTAGGTGAAAATTTCCCACAAAAAATCTACCGAGCCATAACTTCAAAAATACATGGAGTTAGGAGGAAAACTTTACCTTTCTGGAAAGCTGAGAAAGAGCTCTATCCAATAGTACCATTCTTAGAAAGTTTTGAGTTCCTAAAAAAGCAAAAAATTATGACTGAGGCACAAGAGAGGGAAGAATGAAAGGATTTAGCCACAAACTGTGCAAGGGGAACATTTTGGATAACAATTTTGGCGACTCAGAGGGGTCATCTACCTGCTGGATGAAGTTACCAGTTGCCTGAATCAATCCATTGGGTATAGAGTCATCAAATTCTCTGTTTGGTACCCCAATTGACTAGAACACTACGAGGAGGAAGATGGAGGGTGGAACATCACCTGATTGGAGCAAGGCCTGCAAAACACATTTCTAGGGACAACAAGCTTGTGCCAGAGCACTTAGGGAAAGCAAAGCTAATCTATAAGAGAACAATGTGCACAAGAACTTGGAGGAATGAAAACCTAAGCTAATATGTACAAGGTGGAGAATTCCCTTCAGTAGCAATGCTTTAGATGGATTCCATTGACAGGAATCTACAGTTCTCTGCCATCCAATGAAGACAATTGGAAAGCATTGCTATCCTTACACTTTGTGACCATGTATGGGCCACTCTAAATGGCATCAAATTTTGAATGCCTTCCCGGTTTTTCTCTGTCTACATCCCATTTCAACACTAGATCTCCAACTTGGAAAGATCTATTCTTGGCCTTTCTATCAAAGGTCTTCTTTATCAAAGCTTTATCCTTCTCCATTGCTTGGGATGCTTGATTTCTGATTTTCTTGGAGCTCCATCAATTATGCATATCTAACCTCCATGGGCTCAAACTCCAACAACTCCAACTGTTTCATGAGTTCCAATGTTGGCAACTCAAGTGACATGGGAAAAATTGCCTCTCTTCCATAAACAAGCTTGAATGGGGAGTTACCTGTAGATCTTTTAGGAGTTATCCTATCAGTCCATTAGGCTGATTTCAAGTTTGTATGCCAAGACCTATAATTTTCATCAAGAGTCCTCCTAATGATCCTCAACAAGTTCTTGTTTGTAGATTCAGCCTGGCCATTACCTTGAGGGTAATAATTTGATGAAGTGCTTAGGTAGATCCCATTCTTGACAGCCCATTCAGTTACCTTGGACCCAATGAATGCCAATGCATTATCTAATATTATTGTAGCAGGTATGCCAAATCTGGTTGATATTCCCTCATAGAAGTCTAGGATGCTAGATTCATTTGCTTCCTTGAGTGCTACTACTTCAGTCCACTTGGTGAAGTAATCTGTTGCTGTTAAAATCCATTTGTGCCCTTGGCTTGAATTGGGATTAATGACTCCAATGAAGTCCAAACCCCATTGCATGAATGGCTGGTCAACTGAAATTAGATGCAATGGACAGGTAGTTGGCCTCTCTTTACCTGTGAAGAATGCAAAATTCTTACATCTCTTGATCCATGCATAACAATCACTGAAAATCTTGGGCCAATAATAACCAGCCCTCATGATCTTTAGAGTTGTCACTCTTGGTGTAAAATGACCACCAGTTAATCCCCCATGGAAATCTTCCAACACCATGTGAATTTGATTTGTACCAATGCATCTCAGCAGCACTCCATTCACATCCCTCTTGAACAAAACACCATCAACAAGGGCATATGGGACAGCCTGCAATCTGAAGTGTCTTCTTTTGGTCTTGTTCATCTCTAGAGGGCATAGACCCGTGTTTAGGAAGTGCATTATGTCTTGGGTCCAACAAGGAGTGAGGACACCATCATTCTCCTCTTGAGTGCTTCCTTGCTCATGGCTGTCTTGCAACGCCAAAACAACCTCCTTCTCATTACATGCTTCCTTTTGTTTTCTTAAAATTATCTGCTCACACAATCCTTTTCCTCTTACCAACTTGGTAACTTTGATCTCAATGTCATACTCCATGACACGAGTAATCCAACCTGCCCTTTTTTCATTCAGGTATTTATTGAGGAGGAAATATTTAACTCCCACATGAGAAACCAACAACTGAACCTTGTTGTTTGAAACTAGATGCTTGAATTTCTTCAAGCTTCTGATTACTGCAAGAACATGCTTCTCAATGAAAGAATATCTCACCTCATAGTCTTCCAGGCTTTGGCTGAAGAAAGCAATTGGCTACTCCTCATTGTCTTTGTTCTGCTGTACCAAAATTGCAGAAATAGTGTCATCACCCTCGAACGCATAGAAGATGAAATCCTTGGAGAAATCCAGGTTGATGAGATTTGGGGCTCGAGAGATGGCTTCTTTGATTGCTTCAAAACTTTCCTTGCCTTCTATTGTCCATTTAAAAGCCATGCTTTTCTTTAACATCTTGGTGATAGGATTGACAAGGGCTGTAAAATTTGGGACAAACCTCCAAATGAAATTTATTCTTCCCAAGAAAATTTGAAGGGCCTTCTTGTGGCTTGGCAATGGTAGTGCTCTTATGGCTTCAACTCTTTCTAGATCAATTGCTAATCCTTCTTTGGAGACAATGTGGCCAAGGAGCTTTCCTTTATGGGCTAGAAAAATACACTTTTTAGGATTCAAGGATACTCCAAATCTTTTGCACCTTTGGAACACTTGTCTCAAATGAAAGAGATGGTCTGCTGCATTTTTTGAAAAAATAGTGATATCATCAAGATATATCAGCACCATGTTGTTAATCAAATCCTCGAACACCATGTCCATTTCCCTTTGGAAAGTAGCTCTAGCATTGGACAACCCAAATGGCATCTTCATGTATGCATAAGTTCCCCATTTGGTTGTAAAGGCTATCTTGAACTGATCTTCTTCTTTCACCATAATCTGATTGTACCTCGAATAGCCATCAAGTAATGAAAACCTCTCAGAGCCAACAACAACTTGCAAAATAAGCTCCATGGAAGGAAGTGAGTAATGGTCCTTGAGAGATGCTCTATTCAAATCTCTAAAGTCAACACACAATCTGATTTCCCCACTCTTCTTTCTAACTGGAACCAAGTTGGCCACCCAACTAGAATGCTTGATAGGGAATATGATTCTTGACTCTATCAACTTATTCAATTCTTTTCTCATGAGAGGCTCCATGTGTGGATTGACTGGCATTTGTTTTTGCCTGATGGGTTTAGTACTTGGATCCAATTTAATGGTGTGTTGAGCTAACTTGGGATTGAAACCTTTCAAATATTCATAGCTCCAAGCAAACACATCAGGGAATTTGTTGACAAAGCTGTATGAACTCATAGCTTTCTTGCTTAGTTGTCACTTTACCAACTTGGAGTGATTTGCCTTCTTCTACCGAGATGGACACTGAATCTTCTCCCTTGACTTGGATGTTTTCTTTCTCCTTCCTAAACTGATCATTAGGATTGAAAATGGACTCCAAAGTAATAAGTCCCTTTGGTAGTTTGTTGGTTCTTAGCTGTACCACTTGGTCACCATACTGCTGCTCCAACTTTTCCTGATTTTTAGCTGAGAACTCAGCCTCTTCTTGCAAAAAATGGATGATTTGCCTGATCATTTTCAAACACTTGCCAACTTACATTGTTATCTGGCACTGAAGGCCTCATAATCACATGGATGTTTGGCTGTACCTTGTCTTTTTGAATGCTCTCCACAATGTCAAAGGCTGCCCCAACTGCGGCTAGCTTGTCAGTAGCTTGATTCTCTTTCCTAGGAATGGATTTGATGCCAAAACCCTCAAAATCTTCAATGAGGTCCCACACCCTGTTCTTGTAGCACTTGAGTAGATCATTCTTGACAGCATGCTGCCCCTTGACTTGAGTTGACAATCAACTCACTGTCAAAAAAGACTTGTAAGTTCTTTATTCCTCTCTTGATTGCCCAATGTAATCCTTGCACCAAGGCTTCATATTCAGCAGTGTTATTAGAGCATGCAAACTAAAATCTAAAAGATGAATAATACTTAACTCCTTGAGGTGAAACCAGCATGGATCCCCCTCCTGCACCTTGTCTACTCCTTTATCCATCAAAAAACAAACTACCATACCTCATTTTTCATCTTTGTGGTTTGGCTTGGTGATGCTAGGAATAGGCTGATTTTCTTCATGTATGCAATAGACTCCCAGCTCAGATTCTTCTATTTCTTGATAAGGATCAAAAGCATGGACCTTGCTTGCCCATTCATTAAGATTTAGATCTGCGATGCTTCCTACCTTGGTGTCAACTTCATTAGTGATTGGATAATCCTCTTGATCAAACGCTGAACAATTGGCATTAATCTGACTTGGAGTGTAAGGCTCAATGTGAAAGTTTGCAATAGGTTTAGACTTGATTGTGGCTTTGGTTCCATATCTTGTTCTGAACAGCATGTGTGACCAATCAGTAGACAAGTAACCTCCAATCTTAGCTATGAAATCCCTTGACAAACATAGGGCAAAGAGTTGTGGAAGGTTTATTACTGAGACATCTTGCAAAACAACCACGTGTTGGGACAAGCATGCAAAGTAAGACTCAAGTTTTTTAATCACCGCCGACTGTTGTTACTACTATCCCATCCAACTGCACCACCCCTTTGGATATGGTTTCATACTGAATTCCCAACTGATCAGTTATTTTCTTGGGCATTACTAAACTACTTGCCCCGGAATCAATCATGTTAATTGTGTACTAATTGGTTCCCAATGATAAATTAAACATAGAATGGAGGGGGCTTCAATATTTTACCTTGCTGTCCTCCATGATTCCCTTCAGGATGGGAAACATTTGTGAGCACCTTCTCTTACATTTGGACCTGCTGATTTGAAGTTGACCAGTCCTTCATGGCAGCTTGTAGAAAATCTTTTTGGCCTGGGATAGATAGTGAATCCCACATTGATATGTTTACATTTGTCTTCTTCATATAATCAATGATACTGAATGGAGATGAAGTATCCCTCTTCTGTCCCTTGGCCTGCACATTCATTCCTTACACATGGGCAGCAACAATTGGCATTTGGGTTGGCCTAGGGGCTATTTTAGGCAATCCCTTGCGTGCTTGGGATTGCATTTTGTTTGCCAATAGTTTGTGGAGTAGACAGAAGGTCGTGAATTATTTGGGGCCAATGGTTGTTCTTCACCCAAATTTCTTCCTCTTTGACCTTATGTTGGCTGCAACACTTTGGGAAATTGTTTGATTCATGCCAAAAAAATCTTCTGCCTGCCAATTTACAAGTGTGGTATCATTTGGAGCTGATTGCTGATGGAATGTTTCTTGTTATTGGTTATTTCCTTTACTACCTTCACCCTCCACACTAGTTGCTGTCACCATTAATGCTTGATTCAAGGCACCGTTGAAGCACATGGACTGGTTATGAGGTTCATTACATGGGAAACAACAATCATACTCTTGAGCTATGTTGTTTTGTACTGGCACTAATGCTTTAGATGCAGATGTAGCATTGTGATTATAGGGCTAAAATGGTCTGTTGGCAGGAGGCCTTGCTTGATTTAGAGTTGCAGCTGGATTGGGTGATCTATGAGGTTGATATGGCTTCCTATTAGGCTGAGCTTGAGGCTGGAAGGAAAGTCTAAAACCTTGAGCTTGCTGCCTTTTGAGTGTAACCAGCTCATTACCTAGATTTTGTAATTGCTTCATGACTTCTTGAAGTTCATGCGAGGCACTAGAAGATGAAGTGGAAGCTTCACTTGAATTATGATTTCTAGGAGTGGGAATAGAAGCTAAATTAGGCACTTGGCTAGTACTTGGGCTCTCTAAACTTGGAAATAATGGCATTGGAGGCCTAAGAGCCAGCTTTCCAGCTTGAATCAAACAATTTTCAGCTCTAATGGAAATGTCTATAAGCAATGGGGATAGTTGTGCCTCCCATGGACTGAATTAACATAGAAATATTAGAATTTAAAGCTTTAAGGTAATAAAGAAAAGCACCTACGAATGCTGGCCTTACTACCACTGGAATTATCTCCCAAGCCCTTTAAAATCTGAAATTAAAATCAGTCAGCTGCTCATTAGGAGCTCTTTTGATAGTTGTCAGCTGCTCCAAAAGGGACAAGTTGTCTCCCTTTTCCCAAAACTGCTCATGGAGGGCTATACATAGATGATTCCAATTTTGAATAGAACCTGAGGCAAAACTCCTGAACCATTGCAAAGCTTTCACTTTGAATGAAGATACCAGAAGTTTGACAGCAACTTACATCTCATTGATCTCATGGATTGCACAAATGTTAGCAATATCCTTAACATGATCACCAGGTGAGGTCTGATTTTCTCCAGTGAAGTATGGAATGTTCTTCAATGCTACAACTGGGATTGGATTTTGTGCATTGAGAGCAAGTGGGATGCTACCAGTGAAATTGACATAGGGGTTGTTTTGTGCCATTCTGATTGGCCTTGGAATCCTTATTAATTGAATGAAAGGCCTCCCGGGTGGAGTTGAAAGAGTTCTGTTTGGTAGAGATGGAGACCTTTGGATTCTCCTCCCACTTTTCCTTATTCTTGGAGATAACTACAGATATTCAAACAGCACCTCTTCCTCTCCAGTTCTTGACCTTGTGTTGATTCTTCTCATGAGTTTTCAGGTCTGCACTGCTAAAACCAGCTGATTCTTTTTCCTTAGAGTCGTCAGATGTGTAATTTATATCTCTTTTAAAGAAAGAAACTTGCAACAAATGCACATCAATTTTGTTGCAATGAAGATGAAGACCTCTAAGGTCCCACCTGGCGTGTCAGAAACTGTTGTTGCAAATCAGCAACACCCCCCTGGATGTTGATCAGATTTCTAGTTTGATCATACTAGCATCCAGTGTGATTGCACAACATTGAATCCTTTCCCCAAGTGTGGGACTTGTAAAATGAGAAAGGAATCTCCAGTTTAGAGGCTGGTTCCTCAGTTCCTCTGGTCAGATTTATCACTTACAAGTTGCAGAGATCTATATTCCTAACCCTACCCTAAATTCCAAAGGAGACAGAGATAGAGAATGCAAAAAAGCTAAAACTAATGCTAATAGGTGATGCACCAAAGGAGTGGTGAGCATTTTTTACTTTTATAGATTGACACAGCCCATAAAAAATGCAATAAAGAACCTCATGCACAAACTTATAATTGTAATGAAGGATCATAAATTAACCAAAATAACACAGGAAGAGGATGAAAACTAATCACAGAGGTTGTATTGTTATTTTAATCATCAAAATCACTTGCATTACAACACCTGAGAGGAAAAATAAAGTTACAGCTCTTAGAAAAGGTCTGATATTCCACCAAAATCACTTCCAAGGTGAGAAAATGGGACCTACAATACACAAAAAATGTTCAACCCTTTGAAAATGAGCCAAATCTGGCTTTTACAGTGCAAGGGATGAGCCCAGGAGAGAGAAACGTGGGAAAACGTGGAAGGGATTCAACCATTGACCAAAACACATTCAAAACAACATGGGCATCCTTACAGACCTATCCCCTAACATTTTTAGCCATGCTGGAAGAGAATGCGAGCCATTCTTCATTAAAAATGGTGGTTGAAACGTCATTTCTGTCCATAACCACGTGCCAGAGGAGTTTTTCCAATTTTATCTCTCTAAACTCCTTCAAAATAAAAAAATGACCCCAAAATCTTTTAGATAATTTCACTAGCTTTCCATTGATATAAAGAACGCGAAAAACCGAGCTCTGGATCGAAAGATATGGCCATTTGAAGTTTTAGGGCAAAACAGGGCCAAATCAAGTTGGCGGGAAAAAAATTCAAATTTTTGCACCTTTTTGGTCATTTGGAAAATTTTCCAAAATTTCCCCACGCTCCACCACTCTAGGTGCCACGTGGCAGCATCTCATTGGCCGTGGGCCTTTCAAGGGAAAAATTTTCCAAAAAAACACTCCGCCGAGCCATAACTTAAAAAATACATGGAGTTAGGAGGAAAACTTTACCTTTCTGGAAAGCTGAGAAAGAGCTCTATCCAATAGTGTCATTTCTAGAAGGTTTTGAGTGCCTGAAAAGTAAAATATTATGACTGAGGCACAAGAGAGGAAAAAATGAGAGGAGTTAGCCATAAAAAATGAGCAAGGGCACATTTTGGATAACAATCACATTAGAAGGAAAAATCTATCCTTAGATGCCCTCCTTATAGCTTGACACATCCAAAATTATGCACTGGAGAATGTAGGATCACTGGGTTTGTGTTTATTTTTGTGGTTTGCAGTTTATGAGTGGTTGGCCTTCATGGGTGTCAATCAAATGTTTTACTTTCATTTAGGGCACATCTTCGATCTGGTAATGAGGTTGGTTGCTGGTGCAGGGTTGTTTGTAGTAGACGTAGTTGTTTTTTGTTTCGTGGTGTATTATAGGTGGGACTAGATTTTGGTGGGGTCAGGTTTACTTTGACCAATTTTGTCTTGATGGTTTGGTTTTCCCAACATCTAGTTTTTGACTCGAGAAAAATGGGTTTTATTCCTCTGATTTAGTCCATTAGTAGTTTTTGGGCTATTTTTGTGTCTTATGACCCTCCCGCACGATCCCCGTTTGGGGGTGGTAATGTGTGAGGGGAGTATTGGTAATTATGGTGCGAGTCTCGCTTTGGTCAGTATGCTTAAGGGGTGTGGCAGTCTCTGTTGTTGGCACATTTTCAAAAGTGATTAGGTTTTGTTTGGTTTTTGGTTCTCAAAGCTTATATCTATTACAAACGGGTGGGGTCATGTCATCACCAATCCGGCACTATGATAATTCTTCACCGGGAACTCCTCGTGCTATGATTATTTACTAATGCACAGCCTTTAGTTTGGTGGATGTAATCTAGAAACAAAACAACAAACATAATACAAGAATACCATCGACTATGATAAGACGGAATGATGACAAATCTGAAATATCAAAGTAAATTATAATATTAACATGAAATTGTTACAATCTCACCCATGAGGTACTTCAAGTGTTATTGACTTCACTTGCCTTCCACCAATACTATGGGAGAAACTTTACAATTACACCTCTTAATGGCTTCTTCAACACACCTTTAAACTGATGGCTTCCTTTTCACACTTCATACAATATTTCTCACTACTTCCTTCTATACTAAATGAGGGGGGTGGCCTCTTTATTTATAGAACTTCCATGCTTATCCATCTTATCTCTAAGATAGGATAAGAAATTCCACTCTGACGAATCATATTCCATACCTTAACTCTTATCTGTACATGTAAGCTTATCTTTTAAGATAAGATAAACCTTATCATTTCACATGGGTTCCACATTTTTAGACTTTTTACAAATAAAATACACAAAAGCTATTTATGACCCTCACTCCTTGTCCTTATTACCAATATAATTTTTCAAATTCCTAATCATGTAGACCCCTACTTCTCTACTTATCCCAACTTTGACATTTTAACATTACCAGACCACTTACGACAAATATTTACTTTTTACAACATTCCTATTGCACTTTGACTGCTACCACTCTACATTATTGGCTACTAACGTTGATACTCTACAACTTTATTGGCGGCATCGTACTAACGGCGTCGTTTATCTCTATCAGATGCTACTACTAATTACACTTAACAACATCCTATTCCTAATACAATACATTAATGAAATAGAAATTACGGAGGAAAATTTTAGTGTCGACATTTTTCCCCCCTTCCTAGCTTCTACTCCGTCCTCGGAGTAGGACTATTCTGGTACTTGTAAAATCTTCAACTTGTCGTGGTTGACCCATTTCGTAATGGGAGTGCCATCCAATTCCTCTAGTCGGTACGTACCATTTTCATGCATAGCTGCTATTTTGTAGGGGCCCATCCATTTTGGAAGAAATTTTCTCTGTCTTTTTTTTTTTTGTATCTGTAATCATATACTAGAACCAAGTCATTCACATGAAATGGAGACCAATGGATTTTTTGATCAAAGTATTCCTTCTGCTTCATTTTCTTCTTATGGCTTGTATCCATTGCTATTTCCCTCATTTCCTCTAGCAAATGGAAGATGTACCAACATTTCTTTTACTGAATCACTTTCATCCATCCTTTCATTTTTCATAACTCTCACAGTGGGAATATCAAACTCAATAGGAAGAACTGGATCAATGCCATACGCCAACTGAAATGGGGAGTATCTTGTTGCTGACTTTGATGTTGCCCTATATGCCCATAATGCTGCATGAATCCTTTTATCCCACTTATGTACCTACAAGGCTGCATCTTTGCTAGAATTTGACACAACACAAAATTTGTTCGTTCCACCTGTCCATTCGTGTTTGGCTTGTATGTTGTTGCCTTCCTGTGCTTTATAGAAAATTTTATTGACTAGGGATTCTACTACCTCATTAATGAAGTGGCTTCCTTGATCTGTTACAATTTCTAATGGACAACCAAATCTGGTGACAATGCGTTCATATATGAACCTTGCCACCTCATCCATGGAAGCTATTTTCAATAGCCTAGCTTCAACCCACTTGGTTAAATAATCTGTGGCAACTACAATATAATTATTTTGGCATGAGGTAGTTGGAAGTGGACCTTATGATGCAATGTCTATTCCCCACTTTTCAAAGGGACCAAGTGGAAGAATATGACATAATGGAGCTGATGAAGTCTTACGGTTACCATGTGTTTGACAAATATCACATGTCTTACAATAATTATAACAATCTTTAAAAAAAGTGGGCCAGTGATAACCTGCATCCAAGATCCTTTTTGTTGTATGTTGTCCAGAGAAGTGCCCTCCACATGTACTATTGTGGAATTCTTCTAGCAGTTCCTTCCCTTATTTAATGACCTTAACATAAGTGTTGAAGGGCGATCAATTTTTAAACCCAGCATATTCGTTACAGACCCGGTCATTACATTAACTGCAGCACCTCCATCAACTAAGACATCATGAATTGACATACCATTACATAATACCTCAGCTTGTGGAACATAGGGATCCGCCTCTGCCTCCAAAACAGAGACCTCAACCTCCTTCCTTCGTCGAGCATTGAGTCCACTTCGCAGCTCCCGCCTCTTCTTAGAAGACATAGCCAAGAGTTGACCATATGTAATATTTGCAGGCCTTTTGGACAAATCTTCCAAGATGGAGTATGGTCCTTGCCCCTGTGAAATCAGAAAATCCTGCACACCCAACTTTCTTCTCCTATGTTTCTTACTAGTTTCTCCTTTCATCTTCTTAGGATCATTTCCATCTTGATTATCTTTTTCTTTCTTTCTTTTTGTTACAAACACATCTACTTCATTATTTCTGCTCTTATCTACTACATCAAAAGAATTCACAGGTGTTTTTTCCTTTATCATTATCTCCTTTACCAGATGTAGAAGCACTATCTGGACAATTATAATTATAATGACCCTTTTTATAATAACCATAACATACAACTTCAGAAATATTTCTTTTTGGACCTCTATCTCCTCCCCTGAAAACTAAATTCTTTTCCTTGAAGAAGATTAATAGTTAACTAACCCATATTTTTGAGCAGGATCTTCATACTCAGTAGATGTACTAGGAGAAATATTTGTGCTCACTGAGAGTGGTTGTGGATTCTGGAGCAAAGGTGCTGGTGTAGGTTCTACTTTAGCAACAATTTCTTTGGGCTCCTCTTTCATGCTTTCTTCTTGCCTTCTTGCAATCTCCTTTGCTTGTTCAATGGTAGCTGCGCGGTCATACTTCACTCGTTGTCTGATCTCTGGCTTCATCTCAAGAATGAAGTGCTTACATAGGAGATTATCCATGTCATTCATCAACCCATCCGCTAATCGTTCCTTCCGGATCTGGCGTCGAGCTTTCTCCTTAGCTCTAGAAACACGAGCATGATAATCCCTTATCTTCTCCTTCTCTCCTTGGGTTAGCTTTGTGATATCGATCATGAGATCTGCATATCTCTGTTGTTCACCCAAATTCTTCAAGAAAAACTTTCAGTTAATAAATCCCATGAGTTTTTCACATTATCACCTAGTGTTTCCAACCACCTAAGGGTTGAACCATCCAAAAAGGTAGGAAAAAATTCAGTCCATTGTTCCCTTCTTATAAGGCCATTAAAAATACAAGATTGTTTAAAACTCTTGAATGAAAGAGGAAGCATCTTCATTAGATTGGGCTGAAAAAAACAAGAATCTTCCCCATTTTCAAAAGTAACCACAGTGAAATACCAACCAAAAAGTATAATCAACAAGACTTAATGTGCACCAATAATTAAAATCACTATAATATAAAATAGAAATGACCACGGTAAAACTATGGTAAAACTTGACTTACTGCGGTAAAAACTAACTTTACTGTGGTAAACACTATTCACAGTAAAAAGTGAAGTTACTTGCGGTAAATACTATTCACTGGTAAAAAGTGACTTTACTGTGGTAAATACTATTCACAGCAAAAAGTGACTTTTCTGCATGGTAACTACTATACATGGCAAAAAGTGACTTTACCATGGTAACTACTATGCACAGTAAAAACAAGGTTACCCTCCAATTGATTTTCTGACTAAGTGGGAATATCTCTACAAATAATCCACCAATGAGGAATGGTCCCGACAACGGAACCAAAATGTCATCACCAATCGGGCACTATGATAATTCTTCACTGGGAACTCCTCGTGCTATGATTATTTACTAATGCACAAATTTTAGTTTGGTGGATGGAATCTGGAAACACAAAAAACATAAGATAAGAATACCATAGACTATGATAAGAAGGAATGATGATAAATCTGAAATATAAGTGTAAATTATAATATCAACATGAAATTGTTACAATCTCACCCATGAGGTACTTCAAGTGTTACTGACTTCACTTGCCTTCCAACAATAACTATGAGAGAAACTTCACAATTACACCTCTTAATGGCTTCTTTAACACACCTTCAAAATGATGGCTTCCTTTACACACTTACTCATACAATATTTCTCACTACTTCCTTCTATATCCTAAATGAGGGGGGTGGCTTCTTTATTTATAGGAATTCAGGCTTATCCACCCTATCTCTAAGATAGGATAGGAAATCTCTTCCAGACAATCATATTCCATGCCTAAACTCTTGCCTTTACATGTAGGCTTATCTTCTAAGATAAGATAATCCTTATCATCTCACATGGGTTCCACATTTTTAGACTTTTCCACAAATAAAATACACAAAATATTTATGACACCACTCTTTGTCCTTATTACAAATACAATATTTCTAATTCCTAATCATGTAGACCCTACTTCTCTACTCACCCCAACTTTGACATTTTAACATTACCAGATCACTTATGAAAAATATTTAATTTTTACAACATTCCTATTGTACTTTGACTATTTCCGTACTCTACTTTATTGGCGGCACCATACTGACGGCGTTGTTATCTTCTATTAGACGCCACTACTAATTATACTTAACAACATCTTATTCATAATACATACATTAATAAAACAGAAATTACGAAGGAAAATTTTAATGTCGACACTTCCTCAATAATACCTTCTGTTATGAATGCATCAAGGTTATATATAATCCCATCCACCATCTTCTTCATGATGTGGAACCATTTCTTATTCACCTGGCCCCAATGCTCATAGTTATTAAACTTTGTTAAGAGGTGCACATAAAAATTAACCACATGGTCAGTTACCTTTGACACGTCCATCACGTACCCTCCTTTCTATTAAGCCATTTCCATAACAATGGCCTCTAAACTTACTTCGTCATCAATATCCTGGGAAATATCCATGCCTGAGATTCAAAACCTTGTAATTTTTCCAATCAAAGGCACAATAATGTGCACTCGCCTTACCGCAAAATAGAAAAAGTCCTCATGGAATCTCGACATCATCAACTAGCATATTATTTCTAGTTTTCCAAAGTACGGAAATTCATAGATCTATAAAAATACAGATTTCTCCAAAGTCTTGTATCCTTCATCGTCATAGATGAGTTTTTTGTCTTCAGTGTTCAAGTTGGTATTTTTCACCAGCTACTTCTCTATCTGGTCCTTATTTGTACTGGTGTGATGGTCATAATCACTCACCTTGCTTTTGCGAATGTGGGAATCCCAAACATGCCCCATAATAACACCCTCAAGATACTAAATTTAAGAAAATATTTCTTTTGGTGCTTATTCCACTTATACCTTGGGTTCGTTCCTATGCTTTCCCCTTGTGGTTATTGCAGGTGCTCTCTTTGGTGTCATTTCTCACTTACACAACTTATCCTTTCCTTTATCAACCTTCTAATACTTATGTAACCTTGAACCCACATGCCATAGCTGCACTTTATTCTTTTCTCTAACCCAAGCTCTTCGAACCCTACTCTACACATGCCTTCCACTTGCTCAAACACTTATCACGAAGAATCTCTACTACGGTCATGACCAAATTAAATTGGTTCATTGTTCTTTGCATCTATACTCACACTTTATGCTTGTTTTCTCTTTAATTCACTCTCTAAGGCTCAAAAAATCAAACATGCAAGGTAATAATGAAGTCACATGTACCTTGTTATCCAATTAGACAATAGGGACCTAATGGGACCCAGGCACCTAATTGGGCCCTGCTGACCCACATCCAGCCAAGACAAGTAAAATTAGGAGAAAACATAATGGGCCTCAAAATCCCTTTCATGCAGTCTTCATTAGGCCTATGATATGAGAGAATTCAAAAAATTCTGAAGGTAAAGGTTTAGGGGTGAAAACTTTGCATTTTGGGCCTTATTGGCCACTGATCTGAAAAGAGCTCAGCGAGCTGATTTTGCATTAGGGTGACGAGCTGGGGAGGACTCACCGAGTATCTCGGTGAGCTACTTGGTGAGTCAGATTATAATGATGGCTAGGAAAGTGTTGAGGAAATCCCACTTGAGCTTGGATACTGAGCCTTAAGAAAATCATGAGGTGGATGAAAAAATGGCTCGGCGAGTCGTAAAACATTGTCAAATTTTTTTGAGGTGAACCCGAGGAGGTTTAGCATGGTAAGATTAATGTAGAGGGGCTGAAGGTTGGCTAGGAATGATAGAAGGTTGAGCTCATGGGTGAGAGGCTGTGGGAATATGGTATTTGTGGGTCTGGTGTGTACCTTGGATTGGAGACATCGAGATCATTTGGGCTGAGTTGAATGAAATCGGCCATGGGGGCCGATTGAACTCGGTACAGGTGATCAGGGGTGAGTTTGATGGTAGGTAAATGGGTAGATCGACACAGGAATAAATGTCGATTAGTTGAAGGAACTTAGAAAACCAAGGCTGAGATGTAACAGGGGCTCACAACACTCCCGCCTAAAACATTTCAAATGAGCCTGTGTCACATTACGTGGAAGAACGAGCCATTTTAGGTCAGATTGGTAGGTGTTATTTGCATTAGGTGCCGAGTAGATGGTGAGTTGGTGTGCAAGGGTGGCATTTGCATTAGGTGTCATGTAGATTGTGATTTGGCATGCAAGGGTATAATTTTCAATGGGTGCCAAGTAGATGGCAAGTTGGTGTACAAGGGTGGCATTTTCATTGAAGGAGGGCTTGGTAGGTAGATTTTTTAGCTCGGTGGAGCTTGATAAGAAAAAATCATGTCTAATTTTCAATATTTGATAACTTTGGAAGTACTCCACCAAAGTTGATGAAATTATATTCATTGGAATGGATTTTCAAATGGGGATTTAATGGTGATGGAAAAATCTAGAGACCAGGAAGGTAGGTGAGGTTTAAGCCCAGTCAAGAAACATGTGTAAAAATGATGATATATTCCTTTATACTACACCATTTTTCACAACATTATAGTCATTGGAAAGATAATTTTGGGCTTCACAACATGAAATTATTGAAATTTGGATTTTTAAGGTTTTGGACCTCCAAAAATGGAAAGAAATGCTATAGTAGGTGGAAATTAATGGATGAGGTTGGTGAAAATTCATGATTAAGTTGTAGGAGATATACCTAGGAGTAATTAGAGCTAGTTTCTTCTTGTACAAGGCAATTTCATTAATGGAGTAGAGATTTTGCAAATCTTTAAGCATTCATTACAGGAAAAACAATGATGTTTATGGGTTTTGGAGCAATTTTAAGTTTGTTCTCTCTCTCTCTCTCTCCTCTTTTCAAAATTTCCTCTAGAAATTGTAAGGGGTTGCATTGTGCAAGGGGTTGGACGTTTTTCCTCCTTGCAACCCCCTTCTTCTCCTTATTATAGGGTTGAATGAGGGATTCAAACCTCCTCCCTAGCATTGTAATGGCATTTTTCTTTCCTCTTACCCACCAATTATGTACTTTGTAAACTAAAGGAACAATAAATATGTGTTTTATGATACATCTGTCTATCCTTTCCATGTGATTTTATTGTTCTAACTTGCCTCTCTTTGTTATATGGGCATTCTATGCATATGTTGCATCCATTGCAGATTAGGTGTAACTATTTTCTCTTGGGGAATGAAATGGTGTTATGTGTGAATCTATCTTTGGTCTGTGAAGCTTAGCCATCCTCTCCATTTCTCACCTCTCTATGTTTCAAGCATTGGGAAACTATCGAACACTCCTTTTCTGGTGTATTACTACTCTTAGTGTAGGCTTATTTCATGCAATCCTTCTATCCCTGTCCCCTTGGAAGATTTAGATTAGGGTTAATCATTAGTTTTACCTGCATTAGGAGTAGTTTGTGGTAGGTAGGTTAGGAGTAGAAACCGGCCTTCTCCGGAGAGCTATACCATTTCACAATGTCCCATACTTAGGTTAACTCCATGTTTTTACAATCACACTGAATTCCCCATTCAAAAATATGCCATTCATGGGTGCTGTGATTTCATGTAAACACACCCCTTTTATATATTTTTCAAAATTTCTCACATTACTTGTTCCTCACCTACCACCATACTTCAACTTTAATGATTCTTTTTTTCACACTTTTTGCTACTTTCCTTCACACCCCAATCGTAATGTTTTGGTCCACCTACTACTTCATGACCACAAACCTCCTTACACATGCCTCCATGCGTTAAAGTACATAATCCTCTTTGTCTTACACTAAGTAGTTTACCATGCCACTTCCTACCTCACATTACATTGTGTGAACCTTTTCTCATGCGTAGTCTTCATCATAAGAAATTTCCTTAAGAGCACCTTCATTCCTAGCACTTGCATTAACTTTTCATTCTTTGGAAATAGTCCAGAGAATGCCCTCAAATGCGCCAACCTAAAAAAATATTGTCATCAATGATTTTCTTTTCCTCTTTCACACAATTAAATTTGGTTTACCTCACACTAAAATTATGCATGATCCTCTATGCATGAACTAAATAGATATTAATCAAATTCCTACATGTAAGAACACTTATTACAAAAAAAAAGGACTAACAAGGAAAAATCATATCAAAAATTGAATGGAAACACATGAAAAGGGAAATATAATCTAAATGGCAAGACTAACTTATTACAAACACCAAGAAGCTTCATTTATAGTAGGGCTTCAGCCTACTCCCATTGAAGTAACTAGAAAACATGGTGCCATCAATGCATGTAACTGGAAAGCACCCGATTCAAGTATCTTGGTTACTACAAAAGGTCCCAACCAATACATTTTCAATTTCCCTTGGTGGCATGCAAAATTAGAGTCAGAGAGAAGGACCATCTTACTAACTGTAAATGTATTGTTCTTAATGTACTTATCATACCATGCCTTTTTCCCCACCTTTCAGTCTTTTGGATCCAACGTGTAATGACGCGTCGCTCATCTATTTGCATTAGTTTGTCAATTCGCTCTTCCACAACTTTCTCATCAGCTAGTCCACCTACGCGCACAATACGTAGGGATGGTAACATGAATTCAATAGGTAATAGTGCCTCTGTGCCAAACATCAATTGAAAAGGTGTGGCCTTATTCAACCTTTTATAAGTGATCCCGTAAACCCAAAGTATAGATGACACTTTATCAACCCAATATTTTCTTCCAACATCACAATTTTTTTTCAATGTCTATCCTAAGATCTTGTTGAAAGCTTATGCAGTACCATTAGCCTATGAGTGATAAGGAGTATTCTTATGGTGTGCTACCATAAACTCTGCCAAAAGAATTCTAATTGTCTCATTCAAGAAATGAGTTCCTCTATCACTTGTCAAGATTAATGGAAATCCATACATGCTAATGATATTTTCCCATAAGAATGTTACTACTATGGTTACTCTAAAATCCTTTGTAGGTGTTGCTTCTTCCCACCATTTCAGATATTCTATGCAAGTAATAATGTAGTGTGCCCTATTCCTACGTGCGGTGGTGAAATAGGACCTAAAAATTCAATAGCCCACTTTTCAAAAGGCTCGGCACTTGTAATATGTCATAACAACATCTCATCTCGTTTTCTAGGATTTCCAAGTCACTAAAAATGGTCACATGCTTTGACATATTCCTTAGTATCCTTGTACAAATTCATCACTATAGTCCAACCATAAGATTTTTTCATGTTATACCATCACCAGCGTAATGCCCTCCTGCTATTCCACCATGATTTTGTTCCATAATAGTTTCACGCTCATGCTCTAGAAAACAATTGTGTAAGACTTCATCATGACCCAAATTATAAAAATATCCCCCAATTAACTGATAGGGCACCATAGTTATAGTAAGCTAATTTTTCTCCAATGTCTTTATTCCTTCAAGCGCCTGCCTAGTGTAAAAAATACTGCAATATCCTCCAAGTCTACGAGCACACAATTTAACCTGAAAATATGTGTATCTAGAATTGTGTCCTCAATGCTCTATGTGTCCTCGCTAGAATTTATCCTTGATAAATGATTAGGCCCTAAATTTCTCTTACCTAGTTTCATAACAACTATAAAATAAAACTCCTGAAATAGAATTATCCATCTGCATATGCCCCCTTGCAAAACAGGATTGTTGACCAAGTACTTGAGTGTAATATGATCTGTATAGAAAATAAATAGTGTTTCCACCAAGTACTGTTTGAATTTATATAGTGCATAGATCATATACAATGCCTTTTACTCAGTGGTTGTATAATTCTGCTCCACGGGTGTCAACTTCTTGCTTGTAAAGA
This sequence comes from Taxus chinensis, assembly GCA_019776745.2. NCBI lineage: Eukaryota > Viridiplantae > Streptophyta > Pinopsida > Cupressales > Taxaceae > Taxus > Taxus chinensis. The sequence continues at coordinate 251,772,472 of CM034148.1, read as the reverse complement.
AAATGGGATGGTCCACAATTTCTTCCCCTGGTTGTGCCAACACTGTGCCAATTGCCATGCTAGAGGCATCAAAATGAACATGAAAGGGTTTTTCCCATGAAGGAAAGTGTAAAATAGGTGTAATGGTGAGCCTATCCTTCAATGTTTTAAATTCCTGCTATTGTGTATCTCCTCAATAGAATTTTCCTTTATCCTTTACCAATTCTTACGAGGGTGCAAAAATATTTGCATAACCTTTAATGAAATTCTGGTAATAGCCATATTTCCAAGAAATTTGTGCACTTTAATCTTATTTTTGGGCTCTTCCAAACCCAAGATCACAAATATCTTGGATGGGTCTACCAACAATCCTTCCTTGAAATTTTTTTCCCAAGTAAAGTGCTAAATTGTTTTACAAATATGTACTTCTTAATGTTGAGAGATATGCTCAACTTCCTGCATCTCTCAAACATGAGCATTTGATTATCACAATGATACTTGAATAAAAAATATCCTATCCAATTATCCAGATATACCTATAATAATTTATGTATAAAGTCTTGGAAGGATTTCAAAAAATATGTGAGAACACCGCTAGAACATTTTTCAATCCAAAGGGAATAACTTTATATGTAAAACTTACCCATTCAATGGTGATAGTTGTCTTTTCTTTGATCTTCCTTCACAATGCGTACTTGGTGATAACCTAAAAATCCATCTGTGAAGGAATATATCTTGTGACCAACAGATACCTCAAGAATATATTCCATGAATAGAGTCGGAAAAGGATCAATAACACATGAAGCATTGAGTTCTATGTATTCCACACAAATCCTTATCCTTCCATCCTTCTTAATACTTATGAACATGGTACTAACCCATTCAGATTCTTGAATAGGTTTAATTATTCCAGACTTGAGAATCTTGTAAATTTCCTCCTTAACCTTCACACACATATTAGGATTCATCTTATAAGGCCTCTTCCTAACCGGGTGTTTTTCTTCTTTCAGCTTGATCTTCATCTCACCTAAAGAATGATATACCCCTTTAACTCATGATAGCCCCGCGGGAAAAATTCCTGGAAGTTACATAAGAGTTTAATAATCTTAGCCACTTCTTACACTAACCAGTAATCACCAATAATGGCCTCCTTAGGCTCCACCTCTTTACCGATGTTAACCTTCTTTGTCTTCATAGGTGCATGATATGTGCACGCCTTCTCATCTGCAATTTCCATTACCTCACACATACCTTTAGTGTGGTTAACATCTAGATTATCAACCTCAGCATCATCTATCATGTACACAAGTTTTCCCTTTTCTTTTTCATCTCTTCTTCATCTGTTTCCTCAAGATCAAGTTCCTCAAATAAATCCAACATGAGTTCTTCATCCTTCACGTTATCTGCCAAAGTAAGGCACTTCATAATCTGTAGTGCTTCATGGACTGGAGTCTTAGTAGAAAATAAAGAAAATTTTTGGATCATACCTGAAGTCATATCTTACCCATTTGTTGTTTCTCTTTTTAACTTGGCATGAACATACCATGCACATGTGTAACTGCGTAATGTGGAGTAGAAATTATGTACCTAAAGTGATGGCAGTAAGGCCTACTTGCCTTATGCCCATGTTCTCTCACAATCATGAACGTGATGAGAGGCATGAGACTTATCATGAAATTCACATGTTTGTGTAGGAAAATTTCTCCAAGAGAACCTAATAGAAAAGATGATTCTCATTTCTCACCACTCCAAAAGGAAATCTCTATGTGTTGCCCACCAACACATTGTTTTTCCATGTAAAATATATACTAACATGTTTCTTTTATCCCCTTCATTCATTCACTGAGTCTTAATGGTGCGTAGGAATGCATCGGGGTTCCCTTTGCTAGTATACCTTAGCACCTAGTTATATCGTAATTGCCTCACCATGCGTAGCCTAATAATTCTAGTGACTCTTCTTTTGACTTTGTGCCCGACCATCTCATATATTCCATGAACCTAGTTATCACAAGAAACACTAGTAGTGTCACTTACAGAATGTGTGTCTTCCCACTAAAGGATTCCTTCCTTTGATGGTTCTATATTCTCTAGATCATGCACTATATGAGCATAAATTGTATTAAGTTCCTCTTCATTGAAGGGCTCAACATAAGGATTTTCCTTCTTATCATGTAGTGGTATGATCACAAGATCCTTCTCATTCTAAAAAATGTTGTAACTTTTTTTAAAGCACAAATCAACATTGTTCAAATAGCACCAGGGCCATCCAAGTAATGTTGGAAAATTATCTGCTTCGGCAAGCTCCAACACCTCAAAGTCCCAAGTAAACTTATCTCCCTAAATGGTAATAGATGCATCCTTCAATACCCCAATAGGTATAGCCCTATTATTATTTTACATATAAAGAAAATTTGAATATGGCTACAATGTTGGTCTACCCATCTGATTCCATGCATCTGGAGTCAAGACATTCACTTTCATGCCTTTGTCAATCAATATGTTACCTAAAAACCACCTGTCAATTACTGCATCTAGTGTAATCTTCTTGTCAAACTATTGATTCTGAGGTGGTAAGTTTGTGTGAAGTATTTTTCTCTCATGCTCAGACAAAACGTGGTGTACCTCTTCTCGTAGCCATTCCCCTAGCAAAGGAATGATGTTCTTTCGGTGCAATATCCTACAAACTTCCTTCAAGTCATCTATATACTTTTGCGGGAGCTCAACTTTCTTTTCTCACTCCCTCTCATGTGCTTGTTTTTTAAAGTATTATACCTAACCCTGTAGTTCTCTAAGGACTCCCATTTTTTCATGTTAGACTTATTTCTGGTGTGCAACATCTAGATACTTAGCATGTATCACCTCTTCCTTTGTAATGAGAGGCTTAGCTTTCAAAGGCTCACGTGTGGGCACAACCTCAACACGTGTTATAACCATCACAGTCTATAACTCAGGATCACATGTCTTCTTAGGCATCCACTAATCAGACAAGGAACATTATATATTTTTTGTCATGTAAATGTGCAATAGGAAAATTCTCAATTTTCAAGCATGACAACGAACCCCAATGTTAAAACTTTTGGTTGTAGGCCTTTCTTAACACTTTCCTAGGCCACCCTAATCCTTGAGTCAACCCTATTTAACCCTTAGAGAGAATTTCAAGGTGTCATGTCAGTGTTTCCATAAGTGATTTATGGGTATACAGTCATTTCAAGTGCTTTCAAAGCAGGATCCATCAAGACATTTGTTTGGCAAGCTTTAGGAAAGGTTATTCCCTAGTCTTCTTAAAGCTGGTACACTCCCCCCCCCAAAGTGGATAAAAAGTCCTAAAATCATCAAGGAGGAATGTCATAGAACCAATAACATTGTGCAATCAGTTTTGGAAGGTTTTGTAAGGTTCCACAAGTTTTGGTGCAATTTCAACAAAAGTGGGTCTTGGAGGCCTAGGCAGTGCATAGTGTGAAAACAACCCCGGAGCTTTAGGAAGGGATTCTGAGAGCTTCAAAAGGAGTTAAGAGTAAAAAAAATATTAGGAAATGTAATTAATATCCCTATAATATGGGGGAATCATATTTTTCACAACACCTAGGCGCATCCTGTCTACGACTAGTTTTTAGAAGACACATCCTTCAAGCTACACAAAAATCCTATTTTTCATGGAGTTTCAGGAATAATCAGACAATTTAACCACCACAATTGGATTCATAAGGTCATTTCTAGGATTAATTAGATAAAATTTCATCAAAAAACTACTCCAAGAACTCTAGTTATGGTTCTGACAAGTCACTCTCCAAGGCACAAGCTTCAACAATTAGTCATTTTTTTTGTTGGAAATCTAATCACTGGGAGAGTGGAGCACTTTTTTCACAAATTTCACAAAATATTTGGTGCAATAGGTGCAATAAAATTTACCCCTAAACTATTTTGTTCCTTTGACCCTCCACATGACCGCAGTTTAACACTTTTTTGCTAGTTAAGCCCCCCAGGCTCCATTTCCAAGCCCCTGCTTTGTGCAATCACGCTCTGCCACTTGTCAGGCTAGGGTGAGGGTGAATTATTATTTCCAATTTACACCAAATATTTGGGATGGTTGGGAAAATAATCTCCCCAGCCCTCCCATTTAATCTTTTGGTCACCCATGTGCCCTCGACAACTACTTAAGGTGTAAATTTCAACCCCGTCTCTCATCCCTAACGGAAAATCACATGTTGCCAAGTGGACCAATAGGGATGGTGAATTTTTTTTTCACCAAGTGCACAAAATATTTGGTGCAAGTGGTGAATTTTTTTTCTTCTCCCCAATGCATCAAAATATTGTAAAATTACTAATTGTCGGGCTGCCACTAGCTACTTCCATTCTTCCTGCACGCACACACAATTTTTTTGCAGCTGCCACAATATTTTCCTCTCCTCCATTTTTTCTCCTTCCACAACATTTCCATCACCTCCATAATCATTTCTCCATAACTCCACTCTAATGCAACATGAATAATGAGGATTTTCAAGCTAACTCCATGACCAAGTGGTGTCAAAAACTTTAGGGCATGAAAATCACAAATTGCTCAAATCTTCCAAACCGTGTATCTAAAACCTGTGATATTTTGAGAAAGTATTCATCACAAAAATCTGATATGGCCCAGATTTTTTACAACAACCATTCAATAAATTCTACCTTGGAATGATTTTTCTTTATTTTTCATCAAAGCGTGCAATGAACTGACTTGAAATTTTGAAAAGAACATTAGAAGAGTGTTATCCCGTAAAATTGACAAGGGAAATTTCACGGGTAACCCATGAAAATTTTGTTCTGGTCCCTCGTCAGGGACCCCTTGCGTTCGGAACGTTTCAAAGTCCTTTCTCGGGAAATCTAGTTTTCCGAACTTAGCCTTTTTTTTGGTCTTTTTTAGTTGGGCGCACCTTTTGTCTGTGCAACACAGAGTAAGTTTGCACCCCCTTCATTTCCTTTGGCGCACCCTATGACATGTTAACAGTATTTTTGTTGCGTCAAAGGTGCACATAATCACGTGTTAACACGCGTTTTGGTGCTCCAAAGGGCGCAAGGTTTGAAGTGTCGACAGGAATTTTGATGTGCCTCTTCAAAAAGTGGTTGGCGCATTTATTGCACATTTGCCTATATATAGGTGCATCTGATCTGCCACTTTCACAATTAAAACACACGTGATAGATTTTATCCCTCTGAACCTGTCAGCATGCCTGTCGTCCTCGTATCACGTTCGTGGACCCCGCTTCGTCCCTCACGTTATATATATTCCGGGTAGTTGGTCTTTATTCCTCTTGTGTTTTTACTGTTGGTTGTTTGTTTGTGTAGTAGGATGCATGGATTTGTAGAGCCCCTCCTTTGCTGTTCTTGTTGTCCTTCTCCCATACTCTTCCTCCTCTTTCCAGATCTATTGGTAAGAAGGACTTTGCCTCACGAAATAATCACTTGGATCTCCTTAGTATGCCCTCTGCACTATCCAAAAAAAAAAACCTTGCAGAAGAGGCTTAGAACACATGCAACCCCTCCAGAGAAAGAAACAAGACTTAAAAGTTTGTGCGACTGCATTTTCATCTTGGCAAATTCGCCATGCTTGCTGCATAAAAAACAGTTGCGCCCTCAAGGCACACTTTCCTTACTTGCAACACCCAAAAGCCCTGCACCCTCTTGGCACACTGAAATCCTATGTAACATTGCAAAAACCTATGCCATTGGCGCACCCTACACCCATGCAACACCAACCTTACTTGTGCCAAGTATAAAACTATGTTAAACAATGCGGGTGCATCCCCTATTACAGCGACACGATGTCATGAAAACCTTCCCTGTGCCATGCCAAATTCCCCTTTTGCACACTTAAATATGATGTTACACACACTAAACCTGCGCCCTTTGGTGCATCTTGTCCCCGTGCAACATGAAAATTATCTATGCCCGGTATAAAACTCATATAAATGGCCCAGGCGCACTTCTGCTTACAACAACAAATGTGTCATGTGCAGCATCCATGCGCCTTGCGCCCTTTGGTGCTGATTTTTCCCTTGTAACACCCTTCTCCCATGCACCATACTATTTAACCCTGCACCCTGATGCCTTAAAATTGCTAACTCTTCCTTCTGTCAATGCTTTAATGGGAGATCAAACAGCTAACATGACTCTTCTACATTGGGTTTCACTACTTCTTCTTGCAGATCAGCAACTGAGTTTAGAACTACATATGTCTACATCAAGCAAGAGACCAACTAAGTCTAAGGGTAAAGCCAAGCTCACAAAGGAAGAGATGAAGTATAAATATTAGAGGGTCAGGATGCCCGAATCCCAGGCAGAATGTGACCTGGATATAAGATACTCTGAGCTCATTCACATTGATATGGAATATTTCTAGGCCAGAACCAGGAGGTTCACAAGAAGTCCCTGGATGGACAAACTGGTAGGCAGTGGCCTGCATTTTGCTAGGGGAATCCCAGTCAGTGCGGTAAACAACGAATTCATGATGGTAGTGGCCCGTTGCTACAACAAAGAAATGAGGTGTGTCCAGAATGAGAAGGGCGAGGTCGTGATCAACCTCACTGCCCGACACTTTGAAATTATGCTTGGCATTCCTCACCACTGGCACTTTGTGGCTGTGAGCCAAGAAGACTGCACCAAGGCTTGGGAGGACAACGAAGACCAGTGTATGTAATTGATGAATGAGGTACACCTAAAAAACAAGAAGGTGGTAACCAGATTGCCACAGGTCATTCATTGCAGCAATTTCTCCGAGGAACTAAGTGATACCATCACGTTCCTAAGCAGAGTATTTGGGATTCCTGACGCCCAGTACTTTCATAAATGAATGCTCAGGTACCTAGAGACAATGAAAAAGAATGTGCCAGATCAACGCTTCGAGTGGGCAGAGATCATAAGTAGCACTATATCCGAGTAGCTCCAACAACTCACCACAACGGGGAGGTTCTACATGAAATCCTACATAGTTTATGCTGCAGCCTCAGAGAGGGATTATCCAGCATTGATGCGATGCAAGGTTTGGCCCCAAGTAAAAATATATGAATACTACCCAGAGCTGAAGCTGGAAAATAGTATTTCATAGTTTACAAAGATTAACGACGCTTTCTTCTACGGCATCGTCTTCCTTTTGAGGCCAAACATGACTCACGGTCATACGACCAAGAGCATTGTTGCAGCAACGGAGAAGTGGGGGGCCTTATTCACATTATTTCCCACATTCACCTATCTAAGGGCAACCAACTTCTTGGGGGAACCCACCAAATTGCCAAGACATGCTGGCCCCAAGCTGATCTTGTTGGAGCTATCTAGACAACTCATAACTTACCACGAAAAGTGTTTAAAGAGAAAGAAAGGTGGAACTCCTTTCCCCCTCACAGTGGGTAGGTACACTTGTCTTTCTCATCACAAAGCCCAGGAGATGTTTGCAGAGCTAGAACTACATAATATGAAGCACAACTTCCCGGCAAGGCCCACTTTTGATCTAAGGAATTTCTTTCCTAGGGCCAAACTCGATCCAATCCACATTCCATAGATCGAGGACATTTATATCGACCTGTATCACGAGGTCGAGCTCAGAAGAAAGGATCACTCCCGCTTGGCTTTGGCCGAAATCATTCAGTACGGTGTAGCCATTATCTGAAAAGGTTATCAAATTGCTGATCAAGAAGTTGATCAGGTATATCTTGACACGGATGTGGACAACTGGCCATTTTATGTGATCGACAAAACTAAAGCGCCCTAAACCATGGAAGAAAGGGTCAAAGAAACTCTGCAGAGAACAAAGCACTGGTGCAGAATGAATGGCCTCATCTACCTCGGGGTGGATTTCACCACATATCCATTGGGAAACGCACCTTCCAGGCCGAAACATCTGCCAAAGGGTAGAGGCAAAGATAAAGAGGGCGAGTCAAGCTCTACCCAAGAAGAGGCTCCTGAGAGTCTCTCTTCAGCCGCACGAGAACAAGTTGTAACTCTGGCTTCTCCAGAGAAAGAAGTGACCAAAGATGTTCCGATGGGCACATCCACTCAGGATGTTGTCACTACTACAACTGTTGAGGTCCCTTCTATCCCTTCTCCCTCTCCTCCTTCCCCTCCTCGCGTGGCCCAAGCGACCATTCCTTTGGTCATATCCTCTCCCCCATCTTCTATTGTTCCCCCTTCCTCGTCATCCATCTTCTCTTCTCTAGCGGAGCTATCCCCCACCATTTCTTCCCTCATCTCTCAGCTCCCTTCCATTCCCATGTCTACCTCCCCTGCAGTATATCTTCCTCCTGTGAGCACTTTCTCGGCCTCCATCTCAATGTTACCTCTAAGTGTCTCAACGCACTTTCCTTCTACTACTATAGCTACTCCCTTTTCTACTTCTGGTCCCCCTCCCATAAGTCCAGCATGGATCTCTTAGCACTTGAGCCAACAAAAGAGGAAATTTCCCATCGCACCGATGGAATTCTCCGTCATCCCATCAAAGGGGGCCAAGAAGAAAAAACCTATAACCCGCTTCTCTAAGAGTGCGTCAGGAGAGAGAGTAATGGAGATAGCATATCCCAATCCTTTAAAGGATAAAAAGGATCTGTCTTCGACAAATTATACAGTGACCCAAGTCACGATGGGGACATCTTCAGAAATCCTTCAGGGAGAGGCCCTATCTGCAGTTGATGCCCTTTGCAAGAAGCTCCAGGAAGCAAAGGAAGAAAAAATGTTACTAAAGGAGAAAAATAAACATCTTCTCCACGCCTTGCAGAAAATGGGCAGTGCACCTCCTACAACTGCTACCAAAACTCCTAAGCCTCTGAGCCAGGATAAGATAAATGAATACGCCAAAATCGGTGAGCAGGGTATGGCAGTTATCACCTAGAGAAGCTAGATCCTCAAAGAAAGTGAGGGAGTAATCGCCAAGTTCACCAGATTGTATTAGAATATCAGTCGGGCGAACAAAGGGCTCAAGGAAATAGTAGGACCTATCTCCAAAGAGCTGGACCATGTCAGGATGTAGCATGAGACCTTTCAGAAAATACTCGACTGTTAAGTCAAAGATCTAGTCAATTTTGGCTTCTTCGGTCACCCCAGAGCCCTCAACAAAATCCTTTCTACTCTGGACTACCAGGTCGATCAGTTGGAGTTTGTCCTGGAAAATATTGACAAAGTCAAGGAGGAAGCCCTGGATACAATGCATCAAATGGAGAAAATTGTCCTGAGAATGTCTCCGGGCTTGCTCACTCCTTTTTCCTTGAGAAAGGTAGATGAAACTATTAGGATCTTTAAGGAGATCGTTTCGCAAGGGCTAGGGCCAGAAGTCACTTTTGACGCTGAATCCATCAACCTGCTAGCCTGTCATGACTTCATAGGGTACCTGATAGAGGCAGAAAAAAAATATTCCAAGCTCCCAGAAAAGATCACAGATGAGCGGGAGACTTGCGAGGCTATCTGTGATCGTCACAAGGATCCTTCCCAGGAGCAACTTCACCCCATGATCAGCAAGTTCATGGAATATCGTGCCCAGTTCTACATCACGTCTCCTGAGCAACAATACAAGCAAGATACTCCCTTTCAGCCACATGATGACGATGAATAAGCCTCATTCCTCTCGATCTTATTTTTGTAAATATCTAAAAGAATGTTGACACCAATAATGACATCATCCATGTTGCACCATGGGATGATGTCATCCACCAAGTTGTCAAAAGTCAACAAATGACTTTGAGATATTTTGTAATTAAGTGGTTGGTTTTTTTTTGCCTTCTTTTCTTCTCTTCTTCTATAAATACTTGAATATTTGTTGTATTCAAGGGGTGGATACTTTTCAGATGAAAATTAGAAGTAATAAGGAAAGACTTTGAACTTGTTGTAACAGAAACAAATATTAATACAATATTTAGACTTTGTGCTAAATACCTGTGTTTTACATCAGACCTTTCTTATGTTAGATCTGTATGATTGTTCTGTTGAATCTACTTCTACTTTGTTGTCATTTATTCATCAGTATTTCTTTATTCATCTATGCAAGTAGGTTCCGCTCTATTTACTACCAACCCAAATTATAGACCTTCTGACCTTTCTGCTTTGGAATTCATTTCTTTTCTCCCTTCAGATCTTTCCCATCTCCCCACCTCGTTCCTTTCCCTTCTTTTACAGTTGGAAATACCTCTACTGGGATGACATCCCAACCCCTAAAGGCAGAATATTGTGAGACTTGCACAAGATTCCTGCTGGTAGAATAGCAATAAACCAGTTTCGCTTTGCTGACTCAAAGAGGGGATATGCCCTACACATTGTTGGCTCGTCTGTCCATAGATCTGGCCACTCGATAGATTTTCAGACCAACAGTTTTTGGCGACTCTATTGGGGACAAAGCAGATCTAATGGATCTATGGTAGTGGTATGTTTAAAAATCAAGAAAAAGTCAAAAATCACTACCTGTTTGTAAATATGAACTTTTGCTTAAAATCCAAAATTTTTGCAAAAATATTCCAAATTGAAAATTTTCTTCTAAGATCCATAGATCTGGGCTAGATAGATATCTTTAGTTCGCTGAGTTTTTATAAAAACCCATATTTTCCCGTAGATCTAAGTTTTTGACTGTTTTGCAAAATTTCAAAACCCTTTCCAAAGGTCAACTCTAAGATCCGAAAATCAGCTTACTAAGCTTTACCACCATTTTATCTTTCTTACATCTGTCATTAAAACCGCAATCAGTTTTCAGAAGAAGGATAAAATTTAAATATTCAGAAAAGTACATGTTGTTGGTTTTTGTCTAAAAAAAATAAAAATTAGAAAATCAGTAAGTACAATAAAAAAGAGTTCTTAAATCTACTCCAAAATTTGCAGACCTGGAAGGTACACTGGCAAGTGAACCATTTACTCGTAGCAGGAGAGCTTGTGGAGAAGTTGATCTTACTTTCGATCTATTTCAAAGGAAAAACTTCAGTATTACATCAACACGCTTCTCATCACTGAGCTCAGCCGACTGGTTGTCCAGGAGTGTCTCGCCTCCACGAAGGAATCATCTCTCACCAGGAACATCCACATCACTTTGCAGTGCCTTGCTTCTCAGTGGAACTGTGCTTCCAACTCGCGTCCTTTTTCCAGCCGTCCAAATGGCAGTACCATGGGGAAATGCTATGGGACCTCTGGCTTTGCCACATCCTGTTCACTCGCTCCCACATGGAAATCGAAATAATTTTCCCAAATTTGATGGGAGCGGAAACCAAAGCACCGATTCACATATATATGTATTCATCATGTCATGCAGTATCCTCGATCTGACCCATGAAGATGTGTCGGTTCTCCTTTTTCTAGAAACTTTGCAAGGACCTGCCGCAGAATGGTTTCAGCATTTGCCGGCTGGATCTATTACTAGTTGGGCCACCTTACAGGCTGCGTTTGAAGACAGGTATAAGCCTTCTGAAGATGCATTCACATTGCTGTCAAAGATCACTCACCTAAAGAAGGAGGTCAATGAAACTATGCGTGACTTCATCACCCGTTTCAATTCACTGATCAACCGTGTTTCGCCTACCATGCTTCCAACACCAAAAAATCAGAAGTGTTTCTTCGTAAACACCATGAGCTCAAAAGTAAGTTTCTTACTCCTGCAAGAACAAGTCGCTACTTTAGTTCTCACCCAGGCTATTGCCATCCGGATCAAAGCTAACTTGCTAATATCTGGCGAATTAAAAAGAGAATCGTCCAAGCTTAAAGCTTCGATCCCTTCTCCCACCACTTCATCTGATCCGGAATTTCAAAAGATGGTGAATGACTTGCTCGCATTAAAGAAGCAGTTAGCCCAAGCTTCCCCCAGTTCCTCGTATCGGGATATTCCACGAAGAAATTTCACTTCCAACAGTGTCCCGCATAGGTCGTGTTTTCCTGTAACTGCTCTGTGGTTAGCGCTTGAGGCTCCTCTGGTCAACGCTTTAGCCGAAATCGAAGAAGAAGAGTAAAATTACGAAGAACCTTCGTCTCAAGGTGAAGATGATCAAGATGTCAGTGAACCGACTGGCGACTCTACTATCGGGTATATGGAATTTGATGAGGGGGAATCTGATGAAGAGGAGGGTACCCAAGGATATGCAAGCAGACATTCATATGCCATTTTCACCCGCTCACAAGGAAAGGAAGCAGAGATTGCTACATAGATACATAAAGAAAAGGCCGTGTCAAACACGCCTCCAACCATCGCTAAACAAGGTAGTCCCCTTCTGGCTCAACATGTTATCAAATCTTTTTCGAAAAAATATTTTTCCCCTGTCTCTCCTCCAAATCAATCCCCTCATGTTCCTATCAAGGCCAGTAATCCTACCCTACCATCAGGAAACGAGGGACTCATTCCTCCATCAACGCAACCCTTGGCTATGTTTGACATAATTGACCACACTAAAAAGACCAAGATCCAAATGTCTTAAGCCGAGTATCTTCAGTCAAACCCCGAACAACTTGTAATGTTGATCGAATACATCCAAAGTCAGGCTATCGTAACTAATCAGGTTTCCCCAAAAGGAATTCTTTCCACCCCTCCTTCATCCCACATAAACATTGCCTCAACTTCCGCATCAGGCAAGATAGAACCTTTCTACCTCTCCCTCATAATCAATGGCCACAAATTAAGCAACTGCATAATTGATTCTGGAGCTTCTGATAATGTCATGAAGGCAAAAGTCACCCATTCTCTGGGCCTCACCCTTACCAAGCCTTTTGGTAGATGTTATTCCTTGGAAACCAAGAAGGTTCCGCTGATCGGTCAAATCAAAGATGCGTAATTTGCATTTGCAGCATTCCCGGAAAAAAGGGTAAAAATGACCGTCCTTGTTGCCGATATTCCGGCAGCCTATAGAATTCTACTAGGAAGGATTTTTTGCAGTGAAGTTGGTGGGGAGATTCATATGGACTGGTCTAAGGCTAAAATCCCCGTCAAAGGTGTAATGCAAACATTGGAGCCTGAATCGTAAAAAAAGTACCTGGTTACTAACTCCGATGACCCCAAAGCCCAAATTCTCTTTGAATCATGAGGGATAGGAAACTATTTTTTGTCTACCGAGTCTGAAAAAATGGATGTCCTCATCTAAGCTGAAGATCTTAACAAGATCTAGACTTTTCGGTTTGATGGCAGCTGCGCGACTAGTGGGTGCGGCACTCGCGCCATGCTAATATCCCCCGAAGAGGAGATTATTCCCCTCTCTTTCAAGTTACAATTTTTCAACATGAATAACACTACTGAGTATGAATCTTTGCTACTTGGCATGCAAGCCGCAAAGGAAAGAGGAATCAAGAATCTGAAAGTACAAGGTGATGCAGAGCTGGTCGATAATCAAGTTAAAAGGATATACCAAGTGAAGAATGAAAGGCTCAGACATTACCGAAACGTGGTATGGGACAACATCAAAGAGTTTGATGCTTTTTCAATAAAAGCCATCCTGAGAGCTTAAAATGACATGGCTGATTCATTGGCCGTTTCAGCATCCCTCATGCTCCCTCACCTAGGTTTAAAAACAGACAAATATACCATTGAGGTGGTTTTTCACCCAAGCGTGCCAGACAATTCTCAGCACTGGCAAGTATTCAACGATGACAATCAACTCATTACCTTTCTTGAAAAAGTGGAAAACTTTAATGAGCTTCATTTTGAAGGATCTACTTCCACGTGTCGTGAGTCTGTTATTGATCAGAGCAAGGAACCCGAAGGAAATGACGGCATATGTCAGCTTAAAGGAAATAAAATCCCAATATGCCTGGTCTTCTTGGAATGGTTGTTCGAAAAGCATGATCGCTTTGTCAAGAATAAAAGGCGAGATGAACCTAACTCCTCCCCAGAAACTGAACCAGTCAATTTAGGTACTATGGAACATCCGCAATTTGTAAACATCGGAAAGTGTTGCACACCCGAGGAAAAGCGGAAGTTTGTCAAATTTTTGAAGAAATACATGGATGTATTTGCATGGTCCTACGCCGATCTAAAGTCTTTTAAGCCAAAGGACATCCAGCATGACATCCAGTTGAAAGAGGAGGTCAAACCCTTTCGCCAAAAGCAGAGACAGTATAATCCTAAGATCTCAGGTACTATCCAGGCTGAAATTTAGAAAATGCTGGATGCACGGATCATTTTTCCTATCCATCACAGTACCCGGGTCGTGAACATTGTGCCAGTGCGTAAGAAGAATGGCGAGATACGCATATTCATGGATTTCCGTAACTTGAATCAAGCATCCTTGAAGGACAACTACCTGCTTCCCATAATGGATCAGGTTCTGCAAGCAGTAACTGGATCAAAAATGTTGTCCATGCTTGATGGTTTTTTAGGCTACAACCAGATAGAAGTCTCACTCGAAGACCAATTCAAAACAACATTCACTACCCCTTGGGGTACGTTCACTTATAGCAGGATGCCTTTTGGCCTGACCAATGCTGGTGCCACTTTTCAGTGGGCCATGGACTTTGCGTTCAGAGGTATGATGGGGAAGGTCATCATAGTCTACTTGGATGACTTAACTGTGTTCTCCAAATAGTGAAACGACCATTTTGATCATTTGGAGCAAGTATTGATTAGATGCCGAGAGCATGGGATCTCCCTGAATCTGAAAAAGTCTGTTTTCAGATTCACAGAGGGAAAGTTGCTGGGACATGTTGTTAGTAAAGAAGGGACGAAGATAGATACTGAAAGAGTTAAGGCTATTTAGAACCTTACTTTACCTACAAGCAAGACTGACGTTCACTCCTTCGGAAAAGTGAATTTTCTCAGGCACTTTGTTCCCAAATTTTCTGAAAAGACTTACCACATATTAGACATGATGAAAGGGTCACCAACTTTCCGATGGAGCGAAGAAGGGAAGAAGTCGTTCGAGGAGATAAAAGCCTCCGTCGCTCACGTGCCAGTCCTGGTATGTCCTGATTTCTCCAAGGATTTTATTATGTATAGCTATGCATTTGAGCACACTGTGTCGGCCATCCTAATGCAAAGGAATTCTCAAGATGTTGAATCCCCAATTACGTTTATGATCTCTCCTCTCAAGCCTCACGAATTAAAAATGACCCAGTTGGAAAAACATGCCTTCACCGTTGTCAAATCAGTTAAGAACTTCAGGTATTACATTCTAAACTCTCATACGGTGGTTCTAGTTCCTGACACGATAGTAAATTCCATATTAACTCAACAGGAGTTAGGGAGTTTGCGAGGAAATTGGATTGTAAAAGTCCAAGAGTATGATCTGGATATAAAACCAACCAATTTGGTAAGGGGCAAGGGCCTATGTCAACTTATAGCTGAAAACCAAGACTCAGAAGGTTCTAGAGAAAAGGATGATCACATTTATGGAACACAAGGCCAGCTGGAGAAAGCTAATTCTCTACCCATGGTTCTATTTGTCGCCACCAGTGACGAATGGTATTCTGATATTGCTTTCTTTCTCACTTATGGTGAGTGTCCAGCTCATCTGACTTCCAAGGAGAAGTGTGCTATAAAGCTCAAAGCAGCCAGATATGTCATCTGGGATGACGCTTTATACAAACGGGGAATAGATGGCATCTTCTTGCGATGTGCTGACAAACCATAACAGATAAAGTTACTTGAGAGTTTTCATGACTCGGCCTGTGGCGGTCACTTCTCCTCTTCCATGACGACACACAAGATCATTCGAGCCAGGTACTATTGGCTGACGTTGTTTCAGGACACAGCCACATGGGTAGCAAAATGTGAGCTCTGTCAGTAGTTTGTTAGCAAACCAAAATTGGCTGCTTTTCCCCTCAGGTCGGTCGTTATCGACAAACCATTCAAGCAGTGGGGAATTGATTTTATCGGGGTACTCAATCCCCAATCAAGTGTCAAACATAGTTATGTCCTAACAACAACAGATTACTTCACCAAGTGGGTGGAGGCCATACCTGTCAAACATGCCACTTCTGAAGTTGTTTGCAGTTTCATCAAAGAGAATATCATTGTAAGGTCCGGTGTTCCAAGCAAGGTTGTGGCTAATAATGCTTCCAACTTCTCTTCACGAGAAGTTACTGGTTTTTGTTATCAATACGGAATAACTTTGGCTCGTGCCTTAGATTATTACCCTCAGGGAAATGGTCAGGCGGAATCCAGTAACAAAAACTTAGTGACCATCATACGGAAGCTAGTTGATGAGAATCAGCGAATGTGGCACAAATAATTGTACGACGCTTTGTGGGTGGACCGCATTACTCCCAAGAGATCTCTTGGTATGTCACCTTTTCAAGTGTTATATGGAACCGACGCCAAGTTTCCCATTTCTGCGGAACTCCCTGCCTTGTGCTTGGCACGAGCAATTGAAGATGAGACTTTCCAAAAATCTCTTGAAAAGAGGATCATGTATCTAGTAGAGCTTAAAGAAAAGAGAGTAAGATTTGTCGACAGGATCACCGAACATCAGAATCAAGTCAAAAGATTGTTCAATAAAAAAGCTAAGCAAAGAGAGTTCTAGGTAGGAGACCTCGTCCTTTTGTGGGACAAACGAAGAGAGCCAAAGGGAATGCACGGAAAATTTGATTCCCTATGGAGAGGACCTTTCAAGATCAAGTAACTCAATGGAGAGAATAGCTTCTATCTCTCATATCTAGACGGAACTGAGCTCCCACTTCCCTCTAGCGGGCAACATCTGAAGATCTTCAGGAAGTAGAGCTTGCTCTCTTCCTTGTACAGTTTGCTTCAGTTGTGTGTTTGTTTTTATCGTGTGTTTGCTTTTGTTGGTTGTGTGTTTCCCGTTTTTTAGTCGCCCTTGTTTTTGACTCTATAACCCAATGGATAGGCACATGTAGATATGGAATTCTCTACCCCTAATTTCCGCTCAGAGATAGTCCCCAGAAAGAGTCAGCTGTTATCCCGTAAAATTGACAAGGGCAATTTCATGGGTAACCCATGAAAATTTTGTTCTGGTCCCTCATCAGGGACCCCTTGCATTTGGAACGTTACAAAGTCCTTTCCCGGGAAATCTAGTTTTCCGAAATTAGCATTTTTTTTTGGTCTTTTTTGGTTGGGTGCACCTGTTGTCTGTGCAACACAGAGTAAGTTTGCACCCCCTTCATTTCCTTTGGCGCACCCTATGACATGTCGACAGTATTTTTGTTGCGCCAAAGGCGCACATAATCACGTGTTAACACGCGTTTTGGTGCACCAAAGGGCGCAAGGTTTGAAGTGTCAACATGCGTTTTGATGCACCTCTTCAAAAAGTGGTTAGCGCATTTATTGCACCTTTGCCTATATATAGGTGCATCCGATCTATCACTTTCACAATTAAAAACACACGTGATAGATTTTATCCCTCTACACCTGTCAGCATGCCTGTCATCCTTGTATGGCATTCATGGACCCCGCTTCATCCCTCACGTTATATATATTCCAAGTAGGTGGTATTTATTCCCCCTTGTGTTTTTACTGTTGGTTGTTTGTTTGTGTAGTAGGATGCATGGATTTGTAGAGCCCCTCCTTTGTTGTTCTTGCTGTCCTCCCATACTCTTCCTCCTCTTTCCAGATCTGCTGGTAAGGAGGACGTTGCCTCAGAAAAAATCACTTGGATCTCCTTAGTATGCCCTCTGCACTATCCAAAAAAAAAAAACCTTGCAGAAGAGGCTTAGAACACATGCAACCCCTCCAGAGAAAGAAACAAGACTTAAAAGTTCGTGCGACTGCATTTTCCTCTTGTCACATTCGCCATGCTTGCTGCATAAAAAATAGTTGCGCCCTCAAGGTGCACTTTCCTTGCTTACAGCACCCAAAAGCCCTGCGCCCTCTTGGTGCACCAAACTCCTATGTAACATTGCAAAAACCTGTGCCATTGGCGCACCCTGCACCCATGCAACACCAACCTTACTTGCGCCAAGTATAAAACTATGTTAAACGGCACGGGCGCATCCCCTATTACAGCAACACGATGTCATGCAAACCTTCACTGCGCCGCGTAAAGTTCCCCTTTTACGCACGTAAAGATGATGTTACACACACTAAACCTGCACCCTTTGGCACATCCTGTCCCCGTGCAACATGAAAATTATTTGCGCCCGATATAAAACGCATATAAATTATGCAGGTGTACTTCTACTTACAACAACAAAAATGTCATGTGTAGCATCCATGCGCCTTGCGCCCTTTGGCACTGATTTTTCCCTTGTAACACCCTTCTCCCGTGCGACATACTATTTAATCCTCCAGCCTGTAGTGTTCGTGTGCCTTGCGCCCTGATGCCTTAAAATTGCTAACTCTTCCTTTTGTCAATGCTTTAATGGGAGATCAAACAGCTAACATGACTCTTCTGCATTGGGTTTCACTTCTTCTTCTTGTAGATTAGCAACTGAGTTCAGAACTACACATGTCTACATCAAGTAAGAGACCAACTAAGTCTAAGGGTAAAGCCAAGCTTACAAAGGAAGAGATGAAGTATAAATATCAGAGGGTCAGGATGCCCGAATCCCAGGTAGAATGTGACCTGGATATAAGAGACTCTAAGCTCGGTCACATTGATATGGAATATTTCGGGGCCAGAACTAGGAGGGTCACAAGAAGTCCCTGGATGGACAAAATGGTAGGCAGTGGCCTTCATTTTTCTAGGGGAATCCCAGTCAGTGCGGTAAACAAAAAATTCATGATGGTAGTGGCCCACTGCTACAACAAAGACACGAGGTGTGTCCAGAATGAGAAGGGAAAGGTCGTGATCAACCTCACTGCCTGACACTTTGAAATTATGCTTGGCATTCCTCACCACCAGCACTTTGTGGCCATAAGCCAAGAAGACTGCACCAAGGCTTGGGAGGACAACGAAGACCAGTGTATGTAATTAATGAATGAGGTAAACTTGAAAAACAAGAAGGTGGTAACCAGATGACCACATGTCATTCATCGCAGCGATTTCTCCGAGGAACTAAGTGATACCATCACCTTCCTAAGAAGAGTATTTGGGCTTCCTGACACCCACTACTTTCATAAATGAATGCTCAGGTACCTGGAGACAATGAACAAGAATGTGCCAGATCAACGCTTCGAGTGGGCAGAGATCATAAGAAACACTATATCCGAGCAAATCCAACAACTCACCACAATGGGGAGGTTCTACATGAACTCCTATGTAGTTTATGTTGTAGCCTTGGAGAGGGATTATCCAACATTGATGTGATGCGGGGTTTGGCCCCAAGTAAAAATATATGAATACTACCCAGAGATGAAGCTGGAAAATAGTATTTCACAGTTTACAAAGATTAATGAAGCTTTCTTCTACGGCATCGTCTGCCTTTTGAGGCCAAACATGACTCATGGTCGTACAACCAAAAGCAGTGTTGCAGCAACAGAGAAGTGGGGGGCCTTATTCATGCAATTTCCCACCTTCACCTATCTAAGGGCAGCCAACTTCTTTTGGGAACCCACCAAATTGCCAAGATATGCCAGCCCCAAGCTGATCCTGTTGGAGCTATCTAGACAGCTCATAACTTACCATAAAAAGTG
This sequence comes from Taxus chinensis, assembly GCA_019776745.2. Taxonomy (NCBI): domain Eukaryota; kingdom Viridiplantae; phylum Streptophyta; class Pinopsida; order Cupressales; family Taxaceae; genus Taxus; species Taxus chinensis. The sequence continues at coordinate 251,753,049 of CM034148.1, read as the reverse complement.
TTTAAAGAGAAAGAAGGGTGGAACTCCTTTCCCCCTCACAGTGGGCAGGTACACTTGTCTTTCTCATCACAAAGCCCAGGAGATGTTTACAGAGCTAGAACTACTCAATCTAAAGCACAACTTCCCGACAAGGCCCACTTTTGATCCAAGGAATTGCCTTCCTAGGGCCAAACTCGATCCAATACACATTCCGCAGATGGAGGAAATTTATATTGACATGTATCGAGAGGTCTAGCTCAGAAGAAAGGATCACTCCCACTTGGCTTTGGCCGAAATCATTCATTACGGTGTAGCCATTTTCCCAAAAGGTTATCAAACTGGTGATCAAGAAGTTGATCAGGTATATCTTGACACGAATGGGGATGACTGGCCGTTTGCTATGATCGACAGAACTAAAGTGCCCCAAACCATTGAAGAAAGGGTCAAACAAACTCTACGGAGAACAGAGCACTGGTGTAGAATGAATGGCCTCATCTACCTCAGGGTGGATTTCACCACATCTCCATTGGGAAACACACCTTCTAGGACGAAACATCTGCCAAAGGGTAGAGGCAAAGATAAAGAGGGCAAGTCAAGCTCTGCCCAAGAAGAGGCTCCTGAGAGTCCCCCTTCCGCTGCATGAGAACAAGTTGTAACTCAGGATTCTCCAGAGAAAGAAGCGACCGAAGATGTTCCTATGGGCACATCCACTCAGGATGTTGTCACTACTACAACTGTTGAGGTCCCTTCTATCCCTTCTCCCTTTCCTCCTTCCCCTCCTCACGTGGCCCAAGTGACTATTCCTTTGGTCGTATCCTCTCCCCCATCTTCTACTGTTCCCCCTTCCTCGTCATCCATCTTCTCTTCTCTAGGAGAGCTGTCCCCCACCATTTCTTCCCTCATCTCTCAGCTCCCTTCCATTCCCATGTCTAGTATCTCTTCCTCCCATGAGCACTTTCTCGTCCTCCCTCTCAATGCCACCTCCAAGTGTCTCAACGTACTTTCCTTCTACTATTACAGCTACTCCCTTTTCTACTTCAGGTCCCCCTCCCATAAGTCCATCATGGATCTCTCAGCACCTGAGCCAACAAAAGAGGAAATTTTCCATCGCAAAGATGGACTTCTCCGTCATCCCATCAAAGGGGGCCAAGAAGTAAAAACCTATAACCCGCTTCTCTAAGAGTGCGTCAGGAGAGAGAGTAATGGAGATAACGTATCCCAATCCTTTAAAGGATAAAAAGGATCTGTCTTCGACAGATTATACAGTAACCCAAGTCACGATGGGGATGTCTTTAGAAATCCTTCAGGGAGAGGCCCTATCTACAGTTGACGCCCTTTGGAAGAAGCTCCAGGAAGCAAAGGAAGAAAAAAGGTTACTAAACGAGCAAAATAAACATCTTCTCCACGCCTTGTAGAAAATGGGCAGTGCACCTCCTATAACTACCACCGAAACTCCTGAGCCTCTGAGCCAGGATAAGATAAATGAATATGCCAAAATCGGTGAGCAGGGTATGGCAGTTTCTACCTGGAGAAGCCATATCCTCAAAGAAAGTGAAGGAGTAATCGCCAAGTTCACCAGATTGTATCAAAATATCAGTCGGGTGAACAAAAAGCTCCATGCAATAGCAGGACCTTTCTCTGAAGAGCTGGACCATGCCAGGATGCAGCATGAGACCTTTCAGAAAATGTTCAACTGTTCAGTCGAAGATCTAGTCAAGTTCGGCATCTTCGGTCATCCCAGAGCCCTCAACAAAATCCTTTCTACTCTGGACTACCGGGTCGATCAGTTGGAGTTTTTCCTGGAAAATATTGACAAAGTCAAGGAGGAATCCCTGGATGTAATGCATCAAATGGAGAAAATTGTCCTGAGAATGTCTCTAGGCTTACTCACTCCTTCTTTCACCTTGAGAAAGGTAGATGAAACTATTAGGATCTTTAAGGTGATCGTTTCGCAAGGGCTGGGGCCAGAAGTCACTTTCGACGCTGAATCCATCAACAACCTGCTGGCCTGTCGTGACTTCATAGGGTACCTGATAGAGGTAGAAAATGAATATTCCAAGCTCCCAGAAAATCTCACAGATGAGTAGGAGACTTGTGAGGCTATCAGTGATCGTCACAAGGATCCTTCCCTCGAGCAAGTTTAGCCTATGATCAGCAAGTTCATGGAATATCGTGCCCAGTTCCACATCACGTCTCCTAAGCAACAACACAAGCAGGATACTCCCTTTCAGCCACTGGATGACGATGAATAAGTCTCATTCCTCTCGATCTTCTTTTTGTAAATATCTAAAATAATGTTGACACCAATAATGACATCATCCATGTTGCACCATGGGATGATGTCATCCACCAAGTTGTCAAAAGTCAACAAATGACTTTGAGATATTTTGTAATTAAGTGGTTGGTTTGTTTTTGCCTTCTTTTCTTCTCTTCTTCTATAAATACTTGAATATTTGTTGTATTCAAGGGGTGGATACTTTTCAGATGAAAATTAGAAGTAAGAAGAAAAGAATTTGAACTTTTTGTAACAGAAACAAATATTAATACAATATTTAGACTTTGTACTAAATACCTGTGTTTTACATCAGACCTTTCTTATGTTAGATCTGTATGATTTTTCTGTTGAATCTACTTCTACTTTGTTGTCATTTATTCATCAATATTGCTTTAATCATCTATGCAAGTAGGTTTGGCGCTGTTTACTACCAACCCAAATCATAGACCTTCTGACCTTTCTGCTTTGGAATTCATTTCTTTTCTCCCTTCAGATCTTTCCCATCTCCCCATCTCGTTCATTTCGCTTATTTTATAGTTGGAAATACCTCTACTGAGATGAGATCCCAACCCCTGAAGGAAGAATAATGTGAGACTTGCACAAGATTCCTGCTGGTAGAATAGCAATAAACCAGTTTTGCTTTGCTGACTTAAAGAGGGGCTATGCCCTGCACACTGTTGGCTCGTCTATCCATAGATCTGCCCACCCGACAGATTTTCGGACCAACAAAGAGAAAACCCATAAAGGATATGTAATTTTATTGTCAATATGACTCCATGATTTTTAGATTTTAAAAATATCAAGTGACATTGGTTTTCACTTTTCAGTTTTAGTAAATATCCAAAATTGGAAATGGAAAAACCCTCCAAAAGAGAAAACACTAAAAATCATATAAACAGAAACTTAGGGCATGTGGGTCGAAAAGGTAAAAAAGAAAAAAAAAACTTACCAAAAATGGAAAGTATTTGAATTAACCCTAAAACATCTATGAACATGCTTGGAATGTGAGAGATACCTCAGTGCAACGACATGGCCAAAAAAGGAACCTGCCTGAAATAACAACTCTTGGAACCTAGTTTATAAAATTAGCAGTTTTCAGTTCCAAGTGCAAAAAGTTACAGACAGATTAATTTTCACTCATCTTGCTACCATTTGGTCTCTTATTGAGGTTGTATGATGTTTCAAGGTTCAAACAGTGAAATGAGAACTCCACAAAGATCCTGAAAACATCATCTTGAGTCCAATCGTGTCCTATAACAAGGTGGGGCATCGTAATACGTAACAGGTGGATCCATCTTCATCACTCAGGGAGCCGGGTGATTAAAAATGAGTTATGGTTCATCAATCGAGTATCAAATATAATCTTCATGAGTAATTCCTATGTCCCTCCCAAGCTCAAATTGGGAATTCCAAAAATAGTGTTTCTCAATGCTCATTTCATGACCGAGATGTCTACACATCATGTACTAGGGGGGAATTATAATCAACATTGGCAAGACAAAGTGTTCAAAATGCATTTCATCAAAGTGTTATGATGAGTACAAAAGTGTGGTTATGTAAGAAAAGTCATTAGAGATCAATTGTAATCCTGAATCTTCTTCATAGTGGACCTCAGTGAACAACACCTGCAGTCACTAAGGAGATCATTTGACAATGTTTCTAAAAAATTAGTTCAAGGTGTTCATGCATTATCCGAAGGAGGTTTCTTATGGTGTGAAAGGTTCAGAGAATCAAAGTTCTCCACATTGAGATGTTTCATTAGATCAGTCAGGAAATGAGGTGATGACAGGGCATCATCTTCATCAGAATTCCTTCTTTCTTCTTCTCATTCATTCTCTCCTCTCTTCCTCTCTTCCCCTTTCTTTCTAATTCTTTGATGTGTGTAATAATTGTATTTCATCCTATTCACTTAAGTGACCTATTTTAAAATTGTAAAAGTGTTTTCTCAAAATTATAAGAGAAATGCTTAATTCATAGAAAATAAAAGGTCACGAGTGGAATATGGAAAGGAATAGTCATATGAGGGAGGTGAAAGGACAATTTAGATTTCTATAAATTGGGATGACCTCTCCATTCCTAGGGATTTCATATTTTGAAGAACTATCACTATGTAGCAATAGTGGATTGTGATATGTTTTTGGAATTTTTGTCATCCATATACGTGAAATAAAGCTACATTTATACTACATGCTTTCTTCATTTTCCTTGCTTTGTTGTGTAAATGTCAATCAAGGAATAAATTTTCTTCTTTCCAAGATGTATTGATGTGTGCAACTTTGTATGCATAATTTCCTCTCATAGATGATGAAATAAACATGATTGTTATAAGAATATTATGTTTCTTCCACTTCTCTCGTTTATGCACTTTGTAAGCATAGTGATGCAAGAGCTTTGTATCTTTGGTAGATGAACCTGAAGACTTTTTGGTTTAATTCATCGATCTCGATAACTTCATTTTTAATTTATTCTATATTGAATGTGAAACTTTTCTGGTTACTAGGTGTGAGCTCTGTAATCTACTCACGATAGTAATCTTCCTTTCTTGATTTCTTTCCTCCCCCCATCGCTGTGATTTTCCTCCTTTGTACCTCATACAAGCACTTTACCACAGGTTTAGTGGAGTGTGCCCGTGTGATCCCTGAAAAATTTTACCACCCACAACATTTAGATAGGATTAGGATTAGTTAACTTTCAATAATGAGAGTTGCACCATTCAATTCAGAGGAGCGTAGCCCCGTGAACATTGGTAGAGACACCTAATTTTTCCAACCAATTTTTTTCTCACCAACAACCTTAATCATCCACACACCCTTATCTTTCTTCTTATTCTTACTTATGTTCTCAAATAAAGTCGGGCATTCCTATAACTTGTGTTTCTACCCACACCATGAGAAAATATTGTTCTAAGGGAACTCACACTGATAATGATCAAGAGACTCACAAGTATAGAAGGTTCCTCTAGAAGAACCTCCTCTGCCACTACCATGACCTCGAACTCTATATCCTTCATGAAAACCTCTATTGATGTTATCCCCATTATTGTGCCCTTCATTATTTTGACATTCCCACTCATTTGATCCACTCGCCACACTATTCTGGCACACCTTTGTCTCAATGGATTCGTGGATGTGATCAATCAATCTATAGTCGATGATGTCATGAGTATGGGACTTGTAAATATTACAACACATTGACACTTTCTTCTTAATAACATGCTGTAAAAGAAGATAATCCCAAACATCATGGTTCAAGTGAAAGAACTCATAATCAAATGATAACATGTACACTAATTTTTGTGGGAAATTATACTTAGTATGTCCTTCTGTAGTCACAAAATCATGCACTTTAGATGTTTATTTATCTTGATCTCATACTACTATTGAGAAGGTTCTTGAGGGAATAAAGTACTAATTAACTCCCATCCTTTGGCCATTTTATTTTATTTTATTTCGTCAATATGAACCTCTTACACCCATATACCCAGTCAAATTTTGTTGTCCCATGTTAAATTATCCTTGACTGGGTAATCCATATTAGTACTGTGGCACCCATGGACGCCCTGGTCCCACCATGGGCACCCCAATCCTTCTATAGATTTCCCACCTCTTTTTGGAATCTTTCTAGCCATTTGACATCTTTATCTTTTTAGTGGTCAGCCTTTTCTGGGTTGATTACAAAATTAGATCAAGATAAACCTATAAATATAAATTTATGAGACCATAATTAGGGATCTAACATCACTTACTATTATCATTCCATCTAGATTTACATCCATCTATTGGGTTGGAGATCACTTGCATCCACATAACTCCTTCATGAAGGTACAAGGATATGACATGTGCATCACACTTCATAGGGGAGGGATTCTATTCTATTCCATGCACACATTATATTACATTTGCTACACATAGTTATTTCTCGCTATTTCATGGAGTATGATTGACACTAGAGAAACCTAGGGCATGTTCACACACACTTGTACATAGAACTACATTAGGTCTAAGATGTAGTGCAATGCTCATTTAGTAATTCCACTATTGTGGTAGCTAAGGTCATTCTTATCCCTTCATATACATTTTTCTATTTTAGTGTTTGATGCTTGTTTTGGGGTCTTGTAGGTCTTTCTTCCATCTTAAGTTATTGGTGACATCAAACATGGGACAATGAAGTTGATGTGATAGATATTAAGGGTTTCAAATCATCTTTCGGCCCTGTGAAGATCAGATTCAGAGATTTCACAAAAATAAGGGTGCCCAGAATGTAGACCAAAGTGCCTGTAGGCATCCCATCCATCCTCCAGGTGCTCCAGTCTAGCTATATCCTCCATCTCCATATTTTTCGGCACTCCTGCACATTTGTTCCTACTCTTGATTTACCCAGTCTCCTCTGTGACACAGTCCAACAAGCATCTAGTATCAACTAAGTTCTTTACTTTTCCTTTTTGCACATTAGGGTTAAAATTTCCATTTGCATAATTATTTAGCTTATTTAGATATTATTTTAGTACATTTATTTACTTCATTATAGTTGTGCATAGCTTAGATTAACTATCCCTTACTACACAAGTTAGTTAATTTTAGTTAATCACCTTCAACCTCACAATATGTTCTCCAAATACAATTGCGTGTCTTATTATCTAAATTACCAGAAAGATTCTCCAGGTACTTTTCCATGGATGCAATATGCACTTCTAAGAATGGGCTTACTCCAGTATCAACACTCTTGAATGACTTCGTGCATAGAGATACTTTCAAAGATTTAGGAGGATCCACATAAGTCTAATGAGATTGTGCCTACCTGAAAGGAGTCAACAATCCACCACAAAACCAATGTGCATGTTGATTGGGCTGGATATCATAAGAAAAATTAGAAAAAATATTTTTAAAACATGCATCGTATTCCTACACGCTCTCATCTAAACCCTGCTTGATTTATTTGAGCACGTTGATACTCTTCTACTCAAACTCTAAAATATTAAATTCAGATAAAAATGTAAAGTGTAAAACATCACAATCCGACATAGTTTGATGCGGATCATACTTCTTGTACTAGTTATGCGTGCACCCTAGAAGATTAGTAGAAAATTGACTTACCTTTCTATCTGAGGTTGTAATTCCATTCGCGCACCATGGTAGCTAACACTTTTGCACATGTTCTATTGCATCTTCAATACCCCTATAATCTAGCAAGTGAAGAGACATCTCATAGAAAATGTGAGGTATTTGTTAGTGCAGAATCACAGCACCCCCATATGAGCTCTAAAATATTTGCTTCTCTAAGGTAGATTCATCTGGTGTGATTACATAACATGGAACTTTTCCTAAGGTGTGGGACCTTGCAAATTGGAAAATCTCTCCAGATTAAAGGTTGGTTCCTTATTCCTCTATTTAGGTGCATATGTGAGGATTTGCAGAGGATCTATTTCTCATATCTAGTCTAAAATTTCCAAGGGGACATGGATAAAAGAATACATGAAATGAGAAATAACTAAACTACCAGGTGATGCACCAAAGGAATGATGAACACTTAGTTTTCTTTCGACACGAACCAATAAAATGCATACCATAAACAAGCACAGATAGCTAGATCTGTAATGAGAGACTGAATAGAAGCAAAAGAAACAAGAAGGATCTAAAATCGATCACAAACATATTTTATTGCTCTATAGATTGATACAGTTCATTACAGAATAGCTGAAAGGAAGAAATGTGTTACAATTTTAATGGAAGGCCTGAACCCCACAAATCCTTTGCTAGAAGGAGAAGGGAGCCTGCAAAACTAAGAATATCCAACCCTTTACAATGAACCATGTATCCGTCTTTATAGATTTAGCTCAGAGAGAGAGAGAGAGAAGAAGAGAGAGAGAGAGAGAGAGCAGAGAGAAGAGAGAGAAGTGTGAAAATGTGGGTCGAGGCTCAACCACCGCTTGTTAATGCTTCTACCAAAATCTACCCCCAAATTCATCTTTATTACATCAATCCTTGGTTTGGCGCCTTGAAGGAAGAGGAAACGACAGAAATAGATCGAATCTGATCTAGTTGTTGAGACTGATGATCCTGCATTGAAATCTCAAAGATGTTTCTCCATTTTACCTCCACCTAACTTCCCAAAAATTAAAGTTTCAGACTCCCATGGCATAGAAGAGATCGAGATCTTTCCAACGGTGTCAAATTTGCAATATTTTGAGCCCTGGGTCAAAAGATATGCCCCTTTGAAGTTTGAATCGATTCCATACAAATGGGTGGGAAAAAAATTTAAAAACGGGTCACCCTTTTGGATTGGGACACGTGGCACCCAGATTGGAACAAAATTCAGGCCCGCTAGGTCTGCAATTCACCTTTTATCCTTTTGCGCAAAAAAAGTAAAACTTAAAAAATTCCCACAGCCCCGAAGCTCCGCACGGACACGTGGTTCCTTTTGGTTGGATGGGAAATGCACTCCCATTTTTACCTTTATGCCTTTTGGGTGAAAGGAAAATTTTCACCTTTTCCCCCGACTCCCCACCTTGGCTTTGACTCGGGTCTAAATGTTGACTTTTTCCCTGGGCAGAGTTGCAGGCCATTTTGTAACTTTTACTCCCTTTTGAGGCAAAGGGTGAAAAATCAAATTTTTCCCTGACACCCCTCTTTCCTTTGGGACACGTGTCACTCTGGCACTTGTTCGGAAACCTTTTCTCTATTTGACCCTGGAATCAGAGCAATTGTGACACTTGGTAGGCTCCGTCAGCCTGTTTGTGCATTGACTATTTAACTAACTCTACCTCCATTGATAGAACACATGGAGGCACTGGGCTTGTTTGCAAACCTGACCCAAAGTTTTCCTTTGGAGGAGCGCCGAGTTGACACTTGTTATCCTCCGCTACTCTATGGAATTTTCAATGGTTCCTCTCATTTTTAAGCTTTGGGCTACGTGGCGAGCTTGCGCTCATTTGGGTCTCCACCTTTGGGCCAACTCTTGGAAATGCACCAGGCTGACACTTGGCACTCTCCACTTACACTTTCATACTTAGCCAATTTTGAGGCCCACCTTGTCTACCTTTGACTCTATTTGACCATTTGACCCTACCTCTGTCCGGCCCTAGGACACAGTGGAGATGCGGCGCTTGTTTGAGCCTCTCTATTTAGATCCATCTTTGGAGAAGCACCGTGTCGACACTTGTCTCTCTCCACTGGCTCCTTGACTTCCTTTGACCATTTGCTACGTGGAGGGCTGCAAAAGTTTGAGTTCCTTCCTCTAGATTTACAAGAGTTAGAGCGTCGTTAGGACACATGGTCTCTTCCATTGCCTCCTCCATACTTAGTTGTTTTTTAGGCCTTTCCTGAATTGTTTCGAGCCCAAGGACACTAAATCTTCATTTTTCTTCTTCTTTCTTGCTTCTGGCTCCTTTGTAGCATCGTCTCTGGTTATTCAACCCTACTATTTGATTATTCTGCCTGCCTGTAACTTGGAGAATGGATTTAAAGTGTAGAGATGGCCCGACAGAGTTGTTTCCTTCTGTACAGGATCCATGGCTCTTTCTTCATCTCCACCACTTCATTGCTGAACATTTTTGCAACCAATTTGTAGGATTAAAATGATTTCTCTTAGTTCCTTTTATGTGTGGTCATGATTCGAATCCAATATTTAGCTTGGGGTGAAATATAGATAATAATTTGGTGACTCACGGGGACATCTTCCTGCTAGATGAAGAAATCAGTTGCCTTGTCATATCTGTTGGGCATGGAGTCAATAATAATAGTCTGATACTAATTCTTCCTCTGGTTCACGAGCCCAGCCACTTGCAATCTCAGATTTTATAAGAAAATCTTGAAATGAAGATTTCTAAGAGTAGGAAATTGTTTTAAATCCAGGGCTTCATCTGTCTCTCTGAATGAACTGCATAAGAGCAAAAAAACAACACCATGACTATGTACAAAATTGAAAATCATACATGCTCCAAATGGAACATGTAGAGTGTGTAAAAGCACTTAGGAGAAAAGTCAATCTATACTACAACAAGACAATGTGCAGAAGCACTTGGAGGAAAAGAAACTAAGCTAATATGTATAGGGTGAGACTTCCCTTTTAGTAGTAGTGTTTAAGATAGATCCCGTTCACTGGAATCTGCAACTCCTCACCCTCCAATGTGGACAATTGGAAAGCATTACTACTTTTGCATCTTGTTATCATATAGGGGCCACTCCAGATGGCATCGAACTTAGAATGTCTCCCTGGTTTTGCTCGATCTGCATCCCATTTCAAAACTAGGTCCCCTTCCTGGAAGGTCCTTGCTCTAGCCTTCTTGTCAAAGCATATTTTAATTGAGGCCTGGTTCTTCTCCAATGCTTGGAGAGCATTTTCTCTAGCTTCTTCTAATTCTATCAGCTCCACATACCTGGCCTCCATCGGTCCAAATTCAGACATTTCTAGTTACTTCACAAGATCCAAATGCTGGTAATTCAAGTGATATGGCAACACTGCCTCTTTCCTATAGACAAGATTGAATGGGGAGCTTCCTGTAGATCTCTTAGGAGCATTATTCTATCAGCCCATAAGGCCATTTTGAGATTTGTGTGCCAGGTCCTTTGATTCTCATCAAGAGTTCTCCTGATGATCTTCAACAGGTTTTTGTTTGTAGACTCAGCTTGGCCATTACCTTGAGGGTAATAGTTTGATGAAGTACTCAAATAAGTCCCATTTTTAACAACCCATCCTATAATTTTGGAACCTATAAATGCTAATGCATTGTGTGAGATGATGGTGGCTGGTACCCCAAATCTGGTCACTATCCCTTCATAGAAATCCAAGATACTAGACTCATTTGCTTCTTTGAGTGCCACTGCCTCGGTCCACTTGGTGAAATAATCAGTTGCTGTCAGGATCCATTTGTGACCTTGGCTTGAGTTTGGGTTGATGACTCCAATGAAGTCCAATCCCCATTGCATGAAAGGTTGGTCTACTGAGATTGGGTGCAATGGAAGTGTTGCTAGCTTCTCTTTGCCTTTGAAGAATGCACAACTCTTGCACCTTTGATCCATGTGAAACAGTCACTAAACACTCTGGGCCAATAATATCCTACTTTCATGATTTTGAGTGTTGTCACTCTTGGAGAAAAATGGCCTCCAACTACTTCAACATGAAATTCTTGTAGCACTCTCTCCACCTGATCTGTCCCAATGCATCTCAGCAGAATACCATTGATGTCTCTTTTGAACAAGACACCATCAATAAGGACATATGGGATGGCCTGTAGCCTGAAATGCCTTCTTTTTGCTTTACTCATCCCATGAGGACATAGCCCATTTGAAGGAAGTGCACCATGTCTTGGGTCCAACAAGGAGCAGGTATATCATCTCTCCCTTCTCCTTGATCATCTTGTAAGATAAGAATGACCTCTTTATCACTGTTTGTTTCATCTTGTAGAGTAGAGGCTAATTGATCACACAAGCCCCTCCCACAAACCAACTTGGTGACCTTAATATCAATGTCATATTCCATGACATGAGTGATCCACCCTGCACGTTTCTCATTCAGATCCTTTCTAAGGAGGAATTCTTTGACTCCTATATGGGAGACCAATAGTTGGATTTTGTTGTTTGACACCAAATGCTTAAACTTCTTCAGTCCCCTGATCACTACAAGGACTTGCTTCTCAATGAAGGAATACCTCACCTCATAGTCTTCTAGACTCTGACTAAAGAAAGCAATTAGCTGTTATGAGATTTATTTGTTCTTCCCAACCAGGATTGCAAAGATAGTGTCACTGCCACTAAAGGCATACAATATGAATTCCTTGGAAAAATCTAGATTTACAAGAGTTGGGGCTTGTGATATGGCTTCTTTGACAGCTTCAAAGCTTTCCTTTCCTTCAGCTATCCATCTGAATGCTAAGCTCTTCTTCAGCATCAGTGTTATTGGCTTAACCAGAGCAGCAAAGTTTGGGACAAACCTTCGAACAAAGTTGATCTTCCCCAGGAATCTTTGAAGAGCCTTCTTGTGACTTGGCAATGGCAGTGCTCTTATTGCTTCAACTCTTTCTAGATCAATTGCCAGACCTTCCTTAGACACAATGTGGCCCAAAATCCTTCCCTCATGGGCCAAGAATATGCATTTTTTGGGGTTCAAAGATACCCCAAATCTTTTGCATCTTTGAAACACTTGCCTTAGATGAAAAAGGTGGTCTGTTGCATTCTTGGAGAACACAGTGATATCATCCAGATAGATCAACACTATTTTGTTGATTAGCCCTTTGAATGCCATATCCATGGCTCTTTGGAAAGTAGCACCAGCATTAGACAGTCCAAATGGTATTTTTTTGTATGCATAGGTGCCCCATTTGGTGGTGAAGGTAGTTTTGAACTGATCATCTTCTTTCACCATGATCTGATTGTATCCTGAGTAGCCATCCAAGAGAGAAAATATCTCTGACCTAGACACCACTTGCAAGATCTATTCCATTGAAGGGAGTGGGTAGTGATCTTTGAGGGAGGCTCTGTTCAAATCCCTGAAGTCAACACACAACCTGATTTCTCCATTTTTCTTTCTGACTGGGACCAGATTTGCAACCCAACTTGAATGTTTAATTAAAAATATGATACTTGACTCTATTAGTTTATTCAGCTCCTTCTTCATCAGAGGCTCAATATGTGGGTTGACTGGTCTCTGCTTCTGCTTGATAGGCTGAGCAGCTGGGTCCAATTCAATTGTGTGTTGTGCTAGTTTTGGATTGAACCCTCTTAGGTCTTCATAAATCCAAGCAAACACATCAGGTAATTCTTGGCAAAGTTGTATGAATTCATACCTTTCTTGCTCAGTGGCCACCTTGCCAATTTGAAATATTTTGTCTTCTCCAACTGGGATTGACTCTGAATCCTCTCCTTTGATCTGCATGTTAGCCTTCTCTTTTCTGAACTGATCATTAGGATTAAAAATGGATTCCAGTGTCACTAAGCCTTTGGGAAGCTTGTTTGTGTGCAGCTGTACTATCTGATTCCCGTACTGCTGCTCTAGTTTGCTCTGGTTTCTAGCTGAGAATTCAGCTTCTTCTTGTAGAAAGTTAATGATTTGTTGATCATTCTCAAACACTTGACAACATGTATCATTATCTGGCACTGTTGGCCTCACAACCACATGGATATGTGGTTGTTCTTTGTCTCTTTTGATGCAGTCCACCACATCAAAGGCTGCTCCAACTACTGCAAGTCTATCAACAACTTCATTTTCTTTTCTGGGTATGGACACAATGTTGAAGGCTTCAAAATCCTCCATGAGGTCCCATACTCTATTCTTATAGTTCTTGAGTAGGTCATTCTTGACAGCATTAAGTCCTCTAACTTGATTAGCAACCAATTCACTATCACCAAACACCTGTAAATTCTTGATTCCTATATTTCTTGCCCAATGAAGACCTTGGACTAAAGCCTCATATTCAACAACATTATTTGAGCAATCAAACTGAAATCTAAAGGCTGAATAATAATTCATACCTTTGGGAGACACAATCATAGCTCCTCCTCCAGCTCCTTGTCTACTCCTTGAACCATCAAAGAATAATTTCCATACCTCATTGTCATGTTTATGTTCTGGCTTGATTAAGGTAGGAAGGGGGTGATTTTCTTCATGTAGAAGGTAGACACCCAACTCATATTCTTCCATTTCTTCATAGGGGTCAAAAGCATGTCTTTTGTTGGCCCATTCATCTAGAGTCAAGTCTGGGATACATTCCAACTTGGTATTTGCTTCATTAGTGCTTAGGAGGTCTTCTTGATCAAAAGCTGAGCAGTTGGTATTGATTGGGCTAGGCACATAGGATTTAATATGATAGTCAGCAATAGGTTCATATTTCATTATGGCCTTTTCCCCATACCTTGTCCTAAAGAGCATATGTGACCAGTCAGCGGACAGGTAGCCTCCAATTTTGGCAATGAAGTCCCTAGATAGACACAAAGAAAAATGTGGTGGCAAATCTATGATGGACACATTTTGCAATATAGTCACATTGGGGCAGGCATGTAGGGTGAGGCTCAGATCTTTGATGATTCCCACAGTGGTCACTATTGTCCCATCTAATTGAACTACTCCTCTAGAGATAACCTCATATTGGAGACCCAACTGGTCGGCTATTTGTTTGGGCATCACAGAACTACTAGCCCTAGAGTCAATCATTCAATTGTGCACTAATTTGTCCCCAATAATTAATGAGACATAGAATGGAGGGGGTCTCAAGTTCTTACCTTGTTGTTCTCCTTGATTCTTCTCAGGTTGAGTTGCATTGGCAAGCACTCTCTCTTGCTGATTAGGGGCTTGATTTGAACTTGACCAATTATGCATGGCAGTTTGTAATAGATCCCTTTGCCCTGGAATGGCTAATGACTCCCATAGTGAAATGTTCACACTTGTCATCTTCATTTACTCAATAATATTGAATGAGCTATCTTTTTGCTTCCCTTTCCCAGAAACATTTCTTTCTTGCACATAGGCTATTACAACCAGTGCCTGGCTGGATTTGGAAGGTGGCTTGGATTGGTTCTGCATGTTGGGGGTTGCACTTGAAACACCAGGACCTTGTGGAGTGATGGAAGGTTGAGGATTACTTGAGTTCAGTGGTTGGCCCTCTCCAATGCTTCTCTTTTTGGACCATGTATTGGCAGCCACACTTTGAGGAGGGAACTGATTCATCCCACAAAAATATTCAGCCTGCCAATTTACAAGCATGGTCTCTCCTGGAGGTTCACCTTGTTGAGCTCCTTACTGCTGATCTTCCTCTTGACTAGGCTCTTGTGACACCATACTAGTTTGCACCATTAGAGCTTGATTCAGAGCACCATTAAAACACATGGATTGGTTATGTGGCTAACTACATGGAAAACACCAATCATATTCATGTGCCATATTGTTCTGTGCAGGGACCAATGCCTTTGATGTTGAGGCTTTACTAGGATCATAAGACCTAAAAGGTCTAGCAGCTTGAGGTTGTCCTTGATTTTGATTCTGATTTACAGTCTGAGGTGGTGGCCTATTTGGCTGGTATTGGGGTCTAGCTTGATATTGAGCCTGAGGCTGATATGGCCTAGAGCTCTGTGCTTGCTTCCTTTTGATGGTCACTAGTTCATTTCCCAGGTTTTGTAGTTGCTTCATCACTTCTTGAAGCTCTTTAGAGGTGTTAGATGATGAAGTGGAAGCTTCAGCTGAGCTTTGACTCCTGGGGGTGGGTATAGGAGCTAATGTGGGCACTTGGTTAGTATCTGGGCTTCCTAACTCAGGGTACAGAGGCATGGATGGCCTAGGAGCAATTTTTCTAGCTTGAATCAAATGGTTTTCATCCCCTATAGAGAGGCTATAGGCTGTAGGTAATGTAGTGCCCCCCATTGACTGAATCATTAGGGAAATATCAGAATTTAAAGCCCTAAGAAAGTATAAGAAAGCACCTTCATCAGTGGGCTTTACTATTGTTGGAATCCTATCCCAATTTCATTGGAATATGAGGTTGAAGTCAGTCAGTTGTTCATTTGGGGCTCTCTTGATTGTTGTTAGCTACTCCAACAAAGACAAGTTATCACCTTTTTCCCCAAACTGATTGTGAAGGGTCATGGACAACTGGTTCCAGTTCTGGATAGAGCCTGCTACAAGACTCCTGAACCATTGTGAAGCCTTCCCTTTGAGTGAAGAGGTGAGTAGCTTGACTGCTATGTCCATTTCATGAATCTCATGGATTATGCAGACATTTGCAATATCTTGGACATGATCACCCGGAGAAGTTTGGTTCTCCCCAGTGAAATATGGGATACTCTTTAATGCTGCAATAGGAACTGGATTTTGTGCATTCAAGGCAAGTGGACTACTACCAGTGAAATTAACATAAGGATTTGGCTGAGCCATTCTAATTGGCCTGAGCACTCCTCTTGATTGAATGAATGGTCTGTCAGGAGGAGGTGTTGATAAAGCTCTGCTTGGTGGAGATAGAGACCTATGGACTCTTCTTCTTCCTCTCCCTCTATCTGGGGATAAGTCTAAATAGACAAATAGCCCCTTTTCTCTAATTCTTGACCATGTTTGTATTCTTCTCATGAACTTACTTGGACTGCTGAAACCAGTAGATTTGTTTCTTTTGGAGTTGCCAGATGTACAGTTTTAAAACTTCTTAAAAGCTAGAATCACAGAAAGTGTACATAAATCCCTACTGTAATAAGATGGAGACTTCTTGTCCTAACGGGTGTGCTGAAACTGTTAGAATGAAATCACAACACCCCCAAATGAGTTATAAGGTATGCTTCTCTAAGGCAGATTCATCTGGTGTGATTGCATAACATAGAACTTTTCTTAAGGTGTGGGACCTTATAAATTGGAAAATCTCTCTAGATTAAAGGTTGGTTCCTTATTCCTTATGTTCAGGTGCATATGTGAGGATTTGTATAGGATCTATTTCTCATATCTAGTCTAAACTTGCCAAGGGGACAAGGATAAAAGAATACAGGAAATGAGAAATAACTAAACTACCAGGTGATGCACCAAAGGAATGATGAACACTTAGTTTGCTTTCGAGACGAACCAATAAAATGCATACCATAATCAAGCACAAATAGCTAGATCTATAATGAGAGACTGGATAGAAGGAAAAGAAACAAGAAAGATCTAAAATTGATCACAAATGTATTTTATTGCTCTATAGATTGATACAATTTATTACAGAATAGCTGAAAGGTAGAAATGTGTTACAATTTTAATGGAAGGCCTGAACCCCACAAATCCTTTGCTAGAAGGAGAAGGGAGCCTGCAAAACTAAGAATATCCAACCCTTTACAATGAACCCTGCATCCATCTTTATAGATTCATCCTAAGAGAAGAAGGAGAGAGAGAGAAGTGGGAAAACATGGGTCAAGGCTCAACCACCGTTGTTAATGCATCTGCTAAAATCTACCATGAATCTATCTTTACTGCATCGATCCTTGGTTTGGTGCCTTAAAGGAAGATGAAACGGCGGAAATAGATCGAATCCGATCTGGTTGTTGAGACTGATGATCCTACATTGAAAAATCGAAGATGTATCTCCATTTTACCTCTACCTAACTTCCCAAAAATTAAATTTTCAGACTCCCATGGCATAGAAGAGATCGAGATCTTTCCAACGGTGTTAGATTTGTAATATTTCGAGCCCTGGGTCGAAAGATATGCCCCTTTGAAGTTTGAATCGATTCCGTACAAATGGGTGGGAAAACAATTTGAAAAATGGGTCCCCCTTTTGGATTGGGACACTTGGCAGCTAGATTGGAACAAAATTTGGGCCCGCTGGTCCACAATTCACCTTTTATCCTTTTGCACAAAAAAAGAAAAACTTAAAAAATTCCTACAGCCCCGAAGCTCCGCACGGACACGTGGCTCCTTTTGGTTGGATGGGAAATGCGCTCCCATTTTTACCTTTATGCTTTTTGGAAGTAAGCAAAACTTATACTTCTTTCTCTGACTCTCCGCCTTGGCTTTGACTCGGGTCTAAATGTTGACTTTTTCCCTGGGTAGAGTTGCGGGCCATTTTGTAACTTTTACTCCCTTTTGAGGCAAAGGGCGAAAAATCAACTTTTTCCCCGATGCCCCACTTTCCTCTGGGACACGTGTCACTCTGGTGCTTGTTTGGAAACCTTTTCTCTATTTGACCCTTGAATCAATGCCATTGATACACTTGGCAGCCTCTGCTGGCCTGTTTGTGCATTGACTATTCAACTAACTCTCCCTCCGTTGATAGAACACGTGGAGGCACCGTGCTTGTTTGCAAACCTGACCCAAAGTTTTCCTTTGGAGGAGCACCGAGTTGACACTTGTCGGCCTCCGCTACTCTATGGACTTTTCAATGGTTCCTCTCATTTTTAGGCTTTGGGCTACGTGGCGAGCTTGCACTCATTTGGGTCTCCACCTTTGGGCCAACTCTTGGAAATGTGCCAAGCAGACACTTGGCACTCTCTGCACTACACATTCATACTTAGCCAATTTTAAGGCCCGCCCTGTCCTCCTTTGACTCTGTTTGACCATTTGACCCTACCTCTGTCCCGCCCTGGGACAGGTGGAGATGTGGCACTTGTTTGAGCCTCTCTATTTAGATCCATCTTTGGAGAAGTGCTGTGTCGACACTTGTCTCTCTCCACTGACTCCTTGACTTCCTTTGACCATTTGCTACATGGAGGGCCGACGCAAGTTTGAGTTCCTTCCTCTGGATTTACAAGAGTTGGAGCATCGTTAGGACACGTGGTCTCTTCCACTGCCTCCTCCATACTTAGTCATTTTTTAGGCCTTTCCTGAACCGTTTCGAGCCCAAGGATGTCGAATCTTTGTCATTCTTCTTTCTTCTTTCTTTTGGCTCTTTTGTAACATCTTCCCTAGTTGTCCAACCCTGCTATTTGATGGTTCTTTATGCCTGTAACTTGGAGAATTGATTTAAAGCATAGAGACGGCCTAACAGAGTCGTTTCCTTATGTACATGATCCATTACTCTTTCTTCATCTTCACCACTTCATTGTTGAACCATTTTTGCAACCAGTTTGCAGTATTAAAATGAATTATCTTAGTCCCTTTTATGTGGGGTCATGATTCGATCCAACATTTAGCTTGGGGTGAAATATGGATAACAGTATTGTAGACACAAATATTACACATTAGACAATATTTATCCTGGTATTTTACTACTATTTAGAAGGTTCTCAAGTGTACAAAGTACAAATTAATCCCACCTTTTGGCCACCTTTTTCTTATCTTTTGTTTCATCCTTCCCGTGTATTTCCTAATACTTATCAGCTCATTTCATTACCTTTCCGACATTCTAGCTTGAAATTAGGGTGCCCTAGTCCCATTCTGGGCATCTCAATCTATGCACAACCTCTTTTGCTTATTTTTGGGTCACTTCTAGTTGTTTGTCATCCTTATCTTCTTCTCAATAGGCCTTTTCGGGATTAATTATAAAATTAAGCTTGAGAGCCCTATAAATATAAAGTTATAAGACCATAATAAGGGTCCTAGGTCATTTCATCTGATCACTAATATAATTCCATCTAGGGCTACATCCATTGCATCACTTACATCCACATAGTGTCATGCATTCAAGCTAGGAGATCTACATCACACACACTTCATAGGGGGATGGATTCCATTCTATTCCACACACACATGCTACTTACATTTCTATAACTATTATTTCTCACTACTTCACAAAGTGCAACTGGTATGAGAGCACCTAAGGCACAACATGCATACACACACCATAACTAAATTAGGATCTGTAAAGTAGTTCAATGCTTAGTGATAATTCCACTAGCTTGGCAGTTGAGGTCATTCTAACCCATTCATATACATCTTTCATTTTTCTAGGGTTTGACACTTCTCCTTGCATTACGGGTCATTCTCGAGTTCATATGAAAAATCTAGTGTGACAAAAGAGAAGTACTTAGAGGCATTTAGCGACCATACCAGATTGAGGTTTCGAGTAGTTACATTGTTTTGAGTGCCCAGATTATAGACCAAGGCACCCTGAGGCACCCCAGTACACTCCCAGGAACTTGTGTCATCTTAGAAAGTTCAGATCTACCCTTCACAGTGTCTCTGAGGTTTCGTCTGCACTTCCACAATTTATTTCTAGATCTACGACACTATGTGAAAGTCTTATGTTATCAGCTGAGTTGTTTCCTTACTCTTCTCTTGCGCATTAAGGTTTCATTTCATCTGGAGTTGTTTATTTACATTTATTTCATACTGCTATAGTTTATTTACAACATTTTAGTCCTCCTAATTAGATTAACATTAATACCCTAGATACCCCCTTAAGCCATCTAGGAATCCTTTATTTTTGTTAATAGTTTTGGTGAACCCGTCATATCTTTCTAGAACATTCTAGGGATTTCAATTTTGCTCCCTATTGTCATTATGCTTTTTCACTTTTCTTTTTCCTTTTTATACGCAACTTATTTTCCGTCATTTCCACCTTCTCCCTTTTTGTAGTTATTGCTACATTCAATGCACCCTGAGCCTATCTATTCACTCGTACTTACAAAAATACATAGATTTCCTCCTTCACCTCCAAAAATACTTAGCTACCCATTATGTATCTCCACACATATTTCCACAATATGTTTACCATAAGTTTATTTCGGTTTTATCCCTTGACAAAGATAAAATCACTTTCACATCTGATGGCCTCCCATAACTAGAGTTCTTAGCCCATGACCCTCCCTTATAAATCCAGGTTTGTGTTAACAAAGTAGGTGTTAAGCGTGCCTTAGTAAACAATGGATCTAACCTCAATATTTGTAATGTTACCTTTCTTCACCACATAGGTATTTTAGAATCATTTCTCACTTCATCATCTATTTCCATCCTTGGATTTGATAACATCCCTATGCATGTGTTAGGTATTGTAAACCTCTCTATTACCATTGGTCCAAAAATAGTTACCATTCCATGTCATGTCATGCCTAATGACCTCAACCATAACATCCTCTTCGGAATACCTTGGATCCATGCTATGTATGGGTTCCCTTCTACACTACATGTGCATTTTAAATTTCGACATCAAGGAACTTTCTATTGTGTGTTGGCCAACCCATCTCCTTTTGAATATTGTAACTCAATTGAGAAATCTAGTGATCCTTCTGCCACCAATTCCTAGGATTTTTCTAAGTATGGGTAATGGTATGACTATTTACAATGTTACAGTTTTACTAATACTAGTACAAAAGACCCTAAAGTCACATCCCCTTGGGATATTCCTACACAAACACATAAGCATGTATTAGGCTGTCCCTCTTTACTCTCAACAGATGTTTATACTACCTTCCATCCTCCTCCACCTAATAAACCCTTATTAGAATCAATTCAGGATATATGTTCATTATTTCACAAATTTTTTTCAAGCTATAGAATCCGTTATTACATATTTCAAATCTCAAATCCAACAGCTTAAAGACGCTTCTCACTCACATGTTTCTCCTCCTCTTACATCTCAAATGAAATCTAGGTCCACTACATGTCATATGATTGACCCTCAGGACATGCCATCACCTGAGCCATTTATACTTGAACATAATAATAATGTTGCATCCCAATGGATTTCATACCTCCGAGTCATTAATACCTAATGATTAAACACCACCTCAACAACCTCCTCTAAAAATTAATTCAACACCTCCTCTCAAGTCATCCACAACACTACCACGGCAAAGTACACAACCACCTCTCACAAATAGTACACCTCTTTCTCTTACCAAAAATTCTATAGCATCACCAATCCCACATAAGCTCCAACCAATCATTGTTGAAAAATACATGACTCCTTCTACTAATGGGCAATACACATTTTCAACTCTGCCATCATCATATGGTTTTAATGTTGTTTCATCCTACCATTGTGTTGGCCCTCTCTCCTATCACAACACAACCAATGCTCTCCCACAATGGTATGGCATCTCTTGCATAGCTGCATAGATTTCTATCATCATAGTACACTTGGGGGCATAATACCCTACACCCACCCTACTCACTCATACATCTTTCATCTTTATATAGACAAAAAATATCACGCATTATAACATCATCATTACTCGATGACACACTCTTGTGCTTTAGGTCACACTGGACTGTTGAGGGATTACAATTACACTGAACCCCACACATTGCAATATAGGACCTACACATTTACATTCCACCATCCTACACCTATACATCCCATCTCTTTATAGTGTTCATCATCCTTATACTACATTAGTCGTCATTACATATGAGTCTAGTTTTCCATTCCATCTCTACATTCTAGATTTACACTAGAGTACATTATTTATGAATCAAGCTTTATATCTTAACATCACACATTCCATTTTCTATCTATGCTTATTACTACATATTACACACCCACACCGCATCTATACATCCTATACATTCGACATGCTACACTAGATTTTGTTATACATGGGTCTAGTTTTACCTATCATCATTACACATTCTATTTCTATCTACACACTTATTACATTTCACACATTACACATTACACATTCCATACCCACTACAAATTATACATTCCCTTTCTCACACTACACATTTGCATACCTTACTCCTTACTTGGTCTTTTATACTATGTTCTTTTCTACGCGCTGCACTCATCAACCTATGACACACTCTAGTTCCTTGGTCCATACTTGAATGCCAAGGGTTTACTAATCCAATGGACCTTACCTACATGTGGCATGTCATCATACCACATTCATCATACTAGTGACCAATTCTCTAGGCTACATCATCACCAAGAATCATCATCACATCATGTAGTGGTATACACCTTAGGTTAAATCACTACTCTTTTAATAAATTTCTCATTATCCTCTTACATCCTCTCATCACATATTCTCTTATCCTATTCTAATCCATTATTTTACATCATCATTTATCCTACTCATCACTTAATGATTTACGCTTTAGTCTAAATCAACACCACATTCTTATTCATCATGTAGTGGTCTACCCCTAGTGATAAATCACCACCTTCCGTTATCCACCACATACTCATATGCACTCCCTATGCCCTCATCACCCATATCGTAGTTATATATGCTATAGGATAAATCATCACCATCTTCTTCCATCTCGTAGTGATATATGCTTAGTGATACATCATCACTCACCCATTCAGCAAGTCATGATATAAGCCTCGGCAATATGGTTCATGCACATTTGCTATAAAATCACATACTTCATCACCAATTGCTACAACTCATCCCATAATGTTATACGCTTAGGGATAACTCATCACTCATATATTCTACCAAGTCATGGTATACACTTACACTATAGGGTCCACGTACATCTTCTTCCCATCTCGCATCTCAGCACCACTACATATACACACTCATCACAGCGTGCTAGATACAACCAACATGACTTGACCATTTCCTGATGAAGCTCTATCATTTGTAGTTCATTCTTAACTACTTAGGGGGAAAACAAAATAAACCTCATTGCATAAACATTCCATCCACTCAAGGGGCACGTTGCTCTTATCATTCCATCTTGCATTCCATTCCATCTATTGAAAACAAACTGCATTGTATTGGTAGCATTTACTCTTGCTTACGAGTGTTTTTCATTCTCATTCTACTACAAATCTTAGATTGCTTTCCTATATGTCATTATCATACACACATATGTGTTCACGCATTTGGTTATTATGATCACAGATATAGGACTCTACACGTTGCATGGATGCTTGCCTTCTACCCTTCATATAACAGTCACTGAGGGCATCCACATGCATCATATCCAGGTGTTATTGGTAAATTTTGTACTTACCATCTTATACTACTTTTTCATACACACTTTGACATATTGGTTATCACTCTAACATGCTAACAGGTGTTCCATGTGCATCACTTGTTTTGTAGGATTACATGTTTCCATGACCACCTTTTTGTTTCTACTTGTTTGCATTGTTTGCATTGTTTGCAGGATTTTCCCTTTGCCTGTGTGCACACTTGAATATTGTTTTCGGCCATGATGGCCTTACATGTCTTGCAACATCATGAGTGTTATCCCATGTTTGAAACCCGCTTTGTGCAGTCTGCTTGTTTTCTTTCCTGTTTACACTACTTTGCATTGTAGTTTTACAATTTCTGCATATTTTACACTTGTCTTATTTTTCATGAATGTGTTTAGACTAACACTTGTATTGGTTAGCCATCCCATTTTCTATGCACCTTGGTATCTATCAAGCATTTCCATTTCCCCCTGCAGGGAAGAGTTCTACAAGTTGGATTATGGTTGGTCCTCTTTTGGGGCCACATTCTCCTTCCAAGGTCATCGCATGCACCCCCAAAGAGATGGGGCATCATTCAGAGATTTTCTACTAACATAACCTATCTACATTAGTTTAGAAAAAGTGAGTGAGTTCATACCAGTCTACAAACTCCATACATAATGGCATTAATAGGACATGGTGTCCTTCAACAATTTTGTGGAGTGGTTACAGGTTCAGGGGTTACAGTGGGTGTGCCTCTCTACACTTCTCCATATGGTGGTTTTGGATCACCTAAAAAACTATGATAGTACAAAGATCTATTCCAAAATTTATGCAGAAGAGGTTAAAGGTTGGAGGATATAACATGGTTCCTCCCTCTACTTCTTCAGCCAGCGTGGCACGAGATCACCCGAAAAAATTGTGACACTACATGATATCCTTCTACACCCTTTTTCTCGACATGGATTAGGTTCAAATGTTCCATTTTTCCATTTACACTTTCTTTTCTAGTGTATTTTACATTTGCATATTTTTTACAGAATATATTTACATACATACATATTTGACTACTTGATAATTTTCTCTTTGCAAGTTCATCATATGAGAAACATGCAGTCAAATTGGGGGCAACAACAAGAATGAAAATAAAAAAGACAACACACCACAATGGTACTTTCCATACTAACCATATAGGTACACTACACACAACAACAACTACACATGTGTTCTTCCCTAGGTTTACTCTCATCACTTTTTATAGACATTTTCATCTTTAGAATCCACACTCCTCCACAATTATTTTTTCATTCCACACTTGAGTCTAGTCCATTGGCACATCTTCTTCTACACTCTACATGGTTATTAGGTATGCATCTCTATCTAATTTATGTTACCGAGCTTTCCACTCGCCAACATAAAGTGGGGGAAAATGTAGACACATATATTGTACATGAGACAATATTTATCCCGGTCTTATACTACTATTTAGAAGGCTCTCAAGTTTACAAAGTACTAATTAATCCCACCTTTTGGCCACCTTTTTCTTATCTTTTGTTTTTTCATTCCCGCATATTTCTCGATACCTATCAACCAATTTCATGACCTTTCCAACATTCTATCCTGAAATTAGGGCGCCCTAAGGCGCCATGGTCCCATTCAAGGCACCCAAGTCTATGCAAAACCTCTTATGCTTCTTTTTGGGTCACTTCTAGTTGTTGGTCATCCTTATCTTCATCTCAGTTGACCTTGTAGGGATTAATTATGAAATTAATATTGAGAGACCTCTAAATATAAAGTTATAAGACCATAGTAAGGGTCCCAGGTAATTACATCTTATCACTACTATCAATCCATCTAGGGCTACATCCATTGCATCACTTGCATCCACATAGTTTCATGCATTCAATCTAGGAGATCTGCATCACACATGCTACTTACATTTCTATAGCTACTATTGCTCACTACTTAACAAAGTGTGAATGAGACGAGAACACCTAGGAAAACACACACACACACACACACACACACACACACACACACACACACAACACACACACACACACACACACACACACACACACACACACACACACACACACACACTAGAACTACATCAAGGTCCATAATGTAGTGCAACGCTAAGTGATAAGTCCAATAGCTTGGTGGATGAGGTCAGTCCAACCCATTCATAGGGTAAGTGCACCAAGTTGATGGACAAATATAGGGTCATCCGTGGACGTCATATTGCAAAAAACAGTGAAATCTCAACTTGTAGGGATTATTAGCTATACATGCACTCTAAATTAGAAAAAGTTATATAAATATGAATCACAGCATTCGGAATCTAGTTTCTAAAATATTAATTTTTGTAAAAAACGGACAAGTTTAGCTATATTAAACACTTAAAATTATATGACTTACTTTTTTTTTTCGAAAAAACTTATAAGATTGTAGTCCGTTTGCCCGCATTTTGGATGACCAAATCTTGTTATTTTTTTTTACCTTTGGTGAAAAGTTAGATGTAGTTGTCTATCTTGGGATGGATTTTATTTTGTATTTTTTTTAGCAATATTTTTTTTTTATGATTTTTTCCGTGAAAGTGGTCTGAAAATATTTAGAAAATGGAGCGCTTTCCGTTTGCCCGCCATAACTATATCAAAAAATATCGAAATCATTTTTTTTTTTTAAGGTGCATAGAATTTGTCCACGCTTGGGATGGTATAATTTTTATCATATTTTGATAAGCGAAACAAAAGTTACAGTCTTAAACGTAGACATGAACATTCACGGGAAAAAATGTCTTAAGGACCTATTGTTAGTAATAAATTATAAAATGATATTTATCTTATTCTATTCACTTTAAAAACAATATTTTTACAAAGCTAAGAGTCTACCCTACGTGATGGCACCATTTTTGTGAAATGTTTTCAGTTTTTTAGCATGGTTCAAGTCTTTGGAAGAGCAGATTTGAGGTTTTTTGATCTTTTGCACTTCATAATGACCTTCCATAGCTTTGGTTGGGGAAAAACAAAGATTTTCCGAGGCTAAGGTTCGGCAAATAGCTCCGCGATCACGGTTTTTTTGTAAAAATACCGTGAACGCGGTTTAAAAAGCGCGTTCGTGGTTTATAAAGCGCGCTCGCGGTTTATAAAGAGCGCTCGCGGTTTATAAAGCGCGCTCGCGGTTTATAAACCATATTTACACACATCCCAACGTCCGAATTACCATGTGATTTTTACTCTCTGACCTTACCGTACGAATTACTACGAAATTCTATCTTTTTCCAGGCACGTTTTTTTATCACCGAAAGCAAAACATCATGGGAGACAAAAAACGAAGTCAAAAAAGGAAGTCATTAAGTAAAAAAACACCAGACGAATTAGAGGCCAACAAAATTGAAAATGCTGAGCGGATGCGGAAACTTCGTGAATCTAGAAGAGGTTCATCTTCAATCCCAACTACTGTAAGCAATGAAGAACTAGGTAATGTTTCTACTGTCAATGTTGAAGTTGAATTGAATACTCGTGATGAAGAAGTTTTTACTGTCAATGTTGAAGAAGAATTAAATACTCATGATGTAGCAAATGTTGAAATTGAAGGAGACAATGAAAATGTGAATAAGGAAATTCATGTTGAAACTGTAGACAAACAAAATTTGACAAAAACACCTCCTAGGATTTTACATAAGAAACCTAATTTTTTGATTGAAATTGATGAAAACATTTTGAAACCAATGTCTGACAAACTTTCTGAACGACAAATCAGAAGAAAAGCTAGTGAAATTTAGGATAATCATTTTGAAATTTTAAATGATTCTCAAAGATGTCAGTTGTTGGTTAGTTTGATGAAATTGATTAAAATGAGACCTACATTAAACACCTTAGGATTGACAACATCTAACATACGTGGTCAAACCTCTACAATTGTTGAAAACCTTCATGATGCATATCACACTGTTGGTGTAAAGAGATGCACTAGGGATAGTAATATTGTGCGTCGTGTACTTGCTACTAGTGTTGTAAGTGAATCAATAAAAAAACAATGTTTGATTACGCAAACAAGTCGAATGTTGCAAGTTAATCGAAAAACTCTAATGAAAGCAATTGAAAGACGTAATATCCTTCAGTCACTCAATAATGTCGATTTTTGGGCATTTTCTGCTAGAGCACCGCGTAAGGACAAAAATAATTCTGATGCTATAAGAGAAGTTGTTATTAAATTTTGGCATGATAACACTAGGGTTTCACCTAATACAAGAGATGTTATAAAACGGAGAGTTGGTTCTACTAATCGTGAACCACATCCAAAGCATTTCTTAGATATGACTCAAACTCAATTTTTTCGTAAGTTTGAACAAGAGAATCTGGAAATTAAAATTAGTCAACGTTTTTTTGAAATGTTGAAACCATTCTATGTGATAATCAACCATGCTCGCACCACTTGTTGTTGTAGGCAACATGTTGAATTT
This sequence comes from Taxus chinensis, assembly GCA_019776745.2. Classification (NCBI taxonomy): domain Eukaryota; kingdom Viridiplantae; phylum Streptophyta; class Pinopsida; order Cupressales; family Taxaceae; genus Taxus; species Taxus chinensis. The sequence continues at coordinate 251,725,092 of CM034148.1, read as the reverse complement.
GTAATGCATTATGCTAAATTTTTACGTATTCGTTCCACTTTTCATTCTGAAACTATGTTATCTGAATGTGGTGTTCAAGTTCCACCAATATCTTCTAGGGATTTCATTCCTACTATATTTTGTGAAAAAGAAGTTGGACAATTTTTTTATAGTCAGGATTGTTTAGATGAAAGTTGTAGTACATGCGGCGGATTACCTAAATTGGAAAGTTGCATCCATGAGCAAATGGAAGGTACAATAGGACATAATTTAGTTGAATTTGATAAATATAAATCAGTTGCATACCAGTTGAAAGATGGAAAAGAATTGAAACGGTGTGAGCTAGTTACAGAACAAATGCCCATTTTTCAATTTATGAGAAAATTTAAGGATGAACTTGTTTATGAGTATGCGAGGCATACACATAGAGCTCGATGGTTGGATGAACAATTCAAGCTATGCAAAGACACATTTCCTATTGGTACTATTGTTTCAGTGGTCGATTTTGCAGAGAATTACACATTGCAACCACAAATGGAGGTTCAATCGCAATATTACAACTCAGTACAAGTTGCCATTTTTGTGCATATAGCATTTCTACATTCTCCTGACAGTACAGAGAATGATCAAAAATTTTTAAGAGAGTACCACTTTTATATCAGTGATGATCGTACTCATTCTACTGAATTTGTGCAAGGGTGTTTCCAGTTATTTTATGGAAACTTGTCTGATAGGGACATCCACTTCAAACAACATTATATATGGTCAGATAATTGCACGTCTCAGTTTAAGAATGCACGAATGTTTTATTGGATGAGCAGAATGCATGTCAAGATGGGTGTGCAACATATTTGGAGTTTCACTGAGGCTGGACATGGAAAAGGAGAGCATGACGGTGTAGGGGCATGTGTGAAAAGAGCTCTTGCAAGAGAAGAGTTGAAGTACAAAGATGGTGCTAAATTAAAAGATGCAAAGAGCATAGTGGAATGGTGTACTGACAACATGACCCGAGGTTCTCAAGAAAATTCCACAGTTTGCAAATATTTTTGGTTGATAGAGGAAAAACATATTGCTAACTACGAGGATTGTATGACACTCACTGGGTCCAGTGATATGCACTCATTTTGTAGCTCAGACGCTACTTCGTGGGCCGTATTGACAAGAAAGTTGACATGTTTTTGTGCATCTTGTATCGAATTTGTCACTGCTGAGTGTGATTCACAAGAATGGGTGGAAGGATGGATTTGTAGGCCTCTAACTCCGCTTCCTAGTTATCAACCTCCACAAGCACTACAACTTGTTTCTGCAGATGAAGTTACAACATCCATGGACTTTGACGAAATTTCAATTTTGGTGCGACAAGGTATTTATCCAGTTATTTATTTAATTTTTGTATTGAGTTATGTCCATTGAAATTTTAATATGTAATTTAAATTTGAGTTTTTCAACCTTGGTTATTTTTTGTAGGACATGTGTTTGCAGTAATTGCGACAGAAGACAATGAAGAAGGAACAGACTATTTCTTATGTCGTTGCATCGAGGAAAGAAAGAAGTTGACTTCTCCTATTATAGATGGCGAAGAGATTGAGTATCCTACAGGGTCAGTGGTAGTTACTGGAACTTGGCTTCGACGGTATCCATTAAAAAACTCCTCTGTTTGGGTGTTTGAAGACTTTGAGACACACAGGAAAATACTCTTATATTCACATCTAGTTCTAGCGACAAATATTCAGTTGTATAGATATCGAGGAAGACCTAATAACAAGATTCTTTGGAAGGTTCAACGTTTGCAAAATACAGCGTTTGGCAACCTTACACTGGCTCCAACTGCACTATTTCGCGCGTTTGCAAACATTAGGACAGCGAGAGCACCGAAATGAGAAGGAAAAAAATGAGAGAGGCTATTGTAGAGGGTTCGTATGCCGAGGTGTCGGATTAGACGAGGCCTCTCTAGGTGCCACGGAGTCTGAGTAGTCACCCGACGAATTTGAACGATATTTTTGGTCTCAGGGCTCTTAAGGGACTAAGCCCGAACGAAGTAGCCCGGAATCAACGACCCTTTCGGCGGCACCGAAACACCACCTCCTCTAGCGTTCACCTTGGCCACCCGGACGTGCCGGCGCAGGCGGTTCGGTGCCATGGCCCACCGTTTGCAAAATACAGCGTTTTGGCAACCTTACACTAGCTCCAACTGCACTATTTCGCGCGTTTGCAAACATTAGGACAGCGAGAGCACAGAAATGAGAAGGAAAAAAATGAAGAGAGGCTATTGTAGAGGGTTTGTATGCCGAGGTGTCGGATCAGACGAGGCCTCTCTAGGTGCCACGGAGTCCGAGTAGTCACCCGACGAATTTGAACGATATTTTGGTCTCAGGGCTCTTAAGGGACTAAGCCCGAACGAAGTAGCCCGGAAGCAACGACCCTTTCGCGCACCAAAACACCGCATCCTCTAGCGTTCACCTAGCCACCTGGACGTGCCGGCACAGGTGGTTCGGTGCCACGGCCCACCGTTTGCAAAATACAGCGTTTGGCAACCTTACACTGGCTCCAACTGCACTATTTCGCGCGTTTGCAAACATTAGGACAGCGAGAGCACCGAAATGAGAAGGAAAAAAATGAGAGAGGCTATTGTAGAGGGTTCGTATGCCGAGGTGTCGGATCAGACGAGGCCTCTCTAGGTGCCACGGAGTCCGAGTAGTCACCCGACGAATTTGAACGATATTTTGGTCTCAGGGCTCTTAAGGGACTAAGCCCGAACGAAGTAGCCCGGAATCAACGACCCTTTCGTGCACCGAAACACCGCCTCCTCTAGCGTTCACCTGGCCACCCAGACGTGCCGGCGCAGGCGGTTCGGTGCCACGGCCCACCGTTTGCAAAATACAGCGTTTGGCAACCTTACACTGGCTCCAACTGCACTATTTCGCGCGTTTACAAACATTAGGACAGCGAGAGCACCGAAATGAGAAGGAAAAAAATGAGAGAGGCTATTGTAGAGGGTTCATATGCCGAGGTGTCGGATCAGACGAGGCCTCTCTAGGTGCCACGGAGTCCGAGTAGTCACCCGACGAAT